>CM038673.1:328359805-329653514 GCA_021605145.1 Aegilops bicornis
TTATACTAATTTGAACATCGGTACAGAAATCGCGATCGGAATAATCGCGGAATAAAACCGATAAAAGAAAACGATTTAACGGCTAAACGAACGAACGTTCGTTTCCGGAAACTAAACGACGAACGGCTCGTAAAAACGAACGAACGGGTGAACGTTCTTAAAATAAATAAACCAGAAAAAAAATAAAAGAAAACCAATCTAAAAAAACGGCTAGGGTTTTATATAAAAGAAACCGAAGGGTTATTTTAAAAAAAACCGGCGGCTACCTCCGGCGATAGTCCGGCGGGGCGGCGGCTGCTCGTGGGTCCCACGAGGCGGCGAGGGGCGGGCTGGGCGGCGACTTCGGCGAGGGGCGGCGACGGCTGGAGGCGGCGGGCGACGTGGCGGCGGCGCCGAGCTTCGGCTCGCCTGGGTCCGAGGCGGGCGGCGGCAGCAAGGTGGTGGTGTTAGTGGCGGGTTAGGGGAGAGGGGCGGTATTTAAAGGGGAGAGGTGGCTTGGAGGAGGGGGCAAGGCAGCGGGGAAGAGTCCCGGCGGGCGGGCGGGCGCTCAAAGTGAGGCGGCGGGCGGCTTGGGCTGCCTGCTTTGGGCCTTTGGCCCAGGCGCGGTTTTTTTTTTTTAACATTCCATGAAAATTGTAAAATCCCTAGGAAAATAAATAAAAATCTAAAAATGCCAAAACAAGTTTTCTTTGCCTAAATAAAATATTTAGAACAAGATGAACTTTTCTTGGCCCCTAAAGTGCAATTTTAAATATGTGCAAATTTTCTCTAGGCAAATAAAATTCCAAATAAATAAAATAAAATTCCAAATAATGATTTTAATATTTTTCCTCCGGTATTTCAATTATTTTTGGAGAAGTCATATTATCTCCTCTCGTTTATTATAAAACTTGAAGTATTTTTCCGGAGAGAAAAATAATAAAATTCAAAATCCTCGTCTTCATGATTGGATAAATTCAAATATGAAAATCGGAAAATCCCCAACTCTCTCCGAGGGTCCTTGAGTTGCTTAGGATTTCGAGGATGGCAAATGAGAATGCGATAAAATATGATATGCATGGATGACCTGTGTATAACATGCCAAATTGAAAATTTGGGATGTTACAAATCTACCCCCCTTAAGATGAATCTCACCCTCGAGATTCGGGTTGGCTAGAAAATAGGTGTGGATGGTCCTTGCGAATATCATCTTCTCCCTCCCAGGTGGCTTCCTCCTCGGTATGGTGGCTCCACTGAACTTTACAAAACTTGATAACTTTGCTGCGAGTGACTCGGCTGTCGAAATCCAAAATCTTTACTGGCTTCTCCTCATAAGTCAAATTATTATCCAACTGTATCGCCTCTAGGGGCACTGCATCCTTTAACGGTATGTCGGCCATCTCAGCGTGACACTTCTTCAGTTGTGATACGTGAAACACATCGTGAACTCCTGACAATCCTTCGGGTAACTCCAGCTTGTAGGCAACTTCTCCCATTCGTTCCAAAACACGATATGGTCCTACGAATCTTGGGGCTAACTTTCCCTTTACTCCAAAACGTTTCACTCCCCTCAGGGGTGATACTCGCAGATAGGCTCTGTCTCCAATTTCATAGGTTACTTCCTTGTGTTTTGAATCTGTGTAACTCTTCTGTCTAGACTGTGCAATCTTTAGTCTGTCTCTGATCAGTTTAACCTTCTCCTCTGAGTCTTTGATCAAATCTGGTCCAAACAACTGACGGTCTCCGACCTCATCCCACATCAAGGGTGTTCTACATATGCATCCATACAGAGCTTCGAACGGTGCCATCTTCAAACTGGCCTGGTAGCTGTTGTTATATGAGAATTCTGCGTACGGCAAATTGTCATCCCAACTAGATCCATAATCTAGCGCACAGGCTCTTAACATATCCTCCGGGATCTGGTTAACTCTCTCTGTCTGTCCATCCGATGCATGGGTGGAACAGCGGTCTAATTCCAATCTGGTACCCAAAGTTTGGTGTAGCTGATGCCAAAACTTTGAAGTAAACTGTGTTCCTCTATCGTCACGATGCTCCTTGGAACTTCGTGCAAACATACGATCCTGGCCATATATATTTTGGCCAACTTGGCACTTGTATAAGTTGTTTTCACTGGGATGAAGTGAGCTACTATGGTCAAACGATCCACAACTACCCATATTGAATCATATCCTGCTTTGGTTCTGGGTAATCCAGTGATAAAATCCATGCCAAGTTTGTCCCACTTCCATTCGGGTATTGGCATAGGCTGTAACAGTCCTGCTGGCTTTTGGTGCTCTGCCTTCACTCTCTGACATACATCGCAAACGGCTACGTACTCGGCAATATCCTTCTTCATACCAGTCCACCAGAAACGTTCCTTCAGGTCCAAATACATCTTGGTGTTTCCGGGTGAATCGAGTATGGAGTCATGGGCCTCTTGAAGTATTAACTTCCTGATCTCCGAATTGTTGGGCACATAAATCCGGTCCTCAAACCAGAAGGTATCGTGCTCATCCTCGCGAAAACCTTTGGCTTTTCCTTTGCCCATCTTCTCTTTTATCTCAGCAATCTCTTTATCCTCCTTTTGAGCTTCTCGAATCTTGTCTAACAACGTCGACTGAACCTCCATTGTTGCAAGAAAACCTCTTGGAACAATCTCCAACCGAAGTTCCATAATATCCTCTGCTAACTCCTTTGGCAGTCCTCTACTTTCAAGGATATTGGCATAACTCTTCCGACTCAAAGCGTGCCTTTCTGACGTTGGCCTTTCCTGGATGGTAGTGTAGCTTCATATCGTAATCCTTTATAAGCTCCAGCCATCTCCTCTGTCTGAGGTTCAACTCCTTTTGTGTGAAAATGTACTTCAAACTTTTATGATCCGTGTACACATCACAACGGTTTCCAATGATATAATGTCTCCAGGTCTTCAACGCATGTACTACAGCTGCTAACTCCAAATTATGCGTGGCATAGTTCAACTCATGTGGCTTCAGTTGTCGTGAGGCATACGAAACAACTTTTCCGTCTCCGCATAAGAACACATCCAAGTCCCAAGCGAGAGGCATCACAATACACTTGAAACTCCTTATGTATATCACGGCAATGTCAAGACCTTTGGGGCTGTAGTCAACCGCTTTCTTCAACTCTTGGAAGCTTGTCTCACAATCCTCATCCATTTGAACTTGGTATCCTTGTTTAGCAATTCTGTCATTGGTTTAGTAATCTTGGAAAAATTCTCAATGAATCTCCGATAATATCCTGCCACCCAAGGAAGCTGCGAATCTCATTGATGAAGTGGGTGCCAACCATTCGATGGATCGACTGAATTTCTTTGGGATCTACTGCTATACCCTCTCCTGATATAACATGCCCAAGAAATCCAACTTCCTTCAACCAAAACTCGCACTTGCTGAATTTGGCGTATAACTGGTGTTCCCTGAGTTTCTCAAGAACCAAACATAGGTGTTCTGCGTGCTCCTCTTCGTTCTTCGAGTAAACCATAATATCATCGATAAACACCACAACAAACTTGTCCAAATACTCCATGAACACTTTGTTCATCATACTCATAAAATAGGCAGGGGCGTTAGTCAGTCCAAATGACATGACAGTATACTCATATAATCCATATCGTGTGGTGAATGCTGTCTTTGGTATATCCTTCTCTCGGATCTTCAACTGATGGTATCCTGATCGTAGATCAATCTTAGAAAACACCTTAGCTCCTTGCAACCGATCAAACAGATCATTAATCATTGGTAAGGGATACTTGTTCTTTATCGTTACTTCATTGAGCTCGGTAATTAACAACCATCCTTAGGGATTTATCCTTCTTCTCCACCAAAAGTACTGGGTCTCCCAAGGTGATGAACTTCTCTGAATGTAACCTTTCTCCAATAGCTCCTTGATGCGCTTCTTAATTTCCTCCAGATCATTTGCGGGCATCCGATAGGGTCTCTTTGATATTGGCCCTGCACGGCATTAGTTCTATCGTAAACTTCGATGTCTCGATCCGGTGGCATGCCCGGTAACTCTTACGGAAAAACATCTGGATAATCCTTCACTCAGGTACTTCCTCTTGTACAACTCCGTGAGGGTATTCACTTGGCTCCTCTTAGGCACATGCCTAGATACATACTTAATCCTTTTTCCCTCTGGGGTGGTAAGATAAATTGACTTGCTAGTACAATCAATACTTCCTCCAAACTTTGACATCCAATCCATACCTAATATCACATCCAATCCTTGCGACTCCAAGATAATTAGGTCAGACGGAAAAACATGCGTGCCAATGATTAGGGGTATCTGGGTGCACCACTTGCTAGCCATGTACTCTGCTCCAGGCGAGCTCACTAAAAGAGGGGTCCTAAGGGTCTGGGTTGGTAACTTAAACTTATCCACAAATCCCCTTGATATGTATGAATGCGATGCACCAAAGATCGAAAAGAACAATAGCGGTAAATGGTGAACCAAAAACTTACCTATTACCGCGTCGGCTGCTCTTCAACTTCCTCCACGTTAACGTGGTTCACTTATCCTTTGTTGAATGGATTTGGCTTCTTCCCCGCGCTTCCATTTCCGTTTCCATTCTTTCCTTGAGCGATCGTTGGCGAGTGCCTGCCTTCCCGCACTTAAAGCAAATAACTTGGCTCAAGTCTCTCTTGGCGGGTGTAGCCGGGTTTGAGCGATTCTGATTATTGTTGGCTCCATTTCCATTCCCATTCTTCATACCATTATGCGATCCTCCTCCAGTATGGTTATGTCCTCCATGGTTATGAACTAGTCCTCCCAAGTTCGGGGTTAAGCAAGGCTTCTGGTGAGCTCCTGAGTTATACTTCCCTTGTCCATACTTCCTCTTATGACTCTCAATTTGCTGCTACTTTCCTTCAATCATTAGGGCCTTATCTACCAACTCCTGGTAGTTGTTGAAAGTTGCCACCATCATTGCATACTCATCTCATCATTCAACCCTTCCATAAACTTCTCTTGCTTCGCGGCATACGTGGCCACATCATCAGGGGCATAGCGTGATAACTTGCTAAACTCATCCACGCATCTTGAGCCATCAGACGGTTCCCTGGCGTAAGTTGCGGAACTCACGCTTCTTTATCTGCATGGCTCCAGTTGAAACATGGGCCGTACAAAAATCTTGTTGGAACTGGTCCCAAGTGACATTGGCTATAGGAAAAGTAGCCGTGTAATTCTCCCACCATGCGGCTGCTGGTCCATCCAATTGATGTGCGGCAAAGCACACTCTTTCAGCATCCGTGCATCCTGCGGTGGTTAACTCCCTTCCAATACAGTGTAACCAGTCATCTGCTACTATTGGCTCGGTGCTACTGGAAAACACCGGCGGTTGTAACCTTAGAAAATGGGCTAAATTGTCCACTAGCGGCGGGTTGTTGTTGTTGTTGTTGGCATTGCCCTGGTTCTGAACTAGCAATTGCATCAAGGCATTCTGCTGTTGGATCAACTGAGTGAGCTCCGGTGGGAAAACAAAACCGGGGTCACGTCTTGGAGGCATCTGAAGGTTTAGATGGGAGAGATTAGAATAGAAAGAGGTCTAGTGAGAAAACACTACCCATATGCACATGAGGCAAACACACATTCATTCAATCAAGCAAGCAAGGGCATACAAAACGATCTAGGACTATCGCATAAGTGCTCAACTACTACTAGTTACAAGGAAATACTACTATTATATGGTGGTCATCTAGAAATTTTGATCGGTGGAAGACTCCATGATGTCCGCTCGACTTCGTCTTCATAGTCATCATCACTTGGATCTGAGTCGGTGTAAATGCCGATGATGATGTAGTTGTCTGGACAAGCGGGATCTTCTTCCTCTTCTTGCTCCTCTTCCTTGGGTGATGGTCCTCCCATGAAGACTCCGATCTTCTTGACTAGGTCGTCGTTCTTCTCCAGTAGTATTTTGATTTCTTCCTCATATCCATCGCGTGTAGACTTGAGTTCTTCCTCCAGCTCGATGATCTTAGTTTTCGCCTTCTTCAAATCCATCATGTCTGCGCACATCTGGTTCTCTTGACGTCGAATATGCTGGTTTAGCTCCTGGATGTAGGCTGCAATGGATCTATCCTTCTTGGTGCTGATTACTTCCCATTGCTCATCTCGACGCCCACATATTTGGTATATGGTGTCTTTAAGCTCCTTATTGTAGACTTCTCTAATGCGTCCCATGGTAATGTGAGCTGCCATACTCTTTCCCAAACTCCATGTTGGTGCATTGAAAACACATACTATGGGCTCCGTGTTTGGCGCAAACGTCCTTCCGGGAACTAGAGCTTGAATCTTCCAAAGATTCTTCTTACGGTAAGGTGGCGTTATGCGTCCGGTGAAGCCTGGTATTCCAATATTCAGGTACCTAGTGACTTCCTTCAAGTGGCATCCAAAAGGTGTGTCTTCATCCGGTTGTGCAAACTTGTACTTCATCTCCGTCATCCTAAAGAGTGGAAAAATGGCGAGGGGTCAGAAATGAGTAGAGAGGAGTGACCTATGGTTTTATTATAGTGGTCGTGTCCTACACTCAGCGTGTGCTCTGATACCATCTTGTAGCGACCCGACCTCAGATGGTCAAGTCTCTGCTTACATGTCATCCCCGGATCGGTAATCTTTGACACACACAGTACTCGAAGGATTTATAACGGAGTAGCAATCACACATTTATTACATCGAATGTCTCAGAAGAGAACTTATTACAATAATATGGCTTAAGGCCATCTAATGCGATAACAGCGGAAGGCTTGGAAGATAAAGTGAGTCCATCAACTCCAACGGCATAACTGAGCTGCACGGCAACGACATACCAATCCTTACTCCTCGTCTGAAAAGTCTGCAACATAATATGTTGCAGCCTGAGAACGGGTCAGCACATGGAATACGCTGGCAATGTAACACATAGAGAGTAATGAAATACGCTAACACTACATGCATGTTATGGCTGGTGGAAAAGCTCTATGGTTACAGTTTTGCAAAAAGCCAATTTTTCCCTACATCAAAGGAATAGATTTTATTTTAACTATCATGGTGGTTGAAACATCATTGAGAAGGTATAACCCCAACTCAATCCCAATTAAAGTGATTAACAACCCAGCAATATTAATTTAGAGTGATGAGATACATGTGAATACTCAAGTACTAGATACTCGAGAATTGTCCATAACCGGGGACACGGCTAACCATGATTAGATTGTACACTCTGCAGAGGTTTGCACTTTTCCCCACAAGACTCGATCGCCTCCGTTGGTTTCTCGCACTACATGGTGTTTGAGAAGCGGATGACTAAGACACAGTCTTCGGAAACATTAACTCTCTACTCCGGATAGATCATACCAAACCTATAAAACCCACTACCTGCTGATCTACCTCTTCGAGAGCTTCACGTAACTTACTCAACTATGCTAGAGCCCATAATAGCTTGTGGCTGCACACGAAAGTTTCTAGCATGAATAGTTTCAGTTCCCTTTGAGCCTGGGTGGCGGTCCTTAGGAAGATCACACGGGTACCGGGATTTCCAAAATAAAAGCAGACAACACTTTGGGTTCCCCAGGTGCCTCAATCCACCCAGATGTGTATTTAAGTAGCCACCTTAAAGTAAACCATTAATTAACAATCTAACATCTGTCGTGAATATCTCTCAAACCCAAACCACGTCAACTAGCATAGCATAGCAATATAAGCAACACGTAGAAGTAACTCCCAAGGGTTTGATAGTAACAGGGCAATAGGTTCCTACCTCATCATCTACTTCCCAATCCACAAATTAATGACATCCTAATCATGCAATGCTTGAGGATTGAGCTAATGCACAAAAACTGGGTATGAAAAGGTATGATCAAGTGTTACTTGCCTTGGCCGACGATCCGTGAATCCTAGAGACTCGTAGTAACACGCTCAAGACCGGAAATTCTATCGCAAGCAAACAGTACATACATAAGCAACAAACAAAGATGCACAAACGAAACTTCAATCGAAAGAGGTTGACCGGAGAGTTCAACTTAAGAACTCCGGTTTGCGAAAAGAATCAAACCAAACGAAACAACGAAACTCAAACGGTGAGAGAAACAAGATCCGTTTACTAATCTGAACTAGAGTCAAATTTTACAGAGGCAAAATCTGTTTTAAGTTGGCTATTCAGACAGAGCGTTTCGAGATGAAACTCCAGGCGCTTGAATTGCCTGATTCCGATAAACGAGCGAAAAGTTATACTAATTTGAACATCGGTACAGAAATCGCGATCGGAATAATCGCGGAATAAAACCGATAAAAGAAAACGACGAACGGCTAAACGAACGAACGTTCGTTTCCGGAAACTAAACGACGAACGGCTCGTAAAAACGAACGAACGGGTGAACGTTCTTAAAATAAATAAACCAGAAAAAAAACCAATCTAAAAAAACGGCTAGGGTTTTATAAAAAAAAGCGAAGGGTTATTTAAAAAAAACCGGCGGCTACCTCCGGCGATAGTCCGGCGGGGCGGCGGCTGCTCCGGCGGGGTCCGACGCGGGGGCGGCGTGGGGCGGGGCGGGGCGGCGACTCGGCGAGGGGCGGCGACGGCGGAGGCGGCGGCGACGGGCGGTGGCGGCGCCGGCTTGGCTCGGCTCGGGTCGGGTCCGAGGCGGGCGGCGGCAGCGGCGGTGGTGGTGGTGGTGGCGGGTTAGGGGGAGAGGGGGCGGTATTTAAAGGGGGGGAGAGGTGGCTTGGAGGAGGGGGCAAGGCGGCGGCGGCGTCTGCATCTACGGTCGCGCAGAGGAATGGCAGGGACGACGCCTTCCCGATTCAGGAGGATGGGCGACGATGCAGTGTGCGCCCCTGACGAGCGGAGAGGCAGGCGAGCTTGGAGGAGAATCGGGGCGGGCCACCGAGGGCGAGAGGATGGCGGCGTCGGTGGGAACCCTGACTGTTTCTGTTTTTTAGGACGAAGGGTGAGCATTGACAGCACCAAAAGAGGTGGAGGTGGGTACGGGAAGTTTTTTTTCTTTTATTTACAGATAGATGGAGGTAGGTACGGAAAGGTTAGTGCTAAGTGGGGGACGTGGGTTCAATCAAACAACACATTGTGTTATAATCGTTGCTAGACATGTGTTGCTATAGGGGGTGCTTGTTGTAGTGGCCCTGTTTTCTTCCCTACTATCCATTGCACCTGTCTATCTTACAATGTCTGTACATTCAATTACTTTTCTTGTTTATCAGCCATTTCAATTGGAGGGAGTGATGGCAGTATCTGTTGGAGTAAAAACACGGTCTTCACAAAAGATCGTGCTACCTGTCGATGCAGATAGAACCACGATTGTAGTTGCCCAAGAACCAGCCCCACCACACATAACCCACACTCATGCAGATTGTACCCCTACCCAGTTGGACAGAGAACCAGCTACACCCCTTCTAACCCCAACCCCAGCAGATAGACACCCGGTTCCCGTTGACACAACACCGTCTCCACCACAGAGCACCCAAACACGAGCAGTTAGTAAGGCAACTGCAGTGCCCAAATCACGAGGACCACCACTCTGAACCCGAAGTCAACGCTTAAAGCAGAAGAAGAATTGTTCTCAGGTCAGGTTCTGTAGCTATGGTTCATACTACTTTGCTCTTGCATCACTATATTTACTGATACCAACTAATTTCAAATTTGAAGGATGCAATTGAAACTCCAATGGTGCAACAGGTATGTTTTAAACCTGTTTCTTCAACGTGTTTGGCTGTATGCTGTTGTAACTTGCTCTATGTTGATTTTAGTTTCAATTGAATAAATAGTTATGTTCTCATGCCATGCACATTACAAGTGTTGTTATTGCTGTGTAGTTTCCCACACTTATATTCTATCTACGTTGCTTTGTCTTAAATAGATATGATTCGAAATGTATCTATCTTGATTTGGCAACGTAAACTAGAATGATATAGACCATACAGTGACCATACTACATAGATATATGTTTGTTTCATGATGTTATCCTGCACACCTTACTACTGAACTGGTTTACCAAAATGAGTTTCATATACTATATTGTAAACCTGAGATGTGTTTGTTTGTTTCTCTTTTAGAATGCGGATAAAATATTGGAGAAGAGTACCCTGTTATGCAATGGTAAAGGAAGTAATGCAAATAAGGTTCAAGATAGAGACATCCCTGTTGGTCTCCAAGAAAGCTGATAAAAACTATATTGAAGACACTGAGACAACCCCAAAGTCATGTCTTGATGTAGTGTTCGAGTTACTGGCTACCATCACGGCACTTGACTCTTGAACTTGTTGCTGAATCAATTCAGCTTCTTGAGTCTCAACTTCAAGTTGGAAGACATCGATCGATGTTATGCGAGGAAGTCAAGGACCGAGGAAGTCCTGCAGAATTCAGATGCATACTTTCCGGTGCAACAACAAGCTACCGGAGGACTTAAGCGCCAAACAAGAGAAAGTTAATAAGCTTGCTAAGCATCTTGCCGACATTATGGGTACCAGTGATATTGTTTCTTGAGCTCTTGAAGTGGTTTCAGTTTTGGACTTGTTTTGCTGCGGTGTTTATATGCTGTTGTGTTCCCTATATTTGCACTGGTGGCGAACTTTGATGCCCAGTGGATGTAATATGTGTAATAGCCGTGATACCCTAGTGTAAGTTGCTTGCTTATTTATTTCCTTGTTGTCGTGTTTATATGTTTGCTTGTAGTCAGTGCAGTTCTTTTTCTGCGGTTTGCTAGTGGATGCAATAACCTATTTTTTAAAACTAGGCCACAATAACCATGGGCTAATATTTAGTGTAGTGACACTGGGCCTCCTACGGTGATGGCTGGCGGCTCAGGGGGGTGGAGGTTGAAGATGAACCGTAGGCCCTTGATTTCGTATCCAATGGTTGCAAAATCGACTGACTAGAGATGAAAAAGCCAGTCGACCGACGTGTAGCCTCACCTTGCTAGTGCGTTCAGTTTCGACAGCAAAATTCAGTTTCGACAGCAAAATTCAGTTTCGACAGTTAAGTTCAGTTTCGACAGTTAAGTTTGGTTTCAAAAGTTAAATTCAGTTTCGACAGTCAAGTTCAGAGATGAGCGGCTGATGTATTTTACATCTAGCACTTTGTGGTTATGTATTTTACGTCATGTATTGGAGATGCTATTAGAATTCCACTCAGGTTAATGTTGTTCGTTGTCTCTCTTGTCCTGCTTCAACCTCGGCGTCAGACAACTCACCGGAGCTGCTCCAACGATTTAAACTCTCCATCACAGCGGAGGCGATACCTCGGGCTCCATCTCCGCACGCCTAAGATCTTCTTCCCCTCCTCCGACAGCCAAGTCAGCCAGAGCATCCTCACCGGCCAACCCAATCACGCTGAGATCGACATGGCTTCGCCAAAGAGGTTGTACACTTGTTGCATCTCTTTTTTACTCTACGTTATATATATATATATTGTCCACTGAGCACTCGTAGTAACGGGAAATACGATTATTTTATCCTATTATATGACAAGCAGTCAGGTACCAGGCAACTTAGCTATCCGTGATGGACTCTCTTGAATGCTATCATTATTTATCTCTGCGCGTTTGAGCTGTGCATTTGTCGATGGGCCTGGGAGTTGAGCTAGTATGGCAGTGGCCTGGGTCAGTAGTAATAGTAGTAGCACAAAAACATTTTTAGTGTAGGATTTTCCTTGCTCAAGCCTGCCTACTAGAATCGCCAGTGCTTGAAAGGAAAAGTGAATGAAAAACATCGGAATTGGAAAGTTTCCTATGGTACTACTTTTCATGAATTTGGTGCAAAGGAATGGAGCAAAGGAAAACTGTAGGATTTGTTCCTTTAGTGTCTCCTTGAATTTCCACTTCTCCTCCTTTTCATATTCCTATTCATCAAGCACAAGACAAAGAGATAGTAGCATAATAGCGTTATAACCGTACATTTTCTTGTGGTTTGACTTAATCACACCATGTTTTTTTGCATCCTGTGATCTTCCAATTATTGTGAATCAAACACCCAGATTGGCAGAAATCCTGTGTTTTTAAATTCTCTGTTTTGCACGCGCATTCCTATCCTACTCCTGTCTATTTCCTATCCTTGCATTGTTACAATCCTCAAATTCAAACAAGCCCTTACTCAATTACTTCTGTTAAAGATATGTGTCAAAGAAAACCTTGTGTGGTTTGTCCTGCTCCTGCGGCGCTGTGTTCCACCCTCACCACTCGGTGATCCAACGACAAACGGTTCAAAGACAAATAGGGACCGCTCTCCAGGCTGTCTTTCACCGCCTCACATCTTCTTCCCCACCGCCGGCAGCCACGGCAACTGCATTACCATCATCAACTGAGCAGATGACCTTGAGGACTACACGGGTCCGCAAGAGAGGTTGCACTCTTCCGTGTCTGCTTACGTTATGCGTCGCTTAATATGATGACATGCTACATTATCGTCGTGTTCACCTATTAGACTCTGAGTCAGGTCCAAACTAATGCTGAAACTTGAATTTTTAAATGGTTGTGGGGTACATATTGGGGCAGCAATCAGTACTATCTGTACTATCTGTCTACTATCTGGTTAATCTCCGGTGTCTACTGTGAGTTTCATGTTGGGTGCAAACAAACATTAAAGGAGCCATTATCTGTATTTTTAACTAAAGCTATTATCTGCCTGCTATCATTGGTTTTGGGTCTATCCACAGTTTGCTACCATCACTCTGGATTTGTGCACGCACTCCTTACATAATCTCACTATGTTTTATTCCTATGCATGCCAGTTATTGTACACAATGGAACTGATCATGTAGAACAAAAGAGACGAGCCTTGTGTGGCAATAAAATTTCATGTAGACGTCGTTCCATGGTGGGCGCAAAGGCAGCCCCCCTCCACCCATTTCGGATCGTAATCAAGAGGAAGATAACCGTTCTGGGGGGATTCAGAAGGACAAGACCACCCCTATTTACCCCATGAGGTCTTCGCTCTAACTTGGCATGCTGATGTTGGTAATATCATGCATATGGTGTCTTGCATTGCTTACTATATACATTAAAGATGTCATCTGCTTAGTTTAGACATGCTTTGTGTCAATGCCATCTGTTTAGTTTCTTTATCGTATATGTGAATCATGCAATGCCACCTTGTCTAGCTGTGCATCATATATGTGAATTTTGCAATGCCACCTGGTTAGCCAGATTATCTTATATGTGAATTATATCATGCCATCATTTTTTATTACGTGTTAAATTTGTCAACAATCTTAGTACATTCAATTACTCTTCCTGCATCAGCCATTCGCACGGTCATGGAAAAATCTGGAGTGGAAACAAGGTCTTGAATGAGACAATGTTATCTAACGAAGCGCATGTCTTCTTTGGTTACCGATAGCTCCTCGGAGGAGGATTAGAGACAGATGACCAGTCATATTTCCCCGAGGTGCATGCCCTAACTTGGCAGGGGTTATGTTGCTCATATCGTGCGTATGGTATCTTGCATTGCTATGTCATTTGCTTAGTTTAGACATGCTTTGTGTGAATGCCACATGTTTAGTGTCTAATTACCATATATGTGAATTATGCAATGCCATCTTGTTGCAAGACATTATATATGTGAATTATGCAATGTTATCTTGTTGCAAGGCATTATGTATGTGAATTATGCAATGCCATGTTGTTTAGGCAAGCGTCATATATGTGAATTATATCATGCCGTCCTTTTTTTGTATTTCTCATTGCATTTGTCAAAAATGTTTGTATATTCAACTGCTCTTCATGTGCATCAGCCATTTGAATTGGTGATGGAGAAATCTGGAGTGAAAACAAGGTCTTCAGAGCAGACAATGCTACCTGCTGAAGCAGATATCTTGCTGGTTCTGAGATAGCTCTTCATAGGAGGATTGAGGCAGATGACCAGTCCTATTATCCCCCTGAGGTGTATGCTCAAACTTGGCAGGGTTATATTACTCATAGAATGCATATGTTGTATTGCAATGCTTAGTTTTTACATCATATACACAATATTGAATGCCATCTCCTTAGTTGACACATCATATATGCGATTGCCCTCTGCTCAATTCCTTAGTATATAAATCATATATTTGAATTATGTCATGCCATGATGTTTACATAGACAACATGTATCTGAATTATGGCATGCCAACCCATTTTCTAAAGACATAATATAGTTATATCATCTCATCCTGTTTACATAGTCATCATATTTTAAATTATGTCATTCTATCCGTGAATTATATCATGCCATCATGTTTCCATCGACGGCATGTTTGTGATTTATGGCATGCCAACCACTTTAATAGACACATCGTATAGTTATATCATGTCATCATGTTTACATAGTCATCATATTTTGAAATATGTCATTGTATCATGTTTAGTTAGCCATCATACATGTGAAATTGTGTCATGCTATACTGTTTAATTAGGCATCATATATGTGAAATTATGCCCTGCTATTCTGTTTGCTTAGACAACATAAACGTGAATTATTTCATGCCCACTACAACAAGAACCCCCCTACAGCAACGCATCAATGCGTTGTCTTATGTCTATATATGTGTTGGTAAGCTTACACCAACGGATTAATATGCGTTGTCGTTGGTGGCGTTGGAAGGATCTACAATACATATATGCATACTTTGATAAACGGTGTGTAGAAGCGTTGTTAGGTAGCAACATATAAATCTAAGGCCAACAACACTACATATGCGTTGGTGGCGACCCTGCACAAAAGGATTTTTAAATGGACATAATGAAGCATGTCAACGACTTTAAGCTTCACTAGATAGCATGAACAATTAATTAATTTTATATATTGTCATCCATAATTATTAGGTCAATGCCGATAGTGCATAGGAGCCACAATATAACAAACTGAAATATCTCATATATTAAATCGACTATGTTACATTACAAAGAACATGATCCAAAGATTACAGATCTCATACATTAAATCGACTATGTTGCATTACAAAGAACATGATCCAAATATTACAGGAGGTGAAACTATATCTAGTAGAGGCCCAATACTTGACCTTGCAATCAACTATAATGTTTGAAACATTGATCCTAAAATGACATTCTAATTATCTTGTAGTAGCTCCATTCTTAACCTTGCAACCAACATCTGAGCCATGCATCATCAATTTATCTTGGTGATCTACAACAACAGTATGAGGTGAGTAGCTTACAGTAGAGAAATCAGGCTAATAGAGAAGTAAAGTTTAAATGGCCACCGTACAAATGTGATTAACCAGGACTTAGGTTTATATATAGGTGTGGGCTAATTAATAATCGGAATAGAATAACTTCTTTAACATGATCTTATCAAACAACATTGTTGATTATACAACCTATATCCATGTACTATTTTTTTCATCTTTGACCAGCAAAACACCAAGCACCTCTGAACAATCGGATGTGGTTGTTCATTGTGAAAACTATCAGCTTATCTTTACTACTAAAACTTATCCAAACATTATATTATATTAACAATGAGATGAATTCGGCAAACAACTAATGACAAGTAGGTAACCAAAAGTACTTAATTACTATTACAAAATTGAACATCTCCATTTTCCAGAGGTCTCTGAGCTAATTAGCTTTCCATCAGATTACTCCTGTACTACTCAAGCTTGGGATGATTCATTAGTCATGCTTGCTATGGTGTATTAGGAGAAATATCAGTGCGAACAACTTGAAAATCCTTAAATAATCTACATCACGCAATAGTTTGTAGTTACCGGAGAACTACAAAGTCACAAAATATAAATTTCCTGGTCCATGAATAAAATTCTCAGAACCTGCAGAAGCAACAACACGAAAAAAAGCATCAGATTCGGGATAGTTGGAGTTATCAACTCATGGCTACATGTTCTCTCCAATAAAACTTGGCCAGAGGCAACCATACTGAAAGCACGAAGAAAGAAAAAAGTAGATCATCACCCCATCTGATCTAGTGTAGAACACTCTGTATACTATGTTATATTATACTCCCTCCATCCAAAAAAGCTTGTAGTTCTAGATACATCCATTCGAGGGACAAGCTTTTTCGGACAGAGGGACTAGCTAAGAGATTTCATTTCAACTCTAGCCAAATTTAAGCATACGAGGACATATCTAAACTATTTTTGAGAACCAAGGCAGTGCTTATGTAATACTGGGTACTCAAACCAAGCCATATGATACACATAGAACCCAAATATCATGTAAGATCAAGGGTATCGTTAGTTAACCATTACTTGCAGAGATGCATCTTATTACCTCACACATGGCTCCATGGACACATCCATGTAGTCATTTCAAAGAAAGATTAGGAATACCTGATTGATAGAATGATCGGGAGTGCGGGCATAATGAGATGTCCAATATCTTAGTTGTCAGAAGCGGACACTCAAGTTACCAAATAAGGAGTAGTTAATCACTAAACAACAATTGTGAAAATAAAACAAAGTTGAGAAGAGGTCGCTTATGTTCGGTGCAGAAACAATCCATGTTTAAGCATTTGTGTATTACACGGCACATTTCCAAAATAAACATGTATACAATCCAAGGTATTTGAGCCAAACACACATGCCATGAATTCATTTGTTACAATGCCAAAGGCACAATATCTCCCTATTAAAAATAGCAATCAGTGAGGCATGTGCATACTGGTCCAAATGTAGTTCAGTCCGGAAACAAAAGGAGCTATATAATAAATAAAATCATTAGAGGTAAGAGGAAAACAATTGAAAGAAGAAAAACTGAATTATCACAGATACCTCATTCTATATCCACTTATAATTTAAAAGAGCTGCCTGAAATCAATGAGCTTAGGTGAAGTAATCACATAGGAAAATCAAGAAGCAGAACTGTAGGTACAAACAGTAAGTATTGGCCCTTATGATCGTTCCATGCCCAATTTAAGTTGCCAACTCCACATGAATAAGGGTGAGCAGGAGGCAAAACGGTGATGTAAATTTTGTGAGGAATCAGTTGTTGGGGCCAAAAACTTAGAAGATTAGCTCAGCAATATGGAAAAGATAGAAGAGAATCACCAGCTGGCACTATGACCCTTCATGAGGATAATATGGGAGGAAGAACATGTTGGTGAGAGGTTTTAGGGGCTGTGGGCAACATGATGGCGTAGTTGCTGCCAGCGGCGCTAGCTTGGGCGAGCGCTTGTAGAGGCTAGAGGGTTTTCTCCTTGCGTTAGACATTCATGCATACATAGAAGACATGGATTGGACAGGAACAAAGACAGGACAGACATCTTTAGGCGGCGGCGAAGGCGAGACACCCGTACATCTCCTTCTCTTTCTTCATAGCTTCTTATATTGTAGGCTGGAGTTAGACTAAGACTGTTCTTGATCCTAGTTTCCAGCTACATCCCGCTAGGGCTGAATTATGAAATTCTCCTCACCAATTAATCAGTTGTTGTGGGCACGTATTTGGTTTCTTTGTTATTCAGATTTGTGAAACCCACTTATAGTATTAATCAGAATTGATTACCACACGTACTTATTAGAGTATACTCTGCTTATTAGTAACTGTAATGCCTCTGCTGTGAAGATTTAAAATGGGAAGCAACATGCAAATAAACTTTGCTTTACTATTAAACGAGAACATATATATACTAGCAATAATCGTGAAACAAACATGTGGTTGTCTAGAAAAAGGTATGTGATGATGCATTAGTTGGTATCTATATGTACATTGATATTCATGTTTTAATTTTTGATAATATGAGTGCTTGTGCTTCAAATCTCTGTTTCGTTGTCTGCCATCATGAATTCATGATATAATAATTAATCACTATCAAACCCTGTTTATAACTGAACATTATTGATATAAAGGAGAATAGTTGATGCAAGGGATTCAATCCCTAAAGGGAACCGAGTGACAGTGACATGCAGGAATCCACTCAATCTATGTGCTGATTGGTTCCCTTTAGGAATAAATCAAAATGAACAAAGCCTTAAGGATACAGAAATAAAGAATTGCAGATGCGGTATGGACAGAATAAGACCTGCTGAATTGCTGCAGTTGAGGAAGATGGATCCGTTGGTACTTGCGTCATCCCTGGCTGTGCGGACGAACAACGGCGGCGTCTGCATCTCCAGTCGTGTTGAAGAACAGCAGCGGCGTCTGCATCTACGGTTGCGTAGAGGAATGGCAGGGACGACGCCTTCCCCGATTCAGGAGGATGGGCGACGATGCAGTGTGCGTCCCGGACGAGCGGAGAGGCAGGCGAGCTTGGAGGAGGATCGGGGCGGGCCACCGAGGGCGAGGGGATGGCGGCGTCGGTGGGAACCCTGACTATTTCTGTTTTTTAGGATGAAGGGCGAGCATTGACAGCACCAAAAGAGGTGGAGGTGGGTACGGGAAGTTTTTTTCTTTTATTCACAGATAGATGGAGGTGGGTACGGAATGGTTAGTGCTAAGTGGGGGACGTGGGTTTAATCAAACAACACATTGTGTTATAATCGTTGCTAGACATGTGTTGCTATAGGGGGGTGTTTGTTGTAGTGGCCCTGTTTTCTTCCCTACTATCCATTGCACCTGTCTATCTTACAATGTCTGTACATTCAATTATTTTTCTTGTTTATCAGCCATTTCAATTGGAGGGAGTGATGGCAGTATCTGTGGGAGTAAAAACACGGTCTTCAGAAAAGATTGTGCTACCTATCGATGCAGATAGAACCACGATTGTAGTTGCCCAAGAACCAGCCCCACCACACATAACCCACACTCATGCAGATTGTACCCCTACCCAGTTGGACAGAGAACCAGCTACACCCCTTCTAACCCCAACCCCAGCAGATAGACACCCAGTTCCCGTTGACACATCCACCACAGAGCACCCAAACACGAGTAGTTAGTAAGGCAACTGCGGTGCCCAAATCACGAGGACCACCACTCCGGACCAAGTCAACGCTTAAAGCGTAAGAAGAATTGTTCTCGTGTCAGGTTCTGTAGCTATGGTTCATACTACTTTGCTCTTGCATCACTATATTTACTGATACCAACTAATTTCAAATTTGAAGGATGCAATTGAAACTCCAATGGTGCAACAGGTATGTTTTAAACATGTTCCTTCAACGTGTTTGGCTGTTTGCTGTTGTAACTTGCTCTATGTTGATTTTAGTTTCAATTGAATAAACAGTTATGTTCTCATGCCATGCACATTACAAGTGTTGTTATTGCTGTGTAGTTTCCCACACTTATATTCTACCTATGTTGCTTTGTCTTAAATAGATATGATTCGAACTGTATCTATCTTGATTTGGCAACGTAAACTAGAATGATATAGACCATACAGTGACCATACTACATAGATATATGTTTGTTTCATGATGTTATCCTGCACACCTTACTACTAAACTGGTTTACCAAAATGAGTTCCATATACTACATTCTAAACCTGAGATGTGTTTGTTTGTTTCTCTTTTAGAATGCGGATAAAATATTGGAGAAGAGTACCCTGTTATGCAATGGTAAAGGAAGTAATGCAGATAAGGTTCAAGATAGTGAGACATCCCTGTTGGTCTCCAAAAAGTCGATAAAAACTATATTGAAGACACCGAGACAACCCCAAAGTCATGTCTTGATGTAGTGTTCGAGTTACTAGCTACTTCTGGCACCAAATTGACTCTTGAACTCGTTGCTGAATCAGTTCGACTTCTTGAGTCTCAACTTCAAGTTGAAAGACATCGATCGAGATGTTATGCGATAGGAAGTCAAGGACCGAGGAAGTCCCCGCAGAATTCAGATGCATACTTTACGGTGCAACAACAAGCTACTGGAGGACTTAAGTGCCAAACAAGAGAAAGTTAATTAGCTTGCTAAGCATCTTGCCGACATTATGGGTACCAGGATATTGTTTCTTGAGCTCTTGAAGTGGTTTCAGTTTTGGACTTGTTTTCTTCATGCGGTGTTTATATGCCGATGTGTTCCTATATTTGCCTTTGGTGGCGAACTTTGATCCCAGTGGATGTAATATGTGTAATAGCCGTGATAGCCTAGTGTAAGTTGCTTGCTTATTTATTTCCTTGTTGTCTTGTTTATTTGTTTGCTTGTAGTTAGTGCAGTTCTTTTTCTGCGGTTTGCTAGTGGCTGCAATAACCTATTTTTTAAAACTAGGCCACAATAACCATGGGCTAATATTTACTCTAGTGACACTGGGCCTCCTACGGGTCGTAGAAACAGTGGGCCTTCTACGGGCCATATAAACAGTGGGCCTTCTACGGGCCGTTGAAACAGTGGGCCTTCTACGGGCCGTTGAAACAGTGGGCCTTCTACGGGCCGTAGAAACAATGGGCCTTCTACGGGATGTATCATCAATGGGCCTTATACGGGTCGTATGATCGATTGGCCAAACATGGGCCAAACAGACCGCATTCTGGCCGTAAACGGGCTAGAGTTGGAATCGTCTGTTCATGGGCCGACCATAACGGTTCATCGTTAATAGGCCGTATTTCATGACGCTATGAAAACGGCCCAACGTATTGACGGACCACAAACGGGCCGACTGTAACCACGGGTTGAATTTGGCCCACAAGCAGAAAATAACAGTAACGGGCCATAAGTAAAAGAATGCTGGAAAACAGCCCAAGAATAAATGGGCTCTGAGAAGGCCGAAAGATAACATGGGCTAGAAACAGCCCAACGGAATAACGGGCCGTTAATGGGTATAAAGTGATACGCTGTTCTTTACGGGCCGGTTTCACCACGCGCCGTCAATGGCTGTAAAGTGTTACACTGTTCATTACAGGCCAGTTTCACCACGGGCCGTTAATAGGCCAAGAGTTACATAGGGCCTCATATGGGCCGAAAGACGTCATGGGCCATACATGGGCCAGAAGTGAAAATGGGCTGGAATCATATTGGATGGCCGGATGACGCCATCGGGCCTAATTCGAATAGGGCGTAACGGGCCTTGGGTTAGCGGGCTGTAAATGGACTATATGCGAACAGGCCGTTAACAGGCTTTCCATGGGCCGGCCCGCCTCCTTTTGACCAAGTCAAATGGGCTGGCCTTTTCACAGGAATGGGCCTCTGTTGGGTCGTGCCACGTATCGACGTATCATAGGCGCCTTCTGTCCAATGAGTGGATGACATCTGTCCCAGCGATGAGCCGACACGTGTTTCCTCCAGCCAATGATGATATTACATGTGGAAAATCCCCATTGGTCGGGGCTGTTAACGGGTTATCGAATCCAAAACCCGACCCGATAGCTTAACAGCGTTCCGTTATGGTTGATGCCACGTGTCGGTCACCCTTGACGAAAGCACTTCTGTGACACGCGATTTATCGTCATGGAAGTGGACACTTCCGTGATGATAATTTTGGTAATGTCATGGAACACTTCTACAACAAAGACGGTATGACTATCTTGATTCTGTCATAAAATCGTCATGGATGTACATGCATGACAGAAAACGCGACCTACTGTGACAAACACGTATCATCACGGAAGTGTTTTTTTTGTAGTGTAGATATCAATGTGAGTGATTAGGGATTGCCATGCAATGGATGCACTAGAGCTATAGGTATATGAAAGCTCAACAAAAGAAACTAAGTGGGTGTGCATCGAACTCGCTTGCTCATGAAGACCTAGGGCATTTTGAGGAAGCCCATCATTGGAATATACAAGCCAAGTTCTATAATGAAAAATTCCCACTAGTATATGAAAGTGACAAAATGAGAGACTCTCTATCATGAAGATCATGGTGCTACTTTGAAGCACAAGTGTGGTAAAAGGATAGTAACATTGTCCCTTCTCTCTTTTCTCTCATTTTTTTTATTTGGGCCTTTTCTCTCTTTTTTATGGCCTCTTTTCTCTCTCTTTTCGTCCGGAGTCTCATCCCGACTTGTGGGGGAATCATAGTCTCCATCATCCTTTTCTCACTTGGGAAATTGCTCTAAAAATGATGATCATCACACTTTTATTTTTCTTACAACTCAACAATTACAACTCGATATTAGAACAAAATATGACTCTATATGAATGCCTTCGGTGTAATGTAGGGATATGCAATGAATCAAGAGTGACATGTATGAAAGAATTATGAACAGTGGCTTTGCCACAAATACGATGTCAACTACATGATCATGCTAAGCAATATGACAATGATGGAGCGTGTCATAATAACCGGAACGGTGGAAAGTTGCATGGCAATATATCTCGGAATGGCTATGGAAATGCCATGATAGGTAGGTATGGCGGCTGTTTTGAGGAAGGTATATGGTGGGTGTATGATACCGGCGAAAAGTGCGCGGTATTAGAGAGGCTAGCAATGGTGGAAGGATGAGAAAAGTGTGTATAATCCATGGACTCAACATTAGTCATAAAGAACTCATATACTTATTGCAAAAATCTACAAGTTTATCAAAGCAAAGTATTACGCGCATGCTCCTAGGGGATAGATTGGTAGGAAAAGACCATCGTCATTCCCCGACCGCCACTTATAAGGAAGACAATCAATAAATAAATCATGCTCCGACTACATCACATAACGGTTCACCATACGTGCATGCTACGGGAATTACAAACTTTAACACAAGTATTTCTCAAATTCACAACTACTCAACTAGCATGACTCTAATATCACCATCTTCATATCTCAAAACAATTATCAAGCATCAAACTTTTCTTAGTATTCAACACACTCAAAAGAAAGTTTTACAAATCTTGAATACCAAGCTTATTATTATTATTAAGAAAATTACCATGCTATTTGAGACTCTCAAAATAATCTAAGTGAAGCATGAGAGATCAATAGTTTCTATAAAACAAATCCACCACCGTGCTCTAAAAGATATAAGTGAAGCACTAGAGCAAAACTATATAGCTCAAAAGATATAAGTGAAGCACATAGAGTGTTCTATCAAATTCCAATTCATGTATGGCTCTCTCAAAAGGTGTGTACAACAAGGATGACTGTGGTAAACTAAAAATCAAATACTCAAATCATACAAGACGCTCCAAGCAAAACACATATCATGTGGTGAATAAAATATAGCTCCAAGTAAAGTTACCGATAGAAGTAGACGAAAGAGGGGATGCCTTTCGGGGCCTCCCCAAGCTTTGACTTTTTTGTGTCCTTAGATTATATTGGGGGTGCCATGGGCATCCCCAAGCTTAGGCTCTTGCCACTCCTTGTTCCATAATCCATCAAAAGATTTCACCCAAAACTTGAAAACTTCACAACACAAAACTCAACAGAAATCTCGTGAGCTCCGTTAGCGGAAGAAAACAAAATACCACTTCAAGGTACTGTAATGAACTCATTCTTTATTTATATTGGTGTTAAAACTACTGTATTCCAACTTCTCTATGGTTTATAAACTATTTTACTAGCCACAGATTCATCAGAATAAGAAACAACACACGAAAAACAGAATCTGTCAAAAACAGAACAGTCTGTAGTAATCTGTAACTAAAGCAAACTTCTGGAACTCCAAAAATTCAGCCAAAATAGGAAGACCTAGAAAATTTGTTTATTGATCAGCAGAAATTGGAATCACTATTTTATCACGTTCTGGTGATTTTTAATAATTGTTTTCGTGAACAAAAAGTTTCTGGAAATTACAGCAAGATCAAATAACTATCATCCAAGAAGATCCTATAGGTTTAACTTGGCACAAACACTAATTAAAACATAAAACCACATCTAAACAGAAGGTAGATGGATTATTTATTCCTAAACAGAAGCAAAGGCAAAAAAACTAAAATAAAATTGGGTTGCCTCCCAACAAGCGCTATCGTTTAATGCCCCTAGCTAGGCATAAAAGCAAGGATAGATCTAGGTATTACCATCTTTGGTAGGCAATCCATAAGTGGCTCTCATGATAGATTCATATGGTAATTTTATTTTATTTCTAGGGAAGTGTTACATGCCTTTCTTTAATGGAAATTGTAATCTAATATTCCCTTCCTTCATATCAATAATTGCACCAATCGTTCTAAGGAAAGGTCAACCAAGAATAATAGGACAAGAAGGATTGCAATCTATATCAAGAATGATAAAATCTACGGGAACATAATTCCTATTTGCAAAAATAAGAACATCATTAATTCTTCCCATAGGTTTCTTAATAGTGGAATCCGCAAGATGCAAGTTTAGAGAGCAATCATCAAAATCACGGAAATCTAGCAAATCGCACAAAGTTTTGGGGATAGTGGAGACACTAGCACCCAAATCACATAAAGCATAAAATTCATGATCCTTAATCTTAATTTTAATAGTTGGTTCCCACTCATCATATAGTTTTCTAGGGATAGAAACCTCCAACTCAAGTTTTTCTTCATAAGATTGCATCAAGGCATCAACGATATGTTTAGTAAACGCTTTATTTTGACTATAAGCATGAGGAGAATTTAGCACGGATTGTAACAAGGAAATACAATCAGTTAAAGAGCAACTTTCGTAATTAAATTCCTTGAAATCCAAAATAGTGGGTTAGCAACATCTAGGTTTTTGATTTCTTTAATCCCACTTTTATCAAATTTAGCATCAAGATCTAAAAACTCCAAATTATTAGAACGCCTTCTAGGTAAAGGTGGATCATATTCAGTCCCATAATTATCAAGATTCATATTGCAAAACAAAGATTTAATAGGGAACACATCAATAACTTTTAGATCTTCATCTTTATTTTCATGGAAATTGGAAGAACACGCTTTAATAAAGGCATCTTTCATAGCACGCATCCTAGCGGTTCTTTCCTTGCACTCATCAATGGAAATTCTCATGGCTTTGAGAGACTCATTGATATCATGCTTAGGAGGAATAGATCTAAGCTTTAAAGAATCAACATCAAGAGAAATTCTATCAACGTTCCTAGCCAATTCATCAACTTTAAGCAATTTCTCTTCAAGCAAAGCGTTCAAATTCTTTTCCGAATTCGTAAACTCTTTAACACTAGTCTCAAATTCAGAGGCCATCTTATTAAAATTTCCATAAGAGTTGTTGTAGGAATTCCCATAATTATTAGAAGGATTACAAGGATAAGGCCTAGGATTAAAGTTTCCTCTATACGCGTTGTTACCAAAATTATTCCTACCAACAAAATTCACATCAATAGATTCATTATTATTCTCAATCAAAGTAGACAAAGGCATATCATTAGGATCAGAAGAAACACTCTTAGTAGCAAATAATTTCATAAGTTCATCCATCTTTCCACTCAAAACATTAATTTCTTATATCGCATGCACTTTTTATTAGTAGATCTTTCAAAGGTGCCATTGAGAATAATAAACCATAATATTATCTAGGAATTTAGTAGCATCTCCTAAAGTGATTTCCATAAAAGTGCCTCCATGACGAATCTAAAAGATTTCTAGAAGCAAAATTCAATCTGGCATAAAAGTTTTGTATAATCATCCACAAGTTCAAACCATGAGTAGGGCAATTACGTATCATTAATTTCATTCTCTCCCAAGCTTGTGCAACATGTTCATGATCAAGTTGCTTAAAATTACTAATATCGTTTCTAAGAGAGATGATCTTAGCGGGAGGAAAATACGAGATAAAAGCATCTTTGCACTTGTTCCAAGAATCAATACTATTTTTAGGCAAAGACGAAAACAAAGCTTTAGCACGATCTCTAAGCGAAAAAGGAAATAGCTTCAATTTAACAATATCATTATCAACATCTTTCTTCTTTTGCATATCACACAAATCAACGAAGCTATTCATATGAGTAACGACATCTTCACTAGGAAGGCCGGCGAATTGATCTTTCATAACAAGATTCAACAAAGCGATTGATTTCACAAGATTCAGTGTTGGTAAGAGGAGAAATCGGAGTGCTAAGGAAATCATTATTGTTGGTATTGGTAAAGTCACACAATTTAGTATTATCTTGAGCCATCGTGACAAGCAAGCAATCCAACACACGAGCAAACAAAAAGCAAGCGAGAAAAAGGCAAACGGAAAAGAGAAGGCGAATAAAACAGCAAGGGTGAAGTGGGGGAGAGGAAAACGAGAGGAAAATGGCAAATAATGTAATGCGAGAGATAAGGGATTGTGATGGGTACTTGGTATGTTGACTTTTGCGTAGACTCCCCGGCAACGGTGCCAGAAATCTTCCTGCTACCTCTTGAGCACTGCGTTGGATTTCCTTGAAGAGGAAAGGGTGATGAAGCAGAGTAGAGTAAGTATTTCCCTCAGTTTTTGAGAACCAAGGTATCAATCCAGTAGGAGGCTACGCGCGAGTCCCTCATACCTACACAAAACAAATAGCTCCATGCAACCAACGCGATTAGGGGTTGTCAATCCCTTCACGGTCACTTACGAGAGTGAGATCTGATAGAGATGATAGATAATATTTTTGGTATTTTTGGTATAAAGATGCAAAGTAAAATAAAAGCAAAGTAAAAAAGGCAAAAGCAATAATAAAGTGTTGGGAGATTAATATGATAAAGATAGACCCGAGGACCATAGATTTCACTGGTGGCTTCTCTCAAGAGCATAAGTATTTTACGGTGGGTGAACAAATTACTGTTGAGCAATTGACAGAATTGAGCATAGTTATGAGAATATCTAGCTATGATCATGTATATAGGCATCACGTCCGAGACAAGTAGACCGACTCACCTGCATCTACTACTATTACTCCACTCATCGACCGCTATCCAGCATGTATCTAGAGTATTAAGTTCAAGAAAACAGAGTAACGCCTTAAGCAAGATGACATGATGTAGAGGGATAAATTCATGCAATATGATAAAAACCCCATCTTGTTATCCTCGATGGCAACAATAAAATATGTGCCTTGCTGCCCTCATCCTTTGGGAAAGGATACATAAGATTGAACACAAAGCTAAGCACTTCTCCCATTGCAAGAAAAACCAATCTAGTAGGCCAAACCAAACTGATAATTCGAAGAGACTTGCAAAGATAACCAATCATACATAAAAGAATTTAGAGAAGATTCAAATACTGTTCGTAGATAGACTTGATCATAAACCCACAATTCATCGGTCTCAACAAACACACCGCAAAAAGAAGATTACATCGAATAGATCTCCACGAGAGAGGGGGAGAACATTGTATTGAGATCCAAAAAGAGAGAAGAAGCCATCTAGCTACTAACTATGGACCCGAAGGTCTGAGGTAAACTACTCACACTTCATCGAAGAGTGGATTCCTTCTCCGGCGGCGCTCCGGAACAGGCCCCAAGATGGGATCTCGTGGGTACAGAAAGTTGCGGCGGTGGAATTAGGTTTTTGGCTCCGTGTCGATCGTTTGAAGTGCGTGGGGTATATATAGGAGGAAGGAGTACGTCGGTGGAGCAAAGGGGGGCCCACGAGGCAGGGGGCGCGGCCTAGGGGGTGGGCGCACCCCCCACCCTCGTGGCCACCTCCCTTCTTTCTTGACGTGGGGTCTAAGTTTCCTGGATCATGTTCGATGAGAAAATCACGTTCCCGAAGTTTTCACTCCGTTTGGACTCCGTTTGATATTCCGTTTCTTCGAAACACTGAAATAGGCAAAAAACAACAATTCTGGGTTGGGGCTCCGGTTAATAGGTTAGTCCCGAAAATAATATAAAAGTGGAAAATAAAGCCCAATATAGTCCAAAACAGTAGATAATATAGCATGGAGCAATCAAAAATTATAGATATGTTGGAGACGTATCAACACCCTCTTTAGAAAGAGAGAATCACATTTGGTGACTTTTAGTAGTGGCAACACTCTAGCCAGATTGATTTCATCATCTCGAGAAGAGAAGATAGGCGTGTGTGCCCAGACTGTAAGGTGATACCTTGAGAGAGTGTGGTACCCCAACATAAGCTGGTGGTTGTTGACTTCCTCTTTAGGATTCGTGTCCAGCGGGATAAGAGTGCCGAAGTCGCTAGAACGAAGTGGTGGAAGCTCAAGGGGGAGGTAGCTCAGGCGTTCAAGGAGAGGGTTATTAAGGAGGGGCCTTGGGAGGAAGGAGGGGATGCGGACAACGTATGGATGAAGATGGCGACTTGCATTCTTAAGGTGGCCTCGGAGGAGTTTGGAGTGTCCAGGGGAAGGAGAAGCAAGATAAGGATACCTGGTGGTGGAATGGTGATGTCCATAAGGCGATTAAAGAAAAGAAAGATTGCTTCACATGCCTGTTCATATTCACATAGAATTTATATATGCTGGAAATCTTTTGTGATTGTGGGCCCCCATGAAAATATTATATGCCAAAATTGTTGACGTTGGACAAGGAAGACAACATAATGATTTATGTTTGTTATTCACATAGAAGTTATATTGTCATAGATCCATCAACATGTGGTGCTTGCCCCCCATCTTTGCTAGCCAAAAATTCCGCACCAAGTAGAGATACTACTTGTGCATCCAAAAACCCTTAAACCCAAATCTTATTTTCAAGAATCCACCATACCTACCTAAGGATTGAGCAAGATCCTTAAAGTAAGTTGTCATCGGTGCAATAAGGCAATAAAAATTGCTTCTAAAAGTGTAAGATCATTTAGTGCAAGAGAAAATTGAGTGTTGTACGAACTTGTGATGGTAAAGCAATAAAAGCGACAGTCTGCATAATAAAGGTTGCCATCACAAGGGGCAATATAACGTGACGTTCTTTTGCACTAAGGGGTTGAGCATACAAACAAATAAGCGCATGGCAACCTCTGCTTCCCTCTGCGAAGGGCCTATCTTTTACTTTTATGTATTTACTTTCATGCAAGAGTCAAAGTTTTTCTCTCTATTCCTTTTTATTTTCTCTTTTGGCAAGCATCATGTGGTGAGGAAAGATCTAGGCACATATGTCCAGTTGAATATGGGTAGCATGAGTTATTATTGTTGACATCACCCTTGAGGTGAATACATTGGGAGGCAAAACAATAAGCCCCTATCTTTCTATGTGTCCGGTTGAAACATTTTGCTCATGTGTATGCGGTGAGTGTTAGCAATCATAGAAGACTATATGATGGTTGAGTATGTGGAGCTCTTACTTAAACTCTATTGAATAAGTTGAAATGCAATTGCTTGGTGACTAAGAACATAGGTTGTTGAGTTTCAAGAGAGTTCATTGTTTGAACCTTAACATGTGAATTGTTTGCTACTATAACATGTGAAGTTTTATAAGAAAGAATTGTTGTTATGATGCTAGGAAAAGTGATTGAAATTGTCATTGATCAAACTTGTGCACTTTGCTAGCATTCACACTTCATAAATTATTTCTTTTATCATTTCCCTACTCGAGAACGAGTAGGAATTAAGCTTGGGGATGCTAATACGTCTCCAACGTATCTATAATTTATGAAGTATTGATGCTGTTATTTTATCATTCTTGGATGTTTTACAATCATTTTATAGCAAATTTATATCATTTTTTGGGACTAACCTATTGACCCAGTGCCCAATGCCAGTTGTTGTTTTTTGCTTGATTTTTACATCGCATGAAATCAATATCAAATGGAGTCCAAACACTACGAAACTTGTTCTAGATTTTTTATGGACCAGAACACCGAAGATGGGCGAGAAAGACTGGGGTGCTCGAGGGGCACAGCCCACTGTGGCACACACAGGGGGGCCCTGGGGTGCCCTGGTGGGTTGTGCCCACCTCGGTGGCCTCCCGCACCCCCTCTTTACCCTATAAATTCACAAATATTCCAAAACCCTTCGGGTGAACCTAGATCGGAAGTTCCACCGCTGCAAGGCTCTGTAGCCACTGAAAACCAATCTAGACCCATTCCGGCACCCTGCCGGAGGGGGGAATCATCTCCGATGGCCATCTTCATCATCCCGGCGGCCACCGCGATGAGGAGGGAGTAGTCCACCCTCGGGGCTGAGGGTTTGTACCAGTAGCTATGTGTTTAATCTCTCTCTCGCTCTCTCTCTCTCTCTCATGTTCTTGAGATGTCACGATCTTGATGTATCACGGGCTTTGTTAATATAGTCAGATCATATGGTGTTTCCCCCTCTCTATCTTGTTGTGATGAATTGAGTTTTTCCCTTTAAGATTTTGTTGTTATCGGATTGAATACTTTTATGGATTTGAGAACACTTTATATATGTCTTGGAGTTGAATACTCGGTTGACAATGGGGTATGGTATTGATTCACTTGATATATGTTTAGGCAGTCAACTCGATGATTCCCGCGGTGACATTGGGGTAATCTATGCATAGGGGTTGATGCATGTTCTCGTCTTTTGTTTCTCCGGTAGAAATCTTGGGGCACTCTTTGGAGTTCTTTGTATTGGATTGAGTATTATGAATATGAATTTTCTTTGGTGTTATTTTAGTACGAACTCTAGGATAGATCGAACGGAAATAATAGATTCGTGTTATTTTAGTACGAACTCTTGTATAGATCGAACGGAAAAAATAGCTTTGAGGTGGTTTCATACCCTACAAACAATTTATTCTTATGTTCTCCGCTAGCTAGGAACTTTGGGGTGATTCTTCATCGCACTAGCACTGTTGAGAGATTGCACCAGCGAAAGTACGGACCCTAGGCCTCATTTTCAAGCATTCCAATACCATTTTTTGAATGTTTACTATTTGCTACCTTGTTGTTTTTAATTATTCAGATTATAAAAATATATTTCTACCATCAATATTACACTTTTATCACCATCTCTTCGCCGAACTAGTGCACCTATACAATTTGCCATTGTATTGGGTGTGTTCGGGACACAAGAGATTTCTTGTGTTTGGTTGCAGGGTTTTTAGAGAGAGACCATCTTCATACTACACCTCCCATGGATTGATAAAACTTAGGTCATCCACTTGAGGGAAAATTGCTACTGTCCTACAAAACTCTGTGCTTGGAGGCTCAACACGAGTCTACAAGAATAAAGTTGTGTAGTAGACATCAGTGCTTGAGCCATGAGTTGGTTGCAAGATCTTTGGGGTTCACCTCTAGCCTACCCCAACTTGTTTGGGACTAAAGCCTTTGTTGTTGTTGTTGTTGGTGTTGTTGTCTGTCCCATACTTTCTAGCTTCCTCCTAATGAGACTCACATTATTTTTTCAACAGACGAGGTTCAAGTTGGATCCGAAAGATGATGCAACTAAACAAGCATGCACTCATGTTTTTCAGTTTGTTCTGCGACAATATCGATATCACCTTAGAAAAACTCATTTTGAAGGCAAGGCCAACAACGAAATCGGCCAACTATCTCAAGTGGAATATATTACATATGAAGGCTGGACAACCCTTGTTAAACACTGGTCTGACCCAAAGTATCAGGTAGGCTATATGTATTTGATCAGATCACATATTGAACTCGAATTTACGTATGTGCCTTACAAGTCTATCTTCTTCTAGGCTAATTGTTTGAAGAACACGACAAACCGTTCTAAAGTGAAATTCCAACAGACCACAGGATCTCGTATCTATATTGCACACTGCGAGGCTCTAGTAAATGGTTGCTAGTTCCTTATTCTTTCTATGCCATATTATCGTATCTATATTGACTTGTTCCAAATACAGAGGAAAGCATGTGCGGACCAAAAAGAACCTTAACCAAATGCAGTGTAAATCTTCAAGGATTGCCACACCAGCAAGATGAAGGGCATGAGCACACCAGTTCAAGCCGCTATTGTAAGTCCTTACTCCTCATGCCTTTGAAATGCTTGTTACTGTGACGTGTTCATTTAACTGCTTGATTTGCAGCGTATGTCACTTACTCTGTTCACTTTTATACACAGTTGTCTTAACGTATCATTTCACCTTACACGGTTTAAAAGAGAGGAAAGATATTCCTTTGGTCTTGATCTGTAAACTAGTTGTGATGCTCACGTGCCCACAGAATGATACAATAGCCTGTTTGTTTGCTATCTGTTTGCCCGTGATATGAACGATGTCACACTATGTTCATCCTACTTTAAACTATGTCTCTTTATCCTTAGATGTCAATGAATGTGAGGAAATAGACAATACAATAGGCATGCTATGTGGACATATGTTCTGAAAGTGATTTTATTATGTAGTTGGCACTACAATACATGCTAATGTATTACTATAGTTCACCAAAATAAGTTATGTATAAACGTGAAACCTATTTTGTTTGTTTTTGTCTCATTAGTAACTTATCTGGTACACTAATCTACAAATTCAAACTTTCAGCAAGCTAAGGACCAAATGATTAAACAACCACAACCACCTGAAGGTGACGAGGCCACCACAGGCACATTGTCACCTCTTGCTGCAGTGCATCAGTATCTCTCCACTAATAGTGCAAAAAGCACCTTCCTGCGTAATTCTGGATTGGTTGTCAAGGTAACATCATCCAAATCACCTACTGAACAAAATCTTCCGGCTACACAAAGTGATATATATGTGCTCCAGACACAAGTCCAATCCCTAATGGAGGTCGTTTTTGAAACAGGAATAGTGGTTGACAAATGTCATCAAGACATGAATGGTTTTGAAACCAGACTATCAGACATTTGCTTCGTAGTTCAAGAGCAACGTTGGAAAAAAAGGGGAAGATCATGCTGCTCCATCAGATTCTACTGCCTGAAACAGTAGCACTCAGGTCAAATGATCTGTGCTTCTATGCATCTGATGGTGCTTTTATCTGCAAGTACTATAAACTTTCATGCCAACAAGCCTTTTGTTATATGGGTGTAATTTCTTTTGTTGTGATACAACATTTATCATGTTGCCAAAGGCTGTAAAAATTATGATGCTATTTTTGTATAGTGTAGGTTTATCTACGTAATGTATGCGGCATCATCGATCTCCTTTTGGACGAAAGCTTCGTAGGAGCCCAACGTGCCAACATTCTTTGGGCCCACAATTCCAATTGGGCTAACAACGATTATGGGTCGTAAATGGCATGTAGCCCACTAAAAATATCTGGGCCTAAATCAGCATAAGCTTTCTTATTTTTGGTAGGCATGTGCCCATAGTGGGCCTTAAATAGGCCCAAACATAATTTGGGCCCTTAGTAACAATAGGCCATTAATATGTGTAAATATTCGCAAGCCTAAATGGCCCATAAATAACATGGGCCTTTAATAGGCCGAAAGTCAGATTGGGCCCTAATTGGACCAGATTATGCCCATTGCTTTTAGGAGGCCGAAAGATCATTGGGCCTGAAAAGTGCCAAATAACCCACTAGTCATTAGCAGGCCGAAATGTATCTCAGCTCATGGTGGCCCATTTATAATGTGAATCGTTCACAGGCCGAAATTCAGACAGGTCGTAAATGCGCCGACCTACTACACGGGCCTTTACCAGGCCGGAAGTGCGATTAGGCTTGATTAGTATCAACGTTTATATGGATCGTTAATAGGCCCAATGTGATGTTGGGCCACATATGGCCCATGGATTTCGCATGACGTTAACAGGTCGAAAACACAACAGGCTGGAAGTGGCCCGGATCTACAGTGACCCGCTAACAAGCTGAATGTCAGACATGGCTGAACCAAATTCCTTCACAGTCGTTTATTAGCCGAAAGTTTCATCGGGCAATAAATGGGCCCAAATGTAGCATGACCTTTAACAGGCAGGGGGCCGTAATCCGACCCAAATACTTAGCGTACTGTTAACGGGCGAGAAGTGACCATGGGCTGCAATGATGACAAGTCTAGAACGGGTCGTTGACGGGCCGATTTGACACTATTCCTATGAGCGTTAACTACGAATGTGTCGTCTGCAAGCAGGTCGTTAATGGGCCAGCCCACTAATTTTTACTAGGCTGACCTTTTTAACCTAAATGGGCAGCTGCTGAGCCTTGCCACGTGTGAACGTATCATAGGCGACCCCTGTCCATTGGGTGGTTGAAATCTGTCCCAACGCGGAGCTGACGCGTGGTTGTAGAGCCAATGGGAATTTTACACGTGGAAAATCCCCATTGGTCCCGGCTATTAACAGGTTACCGGATCCAAACCGGAACCCGATAGCTTAACGGCGACCCGTTATAGTGGATTCCACGTGTTGGTTACCCTTGACAAAAGCACTTCCATGACGCGCCATTTATCGTCATGGAAGTGGACACTTCCGTGATGATAATTTTGGTATTGTCATGGAACACTTCTACGACAACATAGGTAGGACTATCTTGATTTTGTCATAAAATCGTCATGGATGTACATGCATGACAAAAAACATGACCTAGTGTGACAAACACGTATCATCACAGAAGTGTTTTTTTAGTGTCCCTTCTCCTTCGCAATCGCTTGGTGAAGCTCTACTGGAGCACCGCCACAAACACCACCACCACGCCGTCGTGCTGGCCTAGATCTCATCTACTTCGCCTTCTTTCTTGCTGAATCAATAAGGAGGAGACGTCACTGAGCCGTACGTGTGCATATCTCAGAGGTGCCTGATAATCCCCAAGTGCAGGGAATCATCGTAGCAATTCCCAAAGTTGAAGTGATAAGTATGGAGTGTCGAACCCACAAGGAGCTAAAGGTAAGATCAATATTCTCTCAAGTCCTATTCGCCAATCGATACGACTCTCACGACACGAACGTTTGCTTCCAACTAGAAACGAGAAATAAAACAACGTCGTGGGTATGAAGAGGATAACTTAGCATGATATCAGAGAGCTAAAACATAAAAGTAGGTGTTGTTATCATAAATTTAGAATATATTACTAAATATTGTAAATAGCGAGTGTGGAATAATGATGGGTCGGTGTGCGGAATTATCCTAGGCAATTGTTAACAAGACTGGTAGTCGTCATTGCAGTTTCATATGAGGGAGAGGCATAAGCTAACATACTTTCTCTTCTTGGATCATATGCACTTATGATTGGAACTCTAGCAAGCATCCGCAACTACTAAATATCATTAAGGTAAAACCCAACCATATCATTAAAGCATTAAGTCCCGTTTATCCCATACGCAACAACCCCCTTACTCGGGTTTATGGTTCTGTCACTCAAGCAACCCACTATAAGTGAATCATGAACGTATTGCAACACCCTACATCCTGAATCCCTCACGCTTGCGCGACACGGAGGGCACAATAGGACAACACCAAAATAAAACATACAACTCGTACCAATCTAGATCATCAATCAACCCAAAGACAAAGGATATCTACTCAAAACATCATAAGATGGCAACACATCATTGGATCATAATATGTGGCATAAAGCACCATGTTCAAGTAGGGATTACAGCGGGATGCGGGAGAGTGGACCGCGTAAAATAGATGAGGATGGTGATGATGATGGTGATGTTGATGAAGACGAGCACCGCGGCGATGATTCCCCTCCCGATGGCACTCCGGCGTCACCGAGAGAGAGGAGGAGAGGTTCTCCCCCTTGTGCATCCTCCTCCATGGCCTCCCCCTAGATTGGGAGAGGTTCTCCCTCTGGTCCTTGGCCTTCATGGCGATGATGGCCCCTCTGGGATCCTCCTCCATGGCCTCAGGTGATGATGGCCCCCTCCGGCAGGGTGCCGGAGAGGGCCTAGATTGATTTCTCGTGGCTATAGAGGCTTGCGGCGGCGAAACTTCCGATCTAGGTTAACTCCCGAAGGTTTCTTTATATATAAGAGGTTTTGGCGTCGAGAACAAGTCAAGGGGGTCTCCGGGCTGTCCACGAGGAAGGGAGGTGCGCCCAGGGGGGTGGGCGCGCCCCCCACCCTCGTGGGCAGCCCGGGACTCTTCTTGCCCAACTCTTTGACTCCGTGGCCATCTTCTGGTCCAAAAAAAGCTCCGTCAAGTTTCAGTTCAATTGGACTCCGTTTGGTTTTCCTTTTCTGCGATACTCTAAAACAAGGAGAAAAGCAGAAGCGGCACTTTGGGCTCTAGGTTAATTGGTTAGTCCCAAAAACCATATAAAATAGCATATAAATGCATATAAAACATCCAAGGTTGATAATATAATAGCATCAATACTTCATAAATTATAGATACGTTGGAGACGTATCAGCATCCCCAAGCTTAATTCATGTTCGTCCTCGAGTAGGTAAATGATAAAAGAAATAATTTATGAAGTGTGAATGCTACGAAGTGCACACGTTTGATCAATGATAATTTCACTCACTTTTTTCTAGCATCAATATATGTCATAACAGTAGCTCATCTTATAAAACTTTTCATGATCAAGTAACAAGGTATTCACATGTTAAAGTATAGATCATAAACTTTCTTGAAAACTAACAAACAGTGCTCTTAGTCATCAAACAATTGCAATTCATCTTATTTTCAGGAAGGGTCTATGTTAGAGCTTTGATTCAGCAAACTCCACATACTCAACTATCATTTAATCTTTCGCAATTGCTAACACTCACGTGATATTTATGGGTTCAAGGTTTTAATCGGACATAGAGAAGATAGGGGCTTATAGTTTCGCCTCCCAACCTTTTACCTCAAGGGTAATGTCAACAATAATAGTTCATGATAACTTACATCCAATTGGATATATATATCAGGATCTTTCCAACACAATGTGCTTGCCAAAGGATAAAATGTAAAAAAGGAAAGGTGAAGATCACCATCACTCTTGCATAAGGTAGAAGATAAAAGTAAAAGATAGGCCCTTCGCAGAGGGAAGCAGAGGTTGTCATGCGCTTTTATGGTTGGATGCACAAAATCTTAATGCAAAAGAACGTCACTTTATATTGCCACTTGTGATATGGACCTCTATTATGTAGTCCGTCGCTTTTATTTCTTCCACATCACAAGATCGTATAAAGCTTATTTTCTCCACATTAATAGATCATACATATTTAGAGGGCAATTTTTATTATATGCACCGATGACAACTTACTTGAAGGATCTTACTCAATCCATAGGTAGGTATGGTGGACTCTCATGGCAAAACTCATTTTAAGGGATGTTTGGAAGCACAAGTAGTATTTCTACTTGGTGCATAGAATTTGGCTAGAATGAGAAGGAAAGGCAAGCTCAGCATGTTGGATAATCCATGACAATATACTTTATTTCAGATACAAGAAAACATAACCCACTACGTTGTCTTCCTTGTCCAACATCAACCTTTTATGTAGCGACCAGGCCTCAAACAGTCTGATCTTTGTGCTCAGGTGTCATCCCTGGATCAGTAATGCTGACACCACACAGTACTTGAAGGATTTATAATAGAGTAGCAATCACACACTTATTACATCGAATGTCTCAAGAGAGAACTTATTACAATAAAAATGGCTTAAGGCCATCTAAAACGATAACAGCGGAAGGCTTGGAAGATAAGTGAGTCCATCAACTCCAACGGCATCACCGAAAGTATAGAACCACGACCTAAAGGCACCTTACTCATCGTGCGAAAGTACGCAACATGAACGTTGCAGCCCGAAAACGGGTCAAGACATGGAATATCTTGGCAATGTAACACATAGAGAGTAATGAAAGAATAAGCTATACTACATGCATATATGGCTGGTGGAAAGCTCTATGGTTACATTTTGCGTAAAGCCAATTTTTCCCTACTGCAAAGGAATAAATTTTATTTAACTATCATGGTGGTTGTTAAACATTGAGAATGGTTGACAGCATCCTCAATCACAATTAAGCATCATCATTAAAACCCAACAAAATTAATAAAAGTAACATGATGAGATTCACATGATAATCCAAGTACTAGATACTCAAAACGTCCATAACCGGGGACACGGCTAACCATGATTAGTTTGTACACAATGCAGAGGTTTGCGCACTTTTCCCCACAAGACTCGACCTCCTCCGTTGGATTTCTCGCACTACATGGTGTTTGAGAAACGGATGACCGAGACATAGACTTTCAGAAGCGCTAGCACCTTACGATCGGGTAGACCGTACCAACCTACATCCCCTACATCAGCTAGTCTACCACTGTAAGAGTTTGCATGACTTAGTCAACTATGCTAGAGCCCACAGTAGCTCGTGGCTGCACACGGAAGTTTCTAGTATGAATAGTCTCATGATCCCTTTGAGCCTAGGTGGCGGTCCGAAAGAAACAGTAATCTGGAATACCCGGTACCTCAATCCACCCAGATGTGTGTTTAAGTTGCCACCTTAGATAAACCATTTATTAACAATCTCACATCTGTCATGGATATCACTCACCCAGTCCACGTCTACTAGCATAGCATGGCATAAGAAGCAAACGTAGAAGTAACTCCCAAAGGTTTAATAGTAAAACGGGTAATAGGTACTACCTCATCTACTTCCCATCCCGCAATTTAATTAGACTTAATCATGCAATGTTTGAGGATTGATCTAATGCAATGAAAACTGGGGAGTAGAAAGGTATGATCAAAGTGTTACTTGCCTTGCTGATGATCCGCGAAACCTAGAGATTCGAAGTAACAGGCGGCACACTCCGGGTACTCTATCGCAAACAAACAAACAAGCATACAATAAGTACTCATCTAATGCACAGGTAAAACTCAAATAAGTGATCTAACAAGAAAGTTCCACTAAAGAACTCCGGTTTGCAAAAAGAATCAAATCAAACAAAGCAACGGAAGTCAAACGGCGAAAGAAAACAACTTCATTTTACTAATATGGACTTAAGTCAAATTTTAAAAAAGCAAAAACTTGTTTAAGTTGGTTAAACAGAAAGAGGGTTTCGAGACGAAACTCTAGGCGCTTGAATCGCCTGATTCCGATAAACGAGCGAAAAGTTATACTAAAATGAAAAATGGATCAGAAATCGCAATCAGAAATAATCGCGAAAAATCTAAGAAAAAGAAAAACGACGAACAGATTAACGAACGAACATTCGTTATCTGGATCTAAACGAACGAACGCGACGGCGGCTACCTCGGGCGGCGGGTCCGCGAGGCGGCGGGCGGCGGCGTGGCGGTGGCGGCGGCGCAATGTCAAGGGCGGGCGGCGACGCGGGCAGCGGTGGCGCGCTAGGGTTTGGGGTGCGGGCGGCTGCGGGCTGGTGGGCTGGCTTAGGGCCCCGGGCGGCGGCTTATAAAACCCCGGCCAGGCGGAGTCCTGGCCGGTTACGGCCCAAGGTCGATTCAGACTTTTTTTAAATAAAAAAATTAATTCCGCGTAGAAAAACTAACGAAAGAAATACTAAACGGACTCCAAAAATCCCGAAATATATTTTTCGCGACTTCTAAAATCAAGCCGGACAAAGTGAACATTTATTTGGGGCCCAAATGGAATTTGAAAAACGCATATTTTTCCTAAATTCAATTATAATAGCGAAAAACTCTGAAATAAAATCTTATTTGATTTTATTATTAAATCCTCAATATTTCTTTATTTTGGGAAAGTCATTTTATTTCATCCCTCATATTTTTTTGTAATAGAAATAATTGAAGATAAAATAATTAAAATCAAATGATCCTATTCTCAAAATTTGAGAAAACTCAAATATGAAAATAACGAAATCCCGAACTCTCTCCGTGGGTCTTTGAGTTGCGTAGAATTTCTAGGATCAAAACCAAAAGCAAACAAAATATGATATGCAATGATGATCTAGTGTATAACATTCCAAATGGAAAATTTGGTATGTTACAAACCTACCCCCCTTAAGATGAATCTCGCCCTCGAGATTCGGGTTGGCTAGAAAATAGGTGAGGGTGGTCTTTCAGCAAATCTTCCTCTCGCTCCCAGGTGGCTTCATCCTCTGTGTGGTGGCTCCACCAAACTTTGCAAAACTTGATAACCTTACCCTGGGTGACTCGGCTGGCAAACTCAAGAATCTTAACTGGTTTCTCCTCATAGGTCAAATCGTTATCCAACTGAATTGCCTCCAACGGCACGGTACCCCTCGGTATATCAGCCATCTCCGCGTGGCACTTCTTCAGCTGAGAAACGTGGAACACATCATGAACTCCTGACAATCCTTTGGGAAATTCCAACTTGTAGGCCACTTTTCCCATACGTTCCACAACTCGGTATGGTCCTACAAAACGTGGCGCTAACTTTCCCTTAACACCAAAACGCTTAATTCCCAGAAGTGGAGATACTCGAAGATAAACTCGGTCTCCGACTTCGTAAACTGTCTCCTTGCGTTTAGAATCTGTGTAGCTCTTCTGCCTGGACTGGGCTACTTGAGCCTATCACGAATCAACTTCACCTTCCGTTCAGACTCCTTAATCAAATCCGGTCCAAACAACTGGCGGTCTCCAACTTTGTCCCATGACAACAGTGTCCTGCACCTCCTTCCGTACAAGGCTTCGAAAGGGGCCATCTTCAAACTGGATTGATAGCTATTGTTGTAAGAGAACTATGCATATGGCAAGTTGTCATCCCAACTTGATCCATAATCTAGCGCCGGGCTCTTAGCATATCCTCCAAAATCTGATTGACTCTCTCGGTGCATTCATCCGTACGTGGATGAAAAGCTGTCTTTGAACTCTAGCTCGGTACCCAAAGTTTCGTAAATCGATTCCGTAACTTTGAGGTAAACTGGGTTACTCTATCTGATACGATGCTCCTCGGAACTCCATGCAAGCATACAATTCTGGTCATGTATATCTTCGCCAACTTAGCACTGGTGTAAGTGGTCTTTACCAGGATGAAATGAGCTACCTTTGTCAATCGATCAACTACAACTCAAATTGAGTCATAGCCTGAACGAGTCCTGGGTAATCCCGTGATAAAATCCATGCCTAACTTATCCCACTTCCATTCAGGTATCGGCAATGGCTGTAACAATCCTGCTGGCTTCTGATGCTCTGCCTTTACTCTCTGGCATACATCACAAACTTCTACATACTCCGCAACATCTTTCTTCATTCCGGTCCACCAGAAAGTATCCTTCATATCCAAATACATCTTGGTATTTCCTGGGTGAATCGAATATGGTGAATCATGGGCCTCTTGCAGAATTAACTTCACGATCTACGGGTCATTTGGCACATAAACTCGGTCCTCAAACCATAGGGTATCGTGTTCATCCTCATGAAATCCCTTAGCCTTTCCTTTGCTCATTTTCTCCTTTATAGAGGCAATCTCCTTTTCAGTCTTCTGAGCTTCTCTGATTTTATCCATCAAAGTCATTGAATCTCCAATGCTGCTACATAGCATCTCGGAACTATCTCCAAACATAGCTCACGAAGATCCTCGGCTAACTCCTTTGGCAACTCTCCCGTCATTAGTGTATTGACATGGCTCTTACGGCTCAATGCGTCAGCTACTACATTAGCCTTTCCGGGATGATAATGCAATCTCATATCATAATCCTTGATGAGTTCCAACCATCTCCTTTGTCTGAGGTTTAACTCCTTCCGAGTGAAAATGTACTTCAAACTCTTGTGATCCGTGTACACCTCACAATGGTTTCCAATGAGGAAATGTCTCCATGTTTTCGATGCATGCACTACGGCTGCTAACTCCTAATCATGCGTGGCATAATTCAATTCGTGAAGTTTCAGTTGTCGTGAAGCATACGAAACAACTCTTCCCTCTTGCATAAGCACGGCTCCAAGTCGTCGACGTGAAGCGTCGCAATACACCTCATAATCCTTGTTACGATCTGGCAGAATCAACACCATGAGGTAACCAAACGCTTCTTCAACTCCGGAAACTAGACTCACACTCCTCGGTCCATATGAACTTGGTATCCTTCTTCAACAACTCCGTCATAGGCTTTGCAATCCTTGAGAAGTTCTCAATAAATCTCCGGTAGTATCCTCGCGAGTCCAAGGAAACTCCGGATCTCTCTAACTGTTGTTGGTGCTTCCCAATTTGTTGCGGTTGATAACCTTTGTGGGATCAACTGCTATTCCTTCTCCGGATATAACATGTCCGAGGAATCCCACTTCCTTCAACCAAAACTCACATTTGCTGAACTTGGCATACAACCGATGTTCTCTCGAGCTTCTCAAGTACCAATCGCAAATGTTCTTTATGCTCCTCTTCATTCTTCGAGTAAACCAGAATATCATCAATGAACACTACGACGAACTTATCCAAAAACTACATAAACACTTTGTTCATCATGTTCATAAAATAGACATGTGCATTAGTCAGACCAAATGACATAACGGTATACTCATACAGCCCATACCTGGTGGTAAAAGCCGTCTTAGGTATGTCCTGCTCTCGAATCTTCAACTGATGGTACCCTGATCGCAAATCAATCTTGGAAAACACTTTAGCCCCTTGCAATCGATCAAACAGATCATTGATCATCTGTAGTGGGTACTTGTTCTTGATTGTTACTTCGTTCAATCCACGATAATCAACAACCATCCTTAATGTTCCATCCTTCTTCTCCACTAGAAGTACTGGCGATCCCCAAGGCAAAGAACTTGGGCGAATATACCCTTTATCCAATAACTCCTTAATCTGCTTCTTAATCTCCTCCAAATCTTTTGCGGGCATCTGTATGGTCTCTTAGATATTGGTCCTGTGCTCGCAAAAGCTCAATCAAAACTTCGATGTCTCTATCCGATGGCATGCACAGCAACTCTTACGGAAATACATCAGGAAAATCCTTTACTACTTGGTACTTCCTCCTGCACAACTCCTGATAAGGAATTTACTTGAGTCCTTTTCGGCACATGCCGTGATACATACTTGATCCTTCTTCCTTTTGGCGTCGTAAGCAAGATTGTCTTACTAGCGCATTCAATGTTCCCTTCATACTTTGATAACCAATCCATGCCTAATATCACATCCAATCCTTGAGATTCCAATACTATTAGGTCCGAGGGAAACACATAGTTACCAATCCTTAATGGTAATCGATCACACCATCAACTAGCCATATACTCTGCTCCAGGCGAGGTTACTAACATGGGTGACCTAAGGGCTTGGGTTGGTAGGTTATACTTATCCACAAATCCCCTTGAGATGTATGAATGCGATGCACCAGTATCAAAAAGAACGAGTGCAGTAGATGACTTAACCAAAAACTTACCTATTACTGCATCAGGTTGAGCTTCAACCTCCTCCATGTTAACGTGGTTCACCCGTCCCCTGTTGAAAGGGTTCGACTTCTTTCCAGAGCTTCCATTGCCATTCTGGCCTTCAGGACATTCATTGGCATAATGTCCGGTCTTCTGACACTTAAAACAGATGACTTGGCTTAGGTCTCTCTTGGCTGGGGTTGATGGGGTGGTACGGTTCTGGCCGTTGCTTCCTCCATTCCCATTACCATTCTTGGGGCCATTATGGTTGTGCGAGCTACCTCCTCCATGGGTATGCTAAAAATGAACTCCCGGTTTAGGGGTAAGACGGGGTTTCTGCTGAGCTCCAGAATTGTACTTCCCCCGTCCATACTTCCTCTTGCGGTTTCAATTTGCTACTGCTTCCCTTCAATCATAAGAGCACGATCTACCAACTCCTGGTAGTTGTTGAAGCTTGCTACCATCAACTGCATGCTCAGCTCGTCATTCAGTCCTTCTAGAAACTTCTCCTGCTTAGATGCATCCGTAGCAACGTCATCTGGGGCATAACGTGCTAGCTTACTAAAGTCATCCATATGCTGGCCAACTGTCCGTCCTCCTTGGCGCAAGTTGTGAAACTCACGCTTCTTCATGGCCATAGCTCCTGCTGAAACATGGGCAGTACGGTAAGCTTGCTTTGGCCGATCCCATGTGGCGGTATCCACAGGTAAGTGGTCGTGAAATTCTCCCACCATGCGGCTGCGGGTCCTTCAAGCTGATGAGCGGCAAATTTCACCCTTTCCCCATCTGTACATCCTGCAGTGGTTAACTCCCTCCCTGTCTTACGGAGCCAATCATCTGCCACTATCGGCTCGGTGCTACTGGAGAACACCGGTGGATTCAGCCTAAGAAAATGGGTTAAGTGATCAACATGTGGTGGCGGTGGTGGGTTGTTGTTGTTGTTCCCCTGGTTCTAGTTCTGGACTAGCAACTGCATCAAAGCATTCTGTTGCTGGATCAATTGAGTGAGCTCCAGTGGGAAAGGAAATCCATTGTCACGTCTCGGAGGCATCTGAGGGTTTAGAAAAGATGAGAATTAAGAATAGAATGAGGTCTAAAGAGAAAACACTACCCAGATGCACATGAGGCAGATGTACACAAAATCACTTCATTCAATCAAACAAGGTAAATCGGTCAAGAACTATCGTAAAAGTGCTTGGAGTATGCTATGTACATGGTGTAACACTACTACTGTTATGGTGGTCTACTAGAAAAACTGCTCCGATGAAGACTCCATGATATCTGCTCCGGCTTCGTCTTCGAAGTCATCATCACTAGGATCGGAATCGGTGTTGTCGATGATGATGTAGTTGTCTGGACAAGTGCAATCGTCATCTTCTCTTCCGGGTTCTGAATTCCCGATGAGTTCTTCAATCTTCTCCTTAAGGTCGCCGTTTTGTCTCACTAGAGCGACGATCTCCTCCATGTAATCCTTGCGAGTGGCCTTTAGTTCTCCTTATAGCTTGATAATTCTAGCCTTTGCTTTCTTCAACTCCATCATGTCTGCGCACATCTGGTTCTCTTGGCGTCGAATGTGCTGGTTTAACTCCTGGATGAAGGCTGCAATGGATCTATCCTTCTTGGTGCTAACTATCTCCCATTGTTCATCTTGGCGCCCACAAATCTGGTAGATAGTATCCTTGAGGTCATCTTGGTAGACTTCTCCAATGCGTCCCATGGTGATGTGAGCTGCCATGCTCTTTCCCAGACTCCAGGTTGGTGCATTAAAAGTACATTCTATGGGCTCCGTGACTGGCGCGAACGTTCTTCCTGGAACTTGAGCTTGAATCTTCCAACGCTCCTCTTCGGGTAAAGTGGCGTTGTAGGTCCCGGTGAAGCTTGGTATTCCGATGTTCAGGTACTTAGTGACTTCCTTCAGGTGTCTTCCAAAGGGTGTATCTTCATCCGTCTGCGTGAACTTGATCCTCGCTTCCGTCATCCTAAAAGAGTAGAAAAGATGAGGAGTCAGAAATGAGAAGAGATTAGTGATCTAGGGCTTTAGCTTAGTGGTCGTGTCCTACAATCAGTGTGTGCTCTGATACCATCTTGTAGCGACCAGACCTCAAACAGTCTGATCTCTGTGCTCATGTGTCATCCTGGATCGAATGCCGACACCACACATTACTTGAAGGATTTATAACAGTAGCAATCACACACTTATTACATCGAATGTCTCAAGAGAGAACTTATTACAATAAAAATGGCTTAAGGCCATCTAAAAATGATAACAGCGGAAGGCTTGGAAGATAAGCGAGCCCATCAACTCCAACGACATCACTTAGTATAGAACCACGACCTAAAGGCACCTTACTCGTCGTCTGAAAAGTCTGCAAGCCCGAAAACGGGTCAGCACATGGACTATGCTGGCAATGTAACACATAGAGAGTAATGAAAGAATAAGCTATACTACATGCATATATGGCTGGTGGAAAGCTCTATGGTTACAGTTTTGCGTAAAGCCAATTTTTCCTCTGCAAAGCGAATAAATTTTATTTAACTATCATGGTGGTTGTTAAACATTGAGAATGGTTGACAGCATCCTCAATCCCAATTAAGCATCATCATTAAAACCCAACAAAATTAATTAAAGTAGCATGATGAGATTCACATGATAATCCAAGTACTAGATAATCAAAACATCCATAACCAGGGACATGGCTAACCATGATTAGTTTGTACACTCTGCAGAGGTTTACGCACTTTTCCCCACAAGACTCGACCTCCTCCGTTGGATTTCTCGCACTACATGGTGTATGAGAAACGGATGACCGAGACATAGTCTTTCAGAAGCGCTAGCACCTTACGATCGGGTAGACCGTACCAACCTACATCCCCTACATCAGCTAGTCTACCACTGTAAGAGTTCGCATGACTTAGTCAACTATGCTAGAGCCCATAGTAGCTTGTGGCAAAGACACGGAAGTTTCTAGTATGAATAGTCTCATGATCCCTTTGAGCACGGGTGGCGGTCCAAAAGAAACAGGCAATCTGGAATACCGGGACCTCAATCCACCCAGATGTGTGTTTAAGTTGCCACCTTAGATAAACCATTTATTAACAATCTCACATCATCATGGATATCACTCACCCAATCCACGTCTACTAGCATAGCATGGCATAAGAAGCAAACGTAGAAGTAACTCCCAAAGGTTTAAGAGTAAAAGCGGGTAATAGGTACTACCTCATCTACTTCCGATCCTCAATTTAATTAGATCCTAATCATGCAATGTTTGAGGATTGATCTAATGCAATAAAAACTGGGCAGTAGAAAGGTATGATCAAAGTGTTACTTGCCTTGCTGATGATCCGCGAAACCTAGAGATTCGAAGTAATAGGCGGCACACTCCGGGTACTCTATCGCAAACAAACAAACAAGCATACAATAAGTACTCATCTAATGCACAGGTAAAACTCAAATAAGAGAACTAACCAGAAAGTTCAACTTAAGAACTCCGGTTTGCAAAAAGAATCAAATCAAACGAAGCAACGAAAGAAAACAACTTCGTTTTACTAATCTGGACTTAAGTCAAATTTTACAGAAGTAAAAACTTGTTTAAGTTGGTTAAACGGAAAGAGGGTTTCGAGACGAAACTCCAGGCGCTTGAATCGCCTGATTCCGATAACGAGCGAAAAGTTATACTAAAACGAAAATCAGATCAGAAATCGCGATCAATAATAATCGCGGAAAATCTGAGAAAAAGAAAAACGACGAACAGATTAACGAACGAACGTTCATTATCTGGATCTAAACGATGAACGTGTTCGTTAAAACGAACGAGCGAGCGAACGCTCACTAAATAAATAAACCGGAAAAAACGATCTATAAAAAAACAAAACTAAAAAAATAAACCGCTGTTAAAATAAAAAAACCGGGCGGTTTTCTGAGGAAAACCGCCGGCGACGGCGGCTACCTCAGGCGGCGGGTCCGGTGAGGCGGCGGGGCAGCGGGGCGGCGAGGCGCGGTGGCGGCGACAATGGCGGCGGCGACGCTAGGGTTTGGGGCGCGGTAGTGGGCTGGTGGGCTGGCTCGGGCCCCTGGGCGGCGGCTTATAAAGCTCCGGCCAGGCAGAGTCCTGGCCGGTTACGGCCCAAGGTCGGTTCGGACTTTTTTTTGAAAAAAAAATTAATTCCGCGCAGAAAAACTAACGAAAGAAATACAAAACGGACTCCAAAAATCCCGAATAAAATTTCCCCGACTTCTAAAATCAAGCCGGACAAAGTAAAAATTTATTTGGGGCCTAAATGCAATTTTGAAAAACGCATATTTTTCCTAAATTCAATTAAAATAGAGAAAAAAATCCGAAATAAAATCTTATTTGATTTTATTATTAAATCCTCAATATTTCTTTATTTTGGGAAATTCATTTTATTCCCTCTCTCATATTTTTTTGTAATAGAAATAATTGAAGATAAAATAATTAAAATCAAATGATCCTATTCTCAAAATTTGAGAAAACTCAAATATGAAAATAACGAAATCCCCAACTCTCTCCATGGGTCCTTGAGTTGCGTAGAATTTCTAGGATCAAAACCAAAAGCAAAAAAAATATGATATGCAATGATGATCTAGTGTATAACATTCCAAATGGAAAATTTGGGATGTTACATTTTAGCATGTCATATTTTAATGAGTGCTCACAATTTGCAAAAGATGTCCAAATTAGTATATTTATATGTGAAATCTCTCTTCCTTCGATATTCTTTCATGAATTGTTCAAGTGACCAATTCTACGTTTGCTAACTTTCAATAAGTTTACTACCCATACTTATTATGTGTGAAGTCATTACTCCCCATGTTATAAGCATATGAAACATATATGAATTGAGATTTATGACATTCAATTCATTCAACCGTTTACTCATAGGATATACGTGAAGCACGTGAGTAATTGACAAACTACTCCAAAAATATACAAGTGAAGAACACTAAGTAGTCAAATAATTAACTAGCCATGGGGGGGATTCTTTTTCATTCAATATTTCATATCCAATATTTTATTCAAACATCAAGTAAACTTGAAAATACGCTCCAAGCAAAACACATATCATGTGACGAATAAAAATATAGCTCCGAGTAAGGTATAGTGATAGTTTTGAAGACGAAAGAGGGGATGCCTTCCGGGGCATCCCCAAGATTAGGCACTTGATTATTCCTTGAATATTACCTTGGGGTGCATTGGGCATCCCCAAGCTTAGGGTCTTTCCACTCCTTATTCTCCTCGTATCAATATCTCACCCAAAGTTTGAAAACTTCAATCACACAAAACTTAACGGAACTTCGTGAGATAGGTTAGTATGATAAAGAGTAAACCGTTGACTTTGGTACTGTCAAAGACAAGTTTCATAATTGTTCTCACACAATTCCTACTTTACCATATCATTCCTACAATTTATATTGAGAAATATAAGCCACAGAAACTAGAAAACAAGTAAACTATGCAATGAAAACAGAATATGTCAGAAATAGAACAGTCTGTAATGATCTGAACATAAACCATACTTATGATACTCCAAAAATTATGAAATAAATTGGTGGACGTGAGGAATTTTTCTATTAACCTTTTTAAAAAATAATCAAATCAAAAGCACTCTTCTGTAAAAAATGGTAGCTAATCTCGTGAGCGCAAAGTTTCTGTTTTTTACAGCAAGATCACATTAACTTTCACCCAAGTCTTCCCAAAGGTCTTACTTGGCACTTTATTGAAACAAAAGCTATAAAACATGATTACTACAGTAGCTTAATCATGTAAACACATGAAAACAGTAAGGGTAAATATTGGGTTGTCTCCGAACAAGCGCTTTTCTTTAATGCCTTTTAGCTAGGCACGATGATTTCAATGATGCTCACATAAAAGATAAGAATTGAAACATAAAGAGAGGATCATGAAGAATATCACTAGCACATTTGAATCTAACCAACTTCTTATGCCTAGGGATTTTGTGAACACATAATTTATAGGAACAAGAATCAACTAGCATAGGAAGGCAAAACAAGTATAACTTCAAAACTTTAAGCACATAGAGAGGAAACTTGATATTATTGCAACTCCTACAAGCATATATTCCTCCCTCATAATAATTTTCAGTAGCATCATGAATTAATTCAACAATATAACCATCACATAAATCATTCTTTTCATGATCTACAAGCATAGAAAATTTTCTACTCTCCACATAAGCAAAATTCTTCTCATTCGGAATAGCGGGATCACTAGTTCCTAAAGTTGACACTCTTCCAAACCCGCTTTAGATGATAGTATTATTCATAATCCAAAAGATATAAGTGAAGTTCATGGGGCATTATACAATTAATATATACTAACCAATATCCAAGCTCAAAATATATAAGTGAAGCACACGAAGCATTCTATAAAACCATACTCAAAAGATTTAAGTGAAGCGCAAAGAACATTCTATAAGGTCATACTCAAAAGATATAAGTGAAGCACATGGATCATTCTGTAAATCGATGAAGAGATATCTCATACTAGCATGGTCTTTAAAGAAAAAGGAAAACACAAGGGACACAAATCATGTGAACAAAATAAAACCCGAGGTATACCGATAATTGTTGAAGAAGAAAGATGGGATGCCAACCGGGGCATCCCCAAACTTATATGCTCGAGTATCCGTGAAATATTTACTTGGGGTGCCTTGGGCATCCCCAAGATTCAACTGTTGCCTCTCTTTATTCTTCTCACATCGGTAAATCCTCGTTCTTCGAACACTTCATCCACAAAAACTTAACAAAAACTTTGTGAGATCCGTTAGTATAACAAAGCAAATCACTACTATAAGTACTGTTGAAAACCAATTAAAATTTTGTTTTTGCATTATAGCTACTGTAATATAACTTTTCCATGGCTTAATCCACTGATAGAAATCGATAGTTTCATCAAAACAATCAAGCAATGCATCAAAAATAGAATCTGTCTTAAACAGGACAGTCTGTAGTAATCTAGAAGTTTACCAAACTTCTGTAACTCCAAAAATTATGAAATAAATTTGAAAAATTGAAAAATTTGTACAGAAGTAATGTGAAAATTTTCAGACCCATTTGACCTTCCAATAAAAAATTTAAAACCATGCGCTACAGCCAAAGTTTCTGTTTTTGTTCTGCACATAGTAAACAAGCAATCTAATCATCCTAAAACCAAAGCTTGGCACATTATTTTTGTAATACAATGGATAGACACAATGGGATAATTATTTACAGAGAAACTTCGATGAAAAATTCTACATTGTTTCCGTGAGCATGAACACAAGTGCTCATGGTCGACCCTCACTTCTTCAATGCATAACTTTCCAATCACTTCTCTTTTTGAAAAACTTTTTAGGCATGAGAGGCAAGTAAATTTTTTTGTATTTTAATTCTTTAAAAAAAATTGTATGTTTCACCCACAACTAAACAGAAACAAAAAGAAAAAAAACAAAATCTACTTGGTGAAGAAAGCAAACAAGCACACACGAGAATATCAACCCCACGCTATTGCTCCCAAGAACGGCGCTTGAAAAAGAGCTTGATAATCCCCAAGTGCAGGGAATCATCATAGCAATTCCCAAAGGTGGAAGTGATAAGTAAGGAGTGTCAAACCCACAAGGAGCTAAAGGTAAGATCAATATTGTCTCAAGTCCTATCTGCCACTGATACGAATATACGTACACCGAACGTTTGCTTCCAACTAGAAACGAGAAATAAAACTACGTCGTGGGTATGAAGAGGATAACTTTGCATGATATCGGAGAGCTAAAACATAAAAGTAGGTGCTGTTATCATAAATTTAGAATATATTACTAAATATTATAAATAGCGAGTGTGGAATAATGATGGGTCGGTGTGCAGAATTATCCTAGGCAATTGTTAACAAGACTGGTAGTTGTCATTGCAATTTCATATGAGGGAGAGGCATAAGGTAACATACTTTCTATTCTTGGATCATATGCACTTATGATTGGAACTCTAGCAAGCATCCGCAACTAGTAAAGATGATTAAGGTAAAACCCAACCATAGCATTAAAGCATCAAGTCCCCTTTATCCCATACGCAACAACCCCCTTACTCGGGTTTAAGCTTCTATCACTCAAGCAACCCACTATAAGCGAATCATGAACGTATTGCAACACCCTACATCGTGAATCCCTCATGCTTGCGTGACACGGAGGGCACAGTAGGACAACACCAAAATAAAACATGCAACTCGTACCAATCTAGATCATCAATCAACCCAAAGACAAAGGATATCTACTCAAAACATCATAAGATGGCAACACATCATTGGATCATAAATATGTGGCATAAAGCACCATGTTCAAGTAGGGATTATAGCGGGGTGCGGGAGAGTGGACCGCGTAAAATAGATGAGGATGGTGATGATGATGGTGATGTTGATGAAGACGATAACCGCGGCGATGATTCCCCTCCCGATGGCACTCCGGCGCCACCGAGAGAGAGGAGGAGAGGTTCTCCCCCTTGTGCTTCCTCCTCCATGGCCTCCCCCCTAGATGGGGAGAGGTTCTCCCTCTTGTCCTTGGCCTTCATGGCGATGATGGCCCCTCCGGGATCCTCCTCCATGGCCTCCGGTGATGATGGCCCCCTCCGGCAGGGTGCCGGAGAGGGCCTAGATTGATTTCTCGTGGCTACAAAGGCTTGCGGTGGTGGAACTTTCGATCTACGTTAACTCCCGAAGGTTTCTTTATATATAAGAGGTTTTGGCATCGAGAACAAGTCAGGGGGGGTCTCCGGGCTGTCCACGAGGCAAGGAGGCGCGCCTAGGGGGGTGGGCACGCCCCCCACCCTCGTGAGCAGCCCGGGACTCTTCTGGCCCAACTCTTTGACTCCGTGGCCTTCTTCTGGTCCAAAAATAAGCTCCGTCAAGTTTCAGGTCAATTGGACTCCGTTTGGTTTTCCTTTTCTGCGATACTCTAAAACAAGAAGAAAACATAAACTGGCATTGGGCTCTAGGTTAATAGGTTAGTCCCAAAAACCATATAAAATAGCATATAAATGCATATAAAACATCCAAGGTTGATAATATAATAGCATGAATACTTCATAAATTATAGATACGTTGGAGACGTGTCGATTGCCAAGCACGGTGCTTGATTGGACTGGATCGCGAAGAAAGTACAACAACATCAACCACGTTCGTTGAATGTTTCCGCTCTTGGTCTACAAGGGTATGTAGACTTACTCCCACTCGTTGCTAGCATCTAGTAGATTAGATATTGGGTGAAATTGTTATCTCGTAGGAGAAAAAAATGTTTCCCATGCAACGATCCCCAACACAAAAAGTCATCCATACATTTTTTCCAAAGTGGCCAAGTATTGGCCGAGGAGTTTTATGCCTCGACAATATGAGGATCCCTCTAAAATTTCCAAATCTATTTAATAGTAGCATTCGACGTCTACAAGGAGTTCCTCGGATTCGAGGATTTCTACCCACACGCTTCTGCCTTAAGGGCGATGCAATTCCCTTACTCGGGTCCAGCTGATAGCCCGGCCCCACCCTGAAAAATTTGACCGCCTCAACCTCCTCGGGTGAGTTGTCATATCAAGGGTCTTTGTAGTGTCTATGCACGGCTCGGGGCCCCACCATTGGGACGTCCAATCAGAAAATTTATCGTGCCCCAAGACACGTAAAGAGGCACCACTAGCCGCCCGCTCGATCTCCATGCACGCTTATCACACGACATGTGGGGAATAAGCGAGTTTATCGCTATAGGACTCAAGCGTCCAATCATTGCACAACAAGAAATCATTGTAAAAAGACGCAGCTGCAGGGCAGAGAGAATTTACATCCCCCATAGCCTACCCTACTCTGACCCCGTGTGTTCTTCTCTCCCTTCATTTAACTTGAGCAAATAACACAATCCACCAGCACATGAGAGATCCTGCTACCATGGATTCCACAACAACTTCATCTTCACGCTCTAATGCCCTTCACGAGGGAGAGTGGAAAAGCTGCTCTGTGACTCATGGTCAATTGGATTGGCTCGGTGCATTGGTATATTTGCCTCCGCCAGAGATTGACTTCGCCCATGCTAGATTGCTTACCCTCGACGCTAATTTCATTCAAAATCCCTACCCCAAGCCTGAGGAGCACGAGATGGTATGCTTCGTTACCTTACTTCTCAAGGGCCTCGGCTCTTCAATCCATCCTTTCTTGAGGGGCCTGTTGCACTTTTACGACATTCAGCTCCACCACCTGTCACCCAACTCAATTCTCCACATAGCTTGTTACGTCACTCTACGTCAGGTCATCCTCAAGTGCCAGCCACATTTCGATTTGTGGTCCAAATATTTTTATGTGGTTCCATGCATCCAAGGAGATTTCTGCTATTCGAGTCTTGTGGGGCCGAGGTCTACAAGGTAGCGGTGTCGAACTATCTTTTCGGTACCGTGAAAGAGTTAAATGAAAACTGGCAAGAGCAGTGGTTCTTCCTCCCCGATGTGTCTCTTGAAGATCCTCCTCGGATGGGCCTCACCCCCTTCTCGCCTGAACCTCCACAGAATGGTACAACTTACGTTTGAGGACCCGAGCTCAGGAAGGGACGTCATCCGTGGTCAATCTGGCGGTGGCGCTTATCTGAGGAATTTAGTGGTTACAGTAGCACATCCACCCCATTAGCCTGAAATCAATTACCATTCTATAGCCTGTAACAATTCTTTGTGGGATAAGCTCATTTTTATCATTAGGAACAATAGTTATAGCTCCTTTCTTAGGAACACAATGAACAGGACTTACCCATCTACTATCAACTATGGGATAGATTATACCTGAGTTTTAATATTTCAGTTCTTACCACTTCTTTCATCTTCGGATTTAACTGACATTGGTGATCAACAACGGGTTTAGCATCAGGTTCCATATTAATTTTGTGCTGACATAGAGTGGGACTAATGCCCTTTAAATCATTATTAGTATATCCAATAGCAGCCCGGTGCTTCCTTAGAACTTTTAATAATCTTTCTTCTTCATGTTCTGAAAGGTTAGCACTAATAATAACAGGATATATCTTATTTTCATCAAGATAAGCATATTTCAAAGTGTCTTTCAATTGTTTTAATTCAAACACAGGGTCACCTTTAGGTGGAGGAGGACCTCCAAGAGTTTCAATAGGCAAATTGTGTTTAAGTAGAGGACGTTGTTCGAAGAAATTTTTATCTATTTCATTTCTGTCATGCATATGTAAATCATTTTCGTGGCCTAGCAATTATTGTTCTAAACACTACAAAAAAATACACTTCCGTGATGATACGTGTTTGTCACAGTAGGTCGCGTTTTTTGTCATGCATGTACATCCATGACAAATTTATGACAGAATCAAGATGGTCATACCTGTGATGTCGTAGAAGTGTTCCATGACATTACGAAAATTATCATCATGGAAGTGTCCACTTCCATGACGATAAATCGCGCGTCACAGAAGTGCTTTCGTCAAGGGTGACCGACACGTGGCATCCACCGTGAACGAACGCCGTTAAGCTATCGGGTCGGGTTTTGGATCCGATAACCCGTTAACAGCCCGACCAATGGGGATTTTCCATGTATAAAATCATCATTGGTGGAGGAAACACGATGTCGGCTCACCGGGGACAGATGTCATCCACTCATTGGATGTATAGGCGCCTATGATACGTCGACACATGGCACGGCCCACAGAGGCCCATTCTTTGTGAAAAGGCCGGCCCGTTTGACTTGGTCAAAGGTGGCGGGCGGCCCATGGAAAGCCCGTTAATGACTGCTCGCATATAGCCCATTTACAGCCCGATAACCCAAGGCCCGTTACACCCTATTCAAATTAGGCCCGATGGCGTCATCCGGGCCATCCAATATGATTCGACCCGTTTTCGCCGGCCCATGTATGGCCCATGACGTCGTTCGGCCCATATGAGGCCCTATGTAACTCTTGGCCTATTAACGACCCGTGGTGACACTGGCCCGTAATGAACAGTGTATCACTTTACACCCATTAACGGCCAGTGGTGAAACTGGCCCGTATAGAACAGTGTATCACTTTATACCCATTAACGGCCCGTTATTACGTTGGGCCGTTTCCAATATATTGTCTTCGGCCTTCTCGAGCCCATTTATTCTTGGGCTCATTTCCGATTCTTTTACTTACGGCCCGTTCTTGTCATTTTACGCTTATGAGCCAAATTCAGCCCGTGGTGACGGTCGGCCCGTTTGTGGTCCGTTGTCGTTGGGCCATTTTCATAGCGTCATCAACACGGCCTATTAACGATGGCCCGTTATGGTCGACCCATGAACGGACGATTCCAACTCTAGCCCGTTTACGGCGAATGCGGTCTGTTTGGCCCATGTTTGCCAATCGATCATCTGGCCCGTATAAGGCCCATTGATGATACGACCGTAGAAGGCCCATTGTGTCTGGCCCGTAGAAGGCCCATTGTGTCTGACCCGTAGAAGGCCCGGCTGTTCTGACCGTGAGGCCCGGTGTCACCTCTTTGTGGCGTTTATTGTGGCCTAGTTTTAAAAAATAGGTTATTGCAGCCACTAGCAAACCGCAGAAAAAGAACTGCGCGACTACAAGCAAACAAATAAACAAGACAACAAGGAAATAAATAAGCAAGCAACTTACACTAGGCTATCACGGCTATTACACATATTACATCCACTTTGGGCATCAAAGTTCGCCACCGATTGCAAATATAGGGAACACAACGAGCATATAAACGCCAAAAGAAAACAAGTCCATAAGCGAAACCACTTGAAAAGCTCAAGAAACAATATCACAGGTACACATAATGCTAGCAAGATCCTTAGCAAGCTTATTAACTTTCTCTTGTTTGGCGCTTAAGTCCTCCAGTAACTTCTTTGTTGCACGGAAAGTATGCATCTGAATTCTCTGAGGGACTTCCTCGGGTCTTGGCTTCCTATCGCATAACATCCGATCGATGTCTTTCAACTTGAAGTTGAGACTCAAGAAGCCGAACTGATTCCGAACGAAGTTCGAAGAGCTGGTGCCAAAGTGATGGCAACCGATGCTTCGAACACTACATCGAGACGGGACTTTGGGGTTGTCTCAGTGTCTTCAATATAGTTTTTATCAGCTTTCTTGGAGACCAACAGGGATGTCTCACTATCTTAAACCTTATCTGCATTACTTCCTTTACCATTGCATAACAGGGTACTCTTCGCCAATATTTTATTCGCGTTCTAAAAGAGAAACAAACAAACACATCTCGGGTTTACAATGTAGTATGTGAAACTCATTTTGGTAAACCAGTTCAGTAGTAAGGTGGACAGGATAATAGCATAAAACAAACATATATCTATGTAGTATGGTCACTGTATGGTCTATATCATTCTAGTTTATGTTGCCAAATCAAGATAGATACAGTTCGAATCATATATATTTAAGACAAAGCAGCATAGACAGAATATAAGTGTGGGAAATTACACAGCAATAACAACACTTGTAATGTGCATGGCATGAGAACATAACTATTAATTCAATTGAAACTAAAATCAACATAGAGCAAGTTACAACAGCAAACAGCCAAACACGTTGAAGAAACAGGTTTAAAACATACCTATTGCGCCATTGGAGTTTCAATTTCATCCTTCAAATTTGAAATTGGTTGGTATCAATGAATATGATGATGCAAGAGCACGATAGTATGAACCATAGCTACGGAACCTGACACGAGAACAATTCTTCTTACGCTTTAAGCGTCGACTTGAGGTTCAGAGTGGTGGTCCTCGTGATTTGGGCACGCTGCGATTGCCTTACTAACTGCTCATGTTTGGGTGCTTTCTGTGGTGGAGACGGTCTTGTATCAACGGAACTGGGTGTCTATCTGCTAGGGTTGGGGTTAGAAGGGGTGTAGCTGGTTCTCTGTCCAACTGGGTAGGGGTACAATCTGCATGAGTGTGGGTTATGTGTGGTGGGGCTGGTTCTTGGGCAAGTACAACTGTCGGTGTCAAATCCGGCGGATCTCGGGTAGGGGGTCCCGAACTGTGCGTCTAGGCAGATGGTAACAGGAGACAAGGGACACAATGTTTTTACCGAGATTCGGGCCCTCTCGATGGAGGTAATCCCTACTCCTTCTTGATTAATATTGATGATATGGGTAGTACAAGAGTAGATCTACCACGAGATCAGAGAGGCTAAACCCTAGAAGCTAGCCTATGGAATGATTGTTGTTCGTCTCTGGACTAAAACCCTCCGGTTTATCTAGACACCTTTGGAGAGGGCTAGGGTTACAGAGTCGGTTACAATGGGAGGAGATCTTCATATCCGTATCGCCAAGCTTGCCTTCCACGCCAAGGAAAGTCCCATCCGGACACGGGGCGAAGTCTTCAATCTTGTATCTTCATAGTCCAGGAGTCCGGCCAAAGTTTATAGTCCGGCCATCCGGACACCCCTAATCCAGACTCCTCAAAGAGCCCCGAACCAGGCTTCAATGACGATGAGTGCGCCGCGCAGATTGTCTTCGGCATTGTAAGGCGGGTTCTTCTCCAAATTCTGTGTACCTGTGTCACGCCCAATATGCGACCCTATCCAAAAGGAACTCGACGGTCCCACCAAGGATAGACCCGCATATTGAAACGCTTTTGCAAGGTGGATATCATTACATCAACATTACATAATAGTGGGGATACATCCAAAACATACAATGTCACATGAATACAACGATACAACATACAAGAACAACATCCGACTACGGATGTAGCATAAACAGGAACTCAAGCAACATCCACCACCTTTAGCCCAGTGCCGACACGGAACCTATCCCCGATCGAAGAAGAAGCGGAAGAAGAACTCCAATACAAGCAACCATCGCTCTCGCGTCATGATCATCACAAACCTGTACCAGCAACTGGTGGTGTAGTAATCTGTGAGCCACGAGGACTCAGCAATACCATTACCATGGGTATCAAGACTAGCAAAGCTTAATGGGAAAGGAAGGGGTAAAGTGGTGAGGTTGCAGCAGCGACTAAGCATATATGGTGGCTAACCAACGCAAATAAGAGCGAGAAGAGAGATGGCGGAACGGTCGTGAAGCTAGCAATGATCAAGAAGTGATCCTGAACTCCTACTTACGTCAAACATAACCCAAGAAACCGTGTTCTCCTCTCGATCAACCCCGAAAAGAGACACTCACGGTTACACACACGGTTGGTGTATTTTAGAAGAGTTTACTTCAAGTTTACTACAACCGAATATTAACAAATTCCCATACGCCACATAACGCGGGCATGGCTCTCGAAAGTTTATACCTGCGGGGGTGTCCCAACTTAGCCCATGATAAGCTCTCGTGATCAACGAAGGATATTCCTTCTCCCGGGAGGACCCGATCAGTCTCGGAATCCGGCTACAAGACATTTCGACGGTAATAAAACAAGACCAGCAAAAGCCGCCCGATACCGACAATCCCGATAGGAGCTGCACATATCTCGTTCTCGAGGGCAACACCGGATGAGACATCCTCTGATTAAAACCAGACCCGAGTTTCCCGAGGGGCCCCATGATCTACTCGGTTCGGGCCAACACTTAGACAAGCATTGGCCCGGGGGGCTAAATAAAGATGACCCTTGGGTTAATTACTCCCAAGGGAAAGTAGGTGGTGGTGAGGCAAATGGTAAAACCAAGGTTGGGCCTTCTTTGGAGGAGTCTTATTCAAAGCGAATCGTCAAGGGGTCCCATAAATCACCCAACCGCGTTAGGGACGCAAAATCCGGGAACATAATACCGATATGACGGAAACTAGGGCGGCAAGAGTGGAACAAAACACCAGGCATAAGGCCGAGCCTTCCACCCTTTACCAAATATATAGATCCATTAATAATATAAGAGATATTATGATATCCCAACATAAACATAATCCAACATGGAGCAATCTTCATCTTCACCTGCAACTAGCAACGCTATAAGAGGGGCTGAGCAAGAGCGGTAACATAGCCAAACAATGGTTGCTAGGAAGGGTGACAATGGTTAGAGGTTCATGGCAATTTGGGAGGCTTGAGCAGGAAGTGATGGGTAGCGCAGCATAGCGAAAGAACGAAGCATCTAGCATAGCAATGATAGTAATGAGATCCAAGGTGATGGTCATCTTGCCTGAAATCCATAAGGAAGAAGAACGAGTCCATGAAGAAGACGAGCGGATGAAGCTGAACCAAGCGTGAGCGAACGAATCCTCACGATCGCAACGAAACAGGAACTAACAAGAAGAAGCACACAACATAGTAAACACACCACACATGAACAAGGCATGATGCACAAACAAGCATGATGCATGACAAGGCTACATGAAGCTACTCATGGCAAGAGATGATGCAAACAAGAGCAAAGACACATCAAAGCAAGTTTAAATGAGGCCGGAAACAACATAGAACAATTCCGGTAAGTCCTCATATGCAAATTTCGAAATTGGTCCAGATCTGAATAAACCTTATATTTAAGTTGTTAAACAGCAAGTTAAAGAGCACCAAGAGGATCTACACGAAATTCTAGTCAAGTTACATATAAAGTTCATTAGATTGAGACTACGGCTTAGAAGATATGAGCAAAACAAGTTAAACATGGCATTGATGCAAGATGCATACAAACATCAAGCAAACACCTCAAAACAAGGATGCAACATGATAATATGAAACTACATGCAAAATCAAGCAAGTTTCATATAGAGCACACTCAAAACGGAGCAACGGTGCAACACTCTATACAAGACATAACAATCTGTCCAAAACAGCAACTAGGCATATTGCAAGCATCAAAACAACATGCTACAGCATCTCAACGTAATAACATAAGGCATGGGCATGAATTACAGGTAAAGCATGACAAAATATGAACACTGAGCTATCTCCAGAAATCACTAGAACATGCTCAAAATGACATGGCAAGATTGCAAATAATAACAGTTTCAGACTTAGCAGAAAATAACATCAGGTTGCAATGTTTAGAGCTATCAAACAACATGTTACAGGAATTTATCATGGCAAACAAAGGCATGTAATGAATCTACTAAATGCATAGAACAAAAGTACTTTAGTGACCATGAGCCAAAAAGATCAGAAGATATGATGGCACCCATGTAAACATGGCAAGTTATATTACAGATTCATACATGGCAGGAACAACAATAAGTAGGCATGTTGGTGAGCTTGAACCACTCACTACAGAGCAATACATGGAATGGAAAGGCAACCAACAGTAAGAAGACATGTTTATGAAGCTAAGAATGGTAAGAACAAGTTCATAGAGTGCATGTATCACTAGCAACAATCATGGCAACATTGAACTTAATGTTAACAGGCTGACAGCAACACTATTTAGCAATTTTAGAGCAAGATTATAACAAGTTACAGCAGACTATAGTTGCAACCAGGGGCATTGATGGATAGAGCAAGACATGTATAACAAAACATTCTTAGTGAATATCTCCAGATTATGCATAGAATGACTTGTAGCAGCAGGTTTACATAGCATCACGAAATAACAGAATCGGCCTAGCAAAACAGCAACAGCAAGTACCCTACTTAACAAGCTTGATGCACTCACCACACAACTCACAAAAATACATGGATGGAACCACTGTAAAGATGGCATGACATAGTACAAAGCACATGTAGACATCAACCTCATAGGATGCACACATCAAATGCAACAAAAATGACAAATCATCAAGTTATAACAGTTTCAGCAGGTTAACATCATATAGCACTTGCAACAAATATTCAGGCATCAACATGAACTCAAATGAACATGGCACAATGGAATGAAATGAGGTACTCGTTGAGGCGAACAATTTTACATATTACACGCACAAAACGGAGATACATGCATGGAGATATGATGCGATGAACATGGCATGATAATGTCAAAATATTTCGGGACTTGGGCGTTTTCAGGAAAAATTATATGTGAGCGCTGGATAGCTAAAGTGCGACCGGGGCGGGATTTACGGGTTTCACCTAGCAGGCCTTGGCCCGGTCCGTGTGGAGGCAGGCCGGGGACGTGGGTCGGGCCGAGGCCCACGGGGAGGGGCGCGGTCAACGGGCACGGGGAGCTGCTCGCTCCCGAGGACATGGCGGCGGCGGCGGCTCGATCCGGCTGGAGCTCGCCGGAGCCAGCGAGGAGGAGGCCGGGGCGCGAGGGGGGTGGCCGGAATGGGGAGATCCGGGGTCGGGGATCCCGGATCCGGCAAAGATCGGGGGCGAGGAGGTCGGCGACGGCGACGGTTAACTCCGGCGATGGGGCCGGTTACCCTGTGCGAGAGAGAGAGAGAGAGAGAGAGAGAGAGAGAGAGAGAGACGAGGTCAGAGAGAGAGAGGAGGAGGCCGGACGAGGGCGGCGTGACCTGGCGGGGCGGCGGCGAGACTTACCGGCGGCGGGGCACCGGCGACGGGCGGTCGGCGGCGGGTTCAGAGCTCGGGCTCCTCTCGATCCCGCTGGATCGGGGAGCTGCGGGAGGCACGCTGCGGATCGGCCTCTGGGCGCCGGGGCCAGTTCGGCCCGTCTGTGGGCGGCCAGTGGGCTGCGGAGGGCATGGTGGAGGAGGGGCTGAGGGACGTGGCGCGACGCGGTTGGAGGAGGGCGACGATCTGGCGGCGCTGAAGCGGGCGTGACAAGTGGCGGCGAAACCTTGGATCGGGCAGTGGAAAAGCAGGCGCGTGGCTGGGAGGTTAGGGGAGGAGGCTAGGGGTAGGTTTAGCCCGAAAATGGACGTGGGGGTGTCCATTTATAGATAGGAGGGGCTAGGTTAGGGGGAATTGGGGGCTTTCGAAGCCCTCCGATCGCGATCCGACGGATCCGATCGAGGAGGAGGTTAGGCAGGCCTGGGAGAGGTTGGTGGGCTGTGTTAAGATGGGCTAAGCTTTCGGCAGAGAAGAGAGAGAGGCCCGGCGGCAGTTTCGGAGACCGAAACGTCCGACGAATAGACCGGCTATATTGCGGTTGTAGGTTTAACGGTTGGGCTATCAAATGGGCTCCGAATGCGACGAAACTTGGTAGGCGTCTGTCTACACTATAATAAGACCGCACGACAAGTTGCAACCCATTCCGAGAACATTTTTATGCCACTTATAAAATAATATTTCGGAGGTGCCGCGGGCGCGTGTGAGTGTGTCTGGGCTCCGAACGAACAACGGAGAGAACTGGCGAAACCCGAATGGGTGCAAGTTTTGAAAAGCATGCAGATGAAATGCAGATGATGACAAGGCGAAATGCAACACGCAAGCAGCTGACATGGCAACGACGGCGAATAACTGGCAAACACCTGGCGCATCGAATCCGGGGCGTTACAACCTGTTGAATAGTGTCCGGCTTCTCGTGAATATTGTGCTCCTTGGCTTCTACGCCCAATAATGGCCGTCTTCCACGTGTCAAACGAATGCGAAAAGTCAGGGTGTTTTTACATTTACCCCCTATCTGCGCAAATGAGCTGCCTATAAAAGAGATGATGATTCAGATCCGAATCACACCATCTTCCCTTCGCGAGCGTTCATCGGAGCGCATCCGACAGAAATCCATTCCATCATGGCCAGTCGACGCAGCTCCTCTTCTCTCCCTCCCAGTCCTCAGCCTGAAGATTGGGAGAGATGTTCCGTCCCGCACAGCGAGCTAGTGACGCTCCAAACCAAGGGATTTCTTCCCCCAGCCTTCATGGTTCCGATTTGAGCCGGACTCGCCACCTATAATGGCGGAAAGCAGGCGTAGAGCGTCCCCAATCCCTCCAAAGGAGAGCGGGTATGCCTTGTACCTTATTTGATAAGAGGGCTCGGATTTCCAATTCATCCGTTTCTCCGGGGGCTCCTGGAGTTCTATGGCCTCCAGTTGCACAACCTTACGCCTGCCTCCATTTTGCATATTGCGGGCTTCGTAGCCCTTTGCGAGTTGTTCTTGGGCGTCGAGGCTCATTTCACGCTGTGGAAGAAGCTGTTCTGCCTTGTGCCCCGTTCTCAGGAGGGGTCGATATATCAAGTGGGCGGAGCCGAACAATGGCGCATCTCCGGGAACGTATATCTATCCGGAACCCCAAGGAAGGCGTCCGAAGACTGGCCTTCAGAATGGTTTTATATAGAAGATGTCCCCCTGCCGGACCCTGTTCGGATCGGCCTCCTCAAGTTCAATAATGCTCCCTTGAAGAAGCACCTAAGCTGGCGTCCATGGAGCCCTTAGAGGGAAAATGACAAGGACGTCCTTTACCTAATGAGTTGGATAAGGTTGTTAGCTCATTCCGGACTGACCATGATCGGGGTCATGGCCACATGCATTATGCCGGGGGTGCAGCCGCTTCAGTATAGAGGCCACCCCATGGAGGATTTCAACGGGGAGGATGATGCCACCCGTTGCAGCCGTAAGGGGCCGGGATCGGTTGCTCCTCTGACGAAGGCCTTGTCCGCATTGTACAAGGGAGAAGAGGAGGGGTTCCTCCGTGTCAATCCACAGGACGGATTTTCTATGTACAATCCTCCAAGCTGGGTAAGCGGACACTTCTTTTTGCCCATCCGTTCCATGTTCCCATAGTTAAGTACCTTATCTTGTGATTTCGACGCAGGAATTGCCCCGGGCCATGAAGGATATAAACAGCCCTCCTCCACAACCCGAGGATCCGGAACGGTCCTCGATCCGGCCTCCCAAGAGGATCCGGACATATCCGTGAAGCTGATCGATGGGGTATTTTACCAACTGAGCATCGACAGTGCCTTGGTCGCCATTACGGCCGATTACCCCAGAATACTTCCCGCCTCACAGGTAACTAAGACCGAAGTCCCAATACTTTGAAATGATCCATCCGTGCCTATTTTTTATCACCGTATACCAATGGTGTTTTGCAGGGGGAGCCCTTGAGGCGGAAGGCCGAGCCTGCGGTGGCTAGCCAACAAGGGGCAGCAAGGCCCAACAGGTTGAGAAGAAGTGCGGTCCGGATTGAGACGCCGGTGCAACGGTATGGCGTGCCATCTTATTCCCAGGTTTTATTCCCGGAAGGTATACTAACGCATGTGCTCTCTACAGGAAAAAGAGCGCTCGCCGGACTATATCCGGAGAGGTTGCCAATCAAGCCTCCACCAGCTAGGCTCCAAAGCCAGGTCCAGAAGCGGAGGCGAACAAGAGGCGTGCGTCGGACACTCCTCCGACAGAGGATGCCGACAGACTATCTGCCACCAATTCCGAGGTGGAGAGTGCCATGAATCACAGGCGTCGCTGGACAGTTCTTCGTGACGCATGTTTCTCCCAAGAGGCATTGGATGCCTTCAATTCAGGAGATGCGCACCTCCGTGCCGCTCAAAATGGTCTAGCCAGAGCCACGGAGCAGTATGTGAAAGACATACGGGTGAGAAAATTTGATGGTTATATATACCTGTAGCCCACGAGACTATAAATAGTTAGAATAACTGTTTTAAGGATCATTTGTTATGCATGATCTTAATAAAAAAGACTACCCAACTGTCCCAGGAGCTGGAAGAGTGCAAAGCCCAACTTGAGGCCACACTAGCCGCTGCAGGGGAGGCCAAGGAGACCCCCTCTGGTAATATACGCTTCGAAAGATAAGTATGTTCGAAGAGCGGCGTGTGTGTAAAATCTGACAATATCATTGCAGATGGTGCCGGAGTAGATCCGGACAAGCAACAACTCTTGCGCTGGTTAAAGGCCGGCGAGAGCGTGCTTACGAGGGTGAGGCAGGAGAAGAATAATCTACAAGATGCCAACACCCAGCTGGGCGAGGAACTAAAGGATGTTCGTGCCCAGCTGTCGAACTCCGTGAAGGAGAATCGACGGCTTCGGCGCGGCATTTTTAGTAAGTGCTTGAACGAACTTTGAAAAATAGTTCGGCGAGGAAGTCAACTAACAGAGTTATGTCTGTAGGTATGCTCACAGGTCGTCCTGCAGAGGAAATGCCCGATTCTATGGGTGACCTTCTTCCCGAGCTCTTACAACTGCACGAACGAGTTTGGTGATGAAAGGCGTCGCCCAGGCCTTGTGGCCATCTGTCTCCTTGCCCGAAGGCCTTGGAGAGCTTGCAGAGAGGCTTAAGGGAGGGCGGCGGCGCTTCCAATTATGGAAGATATCGGCCTACCGTCAAGGCGCCAGGGAGGCCTGGGCCATGGTGAAGACGCGGTACACGAAGGCTGACCCAAACCACATGGCCGAGGTTGGACCTGTGGGGCCTGATGGGAAGGAGATCCCTGTGAGCTTAGTGTACGGCCAAGTAGAATTGGCCGCAAAGTATTCCCAACAGGACTGTAAACTAGACAGCCTATTAGATGGTATTGAGGAGGAATACACCCAGTCAAATTGACTATGTAATTTAAGATGACATGTAAAAATACCTTCTAGCCGGATTGTAGATCGTTTGTTGTGGCGGAACTTTTCGCTTCAACCTCGGGACCCTATAGTCCGGAGTGTGTCCGAATACCCTCACGGTTATGTAAGAACCAGGGCATGCGTGGAGACCAGGTGTAGGGGTCATTAGTGCTTGAACAGACAAGTGCCCAACTAGTTATGTTATATTACATGGTTAGTAAGAAACATCTTCTAGGGAGAATAGTTCCGTTAGGGGTTCCTTTCCACAGGAGGCATGCCTTAAAGTGCATGTCTGGACTGAAAAAAGCAGAAAAGCATCTGGGGGCAGATAAATAAATAAGTGAGAAATCATCTTTAGTTCACCGACCGAATATTCCCTTAAGAACGCTAGCTTTCGGCTTCACCCAATCTGAGGTACACATCCGGCTGACCCGGTAGTAACAATCGCAGAGGTGCTCCCTTTACCACCTAGCCGAACAATTGGGAACGTAGGGGTAAGCACAGGAGCCACGCAACCCAGCTTGGCCAAAACTTAAGTCATATCGATGCATATAATGGTGAATTAAAGGTACATGCGGAAGCGTGACACATGTGTTAGGCATGAAGCCCGTACAAATAAGCTTCTGTTAAAGAAGCCCCCAGGTATAATGAGCGCAGATAGCGCGTTAAGTGTGTGCGAACAATGCACGAACGAGCCTTTAAAGGTTGTAAGAGAAAAAGAGGGAGAAGGAGAGAAATATAAGACAGCTAATGTGTAAAAAATAGACAGAGGAAGGAGACGAACTCAGAATCCGGTGCTAGGCGTAGAATCTTGAGAGGCGGGCTGCGTTCCATGGGTTCGGCTCAAGTCGATTATCCGATGCATCTCGCAGATGGTACGCTCCACGGTCAGGAATTGGTCGATAATAAAGGGACCTTCCCATTTGGGCTTGAGTTTGTCCTTTTTCTTGTCCGGCAGGCGTAGAACTAACTCTCCAACATTGTAAGTTTTGGCCCGTACTTCTCTGCTTTAATATCTTCGAGCCTGCTGTTGATAGAATGTGGAACGGGCTTTTGCCACGTCACACTCCTCCTCCAAGGCGTCCAAACTGTCCTGCCGGTCGATCTCGGCTTCTCTTTCTTCATACATGCGCACGCGAGGTGAGTCATGAATTATGTCGCAGGGCAGAACTGCCTCTGCGCTGTATACCATAAAGAATGGTGTGAATCCGGTGGTGCGATTCGGCATGGTCCGCAGCCCCCAGAGTACGGAGTCGACCTCCTCTACCCAGTGCGTGTTAGATTCCTTGAGGGACCGCACTAATCTGGGTTTGATGCCGCTCGTGATTAGACCATTTGCTTGCTCGACTTGACCATTAGTTTGAGGGTGATAGACTGAAGCATAGTCGAGCTTGATGCCCATGTTTTTGCACCAGAGTTTGACCTCGTCAGCCGTAAAGTTTGTGCTGTTATCAGTGATGATCTGTGGGGATGCCGTAACGGTGTAATGCGACCCACGATATGAAGTCTATCACCGGTCCGGATTCAGCCGTCTTAATGTGCTTGGCCTCTATCCATTTGGTGAATTTATCCACCATGACCAGTGAGGTATTTTTGCTTGTGGGTTCCTCCTTTAAGGGGTCCAACCATGTCAAGCCCCTGCACCGTGAAGGGCGGTGATGGGTATAGTTTTGAGGGCGGTGGGTGGCATGTGGCTTTGATTAGCAAAGAGCTGGCAACCGACGCATTGTTGGATTAGGTCCTGAGCGTCTTCCCGGGCCGTCGGCCAATAAAATACTGTACGGAAGGCCTTGCTTACAAGGGCCCGGGCTGCGGCGTGGTGCCCACCGAGTCCGGCATGAATTTCAGCCAGGAGATTCCGCCCTTCCTCTTCGGAGATACACCTTTGAAGGACTCCGGTGGTGCTTTTCTTATAAAGCTCTCCCTCATGGACTTTATAGGCTTTAGATCGCCGCACTATGCAGCGTGCCTCATTTTGGTCCTCGAGAAGTTCCTGCCTGGTTAGGTAGGCTAGGAATGGTTCCGTCCACAGGGCAATGACTTCCATTATCACGTGGGCTGAAGATGTTACTTCATTGGCAGAGCCTCCAATTCTGTCAGGATGTTCGATTGTCCGAGGCGGTCTTTGTTGGGTCCGGGCTGTTATTTCTGGACTCCCCTTCCCATAATACAGATGGCTTGAACAGCCTCTCTAAGAAGATATTGGGGGGACGGCATCGCGCTTCGCGCCAATGCGTGCCAAGACGTCTGCTGCCTGATTGTTTTCCCGAGCTATATGGTGAAATTCGAGCCCTTCGAACCGAGCTGACATTTTTAGGACGGCGTTGCGATAAGCTGCCATTTTCGGATCCTTGGCATCAAAGTCTCCATTTATTTAGGATATCGCGAGGTTCGAATCGCGCACCTCTAGGCGTTGAATGCCCATGGATACCGCCATCCGGAGACCATGTAGAAGGGCCTCGTATTGACTGCGTTGTTGGAGTCCGTATACATTATCTGGAGTACGTATTGAACTGTATCTCCTGTTGGGGACGTCAGAACGACGCCAGCCCCCAGACCAACCAACATTTTGGAGCCGTTGAAGAGCATGATCCAGTTGGAATATGTGACGTACTCTTTAGGGAGTTCGGCTTCAGTCCATTCGGCGACGAAGTCGGCCAAAACTTGCGACTTAATGGCTCACCGTGGCTTGTAGGTTATGTCGAACGGGAGGAGCTCAATGGCCCATTTGGCAATCTGGCCAGTCGCGTCGCGGTTGTTCATAATGTCATTAAGGGGTACTTCGGAGGCTACTGTTATTGAACACTCTTGAAAGTAGTGTCGCAGCTTCCGGGATGCCATAAACACCGCGTACGCTATCTTTTGATAATGCGGATCTGATGACTTGCATGGAGTGAGGACAGTGGACACATAGTAAACTGGTTTTTGAAGGGGGAACTTGTGTCCGTCAGTTTCTCATTCGACAACGAGCACAGCGATTACAACTTGATGAGTTGAAGCAATGTATAATAGCATTGGTTCGCCCATGTTGGGCGCGGCCAGACCGGGTTTTGTTGCCAATATGGCTTTTATTTCTTCGAGTCCGGCCGTGGCATCAAATCCACTCAAAGTGTTCGGTCTTGGCGGAGGAGGCTATAAAGGGTAATGCCTTTTCTCCCAAGCGGGAGATAAAGCGGCTTAGAGCCGCCACACATCGATCAATTTTGTATTTGTTTGAGGTCCTTTGGGATATCCAATTGCGACAGAGCTCGGATCTTGGCTGGGTTTGCTTCAATTCCTCTACGGATACAATGAAGCCCAAGAGCTTTCCTGGTATGCCGAAAACGCATTTTCGGGTTAAGCTTGATGTCATATGTTCGGAGATTATCGAATGTGAGCCTCAAGTCATCTACTAGAGTTTCGACATGCTTGGTTTTGACGACCACATCATCTACGTATGCCTCCTTTGTTTTGCCGATCTGGTTTGCGGACATATACGAATCATCTTGTTGATATGTTGCACCGGCGTTTTTGAGCCCGAAGGGCATTGTGTTGAAGCAGAATGGGCCGTATGGGGTGATAAATGCCGTTGCCGCTTGGTCAGGCTCCGCCATCTTAATTTGATGGTAGCCGGAGTATGCGTCGAGGAAACACAATGAATCGTGTCCTGCGGTAGCGTCGATAATTTGATCGATGCGGGGAAGGGAAGGGATCCTTTGGGCAAGCCTTGTTCAGGTCCTTGAAATCGACGCATAGGCGCTTAGGATTTGTCCTTCTTTGGTACCATCACCAGGTTCGCTAGCCATCCGGATGTTTTATATCTACGATGAATCCGGCCTCCGATGGTTTGGCTAGCTCCTCTCCCATGGCTTGTCTCTTAGGTTCGGAGAAACGCCAAGAGCCTGTTTGGTAGCTTGAATCCTTTTAGGATGTTTAGGCTGTGCTCGGCCGGCGTGGGATTCCTGGCATGTCTGAAGGGTGCCAGGCAAAAATGTCCCAATTTTCGTGTAGGAATTCTCGTAGTGTGGTGTCTACATCAGGGTTTAATTGTGCCCCGATGGAGGCCGTTTTTGTAGGGTCCGTTGGGTGGACTTGGAATTTGACTATTTCGTCCGCTGGTTTAAAGGAGGTGGACTTGCATCTTTTATCGAGTATCACATCGTCCCTGTTCACCGTGGGCCTTGCAGCGATCAGTTCCTCGGCCGCTAGGGCTTGGATAGTGCCTCAAGGGCTAGTGCGGCTGTCTTATTTTCGGTAGCTGGAGTGCTATGTCCGAGTCACTAGCAAGAGTGATGATTCCGTTGGGCGGGCATTTTGAGCTTCATGTACCCGTAATGGAGTATAGCTTGAAAAATTGTGAATGCCTCTCGCCCTAATAGAGCGTGGTATCCGTTCTTTGAGCAGGGGCCACTTGGGCGTGACCTCCTCGGACCTGTAATTATCCCGCGTGCGAACACCACATCCGGTGTGATTTTTCTGCGGCAAAGACGCTTCCCAACTGGGTATTATTCCTCTAAAGGTTGTGCTGTTTTTCTCAATGCGGCTCCAGTCTATTTCCATTTTTCGAAGGGTTTCCTCATAAATGAGGTTCAATCCGCTGCCACCGTCCATGAGTACCTTGGTAAGGCGAAAGTCGTCCACTATTGGACTAAGGACCAATGCTGCTGGTGCTCGGGCAGTTCGGAATTTAGGTTCATCACTGGCATTAAAGGTAATAGCCGTGTCACTCCATGGATTTATTTTTGCTACTTGGTAGACTTCGGCAAGGCTGCGGAGTGTTCGTTTTCGCATATTATTTGATGCAAAAGTCTCGAAGACTGTTAATACCGTACTGGTATCCCTGGGCTGGTGCTCTGTGGATGCTGGGGTTAGAAGCTCTTCGCCACTTTTGGCCACCTAAGGCTATGAGTTGGTGTGGTGCCCTCTGCGGCAGTCCTTTATCCTGTTCATAACCAGGAGGAATCTGGCCCAGTAATGATGTACTGTTTCCTCGGGCTCTTGCCTAATTTTGGATAGATCGCCTATGTTCGGGTGGGTGGGTGGAATTAGATCCGAAACCTCACCCAATCCGAGGCTCAAGGGCCAAGGAGTTTCCGAACTCGGAAGCTTGGATTCTTGGATGTTGTCCAATGAATCTAGCCTGTTGCCTGACTCTAAGTTCAGGTCTTGAGTGACGTCCTCCCCTCCGCGGGTATCCGGCTTGGAGGGATCGGGAGTCGGACATAGCTAGTCCTTAAGATAGATGAAGGGTCGCCGCATTTTTCCTCCACCACAAAGAACGTGATGGGTGACACAGGGAGAGTTAATCTCTCTCAGATCGGGTTTAGGCCCAATCTGATCGTAGTCTGTAGCGACTCCCAGGGCGGCGATGCAATCCAGGAGCTCGTTTAAGGAAGAGAGCTCCGTCGGATCTAACTGCTCGGCGAGTTCCGAGTTGACGTGAAGATTGCTTTCGATGACCCGAGAAGTCATCATCGGCGCGGCGGCCGAACAGGCAGTCATAAGAAAACCGCCTAGCCGGAGAGTTTGGCCGATAGCCAAAGCTCCTTTAGCAATTGTGTCGTCTTTAAAGACGGGATGAGGCATCCTTCCTGATGGCGACGGCACAGAGGAACTCTCAATGAAAGCACCAATGTCGGTGTCAAAACCGGCGGATCTCGGGTAGGGGTCCCGAACTGTGCGTCTAGGCGGATGGTAACAGGAGACAAGGGACACGATGTTTTTACCCAGTTCGGGCCCTCTCGATGGAGGTAAAACCCTACTCTGCTTGATTAATATTGATGATATGGGTAGTACAAGAGTAGATCTACCACGAGATCGAGAGGCTAAACCCTAGAAGATAGCCTATGGTATGATTGTTGTTCGTCCTACGGACTAAAACCCTCCGATTTATATAGACACCGGAGAGGGCTAGGGCTACACAGAGTCGGTTACAATAGGAGGAGATCTACATATCCGTATCGCCAAGCTTGCCTTCCATGCCAAGGAAAGTCCCATCCGGACACGGGACGAAGTCTTCAATCTTGTATCTTCATAGTCCAGGAGTCCGGCCAAAGGTTATAGTCCGGCCATCCGGACACCCCCTAATCCAGGACTCCCTCAACAACCGTGGTTCTATCTGCATCGACAGGTAGCATGATCTTTTCTGAAGACCGTGTTTTTACTCCCACAGATACTGCCATCACTCCCTCCAATTGAAATGGCTGATAAACAAGAAAAGTAATTGAATGTACAGACATTGTAAGATAGACAGGTGCAATGGATAGTAGGGAAGAAAACAGGGCATGAAATAATTCACATTTATGTTGTGGAAGCAAACAGAATAGCAGGACATAATTTCACATATATGTTGGCTAATTAAACAGGATAGCATGACACAATTTCACATGTATGATGGCTAACTAAACAGGATAGAATGACATACTTCAAAATATGATGACTATGTAAACAGGATGACATGATATAACTATACGATGTGTCTATTAAAGTGGTTGGCATGCCATGAATCACAAACATGCCGCCGATGGAAACATGATGCCATGATATAATTCACGAATAGAATGACATAATTTAAAATATGATGACTATGTAAACAGGATGAGATGATATAACTATATTATGTCTTTAGAAAATGGGTTGGCATGCCATAATTCAGATACATGTTGTCTATGTAAACATCATGGCATGACATAGTTCAAATATATTATTTATATACTAAGGAAGTGAGCAGAGGGCAATCGCATATATGATGTGTCAACTAAGGAGATGGCATTCAATATTGTGTATATGATGTAAAAACTAAGCACTGCAATACAACATATGCATTATATGAGTAATATAACCCTGCCAAGTTTGAGCATACACCTCAGGGGGATAATAGGACTGGTCATCTGCCTCTTAATCCTCCTCTGAAGAGCTATCTGTAACCAGCAAGATATCTGCTTCAGCAGGTAGCATTGTCTGCTCTCAAGACCTTGTTTTCACTCCAGATTTCTCCATCACCAATTCAAATGGCTGATGCACAGGAAGAGCAGTTGAATATACAAACATTGTCGACAAAAGCAATGAGAAATACAAAAAAAGGATGACATGATATAATTCACATATATGACGCTTGCCTAAACAACATGGCATTGCATAATTCACATACATAATGCCTTGCAACAAGATAACATTGCATAATTCACATCTATAATGTCTTGCAACAAGATGGCATTGCATAATTCACATATATGGTAATTAGACACTAAATAGGTGGCATTCACACAAAGCATGTCTAAACTAAGCAAATGACATAGCAATGGAAGATACCAAACGCATGATATGAGCAACATAACCCTGCCAAGTTTGGGCATGCACCTCGGGGGGGTGGGGGGGGGATATGACTGTTCATCTATCTCTGAATCCTCCTCTGAGGAGCTATCAGTAACCAGCAAGACATGCGCTTCGTCAGATAGCATTGTCTGCTCTGAAGACCTTGTTTCCACTCCAGATTTTTCCATGACCGTGTCGAATGGCTGATGCACAGGAAGAGTAATTGAATGTACTAAAATTGTTGACAAATTTAACACGTGATAAAAAAATGATGGCATGATATAATTCACATATAAGAAGACTGGCTAACCAGGGTGGCATTGCAAAATTCACATATATGATGCCTGCACTACTAGAAAAAGGGCTATAGATGGGATTGACACTAATGGCGCACCAGAGAGTGCGTGCGCCATTAGTATATACTAATGGCGCACCACCTGCTGATACGCCATTAGAGTTGAAACTACTAATGGCGCACTGTGCCCAGTGCACCATTAGTATCAATTTTTTTTGAACTAGTGCTTTGTCCAAACATACTAATGGCGCATCCGGGCAAAGTGCGCCATTACTAGTTGTAACTACTAATGGCGCACCCGTCGGCAAGTGCGCCACTAATGTTGTTTTTTATTATATTTTTTATTCCTTTTTTTGCAATACTACTAATGATTGATCAACCGTGCGCCATTACTAGTTTAAACTAGTAATGGCGCACTGTAGATCAGTGCGCCATTAGTATTTTTTTTAATATTTTTTTTTTGCAAAACTACTAATGGCGCACCGCCAGAAGGTGCTCCATTAGTAACCTGGATTACTAAAGGCGCATTTAGTTCTCGTGCGCCATTAGTAAGTGGGCAGCAACAAGATATTTTGGACAGCCTCTCCTACCCACTCACTTTCTCCCCACTTCATTCTCTCCACCTCCTCCTTGTCTCGGGTGCCTCCTCTTTTCACCTCATTTCCACCATAGATTCATTCAAATTAAGTGGTTAAATTACCTTGTTTTAATAGCTAAGTAAGGGGAAGCTATATTTATGTTGTTCTCCCTACAACAATGTGCACATGCACTTTTTATGGCCTAGCTAGATCTATGTATGTTCGTGGTGTTGCATATGTTTGTGGTGTTGCATATGTGTTTGTGTTTAGAGGTGTACCAGTATTTGAAATGCGCTAGTTGCCAATATTTTGCGGAATGTTGATTCATTTCCGTTTGGCGAGAATTTTGGCATTAAGCATTCTTTTGGTCCTATTTTTAGGAAAGTCATGCCAAATTTTTCTTGGTTCTAAAATATCGCTTTTGCTCTACCTCGCAGCGACCATGGTCCGCACGATGACCGAAGGCATCGTGAATAGGTTTTGAGGTCCGCGAAGGCCGAGATGCTTCAAAAGAACGAGACGGAGATAAGATGTCCGTGTCGAAGATGCAAGTGAAGAGCCTTATTGCGGACCCGGATTCCGGGCAGGTGCGGGACCACCTGCTCTTGCGTGGTTTCATGGATGGCTATCGGTGGCAAGGCGATGAAGATGACTACGAAGTCGTCCATGGGGGCCGGGCAAGAAATGAGGAAGGGCAGCAAGACAACCACCGCGGCTCGGGCGGGCGAGAAGACGAAGAATCCCCAGGAGATGATCACGACGGTCATCATGTAGAAGATGTTGGACATGATGATGAAGAATATCTTGGAGCGGGGACGGGCATGATCATGAAGATGATGATGCCGGCGGAGCGCATTTATGGACCATCGATGGGCTGGGTGCAGGACCCTCATATTCAAGAGCTGCTTCTCAAGCAGATGGATAACGCAAGAGCTGCCGCCCGAGAGAAAGCCAAGATGGATCAACTTGAGTTAAACGCGGTTACTCCATTGTATGAAGCATGCAGGCCCGAGGATACCGCTTTGAAAGTAACGCTCATGGCTCTGGAGATGAAGGTAAAACACAAAATGACCGACGCATGCTTCGACGAGAACATGTCATTCTGGCACGAGGGGAACAAGTGCCCGACCAGTTTGGAGGAGGCGAAGAAAATCGTGTGTCCTCTCGATTTACCACACGTGAAATACCATGTGTGCATGAACAATTGCATCATTTATCACGGGCGAGCACGCGGAGTCTACCATATGTCCGGTGTGCGGCGTCACTCGATACAAGAAGAGGAAGAAAGCTCCTCGAAAAGTGGTGTGGTAATTTCCGATCACTCCTCGTCTGCAGCGGTATTTCGCGGACCCTAAGGTAGCAAAGCTCCTGCGTTGGCACGCGGATAGGGAGGAGAAGAAGCGAGAAGATGACGCAAATGATCCGGAGATAGATAAAAAGACAAGATGCTGAGTCACCCTAAGGATGCGAGCCAGTGGCAAGCGTTGAACTTCAAGACTAGAATTTGGGAACGATCCAAGGAACATCGTCTTTGGGCGCGAGCACCGATGGAGTCAATCCGTTTGGCAGCCACGGAAGCACACATAGCACTTTTGGCCTGTGTTTGTGTGGATGTACAACCTTCCCGTTGTGCATGAAGAGGAAGTACATTCACATGAGTATGCTAATTGAAGGGCCGAAACAACCAGGGGAACTACATCAATCAGACCGGGGCTGCCGAAAGAGGAGCTTGACACGCTGTGGAAAACGCCACCAATACGTGGGACGCCGCAGAGAAAGAATATTTCCCTATGAGAGCCGTGACCGCTCACGACGGTGCACGACTATCTCGATTCACGGATATCTCATGGGCAGGTAGTCCATGGATTTTACGGATGCGTAAGGTGCATGGATGACACAACGTATCGCTACTAGATAGAGATCCGGGTCTTGAAAACCGTGTTCATGGGACATCGAAGGTGGCTTCGCGACGATGACCCGTGGAGGAAACGCAAGGATCTGTTCGATGGTGAAACCGAACCCAAAACGCCCGATGTACGAGGAGCGGCGAGGAAATAGACAAGCTGTTGAAAAATTGGAAAGACTGCCCACCGCCGGAGAGAAGCAAAAGGCGCCAGAGCCGGAAAGAAGCGAAAGGAGCGAGCAGCTGCTGAAGGTATGGAAAACGAGGTCTGTTTTACGGGACTTGTCGTCTTGGAAGATCCACCGTGTGCCTCACAGCCTCGATGTCATGCATATCACGAAGAAGCGTGTGCGAGTCTGCTTGGTACCCTGCTCAACATGCCGAGAGGACCAAAGATGTGCCGAAAGCAAGGGCAGACTTGAAATCAATGGGCATCGAGCAGAGCTTCACGCTAATGATGATGATGATGATGAGGCGAAGCAGGATCTGAAGAAGTCGTCGCCAAGGCAAAAGGCCAAGAAGACCGGAAATGACTACCCTCCCGTGCTTCACTCTAAGTCGAGGAGATCGAGCAGTTTTCACCGCTCCTAGGAGTAAAACTTCCTTACTGATACGCTGGGAAGATAAGCAGATACCTAGACCCAGTGAAGCGAAGTTCAGCGGGATGAAGTCTCACGGTATCGCGTCGCGATGACACGAATACTTCCGGTTGCAATCCATTGGGATCATGGACGCCGCACGTCTGTGAAACGCTATTTGGCCTATGCAACTTTTTCGACGTCATCTCTCGGAAGTCGATTGGCGTGAGGCAACTCGAAGGCTACAGGAAGAGATCGTGGTGATACTATGCGAGCTTGAGATGTACTTCCGCCCACATTCTTCGATGTTATGGTGCATCCGCTGGTCCATATCGTGGAGGATATCATCCAACTCGGGCCGACGTTCCTGCACTGACATGATGCCGTTCGAAAGGATGAATGGTGTCATCAAAGGATATGTTCGAACATGTCACATCCAGAGGGAAGTATAGCCGGGGCTTTACGATCAAGAGTGCATCTCCATCGCACGAATTATCTAGGCATCGAGAACCCGTTGGTCTACCGTCAGCGAGCACCTCGGCGGGCTCGCTGGATGGGGTCACCGTGAGGGTCGCCGCGAAATGCATGTCGACTTCGAGGGTCGACTCGCCGACTTTGAAAGAGCAAACCTAGTCGGCGCTACAACACATAGACGTGGTCGATCCTTGGGTGGTAGAGCACAAAACCTTTATTGAGAAGACGACAATGACCGAGGCCAACAGAGGACGGACGGAGATATACTCAAAGAGCACAACTCATGTTTCACGCGTTGGTTCAAGCGAAGCTTCGTCGTACCCTTTACATGAAGATTCTTCCGCGGAAGAACAACTCATATTCACCTTGTCACGAGGCCGAGCACAACCTGATGACCTATGAGGCGACGATATCAACGGCTACACATTCTACACCGAGGACAAGGACATGAAGAGCGATGGTTATCAGAACTCCGGGGTAACGATGGAATCCTACACCGGTAAGGACAAGGACGGATACTACGGAAGGATCGAGGAGATCTGGGAGCTGAGCTACGCTAGAGAGAAGGTGTCGATGTTCCGTGTCAGATGGGCCAAGAGCGTCCTAAATGAAGACCGATATTTCACCACCATGGTTATACCCGAAGCCAAATCCAAGACCGCGGGCGCAAACGTCACCGCGAAAAATGAGCCATGGGTACTGGCTTCCCAAGTGGACCAATGCTTCTTCATTACCGACCCGCCAAAGCCCGGTCGTGTTGTCGTGAGGAGAGGCAAAAGGAAGATCATCGGAATGGATGGAGTAGCCAATGAGCAAGACTTCGACAAGTACGGCGACCCGAGGATCGAACATGACGACGATGATGAAGTAGCAGCATACACCACAAGAAGAAGCAGGACCACCCTACCTAAAGAACGTCCGTTCCACAGAAGAACTCCATTTGCGAAAAAGAAGGTCAAGAAGATTGTGAACAGATAGCTAGCTAAGATCGATTGTATTTAACTCGTAGCCTTCATTTCTCCATTGTATTTCATGGGCACTTTTTGAACTATCATGAATATTTTTAAATTTCATGGACACTCGATCTCGATCCCCCTCCATCTCGATCGCTATCCCACTTCGCCAGATCCGGTCTCCCTCGCCGCCGAGCACCCCCCGGTCCACCGGCCGCCGCCGACCCCCCGCACCCTCGATTCCCCTACTCAACCGCCGCCGCTGACCCCCCGCACCCCTCCCCTACTCAACCGCCGCCGCCGACCCCCCGCACCCCGCGCACCCTCCCCCGCTCCACCGGCATTACTGTTTGATGATATTTAAAAAAAATTATTACTGTCTTATAAAAAAAATATTACTGTTATGATTTAAACAAGTTTGAACATATTTAAACACAAATAAGTATCAAACAGCATTTTAAATGCATAAAAAATTTGTGGAGCCTGGGAATCGAACCCAGGACCTCCTGGTGTGAGAACTGGCTGTGACGGTCGAGCTAGTAGAGAGAACTTGGTGTGGATAAGGTCAGGTGGGAGATAACCTGTTGGCTCGAGCAGAAATCAAAAAAAAAACTAATGGCGCACCAGGGTGAGGTGCGCCATTAGTGTGGATATACTTATGGCGCATCGAGGGGTGGTGCGCCATTAGTATTGTGCCCCATCCATATTTTTCCTCCCCGGCCCTCGATCCCCTTCTCGCCCTCGCCCTCGATCCCCTTCCCCTCTCCTCTCCTCTCCCGACGCCGCTGCCCCGCCGCCTCGACACCGCCCCGACGCCGCGATGCCGCCCAGTCGTCCTCGTCTCCGCCCCGCCTGACGCGCGCGAGGCCGTGGCCGCCCTCTCCTCTCCCCGACGCTGCCGCCCGCCGCTTTCCCGTGGAGAAGGAGGAGGAAGAGGCGCTTCGCCGTTGACCTCGCCCGGCCGACTCGGTGGCCCGGCCGACTCGCCATCGCCCGCCGCCCTCGTCGCCCGGTGGCCTTGACGCCGCCCGTCCACACCACCGTCGCCGAGCACCACCACCCGGACCTCGTCGCCCCACCTCGTCGCCCGTCCAAACCACCGCTCCGTGAGCTCCCCTCCTCCTCTCCCTCTCCCCTCTCCCCTCACTCTACAAACATTGCAGCCTGCATTCATGATTTTGAGTACATATATTGCTCATGGTATGAAGCCCACAGATCTGCCCCGTGAGCTTTCCAAAATGGTCGATGTTTTAATTTTGGTAACAAGCAATGGGTTAAATAAAATGTTTAAAGCGAGTTTTAATAGCGTCGATTCGATTCGTGAGAAATGGAAATGAGATAAGCCAAGCTTGGCAAATGTTTTGTTCAAAAAGAGGTTTGCTTCGGTTTGGTCAGAGTTGGAACCAGACCATTCTAAAACTGAAAGCAGAGGGGCTCTAAGATCCCATCTAACGCTTTAAACTAAACTATTAGAGTTTTAACCCATGTTGTGTCATGTATAACCATGAGCAGGCCTTTCAAGTACATGATTGTTTTTCTCAAAATTCCTATCTGCAGACCAGTAAGAACCACAAAAAAGACATCCCCTAAACTCTTTTGAGAGGATGGCGTCCTTCTCCCAAATGAGGGATATAACACATATTAATCAAAGTTCAACTAGAGTCTTGAGTGGTTATAAATCCTGAGTATGTCATGTGTTTGAGGTGTATCGAGTTGGATATACAAACGATTGAGCTCTACCCCTTGCTTGGCCTTAGGTACAAAGGATGGTTCGTTTTGTAAAAAAAATCCTATTCCATCTCTCTTCTAACGCTTAAATAGGGGCACCATTGTACTATAATATCTCACACCATCATATGATTGATGCTCTTATGTAGTTCGATATTGCCATAAGAAGCACATGTGCATTCATGTATGGCCGTGAGCATCTCACCACCCCTCAATGAAGTAGATACATGGCAAAAAAATATTATATCAATTCAGGTCCATTGTTTTTACTTGTATTTTACTTTCCTACTTGACCCTGTTTTCTCTCATTGTGAACATAAGTAGCTAGTGTCTACAAACTATCCTAGAGCAGAGCAGTGATAACTTGGCATAATGCTAATGAATAAGGTCACTTTGTCAATGCCAAGTAGGCATTGACAATTCTCTTGGGAAAATAAAGTTCCACATATTCCAGCAGGACAAGCACTACTCCATTTCGGAAAAACAAGGATAAATTGTAGTTACTAGCTTACGGTTTGATGTTTTTAAATAAATAGGGATGGTAGAGCTGGAGCGGAACTTCGGAAATAGGAACATCCTTCATTACCATAGAGCGCAAATCGATCCTTGGAGATGATCCCCCTCCTTAAGACATCTCTGTTCTTTCTTACGAATTAGTTCTATGTTGGAAGAGAAGAAGCAAACTTGTTGCTTGGAGAATGCTTCTATTTTTTCCTTTGATTTTGTAATGTTGATTCTGGCTGGCAATTTTGATGTATACTTTATATGATGATGAAGTGCTACTGAGTTGTGTGCAAATTTCGTTAAATCAGTGATGTGTATGTGTCTGTCAGTTATGTGTATGTGCTTATTTTAATCCAGTGAAAAGAGTAGTCAACCAACAACCAATAAATCGAGAGCCCAAACCTCCATTAATTTGAACCAAGGTGACATATCAAGCAAAGTTATTTATGAAAAATGATGATGATATACAAAAATTGGACGTTCTCATACTGCTACGCAAGTAGATTACTACGTGTTTTGAGCGATGTTAGGTAGAAAGTGTACTTACGATTGTCCAACCAAACCTCGTGAAACTATTACAAGTTCATCTTCTAATTTTATTATCTAGTTCATCTCTCAAAACTGATGTTTTCGGTCTCATATATACAATGTAGTAACCCGTGAACTTGCCGAATGTCGGTGTTCCTTATAATCTCCATTTGCAAAGCGTCATATATTTGAGGTTCCTATAATCTGTTAGGAAAACATGATAACATAATACTAGCTCTAGCCAGAGCTGCCAATTTGTTTCTTATGTTGTGCGATTGACTTGCTTCCACATTTGTGTTCTTGCTAGGGACTGTTTAAAATGCTAGGATCAGTTTTGGAGACTGACCGACAATTTAGTCTTCTTGGTGCATTTCCTTTTAGTCTTAGATCATAAACTACTCTTTGCGAACATAAATAGATGATCTCAAATCACCATAATCTTGTGGAAATGGTTTAATGCTACTTCAGGCGTTCTTACTTCAGCATCTCAGATGCCCATGCAATGATTTGCTTTGTTGTGATGGAGGCTTTTACGCCTTGTCCACCGAGAGGCCCTTGAGTTTGCTGGAATGTCGATTAATTTCCGTTCCAGCAAATTGAATTACTCCATATGTCCTATTTTCAGCAAAGGTCATGCTGAAATTTTCCGTGAATTTTAGCATGACTTTGCTAAAAATAGGACATATGGGGTACTTGTGACTAATGATGAAAGCTTAGGCTTTTAGGGTGCCTCGGCGTCGAAAAACCCTCAATGATAAAAGCTTAGCTTTTAGGATGCCTCGGTGTCGACAAACCCTAAATGATGAGACCATGATCTTGTTCCTTGACAATAACCAACTTTTGACCAAACTTTGTTCCTATTTAGAGAGAAACATGGCCAACAACGATGAGGCCGGGGTTCGGGTGGCAAGGCATTCAGGAGCTGTCCCAGGAGATGGAGGAACAACCTCACTTGTATGAGGACGCCGCCTTCCCCACCGATCCCGAGACCACCGATGGTACCGCCGAGTATGACCCCACCGATGCCACCACCGATGGTGCCGCCGAGGATGCCACCATCGATGATGGCGGGCGCATTTACGCAGATGGCAGCCAACAGAAGAGGCAACGGAAGGACCGGCGCCCGACCGTGCTCCGCACCCTCAAGGAGGAAGTTACTGAAGTGGACTCCGACGAGAATCCAAGGGTGCCCGAATGAATAGTCAAGGGGTACTCGCTTCAGCTCGGATGCATTCTCCGGAGCACCGTCTCGATCAACACCGAGAACCTGAGGCATCCTGACCGAGGGAATTTGCGCAACCTCCTCTTCACGAAGCTGCACGAACGATACAAGTTCCCCGCTGAATTTGAGAACACAAACCTCAAAGGTAATAAAGTGAACAATGCTGCCCTCACGAAGATGAGCAAGGCCCTGTCTACTTGGAAAAGCAATGTGAAGAGAATGATCAAGAAAGGTGAGAGTTATGAGAAGATCAAGGAGAAAAATCCTTCGATCACCGAAGATGACTACAACGACTTCAAGATCAATTGCTCGAGCACCGCAAACTCCGAATCAAGTGAGTGGGGGAAAGAAATGCGGGAGCTGAACTTAGGGGAACACACACTCGGTCCCGGCGGTTACAGAGTGGCGGAGCCTATATGGGACAAGGAGGACGCGGAGCGTGCCGAGCAAGGCCTACCGCCCGATTCGACCCGTCGGGGCCGACGATGATGACGTGATGACCCTCAGCGCCTGCCTGAGCTGGCCCCTGCTTTGGCCGAAGAGCCAGATTCGTTTGGGGGCGGGGGACACCACCCCAAAGACAACACCGCCCGGTCGTGTCGCCGCCAAGTCGGCCCCATGGCAAGACCGCCTGTGAACGGTGCCGGACATCCCTATGCCCTGGATCCAATCATGAATATGGCACTTGATCAGAACGACGACGACGACGATACATTTGCCAACGTCGATCAGTACTTTGCCGATCATGGGTACGGTGGCGACTTCATGGGGCCTCCTTCTCAAGAACCCAACCCAACAAAAGACGTGTGCGATCTAGCTGGTACCACGGAGAAGCCAAGTTGCAACAGGCGTCGTCTGCCGTTCAGCTCTCAGGAGACGCCTCCAGCTGCCGACTTCACCGAGCCTCAGATAGGTGAGGTGCGAAATATTATCAGCCCCAACACACTCAAGAAGGCGATGCGTGATCAGAACTCGGTCCCATTGCAGGAGAAGAAGAAGGCACGCAAAAGAAAGAGTAACAAGGTGCGGGCCAGCCCAAGACCGAGTAATGCGATCCGTTTCAGAGACGGGCCACCTTCACTGAAGATATCTCGAGGAGGGTGCATGTGGCGGGTAGGGCGATGCTACCGAAAAATATGCTCAATGCTGCAACCGGTGCTATGCGGAGTCTGCATGACGGTGTTCTTTCTTTGGAGAAGCGGCGTCTCGAGAGAAGGATGTGGCATGCCCGGTTTTCGTGGCCAAGGTGCCGAGGGCAAGGGCTTTGTGGATAACTCCATCGGGCGTACGATCGTCCTGCGGTTTGATGACATCCACGCTTATGTTGAACCTTCATCCGCTGCACTACACCTTTGTTCGGCTATTTTCGCCGAGTATGGAGATGCGGATCATTCGCGACAAGACCCGGACATCGTGATAGTCGACCCCTTCTACATGCGTGCCAAGATCTTGGGCATTTGGGGACCGGCAAGTCGCGAGTTCTTACCTCGAAGGCGTCATTCTGGCAAACCAAGATAAGGATAACTTCCTCGTGCCTTACTTTCCCGAGTAAGTCCTCCCCTCAAACGGCCCGTAACATATGAATTCTTAGATTTCGATCGTTTTTCTTTTAACATTCCGTGTTTTCTGCAGTGAGACACATTGCACGCTCATCCTCCTAAGCCCCAAATATTCCATGGCCACGTATTTCGACCCGGACCATCAATCGAACATAGACTACACAAATGTCAAGAAGGTTCTTGATGATGTTCTCCCCGGCTATGCCCAATCTGGAGGCACCTTCACCAGGCCTATTCGTAAGTACGGCAAGCACGTGTTCTCCCACAATCTGACGTTACGCTGCGTCAAGCAGCCGCTGTGATCGAGAAGGGTGCCTACTACGCCATCCATCACATGCGAGGCGATAAATGCGGGACCATCATCAACTTCGCTACCGAGTAAACTCAAAGATTGGGCCGCGGCGTGTCGGCAATCCAGACGCGGACATCGACAAGAATTCTTCGCATCGATCGGAGTTTGCGGAAATCATCCATCAAGATGTCCTTCGTACCTCGGGGCAGTTCTACCTCAGAAATCAACCGTCCAACAGTGACATCGACACAGTGCTACAAATGCAGGCTGACAACGCCCGTTATTTCATGACTCCCATGATAGACGGCGGCTTCATCCATGCTCCGGTCCCTTGAGTCGAGTCGAAAGCAGTGATGCTGTGTCTAGTTCTGAAACATCGATTGGCTCATGTTGTAATTAAACTTTAATGAACTTGTAGTATGTCTCTTTGGTTTCGAGAATTGTTCAACTTAGATGTAATCGATGCTATTAATGTCTTGCTTTTCTCTTCCGATCGTTACATTTGCATACTTATATATTGCTTATGTATTGTGCGTGAATTGGTACTAACGTTTCGTTTGGCTAGTGCATATCGATGCCGGCGTATGTCGTGTACAAGGGTAAGGTTCCCGAGTCTATGATTTGGGAGGAGTGTCGGAGACAGGTTCACCGATTCAGCGATAACAGTTACAAAGGGTACACCACTAGGGCCGAGGCCGAATCTAGATCGCCCGCTATCTAGCGGGAGAGGGGAGGGAGCGTTGGAGGAACCGGATGAAGACGAGTTTCATCATGATGATGCTCATCGTGATGACCGCAGCTCTCTTCTATGTGATGGTAGTTTAGATGATCGATATCGACTTGTAATGTGAAGACAAACTCGCTACTCGCGGTCTCGAGACTTGTAATATAATGTTCTATCTTTGTTCGGTCTTTTCAATTCGGAGACTAATATGATGAATTGTATTCAGAGACTAATATGATGAATTGTATTCAGAGACTAATCTTCTATTGTATTCGATGAATACATTGTTGATGTGTGCTGTCTATATTTTGTCCAATTATACATTTTGTAACCTATGCAAAAAACAGAAAAAAAATCCGAATATTCATCCTCATGGCGCCTCACATGACAGTGCGCCATTCGTTTGCCAAAGGATACTAATGGCGCATCATTAAGCGATGCGCCATTAGTATGCCGGTTACTAATGGCGCATCATGCGTTTAGCGCCATTAGTATGCCAAAGCACTGGTATACATGGCCTCGGGAGGCATACTAATGGCGATTGAACATACTAATGGCGCATCATGGTGCGCCATTAGTATATCGAATACTAATGGCGCTTTGGTGCGCCATTAGTAAAATATACTAATGGCGTGGCATTAATGGCGCACCACTAATGCGCCATTAGTGGCCAAATTAGGTGCGCCATTAGTAGGCCTTTTCCTAGTAGTGCTGGCTAGACAAGATGGTATTGCATGATTCACATATACGATAAAGAAACTAAACAGATGGCATTGACACAAAGCATGTCTAAACTAAGCAGATGACATATTTATTGTATACAGTAAGCAATGCAAGGCACCATATGCATGATATTACCAACATCAGCATGCCAAGTTTGAGCGAAGACCTCATGGGGTAAATAGGAGTGGTCTTCTCCTACGAATCCCCTCAAAGACAGTAATCTTCCTCTTGATTACGATCCGAAATGGGTGGAGGGGGGCTGCCTTTGCGCCGACCATGGAACGACGTCTGCCCACGCAAGGCTCGTCTCTTTTGCTCTACATGATCAGTTCCATTGTGTACAATAACTGGCATGCATAGGAATAAAACATAGTGAGATTATGTAAGGAGTGCATGCACAAATTCAGAGTGATGGTAGCAAACTGTGGATAGACCCAAAACCAATGATAGCAGGCATATAATAGCTTTAGTTAAAAAAATACAGATAATGGCTCCTTTAATGTTTGTTTGCACCCAACACGAAACTCATAGTAGACACCGGAGATTAACGGATAGTAGGCATGATAGTAATCTTGATTGCTGCCCCAATATGAACCCCACAACCATTTAAAAACTCAAGTTTCAGCATTAGTTTGGACGACTCGAGTCTAATAGGTGAACACGACGATAATGTAGCATGTCATCATATTAAGCGATGCATAATGTAAGCAGACACGGAAGAGTGCGACCTCTCTTGCGGACCCGTGTAGTCCTCAAGGTCATCTGCTCAGTTTATGATGGTAATGCAGTTGTCGTGGCTGCCGACGGTGGGGAGGAAGATCTGAGGCGGCGAAAGACAGTATGGAGAACGGATCCCTGCTGTGGTGAACCCTTTCGTCGTTGGAGCAGCTGAGCTGGGGTGGAACACAGCGCCGCAGGAGCAGGACAAACCACACAAGGTTTTCTTTGACACATATCTGTAACTGATGTAATTGAGTAAGGGCTTGTTTGATTTTGAGGATTCTAACAATGCAGGGATAGGAAATAGACAGGAATAGGATAGGAATGCACGTGCAAAACAGAGAATTTAAAAAAACAGGATTTACGCCAACTGGGTGTTTGATTCACTACAAATGGAAGATCACAGGATGCAAAAAAGCATGGTGAGATTAAGTCAAACCACAAGAAAATGTACGGTTATAATGTTATTATGCTACTATCTCTTAGTCTTGTGCTTGATGAATAGGAATATGAAAAGGAAGAGAAGTGGAAATTAGAATTCCTACGGTTTTTCTTTCAAGGAGACACTAAAGGAACAAATCCTACAGTTTTCCTTTGCTCCATTCCTTTGCACCAAATTCATGAAAAGTAGTACCATAGGAAACTTTCCAATTCCTATGTGTTTCATTCACTTTTCCTTTCAAGCCTTGGCGATTCTAGTAGGCGAGCTTGAGCAAGGAAAATCCTACACTAAAAAATGTTTTTGTGCTACTTCTATTACTTTGGACCCAGCCCTTTGCCATACTAGCTCAACTCCGGGCCCATCGACAAATGCACAGCTCAAACGCGCAGAGATAAATAATGATGGCGTTCAAGAGAGTCCATCACGGATAGCTAAGTTGCCTAGTACCTCACTGCTTGTCATATAGTAGGATAAAATAATCATATTTCCCTTTACTACGAGTGCTCAGTGGACAATATATATAACATGTAGGGTAAAAAAGAGATGCAACAAGTGTACAACCTCTTTGGTGAAGCCATGTCGATCTCAGCGTGATTGGTTTGGCCGGTGAGGATGCTCTGGCTGACTTTGCTGTAGGAGGAGGGGAAGAAGATCTTAGGCGTCCGGAGATGGAGCCCGTGGTACTGCTCCACTGTGATGGAGGGTTTCGTCATTGGAGCAGCTCCGGTGAGTTGGACGACGTCGAGGCTGAAGCAGGACAAGAGAGACAACGAACAGCGTTAACCTGAGTGGAATTCTAATAGCATCTCCAATACATGACGTAAAATACATAACCAAAAAGTGCTAGATATAAAATACATCAGCCATTCATCTCTAAACTTAACTGTCGAAACTGAACTTAACTGTCGAAACTGAACTTAACTGTCGAAACTGAACTTAACTGTCGAAATTGAACTTAACTGTCAAAACTGAATTTTGCTGTCGAAACTGAATTTTCTTGTTAAACCGAACGCACTAGCAAGGTGAGGCTACACGTCGGTCGACTGACTTTTTCATCTTTGGTCAGTCAATTTTGCAGCCGTTGGATACGAAATCAAGGGCCTGCGGTTCATCTTAAACCTCCACCCCCTGAGTCGCCAGCCACCACCGGCCAAACATCAGCCCCCCACCGGCGGTGCGCCGCTCCGCCCGCCCCGAAAACACTCCCCACCGTCGGTCGGCCGCCGCCCCGGCCATCCCTCTAGGCCCTTACGTGCCGAGCTTTTTCTCCGGCGATCCCCACGCCACCACCGGCGCCCACCGCCCCCATCCTGAACCCTAAGATAGATAGTGGGGTACCTCTCAGGAGCCCCCTCCCGCTTGGCTGGTTCTTCCTTCACCATGAGCCCCCCCCCCACCCTCAAAATCGATTGACCCAAAAGTCGATTGATCGGTGAAGTGTAGCTAAATTGGAGCGATGTCATAAGCAAGAGCAAGGGCGAGAGCAGCAACATGAGCAAGAGCAGACTCAGCAGGGACCGAGAGCAAGAGCAGAGCAAAGAAGACGGCGAGAGCTAAAGCAGCAGCAGCTCCTACTGATGTGGACGTCGCCACCGAGGGAGCGACACCGTGAAGGAAGTGGCCGGCGACGTCGCCGTGGATGGAGCCGCGCCCTGTAGGCTCGGGACCGAGTGCCGGCAGCACCGTGATATCGAATCAAGAAGAAAATGTGGCGATTAGTGTACAACCTCTTTGGTGGCGCCGATTAGGCCGCAGCTTCATCCGAGGAAACAGTGATGATGATGCTCTTCCGGTGGTGCAGGTGAAGACGGTGGTGTGGGAATGGAGGGCAGCTCCTTGGAGGTGGAGGACGGGGTGGCTGAACCGGCGGGACGATGAGATCGACGACGGATCCTCATCCGGTACGGTGGATGAGGGATGTCGAGGTGTTGCTGTGGACGACGTCGTCGGGGAAGAGGCTCCGGCTGGGTGGCGAACGGAGCAGGGTGTGGGGTTTTGTCGCAGGTTTTCGCGGCCTAGGTGTACGAATGGGTGGGCGGATGGGATGGCAGTGGGAACCATGGCTTGGAAACGCGCTTGCCCGAAATGTGGGGTAAGTTACGAAAGTACCCCCCACCTATTTGAGGGGTTTCTTTCGGTTCAGGGGTACCACGGGCATTTCGCGTGTCGGGATTTCACAAGAGGTGGGAGTTTTCGCGCGCGTTGTAATTTCGGAATAGCAAGGCGTGGGTTGAGATGGAGGGAGTTGTCGGAGCACAACGAGATAAAGATATATCTTAAATATTTCAGGCTAACAAGGCACGGTTGAAGAGGCGGGAGTTTCACAGCACGATAGATAGAGACGCTAGCTTGAATTTTCGGCATAACAAGGCGCGGCTTGAAATTTCAGAAGAACAAGCTTAACGTGTACCCAAAAAAAGACAATTTGCACCTCAACACGCACAACACACACACAAACACCATTCAGACTAGAGTAAGGTACACATGCATTGCACGCATGAGATTTGGCAACCAAATTATGAATCAATACCACATTATAGCATGCAAGCTTTGAGTCATATATGCATGATGTAGATGTTCGTTTAATTCTTATAGTTCATTTCATTCAAAATCATCTAGTTTTTATAAGAAAGCTAATCTATTTTAAGATTCATGGAATTATGCGTTGTAAGACATAAAGTAAAAATAATAATGGCAAATCATGTAGAAAAACATTTGGGCAATTCTGATACGGAAGATTCTAGAAAAAATAAGAAGTGCTTGTGTTTTGATGTTTGTGCATTATGCTTAAGTTCAACCATGGAGTCTTCTAGATTATACATGTGGCGAAATCTGGTGGAATCTAGATGATATCCAACGGCCAATAGTGCTCAAATTTGCCATGTTTGGACCATCGGATTCGCCTCATCCAACGACCATCTTTCAAAGTTAAAATTACCCGCACACAATATAAAAAAATATAAAAGATAATATATATAGGGGTATAGATATAGATATGTGATGCGAAGCCGCCCATCATCTCCAATTAGAATTGTGAGTCCATGCACGGATGCGACGTGGCCAAATGATGTCTGCCATCGGTATCTCAAATTCAAATCGATCGACCTTGTTCAATGTGTATACATTACAACATGCTCGTTTCCAAACCACACCGTGCAAATCTCCGTTATATTCACGCATGCATGGGTTTCAAACATCAGGATCTCTTATTCAAATATTTGAATTCAACTTTACATTGATTATGACCTCACCTATTCTTTTACACCCACACAATAGTCTTCTCTTTATAATTGTACCACTAACTTTCTCTCGTGCATGCATGCACACACACTACCGATCGGCATTATCCATCATGACGCATGCAATCTTTTTCTTCAGGTCGGTCTCCCATGAAGGCACACACCCACGCACATCCCCCTCTCCATCATATCGGGCATTCTTTATTTCTCACGCGTGCATGCGCAACGATCGATGTTCCTCTGTGTATGTGTGTGTATATAGCTAGGTCTTTCATAGTTTTCCACACAAACCGATCAATCGATATATCCAGTGAGGTCTCACCCTCTTTCCCATGTCCACATCGATCAATCTATACCTCTCTATATAGGATTAACATATATAGCTAATACACCCACATTAATTATATATCCAACGTCCCCTCTCATCATCCATGCCTTCCGCTTCATCTCTCGGGACCCAGCGTGCATAATGGCGAAGGCAGGGGCAGTAAGGGCCCTGCCCCCCTAACATCACTATATATCGAGGCTAATATGAATGTGAGCATTAGACAATTGCTGCTAAAAAGGTTTAACTTCATGAATTGACCCTCCTCGTAAAGGATTAGCAATGCTTGGCCCCCTAGCTCATTTATTTTTCATGGCTCCGCCACTGCGTGCAACGGCACACGTGTTCGCCCCCTCTCTCTAAATATCGATCTCGCACTTGTGCATTCCTTCATAGTCTCCCTCCACTTGGCCCCTCGCACCATCTTCTAGCCCCCACCGGATTTTGCCACATGTACAATCTAGCAGACTCCATGGTTGAACTTAAGCATAATGCACAAACCTCAAAACAACAGTGGTTCTCTTTTGTTCTAGAATCTTCCGTATCATAACCGCCCAAACTTTTTTTTTCTAGTTGAATTGCCATTATTTGTTTTTACTTTATGCTTTAGAATGCACAATTCCATGAATCATAAAATAGATTAAGGGCTTCTTTGATTCAAAGGATTCTCAAAGGAATTTTGGAGGATTCTAATCATTAGGAATTTTTCCTATCTTGGTTGTTTGATTCGTAGGATTGTAAACCATAGGAATTTTTCCATATGATTCATTTGCACTAGATTTCATAGGAAACATCCCATCCACTCAAGCCTCTTTGAAATAATTCTGCTTTTTTTCCATGCACAATCAAACACTCGTACAATCATGTAGGATTCAAGACGACATTCCACTATAATCCCATGTTTTTCCTATTCCCGCGTTCTTAGCTTTTTTTATAAAAACTAAGAGGGTGCTTGGATCCAAGGGACTTATTTTAGTCGACTAAAATAGTCTCTTTAAGAGACTAAAGTTCCAATCACCCCTGACTAAAGAGGGGCTAAAACTAGTCTTGAGACTATTTTTTTTAGTCAGGGGTACCCCTACTAAAATGTGGATTAGTCCTCTCTCTCCTCATTTAACTCCTCTCCTTTAACACGGGCGAGTTTCGGATTGGAGGGTTTGGAGGATAATAAATGCTCATTAACTTGATTTTAGTCTCCTTAGTATTTGGATCCAAGCATGGATGAGGCTAGCATGTTTTAGTCTCACTACTTTTAGGCATGGGACTAAAACGTATCCAAGCACCCTCTAATTGATTTTCAATGAGATGAACTATAAGAATTAAACGAAGGGCTACATCAGGCATATATGACTCAGAGCTTACATGCTATAGTGTGGTATTTATTCATAATTTGGTTGCAAAATCTGATGAATGCAATGCACGTGTACCTTACTAGTACTTCAAGTATGTGCAAAGCACATAAATTAGAATACCAATGGCACACTACACAGTGTCTCTCTTACAGTTCATGTAGCCATGTGGCACATGTGGAGGCGTTGTCGCGACCTCCTTGCGTGGATTGATCACGATGACGTCTTGCTTGGTTCGAGAAGAATGTACTCGTCCTCCCTGAGCCATACTGGCGGTACATGCACGAAGCGAAGATGTGCACGCACGCCATGCACGCACTCATTCCCTAGCACACACACCCGGGTACACGGACGGATGCAATTTTTTACCAAGATCCACCCCATGTGATAATTTGACGCGTGTAAAGTCGTTCACTTCATTGATGGTCAATTAATACAGCACATGCAAATTGAGTGGACGTGAGGGCGGAAGAAAGACATTATTACTCCACTTCGCGCATGTGAGTAGTTAAATCGTGGGTTGCTAAGTAGTACTTCCATTGGTCTCCTTCGTATTTGTGCCAATTTTTGAGAGTAACATAATATTTACTTATTTGAGCAGTGTAGTACTTGAAATTTATGTTCCGCTAAACTCATCGGGAGCCGTTTCGGGCCTCGAAACCAAAACCATCAATTAATCTTTACCTTGTTCCCATCATATTCGAAAGCCTTCTCACACCTACTAGTACGTACCAAACCTGAACGTGTTCCCACTATGCAGGTATTAGTACTAGTACTAGTACTTAGGTCATAGAAAGGGGAACTACCTAACCGAAAATTACTCTACCTTTCCTCCTCATAAGTGCTTCTTCTTCGTAAAATCGTTGCCATGGCCGGTGAGCAGAGGCTGTAGGTCGAGAACTACTCGTAACAAGGAGCGGCAACCAAGGCTGTGGAAAAAGAGAGGGCTCGCCGCCACGCAGAGACCTTGAAAGATCTCTCACCGCAGGCGGGCGTTGGCTCCCGGAGGCGCCCTAGCCACGGAGGCGAACATGCCGAGCCGGCGGAGCTGGAGTCATTATCCCACGCGGCATGCCCGATCAGCTCAATAAGCACCTCAATAAGCAGAAGGAGTTCATCCAAGGCTTGATGGAGTTGCTAAAGGAGAGCCTCGACGACATGCCCGCTGATCTCAATCAGCAGGGGGAGTTGACTGCCGGCTTGGTGATGCTGCTGAAGAAGAGCATTGCCTCGGAGAAGAAGTCGACCGGCGAAATCCTGCGACTTCAGGAGGACAAGGCGAAGCTCTGCCATGAGATCGACCTGTTGAAGGAGAAGAACGCCGGCTGGAAGAAGCTGCATGATAATAGTAGTTCCTCGATGAAGATGTTGCAGGCCCTCGTCATGGAACAGAAGGAGGAGTTGGCGAAGCTCCGCATCGAGCACCCGGCTCTTTGTGAAGGTACGTAATCCGGCCGTGGAACAGATGATGAAGGCTCGCGTCGAGAAATCCCGCGTCATGGACAGAATGAAGAAGATGGTGGAGGAGACGCGCAAGGAGATGGAGGTCGTGGAGGCGGTGAAGAAGCAGTTACGACTCTGCGGTGAATTAGATCATTTGGGGTGATAATCTTCCTTCTTATTTTGCTGTTGTGTTTCATCTTTTGTTTCGGGTGTTTCGCCGCACGTGTCATGTTCTCTGCGAGGCATGAATAGTAAAATGGTTTTTTTAGGGAATGAATAGAACAATGCTAACAATGAGATGACTAGCAAATTAGATCATTTTTATCGCCATATGGCCTTTGGGCTGCCGTGTTTCGTGCTCCTCCGTCAAGATACTACTCCAGTGGAAAACTTGAGTATACCGCACGGTTCTTTGCTCCTCCTCGATCAGGTCGTCGGCGCATTTATACGAGCAGTCAAATCACAAGGCCCCGCCTTCCAGCTTCCTCTTCCGCTTGGGCGATACTTCTTTGCTTGAACCGCCAACTTGGCTGTTGCTCTTCATCCAACCCTTGTAGATATTGAAACAAAGGTAGCCATCCATTGCAGCGTAGTGGATGTGGTCTATATCTAGTACATTCCACTGCCATGCATGACGATGGAACGTGTATGGAGGTTTCTCCGGTTTACCGTCTGAAGGATGAACCATCGCTCTGCCAGGTCGGCATTGAAGAAAGGTGACGAGGACACCACCGATTCTTTTGGAGGTCGAAGGTGTTGCATAACGAGGCCTATCCGATGCAGAACTTCTTTGTCGCTACCAAAGTCTCTGATATGAATTTGAATATGTTGCTCTCGAGGAAGTCCTTAAAATCCTGGCACTCAACGTCCGCATGGCATATGTGGTAGACCAAGCATAAGTCATGCACGCAAACCTAGATCACGGCGGGCTTCTTCCTCTTCGTCCTTTAGATCCTTCTCTCGTCCCAGGACTGTGGTGTACTCAACATCTAGCCCAACGACCCACTCATCATCCGAGTCTTCGAACATGCGTCTGAAGCGAGAAAGGCATCCTTTCACCGTCGCGGAAGAACGGGTGTAGATGACGTCGAACTCATCGCTGGTGATGGTTCTGACCTTGTACTCACCGCCGATCGGGGAGATTTGGGACGCCATGGATTTGGGAGGAGGGTTAGGATTAGTGGAACTGCCGTAATGTGAATGGACGGGACGACTAGGAGCGAACCGCCATAGTATTGAAGGACGTGCGGGGACGAGTAGGCGCGAACTGCCAGCGTGCGAACGACAGGGTAGTGGCTTTCATTCTCCCATGATACGGGCTTCCGAGAGCCCTTGGATCTGAGATCGAACGGCTGCATGGCGTGATTCTAGACCTATGGGTGAATAACCTATCTTGGAGGGTTATTGAGCAACTTAGCATGCGACCGCTTGATCTCAGATCCAAGGGCTGCCAAGAGTCGTATCATGGTCGCGCCTACCACGACGCGTCGCTTGCCGTCAAGGGTCGCGCTTCTTTGGAGATTTAACACGGTGCGTTAAGCTATCTGATGTTGGCATGTCATACATAGTCATCACTTAGTCACTCATACTACAACAAGGTTGGCTATAAGTGTACTTTTTTTACTTCTCTCTATCTCTTTATTTGTACTCCCTCCGTCCCATAATATAAGAACGTTTTTTACACTAGTGTAGTGCAAAAAACGTTCTTATATTATGGGACACAGGGAGCAAGTAAGTACAATAGTGTGCTTTACATGGCATTTTTGCATATGTGGAGGAAAGAGAGGCAAGGAAAAATTGGAGAAGTGGGCTCTCATGCAAGAGCCAGCCTCTACTACATGGTGGAGCATTGGGAGAGGCACTGTATGGAGGTGGTGGGGCATCAGGAGACTCACGCCTATTAAATGGCCTTGTGATTAAAATGATAATGGCAAGTCAAATCATGGGGGGCCACCTGTCCAGCAGTAACTCACTGTCAAATCACACAACCCTACGTTTGCAGCAGCCTACTCCCTCATCTTCTCGCGTCTCTGTCGAACCGACTAGCCGGAACTGCCCTTACCGCCTACGCAGAAATGCCCCGCCCTCGACTTTTAAATAGTATACAGTATACTAATTTTGTATCCATGGATTGCGCCCGCGCCATGGAGCAAAGCGTCTAGAAAACGGCGGTACACATGTACGGAGTATACAACACGCCCTCGCGTTCGCGTCGCACCCCAGGCGGTTGGTCGGTCTGGCACACTGCTCTCCAAATGGAACACACGTCATATTGCGTTTGCACACACATGTGGGACGGCAATTGAGAACCGACCATAGACACACTCCCTGGCCCCGCAAGTCGGGTGACTTAATAGAAGAGGGAGACGAGCGATAGTACTAGAGAAGTGTCGTAGTACTACGTTGGTGCCTGGACGATCCCTGCAAGACACGGAAGATCAGTTCGTCCATGCATGTGACCAGACTCCAACAGACACGCCTGGATTGGCTATCGTCTACATATCATGCAGGTTGTGTTGTACATGGCTGTAGTTGTGGTGAGAAATCTAAAAAAGGTTTCTTGTCATCTCGCAAAATTAGGTGTCATGTGCTTCGGATCACTGCGAGGGTTAAACAGCGACAACTGAGTTGGGCTAGTCATTGGGGGCACATGCACGAACAGTGACTACTCGGCTGCCATCTAGGTCAAGCCGGCTATGTTAATTAGGACATCTATCGACGGACCCCTTTTCTACGAGTTTATCTTTAATTTGAGCTTTGTTCCTCGTCTAGTTTGTCCGTCGGGATTCATGTTGTCTCCTTTGGGCAGTGAGGTTATGATTTCTTTTCATGTGGCATTTTTTCATGTTATATGTTATAATTCGGCGCTTCAGATCAAAATGACAAAAATGCGCCTCCGGGCCACGTGCATGAAGACTACTCGACAGTCATTGACGAGGTCAAGCCGGCTCCGGTAGACAAAAAAAACTAGTACTACTCCACTATATAGGCAGGAGCCTCCGCGCTTGCTTGGTAGTGTTGCTCTCTTCACACTGTCTCGGCCTCTCCAGATCTAAACGTGACAGCGGTGGCCACACTCTCTCTCTCTCTCTGCTCACCGCTGGTCACGGATCCAGCCGGATCCTCTCTGCCGGGGAAGGTGAGAAGGTGCAACGTTCACGCGGTCGTCCTCGGCGACGGCTCTTACCCACTGCTGGGCGCATCCCGATCAGCCTGCCTTGCCGTTCTCTCCCAAGCACCGCTGGCGAGGGAGGGCCTTCGGCCCCTTCTTCCTCGCTGTCGTAGTGTGGGCAGATCCGGCCTCCCGCCACCCACCTAGCGACATCCCGGCGCCCATTCAAAAACCACCGCCGGCGAGTGAAGGTGTTGTGGAGAAGTAGATCGATGGAGGAGTACAACCGATACGTGAGGATCGTATACGGCGACCCTATGAAGCTAGCTAGAATGTTGGAGATACAGTCTTGGTTTGACAACAAGGACCAACTAGCGGCGACGGCGACATCCATGGCCAAATATCTGCAACAGCGAAAAGCGGCGTTACTCCCGGAGGGAGTCGCGCCGGAGTACATAGAGCTGCTCCTATGGGCCATGGAGCAAACAGATTCACTGAATCCGATCGTGAGGGAGCGGTGGTGGGAGCATCCACTAGAGATTGAAGGACCGAGCATCTACAAGGTGCCGTTTGTGAGGGTGTCCTGCCAGAGCGAGCCGGTGGAGTCTTCATCGACCGAACCCAACTGCAAGAGGAGAAAAGCAGTTGGCCCGATGATGCTTCCCCGCCATCGTCTCCCTCGCCGTTCACATCATCTCACGGGACGGCTGTCTGCCGCCGAGGAATAGGAGGGGGCTGCCCCCCCCCCAGCCCAATAGTCTGGCAGGTTGTGAATTGTCAGGAGGAGCTTAGGGTTGTCAGTATTTGCAGGTTGTGAATTGTGTTTTGTGTTGTGTATTTTGAGAGTACTTTCAGATATGAATGTCTTTTGAATTTCAGATTTGCGATATTGAGCATATGAAGTATTTTATGAATTCTAGAGATCTATTTTTAGCACTTAAAAAATGTAGTTTCATAGGAGTATAAAAGTGCGAGACAATGTGATTCTCGAGAGAAAAGCGCAAGTTTCATTTCAGATAAGAAACTGCAATTTCAGTTTCAGATAAGAAACTGCAACTTTCAGAGGCAGAGCATTTATATTAACACGGCCTTTTCAAACAGGGTTAACATCATGTTGGAAGTTTTATTCATGGTCGAAAATGGAACTATCAGCCAGTTAACATCATGCTGATGAAAATTCATGCATAGAACATCTTCATATGATGCACAGTCGAAATGCCCACACAATGTCGAGTGTGCGAAACACAGAGAAAACGAGGGACGAAGTTTTGGCAAATGTTGGACGTGGTTTTGGGTTGCATGTCTAGGCTTTCATTTTTAACATGCGCAGCCCACGACCTCGGATGGGAGGTCCATAGGCCTGTTTGTATTTTCTTAGGGCCGTCATGTATCGACCGGCCTATGGACCTCCCATCCGAGGTTTTATTTTGGCAGCCCAATTTATGTACTTTTTTGAAGAAATGCAGAGGTCTGTTCTATTTTTTCTGTATAATAAGAATAGGAACGCCAGGTCCAACTTATGTTTCCCTTCTAACTATATTATATATATTTAAATTATTTTATATGTTGACTGTTAGTTCACATAATTGGCAAATAGATGACCGCTCTCGCGATCCCCTTTGCCCCCGCCACCACCTCCACCCAAGCCGCCGCCCGCCACTACCTCCACCTCGCGCCGCCATAGATCTCGCCGCACCCCCCGCCTCCTGACTCCGGGCGTGCCTGCCCCCCTCAGCAAGTCCGCTCGCGCGCCCCATGGAGTCGTCAGCCATATCCATGGGGGAATGGCTAGAAGACAGGCAGATGTACAAGATGCATCTCCCACATGTCTACAAAGCCTTCCCGCGGATGCTCTAGCCGCTCGACTCCGTCGCGCCGGCGGTGCTGCGGGAGACTCGAGGGAGGAGATGGAGGGAGCGAGCGATGCGGATCCGCGATGACGCTCTCTCCTGGATCCAGTGCACGCGCGAATGGAGGGAAGCAGAGGAGGAAGCTGCGAGGGAGGAAGCTGAGGAGGGACCGAATCCGTTCTCTCACTCGCGCAGGTATGCTCGGATGTGCAAGGATCATGTGGATTTGGAGCTGCTGAATCTAGCCCTGCGGATCTACTTCAAAGGAGATTTCTCGGAGAAGCACAGGATGCCCCACCCCAGTGAGCCGCCGATTGCGTTCGTTCGATGGGCGAAAGGAGAAGTGAATTCAGGAGATCCACGCCGTGCTGCGAGATGGGAATGCTTGACTGGAGTCCTGCCCACCAGCACGCCACCGGAGCCAGAGCAGGTGGATCCCCTACCTTACCTCTCCCCCAAACCTGCAGAAGATTGAAATTAGGCTTGCAATCTGCTTCAATTGAGCTATCTGGTGGTTATTTCTGCTTCCTGAGAGACAACATCTGGCTGGAGGATGAGAAGGAACCAGGAACTCCGATGAATTTCCCCTATCACAATGGGGGGAGCGCTGGTTGAAGCGGTATGCGGCCCACCTCCGCCCCAAATGGGGGCACAATCTGGGCAGGCTTCTGTAATTGCCCAAGATCAATCTGCTGGTGGTTCTGACTCTCAGATCAGTGGGAAATCTCAAGGCAAGAATCAGCAAAAGAAGAGATAGGACATTCAGAAAACTGCTCATGCCCCTGCTTCGGGCCTTATGGCATACTCTAAGGTGATCTGCTACAACTGTGGGGAACCAGGGCATCATTTGGATAAATGTGTCAAGCCCAAGAGTTGTTTTATCTGCAAAATGGTTAACCATAAAGTTGAGAATTGCCCTGTCAGAAGGAAAACCCATGTTACGCTAGATATGTTGGAAGTGCTGCTCCAGGATTATGTCCACCATTGACAGAATTTTCTGTGACACAGAATTAGATAGTTTCTTTCCCCTTTCTAGTTGTAGAGCTCTCTCAGATGTGGTAGTGACCACACTCTTTTGCTCTAGGACTTTGGTCTTAACCCAACTCCAAAGAGCAATAGTTTTAAATTTGAAAAGTGGTGGTTGCTTAGAGAAGATTTTACTGAGCTAGTCAGGAAAATCTGGAATGAGCCTCTTGGAGGCATTTGCCCCTAGAAAATTGGCGAGATCAAAATTAGGAGATTTAGAAGAACTACCAAAGGGTGGAACTCCAATGAGGAAGCTAATCTTAGAAGATACAAAAGGCTTCTCCTCACCGGAGTTTGATTCTCTAGATATTAAAGCAGAAACCACTCACCTCTCTGAAATTTGAGACTAATAGATTAAACTTTGTCCATGGAGAGCCCAAGAAAATTTGGCTTCAAGAAGAAATCAAAGCCAAACAAAGGTCTAGAGATAGGAACATTAAGGAGGGTGATAGAAATACTGCTTACTTCCATGCAATAGCTAACCAGAGGAGGAGGAAAACCCTCATTCACTCCTTGATGGCCCTAATGGCCTCATTCGAGGTAGATGAGATCTTTGAAAGTGGCAAGTGACTTCTACAAAGACCTGTTTAAGAAATAAAACCCTTCTGGGTTCTCTCTACAAAACAATTTTTTTCTCTACTTCTGAAAAAGTCTCTCCTGCTGAAAATGAGCTGCTAGAAGCCCCTTTTTCAGAGATAGAGGTGAAGGAAGCCATTTGTAGCTCTTATCCTGATGGGGCTCCTGGTCACGATGGGATTCCTTCTTGTTTTACCAAAAATTTTGGGACTTGGTGAAAATGATCTCTTAGATCTTTTCCAAGCCTTTCATAAAGGAGAGTTGGATCGACAACTTACTCATGGGGGTCTGTTGGGGTCAAGTTAAATAACTGTGAAAGTGATTTTTTCCTTGCTGGTAAAGGCCTTAGGCAAGGTGACCCCATCTCCCGCTTTTGTTTAATTCAAGAGTGGACGTTCTTACTAAAATGCTGAGCAAAGGCTGCTGATCATAGTCGATTGCGGGGCTCTGTCACGAGGTGCGCCCTGGTGGCATCATCTACCTTCAATATGCAGATGATACCATCCTTTTCTTAGACAATGACTCCACACATGCTAGCAATCAAAACTGTTATAACCTGTTTTGAACAAGTCTCGTGCATGAGAATCAACTACTCTAAAAGTGAACTCATCCCTATCAACATGGATGATCAGGAGTTAGCTGACTTCCTCTCTATTCTAGTCTGTAATAAAGGTAACTTCCACATTAAGTACCTAGGTATCCCTCTCCACTATGATAAACTGAGGAGAGAGGATATCCAACCCCTTATGGATAAAAGCATTAAAAGGATTGCTGGGTGGAGGGGCAAACTTCTCTCTTACAGAGGTAGATTGATCCTCATACAAGCTTGTTTGGCTAGCATTCCAGTGTATCTCCTCTCCTTCTTCAAGTTCCCTAAATGGGCAGTGAACCTCATCAATTCTCAGATGTCTCATTGCTTGTGGAATGATTTTGAGGGAAATAGGAAGCCGCACCATGCTAATTGGGCCCTAGTCTCTACGAAAAAAGATTTTGGAGGCCTAGGCATACCTAACCTCCAAGAAATTAACATCTGTCTTCTAGGGTCTTGGATTAAAAGATTCTATGAGGAACACCTGAAACCCTAGAAGCTTCTTATTGCCCATAAACACCTAGGAAATAAACCTAATATTTTTATCCCTTCCTCCAACCCTAAGACCTCTAGATTCTGGAAAGGAATTAAATCTATTATGCATGCTGTGAAATTTGGCTATAGATGGAACATAGGGGATGGGAGCAGAACCAGGTTCTGGGAAGATACTTGGTTTGGCACATCCCCCCTAGCAATCCAATTTTGGCCTATTTACTCTGTCTGCAATGAGCTTAACAAAAGTGTCAATGAAGTTTGGGATGGTCAATGCCTAAAACTCTCTTTTAGAAGGAACTTTAGTGATAGTCTCATGGAACAATGGTTAAAGTTGGAGGAAATTGCCAAAAGCATTACCTTTACTGTCGAGCCGGATGCCCTGATTGGGCAGCTGGACAATAAGGGGAAGTATTCCTCCAGCTCCCTCTATCATGTTATCAACTTTAGAGGGGTTCAACCCGTGTTTATCCCTGCTGTCTAGAAATTGAGAGTTCCCCCTAAAATTCATGTATTTCCCGGGCTTCTCTCCAAAAACAAATTGATGACTAGGGATAACCTTAGGAAGAGACACATCATCAAACCCCTTGATTGTGTTTACTGCTTGGAACAAGAGTCTTGTTCTCACCTATTTTTTGCATGTATAGTTGCTAACTATCTCTGGGACCACATTGAGGAATATTTCTCTAGTCAGATTGGCTCATCCTTCGAATCTGTCGCCAGATTCTGGATTGCTACCAAAAAGTGCTTAGTTTTAAACACTGTTAGCTCAACTGTCCTTTGGTGCCTCTGCAAATATAGAAATGCTATGATTTTCAGTAACACCTCCTGGATTTCCATTCTGCAGGTCTTGAGGTTGATCAGGAACATGGTGAGGAACTGGGCGATTCTCTCCTCCGGATCGGACAAGGACAAGTTGATGAGCTTCGTGGAAACCCTAACAAGATCCCTCCAGAATCCGTTGGCGATCACCTGTGGCTGAACAAGGCTCGACCTGCTCTGGGGCTGGACCCGTGGGCTCGTCTCAAGATCTCTGATGAAGATGATGGGCACCTGGCGCCGAAAAAGAGGGACATCCACCATGCTACGCCTTCCAGCCCGGTGTCTCCGCTTGCTTACTAGTCACCGCAGGCTGACACGGCCCCTCGGCTGAAGACCATAAAGGCTTCACTGGACCCTCCTTGTGTCATTTGAGTGCTCTATCCGCTCTGCCTTTGGCACCGCTCGGGTGATTTGTGTTATTCAGAGAACTTGTTCATCCACCCCCTAGTTTGTAGCTTTTCTACCTTTTCTTCGAACTGCTCTTTGAGCTGCTTTGTATCGAGAATATGTTGTGGTTTCGTTCTCGGCAATGGAACCGGGAGATGCTCCTGTTTTTCTAAAAAAATTTATATGTTATTATATATTATTTTTATTGTCATCATATATTTAACAGATACTTACATATGTAAGAAAACAATATCCCACATCTTATTAACTTATAAAAATAATTTCTTAACAAATAAAATCCTGGATTGTTTTGGCACAAAATCCTAGTGATTGTGTACAAAAAGCTTGGTAAGATTTAAGGACTAATGTAATAATATCACTTATTATTTAAATATATTTATAACAAAAAGCTCAGCCCTTTTTATTTTCTCGATAACATTGCTGGCCCAACCCAACATTATAATTAGAATCAGCCCAGCAAAATCGTGTATTTCGAGAAAGTGCAAATGGCCTGTAATTTTTTAGGAAATAAAATAAACGGGCCGCATGGACGCTACATTATTTGTTCACCCAGCCCAGCTAATGGCTGTAATTCAAAAAAAAAGATCAAATTGACTGTAAATTCTACCACGCAAAAAAAAGACTGTAAATTCTTAAAAAAAATGGGTTGAATATGTGCCACATTTTTGAAGGCTGAAATGTGGGCCAATAGGTCGAAGCCAACACAAGTCGTTGTCAATTTAGTCAACAAATGATTCCGACATGTTAGCCGTTAGATTTACATCCAACGACCGGCATCCATCTTCAATCTCTCGTCTTCTTCCTCCAGCACCATCGGGACCACCTCCCACCTCCTGCTGCTAGCAGCTCTGCTTAGCACGCTTTGCTATGAAGCGCTACTCCACCGTTAGCCAGGCCATCCCTCCACCCCTCCACACCTCCTGTTCTTCTCCACCGACTGCCGAACCACACCGCACCAGAACCAGTTAACCCTCGTACACCTCTCCGTCTGCGACTCTACTCCCGCGTCTTCCCATCTCTGGCTCATTGTTGTCCGGGGCCTCGCCGTCGTCCACCACCTTGGATGCGCTCGGGCGGCGTGGTCAACATGGTCAAAAAACGACACCATCGAAACTAGACTGTGCGTGGAGAGGCTGACAGCTGGGTCCATGGCCGCACACAAGGAAATGCCTCCTTATTACGCGCAAAATAATGATTCCTCCATCTGACATCTGGGACCCACCGGAAGGGCCTCCGTATTTCGCGAAAAAAACGTGCCCCCGCTGACATGTCGGACCCACCAGCTATCTTCGCATGCAAGGAAGTTGACGGTGTCCTGGACTAGGGGGTACTCACCACGTCGTCTCCCGATCAGTTGGATTGGGCCGAGGATCCCCATGGCCGTATACTCATGGGCCAGTCCGGACAGTTGCCGCATACAAGGAAGATTCCACAAGACTTGGCGATCAAGACAAGGACTCCTCCCCCACCGGCGTATTCGGCTAGGACTCTTGTTATCCTAGGCCTCTGGTGCATTATATAAACCGAGGCCAGGATAGTCGATAGACGGACAACAATCATACCATAGGCTAGCTTCTAGGGTTTAGCCTCTCCAATCTCGTGGTAGATCCACTCTTGTACTACCCATATCATCAATATCAATTAAGCAGGAGTAGGGTTTTACCTCCATCGAGAGGGCCCGAACCTGGGTAAAAACATCATGTCCCTTGACTCCTGTTACCATCCGCCTAGACGCACAGTTCGGGACCCCCTACCCGAGATCCGCCGGTTTTGAAACCGACATTGGTGCTTTCATTGAGAGTTCTGCTGTGTGTTCGGCAAAAGATCGATGGCTCACGTGCAGATCAACTGCGACTTCGGCATCTTCCTCACCAGCTCAACTGGTCACCTTGGTTCGACCAAGGGCTGCGCCCTACCTCCGATCGTCATGTTCGGATGAGGGCTGTCATCAACATCAACTCCGATCTCTATCAAGATCATGAAGGAATCATCCAGGGAGCCCGGGGGCTCAACGTCAACATTGCCCTCGAGCGACCGTACTGTTTTTCTGGTCAGCGGACTTGTGTCCGCCGCCACCGCTTCCTCAAGTGTCGTTTTAATGATTGCTTCGGTGGAATTGTGCGGAATTGAGTCTACAACAACCCTGGAAAATTTCGTCGAGTTCGATGGAGGAATCTCTGGCAATCTCCGATATACCGGAGCCGCATTGAATCTGGACGAGAATTCAGACGAGTATAGGGCGTGGTGTCCAGCTTCTAGCTCGGACTTCCTTTGGAAGATCCAACCTTTGATCGGCTGCGGAATTCCTATATCTACCACCCCTCAAAATTTCAGCTTGATCCGACCGTCCAAACTCCAGGAACCTTCCGATTAGTGCATCACTTTTCGGATCTGTTTTCTGTAGCAACGAATCCGACCCGAGTTCGTCTCTTTTATGAACGGGATTTCGGACATCCTTTTGAAGGAAGTTTTGTATGGGGTATTGTGTTTTGTTTCCGAACACATCCCACTAACTTTAAAATCTTTTGAACATGATCTTCGACATCATGCTGGAGTCAAACCAGTCCGGCAATATTGCTCCACGGCCGCCGACCTGCACTAAACACGTCGTCACTTTGTTGAGCCGAGCTCAACTTCTTCGGATCATCATCTCGGCAAGCCGAACAAGAGCCCGGCATCGCAAAGGATAAATCATCACCAACATCGCCGCCCCACGGATTACATGGAGCGGGCACACCGGCATCGCCACATGGTCGCTTCATCAAGCCGGCATTGACCACGTCACGACCTGCATCGGCAGGGCCGCACTATTGCTTCTTCAAGCTGGTGTCCATCACGCCGACCTACTTCGACATCTCGGCTGGACCAGGGGCTTCGCCATCTCTTCATCAACCTACTCCGGACACTTCAAGCGTCACTACCCGACCAGCTCCGTCACGTTAGCTGGACCGAGGGCTTTGCCTCGGCAAGCCAACCTTTCCCAGCATTGCCATGCCGTCGTTTTATCGCCCATTAGGCAATGGGTGCGCGGATCGAGTCCCAATTTTGGGAATCACCTTCCTTCGGATTACTATAACAAATAAACCAGGTGCTATTAATCCTAGTATTTTTTGCTTGTTTGGGTTCATTTTTCCCAAGGAACTATTACTCTGGTTTGTCCATCATATGTACACAGGTCTATCAAGTGGTGGCCGCATTATCGACGGTCGCATGATGGTTCGGTCAGTTTCCGTACATAGTCTGACGAACGCCGCATCCGGAACTCGAACTGACCTGTGAATTCAGGCCTTGCCATGCCTTTACCGCATCACGCCGCCGCCCTGCATCGACATTGACTTTGGCGCCAGGCCATATTTCTTTTATTACTCACTTTGCATAAATTATTTGTTATGCAATGATTTTATTATTATTATTATTATCTCCGGTTTGCACTATTTTTTGTGCACGGGAAAATGATCCAAATGGACTATATCCTTTGGCGTCACCTCGGCTGGACGGGGGGCTTCATCAACACTTCATTACCCCATGACGGGGACTTCGGCATCACCCTGCCATCCTGCATTGACCGTGCTATGTCACCACTACGGAGTGCCGAGCTCTTTGCTCCGCCACCTCGGGACCGGCTTGGGGGATGGAACCTTGTCCCGCATCAAGCTCGGACCGCGTCATCAATACCAAACACATTAACAAGCTAAGTTGCCTTCATGCTCAAAGTTTTCAATTTTTAACTTGTGTTCGGCTCGACCAAGCATTATACTTTTTTGGAAAAAAGTTTCTTGTAAAAATGTCCTTGTCCAAACTTTGTTTGTGACGCGCAAATTCAGATACCCCGTTTACTTGGGGGCTTCCTTCATGAAGCTTTTTCCTCTTGCATATGATTATACTTGTACGGCTTCGTTCCTTGTTCGTGTATTACGCGACAATATGCACCATATTGACTTAAGTGATTTGCAAGCTCGGTTGCGTTGCTCCTGTGTTTACCCCTACGTTCCCGATTGTTCGGCTAGGGAGTAAAGGGAGCACCTCTGCGATTGTCACGATCGGGTCACCCGAGCCGGACCTCAGACTGGGTGAAGCCGAAAGCTAGCGCTCTTACTGTTTTGAATAATGGTCGGCACACAACGGAACTCATGAGTACAAAAAATCTATTGCGCAAGTCACATATTAACAATGAGCACCAAAGAAAGGTATCGGTGGGGGTACTATTTTCTTCGAAGATGCTTCTTACACTTTATCAGTAATATAGCATAAGTTCCCTAAGCGTGCTTTGTCTCATCTGACCTTATGACCTGATTGCTGGTTATTGGAAACACCGTCGATATTCTCGGCGGATGGAGTACATAACACTTTTCGGTCCTTAAATCAAGAGGGAGAAGCCGACGGTCGGTTAAGACGCGTTTAAAGTTCGGTTGAACATAGATATGATATAAGTACTTCGGTGCATAGAATCATTCTTTTACCCAAGTCACTTGGGGGCTCTTATGTTTATTTGAGCCATTTTATAATAAGTGTTTTTCTTCTTAGTCATTGAAGAGTTTTTTTTTATAATTTATCACTCCTTTTCTCGACACGAGTGTGTGGTCACTAGCCGGGGAGCCTAATTTCTCTCTCAAAACCGCTAGAGTTTAGTTTTCTAAACTGGCCTAATGAGAAGTACTCTGCCTTCGGGATGGGAGACTGAAGCCGTAGGCTGACCCGCTTGAAGTCTTGAGATAGGATGTGTCATGTTAAAGCACGGCAGAAGCACTTTTTATTCCTAAAGTCCAATTTTCGGATTGGCACCGAACACTTGATCTTGTTCGGACGTCATGTTTTTACTGACGTTTTTTGGTTTTCCAAGCTTTTGGCACTTTTAAACTATTTGTGTGTTTTCAGCACAAGTCTCGCAGTGCAACGTCGGACACCTTTAGAGATTCGGCAAAAACATTCTCGGATATTGCTATATATGCATCAGTTTCGAATTGTGTCTTCGGTCAATAGTTGGGTTGCCCGGCTCCCGCGCTTGCCTCCTACGTTCCGCTTTATTCGCTAGGTGTGCAAAGGGAGAACCATCTGCGATTGTGCTTCCGGCTCACATGGTCAAGCACCTCAGTGGAGAAAGCGAAAATTGACTGTCACAATAGGTGTAAACTTGTCGATCCGATGACTATATAAAATGACGGGCCATTCATAAAATTGGTCAAGTGTTTCAGCTTGACCTCGATCGTCGCCGAACACTACCGGGGGCTAGTAACTGGCCTCCCAAACTAAATCCTCAATATTTTTCTCTTACATTGGAGCTGAGGTTTCATGATCATGTTTAGCATGACAACCCAAAGAAAGGAACCGATAGCGGGACTATTTTCTTTGGAAGACATTTCTTACATTAAACAGTAATATAACATATCTCTCTGCTGCACCTTTGTTCATAAAACCGTATGGCCAGATTGCCTTGTTTGTCGTAAATCTTTGCCCTCATAAAGGCTTTATAAAGTAGGACAAACACTCCGGCCATCTTGGGCCGAGGAGGTTGAAGCCGATGGTCGGTCAACAAAGTTTTGTACAACGCGGATCCGAGCATTAATGACATAAAGTACTTGGATACATTGAGTCATTACACATAATTTGTGATTTTACTATGGATATCGATCCTTAATTCGCCACCCGTGCCGCATTAAGGCTTGGGGCTACCGGGCTTCAGGCTTATTATTTACAAATATTAAAGGGCACATCACTCCCCGATCCGGTGTTGCCACCCGACCCGGTGTCTCGGGGGCTCTTGCATTGCTTGTTCTATGCAGAAAATTTTAAGTGCAATACAGCTTCCGAGGAGATTTTGATCCTCGGGTTGGTCGGCCGCACCCAACCCGAGTCTTGAGGACTGAGCATGCCGCTTTTGTGTCCTCAAGTATTCTGTCGAAGTTAGGACTTGATCCTCGGACCGATTCTCGCAAATCAACCCGAGTCTCGGCCACGGGATCAGTGGTCTTATGTCATCCTTCATGTGCATCTCGGGTTTTAGACCGATACACACCTTGTGGGCTACTGGCTATGTATCTCGGCAGAGAATAAATTGCACTAATCAAAAATATTGACAAAACTCGGCCCACATTCGGGGTGCTGCACCACCTCGGAAGCAGTCCGGCATAAAGCTCGGATGCTAGTGGCTGGCTCCATAGAGGGCATTTCCGGCATTAAGCTCGGCTAAACTCCTTCAAACTTCTTTGAACCAAGGTGATTTACGACACCTCGGATACAATCCGGCGTTGGAGCTCGGATACATAGTCCGGCGTTGGAGCTCGGATACCGTCCAGCGTTGGAGCTCGGATACATAGTCCGGCGATAGAGCTGGGAAGCAGTCCGGCGTTGGTGCTCGGCTGCAAAAGATACCTCGAATGTAGTCCAGCGTTAGAGCTCGGACGAAGAGGACACCGCCTCCGGAATAACTTCAAACCCCAAGGCGTGGCATAAAAATAACAAGGCATTGATAAAGGTCAGAACTTAAAGGGCTCCTCGGATACCCAACGTATAAACTCTTCGTATGCACTTAGGCGATCCTCAAGATCGAAGATGAGAATATTTGTTGAACCAGTTTTCAAGACCGACGACCGAAGATGAAGAACAGTTTGGAAGAAACGAGGAGCGTCCCCAACTTGAAGACCGGTTCAGGGGGCTACTGACGGTGTCCTGGACTAGGGGGTACTCACCACGTCGTCTCACGATTAGTTGGATTGGGCCGAGGATCCCCATGGTCAGATACTCATGGGCGATCCGGATAGTTGCCGCATACAAGGAAGATTCCACAAGACTTGGCGATCAAGACAAGGACTCCTCCCCACCGGCAGATTCGGCTAGGGACTCTTGTTATCCTAGGCCTGCGGTGCATTATATAAACCGAGGCCAGGCTAGTCGATAGACGGACAACAATCATACCATAGGCTAGCTTCTAGGGTTTAGCCTCTCTGATCTCATGGTAGATCCACTCTTGTACTACCCATATCATCAATATTATTCAAGCAGGAGTAGGGTTTTACCTCCATCGAGACGGCCCGAACCTGGGTAAAAACATTGTGTCCCTTGTCTCCTGTTACCATCCGCCTAGACGCACAGTTCGGGACCCCCTACCCGAGATCCGCCGGCTTTGACATCGACAGAAGTGCCTCCTTATTACGCACAAAAAAATGAATACTCCCCCTGCCAGCTGGAACCCAGCATAGTGGGAGGCTGACTTGTGGGCCTACCAAGTTGACGGGGACGGAGGGCTTTGTCAACTTAGTCAATATGAACGATTCTAGCTCCTGTTACCATACGATGTTCATCCAACGGCCGTAGTGCTTCTTCAACCTCTGGTCTTCTTGCTCCAGCCGCCCAAACCAGCGCCGGTCGTGCCGCGTGCTCCTGCCTCCCGTGGCCGGCTGTGATGCCGCGGAGGCCTCACCGCCCCCTACTACTCCCATCGCTGGCCAGGCCTCTCTCTACTCAGCCACACCCCCGTTATTCATGCATGACAAAGAGCCTCACACCGCAATTAACCGGTGAACCCTCATACTCCTCTTCGCGTGGGCATTCACTATTGTGTCTTCTCCGGCTCCGAGTCGTCCCCTTCCTAGGCCTCGCCGTCGTCCACCGCCGTGGTGCTCTCGGCGTGGCGTGGTCAACGTGGTCAAGGAACGACTTCCATCGGACGTGGATTGTACGTGGAGAGGCTGACAGCTGGGTCCACGGCCGCAGCAAGGAAGTGCCTCCTTATTACGCGCAAAATAATGATTCCTCCACCTGATAGCGGGGACCCACCGGACGGGCGACCGTATTTCGCGAAAAAAACATTTCCCCTGACTGTTGGGACCCACCAACTACATCTTCACACGCAAGGAAGTGCGTCCGGGCAAAAAAAAAACGATGCGCCCTCCTGACTGCTGGGACCTACCAGCTACATCTTCGCACGCAAAGGAAGTGCGTCCGTGCAAAAAAAATTATGATTCACCCCTCTGACTGCTGGGACCCACCAGGTACATTTTCGCATGCAAGGAAGTGCCTGACAGTCGGGACCCACCTGGTCGAAGCATACGTAGCGTTGTCATTCTGGTCACGAACGTGTACGTACATACTGGTCGTTGTAGAGGCGCGCACGTGTCGTAGTAGAGGCGCGCACGTAGCATGTACACGTACGTACAGCGGCGAGGGTGCAAGAAAGAAAATACGGCCACGTACGTACATACGGGCAGGGTCTCGAACGCCTACTCGCGCATACGTACATGGTTGGGTCAGAACGGAGAAACAGCATCGTCGTCGTGTTCATGGGGAGGCAACGGAATGCGTCGTGTTCATGGGGAGGCAACGGAATGCTTCGTGTTCATCGGGAGGCAATAGAACGCGTGGGAGCCAACCGGCTTGGACGAAACAGGCAATAGAAACGAGGCCTGGCGTACCGCAGAACGGAGGAAACGGCCTTGTGTTCGACCAGCCACGTTCAGAACGGGGTCCTGTTGATCGGGAGGGGTGTGGCGTACCGCAAAACGGAGGAAACAGGCCTCCTACAGTCGAAATGGGAGTCCTGTTGATCGGGAGGGGTGTGGCGTACCGCAAAACGGAGGAAACGGACCTCCTACGGTCGAAACGGGGGTCCTGTTGATCGGGAGGGGTGTGGCATACCGCAAAACGGACTTGTGTTGGAGCGCTACGGTCGAAACGGGGGTCCTATTCATCGGGAGGGGTGTGGCGTACCGCAAAACAGGACTCCACGGGATACTGTTCATCTCCACCGTGGACCTCCTCCAGCCTCCACGGGCTACCGTCGACCTCCTCCAGCCTCCACCGTGCGCTACTCCACCAGCTACTGTTCAACCACCCCTCCACCGTCTACTGTTCATCCAGCCCTCCACACCACGGGTCCTGTTCAACCACCTCTCCACGGCCACCCCTCCATCGTCTCATCGCTCATCCAGCCCTCCACACCACGGGTCCTGTTCATCCAGAGGCAACGCCACCGCCACCGCTCATCCAACCCCCCGCAACACTCACTGTTCATCCAATCGATCAGCCTCGATTAGCAACAGAGCGGCGAATCGTTCCATCGGGTTCGATTAACGACCATCGATCGATCGCCGGGTTCGATAGCGTAGTTCGCGGTCTGGCAATCGCTTTCGGGTTGATTAGAGCCCAACGCCTCGCTTCGGGTTGATTAGAGCCAACGCCACACACACACGCCAGACGCACGTGTCTGAGAAACGCACATCGCCGCCCTCGACATCCCACCGTAACCGCAACTCCCGAAATTTTCCTCCCCTCGCTTCTACCACGGTTTTTCACATCGACGGCCCAAAGAATGTCATGCAGCCGTGTCTTCGCCCACCCGTGACGAAAAGCCAATTTTCTGTCATGATTTTTGTCATAGAAGTAGGAGCCCACCACATCTATGATGATACCGGGTTTTGTCACAATTATCGTCATAGAAGTGTCATATGTATGACAGGAAAAAAATTCGTTCGGCCCAAAATGTCACGGATGTGTCTTTTTTTTGTAGTGAAAGCATGAGTAGGTCGTACAGCAATAGAAGCAAGACCAATTAATTCATCCTTACTAGGCAATTCTTTTTCATGAAGATTTCTACTAAACTTGGAAAAATTAAACTCATGAGACTCATCACCAAAGCTAACACCCACAGTTTGTTTCTTACAATCTATCTTCGCATTAACTGTGTTCAAGAAAGGTCTACCAAAGATAATGGGACAAAAGTCATCTTGTGGGGAACCAAGAACAAGAAAATCAGTAGCGTATTTTATTTTTCCACACAAGACTTCAACATCTCTAACAATCCCAATTGGTGATATTGTGTCTCTATTAGCAAGTTTAATAGTAACATCTATTTCTTCTATCTCAGCATGTGCTATGTCTTTAATAATTTCTTCATACAAAGTGTAAGCAATAGCACTCATACTAGCACCCATGTCATATAAACCATGATAACAGTGATCTCCTATTTTAACTGAAATAACAGGCATGCCAACAACAGGTCTATGTTTATCTTTTCTATCAGGTTTAGCAATTCTAGCAGCTTCTTCAAGAAATAAATAACATGCCCATCTATATCTTCTAAGATATCTTTAACCATAGCAATGCTAGGTTCTACTTTGATTTGTTCATCAGGGTTAGGTATTATAATATAGCTTTTGTTAACCACAGTTGAAACTTTAGCATGTTCCTTTATCCTAACAGGGAAAGGTGGTTTCTCAATATATGCAGAAGGAACAACTGGATCAACATTATAAATTATAGTTTCTTCTTTAACTGTTACTGGTTTCTTAATTTCTTATTTAATAGGTGGGTGATATTTAAACCACTTCTCCTTAGGGAGTTCAACATGAGTATCAAATGATTCATAAAAGGAGGCTACTATCTCGGAGTCAAGTCCATATTTAGTGCTAAACTTTTGAAAAGCATCGGTATCCATAAAAGATTTAACACAATCAAACTTTAGTTTAATACCTAACTCTTTACCTTCGTCGAGTTCCCAATCTTCATAGTTGCATTTAATTCTTTCCAAAAGATCCCACCGGAATTCAATAGTCCTCTTCATAAAAGAACCAGCACAAGAAGTATCAAGCATGGTTTGATCATTACGAGAAATCCGAGCATAAAAGTTCTGGATAATAATTTCTCTCGAGATCTCATGATTGGGGCATGAATATAACATTGACTTAAGCCTCCCCAAGCTAGAGCGATACTTTCTCCTTCACGAGGCCAAAAATTATATATATAATTCCGATCACGATGAACTAGATGCATAGGATAATTTTTTTGGTGGAACTCCGATTTCAAATGATTCCAATCCATTATCCAATATCATCGCATAGCCTATACCATGCCAATGCTTTTCCCTTCAAAGATAAAGGGAAAACCTTCTTCATAACTTCATCCCTGGGTAAACCTGCAAGCTTAAACAATCCACAAATTTGTTACACATATATCAAGTGCATATCAGGATGTTCGGTTCCATCTCCTGCATAAGGATTAGCTAGCAGTTGTTCTATCATACCCCAAGAAATTTCATATTCAATATTTTCAATAGGTGCAGTAGGTTGAGGGGTATCTAATTGTGGTTCCGGGAGGTGAAGATACCCCGAACAAACCCCTCAAAGGATTGTTTTCCATAGTAACAAGTAACAATAAATTTCAGCACACTATATAAATGTTTCCTTACCAAATTCCACTTACCAAAGGCGCTTCACTCCCTCAAAGAATCGGCGCTTTAAAAATAGCCTTGATGACCCACAAGTATAGGGGATCAATTGTAGATATTTTTGATAAGTAAGAGTGTCGAACCCAATGAGGAGCAGAAGGAAATGACAAGTAGTTTTCAGCAAGGTAATGTTTGCAAGTGCTGAAATTGTAGGTAGCGGAGTAGTTTGATAGCAAGATAATTTGTAACGAGCAAGTAACGATAGTAGTAACAAAAGAGCAACAAGGTAGCCCAATCCTTTTCAGGCAAAGGACAGGCCAAAACGGTCTCTTATGATAAGCAAAGCGTTCTTGAGGGTACACGGGAATTTCATCTAGACACTTTCATCATGTTGGTTTGATTTGTGTTCGCTACTTTGATAATTTGATATGTGGGTGGACCAGTGTTGAGGTGTTGTTCTTACTTGAACAAACTTCCTACTTATGATTAACCCTCCCGCAAGAATCCGCAACTACGAGAAAAGTATTAAGAATAAATTCTAACCACAGCATTAAACTTTTGGATCCAATCGGCCCCTTACAGAATAGCGCATAAACTGGGGTTTAAGCTTCTGTCACTCTCGCAACCCACCATCTAATTGATACTCCACAATGCATTCCCTTAGGCCCAATTATGGTGATGTGTCATGTAGTCGACGTTCACATGACAGCACTAAGGGAATCACAACATACATACTATCAAAATATCAAACACATATCAAGTTCACATGATTACTTGCAACATGATTTCTCCCGTGACCTCACGAACAAAAGTAACCACTCACAAATGATAAACATGCTCATGATCAGAGGAGTATTGAATAGCATATTGGATCTGAACATATGATCTTACACCAAATAAACCATATAGTAATCAACTACAAGATGTAATCGACACTACTAGTCACCCACAAGCACCAATCTATAGTTCCGGTAACAAGATTGAGTACAAGAGATGAAGTAGGGTTTGAGATGAGATGGTGTTGTTGAAGATGTTGATGGAGATTGCCCTCCCCAAGATGGGAGAGTTGTTGGTGATGATGATGACGATGATTTCCCCCTCTGGGAGGGTAGTTCCCTGATGACCCACAAGTATAGGGGATCTATCGTAGTCCTTTCAATAAGTAAGAGTGTCGAACCCAAGGAGGAGCAGAAGGAAATGATAAGCGGTTATCAATAAGGTATTCTCTGCAAGCACTGAAAGTATCGGTAACAGATAGTTTTGTGATAAGATAATTTGTAGCGGGTAACAAGTAACAAGTGTAAATAAAGTGCAGCAAGATGGCCCAATCCTTTGGACAAACTCTTATATAGAGAAAAGCGCTCCCGAGGACACATGGGAATTATCGTCAAGCTAGTTTTCATCACGTTCATATGATTCACGTTCGGTACTTTGATAATTCGATATGTGGGTGGACCGGTGCTTGGGTGTTGTCCTTACTTGGAAAAGCATCCCACTTATGATTAACTCCTATTGCAAGCATCCACAACTACAAAAGAAGTATTAAGGTAAACCTAACCATAGCATGAAACATATGGATCCAAATCAGCCCTTACGAAGCAACGCATAAACTAGGGTTTAAGCTTCGTCACTCTAGCAACCCATCATCTACTTATTACTTCCCAATGCCTTCCTCTAGGCCCAAATAATGGTGAAGTGTCATGTAGTCGACGTTCACATAACACCACTAGAGGAGAGACAACATACATCTCATCAAAATATCGAACGAATACCAAATTCACATGACTACTAATAGCAAGACTTCTCCCATGTCCTGAGGAACAAACGTAACTACTCACAAAGCATATTCATGTTCATAATCAAAGGAGTATTAATATGCATATAGGATCTGAACATATGATCTTCCACCAAATAAACCAACTAGCATCAACTACAAGGAGTAATCAAATCTACTAGCAACCCACAGGTACCAATCTGAGGCTTTGGGACAAAGATTGGATACAAGAGATGAACTAGGGTTTGAGAGGAGATGGTGCTGGTGAAGATGTTGATGGAGACTGGCCCCCTCCCGATGAGAGGAGCGTTGGTGATGACGATGGAAATAATTTCCCCCTCCCGGAGGGAAGTTTCCCCGGCAGAACAGCTCTGCCGGAGCCCTAGATTGGTTCCACCAAGGTTCCGTCTCGTGGCGGCGGAGTTTCTTCCCGAAATCTTGCTTATGATTTTTTTCTCGGACGAAAGACTTCATATAGCAGAAGATGGGCACCGGAGGGCCACTAGGTGGCCCACGAGGCAGGGGGGCATGCCTCCCACCCTCGTGGCCAGGGTGTGGCCCCCCTCTGGTATTTTCTTCGTCCAGTATTTTTTATTAATTCCAAAAATGACTTCCGTGAAGTTTCAGGACTTTTGGAGCTGTGTAGAATAGGTCTCTAATCTTTGCTCCTTTTCCAAATTGTAATTCCAAATTGCCGGCATTCTCCCTCTTCATGTAAACCTTGTAAAATAAGAGAGAATAGGCATAAGTATTGCGACATAACGTGTAATAACAGCCCATAATTCAATAAATATCAATATAAAATCATGATGCAAAATGGACGTATCATTCCCCTGGCAGCATCACTCCGCCGGAGGGCAAAAGTGCTCCTGCCCAAGTTCCGCCTCCAGACGGCGGCGCTCCATCCCGAAAGTCTCCACCTTATTTTTTCTAGGTCAAAATGACTTATATACCAGAAGATGGGCACCAGAGGTGGGCTGAGGAGGCCACAACCCACCAGGGCGCGCCTGGGGGGGCTGGCGCGCCCAGGTGGGTTGTGCCCACCTAGTGCCCCCCCCCCTATGGTGGTTATTGGCTCCAGTATTTCTTAAATATTCCATAAAAAATCTCCGTGAAGTTTCAGCTTATTTGGAGTTGTGCAGAATAGGTGGCCTGACGTAGCTTTTCCAGGTCCAGATTTCCAAATTGCCGAATTCTCCCTCTTGGTGTGTTCCCTGCAAATTATGAGAGAAAAGGCATTAGAATTACTCCAAAAGCATTATTATGGATAAAAACATTATAAATAACAGTAAAAAAACATAATGCAAAATGGACGTATCACAACTCACGGGATCAACCATGGGGGTTGATTTTCGACATTTATGGGTGAAGGAATAGCTACCCGATGACCAGTCTACCCTTGCCTGACATCTGCAAGGAGTTCGTGAGCAGTTTCAAGTCGTGGATGATCTCGAGATGTTGAGAAGGTGCTCGGCAAGCATGGGCCATGCTCCAAACACACTTTCTGCAACTAGAAATTCAATATATTGCCGAGGTTGGTCCCGTAGTACCTAACGGGGAGGAAATGAAGTCGGACTTCAATTTCAAAAATGTCATGCCTTTTGCTCGGATAACAGAAAGGGGTTTCCGTTTAGATAAACTTATTGATGGTCTATAAAGACTTCTTTTATAGTCCAACCCTTCATGTAATCATGTGTTTTGCATACATGCCACGTATCCGGTGTTGCTCGTACATGTTCATTCAAATACTTTCCTTAACTAGTCTTCTATTTCCACCTCCCCAGCCAGGGGAAAATGAGGAGTGCATGCTGTCAACCACTATAGCGGTCGTGGCGGGGGGGGGGGGCTCCTCGGTGCAAGGCAATATGGCCTATCGGTTTAAATGCAAGCCGAACAGGGAACACATATTTTAGGTGCTTAATGCAGCGAGTGTTATCGGCTCGGGTGATCCTGTGATGGTTCGCATGCCCTAGGTGTTGTCTTTAGGACTTTTTCATGCCATCGACTCGTTTATTTTTTGAGGAGGGTAGGCAAGTCTTTCGTAGCTTGCAAAGTAGGACTGAGTCCAATGTATTCCCCTCTAAGGGGCTGTGAGGGAGTCCTGGATTAGGGGGTGTCCGGATGGCCGGACTATAACCTTTGGCCGGACTCCTGGACTATGAAGATACAAGATTGAAGACTTCGTCCCGTGTCCGGATGGGACTTTCCTTGGCGTGGAAGGCAAGCTTGGCGATACGGATATGTAGATCTCCTCGCAATGTAACCGACTCTATGTAACCCTAACCCTCTCCGGTGTCTATATAAACCGGAGGGTTTTAGTCCGTAGGACGAACAACAATCATACCATAGGCTAGCTTCTAGGGTTTAGCCTCTCTGATCTCGTGGTAGATCTACTCTTGTACTACCCATATCATCAATATTAATCAAGCGGAGTAGGGTTTTACCTCCATCGGGAGGGCCCGAACACAGGTAAAAACATCGTGTCCCTTGTCTCCTGTTACCATCCGCCTAGACGCATGATTCGGGACCCCTACCCGAGATCCGCCGGTTTGACACCGACATTGGTGCTTTCATTGAGAGTTCCTCGTATGTCGTCATCTTTAGGCACGATGGCTCCTCCGATCATCAACAATGATGCGGTCCAGGGAGAGACTTTTCTCCCCGGACAGATCTTCGTATTCGGTGGCTTTGCACTGCGGGCCAATTCGCTTGTCTATCTGGAGCAGATCAAAAGCTACGCCCCTGGCCATCAGGTCAGATTTGGAAGTTTGAACTACACGGCCGACGTCCGCGGAGACTTGATCTTCGACGGGTTCGAGCCACATCCAAGCGCGCCGCACTATCACGATGGGCATGATCTAGCTCTGCCGCCGAACAGTGCCCTGGAGGCCGTACCAGTGTCCGCTCCGACCCTTAGCTCGGAGCCGACTGCGCCAATCGAGGACGGGTGGCTGGACACCGCCTTGGGGGCTGCAATCTCTACGGCGATCGAGCCAAACACCATGCCTGTCCTTTGCAAAGCTCGCGACTCTAAGGTGACGGACTTCTCTCCGGACTCCGAACCTTCCGCGCCCCTGCCAATCGAATCCGATTGGGTGCCGATCATGGAGTTCACCGCCGCGGACATCTTTCAGCGCTCGCCTTTCGGCGACATTCTGAATTCACTAAAGTCTCTCTCTTTATCAGTAGAGCCCTGGCGGACTATGGTCGACAAGGTTGGGATGCGACGACGAAGAAATTCAAAGCCCAACCACCACCCACTTCAGTAGCTAATCGCCGATGATTTAACCGACATGCTCGACTTCGACCAAGACATCGACGGTATGGACGACGATGCAAGAGCCGACCAAGAACCAGCGCCTACAGGGCACTGGAAGGCCACCTCGTCATACGACATATATATGGTGGACATCCCAAAAGAAGGGAATGGCGATGGAACAACGGAGGATGACCCCTCCAAGAAGCAGCCTAAGCGCCGGCGTCGTGGCGCCGCTCTAAATCCCGCCAAACCAAAAATGGCGATTCCGCACGGGAGATAATAACACCGGACAAAGGTGCAAAGACAACCCCTCCAAAGAGAATTCAGACACGGAGGATGGAGAAACCAGCCCCCATGAGAGAGCGGCAGACAGAAAGGTAGAGGACGATAATTACATGCCTCCCTCCGAAGACGAGGCAAGCCTCGACGACGACGAATTTGTCGTGCCTGAGGATCCCGTCGAACAAGAGCGTTTCAAACGCAGGCTTATGGCCACAGCGAGCAGCCTCAAGAAAAAACAGCAATAGCTTAGAGCTGACCAAGACTTGCTAGCCGACAGATGGACTGAAGTCCTTGCGTCCGAAGAGTACGAACTCGAACGCCCCTCCAAGAGCTACCCAAAACGCAGGCTACTACCCCAATTAGAGGAGGAAGCACCTAGACCTACATCACCAGCGCATGATGCGGCCGACCGGCTACCTCGCGGCCGCGACAGAGAGGCCTCTCGGACCTCCACTCAAGCCGCACCACGGTGCCGCTCAAAGAATACCAAGGCGCGAGGAAATGCGCCAGACCTGCGAGATATATTGGAGGACAAGGCAAGGCAAACAAGATCGATCTACGGATCGCGTGGGCGCCCCACGACACGTGACGATAACTGTCATGCCGGATATGGTAAATCCGGCCGGGCGAACACGATGAGACAAAGCTCATTTGAGCTACGTCGTGATATATCCCAATACAGAGGCGCCGCACACCCACTATGCTTCACAGATGAAGTAATGGATCATGAAATCCCCGAGGGTTTCAAACCCATAAACATCGAATCATAAGATGGCACAACAGATCCAGCGGTATGGATCAAGGATTATCTCCTTCATATCCACATGGCCCACGGCGATGATCTACACGCCATCAAATACCTCCCACTCAAGCTTAAAGGACCAACTCGGCATTGGCTTAACTGCTTGCCAGCAGAATCAATTGGTTGTTGGGAGGACCTGGAAGCCGCATTCCTCGACAACTTCCAGGGCACCTATGTGCGACCACCAGACGCCGATGACCTAAGCCACATAATTCAGCAGCCAGAGGAATCGGCAAGACAATTCTGGACACGGTTCCTAACCAAGAAAAATCAAATAGTTGACTGTCCGGAAGCAGAGGCCCTTGCAGCCTTCAAGCATAACATCCGTGACGAGTTGCTTGCCCGGCACCTAGGACAGGAAAAGCCGAAATCCATGGCAGCCCTCACAACACTCATGACCCGCTTTTGCGCGGGAGAAGACAGCTAGCTAGCTCGTAGTAATAAAATGACCAAGAGTCCTGGTAATTCGGATACCAAGGACAGCAATGGCGTGTCGTGGTCGCAACAAGCACAAGCGCCCGCATTAACGGCGATAATGCCGAGGATCTGGCGGTCAATGCCGGATTCAGAGGCTCTAAACCCGGTCAGCGGAAAAAGCCATTCAAAAGAAATACTCCGGGCCCGTCCAATTTGGACCGAATACTCGATCGCTCATGCCAGATACATGGCACCCCCGATAACCAGCCAACCACACCAACAGGGATTGTTGGGTGTTCAAGCAGGCAGGCAAGTTAAACGCCGAAAACAATGACAAGGGGCTGCATAACGATGACGAGGAGGAGCCCCGGCCGCCGAACAATAGGGGACAGAAGGGCTTCCCCCCACAAGTGCGGATTGTGAACATGATATACGCAACCCACATACCCAAAAGGGAGCGGAAGCGTGCACTCAGGGACGTATATGCGTTGGAGCCACGCCCCAAAGTTCAACCCATGGTCCTCTGCCCGATCACTTTTGATCGAAGGACCACCCACTAGCATCCGCCATGGCGGATTCGCCGCATTGGTTCTAGACCCAATCATTGACGGATTTCACCTCACTAGAGTCCTTATGGACGGCGGCAGCAGCGTGAACCTGCTTTATTAGGATACAGTGTGAAAAATGGGCATAGATCCCTCAAGGATTAAACCCACAAAGACGACCTTTAAAGGCGTCATACCAGGTGTAGAGGCCACCTCTACGGGCTCGATTACACTTGAGGTGGTCTTCGGATCCCGGATAATTTCGAAGCGAGGAGTTAATCTTTGACATAGTCCCGTTCCGCATGGCTATCACGCCTTTGCTTGGACGAACCGCATTTGCAAAGTTCAATGCGGTGCCGACCACGCATACCTCAAGCTCAAGATGCCAGGCCCTCAAGAGTCATTACGGTCAATGGAAACACCGAACGCTCTCTCCGAGCGGAGGAGCATCTGGCGACCCTCGGCGGAAGTACAAAGCAGCCTTTCAAGGCAATTCTCCAGTCCGGCCATTAAACGTCCGGACACTGTCAAGAGCGCCCGGAGTAACCTACAACAAGACCGCCTGGCACGTTCCGAGCTCGCGTAGCAATGCGGCCCCAACCCCAGCCCTCGCGAAATTGCAAAACCAGTACTACGCGTACATAACTACGCTCTAGAAATACCATATGCATAGGGGGAGGGGCACGACCACGGCATGCCCAAAATGCGGCTCAACCGCACCAGGGGCTCCTGATTTTGTCATTCTTTTTTCTTACTTTCAGGACTCCACTTTCCGGAAGGCCTGTCCGTGAAGACAATCGCCAACACACGATGCAACAGCCAGGAGGCAGAAAGCTACGTCAGTGACCGGTGGTCTCTATAACGAGCAATATACTTGTTTCACATATCATCCCGCAGCTCGCCCCTGGAGGGGGACATGTCAAATAGTCCCATCTCTTGCTTATCGCACTATTTGTATCGTTCTGCTTTTACCGCAGCCTTTTCAAATAAACAATGCATAGCTTTTGTCTATTATTGCATTCCTTTTTTTTATCTGTATATGTTCATGACATGTTGCACCCATTACACTTTAGTACGGCCAAATACACCAGGGCTTAAGTACCGAATATGGTGTGAGAAGTCGAACACTTCCACAAGTGCGGCACCCGAACTTATAGCATTATATGCATCGGCTCGAATCATGTCTTGGGTCAATAGTTGGGTTTGCCCGGCTCCCATGTTTTGGTACCTTACGTTCCGATTATATCGGCTAAGGTAGCGCCGGAGAACCACCGCGATTGTGCCCGGTTGAGCTGGGCTAAGCACCTCGGTGGAGAAAGCTAAAACTGACCCGTCATGATAGGGCGAGAGCTGGTCGCTGTTCGAGAGGTTTTCGAGTCCCTAAAGACTTATGCCGCTTAGAGCGAGGAGTCGGCTTTGTCCGGCCTAGGCGTGGATAGCGCCCCGAACTCGGTCTTCCGAATACTAGGGGCTTCGCCAAAATTTAAAATTATATAATTCTATGGCTAAGTAAGAGTGTTCGAGCATTATAGTCCGGTTGCCTTGTTCGTTGTGTTGAGCGCCTCCCTCAAAGGACCCAAGAATGGGAAAAGAGCGCTCAAGTTTATCCCGAACACCCCAAAGACTTTCGTGGCATGGGGGCAGAAGCCGATGACTCGCCATCTCTCAAATTTAATAAACGGCCGCACAGAAGGTAATATTTTAAATTCAAAAGCGTTGCTTACCGCATATGAACAAGTTTTCAGCGAACAGGATCACAAATGCGAGTTTACTCAAACATTTCATCTTTGGAGCATTCATCCGCTATACGGCGGGCACCTTTTAAGACGCCCTCATAATACATCTTGGGCTTGCGATGCTCCTTGCCCGGTGGTGATGCATCTGTCACAAGCTTCTCAGCGTCCATCTTGCCCCAGTGCACTTTAGCACGGGCAAGGGACCTACGTGCACCTTCGATGCATACGGAGCACTTGATGACTACAAGCCTTGGATAGGCATCCACCAGCCGCCTTACCAGCCCGAAGTAGCTCCTGTGCATGGCTTCCTGTGCCACAGTAGGACTACGAGACCCTTCATGGCCTGTTCGGCCACCTTATGGAGCTCGACCACCGCTTCAAATTGGTCGCTCAAGCACTGGGTGTCCGCCTCAAAGATATCGAGACAGAACACCTTCTCCGTCGAGCTCCCCTCTTCGGCTCGGTAGAATGCGGCAGCGTCGGACACACTCCAGGGAAGATCCGCGAATGCTCCTGGAGAGCTCCGGACTCGGGTGAGTAACAAGTAATTCACTTTCACGTGCTTGCTTTGCATAAAGAATGCCTTACCCGCCGCTATCTTCTTCATCGCCTCAATTTCCTGGAGGCTTTTTGGGCTTCGGCCTTGGCGGATTTGGCGCTCTCAAGCGCCGAGGCGAGCTCAAACTCTCGATTCTTTGAGTCAAGCTCCAAACTCTCGTGTTTTTCCACGAGAGCCTGGAGCTCTTCCTACACCTCCGCCACCCGCGCCTCCTACTTTTCTCGCTGGGTACGCTCCACGGCCGCATTTTCTTCGGCCTTGGACAGCACTTCCTTCAGGGTCGCCACCTGGGTTGTGGCCCCTGTCATACTCACGTTGGTCCTGTCATTTTTTGCAACCACATCTTTTTTATATACTTATATAAGGTATTACTTACCTTCCTTGTCCTCGAGCTGCTTCTTGGCAAGGTCGAGCTCGTTCCCGGACCGGTCGAGGCTCTGCTTCAATGCATTGACCTCCATGATCGGTCTGCAGAGGTCAACAACACACCGTGCATTCCCATATTGACATACTTATGTTAGACTCATGCGTATATCTTTTAGATCCTCGGTTCGGCTTTTCTTTCCGAACACCAAACTGAGCATCGTGGGCTACTGTCTATCTATGCGGTAATATTTTTACATATCTTAAATACATACCTCAAAGCCTGTTAGAAGGCTGGCACAGGCTTCGGTCAGCCCGCTCTTGGCGGACTGAACCTTCTGGATCACCGCACTCATAATAGTGTGGTGCTCCTCGTCGATGGAGGCGCCGTTAAGCACCTCTAGCAAATTATCCGGTGCCTCCGGTTGGACGGAGGTCACCGGCGCCGTAGGCTTGCCCTTCTTACTAGGGGGCCGCCTGCCGGATTCCGGAACCGTTGAAGGTTCCGGTGCGGTGTCCGGCCTAGGGCCGGACTTAGAGCCCTTGGGGGTTTTATCCCCTTTGCGCCTGGAGTCCGGGAGGTCGCCTTGCGGCGCCTCCAGGACCACCTCCTCCTGTCTTGGACCCTTTAGGGACGCCAGCTCGGCATCATCCGTTGGGCGAGGGGAGGAGGCGGCCGGAAGTGAAGTGCTATTCACATCCGACGAGCCCAGGGAGCCGCTCGACGAAGCGTCGAGCCCGGCCTTGGGCAGACTGCATGATTATATTCGGCGTCAGAAGATAATGTGCAATAAAGGAACGCCATGAGTTATTCTGGTATCCGGATACTTACGATTTTGCCAGGGGCTTGGCCCTTGATGGCCACTCCTCTCCGCCGTCGTCGGCGTTGTTGGAGTAGTCCGTAGGAAGGGTCCTTCCCTTCTTGGACCCTCCGGCGCCCCCAGTTGGGGCGGCCTTCCTTTTCTATCCTCCCCCCGCTGGAGGGGGAGAGGCCTCTTCTTCCTCCTCCTCGTTTTCATGGGAGGAGTCCGCCTCGGAGTCATCGGACGACGAGTCCGACACCACCTGGCGCCGGGAACTCTTTCGAGTTCCCGTGGCCTTCTTCTTGGCCTTCTTCTCCGGCACCACGTAAGGTGCCGGGACCAGCAACCCCGTCAAGCAGGCGTCCGCTGGTTCTTCGAGCAAGGGAGCCGGACAGTCAATCTGTCCGGACGTCTTCTGCCAATCCTGTCAAAAGTAAGGGAGTTTAGATCCCGCATAGAATCAAACTATGGAAAACAAGTAACCCGTAAGGGGTAAAATAGCTTACCGCGTTGGCTTGATGCTGCGCGTTGAATCCGCGATCCTCGGTAGCGGATGCGAGGGCCTCGGCGCCCTTGAACAGCACCTTCCAGGCGTCTTCGTATGTAGTGTCGAAGAGCCTATTCAGGGTTCGGTGCTGTGCCGGATCGAACTCCCACAAACTGAAAGCCGTTGTTGGCACGGGAGGATCCGGCGGATGAGCATGACTTGGAATACGTTGACGAGTTTGAGCTTCTTGCTCACCAGGTTTTGGATGCAGGTTTGGAGTCCTGTCAGCTCCTCCGAATTACCCCACGACAAGCCCGTCTCTTTCCAGGAGGTGAGCCGTGTAGGGAAGCCAGATCGGAATTCGGGGGCCGCTGCCCATTCAGGGTCACGCGGCTCGGTGATGTAGAACCACCCCGATTGCCACCCCTTGATGGTCTCCACAAAGGAACCCTCGAGCCATGTAACATTGGGCATCTTGCCCACCATGGCTCCTCCGCACTCCGCTTGGTGGCCCCCCACGACCTTCGGTTTGACATTGAAGGTCTTCAGCCATAAGCCGAAGTGGGGCTGGATGCAGAGGAAGGCCTCGCACACGACGATGAACGTCGAGATATTGAGGATGAAGTTCGGGGCCAGATCATGGAAATCCAAGCCGTAGTAGAACATGAGCCCCCGGACAAACGAGTGAAGTGAGAAACCTAGTCCGCGGAGGAAATGGGTGAGGAACACCACCCTCTCATGGGGCCTGGGGGTGGGGATGAGCTTCCCCTTGTCTGGGAGCCGGTGCGCTATGTCGTTAGACAAGTATCCGGCCTAACTCAGCTTCTTGATGTGTCCCTCCGTGACGGAGGAGACCATCCACTTGCCTCCCGCTCCGTACATGGCTGGAGAAGGTAGAGGTGGGATGTGCGGACTTGGGCGCTGGAGCTCGAGTGTGCGAAAATGGATAAGCAAAGGAGGAAGAAGGCGTAGATGCAAAAGGTGTATCCTTATCCCCTTATATGGGCGAACGAAACTATGTGCCCCCACCAGCCTGGTAAAACTCGCTTATCTCCCAAGCGTCGTAAATTAATGGCACGGTTGGGTTACCCACGCCCGTATTGATGAGAATCCCGGAATAAGGGGACACGATCTCTGCTTCAACAAGACGTGCCAAGGAAACCGCCTCGCTAAGTGCACGGAGGTGGGACAGTAAAAACGATTCGAATAAAGGCTTGGCCGTGGTGTGATGTCGCGCTGCAAAATACGTCAGCAGATTGAATTTGTGTAAATATTATTCTCTCTACGGTGGTATGTGGAAATTATTTTGCAGAGCTGGACACTATCCTTGTGTTCAAAATCTTCTATGAAGTATTCGGAGGAGGAACCCGCCTTGCAATGCCGAAGACAATCCATGGCCGGACTAAATGCGTCATTGAAGCCTCGGTTCGAGACTCTTGAGGAGTCCTGGATTAGGGGGTGTCCGGATGGCCGGACTATAACCTTTGGCCGGACTCCTGGACTATGAAGATACAAGATTGAAGACTTCGTCCCGTGTCCGGATAGGACTTTCCTTGGTGTGGAAGGCAAGCTTGGCGATACGGATATGTAGATCTCCTCCCAATGTAACCGACTCTATGTAACCCTAACCCTCTCCGGTGTCTATATAAACTGGAGGGTTTTAGTCCGTAGGACGAACAACAATCATACCATAGGCTAGCTTCTAGGGTTTAGCCTCTTTGATCTCGTGGTAGATCTACTCTTGTACTACCCATATCATCAATATTAATCAAGCGGGGAGTAGGGTTTTACCTCCATCGAGAGGGCCCGAACCTGGGTAAAAACATCGTGTCCCTTGTCTCCTGTTACCATCCGCCTAGACGCACAGTTCGGGACCCCCTACCCGAGATCCGTCGGTTTTGACACCGACAGGCTTTAATTTTCATTCCCTTCGTGCCGACGGACTTCGTGTTTTGGCTTTAGGCTTCTCCCACCCTAGGTACTTAACTTGGGTGAACCTAAGTAACAATCCCAGAGGTGCCCCTGTTACACCCTTAGGCGAACGTGCTGAAACATAAGGGGTAGATATAGGAGCCACGAATCCCAGCTTGGCAAAAAGTCACAAGCCGAAGTCGATGCATATAATGGCTTAAAGAGAATTGAAGGGTCGACGACAGCCGAATAGACGATATCGCACAAGCGGCCCCGGGTACTTTGATAGACCCAGGAAGTCGTAGCCGAGATGTTGTAATAGCCCCAGCGAAATTTGTGGCGCATAATGTGTGGCTATGAGATGTATCATTACTGCCAAGAATGACGCAAGGGCTAGGAGAAAACAAAATTTAATAAAGGCTGCAATAACTGAGTCTATCTTTGCTTATAACAACCCTAACTAGTTCTAGTGACTAATCAAAAATAAAAAGAGAAGATATGAATTGGCTAGTCGTAGAAGCGTCACAGCAAGGCAGCATTCCAAGGGTTCGGCTCCAGGCGGTTGTCTTTGGCATCTCGGATTTGGTATGCTCCTCCGGTGAGCACCTTGTCGACGATGAACAGCTTGTCCTACGGTGCGGACAATTTATGTTGGCCAATTGTATTTGGGTGGCGCCGTAGGACCAGCTCCTAACGTTGAACGTCTTCCCTAGACCTCACGCTGCTATTCGTAAAAACAAGAACGTGCCTTGGCCACGTCTCGCTCCTCATCCAGGGCATCCAGATCGTCCCGTCGGCTCTGCTCGGCCTCCCATTCCGAGTACACACGTACTCGAGGTGCGTCATGTATATGGTCACTAGGGATAATGACCTCAACACCATATACCATAGAAAATGGGGATTTCTATTTTCAAGCCCCTCCTTCCTTTGTTCTGCTTAGTTTTGTCCATGTTGTTTGTCATTCCTCAGTTTTTCCCTCCATCGCGTGTCCCACCCTTACAAGAGCCCAGATAGGGGTTCGTTGTCGGGTCAAACATTACTTGGCGCAAATATTGATGCGTGGTGCACAATCGTAGGTGGATCCATCGGCGCACCCTCATCGACGCGTGGGACACCCTCGCTAGCCATCATCCTTTGGTTCTTGTCATCATCGGTTGCCCAGGGCCCATGTGGCAGTGTCTCGCCAAATGGCCCGAAAATGTGGCTTAAAATGTCGCGAAGGGTACTCGAACTCGAGACTGGCCGTTGTATGAACAATGCAAGCGCCAACTGAGCTAGTATGTGTACGTGTGCTATGAAACAGAGCTGCTCTTTTATGTACTCAAGGGCGTGAAGGATAGACCTAAGATTCAGTGACCCTAGACTTAGTGTACCGCCGGAGGTGTGAAGTTTTTCTTTCTAGTATTTGGTATTGCTTGTTTATCATTTCCCCCCTAAACTAGTCCAAAAAAAGTGGTGGATGCAAAAGGATTTCCATTTTTGAGACTTTAATCATTTTCTACAATTTTTTTCAAAATGAGGACATTCTCTCAAGGATTGCTACTCATAGGATATGGGTCAGGGTTTCACCTTTGTTTGTGTCAAGTTCCTTCACTGATAATATGAAGCTTAAAAATAATTTTTGCAACTATTTGGACCAAACTAGGGCACACTTAGAGTTTAAATTTGAATTACATCAAGTAAATGCCTAGGACTCAGAAAATGAAGGAAATATAACAAACACACTCTGAAATCCTTGAAAATTTGGCAGTAGGCGTCCAACGTGGTCTAATTTGGGTGAAAATTGCAAGGGTCCAAATTCCTTTCTCTTTGGGAGTACTTCCTTCACAAAAATGCCACTTTTGGCACTGTTTAATTGAAAATAAATTTTTTTCATAACAAAAATATTTGAACCTCCTTTGGCAATGTTGTTTTTGCAATGTTAATACCCATGTCTGTGACAAATATGGTCATGTTGTCATGTATTGTTCTATGGATGTGGCCATGGTCAGGGCCATATAAGTGCAAAACCATGCATCCTCATATAAGATGGGCCATTTTTTGAAGGTTTTACTTCTTCTTTTATTTGGTATTTCTTTCTTATCATTTCCCCTAAACTAGTCCACAAAAGGGATAAATGCAAAAGGATTTCCGTTTTTGAGACTTTAATCACTTCCTACAATTTTTTTCAAAATGTGGACATCCTCTCAAGGATGGCTAATCACAGCCTATGGGTTAGGGTTTCACCTTTGTTTGTGTCAAGAGCCTCCACTCATAATATGGAAGCTTGAAAATATATTTTACAACTATTTGGACCAAACTAGGGCACACTTGCAGTCCAAATTTGAGTTACATCAAATAAATGCCTAGAAGCTCAGAAAATGAAGGAAATATAACAAACACACCCTGGAATCCATGAAAATTTGTAGTAGTCCTCCAATGTGGTCTAATTTGGGTGAAAATTGCAAGGCTCCAAATTCCCTTCTTTTGGGGGGAACTTCCCTCACAAAAGCCACTTTTGACGTTGTTTGATTGAAAACATTTTTTTATAACAACAAAAAGGGCAAAAAAATCACATTGTGAAATATGTAGAAAAAGGATAAAATTTGGACATTCAAACATGCAAACAACAAAAAATTTGTGTAAACTTTATAATTTTTACAAACATTCAAATGTGAAACATAGCTACTGACAAAATAACCCTAGTTCATAGTCCTAATCTACTAATCATCATTGTCGATGTCGGAACCACTACCGAGGCCGAGGGAGTCGTCCTCCTCCTCCTCCCCCTTGCTGACACCGAGGGATTCATCATCATCCTCGCTCACGAGGTTAATGATGACGCCAACCACCGAAGCGACAAACACCTCGTGCAACCCTGACTTGTCAACTCGGTCATCCGTGTGGCGCTGTGGCCCCTTCATCAATTCGCGCAACGCCAGGAGAAGCTCGGGTAAGTCTTCAGGGTCACCGGCCTCGCTAGCCACCGACCCTCTGCATACCGCCAGCAGAGGCGGCTCCGGTTTGGGAACGAGAAAGCCATCATGCAAGCTCGTCCTAGGCTCCGACTTCGACATGAGTAGGGGGGCACACGAGCTCGTCCCCGGCTCAGGCTTAGGCATGAGCAGGCCCCAGTGCAAGCTCGTCCCCGGCTCTGACTCAGGGACGCCCAGGCCACTGCCGTGCGCTGCAGAGCTCATCCCCGACTCCGGGTTAGGGACGCGGAGGCGCGTCGCGGAGCACGCGTACGGATTGGCCCGGAAGGCACCGTCGCTGCCTCCTCCTCCAGGCGTGGAGCACGACAAACAAACCTGGCGGGCCTCGTCCAGGTCGAGTTGTGCGCGACATGCGGCCATGACATCTTCGAAGGTACACCTTTCCCAGAAGGCGTACCACTCGCCGATGTTTTGCGCGATAGCGGGTAGGGGGCGTCGTGGCGCTCGATGCAGGCGGGGTTGTCATCGGTGAGCATCTGCGGACATTGCCGGCCACATGGCGTGCAGTCCGGACTCGCCCGCTCCTCCGACGTCAGCCCTTCCGGAAAGCGCGGATTGAGCGTGACATGGTCGGCTTGCCGACGGTGGGGACAGGCTCCACTAGGAGCGCCCCACACTCAAATGCCAGCTTGCTAGCAAGTGCATGTCCGGCAGCACCATGATGCTGCAGTGGGCGAGGAGCTCAACTTCCTTGACCCTGAGGGTGCACGAGATGCCGGGTATTCACGACGACAGAGGAGGAAATCGATCTCATCGCTAAGGAGGAGGAGGATCACCTTTACATGTTGGATGGCAAATGAGGATGCCACCCTCCTTGAGTGCCCAGATTAGAATCCAAAAATACACATCGAGTCGCCCGCACAGCTCATGTCGCCCCCCACGTGCTCCTTTTCGCATTATTCATAAGGAGGCATGTGATGAGCGCTACAAGGCCTACGCCATGGTCGTTCAGCCCGGTGAAATCTTCAAGTATACGACCACCAGGAAGGCGTTCAGGGGGAGAGTGACCATGGCGTCTGGCTCCATTAGGAGGAGAAGCAGGTGGACGTGGCGGCGGAGAGGGAACGCATGAGATGGCACTCATTCGACCTCAACGACATGGACGACAATGGGCAAGAAAAGGGACGAAGGCAAGGTCACCGGATCGTCACACTATCGTGCATAGGCAAAGGGCCACTCGTCACATATGCATGTGTCGCATGCACTGCATTCATCATCATCGTGGTGGTGCAACTAATGTTTCTCCCGAGGCGTAAAATATCACCAGTTTAGTAAAAAAATTGTTGTTAATCAACTTTTCTACTCTATGTAACCACTTTCTAATGCAATGTTATCTCAAATCAGGGTTTCAGTTATCAAAATTAAGTGTGTGGATTTTTGAGTTGATGTTATAAAAACAGAAAACAAAACAAAAGATATGAAGCCACATTGTGTCGACTCTGCATTTGCCGCGGCGCCTCGATACTATCGCCGATAAAGTGACTTTGCTAAAGTTGCTATTAGAACAATAAAACATAAAACGGGCTAATTTGTTGCAAGTAATTTGCTTTTATATGGAAAAGGAGGCCAGGTCCACAAGACTCGGTGCAGGCGACGCCTCAGTGCAGTTCATACTTCATACACGCGAACAAATTTCCATCTGCATGCCTAGCACTACTTTTGTACTCTTGTATGCCTCAAGCAGACGTGGTAGCGTCACCCCACGACCTTTTGTTTCTGAACGACATCAGGTCACCTTACCCAACACCTCGCCGAACAAGATACATCAATCTGACTTTTTTTTTGCAGCACACTTCAAGAGACATAAGGCATTTCCCAGTTCTTAGTTGGATCAGTGTGGTAATCTACGGCAAGAATATGACTGTAACCCTTGTTGCCAGATTTTGAAATCTACTATCAGTAGCGAGAGATGATGGGGTAATTATTTGCATGGTCAGAGGTATGGTAGCGTCACCGATTGAATGCAGTCCAAATTTGGCGTGTACTCGTTCACAAACAAAGATACAAAAGTGTAGTGCGTGATGCCAGCCCATTTTGTAAGTAACTGAAGTTGACGAAACTGAAGGGATGCACAAGCTGTCCACGACATGTAGATTGTCCTATTTCAGATCGGCGCACCGGGAGAAGCGATGACACCAGCCGTCCATCTCTTGCTCTTGCTGAAATTAATTCTCATAAATGTAGTCCTTAATTTACTGCCAAAAATCGGCAAAAAGATCACGCGTATGTATCCTGAGCATAAATGACTTTTGCTTGATCGGAGATATTGCTTACTCTCGAAGCACTAAATTTTCCACATCCTCGAATATTTAGATTCTTCGAAATAATGTTACGGCCAATTATTTGAAATGTCATATCTGCATGTTCTGATTTATTTCGTAAAACTAAGAGTATGTATCAAGATCATCATCGGTTGCTGAAATTTATTGTGATAATTGTTTTTACAATTTGCTGGAAAATATAACCCCAAGCGTGACCCATTCATAAATGTCTTACTATAACATTGTTTTACTTCATCATGAAGCATACATTTTGTAAACCAGCCCACAATATACTCTTTTCCAAAGGAAATGCTATGACCAACGGCTAGAAGCTATACTAGGAAGATTTTAATTTACTTCCTAAATCTAATGTTTAGTACTCGATATATTGCATGGTGATTATTGGCTGCTAAAAATTATTGCGATACATTTGTTTTATAACTTGCTAAATATAATATCTATAGCATAATTTGATTAATTCTTTTCCAAAAAAATGCAGTGACCAACGGCTAGAAGCTATACTAGGAACATTCTAATTTACTTCCTAAATCTAATATTTAGTACTCGATATATTGCATGGTGATTTGTTGGCTGAAATTTATTGCGCTACTTTTGTTTTAAGATTTGCTAGATATAACAACATATATCTCTTTTTTCAAGAAGCATAGCCACATATATCTATCTATAGCATATATCATTAATTTCTATCAACTCTTTTCCCAAAAGAAAAAATGTTGTGGCCAACAGATAGAAGATATACTAGGAAGATATCTAATTTACTTCCTAAATCTAATGTAATGTTTTTGATATAGATTATTGGCTGCCGACATTTGTTGCGCTACATTTATTTTATAATTTGGTAAAGATAACCACACATAACTATTTCTAGCGTAAAAGAATAATTTTTTATTTACTCTTTTCCATAGAAAATGCTAGGACCAACTACGAGAAGCTCTACTATGAAAATTCTAATTTACTTCCTTGCCTAAAAATTAGACCCTTGTTTTTTTGTCGAGAAGAACCTCAGATTAAATTGAAAATATGTAGTGATACAAGTAACTCAACCCCATAAAAATAAGAAATTACAAATAGCACCCTGGGAAACCAATCTAGCCACACCACCAACGCGGGATGAGGGCGCGTCGCCGCTGCCACTCCCTGCCGGGCCGGTGAAACCCTTGGTTATACCTGGGCATATCTCGGGCTAGGCCGGGCTTTTGGCCGAGCCAAAAAAGCACGGTGCTAAAAACCCAGGCCCGAGCCCGGCCCGGCCCGGCCATTGGGCCTACAAAATCGAGCCCGAGCCCGAGAAAGCCCGACACGGCCCGACTACGGCTAAAAACATGTTTTGTGCAGGCCCGCGCCCAGCCCGACCTGCCCGTCGGGCTCAGTTTCTAGGCTCGAGCCCGACCCGATGGCACACTCGGGCTTAGCCCCGCCCCGGAATTTCGGGCCAAGTCGGGTCGGGTCGTCCGGGCCGGGCTGCCCATGGCCAGGTCTACCCTTGGTTGGGCGCATGGATTAAAGATGTCGGGAACTCACCATCCTCGGTCTAGGAGGACCAACCCGCCAGAGATAAGCCAGATTGGAACTGCGTCGCCACTTGCGCCAGCTTGTTGAGTGACGATGATGAAACGTCGCCATCGGCGAGAACTCGCAGCGAGTCACCATGCTCCTAGAAAAGCTCCATGCCCCCATGTTGATCTTGGGAGCGCGTCATCATGATGGCTAGGCCTGGGAATAAAATCCACCTCGAGGCCCACACCACCGCTGCACCAGCCTTGATTGGTTAGCCTGCTACCAGATCCTCCGACGGCTGCCTCACAGCAACCAACCGGAATTGAATGTAAAGCAAATTTATTCCATGTCGCCACCACCATAACTGTCCGGACCGCAACGGTGGAAGGACGACAAGCACACATTTTGCCATCAACTCTGAGGCGCCGCCGTGAAGGTTGCCACCGATGTGGGAATAGAATTAAGGCAGACTTATTCGCCCAGATGCCGCTCCCACCACCCCAATGACGCACCACAGCAGACAAACCCTAACCCTACCTACTAGGCCAGAGTGAAGGAACGAGATCCCCCTCCCTCTTGCCGCCGGAGCGGCGAGCGGGGGGAGAGGGGACCAACGCCCTTGCCGATGGAGATTGAGGATGGGAGTTGGTCGCCGCCTGTCGCCCGAGAAAGGAGGCAGGGCTTGGTTTATTGCAAGGATTATTGTACCCTCGTTTGGCACATGATCTATCCATTTGTCATTTCGGGTTCGGAGCGGGTGACGGCAAAAAAGGAGCATCAGGTTTTGAGTGCCGCAGGGAGGGGGGTAACCAAAAGCCATAACTATGCAACTTAACTCCCGCTTTCACACACGCTCATAGAGAAAGTGTGCTCACTTGGCTTGGATGCATGGGATGGGGAAATTGCTTCCCTTACGGGCAGCACTTACAGAAACAACCATAGGGACAGAGGTGGGAGCGATTAATTCATCCCAGCCCCCTGAATTCCCGGGGTGGGGCCCTTCTCCCTCCAATCTAATAATGCCATCTTTGTCCATAAGCTCAAATCTGTAAAAAATTGCATGTAAGTGTAGCATTGCTCATGGGATGGTGCCACTAATCAGTGTAGTCATGACTAGGAAGCCGCTTGACGAGCATTGCCCTTGCATGGTCCTTGGTAGCCACTCCATGGGAAGCATCGAGTGCTCGTAGAAAGACAACATGTGGTCGATTTTTTCAAATACACGTGCATGCACCATGCTAACAATGACTAAGTTGCAATTTCCCCAGGACACAAGCCTTAGAGGACTAACTGTCTAGTTCACGGTCTTTTATTGCGAAGGGTTAATAGGTCCGTTAACATCCCCTCAACATATTAATCAAACGACTTTATTTGCTAAATGTGATATTAGTTCATACATTAACCTCTGAGATGTTGACTACATACCCATAAAAAACAACAAGACTCCTAGCAAGGAGGTGGAGAATACTTAATAAGACGGCGAAACATTTATACAAAACACATATCCCGAGCACGCACAAGGAAACTGTAGACATGCAAGTGACTCCATGAAATACTTTGATCTGTGGACGACACTGTTTTGGTAAAGGTCGTAATGATTTCATACCTATTAAATATGGAAACACTAAAGGGTAACCATTACATGTTAGGCTTATAGTGTGATGCCACTTTTTCCTCCTCGGATACTACAATTTTTGTCAATCCCTCTATTTCTTCAACCCGAGGCTTATAGTATAATGTGAATACTGTAAAGAGGGATGTGAAGGCGATACTCTAAAGTTAAGAAGTAAGGGTGGCAGTGACGTGGCAATACAACCATTGCTTTGTTGGTCATGTGGTGTGGGCTAGCCACCACACATATTTGCAAGTAAATGATTGTGTCAATGGTTTCCTGGCGAAAAGCTAACCACATAGGCGTCACAAGTGGTCAAGCGAGCTCGGACAAAGCCGATGTAGAGATCCAGAAGGGACATGTGTGGAAGAAAACAACTCTATGCGTGAGAAAAACCGAGTAAAATGAATGAATATGATGATCAACGAGGTATGAGGTGTAGGTGCGAAAATGGTGTTGGTTGTAATGGGGTTTGATAACAATCTGTTGCTCATGTGCATGTGTTGTGAAATGGTCGAGTCCTGTAGACAATACATGCCATAAGAGATGTATCTTATATTGTTCTAAGCAGGAAGTACATCAACAGCACGTAGGGATGGTCACTATTGAACAATGACATCTTTAACTAAAATTTTCGGTTGCGATATAGAATAGGGATAATTCTGTAGAGATTTGTCGGACAAAGACCACATGTCTAACTTTTTCTACGCACGCTATACACTCACTCGTAGCATTTACTAAACGTCTATGCATGGAATAAGCTATAATGAAAAATCTCGTGTGTGGTTCTACTCATGTTGTTCTCACTCGATAGCTATACATTATAGCCGGATAAGAATAAGCTAGCACATCTTTTGGTTCACGGGATACAGTCAAGACCTAACGGTATGCATGCATACCGTTAGGGCATGCTCTTCTAAATCTAGAGCCTAGCAATATGCACGTAAAGCATACAATCGGACATGTGGTAGTCCTTACATATGATTCTACATACTAATGTTAAACCGAGCTAAAAACAAACTATCTCATTTTTTCGATGCGTGTATATTGAAAGTTTTGACGCAATATTTTTATTCGAAAAGAAGGCATCAGCCCAGCCTCTTGACTTGACCTACGGGAAAGCATTACTCGTGAACTCATCTTCTCACACCAAGGATCATAAGATAATGCATGCAATGTGTTTGAACCGGATAAACATGATCGAACTATCTTCTGGTTTGTCGAATGTTGCATAGACTTGCATGAATTTTCCCAAACGAGTCTCACTGCACAAAGCCGACATAACACATTCAACTAAATAATCACTAAACATCTATACGAAATATGTTTGCATCAAGAGAATTACTATGTAGTGAACAATGACGTCTTTAACTAACTTTATTGATTGACATATAGAATAATGATGGTTATGTGGATATTTGTCGGATGTGCAATAGAGCACACACACCCAACATTCCATACAAACGCAACACACTCATTCTTCGCATTTATTAATAAGTATGTGTGAAGTAAACTATAACGGAAAATCTAGCGACTCTTGTCGTACTCATGGTATCGTCACATGGTATGTATACGTTAAAAATCTGATAATAATGAGCTAACTCATCTTTTGGTTGGCGGGAAACACTCAAAACCTAACGGTATGCATGCAGAGCGTTAGGGCATGCTCTTGTGACTCAAGAACCTAACGATATGCATGTACAACAATACAAAATCATACGTGTAGTTCTCCTTACATAGAATCCTAGCATACGCAACATGTTAAGCCAAGCTAACAAATAAACCAACTCATGTTTTGATTGTGTGTATATCCTAATATAGGGTTTTAACGCAATGTATCTTCTTCGCAAAGGAGGTACCAATCCCAGGCTCTTGACTCAACTTATGGAAAGCATTGCTTGTGAATAAAAATGAGCTAACTCGTCCTCTCACACTGAGGATCCTAACATTCTGGTTGGTCGAACTTTACATAGACTTACCTGGATTTCGCCCTAACCAGTCCTAAAAGCATTTTGCATAAACAAGCCGTCATAACGCATTCAACTAAAAGGTCACTAAACATGCCGTCATAACGCATTCAACTAAAAGGTCACTAAACATCCGTATGAAACGTGTATGAAACGTGTTTTACATATGTAGTCGAGGTTCAAACCCAGTTTGTCGCCCCACATTGGCATTCCTAGACCAAGCAAGCAGAGACAAATACAAGCGGTACATAAACTTAACGGAATATTCCTCTGATGGGCAGTCATCCGCACGTCCCGAGAGAAATAGTAGGCTCTACAAACAGTCTAACTGAAGTCACAGAGGGAGGGACTGATATGAAATTGGCAGTTGAGTTGAACAAGACTTGCATGTACGCTTTTGCAAAAAAGAAAAGAGAAAAAAAAGCGGGGAGGGGCATCGGTAAGCGCAGTAGTACACTAGTATAACATCCGGGTACCCTCACATGTTGAACATCTCCCTGTACTTACTGACAAGTGACAAAGGGTATTTAATTCTCTCCCTGGCTAGTCTTTTGTAGGAGTAGGATTTCACACACACAATCGGCCGAGGGGAGGGCAAAGGGAAAGGCTTCCGCTCCAGTGCCAAAGGCCAAAGGTCGAAATAAAAGGGTAAGCAGATGGAGGATGGTGCCCGTGCTCATTAGCTAGCGAGAGAGGAAGCCTCTCCTCTCCTCTCCTCTCGCCATCTCCAACCCCTCTTCCTCCTCTGGACCACAGAGGCCTAATAGACCAAGCCCCCCTCTTGGTTTTCTGCAAACACACAAACTCTAATAAGCCACAGCCCTGTTCCTTTTCTCTCTCTCTCTCCGCTGCACTTACTCTTTTGCGTGTGAGTGTGTGTGGGGAGATATTATATTGCAGGACACCGAGTTATCTCCAGCGAGAAGGCATTTTTTCCTCCCTCTCCCTTCTTCTGATCATACCGCACCTTCTCTCTCACGAGAGCAATGTTTTCCTCCTGGTTGTTGTTGTTGTTGTTGTTGTTTGTTCTTCGTTTGATTTGAGGCCTCCGTGTGACAGATCTGGGCAGTTGCGGGGCACTTGAGGCGGTCCGGGATGAGTAAGGAGGAGGTCCTTAAGATACAGGTGCGTTCTTGCGTCGTCTCAACTCAAGACATTCCGTGTTCCTTCTTGTTTTTGCTGCCATACTTTGATTGATTAGGCACGCACGCAGCTTTGCCTTACTTTACTTTTCTTTTCACCTGTGTTTCCTCCCGTGTCCCCCGCTATCTTGTGTTTCCAAACCTCCATGTTTTGCTATTTTGGTGACCCTGTGTTCTCTGTTCCTCCGAAATTCCCAGACTTGCGTGCTCAAAGTGAACATCCACTGTGATGGCTGCCAGAAGAAGGTCAAGAAGATCCTGCACAAGATCGAAGGTGAGAAGATAAGCATTTTCTTTTAAATAGTAATCTAATTGCTTCAGTTTCGCTCTTGCTTATTATCTCTGCATTTTCGAGTTAATTTTCTGTAACGGAGATGTGTTGAATTCATCGTCAGGGGTGTACCAATCCAGCATAGACCCGGAGCAGGGGAAGGTGACGGTGTCTGGCATGGTGGATCCGGACACCATCATCAAGAAGCTGACCAAGGCTGGCAAGCCAGCCGAACTCTGGGGGTCCAAGGCTGGCATGGCTAACCAGTTTCAGAAGCTCCAACTTGACGGCGGTGCCAAGGGCCAGGCCAAGGACGCCGGTGGCAAGGGCCAGTCCAAGGACGCCGGCGGTGCCAAGGGTCAGAAAGGTGGCGGCGGCGGCGGCGGCGGCGGTGCTAGCAAGGACGCAAAGATGATGATGCCGCAGCCGACGGCGCAGCAGCTTCAGCAGCTGCAACAGCAGATGCATATGAAGGGAATGAAGCTGCCGCAGTTCATGGACGGGAAGATGCCGTTCGCGGCGGCCGCGCCGATGAAGGACCCCAAGTCCGTCAAGTTCAGCCTCCCACCAGAGGATGAGTTCGGGGACGACGGCAGCGAGTTCGACGACGAGTTCGACGACTTCGACGACGAGGATGATTTCGACGATGACGGCCTCGACGACGACTACTTCGACGACCCCAAGATGATGATGAAGCCGATGGCCATGCCACCGAACGCCGGTGGGGGAGACAAGAAGGGCGGCAACAATGGTGGCAAGAAGGGTGGCAACGAGATCCCCGTGCAGATCAAGGGCAACCCCAACAACGGCGGTGGCGGTGGCGGTGGCAAGAAAGACGCAGGTGGCAAGCAGAACCAAGGTGGCGGGGGCGGTAACGGCAACGGCGGTGGCAAGAATGGAGGCGGTGGCCAGGCGAACAACGCCAAAGGAGGAGGAGGAGGCGCCCCGGGCGGCGGGGGCCAGGCGGGCCAACCTGGGAAGAAGGGCGGCGGCGGTGGCCCCGGCCTCGGTGTCGGTGGACCGATGGGCGGCATCGGCATGCCGCCGCAGCAGCAGGCCATGATGAGGCCTAACATGATGGGCGCTCCCGGCTTTCCTGGTATGGGCCCGATGGGAGGGCCCATGGGCCACCACCCCCACATGGGAGGCGCGCAGGGCGGTGGCGGAGCCGCTCATGGCATGCCGGCCGGCGGCATGCCTCCACCTGGGTTCTTCCAGGGAGGCGCGGGCGGCGGCGGCGGCGGCATGCCGTCCGGCCCCGCCGAGCTGATGCAGGCTGCCGGGAACCCCATGGCGCAGCAGCAGTACATGGCCATGATGCAGCACCAGCAACAAATGATGATGCAGCAGCAGCAGCAGGCGATGATGAACGGGCACGCCCACGCCCACCCCCACCCCCACCACGGCGGTGGCGGCGCTCCGGCGGGGTACCCGGCGATGCCGATGGGGTACGGGTACGGGCGGCCGCCCATGCCGTACCCAATGGCGTACCCGATGCCGATGCAGCCGCACCGCACGCGGACCCTTACAACTACTTCAGCGACGAGAACCCCAACAGCTGCTCGGTGATGTGAGAGGAGACGGATCGTGGCCGCCGCCGCCGCGCTGTACCCAGTGCAGTGCAGTGGCCGGTGGGTGCTTTCCTTTCTCTTCTCTTCTCACCGCCGCCGCTCTGTCCAAAGCCAACCAACCAACCAGCCAACCGGAAGGAACTCTGAGATCGTCGTCGTCATCGCCGTCCATCACCGGCTCAGTCAGTCAGTCAGTATACATGGGAAACGAGTCCCATCCCATCTAGCTCGCTCCTTTTTCTCTCTTACTTAGCTTATTTTCTCAGCAAAAAAAAAGTGAACTTCCTTGAAGGCGAAGGTAGGTATAGTAATTATCTATAGTTGTCATAAGAGATGATGGTGCTTTTTATAATTCGAGACTAAGAAGGTGCTGCTGGTGGTTTCCTTCTTGCATGCATATCGCCATTGTGTTCGCTTTGCTTTGGTTTGCTTTGCGTGTTCCGTGCTGTGGATGCATGACTGGCAGTAGTGCAGCTTATCCCTACAATCCCACACACATGAGTAGTAGTAGTGGAATGTTGTCAACTCAACCCAGTAGTGCCTTTAGCTTTCTGCCCTGGTTCGTCGGTGTGAGGGAAGAAAGATATACTAGTCTACTCCTCCTCCCGGCCATGGTGACAGACAGAGGTGAATGGAGAAGGTGATGATGATGGTTGCGGTGGTCCATGTGAGCGAGCGAGGAAGGAGAGGATGCTAGGTGCAGTTTTTGGCTATGCTTTCTTTTTCCTGCGCCCTGCACTCACATTATTGATGGGGTAAGATTGGGCTGTCCCCTAGCTAGCTGCATTCAGGTTGGCTTACACCAGAATTGCACACTCCCATCCTATGACCACAGTAATAAACACCACCACTGCCGCCTGCCTGCCCCTGCCTCTGCCTCCGCCTGCATGCTATTTCTCCCTCACTGCCTGGTCCCTCACATCAATCAATTGATTCCTCTCCCTCCCAACTACTCCCCTACCACGGTAAAAAACGAACGAACATTTGGACCTTTGTCATCGATCCATCCAGTGATCAAGTACGTAGTGCACCCCTCCAAAGCCTCGAGCCATCACCCATCGCCTTTTCTCTTTCGTCCCAGTGGATCTTGGTACTGCTCTCTCTACGTGCTTGCTCGGAGCTCAGTTCGGCTTAGTTGTACGCGTGGTACTGTTGATATTATATTCGATTGTTTTGAGAGGCCCGGTGTTGCTTTGTCGCGGATGGCGGATCCATTCCCGCTGGGCGCCGCGCCGGAGAGCCAGCCCACGCGCCGTGTCAGGAGCTGGGACCGGCCGGCGCGCGGCCAGCGGCAATGGTCGCTGCTGATCCTCTCCTCCCCTCTCCTCTCCGTTGGACGTGCCATGCCGTGGATCGCCATCATTAGTCATCATGGTTCGATATTGAGCTTTTAAACCACGGCTCGACCGCCATCATTGAGCTCCAAATGGGCAGCTGCTGTGCTTATTTATTTTATTTTACCATAATGCATTCGGTCGTTCACAAACGACTTTCTCCGAGGAGGTTCGGTACGATCTTTGAGTAGTAATTCTAGTTCTGAAGTGGGGCAGCAGGTGATGGACCGAACGGAATGGAATGGAATGGAATGGGAATGCAACAATTATGCTGCTACCACCATGCAGGCAGAGGCAGGGCCTCCTATAGTCCTACGCTAGTCCCATGTCACGGCTGAGGGAGAAAAAGTTAAGCGCTCGTAGTCGTAGGTCAAAGAAAAAAGAAAGAGGGGGAAATTATAATACTCCTGCCAGTAGTACATGTTAGCTAGAGCCGGGCCATGTTTTCGGGGGATGCATCGCGGCACTGAATCATTGCAGAGGGGGAGTCCATGTCGTCGTCGTCGTTCGTTGCTTGCTTCAAAGTGATCTAAATCTATCATCTATCGATGGTCTACAGTCCTACAACTAGCGCTAGTGTGTTAGGATAGCTGTCTCTATACGAGCCGGGTGCCTTTATGGCGGCAGGAGGAGGAGATGCATGATGGTGTGATGGTGTGCCGCAATTATGGCGTTTTAAGGGTAGGGCCCTGCTCGCACCACCACGCGCCCTGTAATAATCCTGACATGCCTTTTTTTTAAGGGTACAAATGTTGCTGCTTTATTTATTAAGTGTAAACAGGAATTTCGTCCGAAACTATCACTGCTGATAGTTACTCCATCCGTGCCAAATAATTGTCTCACAAAGTTGAGACACTTATTTTGAGACGGAGGGAGTATTTGCATCCCTTTAATCTCCTTCACGAGCTGCCCTATAGCTGAGAGGTTCTTCATCGGGCTGTTAAGCATGGCCACCACACTGGAACTATCACTTTACAGATGTAGCTTCTGTGTATTTATCTCCATAGCGAGCTCGATGGCCCTCTTGCAGGCCTGGATCATCACCTTCTCTGGGTCTATAGACGTGCTGAAGAAGTGGCACGCTGCAGCCCTGAAGGCGCCTCCATGATGACGAAGCACATCGCCCCTCCTCCTTTTTCTCTATGCATTGACACTGCCCTGTTGGAGTTTGCTTTGATCCATCCCTCTTCCGGTGCCTCCCACGCCTTCGGAATCTTTGGTTTACTGGGTTTGACCTCCTTCGCATGTATATCATCCCACCCATTCACATATGCAGGAATAGACTGCGATATGTCATGCAGTTCAGCTATCTTACATCCATCACGCACAAGTCGAGGCCATACATCGCTTGTACCATCACCGACCTCTCATTTTACGGATCATGTGCGAACCAGCCAAGGAGCCAGCTCGTAAGCTTACTCGAGGATCAAGATTGCACGGTGGAATCGCCACCAAATTCCCGACTACCGAGCGAAGCTTTTTCCGTAAACATACGTAATGTGGGCACTCCCAAAATCTGTGATAACTAGTTTCCTCTCGACCACACGCCGTACAAAACACACCTACTTTAATACGCCAACGGTGCAGCTCAGTCCCTACCGTCAGTCCATTTTGCACGGGTCTCCACATGTGTATCTTGGCCTTACCCGGTGCTGATGTATCCCATAGTGTCAACCATCCTCTACTTGTGTGCCGACGATGAAGATTATGGCCGTCCAGACTTAATCTGATCCATCATCATCCTCAAGTGATAAGCAGAACTCACATAGAATATACTGTTCTTTGTATAATTCCATGCAATATAGTCATCCACACTGCCCCCCTCATCGCAATTTGTTTCATGTCACATGCATCATCCATTGAAAACATTGCGTCCACCTTGCCTAGGAGGAACATAGTTCGCACCAAGTGGCTCCTCCGTGAACATACACCCGGGAACATAGTCTGCACCAAGTGGCAACAGATCCCTTGCCTAGGGATCCAAGGATCATGGTGTATGTTCACGGAGGAGCCATCACCAATTCGCTAGATACACCCAACCCTCAACAAATCCGTCCATGTAAAATACTTACGGGCGTGTAAGACCCCCTATTTGGACAAGTTGCATTCATTATGGAGCTGCCACTGAAATATCTCGCCTTGAGGACCCTAGCACACAGCAAAGTCGACACCTGCAAAATCCCCCGGGTCGCGAATGCCCATACCTCCATTCCGCTTGGACTAGCACATCTTATCCCACTCTATCTAGTGCACCTTGCATTCACCATTCATTGCACGCCACCAGAATTTAGAAGCATATGATGTCAGGTTCCAGCACATCTTTTTTGTGAGGTGAAAACAGCTCATAGTGAATGTCGGTGTAGCTTGGAGAACGAATTTGACTAGTACTTCTCTGGCAGCCTTTGAGAGGCCCTGTCCCTTCCAGCATGTCACTTTTCCTTAAGAACACTTTGTTACATACCTGAACGTACCATCTTTTGATTTCCCAACCAGAGTTGGGAGCCCCAAGTATCTCTTACTAAGAGCTTCTGAATCAATTCCAATGACTTGCTTCATTCCTTTTGCTCCTGTAGGCAACCGTTCCCAAAGAAAATAGAAGATTTTTGAAGGTTGACTTACTGTCCAGAGGCCCCCTCAGATCTTACCGGGATATTTTTGAGCACATGGAGATTATCCTAAGAGCCCTGCAAGAAGATGATGTTGTCATCTGCAAATAACAAGTGTGTAACTTGGGGGACCAGTGCTCACAAAGGACACCCCCTTGATACTATTATCTTCCCGCGCCTTCTTCAATAATGCTGAGAAACCCTTCATACAGAATAAAAATAAGTGTAGAGACAATGGATCACCCTACCAGAGGCCCCTTGAAGGAACAAACCCTCTCGACAGTCCTCCATTAAATTTCACCACAAAATTAACTGAAGACACACATCTCATAATCATCATGATCCAAGCAGGAGCAACACCAAATTGTGCCAACATCTGATCAAGAAAAATCCAGTTGACTCGGTCATATGCTTTGGTCATATCCAACTTGACAGCACACAAGGGCTTCTTTCGCTTTCTTGTCTAGAATGTATGCTCACGTTCATACAACTACAATTTTTTGTCTATTCAGTGACAAAAACCCTCGCGACAAAACAGGAAATGTCGGCTAAAATCATTTTTTGTGACGGTCCACCATCATTAGGTGTTTCCCTCCCGAGGCAGCACCGTAGCAAACTTTGGCGATGTTCTAGCCTTATTTTCAGCGGCGCTTTTTGGGCGTCACCATGCACGCCCATTTTCTGGGACGATTCGTAGTGTCACTTAAAATGTTTGGTTTCACAAAAAAATGGTCAGGGGTAAGAAAAATGATTTTAAAAATGGCGTGTTGGTGTTCAGAAGGTAGTATCTTATAATTTCTGCCATGGCAGAGTTTATAACATATTAGAATCAAACTTTCTGGGTTTAGGGTTCTAATCCTCGTATTGAAATTGAAAGAACATGTGGTGGCCCCATGTTTGGTGTTGGTAATTGATGACATTCTCTATGGATTAATGGTTGCCTTGAGTTATATTTGAAGGATTTGTCCATAGGAACTTCTTGAAGTCCATGTGTTGGTTTCAAGGAGTTTATGTGTTGACCAAGCTGTTATTCAAGGAATTATATAAAGATTGGTCATGATACATGGTTGATCAAGACTAAGTCAAGAGTGAATCAAGTTGATCAACACACAAAGCGTACAAGATGTACCGAGAGGGATCAAGTGATCCCATGGAATGATAAGCATTGTCCATTATGCTTTGTGTACTAACCCATGGTCTACGTGATAGTTCTATGTGAGGTTAGGTATGTTTCCATGGGCTTGCGTCAAAAGGAAGATATCATACAACCTATGGAGGATGACATCAAGTGGTGATCTTCATCAAGATTGCAGTGTGCAAGTTCAAGTGGAACATCAGGTAGAGATCATGCTTGAAGCTTGTCGTCCATTGTGGTGACAATGGACTTGTAAATATGTCTCGAAGAGTGGCTCACCCATGGTTGAGTATGGGGGAGCAATCATCTAGTCTTCATCGAGCCAACGCAATCAAGAAAGGTGGACCAACTTGAGGAAGTCAGGATCGTCATCATCTAGCTCAAGTGGACTATGTGCAAGGCAAAGGTTTGCCCTCGATAGGTTTTCTATTTTACCGGTCTCGTGGTGGTAGTTGGGAGACCGATTATAGGATCGATTGCCGTACTATCAAGGGGGACTCTCAAGTAAGTAGCTTGTTCGTATCGTTCGTAGAGAGATCAAACCATTGCATCCTTGCATCATCTTTCTTGGTTCTTGTTTGGTTTTCTCTTTGTGAGTTTTAGACCTTATGGTCATCTTCATGACAAGCTCGAGTTCGTCGAAAGCGGAGTTCTTATATGCATCTTCTATGATGTTGTTAGGACCAAGAGTATATCGACCAGAGGGGGGGTGAACGGGAGATTCGAACTGATCCCAAACACAACAACGAAAATAAGGTTCGGTAGATATAAACTCAATCAAGCACGCAATTGAGGAACAAAACCTTCAAGGTAGGATGCAATGATGGTTCGAGCATAGGATACAACAGGCTTGATGATCATGATGGTAACACAATATGCCAACGTAAATAATAACATGACAGAGAGTTGTAACTGAACTGCGATGAATAACTATGAAGAAACACTACACTGATGTAAAAGATCACACCACATAGGATAACAAGAACTAATGTAACATGACAGAGTGATGAGGGAGCAACAATGTGAGCAACGAAAGATAACTATTACAGCGAGAGTGAAGTCAAATGATATGCAACAAAAAATAACTGATCAGATAACTATCGTCATAGAGCACACATGAAGACTGCAGAAAGTAATGTAGTGAAGTAAATTGAACCAGTGGTTCTCGACGGCGACAGAGAGATTTGGTAGACCAGTTCACCCTTCTACCAAAGGGCTACGTCTGGTTGGAGGGGTTGTGACTTAACACAGAAGATAAACTCTCTTCACCCTATTCTCCTTCAACTCGAAGCTGATCAGACTTCAGTTGATTTCACTCATGGTAGATACTTGTCGACGATCTCCAAACCTTCGATCGACCTTCGTGAACCACAATCACTCTTGGTTGCTGATGATCTAGCTCGGTGAAGACAAAACTCTTCAACACTGGAGCCAAAACCTATCCGTCTAGAGAGTGCGCAACTCTCAAGAGTAATAGGTACAAGAACTCTAACTCGGAACTACTGAGATGCACAACCACTGTCTAAGTTTTGGCTCTTGATTTTTCTCTCGGCGAATCTTAAAATAAAATAACTCGAAGAGGGGGTGCTCAAATCAATCTTCTCAAAAATATTATGCAGAGAAGCCATGGACAAAGCCGGTGTGGGGTGGCAATTTATAGCCGCAGCCTTCCCTGATGGGAAAAGACCAAATTGGACATCGAGAGCAGCCAATGCCCAAACGACACGAGTCCAACGGTCGGATTTTGAGCACAACGGTAACATTGCTTGGGGAGCAAGTAATGCTAACTCCTCGGTTTGAGACAAACATTTTGTTGCGAAGAAGATCACAGTGTCTTGCTGAGAAGTATTTGCTCGGAGCACAAAGAGATTTCTCTCATAACTTCCATAGGTTTTGGGCTAAGCATCACAGCGGATCTAAGATTCGAGAACCTATACCCCTCTTAATAGTAAGGAGGTCCTATGATTTAGTTGAACAAAAGAAGAAAGACGAAAAGAATACTATGTCTTCAATTTGTCTCCGATTTCTGTCCGCTGCAGTCAATTTCTTCGGACAATACCACCGAACCAAATGCTTTGCTTCAGCAGAAATATTTCGAGGGGATAATTCCTTCACAACAATCTTCTCGCCTACAATTCCTTAAAAGATGTAGCTCGTTCTTCTCTGCAATGCAGATATACATTGGTGAAGTTCCTCGAACTTGGCACCGGAGATAGCATTCTCTTCGGTTTCTGTATTGGCTATTTCTCTCTATATGCACTAGCAAACAAATCAGTCCATACCTGTTTCTGTTAACGATCTCCAAAACACAGGAAGGCAGATATTGCACCAACAATCTACCCTTTTTGGATGATTGTTGACAAAACAAAGCACATAAAAGGGTAGATAATAAATGGAATGTAATGCGAAGCATAATGAATGATCAGAGATAATTACGAAGATAATACACGCTCCCCCTAAAGATATGCATCATTTGAGTGCGTAGTTAAATCAAAAGGAAGCGAGGTGAAACTTCGTATGAGTGTCATTGACATAAGATCTCATTCGTTGTCTCTTTCAATGCACTTGACACTGTCCGAGATGGTTCGTGTCACACCATCTTTGAAAGGAGTTAGATAGATAAAGTAAATACTTTGAAAAGATTTGTACGGAAGATATAACATGAAGGTTTTCTCAGAACATAATTTGAGTTCACACGAGATGTAAGTTCCCTGCAAGATAGATACTCGAGAATTGTCAGAGCAAGGGAATAAAAGATATTGCTCGGAGGAGTAAAATTTCAGACGAAGTTTTCCTGCAACACAGTAGATACGAAGGAATATTCATGAGGAAAAGCACTTTGTCAATTTCTTCGGACAATACCACCGAACCAAATGCTTTGCTTCAGTAGAAATATTTCAAGTGGATAATTCCTTCACAGCAATCTTCTCGTCTACAAATCCTTAAAAGATGTAGCTCGTTCTTCTCTGCAACACAGATATACTTCGATGAAGTTCCTTGAACTTGGCACTGGAGATAGCATTCTCTTCGGTTTCTGTATGGAATATTTCTCTCTATATGCACTAGCAAACAAATCCGTCCATACCTGTTTCTATCAACAATCTCCAAAGCACAGGAAGGCAGATATTGCACAAACAGATGTTTTCGATGTTGGAGTTTTTGTTCGGTTCTTCATTCATAGAGGTTTCACATCTCTATATCTTAGGCATACTCAACGTGCCTCTTCTTACTATAACCAGTCGTTAGCACTACATGGCGATCGAGTATTTCAACAGGGGAGGGGGGTTATTAACAATACATGGCGATCGAGTATTTCAACCCTACAGACTGTGTGATAAGTTCAACAAGCAAATTGTTCGAGAAACACCAAAGAGTTCGACTGTGAAAAGAAAAAGGCGAATAAAAACACCCTGCAAAGACCCCGTTCATCTATCACTCAATGTACTTGTCCCCCGTTTTGCCAACAAGTGTAAAAAAGGAAAGACAAAACATACGAGGCACTACTCGTCCGTAGTGTCCTCAGAATCAGAATTTGCACCGCTTGACGAATCAAAATCCGCAGAGCGAGGGATAGTCGAAGCAGAAGCAGGTGTAGCAGCACTGGTTCTTGAGGAAATGGTGCGATGAACATCTGGCTTGTAGATGAGTGTCCCATCTGTATCTTCGATTTCATCATCTAGTCCGACAAACAACGGGTCAGCTGATGCAGAACGTTGAGGGAGCACAGGAGTTTGCCTTCGGATGCGAGGAACAGCAAATAGTTCCAAGTAGTCATATTCCTTCATGATACCCTTGGCAGCCAGCTGCTTGCGAGAATAATGCTACCTCAGAAGAGTCGAAGAGTGTTTTTTGCTTCCTTCTCATGCAGAAGGGTTTGGCGAGCATAATAATGAAGCGAATTCAACTCAGTCATCAATGCCAGCTTTTCTTTTCGATTGAGCTTGATGTGACTTTCCAGTCCTTGCTCTCTGCGAATGCAAAGCTCATACATAGATGGATTTTATTCTTGAGGGATTTCAACCTTGGCTTTCTTAACTTTTGGAGCAGTCTCGAATGTTGCAGCAGTGCCAGCAACATCAACAGGTGCCTTTCCTTTGCCAATATCCTTCACCATTCGAAGAGTGTCACGAATTGGTGGCATTAAAACCTTAGGAACATGAGGGCATAAGGCTTTTTCATCAATGAGTTGCTCAATTGCATACATGATCCAAGGGGCACAAGGCTTCAATGATTGGGGACTATCAGCAGCACAAGCCAAGTTGCGAATGAATAGATCTAGAATATCGAAACAAATTCCTTGAGAGATGGCTAACAGAATATTTCCCATGATGCCATTGATAGAATTGGGTATGTTGGTTGGTGTGAGAGAATTGCAGAGGATATGAAACATCACTTTGTTCTCATAGGCCAACTTCTTAGGATCTATATCATCACATTCATCTCCGACCAGATTGGGGACCATTAGAATGTGAAGTTGTGCTTTGTAGACATCCCAATAGTGCAGCATGTGTTCTCGATCTTTTTCAAACTCACATCGAGGAAGATTTAGTAGGGCTAAAAATTGATCTGCCGAGCATTTGATCTTTTCCCTTCTCATCATCCATTCGAGGATCCATGTTGAACTATCTCCAAGTTCTCCTTAGATGTACAAGGTGGCATAGAACTGATGGATTACCTCTCGATTCCATCCATGATTGAAGCAAAGAAAACCCTTTAGGAATGCATGTTCAAAATGCTCGATGGCATGGTGGAAGCAGGGTAATTCTTCGAGCTCAGCAAAGTTCAAAATCTTGTGATTGAAAACCTGATTCTTGCCGAATAAAATCCGGGCATAGTACAGAGCCTGTTCTTCAGTCCAAAACCTTGGTGACAACGAAGTCCTTTCTCCTTCATAAGGGCTTGTCCCAATGAATGCTAGATCCGAAATATGAAGCTGCTCATTGAATGCAGGACCATTTGGGCCATATTCAGCAGGAACAAAGGAAATGTTTCCTGGGAATTTTTCATATTTTCTTCATCGCTCATTTCCTTGGAACGAATATCATCAGATGCAGGCAAATCTTCATCAATGGGCTTGAGTGGAGCAAGGGGCCTTTTGAACTTCTCTGGTGCATACGGCCTTGAGGCACTAGTCTGACCATCATTTATTTTCACTGGAACTCCTTCAGCGGTTTTCTAACTATCAGGCACTAGGGCCTTTTCTTTCGGTGCATTCTCATCGGTGGGAGGCACAACAACTTCCTCAGACACTTGGGTCACAACTACTTCTTTTTCAGTTACTTGAGGCACACTGGCTGCTACAACTTCTCCATCGTGAGCGATGAGCTCTTCAGCTTTCTTTTCTTCCTCTTCTAACTGCGAAGCAGTAGCAGGATCAACCTCCATCTGGGCAGGGGAACTAGATGAGGTGACCGGGGTGGTAATCTCTCGGGAAGCAATTTTCTCCCCCTCAATCTTCTCATCCTCCTCCTTGTTGGATCTGGAGGGCTAAACTTCCATATCCTTCGGAGGTGATGAAACTGCCTTCTCAACGTCAATCTCTTCATCTGTTTTATCATCTGTGGTTTGCTGGACAGGCTGAGCATTTTCTGCTTAAGATTTGTTCAAAAATATATGCACAACATCAGTTTCTGGACTAGCTGAGGTAGGGATAATAGCCACTACAGGCTCAGCTTACTGCATGAGTTCATCCTTGTGAGGAAGGGACAGTGGTATGTGTTGCAGAGGAGCACTTGATTCAATGGGAGCATCAGTAGCCAGACTCTAAACGCGTCGATCTTTGATTTCCTTCGGCTTGCTAGCTCTAGCCTCAGCCTTTTGACGCTTCTCTTCCTTTATTCTGCGTCGAGCAAGATCAGCCTGGCAAGTAATTTCATCATTCCTTCGGTCACACAGCTGAGAAAATTCCATTTTCAGATGTGAGTGCCATCCAATCCTGTCATTTCTCATGATACTTAGGGCTTTCATGAGATCAAGAATCTCTTTATTCAGACCTTTCCTTTCGGACTCAGTACTAGCATCTTTTCTCATTTTCTCGAGGATTTTCTTGTCCTCGATAGCCTGGTTCAGTTCCTGGGTCATCTTGCGCAGCTCAGCGAAATGTTTCGTACCAGCTTGGTAACATCATTAGGAAGACCCAAGCTGCTCAAATCAACTGATTTTGCATCGTAGGCAACACTTTCAATAACATCAATCATGAGATCGAAGTCATATTACTGTTCCTATGTGGAAGCAGGAACATTTGTCTTGGCTTTCTTGACAGAAGCATCAACTTTCTCTTCGGGTAGCAGCTTTCTCTTTGCAGACGGGGTGGGAGAACCCGAAGGTTTGTCAGAGATTGGAGCAAGTGCAAGTCTAGGTGACGACCTCAGTGGGGGTGAAGCTTTCACTGGTGAGGGAGTTTGGTATGGCTTGTTTAGAAGAGCTCGTTGGTCATACACGGGTATTTCTTCGGGAGCATCTTCATCAGGGGATTCATCAGATGAGGCAGAAGCTGCTTTCTTGGATTTTCTGGCAACATATTTCTTTCGGGGAGCTCGAGGGGAAACTAATTTCCCTGCCTTACTTTCCTTTCATGTAGAGGCACGGTCCTTCTTCTTTTGTACGTCTTGCTGTGTCAACGCAATGTTTCTCTGTTCAACTTGATTTCTCTTCGCGACCTTGGCTTCGCGCCTGGCTTTGGCCTTTGTTCTCTTTTCCACCTCTTCGAGAAAATCAGCAATTGTCTTGAGGGAGTCAGGAGATCATTTTCAGTTGGAGCTGGCCTGAATTCTTCATCATCTAGACCGAGGCAGTTTTCAGCAATGTAATCATTCCAAGGTGGAGTGAATGCAAATAGAAATTTATATTTCCTTCAAACATTCTCATAGTTGAACCATTTCTTCGCTCAGTGATGGAAAATCCTTTGCATCCTGTTATTTCTCTCAGTTGTGGTTCCAACTCCAGGTGGAGTTTTATAGCTTTCAGGATCAGACATTTCTGTAGTTGTGTTCTTCTCTTTGCCACATCCACCTTTCTTGCGATTTCCATCAGAGAAAAGAGTCATTGCATGATAGACCAGTTCATCCTCAGGCTGACTGTTTGATAACCCACAAGTATAGGGTATCATTTGTAGCCTTTTTTCGATTAATAAGAGTGTCGTACCCAACAAGGAGCTAAAGGTAGAACAAATATTCCCTCAAGTTCTATCGACCACCGATACAACTCTATGCACACTTAATGTTTGCTTTACCTAGAACAATAATAAATCTAGAAGTATTTTGCGAGAATAAAACTACGAGTAAAATTGCAAGACAATAAAAGTAGATAGCTTTTGTCACACAAGAAAGTCATTTGTCCCTAGGTGATCGATAACTAAACCGGTAATCATTGTTGCAATTTTATATGAGGGAGAGGCATGAGCTAGCATACTTTCTCTACTTGGATCATATGCACTTATGATTGGAACTCAAGCAAGCATCCGCAACTACCAAAGATCATTAAGGTAAAACCCAACCATAGCATTAAGTATCAAGTCCTCTTTATCTCATACGCAATGACCCCCTTACTCGGGTCTGTGCTTCTGTCACTCACGCCACACACCATAAGAGAACCATGAACGTATTGCAACACCCTACAGCGCGTATCCGTCACATTTGCACGACACGGAGGGCGCCGTAGGACAACACCAAAAAAAATTACAACTCAAACCAATCACGATCATCTATCAACCCATAGGACAAAACGGATCTACTCAAACATCATAGGATAACCACATATCAGTGGGAGATAATATATAGTGTTGAGCACCATGTTTAAGTAGAGATTATAGCGGGGAAAAGAGGCATCATACCACTGCATAGATGGGTAGAGAGTTGGGGTTGACAGAGGCGAAGTTGTTGGTGTAGATCGCCATCACGATGATTGCCCCGGCGGTGCTCCGGCACCACCGGGAGAGAGCGGGAGAGAGCCCCCTCCTTCTTCTTCCTTGGCCTCCCCCCTAGATGGGAGGAGAGTTCCCCCTCCAGTCCATGGCCTCCATGGCGGCGGAGGGGCAGGAGCCCCTCCGAGATTGGATCTCCCTCTCAGTTCTCTTCTGCTTCGAGCTCCTGTTTTCTGGCCGAAAACCATTTCTTATATTCCCGGAGACCCGTAACTCCTATTGTGATGAGATTTTAACACAATTTTCTTCTGGATACAAGCTTCCTTGCACCCGAAGTAGAGATCCAACCGACTTACGAGGAGGGCACAACCCACCACCCCGCGCCTGGGCCCTAGGGCGCACCATGGTATCTCGTGGTGACTGTGGGCCCCCGTTTGCGTTGATTCCACATCCAAAAAATCACAAATGTTCTAAAATAATTCTCCATAAACTTTTATCGTGTTTGGACTTCGTTTGACATGGATATTCTGCGAAGCATAAAGCATGCAACAAACCGGAAATGGCACTAGGCACTGGATCAATAGGTTAGTCCAATAAATCATATAAATTATTGCGAAAAGTATGTAAAAGTTGTATAATATTGGCAGGGAACAATAAAAAATTATAGATACGACGGAGACGTATCAGCATCCTCAAGCTTAATTCCTACTCGTCCTCAAGTAGGTAAATGATAAAAAGATAATTTTTGATGTGGAATGCTACCTAGCATAATCTTGATCACATGTCTAATCATGGCATGAATATTAAGACACGAGTGATTCAAAGCAATATTCTATGATTTGGCATAAATACATCAATACTCAGGCATTCCAACAAATAACCGTGTCTTTCAAAATATTAACGCGAAAGGAAGCTATCCCTAAAAATCATATAGTCTTGTGACACTCTGTCTTCTTAACACAAAGTATTTATCATGCACAACCCCGGTGACAAGCTGAGCCATTGGTTCATACTTTTTAGCGCACTTAAGCTTTTTCAATCCCCACCCAATACACAAGTGCAAGCCATGGATATAGCACTATGGGTGGAATAGAGTATGATGATAGGGGTAAACATAGAGAAGACAAAAAATTAAGAAAGTCTCACATCGTTGCGGCTAACCAACGGGCTATGGAGATGCCCATCAATTGATATCAATGTGAGGGGTAGGGATTGCCATGCAGGGAATGCACTAAGAGCTATAAGTGTATGAAAGCTCAACATGAAAATGAAGTGGGTGTGCATCTAACTCTATAATGAAAAATTCCCACTAGTATATGGAAGTAACATCATAGGAGACTCTCTATATGAAAAACATGGTGCTACTTTGAAGCACAAGTGTGGAATTAGCATGCCCCTTTTCTCCTTATCTCTTCTTCTTCTTCTTTCTTCTTTCTTCTTTTTCCTTTTTCCCTTTTTTTCTTTCTTTTTTTGTTGTTTTTTGTCTGGAGTCCCATCCCGACTTGTGGGGGAATCATAGTCTTCATCATCCTTTCCGCACTGGGACATGCTCTAATGATGAATACTGATTATCATCATACTTCTATTTACTTACAACTCAATATTAAAACTCAATATCTAGAACAAAGTATGACTATATGGATGCCTCTGGCAGTGTACCAGGATGTACAATGATCTAGCGTAACATGCATAAAAATGATGAACGGTGATTGAGCCACAAATACTATGTTAGATATATGATCATGCAAAGCAATATGACAATGAATTCTCAAGTCATCAAAAGGAAGCGGTGGAAGTTGCATGACAGTATATCTCGGAATGGCTATGGAAAGGCCATAATAGGTCGGTATGGTGGTTGCTTTGAGGAAGTTATAATAAGGCTTATGTGTGATAGAGCGTATCATATCATGGGGTTTGGATGCACCAGTGAAGTTCGCACTGGCTCTCGAGGTGAGAAAGGGAAATGCACGGTACCGAAGAGGCTAGAAAATTGCGGAAAGGTAAGAGTGCGTATAATCCATGGACTCACATTAGTCATAAAGAACTCTTATACTTATTGCAAAAGTTTATTAGCCCTCTAAGCAAAGTACTACTACGCATGCCCCTAGGGGGATAGATTGGTAGGAAAAGACCAGCGCTCGTCCCCGACCGCCACTCATAAGGAAGAAAATCAATAAAAAATCATGCTCCAACTTCATAGCATAACGAGAGTATATACGTGCATGCTTCAGGAATCACGAACCTTAACACCAATATTCTTACTAACCACAACCGTTTACTAGTACCTGCCAGATATTATCATCTCTATATCGCAAAACTATTTCAAGGAATGAAACATATCATATTCAGTGATCCATATCATATTCATACCTTGTAAAAACTTCAGAAACTTTCGACGTTCCAGTAAAAAATGTAAATTCACGCACTACAGCCAAAGTTTCTGTTTTTACACCGCACATACCAACAAGCAATCTAATCATCCTAAAGGCAAATCTTGGCACATTATTTTTATAATACAATGGATTTTTAACAGGGGATAATAATTTTTGTTGAAAAGTTTCTATAATCGAGATTCACAAAGTTTGCATGGGCATGAACAAAGTTCAAGGCATGCTCCCACTTCCACGGTGCTCGTCCTTCTCACTTTCACTTTTCTTTTTCTGAAGTTTTAAGTTCCCCTCTATATTTTTTTGTTTTTGAACTTTTAAAAAGCACTCAACAGAATAAAATGACTTCCTAGAACTTTCGGGTTGTCTCCCTGGCAGCGGTTTCTTTAAAGCCATTAAGCTAGGCATAAAGTGCTCAAGTAATGGATCCACCCGGATCCCAAGGTATATCAAAGCCAATTTTAATTAACAATGATTTGGCATTTTGTAGTGAGCACAAAGCAACATATACCATGCAATGACGAAGTCTAACTCTCTTACTATGCATCGGCAATGTCATAAAAGAACAATTCATGCACATCAAGTAAAGTCCAATACATAGCATACGCAATTTCTTGCAATTTTATCGTGTTGGAACATAGAGGCGGAGATGTAGTTCCGCTCTCATAATAATTGCAAGTAGGAGCAACAAGCACATGCATATTATATTCATCAAAATCATCATGTGTAACGGTGAAAGGCAACCCATCAATGTAATCCTTAATAAGTGCAAACTTCTCCGATATAGTGTAGCTGGGAGAATTCAAAAAGATAATAGACTATCATGTTTGGGTGCAATAGCAACAATTTCATTCTTAACATAAGGAACTATAACAAGTTCATCTCCATAAGCATAATTCATATTGGCATCATAGCCATAAGCATAGCAATCATCAAGTTCATCGAAAAGGGATATTTCAAACGGCTCTTGAGAGAAATACACATGAACCCTAGATCCAGGATAACTAGTACGAGGAACAACTACAAACCGTACCAATCATAACTTAAAGAACCCTAAAGATCTACCGCAAGGAAAATAAATCAGGAGAAATAGCGTTAGTAAGAACAACCCTAGAACATAGGACTAGACAGGGCTAGTTCCAGATCCAAGCGCCCTAACTTGGCAGTCGGGATCAACTACGGCAATGCGGAGGAGAGGATTTACCGCACTAGCGTGACCAACGACGACGAGACTTCACCGGAGTTGCACGACAAGGTGCGTTGATAACGTTGCTTCGAGCTCGGGCTTGGGAGGAGAACGGGAGGGAGTTTGAGGACGAACTGAGGAAGAAGACGCTTAGAGGGGTATATATATAGCCCATAGGCGGAACCACCTCTTTTGAGATCTATGGTTGAAAAGCACAGGGCATTCCACATTCAACGGACGAGATCACGATTGTGAGATCGTGGGCACGTGTCAGCCATTTCCTACGAATATCTCAGAAACTGAACGGAAAGCCGGAGGGTTTGAAGAATGGCGAGCACCCAAAAAATAGATTAAAGTTTGAAGTTGATTCATTTGGGACTAAGACGTTAGACTAAAATCTTCTTTAGATCAAATTGCATGTTTATGATGGACAACATACGTTGGATGAGAGAGAATAGTGTCGGATTTCGGTTTCCGACAAAACCCTTGAGGTTCGAACACTGGGTACGCACGAATATCTCTCTCTCCCTAGATCTCTACCGCAACAATCGCAAGGCCTAGCTCGATGAACCCAAAGAACAGGAGACACAAGTGTTTATACTGGTTCGGGCCACCGATGTGGTGTAATACCCTACTCAAGTGTGGTGTGGTGGATTGCCTCTTGGGCTGAGGATGAACAGTTACAAGGGAAGAACAGCCTCCTGAGGAGAGGTATTCTTGTGCTTGGTGAGCTTGTGTGGTTGAGGGAGATCTGAATGATCCGTCCTAGATGAGCCGGTCTCATTCCATTTTGGGTTGCCTCCTACTGTGGTGGCTAGTCCTATTTATAGAGGCCCTGGTGCTCTCCCCAAATATTGAGCGGGAAGGGATCCAACAACGGCCAAATTTGAAGGGAGACAACTAGTACAAGTTATCCTGACTAAAGGTGGTCTTCGCCTGCCAAAGGCTCTAGTGGTGACGCTGTCTTGGGCTCCACGGTGACCTCCGTCATGCTGGTCTTGGTCTTGTTGCACCGATATGGAAACCTTTGCCTGATGCCTCGGGACTCCTCGCCTGCGCTTGCCTCTTTAGCACCAAACAGGAAACAAGGACACTGCACGCTGGCGCCTGCTTGGCTCCAATCGTCATGGCTTGCATCATAGAAACCTCGCGAGGTGTCCCTCGCCTTGATATCTCCGCTCCTCGCGAGCCGGCCTGGTGAGGCCGCCCCTGAGGAGGTCTTGCATCGTCCGCCTCGTGAGGCTTGGCCCCTCGCGAGGGTCTTGAGTGTTTGCTGGTGAAGATGGGCCGTACAGGGCCGCTGGTGGAGCCACGCTGTGGGCTGCAGGCAGGCAAGTCTAGGGACCCCCATTCCCAGGACGCTGACAGTAGCCCCCGGGCCCAAGGCATGCTCGGACTTGGCTTCGAAGCGAAGCCAAAGGGCAAGTGCGAAGCGCTGCGGGCCCCAATAGACTGCGGCCCCGCTTGACGTGTGGCGATTGATTGGACGTGGGCGTCTTCGCTTCCCCACGCTGCCTCGGAACTGCCCGACTTGACGAGTCCCTGCTGCATGCAGAGAAAAATCATCATTACCTGCGGTCGTGGGGGTCGCCGGTTGGCCTTCTCCTGCTATAAATGAGGAGGGGGCGGAGCCCCCGTTGCTCATCTCTTCCTGCTCCGCTCGCTTCTTCTTCCTCGCTTCATTGCTAGTAGCGACTCAAATGGCGCCTATTCGGAGGTTCTCGGCCGAGAGAAGGGGAAACCCCCCGCGACGAGCCCGGGCCACTTCCGCCAAAGAAGAGGCTGAGCCACCGCTCCGACATGGTCGTGAGGCCGGAGGTGTTGAGGCCTTGGTATGAGTGGCCTCCTCCCAGGTACCCGCTGCCTTTGTACGCCCAAGCTGAGGGCTCCGGAGGAAGAGGCGATGAGCGCCTCCACCCGCGCCGGGGCCGTGGACGGCGCGCCGCGGTGACTCACGCCGTCGCCCCAGGAGTCCACGCCGCGGACTCCTCGCGCGAACTCGTGATGTGGGCGGCGATGCCTCCGTGCACCTGGATCCGCTTCCCGCAGTTCTTCTCCGCCGAGATGCCGCCGAGAGGCCCCCTTGAGCTTTGGCTGCAGCACGCCGACTGCGACGCCCCGGCGATTGGAGTTGAGGTCGAAGCCGTTTCCCCAGGCAAGATCTTCATGGCCCACGGCTGGGGCGAGGTCACCCGGGTTAGCCGCCCGGAAGGCACCCTCGCCATCCACTTCAAGTACGACGGTGCCTCCACGATGTTCTTCAAGGTGTTCGACGCGGAAGGCCGCCGCTTGGAGTGCTGCCCCGGAGAGGGTCGTCGGGGCGGCGCAGCGGCCAACACCGAGTGTGCCGCTGGCTTTGCCAGTGGCTCTTCCAGCAGCAACAGGGGTGTTTGGGAGTCCAGCGACTCTCCCGAGCCCTACGAGACCCCGGAGACGAGTGACGATAGCTACGTGCCTCCGAGCTCTCGCCGGGCCCGAAGCAATGCCACAGCGTCCGGCCGCCACCGTTGCTGATCTGGATGGGGTTGGCTCCAGCCCTCCATGGCCCACTGATGATGGCGTCGGCTGCCCTGGCACGTGTCGATAGAGCTCCTAGGAACTTCCTTATTTTGTTCTCTACGAGGAATCAAAACGGACCCCGTGGGGGCGTGTAAAGGATCTGTAATGTCTTCTGTTCATATTATCTTAATTATGAAAATTTGCGAGTGCATGTCTTGTTTCGGCTCGGTCTCCCCTTTCCAACCCCGCGGCAGCTTGGTGCTCTACGCCGACAGGTCCCGATCCCCAGGCAGGCTGCAGCCGTCACTGGTATGCCAGGTCGCGATGCCGTGGTCAAGGCCAGGAGGTGAGCGGCCCGAGGTCCAGTAAGAGCTCCTGAGGCGCGATGCTCAAGAGGTCCCCTTTAGCGCTCAAGCCACTAACGAGAGGAAGGAAAGGGTGGCGATGTCGCCGTAACAAGGCTGCCACAGGTGAGGATCCTATGCTGTAGTGCTGGGTCGATCCAGGCGCGAGACTTATCTTGGCATTCCGGGGCTGGTTCCTTGTGTTGCGCCAGAGTTGCACGTCGACTACTATAGGTTAGTGATGTCTACTACACAACCTTCTTCTTGTAGACGTTGTTGGGCCTGCAAGTGCACAGGTTTGTAGGACAGTAGCAAATTTCCCTCAAGTGGATAACCTACGGTTTATCAATCCGTGGGAGGCGTAGGATGAAGATGGTCTCTCTCAAGCAACCCTGCAACCAAATAACAAAGAGTCTCTTGTGTCCCCAACACAGCCAATACAATGGTAAATTGTATAGGTGCACTAGTTCATGAAGAGATGGTGATACAAGTGCAATATGGATGGTAGATATAGGTTTTTGTAATCTGAAAATATAAAAACAGCAAGGTAATTAATGATAAAAGTGAGCGTAAACGGTATTGCAATGATAGGAAAAAAGGCCTAGGGTTCATACTTTCACTAGTGCAAGTTCTCTCAACAATAATAACATATATAGATCATATAAAAAGCCCTCAAAATGCAACAAAGAGTCACACCAAAGCCACAAATAGCGGAGAACAAACGTAGAGATAATGGCAGATGCGAAACCACCTCAAAGTTATTCTTTCCAATCAATCCGTTGGGCTATTCCTATAAGTGTCACAAACAACCCTAGAGTTCGTACTAGAATAACACCTTAAGACACAAATCAACCAAAACCCTAATGTCACCTAGATACTCCAATGTCACCTCAAGTATCCGTGGGTATAATTATACGATATGCATCACACAATCTCAGATTCATCCAACCAACATAAAAGTACTTCAATGAGTGCCCCAAAGTTTCTATCGGAGAATCAAGAAAACGTGTGCCAACCCCTATGCATAGGTTCATGGGCGGAACCCGCAAGTTGGTCACCAAAACATACATCAAGTGGCACGTGATATCCCATTGTCACCACAGATAAACACGGCAAGACATACATCAAGTGTTCTCATAAAAGACTCAATCCGATAAGATAACTTCAAAGGGGAAACTCAATTCATCACAAGAGAGTAGAGGGGGAGAAACATCATAAGATCCAACTTCAATAGCAAAGCTCGGGATACATCAATATCGTGCCATAGAGGGAACACGAGAGAGAACACGAGAGAGAGAGAGAGAGAGAGAGAGAGAGAGAGAGAGAGAGATCAAACACATAGCTACTGGTACATACCCTCAGCCCCGAGGGTGAACTACTCCCTCCTCGTCATGGATAGCGCCGGTATGATGAAGATGGCCACCGGTGAGGGTTCCCCCCTCCGGCAGGGTGCCGGAACAGGGTCCCGATTGGTTTTTGGTGGCTTTGGAGGTTTTGCAGCGGCGGAACTCCTGATCTATCTTCTGTTCTGGAAGTTTTACGATACGTAGGTATATATGGGTGCAGGGGGTACGTCGGTGGAGCTACGGGGGCCCCACGAGGCAGGGGGCATGCCCTAGGGGGGTGGGTGCACCCCCACCCTCGTGGCCAGCTCCCATATCTTCTAACGTAGAGCCCAAGCCTATCCGGTGGCTTTCCTTCCAAAAATAACTTCTCTAGTTGATTTCATTCCGTTTTGACTCCGTTTGATATTCCTTTTCTTCGAAACACTGAAATAGGCATAAAACAGCAAACCTGGGCTGGGGTTCCGATTAATATGTTAGTCCCAAAAATAATATAAAAGTGGATAATAAAGCCCAATATTGCCCAAAACAGTAGATAATATAGCATGGAGCAATCAAAAATTATAGATACGTTGGAGACGTATCAAGCATCCCCAAGCTTAATTCCTGCTCGTCCTCGAGTAGGTAAATGATAAAGATAATTTTTTATGCGGAGTGCTACTTGGCATAATTTCAATGTAATTCTTCTTAATTGTGATATGAATATTCAGATCCGAATGAATACAAAATAAAAGTTCATATTGATAAAAGAAATAGTAATACTTGAAGCATACTAATCAAAGTAATCATGTCTTCTCAAAATAGCATGGCAAAAGAAAGTTCATCCCTACAAAATCATATAGTTAGGCTATGCTTCATTTTGTCACACAAAGATGTTCCCAACTTCTATACCCCGATGACAAGCCAAGCAATTGTTTCATACTTAAATAATCTCAAACTTTTTCAACTTTCACGCAATACATGAGCGTGAGCCATGGATATAGCACTATGGGTGGAATAGAATATGATGATGGGGATTGTGTGGAGAAGACAAAAAGGAGAAAGTCTTACATTGACGAGGATAATCAACGGGCTATGGAGATGCCCATCAATTGATGTCAACATGAGGAGTAGGGATTGCCATGCAACGGATGCACTAGAGCTATGGATGCTCAACAAAAGAAAACTAGTGGGTGTGCATCCAACTTGCTTGCTCATGAAGACCTAGGGCATTTTGAGGAAGCCCATCATTGGAATATACAAGCCAAGTTCTATAATGAAAAAATTCCCACTAGTATATGAAAGTGACAAAATGAGAGACTCTCTATCATGAAGATCATGGTGCTACTTTGAAGCACAAGTGTGGTAAAAGGATAGTAACATTGTCCCTTCTCTCTTTTTCTCTCATTTTTTATTTGGGCCTTTTCTCTTTTTTTATGGCCTCTTTTTTTATTTTTTTATTTTTTTTCGTCCGGAGTCTCATCCCGACTTATGGGGGAATCAAAGTCTCCATCATACTTTCCTCACTTGGGACAATGCTCTAATAATGATGATCATCACACTTTTATTTTCTTACAACTCAACAATTACAATTCAATACTTAGAACAAAATATGACTCTATATGAATGCCCCGTGATGTGCGGGATATGCAATGAATCAAGAGTGACATGTATGAAAGAATTATGAACGGTGGCTTTGCCACAAATACGATGTCAACTACATGATCATGCTAAGCAATACGACAATGATGGAGCGTGTCATAATAAATGGAACGGCAGAAAGTTGCATGGCAATATATCTCGGAATGGCTATGGAAATGCCATGATAGGTAGGTATGGTGGCTGTTTTGAGGAAGGATGTGGTGGGTGTATGATACCAGCGAAAGGTGCGCGGTATTAGAGAGGCTAGCAATGGTGGAAGGATGGGGAAAGTGCGTATAATCCATGGACTCAACATTAGTCATAAAGAACTCATATACTTATTGCAAAAATTTAGAAGTCATCAAAAATCAAGTACTACGCGCATGCTCCTAGGGGGATAGATTGGTAGGAAAAGACCATCGCTCGTCCCCGCCGCCACTCATAAGGATGCACAAGCCGGTACACTTCATGTTTCAAATTTGTTACACAACTTTAACCATACGTGCATGCTACGGGACTTGCAAACTTCAACACAAGCATTTCTCAAATTCACAACTACTCAACTAGCACGACTTTGATATTATCACCTCCATATCTCAAAACAATTATCAAGCATCAAACTTTTCTTAGTATTCAACGCACTCAAAAGAAAGTTTCACATATCTTGAATACCAAGTATATTAGGATTTTAAGAAAATTACCATGCTATTTAAGACTCTCAAAATAATATAAGTGAAGCATGAGAGTTCATCTATTTCTTCAAAATAAAACTACCACCATGCTCTAAAAGATATAAGTGAAGCACTATAGCAAACAACAAACTACTTCGAAAGATATAAGTGAAGATCAATGAGTAGTCGAATAATTATGCAACTATATGAAGACTCTCTAACATTTAAGAATTTCAGATCTTGATACTTTATTCAAGCAGCAAGCAAAGCTAAAGAAAATAAAATGACATTGCAAGGATCGCACAACTCATGTGAAGAAGTAAAAACTTAGGCTCAACCGATACTAACCGATAGTTGTTGAAGAAGAAAGGTGGGATGCCTACCGGGGCATCCCCAAGCTTAGATGCTTGAGACTTCTTGAAATATTATCTTGGGGTGCCTTGGGCATCCCCAAGCTTGAACCTTTGTGTCTCCTTAATTCCTCTCATATCATGGTTTCTCTTTTTATCAAAAGCTTCATTCACAACAAACTCAACAAGAACTCGTGAGATAGGTTAGTATAAACCAATGCAAAACCTTATCATTTTCTACTGTAACTGTCGGTGTTCTGGGAACGGGGGTACCCAGACTTGCCTGCCTGCGGACTGCGGCGTGGCTCAAGGGGTGGCCCAGCACGGCCCATCCCATCAACACAAGCTCAAGACCCTCGCGAGGGGCCAAGCCTCACGGGGCCGACGACAGGAAGCTTCCTCAGGCACGGCCTCGTCAGGCTGGCTCGCGAGGAGGCGGAGAGATCAAGGCAGGGTACCTCACGAGGTGCCCATGATGCAAGCCATGACGACCAAGGGCGCCAGGCGGACGCCAGCCCACGCAGTGTCCTCATTTCCTCTTTGGTGCAAAGGGGGCAAACGCAGGCAAGAGCATCAAGCAAAGGCATCCGTTTCGGTGCAACAAGACCAAGTCCGTCGCAACGGCAGGAAGGAAGTCACCGTGGAGCCCAAGCCGGTGTCACCACCAGAGCCTTTGACAGGCGAGGACCAACTTTAGTCAGGATAAGTGTACTAGATGTTCCCCTTCAAAATGGCCAATTGTTGGCGCCCTTCCGCTCAATATTTGGGAAGAGGCCGGTGGCCTTTGCCTATAAATAGGACTAGCCACCCACAGGGTAGAGGCATCTCGGAGACATCTTGGAGAGATCCAGACATCTCGCCTCATCTTAGCTCGATCCGATCCGATCGAGAGCCTAGCCACAAGAACACCTCACCTCGTGAGGCTGTTCTTCCCTGTATTGTTCATCATCAGCCCAAGAGGCAATCCACCACACCACAAACTAGAGTAGGGTATTGCACCACAAATGGTGGCCTGAACTAGTATAAACCCTGTGTCTCTTGTGTTGTTCCTTTCATAGTTTAGATCCTAGCGAGGCGGCGAGGTGCAGGTAGGTAGGGGGTGAGATCTCCGTGCGCACCCCAGAGTTCGAACCTAGAGGGTCTGCCGGAACCTGAAATCCGACATTTGGCGCGCCAGGTAGGGGTGCGCCGGAATTCGCCTTCCGCCGCCTGTTCTTCGCCACCCATCGCGTCCATGTCGACGCCGCTGGCTCGCACCGAGAACCGAGCCGCTCTCGCTACCTGCGTCGCCCAGACGGCCCCCGTCGGCGGCCGCCCCCGCCGTTCCCCGTCGCCTGCCGTCAACGCCGCCACCAGCCCGGCGGGGAACGAGCAGCAAGCATCGTCCCAGCATCCGTCCGTGAGGCGAGATGGTCGTACTGCTACTCCTTCGCTCGCCCCAGCTGGTTCTTCGTCTCGCGCGCTCCGCGCGCCCATGGAGGCTCGAGCTGCGCTCATCACGGCAAACGAGCTCCTGCGCTACTGCCCTGTCGATGATGTCTACGAAGAGTGGCTCGATTGCGTCGTCGATCTCGTCCGCGCCGCAGGGGGCTCCCCCGCGCCGTCCTTCTCGCTGCACCGTGCCCCGCCCTGCGCGGGCGATGAAGCTCCAGGGGCGCCTCAGCCGCCTCCCCTCAAGAAGGCGCCTTGGCCCCAAGGCGCGTGGCCCCTGGGCGGAACCCACTCCGTCCGGCGCCCGGCCAAAGCAAGAGAAGAGCTGCCAAGAGGTCCCTCGCCCCCAAGAAGCTGCCCGAGTGCTCCCTGCACCGGCTCGTCACGACCGCGCTCCTGCTCCAGCATGCCAAGACCCCGCGCTGATCCCAGCGGCAGCGCATGGGGACCCGCAAGACCAGGCTCTTCGTCACCAAAGATCTCCCGTGGCCACAGCAGGCTGCCGCGCCTTCACCACCGAGCTGAGCAGCGTCGCGTGGTCCGGCAAGTTCAAGCCAGACCTGCCTCCTCGCTACGATGGCACGGCCGACCCTGCGGAGTTCCTCCAGCTCTACGAGCTCGGCATCGAAGCCGCCAACGGGGACGAGAAGGTCATGGCGAACTGGTTTCCCATGGCACTCAAGGACGGGGCCCGCACCTGGCTCCTGAACCTGGCTCCTTGCACGATCTCCTCCTGGGACGAGTTGCGCACCCGCTTCATCACCAACTTCCAAGGTACTCGTGACCGGCCTCCTGCTGTGAGCGACATCCGCCGCATCAAGCAGCAGCCAGGGGAGACCTTGCAGAAGTACATCCAGCGCTTCAACAATGCACGCCTCAAGATTCCCAAGGTGACCGAGGAGGCCATCATCTCAGCCTTCTCCGACGGCGTGCGTGACGTCAAGATGAAGGAGGAGCTGGCGATGCATGAAGATCTGTGCACATCCTTGGAGCTGTTCAACTTGGCGACCAAGTGCGCCAGGGCTGAGGAAGGGCGCCTTTCCCTCCTTGAGCTACCAAAATGCACCTGTAAGAGAAGAAGTCCAAGGCCAAGGGCGTGAAGCGCAAGGGATTGCCGTGCTCATGGCGTAACCAGACACCAAGCGAGGCGAAGATCAGCCCGAGTCCTCCAAGGGCGGTCGATTGTGTGTACCACGACCTCCACACCCACAACACCAACGAATGTCAAGAGCTCCGAGCCGTGCGAGAAGGGAGAATCGGTCGACGCCCCGACCGCAACGGTCGAGGCTACGACCTAGGAGGAGGAAGAAACGCAGGACGTTGGGAAGACCGTGGCCCTCGCCAAGGGTGGCGCGACCGACCTCACGAGGATCGCTGGCAGGATCAACATTGCGAGGGAGGCTGGAGGGATCAGCCTCGCGAGGATCGCCCGCAAGGAAACGCAGGCCTCCCTCCTCTGCCGCCGCAGCCAAGGAGAAATGAGGACCATCATCAGGACGAGGGGGCTGGGCGCTTCCAGGAGCCGCGCGCGATCGCTTGCATCCTGGGCGGAGCTCAAGCCCCAGCCTCCCAACGCATCTTCTAGCAGTTCGCCGTCGAAGTGAATGCAGTCCTCCCAAGCTCGAAGCCACACGCCCTCTCGGGTGGTGGCGTGCGCCATCACGTTCAGCTCAATGAGATCAGGCTCAAGTCTTGGCGCCACGGCGGAGTCCTCCCGATGCTTTGTTCCCCAATCATCAAGAACGTGCAAGTCACGGGACCCTCATCGACGGCGGAGCGGGGCTCAATGTCCTGTACGTAGAGACATACAAAAATCTCCAAGTGCCTTACAAACAGCTCCAGCCAACCAAGCCTTTCTCCGAGTCACCGATGGCTCCATAGTTCCGATTAGGCAGGTCCGCCTCCTGTCACCTTCGGGGCGCGCGACAACTACCGTACCGAGCTCATCGACTTCGATGTTGCCCACATTCGCCTGCCATACAATGCTATCCTCGGGTACCCAGCTCTGGCCAAGTTCATGGTCGTGACTCATCACGGCTACAACGTCCTCAAGATGCCAGGAAGCGGCGGAGTCATCACGGTGCCTTGCGAAGAGAGAGATGCAGTGTGCTCCCTGGAGCGAGCTTTTCAAGCTGCGTCACTTGAAGACCCAGATCGCGGGAGCGAGAGGCTCCCCGAGACTGCTCCCAACAAGAAGAAGACATCACCAGGCCCGACCCCTCGGGAGGCAGGCCCCTCAGGGTCCGCGACTATTCAGGGGGCACCTCCTTCTGTCGCATAGGAAGGCGCGCCTGGCGCCCTCCTCAAGCAAGGCTCGGGGGCTCTCTCCTGGAGGGCCACCGACCTTGCTAAGGTCACGAGGGAGGCGCTTGGGCACCACTTGGAGGCGTGTTTCAAAGCATGTTTCCCTTAGGAAGGAGCAAGGCAAGGAGGGCCAAACCCTCAGGAGTTCGTCAGCCAGATCACGCAGGAGCTGCAGGAGTCAAGAGTCATGAGTGGCAGCCGCCGCTTACCCGCCGTAGCTCCCCATCCAGGCGAGGATGGTGGGCTGCAGCGTCTGCATCGACATACCAGGCTCAACCGAGCCGCCTCTCGAGGCGCTTGACCCTCACGCGTGGGGGCGCCAAGGTCCGCCCCACAGCTACGTTCGCATGCCCTACGGCGAGCAGCAACGCTGCCGCCACGCCGCGCCTCATGGGAGGCATCCTGAGGCTCAAGAGGCCAGGCGTTCCAGTGATCTGGCGGAGATGGAGATGGTCCGCGAGGAGCCACCGGCGCCTCCGGAGCCTCCCGAGGCTCTGGGCACAGGGCTCATGAAGATCGGCTCCGTAGCCCACGACGTCCCGCTTGCTTGACATCTCTTCGTCTTCAACGTTATCGGGTGACATCCTTCAAGTTTCATTTCCGGTGGGGGCGCCCCAGGCTGCATCATTTGAGCCGCGTGGGTTCGTCCCTGCGGCATGTATCCCTTTTACTTCATGTTCCTAGCTTACTTTGTTGGGGGCGCCCCTCGGGCCGCATCATCCCCAAGTCGCTCGGGCCAGACCCAGCGGCATGTATCCCTTTTGCGTTTATTTTGGGTCATGCGTTCGACCCATCATGATTGTTATTTGATGCCCATCCACGGCACCCCTTCTTCCTTCATGTCGGGCGCTTGCATCTTAAAGGGGGGTACCTGAGCATCGCGACTCATGGGCTCTTACTGGCTCTCCAGCCCTCACCCTCTGGCCTTGTCCACGGCATCGCGACACAGGCATACCAATGACGGCTGAGTCCCGCCGAGGGCCGGGACCCGAGGACGAGAGCGTCGGCATCTAACCAAATTTGCAGGAACACATCACAATTTAAGGCCCAAAGGCGCAACCCGCCTTTGAGGTAGGGCCCGTGAGTCCCGCTGGCGGCTCACGGGTGCCAGATACACCTCGTCAGGCCCTACCGTGCCAGCCACGTGTCGTATGGTCAGCCTGCGCCCCGGGGCTCCTCCGGAGGGAGCCCTCCCACGCACTGATGGAAGCACCATGCTCGCTGGCTGACGACAACCGCCGAGGAGCGGCTATGCCCAGACACACACGGAAGCGCTTATGTCTGCTACCGGTGATAAAGAACTAAGGGTGGCCCCCGGCCGCATCAACCTTAGGGAGCCCAGAGCTCAATGTCTGGCCTCATCGCAATGCCTCCCCTCGGGAGTGTCGTGCGAGGGGGATGGGCACGGGGGCTATGCCTGGGTCACGCCCAGACGCACGCCACCCAGCCAGGCCCTCGGGCCTGGTTCGTCAGACGTCCCTCCCCGAGCGGAGCCAAGGTCTGAAAGGCCGTTTGAGCGTCGAGGGGACTCTGAGCATCGCGACTCAGAGCCTAACTGGTCACGTAGCCCCTCACTCCTTAGTTCCGAAAGGCTAATGGCGGTTGAGGTATGCGCTGGGCCGGGCTCTGCAGACGTAGAATGGTAGATTCACCCGTACATCTCACCTCCCTACTTGCTGTTCGTGCGCCAAGGGGGACTCCTGAGCATCGTGACTCAGGAGCCTAACTTGTCACGTAGCCCCTCACTCCTTGGTCCCGTCCTTGTTTCTGGTCGGGGCTAATGGCGGCTGAGGTATCTTGTGAGGCGGCTCTGCCGGCGTAGAACATAAGAAAGTAGGAATGAATTTCGCAAATCTATAGGTATTTAAAATCAAATATTACAGTCCATAACTGTTGTCACAACACCAAGCATAAGTTTAAACGCCTCCCGAGGCATGATGCATGTTGCAGGAGCTGAAAGCGAGCAGAGCCACAAAGGAATCACTTGTCGACGACGGAGCTGCGCCGAGCGGGTTCGCCTCGTGAAGACTCGGGACCGGCGGCGCCTCGCCCGGCTTGGTCTTGAAGGCCGGAACCGCCGTGAGCCTCCGCTCGACCCTTCACAGACTCAGCAGCGGCAGTGGCAAGCTCGCCACCTCACGGGCTCCAGCAGGCTGTCGAGGTCGACATCGGGATCGCGAAGGTAGACGTGGGTAAGGACGCGCGTCAGCGCTGCAGAAGACAGGACACGCGCCTCGGCCTCAGCCGTAGGGCCAAGGCCAAGGGTGACATCTTCAAGGGCGTGGATCAGGAAGGGAAGCAGCTTGGCAGGGCCGTCCTCGGCGCTGGCCAGCGGGCTTTCCAGGCCGCTGTCGTAAAGCGACCTCAGCAAGGTGCGAGCCTTCACCTCCATCTCCGCGAAGGCCACGCGGTCCTCGGCGAGGACCTGTGCCTTGCCGTCCAGCTCGACCCCCTTCGCCTCCAACTCCTGCTCCAGCACACCCAGGCGGTCACGGCGCTTGTTAAGCTTGGCGTCCCGGTCCTTGACGGCCGCCTCGCGAGCCTTCATGTCTTCCTCCTTCTCTTGGCGAACGCGGGCCTCCTTGGCAAGCTGGTCATGCAGGCCCTGCAGCTCGCTCTCCAGCGCCTTGCAGCGACCTCGGACATCGGCTACCTCCCCCAGGGCGGCGTCGCGAGCGGCCTTCGCCCCAAGGACGGCCTGCTTCTCCTCGTCGCAAGCCGTCGCGGCCTGAACCAGCGCCGCTCGAATTGAAGCGTCGGAGCGAACCCAGCCGGAGGCCAGCTCCGAGCGCCCGGCCACCAAGAAAGGGTCGGCGCCCAGAAGATCTTGCCGCAGCCGGTCCAGTTCATCAGCAACACGATCCAGGACAATGGGAGGAGTCGGAGAGACATCAGTTGGTGGAGTAGGAGGAGAGGACGGCAGCATAACCACAGCACCCTGAGGGAGGGCCTTCTGCGCCCCAACACCTGCGGCGGTGGCATTAGGCAAAGATACCTCAGGAGTCGCTTGGGCCATGGGGGCTGAGCTCGCCCCAGCTAGCTCTGCCAGGCCTCGCGAGGATGACCGGGCAGGAGAGGCCCGTGTCTTGCCGTCACCTTCTTTCACGGGCGAAGGCACTGCCCCAGACGGAGCCTCAGGAGCCCCATTCAGCTTCTTCGCCGCAGGCGCCAGCCTAGCCAAGGAATGCAGATATCAATCCTCAGCGACAAAGCAAGGAATAAAACAAGAATCAAGCACTTCCTGGTCATCGCTCGCGAGCTCGAGCAACCTCCGGCCATACTTAAAGCCCAAGAGCCGGCTGCAGGGATCAGCCTCAAGAGGCCCGGGGGCAGGAGGCACGTCTGCGGATCGCCTCGGAGCCGGGGCGGCCCCGCGGGGGACCAGCCCAGTCCTGTCCTTCTTCGGGATCGGGGGCAAGCTCTCGCCCCCTGCTCATCACCATCCTCGTCGTCGCTCGGCAAGAGGCGGAGAGCGCGTGACCTGCGCCGGGGGAGGGGTCAGGCCCCCTCCCCGCTCTCGGAGTCAGGCCCCCTCCCCGCTCCTCTTCTTCCTCCTCTTTGCTGGAGTCACCGGAGGACACGTTCACCGTCGCCAGGGCCGCCGGGTCCTTGGGAACCTCCGCAGGCACGGGCCTGTCCCTATTGAAGACGGGCATGGATTCCACCGCCTGCTCCCAATCATCTCAAAGGAACAAGGGTACAGGAGCGCCCTCCAGCCTCGCCACGTCTCCCCCGACCAAAGATTGGAGGACCGCGGCCAGCTCTTCATCGGCCAAGACTGCGGGGCTCGGGCGGGGCCTCCACAGCAAAGCAGTCTCTTGTGAAGCGGGGGCCACCTGGTGCTCCAGAACTCCCTCAGAGCGACGCCCGGTCGGCTTCGCCCGTCACCATGTTGCTCGGCCACAGATCCGTGTCCATCTTCTCCAGCACCGGCTTCACGCGGGGATCCACGAGTTCCGCGCGAGACCAATCATCGGAGCTCGTGGGCTGCTCCGTGGGCAGAATCAGCCGAGGATGGATGCGCCCAGCATCTACCATGACCCACTTGCTCCTGAAGCCCTCAATCCTCTTCCCGGGCTTCAAGATGGCGTTGGAGCTGCCATACGCGACAAAGCTTCAGCGTCTGTGGAGATGGGACCGCGAGAAGTCCGGAGGGAGAAGTAGTGGCGCAGCAAGGCCACTGAGGGCTGCACCCCGACGTGAGCCTCACAATAGTAGGCGAAGATCGCCAGAAGAAGAACAGAGTTGGGGTGGAGGTGCAGAGCCTGCAGTTTGTAATGGCGGAGGACAGAGAAGAACAACTCAGAAAAGGGAGGCACCAGACCAGCAGCAATGGTGCTCATGAAGAGCGGATAGAAGGTGCTTCCTTGGCCCTCGGGAAGGGCGGAGCCAGCCCTGAGCACCTCTGCCCCGTCGTTGCCTTGCGCCGCCACCATCCGGCGCACCCGGGCAAGGCCATTCTCTGACACATTCGGCGAGTCCAAGGCGGGTGAGTACCAAGCTCCGGCCGGGGTCTGGCGAGGCGCCATGTCTTGCTAGGGCACGCGGTCGAAGTAGATCTGGAGATTTCGGAGGCAGGAAGGAAAGGCGTAAGAAAGGGGATCTGAGCAATGATCGGAGGAGGCAAGGGAAGCAAAACCTAGATAGATGCCGCTCTTTTGTCGATTCACGCAGTTGCTAAGGTGCCCACGTCCAATCAACCGCCACGCGGCGCCCAAGGCCGCAGGCTGTTAGGGCCCGCGGCGCTTCGCACTTGCCCCTTCGCTTCTCTACTCAGCCAAGTCCAGGCGCGCCTTGGGCCCGGGGGCTACTGTCGGCGTTCTGGGAATGGGGGTACCCAGACTTGCCTGCCTGCGGCCTGCGGCGTGGCTCAAGGGGTGGCCCAGCACGGCCCATCCTCATCAACACAAGCTCAAGACCCTCGCGAGGGGCCAAGCCTCGCAGGGTGGACGACAGGAAGCTTCCTCAGGCACGGCCTCGTCAGGCTGGCTCGCGAGGAGGCAGAGAGATCAAGGCAGGGTACCTCATGAGGTGCCCATGACGCAAGCCATGACGACCAAGGGCGCCAGGCGGTGAGGCGCCAGCCATGATGTCCTCATTTCCTCTTTGGTGCAAAGGGGGCAAGCGCAGCGAGAGCATCAAGCAAAGGCATCCGTTTGATTGCAACAAGACCAAGACCGTCGAACGGCAGGAAAGAAGTCATCGTGGAGCCCAAGCCGCGTGAACCACGGAGCCTTTGACAGGCGAGGACCAACTTTAGTCAGGATAAGTGTACTAGATGTTCCCCTTCAAAATGGCCAATTGTTGGCACCCTTCCTGCTCAATATTTGGGAAGAGGCCCAGGGCCTTTGCCTATAAATAGGACTATCCACCCACAGGGTAGAGGCATCTCGGAGACATCTTGGAGAGATCCAGACATCTCGCCTCATCTTAGCTCGATCCGATCCGATCGAGAGCCTAGCCACAAGAACACCTCACCCTCGTGAGGCTGTTCTTCCCTGTATTGTTCATCATCAGCCCAAGAGGCAATCCACCACACCACAAACTAGAGTAGGGTATTACACCACAATGGTGGCCCAAACTAGTATAAACCCTGTGTCTCTTGTGTTGTTCCTTTCATAGTTCAGATCCTAGCGAGGCGGCGAGGTGCAGGTAGGTAGGGGTGAGATCTCCGCGCGCACCCCAGAGTTCGAACCTAGAGGGTCTGCCGGAACCCAAAATCCGACAGTAACAAATCACTAAGATTATTATTCAACATTGCATACTAAATGCCTCTGCATATTTAATACTCCTATCCTCAAATAGAATCATTAAACAAGCAAACATATGCAAACAATGCAAACATAACAGCAATCTGCCAAAACAGTATAGTCTGTAAAGAATGCAAGATTCATCATACTTCCCTAACTCCAAAAATTATGAACTAAAATTCCCACTGTAATAAATTTATCAGAGCTCAATATGCAAAAAGATTCAACATTATACCACTCTCTGAATTTTCTAGAGAATTTTTGCAACAGCGGTAAACTTTCTGTTTTCAAACAGCAACATGTATAGTAGCAAAATAAGCATGGCAAAGGCTATCCTTGACTTTTTTTATTGAAACTAAAGATGCAAAACACTATTCTAAATAACAGAAATCAAATACTAACAAAATAAAATGACGCTCCAAGCAAAACACATATCATGTGGTGAATAAAAATATAGCTCCAAGTAAAGTTACCGATGAACGAAGACGAAAGAGGGGATGCCACCCGGGGCATCCCCAAGCTTAGGCTCTTGGTTGTCCTTGAATATTACCTTGGGGTTCCTTGGGCATCCCCAAGCTTAGGCTCTTTCCACTCCTTATTCCATAGTCCATCGAATCTTTACCCAAAACTTGAAAACTTCACAACACAAAACTTAACAGAAAACTCGTGAGCTACGTTAGCGAAAGAAAACAAAACACCACTTCAAGGTACTGTAATGAACTCATTCTTTATTTATATTGGTGTTAAACCTACTTTATTCCAACTTCTCTATGGTTTATAAACTATTTTACTAGCCATAGAGTCATCAAAATAAGCAAACAACACACGAAAAACAGAATCTGTCAAAAACAGAACAGTCTGTAGTAATCTGTAACTAACACAAACTTCTGGAACTCCAAAAATTCTAAAATAAATTGGTGGACCTGAGTAATTTGTCTAGTAATCATCTGCAAAAAGAATCAACTAAATAGCACTCTCCAGTAAAAAAGTTTAGCTAATCTCGTGAGCGCTAAAGTTTCTGTTTTCTACAGCATGATCATAAAGACTTCACCCAAGTCTTCCCAAAGGTTCTACTTGGCACAAACACTAATTAAAGCATAAAACCACATATAACCAGAAGCTAGATGGATTATTTATTCCTAAACAGAACCAAAAAGCAAGAAACTAAAATAAAATTGGTTGCCTCCCAACAAGCGCTATCGTTTAACGCCCCTAGCTAGGCATAATGATTTCAATGATGCTCACAAAAAGATAAGAATTGAAACATAAAGAGAGCATCATGAACAATATGACTAGCACATTTAAGTCTAACCCACTTCCTATGCATAGGGATTTTGTGAGCAAACAACTTATGGGAACAATAATCAACTAGCATAGGAAGGCAAAACAAGCATAACTTCAAAACTTTAAGCACATAGAGGGGAAACTTGATATTATTGCAATATGTAGAAGCATATGATCCTCTCTCATAATAATTTTCAGTAGCATCATGAATGAATTCAACAATATAACCAGCACCTAAAGCATTCTTTTCATGATCTACTAGCATATAAAATTTATTACTCTCCACATAAGTAAAATTCTTCTCATTCGGAATAGTGGGAGTAAACTCAACAAAATAACTATCATGTGATTGAAAATTAAGATCAAGATGACAAATTTCATGGTTATCATTATTCTTTAAAGCATACGTGTCATCACAATAATCATCATAGATAGGAGGCATGCTTTCATCATAGTAAATTTGCTCATCAAAGCTTGGGGGACAAAAAATATCATCTTCATCAAACATAGCTTCCCCAAGCTTGTGGCTTTGCATATCATTAGCATCATGGATATTCAAGGAATTCATACTAACAACGTTGCAACGATGCTCATCATTCAAATATTTAGTGCAAAATATTTTAATGCATTCTTCTTCTAACACTTTGACACAATTTTCCTTCCCATCATACTCACGAAAGATATTAAAAAGATGAAGCGTATGAGACAAACTCAATTCCATTTTTTTTGTAGTTTTCTTTTATAAACTAGACTAGTGCTAAAACAAGAAACAAAAAGATTCGATTGCAAGATCTACAGATATTCCTTCACTTACCTAGCCTCCCCGGCAACGGCGCCAGAAAAGAGCTTGATGTCTACTACACAACCTTCTTCTTGTAGACGTTGTTGGGCCTCTAAGTGCACAGGTTTGTACGACGGTAGCAAATTTCCCTCAAGTGGATGACCTAAGTTTTATCAATCCGTGGGAGGCGAGGGATGAAGATGGTCTCTCTCAAGCAACCCTGCAACCAAATAACAAAGAGTCTCTTGTGTCCCCAACACACCCAATACAATGGTAAATTGTATAGGTGCACTAGTTCGGTGAAGAGATGGTGATACAAGTGCAATATGGATGGTAGATATAAGTTATTGTAATCTGAAAATATAAAAACAGCAAGGTAACTAATGATAAAAGTGAGCGTAAACGGTATTGCAATGATAGGAAACAAGGCCTAGGGTTCATACTTTCACTAGCGCAAGTTCTCTCAACAATAATAACATACATAGATCATATAACAAGCCCTCAACATGCAGCAAAGAGTCACTCCAAAGCCACTAATAGCGGAGAGCAAACGTAGATATTATGGTAGGGTACGAAACCACCTCAAAGTTATTCTTTCCAATCAATCTGTTGGGCTATTCCTATAAGTGTAACAAACAGCCCTAGAGTTCGTACTAGAATAACACCTTAAGACACAAATCAACCAAAACCCTAATGTCACCTAGATACTCCAATGTCACCTCAAGTAACCGTGGGTATGATTATACGATATGCATCACACAATCTCAAATTCATCCAACCAACATAAAAGTACTTCAATGAGTGCCTCAAAGTTTCTACCAGAGAATCAAGAAAACGTGTGCCAATCCTTATGCATAGGTTCATGGGCGGAACCCGCAAGTTGGTCACCAAAACATACATCAAGTGGCACGTGATATCCCATTGTCACCACAGATAAACACGGCAAGACATACATCAAGTGTTCTCATAAAAGACTCAATCCGATAAGATAACTTCAAAGGGGAAACTCAATTCATCACAAGAGAGTAGAGGGGGAGAAACATCATAAGATCCAACTATAATAGCAAAGCTCGCAATACATCAAGATCGTATCACTTCAAGAACACGAGAGAGAGAGAGAGAGATCAAACACATAGCTACTGGTACATACCCTCAGCCCCGAGGTTTGTAGGACAGTAGCAAATTTCCCTCAAGTGGATGATGAACATGGCTACCGGTGAGGGATCCGCCCCCTCCGGCAGGGTGCCAGAACAGGGTCCCGATTTGTTTTTGGTGGCTACAAAGGCAAGGCCTAGGGTTCATACTTTCACTAGTGCAAGTTCTCTCAACAATAATAACATAACTGGATCATATAACTATCCCTCAACATGCAACAAAGAGTCACTCCAAAGTCACCAATAGCGGAGAACAAACGAAGAGATTAAGGTAGGGTACGAAACCACCTCAAAGTTATCCTTTCTGATCGATCTATTCAAGAGTCTGTAGTAAAATAACACGACGCTATTCTCTCCATTCAATCTATCATAGAGTTCGTACTAGAATAACACCTTAAGACACAAATCAACCAAAACCCTAATGTCACCTAGATACTCCAATGTCACCTCGGGTATCCGTAGGTATGATTATACGATATGCATCACACAATCTCAGATTCATTCAACCAACATAAAAGTACTTCAATGAGTGCCCCAAAGTTTCTACCGGAGAATCAAGAAAACGTGTGCCAACCCCTATGCATAGGTTCATGTGCGGAACCCGCAAGTTGGTCACCAAAACATACATCAAGTGGCACGTGATATCCCATTGTCACCACAGATAAACACGGCAAGACATACATCAAGTGTTCTCATAAAAGACTCAATCCGATAAGATAACTTCAAAGGGGAAACTCAATTCATCACAAGAGAGTAGAGTGGGAGAAACATCATAAGATCCAACTACAATAGCAAAGCTCGGGATACATCAAGATCGTGCCATAGAGGGAACACGAGAGAGAACATGAGAGAGAGAGAGAGAGAGATCAAACACATAGCTACTGGTACATACCCTCAACCCCGAGGGTGAACTACTCCCTTCTCGTCATGGATTGCGCCGAGATGATGAAGATGGCCACCGGTGAGGGTTCCCCCTCAGGTCTTTAACAGGGGTCCCGATTTATTTTGGTGGCTCACGGAGGTTTTTGCGGCGGCGGAACTCCCGATCTATCTTCTGTTCTGGAAGTTTTACGATACGTAGGTATATATGGGTGCAGGGGTACGTCGGTGGAGCTTCGGGGGCCCCACGAGGCAGGGGGCGCGCCCTAGGGGGGTGGGCGCGCCCCCACCCTCGTGGCCAGCTCCCGTATCTTCTGACGTAGAGCCCAAGCCTATCCGGTGGCTTTCCTTCCAAAAATAACTTCTCCAGTTGATTTCATTCCGTTTTGACTCCGTTTGATATTCCTTTTCTTCAAAACACTGAAATAGGCATAAAATAGCAAATCTGGGTTGGGCCTCCGGTTAATATGTTAGTCCCCAAAATAATATAAAAGTGGATAATAAAGCCTAATATTGCCCAAAACAGTAGATAATATAGCATGGAGCAATCAAAAATTATAGATACATTGGAGACGTATCAGTTAGCTAGGTTAGGCCCATGCGAGCCTCCCCCTCTTCTCCACGCTCTTCTGTGTGCTCTGCATCCTCAGGTCCCAGCCCTCGAGCGAGCTCAGCCGCCGCTGGTATGCCAGGTCGTGATGCCATGGTCAAGGCCAGGGGTGATGGCTAGAGAGCAAGTAAGGGCTCCTGAGTCGTGATGCTCAGGAGCCCCCCTTTTAACGCGCAAGCGAATCGCATGGGAGAAGAAGGAACTCGTGGTACCGCCCGCTGTCGTCATCGGGAGGTTCCTAAAGGTTAGCACGAGGAGGGACACTGATTGCCGCGATGATCACTAGTCTGCCGCAGGTTGCTCTGCAAGAAGATGAAGGCACTGAGGGCCTGGTGAGGTGACATGCGCGGGGCGCACCCGAGCCAGAGCTTGACCACTCAGATTTGTCGATGTTGCATGGACAGACCTGAGCACAAGCGCCGTGCCAGCGTGTGTAGCTCCAGTGGTGGGTGACAACCAAGCAGGTGATAACCATAGATAGATTATGCATGAAAAGGACTCTAGCTTAGGTAAATGCAAGAACGATACATGCCCTGGGTCGGACCCGACCGGCCTGGGGATGATGCAGCCCGAGGGGCGCCCCCAGTAGAGTAAGCTAAAGATGTAAAAGGATACATGCCGCAGGGACAGGCCCACATGGCCTGGGAATGATGCAGCCCGGGGGGCGCTCCAGCTAAATAAACTTGGAAAATGTCACCTGGTTTGTTGTCGAGGGGATGTTGGAGTAGTTGAAGATGCATGGCCAAGGGGTTGCTCCTCATGAGCCACCGGGACCCTGAGCCTCGGGAGGCTCTGAGGGTAAAGGCGGCTCCTCGAGGACCGTCTCCATCTCCGTCAGGACTGCGTGATGCCTGGCCTCCTGAGCCGCCAGGATGCTCTGCAGGTTGCACTGGAAGGTGGCTGCCACGCTCGGCAGGACGAATAGCATGCAAACATAGCTGTGAGGTGGGCCCTCGCAACATCCCACGCGCGAAGGCCAGGAGAGCTCCTGAGATGCGGCCCTGTTGAGCCCTGGGATGTCGATGCAGACGTGCAGCCCGCCCTCCTCGCCTGGATGGGGAGCTGCGCCAGGTGGGTGGCGGTCGCCGCGTATGGCTCGTGCATCCTGCAGCTCCTGAGTGACCTTGGTGATGAACTCCTTGGCGCCGGGCGCTCCTCGCCCGGTGTTCTCCGGAGGGAAACGTGCCACAAAGAACGCCTCCATGTGGTGCCCGAGCGCCTCCCTCGTGATGTTGTCTAGGTCTGAGGCCCTCCAGAAGAGAGCCCCCAAGCCTTGCCCGAGGAGGGCGCCGGGCACGCCTTCCTATGCGAGGGAGGGAGGTGCCCCAGGCACGGGCGCCGATCCTGACGTTGCATGGCTAGAGGCGCTGCTCCCCTGAGGCCCTGTGCGGAGTAGCTGCTTCTTCTTCTTGGGGACAGCCTCAGGAGGGTACTGCACTGCATTGTTGCCGGGGTCTTCAATCATTGCGGCTTGGAAGGCGCGCTCGAGGGAGCACACTGCATCTCTTTCTTCGCAGAGGACGGTGATAATCCCGCCGCTTCCTAGCATCTTGAGGACGTTGTAGTCGTGGTGTGTCACTGCCATGAACTTGGCCAGGGCCGGATACCCGAGGATGGCATTGTACGGTAGATGGATGTGGGCAACATCAAAGTCGATGAGCTCGATGCGGTAGTTGTCGCGCTGTCCGAAGGTGACAGGGAGGCGGACCTGCCCTATCGGCGTGGTGGAGCCGTCGGTCACTCCTGAGAAGGGCTTGGTTGGCTGAAGCTGATTGTATGGCACTTGGAGGCTGTCGAACATCTCGACGGACGTTAAGCCCTGCGCTGCCGTCAATGAGGGTCTTGGTGACTTGCACGTTTTTGATGACGGGTGAGCAGAGCATCGGGAGGGCACCAGCGGTGGCCGCGCACTTGAGTTGGTCCGCCGAGCTGAAAGTGATGGCGCACTTGGACCACCTAAGCGGGAGCATGGCCTCAAGCCTAGGAAGGGTTGTGTTCACCTCGCGAGCAAACTACTTGAAGATGCGCTGAGAGGCTGGGGCTTGAGCTCCGCCCAAGATGCAGACGATGGCACGCGGTTCCTGGAAGCCCCCATCCCCCTTGTCCTGATGGTGGTCGTCGTTCCTTCTTGGCAGTGGCGGCAGCGGAGGAAGACCAGCATTGCCCTGAGGGCGGTCCTCATGAGGCTGATCCTTCTAGGCGCCCTCACGAGGCTGGTCCTACCAGCGGTCCTCGTGAGGTCGGTCGCGCCACTCCAGGCGAGGGCCGCGATCGTCCCAGCGTCCTCCGCCTCGTCATCCTCCTCGGCCGTAGCCCTGGTCGTTGCGCTCGGGGCGTCGACTGAGGCTCCATCTCGAATGGCCCTAAGCTCTTGACAGTCATTGGTGTTGTGGCTGTGTACGTTGTGGAAGGCGCAGAACGTTCGGCTGCTCTTGGACGACTCGGGATGGTCCCGGCCGCGCTTCGTATCCGGCTCCGCTGCAAGCACGGCCACTCCCTTGCGCTTCACATCCCTTGCCTTGGTTTTCTTCTCCTCTAGGTCGGCAGCCGGGAGCTCGGGGAGGGAAAGGCGCCCCTCCTCAGCTCTTGCACACTTGGTCGCCAGTTGAACAGCTCCAAAGCCGTGCATAGCTCCTCATGGATGGCGACCTCCTCCTTCATCTTGACGTCGCGGACGCCATCAGAAAACGCTGAGATGAAGGCCTCGTCCATCACCTTGGGGATCTTGAGACGAACGTTGTTGAAGCGCTGGATGTACTTTTGCAGGGTCTCTCCTGGCTGCTGCTTGATGTGGCGCAGGACACCCGCGGCCGGAGGGCGGTCGCGAGTGCCCTGGAAGTTGGCGACGAAGCGGTCACGCATCTCGTTCCAGGAGGAGATCGAGCCTGGGGGCAGGTTCAGGAGCAACGAGCGCGTGCCATCCTTGAGAGCCATGGGGAACCGGTTCGCCATGACTTTTTCCTCGCCGTTGGCCGCCTCGATGCTCAGCTTATAGAGCTGTAGGAACTCCGCAGGGTCGGTGATACGTCTCCAACGTATCTATAATTTATGAAGTATTCATGCTATTATATTATCCATCTTGGATGTTTAATGGACTTTACTATGCACTTCTATATTATTTTTGGGACTAACCTATTAACCCAGAGCCCAGTGCCAGTTTCTTTTTTTTCTCTTGTTTCAGTGTTTCGCAGAAAAGGAATATCAAATGGAGTCAAAACGGAATGAAACCTTCGGGAGCGTGATTTTTGGAACGAACGTGATCCAGGGGACTTGGAGTTGAAGTCAAGGAAGCTTCGAGGTGGCCACGAGGCAGGGAGGCGCGCTGCCTGGCGCGCCCCACCCTCGTGGCCCCTCGTGGCTCTTCTGCAAACTTCTTTTGCCTATATATATCCATATACCCTAAAAACATCGGGAGCAGAATAGATTGGGAGTTCCGCGCCGCAAGCCTTTGTAGCCACCAAAAACCAATCGGGACCTGTTAAGAACTGCCGGAGGGGGGATCCTCATCGATAGCCATCTTCATCATCCCTACAAGACTGGTGATTTATGAGGGAGTAGTTCACCCTCGGGGCTGAGGGTATGTACCAGTAGCTATGTGTTTGATCTCTCTCTCTCTCTCTCTCTCTCTCTCGTGTTCTTGAAGTGATACGATCTTGATGTATCGCGAGCTTTGCTATTATAGTTGGATCTTATGATGTTTCTCCCCCTCTACTCTCTTGTAATGGATTGAGTTTTCCCTTTGAAGTTATCTAATCGGATTGAGTCTTTAAGGATTTGAGAACACTTGATGTATGTCTTGTCGTGCTTATCTGTGGTGACAATGGGATATTCACGTGATCCACTTGATGTATGTTTTGGTGATCAACTTGCGGGTTCCGCCCATGCACACGTTTTCATCTTGACTCTCCGGTAGAAATTTCGGGGCACTCTTTGAAGTACTTTGTGTTGGTTTGAATAGATGAATCTGAGATTGTGTGATGCATATCGTATAATCATACCTACGGATACCCGAGGTGACATTGGAGTATCTAGGTGACATTAGGGTTTTGGTTGATTTGTGTCTTAAGGTGTTATTCTAGTACGAACTCTATGATAGATTGAACGGAAAGAATAGCTTGGTGTTATTTTACTACGGACTCTTGAATAGATCGATCAGAAAGGATAACTTTGAGGTGGTTTCGTACCCTACCATAATCTCTTCGTTTGTTCTCCGCTATTGGTGACTTTGGAGTGACTCTTTGTTGCATGTTGAGGGATAGTTTTATGATCCAGTTATGTTATTATTGTTGAGAGAACTTGCACTAGTGAAAGTATGAACCCTAGGCCTTGTTTCCTAGCATTGCAATACCGTTTACGCTCACTTTTATCGCTTGCTACCTTGCTATTTTTTTTCAGATTACAAAAGCCTTTATCTATCATCCATATTGCACTTGTATCACCATCTCTTCGCCGAACTAGTGCACCTATACAATTTACCATTGTTTTGGGTGTGTTGGGGACACAAGAAACTCTTTGTTATTTGGTTGCAGGGTTGTTTGAGAGAGACCATCTTCATCCTACGCCTCCCACGGATTGATAAACCTTAGGTCATCCACTTGAGGGAAATTTGCTACTGTCCTACAAACCTCTGCACTTGGAGGCCCAACAACGTCTACAAGAAGAAGGTTGTGTAGTAGACATCAAGCTCGTTTCTGGCGCCGTTGCCGAGGAGGTGAGTGCTTGAAGGTATATCTTTAGATCTTGCAATCGAATCTTTTTCTTCTTCTTTTATCACTAGTTTATTTTATAAAATAAAATGACAAAAAATGGAATTGAGGGTGCCTCATCTTTTTAATGTCTTCCGTGAAAATAAGGATTCCGATAATTGTGCTCAATTGCTAGAGGAAGAATGCATTAAAATGTTTGGCACTAAATATTTGAATGATGAGCATGATTGCAATATTGTTAGTATGAATTCTTTGAATACCCATGATGCTAATGATATGCAAAGCCACAAGCTTGGGGATGCTATGTTTGATGAATATTATATTTTTTGTCCCCCAAGTTTTGATGAGCAAATTTATTATGATGAAAGCATGCCTCTTATCTATGATGATTATTGTGATGACACGTATGCTATAAAGAATAAAGATAACCATGAAACTTGTCATCATGATTTTAATTTTCAATTGGATTATGCTTCACATGATAGTTATTTTGTTGAGTTTGCTCCCACTACTATTGATGAGAATATATTTGCTTATGTGGAGAGTAATAAAAATTCTATGCTTGTAGATCATGAAAAGAATGCTTTATGTGATGGTTATATTGTTGAATTCGTTCATGATGCTACTGAAAAATTACTATGAGAGAGTATCATATGCTTCTACATATTGCAATAATATCATGTTTCCTCTCTATGTGTTGAAAATCTTGAAGCTATGCTTGTTTTTCCTTCCTATGCTAGATGATCCTTGCTCCAATATGTTGTTTGTTCACAAAATCCCTATGCATAGGAAGTGGGTTAGACTTAAATGTGCTAGTCATATTCTTCACGATGCTCTCTTTATATTTCAATTCTTATCTTGTATGTGAGCATCATTGAAATCATCATGCCTAGCTAGGGGCGTTAAACGATAGCGCTTGTTGGGAAGCAACCCAATTTTATTTTAGTTCTTTACTTTTTGCTCCTGTTTAGTAATAAATAATTCATCTAGCCTCTGTTTAGATGTGGTTTCATGTTTTAATTAGTGTTTGTACCAAGTAAGACCTATAGGATCTTCTTGGATGACAGTTATTTGATCTTGCTGAAAATTCCAGAAACTTTCTGTTCACGAAAACAATTGTTTAAAATCACCAGAACGCGATGAAATACTGATTCCAATTGCAGTAGATCTATAAACAAATTATCTAAGTCTTCCTATTTTGGTAGAAGTTTTTGAGTTCCAGAAGTTTGTGTTAGTTACAGATTACTACAGACTGTTCTTTTTTTGACAGATTCTGTTTTCCGTGTGTTGTTTGCTTATTTGGATGAATCTATGGCTAGTAAAATAGTTTATAAACCATATAGAAGTTGGAATACAGTAGATTTAACACCAATACAAATAAAGAATGAGTTCATTACAGTACCTTGAAGTGGTGATTTGTTTTCTTTCGCTAACGGAGCTCACGAGATTGTCTGTTGAGTTTTGTGTTGTGAAGTTTTCAAGTTTTGGGTAAAGATTCGATGGAATGTGGAATAAGGAGTGGCAAGAGCCTAAGCTTGGATGCCCAAGTCACCCCAAGGTAATATTCAAGGACGACCAAGAGCCTAAGCTTGGGGATGCCCCGGATGGCATCCCCTCTTTCGTCTTCGTTCATCGGTAACTTTACTTGCAGCTATATTTTTATTCACCACATGATATGTGTTTTGCTTGGAGCGTCAATTTATTTTCTTAGGATTTTCTTTCTGTTATTTAGAATAATGTTTTGCATCTCTATTTTCAATAAAAATGTCAAGGATAGCCTTTACCATGCTTATTTTGCAAGTATACATGTTGCTGTTTCAAAAACAGAAAGTTACCGCTGTTGCAAAAATTCCCTAGAAAACTCAGAATGTGATAAAATGTTAAAACCTTTTGCATAATAAGCTCTGATAAATTTACTACAGTGGGAATTTTCTTTCGTAATTTTTGGAGTTAGGGAAGTATGATGAATCTTGCATTCTTTACAGACTGTACTGTTTTGGCAGATTGCTGTTGTGTTTGCATTTTTTGCATATGTTTGTTTGTTTAATGATTCTATTTGAGGATAGGAGTATTGAATACGCAGAGACATTTAGTATGCAATGTTGAATAATAAATTTTGTGATTTTCTACAGTAGAGAATGATAAGGTTTTTGCATTGGTTTATACTAACTTATCTCACGAGTTCTTGTTGAGTTTGGTGTGGATGAAGCTTTCGAGATTTAGGAAACCGTGATATAAAAGGAATTTAGGAGATGCAAAATTTCAAGCTTGGGGATGCCCAAGGCACCCCAAGATAATATTTTAAGAAGTCTCAAGCATCTAAGCTTGGGGATGCCCCGGTAGGCATCCCACCTTTCTTCTTGAACAATTATCGGTTAGTATCGGTTGAGCCTAAGTTTTTGCTTCTTCACATGATTAGTGCTATCCTTGAAGTGTCGTTCTATTTTGTTTTGCTCGCTGTTTGAATAATATCCCAAGATCTGAAATTCTTAAATGAGAGAGAGTCTTCACATATCTACATAATTATTCAACTACTCACTGATCTTCACTTATATCTTTTTGGAGTAGTTTGTCATTTACTCACGTGCTTCACTTATATATCCCATGAGTAAATGGTTGAATGAATTGAATATAATAAATCTGAAATTATATATGTTTCATATGCTTATCCCATGGGAATTAATGACTTCACATATAAGAAGTAGAGGTGGTAAATTTATTGAAGGTTAGCAAACATTGTATTGATCACTTGAACAATTCATGAAAGAATATTGAAGGAAGAGAGATTTCACATATAATACTATATTGGAAATCTTCTATGATTGCGAACCCCATTAATTGTTCTCAAACCTGAGCAAATTAGTTGAAGTTGGACAAGGAAGACAACATAATGAGTTATGCTTGGGTATATTTGTATAGAAGTTATATTGTTATGGATCCTCTAACATGTGGTGCTTGCTATTTAGAATCCTTTGCTAGCCAAAATATCTGTACTAAGCGGGAATACTGCTTGTGCATCCAAATTCCTTGAACCAAGTTTCTTCCATGAGTCTCCACCATATCTATCTGCGGTATTTACCTGCCGTTCCAAGTAAATTTGCATGTGCCAAACTCTAAACCTTCAAACAATAATCTGTTTTGTATGCCCGAATCGCTCATGTAGCGGCTAGGGGCTGTCAGTATCTTCCATGCTAGGTGGGTTATTCTCACGATGAGTGGACTCCGCTCATCATTCACGAGAAAATGGCTGGTAACTGGGATGCCCAGTCCTATGATCAATAGATCAAAAACAAAATCACAAATAATTTAAACAAAACTCCCCCAGGAATGTTGATAGTTGGACGACACATGTTGTTTCGGACAAGCCGTGGAGTGTGAATGTTGGTGGAGGGGGAGTAAAAACTTTACCTTTCTGCGTGGGAACCGCCTATGATGTATCTAGTATGGAAGATATTGGGAACTCTTGGTCGTTATGTTGACAATGAAAGCATACCTCTCAAAATTATTTTCATCTTTGTTTCAGCTTCGAGCTCTGGCACCTCTGCAAATCCCTTCTTCCCTCTGCGAAGGGCCTATCTTTTACTTTTATGCAAGAGTCAGTAGTATTCCTTCTCGTTCCAACCTACTCTTTAGTTGTCAAGCATCATGTGATGGAAAGATCTAAGGAGATATGGCCATTCAAATATATTTGATCATGAATTATTATTGTTGACAATTATCTATATGATAAATAAGTTGGAAGGCGAAACATTAAGCCCCTATCTTTCTCTGTGTTCGATGGATGCTATTTGTTCTAAAAATATGCTTTGAGTGGTAGCAATCATGGAAGACTATATGATAGTTGAGTATGTGGTATTTGCTAAATCAAATCTCTTACATAGACCCTTCCTGAAAATAAGATGAATTGCAATTGTTTGATGACTGAGAACATAGTTTGTTAGTTTTCAAGAAAGTTTATGATCTATGCTTTAACATGCGAATAGCTTGTTACTTGATCATGAAAAGTTCTATGAGTTGAGCTAATGTTATGACATATAATGATGCTATAAAAGGTGATTGAAATTATCATTGATCAAACTTGTGCACCTGCTAGCATTCACACTTCATAAATTCTTTCTTTTATCATTTACCTACTCGAGGACGAGCAGGAATTAAGCTTAGGGATCTTGTCGTCTCCAACGTATCTATAATTTATGCAGTATTCATGCTATTATATTATCCATCTTGGATGTTTAATGGGCTTTACTATGCACTTTTATATTATTTTTCGGACTAACCTATTAACCCAGAGCCCAGTGCCAGTTTCTGTTTTTTCTCTTGTTTCAGTGTTTCGCAAAAAAGGAATATCAAACGGAGACCAAACGGAATGAAACCTTCGGGGGCGTGATTTTTGGAACGAACGTGATCCAAGAGACTTGGAGTGAAGTCAAGGAAGCTTCAAGGTGGCCACGAGGCAGGGAGGCGCGCCTGCCCCCCTGGGCATGCCCCCACCCTCGTGGCTCCCCTTACCGACTTCTTTCGCATATATATATCCATATACCCTAAAAACATCGGGGAGCAGAATAGATCGGGAGTTCCGCCGCTGCAAGCCTCTATAGTGGCACCCTGCCGGGGGGGATCCCTCACCGGTGGCCATCTTCATCATCCCGGGGCACTCCATGACGAGGAGGGAGTAGTTCACCCTCGGGGCTGAGGGTATGTACCAGTAGCTATGTGTTTGATCTCTCTCTCTCTCTCATGTTCTTGAAGTGATACGATCTTGATGTATCGCGAGCTTTGCTATTATAGTTGAATATTATGATGTTTCTCCCCCTCTACTCTCTTGTAATGGATTGAGTTTTCCCTTTGAAGTTATCTTATCGGATTGAGTCTTTAAGGATTTGAGAACACTTGATGTATGTCTTGTCGTGCTTATCTGTGGTGACAATGGGATATTCACGTGATCCACTTGATGTATGTTTTGGTGATCAACTTGCGGGTTCCGCCCATGAACCTATGCATAGGGGTTGGCACACGTTTTCATCTTGACTCTTTGGTAGAAACTTTGGGGCACTCTTTGAAGTACTTTGTGTTGGTTTGAATAGATGAATCTGAGATTGTGTGATGCATATCATATAATCATACCTACGATACCCCAGGTGACATTGGAGTATCTAGGTGACATTAGGGTTTTGGTTGATTTGTGTCTTAAGGTGTTATTCTAGTACGAACTCTATGATAGATTGAACGGAAAGAATAGCTTCATGTTATTTTACTACGGACTCTTGAAAAGATCGATCAGAAAGGATAACTTTGAGGTGGTTTCGTACCCTACCATAATCTCTACGTTTGTTCTCCGCTATTGGTGACTTTGGAGTTACTCTTTGTTGCATGTTGAGGGATAGTTATATGATCCAGTTATGTTATTATTGTTGAGAGAACTTGCACTAGTGAAACTATGAACCCTAGGCCTTGTTTCCTAGCATTGCAATACCGTTTACGCTCACTTTTATCGCTTGCTACCTTGCTGTTTTTATATTTTCAGATTACAAAAACGTTTATCTATCATCCATATTGCACTTGTATCACCATCTCTTCGCTGAACTAGTGCACCTATACAATTTACCATTGTATTGGGTGTGTTGGGGACACAAGAGACTCTTTGTTATTTGGTTGCAGGGTTGTTTGAGAGAGACCATATTCATCCTATGCCTCCCACGGATTGATAAACCTTACGTCATCCACTTGATGGAAATTTGCTACTGTCCTACAAACCTCTGCACTTGGAGGCCAAACAACGTCTACAAAAAGACGGTTGTGTAGTAGACATCAGTCGGGTGTGCCGTCGTAGCGAGGAGGCAGGTCTGGCTTGAACTTGCCCGGCCAGGCGACGCTACGCAGCTCAGGGGTAAAGGCGCGGCAGCCTGCGTGGGCCACCGGGGCCCATTACTGATGTGGAGCCTGCCCTTGATGCCCGCACACCGACACTGCAGGAGGCACGCGGTCTTGTCGTGGTGGCGCTGGGAGCGCGTGTGCATTCTCTTGCGGACGAGGAACTTCTTGGCAGCTTCCTTCTTCTCACGCGGGCGCCCGACGCGGTGGGTCGCGCCGGGCGGCCGCGCGCCTTGGCGCCAGGACGCCTTCTTGGTGCAGAGGTGGTGGAGGCGCTCCATGAGCGACGTCGCCCGCAGCTGGCGGAGGGCGAGGCAGCGAGAGGGACGGCGCTGGGGAGCCCCCTGCAGCGCTGACAAGCTCGGCGATGCGGTCGGGCTAGTCCTCGTAGAGATCGTCGACTGGACGGTAGCGCAGGAGCTCGCGTGCCATGAGCAGCGCGGCCTGCGCGTCCGTGGGAGCGCGACGAGCGTGAGACGACGAGCCGGCTGGGGTTAGCGACGGAGTGGCGGTGCGGCCGTCCCGCTGCACCGAGGGGTGCACTGGGGACGCTTGCTGCTCGCTTCCCTCCGGGCCGGTGGCAGCATTGGCGGCGGGTGACGGGGAACGACGTGGAGGCCCGCCGACAGGAGCGGTCTGAGCGACGCAGGCGGCGAGGACGGCCCGACGCTCAGCGCGGGCCCGACGAGCGTCCGCCATGGATGCGACGAAGCGGCGGGGCGCGGATCGGCGGAAGGAAAGCTTCGGCGCACCCCTCCCTGGCGCACCAAATGTCGGATTTCGGGTTCCGGCAAAACCCTTGAGGTTCGAACATTGGGGTGCACACGAAGATCTCTCTCTCCCTAGATCGCTATCGCAACAATCGCATGGCCTAGCTCGACGAACCCAAAGAACATGAGACACAAGAGTTTATAATGGTTCTGCCACCGATGTGGTGTAATACCCTACTCCAGTGTGGTGTGGTGGATTTCCTCTTGGGCTGAGGATGAACAATTACAAGGGAAGAACATCCTCGTGAGGAGAGGTATTCTTGTGCTTGGTGAGCTTGTGTGGTTGAGGGAGATTAATGATCCGTCCCAGATGAGCTGGTCTCGATCCAGTTCGAGTTGCCTCCTACTGTGGTGGCTAGTCCTATTTGTAGAGGCCCTGGCCCTCTCCCCAAATATTGAGCGGGAAGGTATCCAACAACAGCCAAATTCGAAGGGAGACAACTAGTACAAGTTATCCTGACTAAAGGTGGTCTTCGCCTACCAAAGGCTCTGGTGGTGACGCCGTCTTGGGCTCCACGGTGATCTCCGTCCTGCCGTCCTGCTGGTCTTGGTATAGTTGCACCGATATGGAAACCTTTGTCTGATGCCTCGTGACTCCTCGCTTGCGCTTGCCTCTTTAGCACCAAAGAGGAAACAAGGACACTGCACGTGCTGGCGCCCGTCTGGCTCCAGTCGTCATGGCTTGCGTCGTAGAAACCTCGCGAGGTGTCCCTCGCCTTGATCTCTCCGCTCCTCACGAGCTGGCCTGGTGAAGCCGCCCCTGAGGAGGTCTTGCGTCGTCCGCCTCGTGAGGCTTGGCCCCTCGCGATGGTCTTGAGTGTTTGCTGGTGAAGATGGGCCGTAGAGGGCCGCTGGTGGAGCCACGATGTGGGCCGTAGGCAGGCAAGTCTGGGGACCCGCGTTCCCAGGATGCTGACAAATAGAGGGATAACAGGGTCCGAATCAAAACACTCAACCAAACGAGAGAGAACCCAAAACCACGGAGCTCTGAGTGAGTTGATATACGGACAGAACACAAACACAACAAAAATGGAAATAAAACAAATGAACGAAAACACGGAGAGTACAACACCAACAATGACAGATCTAAGGGCTTAAAGTAAGCAAGGGTATCCTAGATACAGTTCCTGCAAAAAGAGTTAGTTCTTTTTCGCAACCCACACTTGTTTGGGCAACAAGGATCTCATTTTCTTTGTCCGATCAGGAGTATTATTTTGGCGAGATCTCCAAGACACATGTGCACTTCGAGAGTAATCATACGAATATGCATTGAACTTATTTCCACAGACATGAGTATAATGATTTGAGGAGATACACATCTATTCCTTCTGTCGAAGTTTTGATTGATATCCATTCGAGGGTTTTCCTGTGCCATTCTTCAAATGATAATCATTTCCTCGAAGAGAGTTACTCTGCATAGTCACGTCAGTAGTGACAGATAGACTTTCAATAATGCACTTCTTCACCCATATTTGCTTCTTGGTGAGCCTGACCTGCAGTTAGTACCAACATATCGAGTAAATACCACACCATTATGTTGTTTGAAGAGTTTCTAGTTTGAGTCACCAGACTTGTCAGTATTAACAGAAATGGGTCCGTTATATCCAGGAAGGGTTTCAGGTTCAAGAGTTTTACTCTTAGCAAGAATCCAAGTCGTTCGAGGATATTGCTCGGGAGTCCAATAGGTTCCATCAACATTCAGTTTCCTTTCGAAACCCAAACCTTCCTTTCGATGGTTTTTGTGCAGTATGGACTTTTTGAGCACATCACAAAGAGTTTGATGCCCTTTTAGGCTCTTTAGCTTTCCTGACTCGACAAGTTCTTTAACCTGCAATTTTCATCAGAGAGAGCAAAAAATTCCTAGAGGGAGGGGTTAGAAATATCATTCGTAGTGGTTGCAATATTCTCTCAGCATTGCTACATTCTAGGAATTTTAAGCAAGGAGGCACAAAATCATCAGGAAGTCGAACAGGTCGCTCGGTGAAGCGAGACGTTTTTTCTTTGGCAAGCTCATTATGAGATTCTTTTAGAGACTCGAGTTCTAGATTCCTGTTAAGGAGTTCATCAGATAAACTCTCGAAATTGACTGAAAGAGAGTCATACTTGCTGGAAAGATCATCGATAGTTGAAGAAAAAGCGTCATGCATTTCCATCAACTTTTGATTCTTCTCCATCTCTTCGACCACTAATCCTTCGGTTTTCCTGAGATTCTTCTCAGGCATTTCAAGTTCATCATGTTGAGATTTTGCAATCTTGACCAGCTTAGCATAGGAAATATATTCAGGAGAATATCCGTCCATGGATTTTTGGTGTTTTGCTGATACCTGATCCTTAGATGATTTTGCCATGAGACAGAATGTGATTGGTTCATCATCACTTGAGGCATCATCATCGGAGTCTGATTCGAGTGAATTGACTGATGATTCATAGGCAATGAAGGCATTGCTCCTTCCTATCCTTCTGTAAAATTCTTCATCATCTGATTTAGTGTCTGTTGCCTCCTCTTCAGACTCCAGGTTCAAATCAGCACATGCTCTGTTCAACTATGATATTCTCTTAATATTTGATTCGATGATTGCTCTGGCATTCACGTCAGTGACTGGTCCCGTCGAAGAATATGACGAAGATTCATTTTTCTTTGAGAGCTTAGTATGACGATCCATTCGTGTGAATCCACTGCAGTGAAGATATTTCCTTCGGTTGCTAGGTTTTCCTTCCCAACAGGGACTTTCTGCTATGAGATGACCGAATTATTTGCACTTGAACCACTTCATTTTTTTCGGAGATAACCTTCTTGATGATTCAGGCAAGTCAGGTTCGTCATCATCCGTGAGGTATAAATTGTGTCTTCTGAGAGCACCTAGCCTTTTTGTTAGCATCTCTAGTTCTTTGGTGATGGTGTGTTGATTCTCAATATATTCTTCTTCGTGTGAACTGCCATAGTTTGATAGAATTTCTCCTTCACCTTCTGAAGAAGATTCTTGATCTGCATTTTCTAGTTCCATCTTTTCTTCGTGAAGTGACAACAGCGTCATGACCTGTACATAGTGAAGTTCTTCATAATCTGGTCTTTGCTTGATTTCTGCTATGATGGGATCGAAGGTAGCGTAAAGAGCACTGAGCAGCTTATTCATCACATCTTTAGCGGTGATATCTGTCACTCCTTGTTGATGAAGTCTTTCAACAATATTTGTCAACCGATCAGTGAGTTCCATAGCACTTTCTTTTTGAAGGCTTCTGAAACCAACAAACATGGCACGAAGCATTTGAGTGTGAGGATCTGTTCTGGTGATGAATTCTTCATGAGCATATTTGATGGCATTCTAGATTTGCTTAGCAGTGTCAAGCATACGGAATCGAATGAAAATGTCCTTTGAGATACTAACATAGATGATATCTTTCGCTTGTGCATCCACTCGTAGCATAGCTTTGTCATCAGGGGTTGGAGCATCAGGGTGTTGAATAGTATATCCATATTCCACAATTTGCCATAGTTCTAGATCGATGGCTTGAATTCCGAGTCTCATTCTTTCTTTCTAGTAGAGATAGTAATTTCCATCAAAGATAGGAAACCTTTCAGAGTGCGAATATCTACCTGCATATGACACACTCAAAACTCCAAGGATGTCAGACCTTTAATAAAAAGAGACAGGGAGAACCTGCTCTGACACCAATTGTTAGGACCGAGAGTATATCGACAAGAGGGGGTTGAATTGGAGATTAAAAAATTCTTTTGAATGTTTTGAAGTGATCCAAAACACAGCATCGGAAATAAGGTTTGGTAGATACAAACTCAATCAAGCTTGCTATTGATACATCTCCAATGTATCTATAATTTTTTCCATGCTGTTATATTATCAATCTTAGATGTTTTATAATCATTTTATAGTCATTTTATATCCTTTTATGGTACTAACCTATTGATATAGTGCCAAGTGCTAGTTGCTGTTTTCTGCATGTTTTTTACATCGCACGAAATCAATATCAAACGGAGTCCAAATGCAACAAAACTTTACAGAGATTTTTTTGGACCATAAGGAACATAATGCGCCCTGGCTGCGCCTGGATGGTGCTCCGAGGAGAGCACAACCCACCAGGGCACGCCAGGAGGCCCAGGCGCGCCCTGGTGGGTTGTGCCCACCTCGGGTGCCCCACGGACCACCTCTTTGCTCTATAAATACCCCAATATTCCCAAAACCCTAGGGGAATCGACAAAATATTGAACCAGCCGCCGCAGAGTTCAGAACCACCAGATCCAAATATAGACACCATCTGGGATGGGTTTCACCACCTCCATTGGTGTCTCTCCGATGATGCGTGAGTAGTTCTTTGTAGACCTTCGGGTCCGTAGTTAGTAGCTAGATGGCTTCCTCTCTCTCTCGCTGAATACTCAATACAATGGTCTGTTGGAGATCCATATGATGTAACTCTTTTGCGTGTGTTTGTTGGGATCGATGAACTTTGAGTTTATGATCAGATCTATCTTCTTATATCCATGAAAGTTATTTGAGTTTCTTTGATCTCTTATATGCATGATTGCTTATAGCCTCGTATTTATTTTCCGATATTTGGGTTTTGTTTGGCCAACTTGATCTATTTATCTTGCAATGGAAATAGGTGCTTTGTAGTGGGTTCGATCTTACGGTGCTTGATCCCAAAGGATGTAAGGGGAACCGACACGTATGTATCGTTGCTACTAAGGATAAAACGACAGGGTCTATCTCTACATTGATAGATCTTGTCTACATCATGTAATCGTTCTTATTGCATTACTCCGTTTCTCCATGAACTTAATACACTAGATGCATGCTGGATAGCGGTCGATGTGTGGAGTAATAGTAGTAGATGCAGGCAGGAGTCGGTCTACTAATCTTGGACGTGATGCTTATATAGTGATCATTGCCTGGATATCGTCATGATTATTTGAAGTTCTATCAATTTTCCAACAGTAATTTGTTCACCCACCGTTTGCTATTTTTCTCGAGACAAGCCACTAGTGAAACCTACGACCCCGGGTCTATTTCTCATATATTTGCCTTTGCGATCTACTTTTCCTTTGCATTTACTTTCAGATCTATTAAACCAAAAATACAAAAATACCTTGCTGCATTTTATTCTTATTTATTTTATTTGGCATTCGATCTATCAATCTAGTACAATTTTATCTCACGTTCGTTTGCCTATCTTGAGGCGCCGTACCCGGAAGGGATTGACAACCCCTTTAACACGCCTGGTTGCAAGGATTTGTTATCTGTGTGCAGGGGCTGTGTACGTTGTGTTGCTTGGTTCTCCTACTGGTTCGATAACCTTGGTTTCATATATGAGGGAAATACCTACCGTCGATGTGCTGCATCATCCCTTCCTCTTTGGGAAATACCGACGTAGCTTCAAGCGACATCAAAAGGAATTTCTAGCGCCGTTGCCAGGGAGGATCTTCAACATATACCAGGTTCCTAATCACAAATCTCATCTCCTCACAATTTACATTATTTTCCATTTGCCTCTCGTTTTCCTCTCCCCCACTTAATAAAAATTTGCCGCTTTATTCACCCCTCTTTTTCCGTTCGTCGTTTTCTTGCCGGATCTGTTTTTAGTGCAGTCTTGTTGTGTGGTCATCATGACTCAAGAGAACACCAAGTTATGTGATTTATCAAATACCAACAACAATGATTTTATTGGCACTCCGATTGCTCCTCCCGCCACTAGTGCGGAGTCTTGTGATATTAATATTGCTTTGCTAAATCTTGTCATGAAAGATCAATTTTCCGGTACTCCTAATGAGGATGCCGCGTCCCATCTTAATACCTTTGTGGAATTATGCGATATGCAAAAGAAAAAAGATGTGGACAATGATGTGGTGAAGATGAAACTATTTCCGTTTTATTTACGTGATTCTACAAAAAAATTGGTTCTCTTCTTTGCCAAGCAATAGTATCGATTCTTGGAATAAGTGCAAAGATGCTTTTATCACTAAGTATTTTCCTGCCGCAAAAATTATTTCCCTTAGAACCCAGATCATGACTTTCAAGCAACTTGAACATGAGCATGTTGCACAATCTTGGTAAGGATGAAAATGATGCTAAGGAATTGCCCAACTCATGGGTTAAATCTTTGGATGATCATACAAAAAAATTATGCGGGATTGAATTTTGTTTCTCGTAATCTTTAAGATTCCGCCGCGGGTGGTACTTTTATGGAAATTACTTTGGGTGAAGCCACCAAATTTCTTGATAATATTATGGCAAATTATTCGCAATGGCATACCGAAAGAGCTCCTACTAGTAAAAAAGTTAATTCGATTGAAGAAATTTCTTCTTTGAGTGAAAAAGTTGATGCTCTTATGAAATTGGTTGCTAGTAAAAGTGCTCCTATTGATTTTAATGATTTTCCTTTGTCTACTTTGATTGAGCAAAATAGTGATGCCATAGATGTTAATTTTATTTCTCGAAATAAATTTCCACAACAATGCTTATAGAGGTAATTTTAATCCTAGGCCTTTTCCTAGTAATTCCTCTAATAATTATGGTAATTCCTATGGAAATCAATCTTATAATAATAATAGGAACACCTCTGATCTTGAGAACAATCATAAAGAATTTATCAACATGCAAAAAGTTTTCAACACTTCCATAGAAGAGAAGTTGAGTAAGATTGATGATTTGTCTAGAAGTGTTGATAGAATTGCTAATGATGTGGAAAATCTTGAGATGAAATTTTTTGTGCCTAAAGTTGATGAATCAACTAAAGCTCTTTCTGTTTCTATGGATGAAAGTAAGAAAAGAACCGCTATGCTTAGAGCTAAAAGAGAAATTTTAGAAAAATCGTTTTCTAGTGATTTCTTCCGCAAAAGTGATGAAGATCTTAAAATGATTGGTGTTTCTTCTATTGATTCCTTGTTTAGTAAAATTAATATTGATGAAAAAGGGACTGGATAAGAGTCAACTTTTGGTAGAAGGCGTCCCAATATTTCGGAGGGTGAAAATCTTATTCAGAAAATTGATGAAAGTGGGTTTGAAGAGGTCAAAACTTTAGCTAGTGATGTGCCCACTCTTTTGGATTACAAAGACTTTATATGATAGTTGCTCTTTGATTAATTGTATTTCTTTTTTGCAATCCATGATAAATTCACCCCATGCTTATGAAAAAATAAAGGTTTTACTAAACATATTGTTGATGCTATGATGAAAGCTTTTGAAGAAAAAAAATGGAATTAGAAGTTTTAATTCCTAGAAAATTGCATGATGAGAGGGAACCTACTATCAAAGTCAAGATTAAAAATTATGAGTGTTTTGCTTTGTGTGACATGGGTGCTAGTGTTTCTACAATTCTGAAATCTCTATGTGATGTGCTTGGTCTTACCGATCTTGAAGAATGTTCTTTAAATTTGCACTTGGCGGATTCTACTATTAAGAAGCCTATGGGAAGAATTAATGATGTTCTTATTCTTGCAAATAGGAATTATGTGCCCATAGATTTTATTGTTCTTGATATTGATTGCAATCCGTCTTGTCCAATTATTCTTGGTAGACTATAAAACTATAGCGCTTGTTGGGTGGAAACCCAATGAATAAAATTTATTTTTGCCTTTTTCTTTCTATTCTTGAGTGTTTACACAATTATGCTGCTGTTATGACTGTGTTTTAATTAGTGTAATATACAACTCAAAACCAATCATGATATTCTATAAGCCCATAGGACAAAACAGATCTACTCAAACATCATAGGATAACCACATATCATTGGGAAATAATATATGGCGTTGAGCACCATGTTTAAGTAGAGATTACAGTGGGGAAAAGAGGTGCTACACCACTGCATAGAGGGGGAGAGAGTTGGTGTTGACGGCGGCGATGTTGTTGGTGTAGATCGTCGTCACGATGATTGCCCTGGCGGCGCTCCAGCGCCACAGGGAGAGAGTGGGAGAGAGCCCCCATCCTTCTTCTTCTTTCGTCGCCTCCCCGCTAGATGGGAGGAGAGTTCCCCCTCCGGTCCATAGCCTCCATGGCGGCGGAGGGGCAGGAGCCCTCCGAGATTGGATCTCTGTTGGTGTCAAAACTAGCCGATCTCGAGTAGGGGGTCCCCAATTGTGCTTCTGAGGATCGAAGGTAACAAGGGACAAGTGGGACACAATGTTTACCCAGGTTCGGGCCCTCTTAATGGAGGTAAAACCCTACGTCCTACTTGATTGTATTTGATGAGTATAGGGGTTACAAGAGTCGATCTACCTTGAGATCGTAATGGCTAAACCCTAGATGTCTACCCTATGTGAATTCTGATTGCGTCTACGGACTAAACCCTCCGGTTTCTATACACACCAGAGGGGCCTAGGGTTGTACAGAGTCGGTTTGTGGAGGAAGGAAATTATACATCTGGACACCAATCTTGTTATCCACACATCGGAGAGTCCTACTCGGACACGAGGAAAAGCCTTCTGCTTTATATTTTCACGGCCCATCAGTCGGCCCATATCGAATAGCCCGGACACCCGAGGACCCCCTAATCCAGGACTCCCTTAGTAGCCCCCGAACTGGCCTTCAAATGACGATGCAGTATCTGGCTTATGTCTTTGGCTTTTGCAAGGTTGGTTCTTCACTACAGATTGGGGGGATAATAGTTCGGCCCTGGCTTCCTCGTCCCGCCTTTATGACTCCTTCCTTGTCGCCTCGATTTCCATGCACTGGGTGAATGCGAACGGTCTATAATTTTTTTGTCAAAAATAAAACGCCCAACCACACAGGGACGATGCCTATATAAGGAGGTCAGATCCCCCAAGTGCCATCCACATCATGCAGAAAAACACCAACACTAGCCACAAAAAAACTTCAAAACATGGCCAGCGCCCCAGGATCTTCTTTGTGCCCCCATGGCCCTCAAGTGGGTGATTGGCAGAGTTGCTCAGTGCCTCATCTTTAGTTGAGTCGACTCCAGACACAGGGATATCTTCCTCTCGCAGATCTAGTCTCTGTACGAGCGAGATTGGCCTCAATTGGCAATGACGTGCTGGCTGAAAATTTCCCCAACCCCAATAAGGAGGAGAGGGTGTGCTTTGTTCCGTTCCTTTTGCGGGGAATTAGGATTTGTGATCCTTCCCTTTCTCAGGGGTCTATTGGAATTTTACGGCATCCATCTGCACAACCTCACCCCAGGTTCAATTCTGCACATCTCAGGTTTCGTTGCCCTCTGCGAACTGTTCCTGGGCTGCGAGGCCCATTTCGAACTATAGAAAGTGCTTCTTCCTCGTCCCCCGCCATCGGGGAGGTCTATATTTGAAGTGGGCGGAACCGAAGTATGGCGTATAGCTGGATCAGGCTACCCCATTGGAACTCCCAAAGAGATATAACCACAATGGTCTTCGGAGTGGTTTTATATAGATGACATCCCACTGTCGGACCCAGTTTGACGTGGCCTCCCTGAATATTCCAGTGCTCCTCTAAAGAAATGCCTCAACTGGCGTCCCCGAAGTCCCAAGGAGGAAGACAGCGCGGAAATAAAAAGGTTGGTCAGCTAGGTCAGATTATTAGCTCATACCGAGCTCTCGATAATCGAAGTCATGGCCATTGCAATAAAAAGATGTGACCAGCCTCTCCAATCCAGAGTAACTCCTTTATGGTGCTACAACAGAGAAGACAACGCATCTCGTTATAGACGCAAGGGTCCATATACCCCGGCCGAACTGGCCGTGATCTTCACTGATCTATATAAGGGTGAGAAAGAAGACTTCCTCCGCTTAAACTACCGAGAAGGTTATTCCATGTACAACCCCATCGAATGGGTAAGAGTTTAATTACCCGTGTTTCTTTACTGCTATCAAGGCATGCTAATCAAGTTGTTCTTTGTTGTCATAAAACAGTCATGGAGGAAGATGATCGAGGATGTTAACTATCCCGCCTCATAGCCAGAGGATCACAACCGCGACGAAGACCCTGGCTTCTGCGAGGATCTGGATATATACATAGAGTTCAATGATGGAGTATTTTATCAGGTGAGCCTTGACGGCTTGGAAGTGGCTATTACAGCCGACTACCCCCGCCCATCTCCTTCTCCATTGTAAGTATTCGAAGAGCTTTCTCAAAAAGAAGTCCCTGCTTGCACCTTTATCCATTATATTGAACCGTACTTCATAGGATCGGCACTCGGCATACCGCACCCCCTCGAGGGCGGCCCCTACGCAGGGTAATCGCTCAAAACGATAGGAGATCGGGAGCGCCATAGATCCCCGCCAGTCTTCAAAGAGGTATGTCCGTTTGATATGTGCCTGGGCACGAGTTCAGATTGGTAAAGTTCCCTTCTATTTTTGATTCAGGAGGAACACACGACAGACAGTGGGAAAATGCCCAGCTAGCCGATGACCAATCCGGCACCGGACTCGTCGACCAGGACAAGGGCTGATGCAATGCCAGTTCCACCCCCTCTTGAGGATTCGAATGACATATCTGTCATGGATTCCGAGGTGGAAAGCATAATGAATCACTGTCGATTGAAAGAAGCCATGCATGCTCCAGCCTTTTCTGAGCAGGAATTTACCGCACTCATCTTGGTAGATGCATATATCCGAGCCGCTCGAGACGGACTTGCCGGAGTTACTCAATTGTTCGTAAAGGATATACAGGTAAGAGTTTGCGCAAGTTTAATAGACATATGCCAATAGCCCCTAAGACTTGAACGGTGAGGCTAACCGATTTAAGGATCGATATAACCTGCAGGTGCTCAAGGAGAAGAACACTGCGCTATCCCAGGAGCTGAAAACAAACCAAACACAGCTTAATGCCGTCACCTCCAAACTTGCGGAAACGAAAAAGGCCGCAATGACCACATCCGAGAAGAAGAAAAACGAGGAGGAAAAATAAAAACAATCCAAAGAGATATAGAGCTTAAAGGCTCAGTTATCGGCCGCTCGAAAAGAGAATGAGAAGTTGAAGGGCAGCATGTTTGGTATGACCTTTAATTTCATCAGAGAGACTAATATTAGTCTATAATGCGGAATGTCATAACTTTGTTGCTGCAGGTCTATTAACTGGTCGGCCGGAAAAAGAAGTATCCGGATTTCGAGGCGACGTGCTTAAGGAGCTGTCTGTGGTGCATGAGCGGGCCCGAAAAGCCATGAAGAATATGGCCAAGGCGTTATGGCCATCCGACACCCCTTCAGAAAGTATGGAGGGTTTGGCGAGCCTGTTCAAAGGTGTCCGGTGCCGCTTTGAGCTATGGAAGACGTCCGCCTGCCACGAAGGCGCACGAGAAGCCTGGGCGATGGTGAAAACACGCTTTACTAAGTTAGATCCGAATCATATGGCCTGGGTAGGACCGAAGGGACCAGTCGGGAAAGAAATTCTGGTGAACTTAGTGTATGACCAAGTAATGATAGCTGCAAAATATTCGCAAGAAGACTGTAGTTTAGACAGCCTTATAGATGGTATAGATAAGGAGTAGGCATTTGAATCAATGTACCAATGTACTTCTATTCTTGAATTTGTATCTCCAACTAAACATGTGAGAATTTGTCATCGCGGACTTTCGGCTTCGGCCTCCAGACCCATAAGGTGGAGTGTTTCTGGATACTATTGTGGAATGTAAAAATCATTCTTATGTACGAAAACCAGGCAATCCAGTCATATTGCTCAAACAAACAAAAATTCAGCTCGGGGAGGTATGTTATATTACTTATGTAATGAACATCTTCCAAGGAGAATAGTTCCGTTAAGGGTTCCTTTCCTTGGGTTGGCACGTTTAATTGCACATGCCTAGGCTTGGATCTGAACTACAGGAAACCTGTCCGGAATTTATTTGTTTGAAGAGTTACGGAAATGTAACAATCTTGTCATTGCTTGCCGACCAATTATTCTCTTAATAACGCTAACTTTTGGCTTCACCCGTCTGAGGTACAGGTCCGGATTACCCGGTTGTAACAATCTCAGAGGTGCTCCCTTTACACCCTAGCCGAACAATCGGGAACGTAGGGCGTAAACACAGGAGCGAGGCAACCTGGCTTGGCAAAAACATAATTCATAGAGGTGCATATAATGGCAAAAGGGTGTATATAAACAAATGACATAGTCAATGTGAGCTTTAGGATCTGTGTAATAAAAAGCTTCGGTTAAAGAAGCCCCCAGTCATGGTGGGGTGTATACATTTAAAAATATTTGCCCCTTAAGAGTTCGGCCTATCCGAACATATCCTGGGAAACGTATAAAAACAAGAAAACAAAAAATGAATGAATAGGAGAAGAAGGGAACGAAGAAAAGGAACGCGGCCGAACTTATGCGTAGAATCTTCGGAGTCGAGCAACATTCCATGGATTCGACTCGAGGTGATTATCCGATGCATTACGAAGGCGATAGGCTCCCCCTGTGAGAACTTCGTCTATAATGAAGGCCCCCTCCCATTTTGGTTTGATCTTGTCCTTCTTCTTCTCTAGGAGGCATGGAACGAGTTCACCGACATTAGAAGTCTTGGCCCGCACTTCTCTGCTTTGGTATCTCCGAGCCTGTTGTTGATAAAATATAGAACGGGCTCGTGCAATATCGCGCTCTTCCTCCAGGCCGTCTAGGTCGTCCTGCTGATCGAGCTCGGCTTCTCTATCTTCGTATATGCGCACTCGAGGTGAGTCATGAATAATGTTCCAGGGCAAGACAGCCTCTGCGCCGTACACCATGAAAAAAGGTGTGTATCCGGTCGTGCGATTAGGCGTAGTCCGCAATCCCCAGAGCACATAATCGAGTTCCTCAACCCAGTGCTTATCTGACTCCCGTAGGGATCGCACCAGTCTGGGTTTGATGCCACTTATTATCAGGCCATTAGCCCGCTCGACCTGACCGTTTGTTTGAGGGTGGTATACGGATGCATAATCGAGCTTAATGCCCAAGTTAGCGCACCAATTTTTCACCTCATCGACTGTGAAATTGGAGCCATTATGAGTGATGATGCTGTGCGGGACACCATAACGGTGTACCACGCCGGATATAAAGTCGATCACTGGCCCTGCTTCAGCCGTTTTTACTGGCTTGGCCTCTATCCATTTAGTGAGTCCATCATAACCAGTAAATATTTCTTCTTGTGGCTTCCCTCTTTAAGGGGTCCGACCATATCTAGCCCCCAGACTGCAAAAGGCCAAGTGATGGGGTTGTTCTTAAGGCAGTGGGCGGCATATGACTTTGATTGGCGAAAAGCTGACATCCCACACAGCGTTGCACAAGGGTCTGTTGTCGGTGTAAAAACCGGCAGATCTTGGCTAGGGGGTCCTGAACTGTGCGTTTAAGGTCGATGGTAACAGGAGACGGGGGACACGATGTTTAACCAGGTTAGGTCCCTCTTGATGAAGGTAATACCCTACTTCCTGCTTGATTGATCTTGATGAATATGAGGATTACAAGAGTTGATCTACCACGAGATCGTAATGGCTAAACCCTAGATGTCTAGCCTATATGATTGATTGTCTCTACAGACTAAACCCTCTGGTTTATATAGACACCGGAGGGGCCTAGGGTTGTACAAAGTTGGTTAACAGAGGAAGGAATATTCATATCTGAATGCCAAGCTTGCCTTCCACACAAAGGAGAGTCCCATCCGGGCACGGGAGGAAGTCTTCTGTATTGTATCTTCATGACCCATCAGTCCGGCCCATGTCACATAGCCCGGACGCCCGAGGACCCCTTAATCCAGGACTCCCTCAGTAGCCCCTGAACCAGGCTTCAATGACGATGTGTCCAGCGTGCAGATTGTCTTCGGCATTGCAAGGTGGGTTCCTCCTCCGAATACTCCAAAGCAGCCCTCAAACACAGAAAACATGTTCGGCTCTGCAAGACAAGTACCACACACAACTGCGGAGAGTATAGTATTTCATGAGTCCCATCTGCTAACAACTTTTATTGTTAGACATTACGTCCCTGCCCGATCAATATTTCAAACCGTTTTTAGCCTCTTGCTCCATTTTTCGAGATGCGATTTTCATTGGCACGTCTTGTCGAAGCAGAGATCGTGTCTCCTTATTGTGGGATTCTCATCAATACGGGCGTGGGTAATCCAACCGCGTCGTCTGCATGACCCTTGGGGAATAGGTGAGTTTTAAGGCGAAAGGGGAGGCGCTTGATATTCGCTGCCTTTATAAAGAGATAAGGATTCACCCTTTCCCCCACACCTTCTTTCTCTCTGCCCACCCATTCTCGAGCTTCAGCGCCCAAGCTTCCATCCTTTCCGCCTCAAAAAAGCACTCCGGCCATGTCTGGATCTGGAGCGTAGGGCAAGTGGATGGCCTCCTCCGTCATGGAGAAGGACATTACGATGCTCCGGGAGGCGGGGTACTTGGCCTAGGAAATCGCCCACCGTCTTCCGGCCAAGGGGCAGATCGTCCCCACCCCAGAGCCCCATGAGAGGGCGGTGTTCATTCCCCACTTCATCCGTGGGTTGGTTTCCTCTCCATCCATTCGTCCGTGGACTCATGATCTGTTACGTGCTAGATTTCCATGATCTGGCCCCAAACTCCTTCCTCAACATCTCGGCATTTATTGTCGTGTGTGAGGCCTTCCTCCGCATCCCTCCCCACTTCGGATTGCGGCTAAAGATCTTTAATGTGAAGCCGAAGGTGGTGGGTGGTCAACACGCAGAGTGCGGAGGCGCTATGGTGAGCAAGTTGTCCAATGTCCCATGGCCCAAAGGTACCTTCGTGGAGACCGTCAAAGGGTGGCAACAGCAGTGGTTCTATGTCATAGAGCCCCGTGACGTTACCCGGGCCGCGGCTCCTGAATTTAAGTCTGGTCCCTCGAGAAGGGCCTGGGCTGGGTTTCGTCAGCCAAGCTGACAGCGCTGTAGACGCGCATCAAGAGCATGGTGGACAAGAACATTAAGCTTGTCAATGTGATCCAGGTGATGCCTTTTCGTCGGATCCTTCCTTGCCAAAGCCGGACTTGCCATCTGTGGGAGTTCGATTCGGCCCAGCACCAGACCTTGCAACAGTTCTTCCGCGCCACACACGAAGGCATCTGGAAGGTGCTTTTTAAGGCCAATGAGACGTGGCCGAAGACGACCGAGGACTGTGGGTATAACCTGACCCATCCCGCCAGTCTGGTAAGTTTTTCGTATTTCAAGGTGTATCTTTCACCTGTACCTTCAAGGAAGATGTCTAAGATTCCCTATCTGTCTTTTCAGGGCTGGACGAAGAAGGCGGAGCGGATCCAGTGTCCGGTTCCGCTGCCTGAAAACCCATCTATCCCACTTCTAACGAAGATGCTGGTCCTGGCGCCCTACCAGGCGCCGGAGAATAAGGCCAAGAAGAAGGGCCAGGCGGGAAGAGGCGGCCTTCGCCGTAAAGGCACTTCGAACGTGACGTCCGAAGACGCTGAAACCCAGTCCTCCCGCACCACCGAGGACGAGGAGGAGGAGGAGGAAAGCAACTCTCCCCCTGAGGGGGGAAGGAAGAAAAGGGCGACCTCCACAAATCTAGAGGCAGAGGCGTCCAAGAAGGGGAGGGTCTCCCTCGCGGAGAACTCCGCGTTGGACACTGATAGCAGCTCCGAGTGGCACCCCAGGGAGAAGCCCCTAGCCGAATTGTAAGTACTCAAAGGCACTTATGCACACACATATCCAACTTCTTTACTTCGTGGTTTTAATATGTCGAATCATGCACTGCAGTCCGGCCCACGCCCGCCCGCAGTGATCCTCATCTTCGGGGAATTCGTTGGATCCAAATGTGACGGACAGCGGGTCACTTCCGGCGGCGTACTCTCCCAAGGCTACGGACGACGCCAAGGTGTTGTCCCGAAGGACCTTCCCAGGCCAGGGAGAGGTACAAGAGGTCGTGAAGGTGGCACCAGAGGGTGATACCTCGGCCGCCGGACACATGGGGGAGCAAATCCCCCTGGAGACTGGCGATGGGGGCCATATCCAATTCGGCCCCCAGCCGAATACTATTCCGGAGGCCCATACGGCTCCAGAATTAGGCAAGCAGCCTCCTTCGAAAGAAGGAGGTGCACCTATTCCGCCACTGACCTCTGTCCATCCAGGGGCACCGGATACTCTACTGGAAGCACTTCAAAGTGCTTCCATTGTTGAGGAACACCGTATCCTCATGGGTACGGTGGTTGAGAGGGTTCAGTCCGCTAAGAGCAGACTGACCGAAACCTACACCAGCCTTCTAAACGGCTTTGAGGTATGCGACGTAGTTATACAAAAAGAACTTCATAGTATAAACAGTAGCCCCTGAGACTCTGTCCGGTGTTCGAAAAGAAAGGCCGGATAGAGGATCAAATAATTTTCGCAGGAGACTAACCTTACATGTCTACGTGAATTAGCATGCGTCAATTCTAGCTGCAACCTCCCATTCTGCCGAAATCTCCAAACTGAAGCAGAGTCTGGAGCGGGCCGAGGAAGAGCTCGGCCATGTGAAAAAACAACTAGAGGACAAGCAAGGTATGCAATGGCCTATTCAGATTTAGAAAGATATGAATGTTTTTGTTCATCATGTTTATTATGATGTTTCGTAGGAGCTGCGGCCGAGGTGGAGTCCCTCAAGAACGCGCTGGCCGAGGCCTAGAAGAGGGCGGCGAAGGAACAAGCCGCCCGCGAAAAACACGAGGCAAGGGTCGGGGAGGTCCAGCAGGAGCTCCAGGATGCCGTAAAGAAATGCGAGTCCTTGGAGCGCAAGATTGCGGACCAAGAATCTAAACTTGCTATGGCCTGCCAAATCTCACAAGAGGTCCGGGTTGAAGCCCAGGGCGCTCTCCAGGAAATCCAGGAGGCCAGGAAAATCGTGGCGGGTAAGGCCTTTATTATGCAGAGCAAATTTGTGAAGAAAAGATACCTCGTACTGACCCGGATTTGGAGTTCTCCAGGAGCGTTTGCGGACCTGCCGCGCAGTGTTGCTGATGATGTGGAGTTCTTCCGAGCCGAAGAAGGGAGCTCAACAGAGAAGTTATTCTGGTCGCAATACCTTGCACTAGAGCATCTGGTGCCCTTTAGCGATCAGTTGAAACAGCTGACCGAACTACATAGGGTGGCCGAAATGGCCATGAAGGATTTGATAATCCGTCTATGGCTTGCTGAAGCCATACCCATCAGCTATTTCGGGCTCATGAAGCGGCTGGTCGATGCCTGCCCTCGGCTTGATGCCATCAAGCGGTCGGTCTGCATCGAAGGTGCACGGATGGCCTTCGCCCGTGTCAAGGTGCAGTGGGCGAAGATGGACACCGTCAAGCTCGCGACCGAGGGACTGCCCGCGGGCAAGGAGCACCGCATGCCCGAGCGGTATTTTGATGATGTCCTGAAGGGATCCCGGATTGTAGAGGGCCAGTGTGCAGAAGACATTATCTTTGAATGAATACATTCATGTTATCATGTCCTATATTATGAAACAAAGCCGAGATGTAATATAATTCTTGTTGTTTATTTAAAATTTTGCCTCCTGTGCGGCCGTTTTATTAAATCTGAGAGTTGGCTAGTCGTCGGCTTCAGCCCCCATGTAGGTAGTACGGGGGTGTTCGGGTTGGAACCTAAACACTCTTGATCCAATAATTTTGTCCTTGAAGGATGTGTTTAGCGCGACGAACCAGGCATGTTGCATTATCACCCTCACTTAGCCATTTATCACCCTCACTTAGCCATAGGAGTTTGACATTAGGAATGTAGGCTCAGCCCCTAGTCAGTATTTGTTAATTCGGACTAGGGTGATGTAGACACCTGATCGGGTGGAGGCCGATCCGTTGCATAATGCGGCAAAAAATCGCAAGAGATTTTAACCTCCGAATAGCTGACCAGCTCTCACCGCATCATGACAGTCAGTTTTTGGCTTTCTCTACTGGGGTGTTTATCCGGATAAACCAGAAACACAGTCGCAGTAGTTCTCCCTTTATTACCCTAGCCGATAGGACAAAATGTAAGGTAGTAAGCACATGATCTGGGCAACCCAACTATTGACGAAAGACATGATTCAGAGCCGATGCATATAATGCTAAATTCGGGGTGCCGAACTATACTGTAAAAGTGTTCGGACTTGTTGCCATAGTATGGAGTGCAATAAAGCCCCTAGCGAATTAAGGCGTACCAAAGTGTACGGTGCAATCGATAAGAATAGCGAAATAAAATGAAGTAGTAAGCCAGTGCCACACAAGTTGGGCCGCAAACTGTTTCCATTATTGTTTGATTAATACGTCAAAGTGTATTTGTACAAATAGTACGATAAGCAACAGGGCTATTTAACATGCCGAGATCAAGGGGGAGCTTTGTGCGGGTCCTGAAAAAGAGGTAGAGTGATCATCAAGAAGACCACCTAGAGATTCCCCCGCACGTCTATTCTACTTGCCGCCTTGGTATATCCATCCTTCCAAAGGATCGATGATCAGGCCATCGTGAGGGGCCTGTGGAAAAGAAACCTGAAAAAAGAAAAGGGAAAGTATGTGTGCCCAGGGAAGGTCGAGCCGTATTATGGACCACAATCGAGTTATGCCTCCGTCTTTGCCCATGGTATTTTGAGTGCGTGGTTATGTACGCGCAGTATGTACGCCACCATTTGGTCGGGACTGAGACGGAGGCCGAATTGCTACTCGAACTCCTGACAAGCTGGACTGTCATGCTGTGGAGTAGTCCGGACTCATTTGATAGTGTCCGGGAGCTTAGCCGCTGAATTAATATTCTGCTTGATAAGGCCGCTCTGTACTTCCGCTGCCAAGGCCGCGGTGTGCTCCTCGGTACGGAGGGAGTGTTTCGTGTTTCCATTGACTGTTATGACACCGCGTGGTCCGGGCATCTTGAGTTTGAGATAAGCATAGTGTGGCACCGCATTGAATCGAGCAAATGCAGTTCGTCCGAGCAATGTGTGGTAGCCACTGTGGAAGGGGACGATATCGAAGATCAAGTCTTCGCTTCGGAAGTTGTCCGGAGATCCGAAGACGACTTCCAATGTGATTGAGCCTGTGCAGCGGGCCTCAACACCTGGTATTACTCCTTTAAAGGTAGTTTTTGTGGGCTTGATCCTTGATGGATCGATGCCCATCTTGCGGACCGTATCCTGATAGAGCAGGTTGAGGTTGCTGCCACCATCCATGAGGACTCGCGTGAGGTGGAATCCATCAATGATTCGGCGAGGACTAGTGCGGCTAAACCGCCATGACGGATACTGGTCGGATGGTCCCTGTGATCGAAGGTGATTGGGCAGGACGACCATGGGTTGAATTTTGGGGCGACTGGCTCTATCGTGTAGACGTCCCTGAGCGTGCGTTTGCGCTCTCTCTTGGGGATATGGGTAACGTATATCATGCTCACTGTTTTAACATGGGGGGGGGGGGGAACTTCTTCTGTCCCCCTGTGTTCGGCGGACGGGGCTCGTCGTCGTCGTCCTCACTTTGCGACCCCTTCTCCTTGTTCTCGATATTTAAATTGCCGGCCTGTTTAAAGACCCAACAGCTTCTGTTGGTATGTTTGGCTGGTTTATCGGGGCTGCCATCGATCTGACATGGATGATCGAGTATGCGGTCCAAGCTGGATGAGCCCGGATTATTTCTTTTAAATGGCTTCTTCAGCTATCCGGACTTGGAGCCACTGAATCCGGCATTGACCGTCGTGTCATCGGTATTGTCACCGTTGCTTCGACACTTGTGCCTATTGCGTCGGGGCTTGACGTTGCTATTTCTGGCTTCAGAGGTGCCAGGTTCACTTGCATTATTATTCCTACGGGCTAGGTAGCTATCTTCTCCCGTGCAAAAGCGGGTCATAAGTGCCATGAGGGCTGCCATGGACTTCGGCTTTTCTTGGCCGAGGTGTCGGGCGACCCATTCGTCGTGGATGCTATGCTTAAAAGCCGCTAGGGATTCGGCATCCGAACAGTCGACGATCTGGTTCTTTTTAGTTAGGAACCTAGTCCAGAATTTCCTGGCTGATTCTCCGGACTGTTGAACTATGTGACTTAAGTCATCGGCATCTGGAGGTCGGACATATGTGCCTTGGAAGTTATCGCGGAAGGCGTCTTCCAAGTCCTCCCAGCGTGCCGAGCTAGTCCCTTGAGTTTTAGCGGGAGGTATGTGATGGCAAGAAGATCATCACCGCAGGCCATACGAATATGGAGAAGAAAGTCCTCAATCCATACCGCGGGATCTGTTGTTCCATCATATGATTCGATATTCACGGGTTTAAACCCTTCTGGGAATTTGTGTTCCATTACTTCATCAGTGAAGCAGAGGGTGTGTGCGGCGCCTCTATATCAGGCCAAGTCGCGACGTAGCTCGGATGGAGTCCGTCTGTGGTTTTCGGCCCGGATGTGGTTGTGCTTGTCACGTCCGGCTAGATTGCCGTCGTCGCGCGCCGGGGCACGCCCCCGTGATCTGTAGATCGATATGGTTTGGCCTGCTCTATATTCCAGGTCCTGTCGCAGGTCATATGCATATTCCTGAGCTGTTGTGTCTCTACCTTTACGGCGAGGTAGTATGGGCTGGTGTTCGGCTTGAGTTGCCGTTTTGTCCCGGCCACGTGGTGGTCGGTCAGCCGCATTACACATTGATGGTACTGGCTCAAGTGCCTCGTCATCGAATTGGGGTAGCAGTTTACGCTTCGGGTAACTTTTGTTTGGGTGCTCGAGGCTGTATTCCTCGGCTGCCAGGACATTAGTCCACCTGTCGTTGAGTAGATCTTGATCAGCTTGAAGCTGCCACTGCTTCTTTTTCAGGATCCTTGTAGTGGCAATTAGTCGGCGCTTAAAGCGCTCTGCTCGAGGGGTTCCTCAGGCACGATAAAGTCTTCGTCGCCGAGGCTCACCTCATCCTCAAAGACTAGAAGATAATTACTGTCCTCCGAGTCTTCATTTACGGCCTATTCATTTGGGATAACTTGCCCATCTTCCCGATCGTCCTGTTCGGAAGTTGGCTCGACGGGGTTTCCTTGGTCTTCGGCATCGTCTGGAGTATTGTTGTCTCTCATGCCGGTATTGCTGTCTTTTTCACGGCGTGATTTAGAGTGGCGCCGCTGACGTCGGCGCTTTGGTTGTATCTCAGGAGGTTTATCCTCTACTAGATTTTTCTCGTTATCGCCGTTACCCTCTTTGGGTGTATCCACCATGTACACGTCATACGAAGAGGTGGCCGTCCAGCATCCGGTAAACCGCGGGTTTTGGGCCTGCTCTTCTCCGACATCGTCGTCCATACCGTCGACCTCTTCGGAGCCGTAATCGAGCATGTCAGTTAAGTCCTCGACAGTGGCTATGAAGTGGGTGGTGGGTGGGACGTGAAATTCCCCACTCTCAGCCCCTAGTCCGGGCTGGGCGTAGTCGGACATTGCTCCTCTATAATAACGAGGGACCGCATCAAGTCCAGAGCCTCGCTTAAAGGCGAGATTTGGCCAGGGAGAAGAGAGTCCGTGGAGTATGGCAGGAAGGAGACTCCTTGGCCGAGCTCACATGATGCTGACTCCGAGTGTTCGGAGCCAGTGTCCGGCTTCATGATGGTTGCCAGCGACACTACTTCCTCCGGCTCTCTCATACTTGGCTTAGTGGCTCCAAATAGTCCGACGGGCCCAAGAATCCCGTCTTCGGACCTAGCGATGTGCTCTGGATCTAAGGCCAGAGCGAAGGCTGGGGTCGTGAACCCTTGGAAAATCAAGTCTCCTCGGATATCAGCGACACAGTCTAGATTTCCAAAACTAATCTGGTGACCTGGGGCGTAGCTGTTGATCTGCTCTAGATGGCCAAGGGAGTTGGCCTGCAGTGCGAAGCCACCAAAAACAAAGATCTGGCCAGGAGAAAGGCCTCCCTCAGGGCAGTATTGCTATAGATGATGGATGGAGCCATCGAACCTTCTGATGACGACACAACGAAACTCTCAATGAAAGCACCATTGTCGGTGTCAAAACGGCAGATCTCGGGTAGGGGGTCCCAAACTGTGCGTCTAAGGTCGATGGTAACAGCAGACGGGGGACACGATGTTTACCCAGGTTTGGGCCCTCTTGATGGAGGTAATACCCTACTTCCTGCTTGATTGATCTTGATGAATATGAGGGTTACAAGAGTTGATCTACCACGAGATCGTAATGGCTAAACCCTAGATGTCTAGCCTGTATGTTTGTGATTGCCTCTACGGACTAAACCCTCCGGTTTATATAGACACCGAAGGGGCCTAGGGTTGTATAGAGGAAGGAATCTTCATATCCGAACGCCAAGCTTGCCTTCCACGCAAAGGAGAGTCCCATCTGGACACGGGAGGAAGTCTTCTATCTTGTATCTTCATGGCCCATCTGTCCGGCCCATGTCACATAGCCCGGACGCCCAAGGACCCCTTAATCCAGGACTCCCTCACCTATTTATCTGCTCGGGCTGTTGGCCAAAAGAAACCTGTATGGAAGGCCTTGCTTACAAGGGCCTGAGCTGCGGCGTGATGGCCACCTAGACCAGCTTGTATTTCTGTCAAAAGCTGTGGTCCCTCCTCTTTGGAGATGCACCTTTGAAGGACTCGAGTAGTACTTTTATTGTATAGATCACCTTCGTGAATTTTATAGGCTTTAGGGCGTCGAACTATGCGACGGGCCTCATTTTGATCATCAGGAAGCTCCTACCTATTAAGGTAAGCCAGGAACGGTTCGGTCCATGGAGCAATAACGGCCATGATTACATGGGCAGAAGGTGTTATTTTGGTTGCCGATCCTCCGATGACATCTGTATTGTGTTTGGTTGTTGGGGGTACGATCGGGTCCGGATAGTATTTCCGCTCTCGTCCTTCCATACCATGGATGGCTTAAAGAGCCTTTCCACAAAGGTTTTAGGTGGGACGGGATCTATCGGCGTCCTGGGAACAAGGGTACCCAGACTTGCCTGCCTGCGACCCACGACGTGGCTCCACCAGCGGCCCTGTACGACCCATCTTCACCAGCAAACACTAAAGACCCTCGCGAGGGGCCAAGCCTCGCGAGGTGGATGACACAAGGCCTCCTCGTGGGCGGCCTCACCAGGCTGGCTCGCAAGGAGAGGAGAGATCAAGGCGGGGGGCACCTCGCGAGGTTCCTGTGACGCAAGCCATGGCGACCAAGGCCAGTCAGGTGCCAGGCGGGTGCCAGCGTGCAGTGTACTCGTTTCCTCTTTGGTGCTAAAGAGGCAGGCGCTGGTGAGGAGTCCTGAGGCATCAGGCAAAGGTTTCCATATCGGTCCAACAAGACCAAGACGAGCAAGACGGCAGGACAGAGGTCACCGTGGAGCCCAGGACAACGTCACCACCAGAGCCTTTGGCAGGCGAAGACCACCTTTAGTCAGGATAACTTGTACCGATTGTCTCCCTTCAAATTTGGTCATTGTTGGATCCCTTCCCGCCTACATTTGGGAAGAGGACGAGGGCCTCTATAAATAGGACTAGCCACCGCAGTAGGAGGCAACTAACATCCATTCCACCCTCACACACACAACCTCATCGAGCCCAAGAACACCTCTCCTCAGGAGGCTGTTCTTCCCTTGTACTTGTTCATCCTCAGCCCAAGAGGCAATCCACCACACCACACTAGAGTAGGGAATTACACCACATCGGTGGCCCGAACCAGTATAAACCCTGTGTCCCTTGTTCTGCGAGTTCGACGTGCTAAGCTTTGAGATTGTGGTGAGAGCGTGAGCTAGGGGGAGGAGAGATCTTTGTGCGCACCCCATAGTTCGAACATCAAGATTTTTGCCGGAACCCGAAACTCGACAGGATCGCGTTTGGCGCCCATTCGAGCGAGGATGTCTGCTGCCCATCCCGGGGAGGACGGCGGGCTGCGTGTCTGCGTCGGCATCCCAAGGCTCAACTGGGCCGCATCTCAGGAGCGCTTTTGGCCTTCACGCGTTGGGCGTTGCGAGGGTCCACCTCACAGCTATGTTTGCATGCCATTTGGCCTGCCAAGCGTGGCAGCTGCCTTCCAGGGCGACCTACAGAGCATCCTGGCAGCTCAGGAGGCCAGGCATCACGCAGTCCTAGCGGAGATGGAGATGGTCCTCAAGGAACCACCCGAGCCCCCAGAGCCTCCCTAGGCTCGGGGCCCTGATGGCTTATGAGGAGTGACTCCTTCATCATGCGTCTTCGGCTACCCCAACACCCCTTCGACAACGGAACCAGGTGACATTTTCCAAGTTTATGTAGCTGGGAGCACCCCTCGGGCTGCATTATTCCCAGGCCGCATGGGCCTGTCCCTGCGGCATGTATCCTTTTGCATCTTTAGCTTACTCTGTTGGGGGCTCCCCTCGGGCTGCATCATCCCCAGGCCGCTCGGGTCCGTCCCAGCGGCATGTATCGTTCTCGCATCTATCTAAGCTAGCTGGTTCCCATGCCTGAGTTATTTATAGTCATCACTTGCTTAATTTTCACTCACCGCGGCCGCCCGCGTTGCCGGTCAGCCCCTCGCTCATCCTGCTCGGGGGCCACTCATGCTGGGACGGCGCTTGTGCTCGGGTCCGTCCCTACAACGCTGACAAATCTGAGCGGTCAAGCTCTGGCTCGCCGCACGCCCGCGCATGTCACCTCACCAGGCCCTCGGTGCCTTCATCTCCTCGCAGAACGACCAGTGGCAGACCATAAAGCGTCGTTGCAATTTGTATCCCTCCACGCTCTAACTTGCAGGAACCTCCTAAGGGCGACGGCAGGCGGTACCGCGGACTCCCTCTTTTCCCATGCGATTCACTTGTGCGTTAAAGGGGGGCTCCTGAGCATCACGACTCAGGAGCTCTTACTGGCTCTCCAGCCCTCACCCCTGGCCTTGAGCGCGGCATCGCGACCTGGCATACCAGCGGAGGCTGAGCTCACTCGAGGGCCGGGACCCGAGGACGTAGAGCACACGAAAGAGCGTGGAAAAGAGGAGGAGGTTCGCACGAGCCTAACCTAGCTGCACCATGGCTGTTGACGCACGAGTCAAGGGTTGCACAAGGAGTCGACTCTGGACCGCTACGATAAGTTTCACACCCGGGTCAGCCGAGCGATGCGGCATAGCATTCGCATCTCCTGCAGCCCCGTTGTGGCAACGTCGCCTCCCTTTCCAATCTTCAGGTAGCTGCTTGCACGCCAAAGGGGACCTCTTGAGCATCGCGCCTCAGGAGCACTTACTGGACCTCGGGCCGCTCACCTCCTGGCCTTGACCACGACATCGTGACCTGGCATATCAGCGACGGCTGCAGCCTGCCTGGGGACCAGGACCTGTCGGTGTAGAGTGCTAAGCTACCGCGCAGTTGGAAAGGGGAGACCGAGCCGAAGCAGGACGTGCATTCGTAAATCTTCATAATAAGGATGATATCAAAAAAAGTCATTACAGACCCTTTACATGCCCCATGGGGTTCGTCTCGAATCCTCGCAAGGAACAGAAGAAGAAGGTGACTAGGAGCCCTATCTACACGCGCCAACGCTGCCGACGCCATCATCAACAGTGGGCCACGGGAGGCCGGCGCCAACCCCATCCAGGTCAGCAACGGCGGTGGTCGGACACTGCAGCCGTGCTCCGGGCACGGCGAGAGCTCGGGGGCACATAGCTGTCGTCGCTTGTCTCCGGAGTCTCGTAGGGCTCGAGAGTCGCTGGACTCCCAAACGCCACCGCTGCTGCCGGAGGAACCGCTGGCGAGGCCAGCTGTCGGAGTAATGGACTACGGGTAGGCAGACCTGAGCCCCTGAACCTTTCAAAACATCGGGGCAGGCTGCGCCCCTCAAGACCCCAAGACAAAGAGCCGCCTTCAGATAGTCGGCAACAGAGTCGCCGACTGCACCTCTGGGCCGAGTCCCACGGGCCGCCTTCAGGACAAGCCGACTCCAAGCCAGCGACCTCCAGCGAGGCCGGCTACAAGGGGTCAGCCCGCGACCTCCACCACCTCACGCCTGGGCGACTATGGGGTAAAGCCGCCTCGCGGCCCATCCCTTGATCCATAAAGGGCAGTATAGCTACTGAGCGCCCGTGCAAGCGGAGATCTCCGTCCGGCAAGATTGCCATATGTCGGCCCCGACATCGAGACTGCGGGCAGATTCCTGTACCCACGTTGGCCTGTCACGACGACCGAAGACGGCGGGACCCGCTGCCGGGCGGGAGTGCCGAAGACGGCGAGCACCCCAAAGACGGACCCGATGGAGTCGGCGGCCCTTCCAGCAGGATCCACGCGCGCCATTAACGAGACAAGGCGGGGAATGGCAGCGGTGATCGCCCGCCAGCGGCGGCATTGTTGCCATAACCCCATGACCAAGCTTCGCGTCATTAGAAGCACGGCTCTGATGTCTGCAGCTGGCAAGACCCGCTTCTGGCCCGGACAAGGGCTGTCGGCCACATCTTTGGGCCGCCCGGTAGCCCACTAGTCGGCGGGCCCCAGGAGTCGGCGAAGAAGACGGCGACTTAGAGACTGACGGCTTGGACCCACACCTGGCCGGATTACCATTGTACCCCCGGGGGGTAGGCCTATATGAACCCCCCGGGGCACCCATGCAAAGGGTTGGAAGCTAGTAGTTTTAGACACACACATAGAGGGAGAGAAGAGCAAGTCATGCCCTTCTCCTTCCTCACCCCGAACAGCTAAAGGAGCCTCTTGTACCCACTTTGCCATAGTGATCATGCAGAGACCCCTTGAGCAGCGATGAGGGGTGTTATCTCCTCGGAGAGCCACAGGCTGGGTAAGATTCGTCGGCGTGCATGTCTTCGCCTCATCCCGTTTCCAGGCACCAACGACGTTCTACTCGCCCCCTCCATGATAAGCCATCCTTTGCCATATGTCGCACCCAACCCCCGACATTTGGCGCCCACCGTGGGGCACAGTGCACCGTCGTTCGGAGACACACTGCTCGACGGAACCTTCTTCCTCCACAGCGGCGCAGCCGGCCCGGCTGACGCCAGATGGAGTTTGCGCCGGCGCTGCATGGCGCTGAGGCTGCCTGCGCGGCGAGTTGCCTCGCCGAGCTTGTCGGCGAGGTTCGCCTCTCCGACGAGCCTGCGTCCGACGCAGGCACGGACGGCCCCGAAAGGCTCCTCGCGGGCCTCCTCGAGCAGCTCCACGTCTACGACGAGCCTGCCGCCGACCTGGAGTCCGTAGGCTCCACCGACCCGATGCTGGTCGATTCGACACGCGTCGCTCGGCGCTGCGTTCCCCCACCAACGTGGTGGTCTACGACGAGCCTCTCCCTCGCGCGGGGAGCGGCAGGAGCACCGTCACAGAAGTACTCGTCATCATTCACAGCGAGCCCTCCGGCAGGGGGGCTCGTGACCCTCTCGACACTGTTCTGCATGACCTGACCGCCTCCATTCCGGAGGACGCCGATGCCGAAACGCTGGAGGCGCGCCGCCTTCAGCTCCTCGCGGGCGCACAAAGCTGGCAAGCATGAGGCGCTTGTCGGAAGCCTATCGGCGTGAGATGGATCGCGCTGGCGGCGCTCGCCCGACTCGGCTGAGCCTAACCGCTTAGGTGCGGTCCGGCAGCAGCGCGCTGCCCTCGCCCGATCTGTTTGGGGCCGGTCGCCTGTACGCCACGCCCGGCGAACATTCGCGCCGCCAGCGGCAGCGACGAAGCTGGATAACCGGCGAGGCGCCGCTGATGACGGAGCGAGTCCAGCAGCTCCTCGACGTCCGCCCGCGCAAGAACGAAGGCTTGCCACACGGAGGCGCCACGACGACAACACGACGACTTGCCTCCCCGCCGAGATCAAGGCGCGACATCTCGGACGCCGACTGGCGGCGTCCGCGGAAGAAAGAACCAGGATCCGGCTGTCAGCCATAGCCGGACTCACATCTCCATCAAACGCGATGAAGACGGCCGCCCCAGGGTGGTGGAGCGGCGGGACGACTATCAGCCTCCTCCTCCCCGCAGAGAAAGGCGAGTCTCCCCGCCACCCGTCGAGCATCCGACTCTCGGCGACTTCGCTTGGCGCCGAGAGGGAAATCGGAGAGAACGACGCCCGCCACCGCATCGGCGACTCCACCGATCCCTGGCGCTAGAAGAAGAAGATGAGTTGGGCCCACCCTGTTTCGGACCTCGCATCCGCGACGAGCCCTTCCCCCGAGGATTCACACTCCCCCGAGACACACCCAAATACACCGGCTCCGTGAAGCCGGAGGACTGGCTGGTGGACTACTCCACGGCCGTCAGCATAGCGAATGGCAACAAGCGCGTTGCCGTAAAGTATGTTCCCCTCATGCTCCAGGGCACGGCCCGGACATGGTTGAACAGCTTGAGGCCCCGCAGCATCAACGGCTGGGTCGACTTCACCAAGGCCTTCATCCGCAACCTCACGAGCACATACAAGCGACCTCCCAAGCCTCGTCAGCTGTCCTTGTGCGTGCAAGGCCCCAACGAGTCCACTTGCGACTACCTCACGCGCTGGGGCGAGCTCCGGAACTCCTGCGAAGGAGTGCACGAGGTGCAGGCAATCGAGTACTTCACCACCGGGTGCAGAGAAGGCACCCTCCTCAAGCACAAGCTCATTTGCGACGAGCCGGAGACCCTCGGCAGCTGCTAGTCATAGCGAACATAAGTACGCCACTGCTGACTCCTCCATGAAGACGGAGATCGAAGTCATTGCGGCAAAGTAGCTCCTCATGCTCCCGAACTCCGGTGGCGGCAATGACAGAATGATCATGGCGCAAGGCCCGTGATCGGCTTTCAACCACCGGCAGTGGCGACAGTCAAGACCAGCAGCCAGAGGGCAGCCTCACGCTAAGCGGCAAAAGGCGGCAAGTCCAGGCTGGTTGCGGCCTTCTCTTCTGGCCGAGACTCTGGGCCGGACCCTGCACCCAAGTTCCACAGTGGCCTTGAAGCCGTCAAATCACACCACCGGAAGTGCCCTTTGGATCGCCAAGGAAGACGGCCTTGCCCTCCTCCGCTTTCTTTGGCTGCCGCCTCCACCACCGCCCCGCGAGCCGGCTGTCCGGCCCGATCGGCATGATACAAGACGATTACCCGGAAGAGCACGGCGCCTATGTCGTGTTTACCGGCGTGGCTGATGATCGCCAAGAAGAAGCGGCAAGAAAGCAAGAGGTGAATGCCGTAGCATCAGCGCCCGGAATTCATGCACTAGTCCGAGAAGCCCATCAGCTGGAGCCGTGCTGATCACCCAGAGGTGATGCCGAACCCGGGCTCCTACGCCCTGGTCTTGGGAGCCACCCTTGCCACGGATAGGCGGGCCGCTCGCTTCTCGCAAGTACTAATAGACGGAGGCAGCAGCATCAACATCCTGTACAAGGATATGATGGAGAAGCTAGGAATCAAGCAGAGGCAGCTTCAGCATAGTCGGACTGTGTTCCACGGAATTGTACCTGGCCTTTCCTGCTCCCCGATTGGCAAGATTACGATGAAGCGTCCTCTTTGGGGACAAGGATCACTTTCGCCGAGAGCAGTCTGGTTGAAGTGGTGGACCTCGAGCCCCTACCATGCCTTGCTTGGCCGACCTGCTTTGGCAAAGTTCATGGCGGTCCCCCACCACGCCTACCTCAAGATGAAGATGCCGAGTTCCAAGGGGATTCTGACCGCATTCGGCGATTACAGAAAGTCGTCTACCGTGCGTTTGAAAGCAACCCGGCTAGCCGAGTCCCTGGTGATCGCAGCTGAGAAGCGGCTCCTGGATCGGGTCGTGGCGATGGCCGGCAAGCAGCCGGAGATATCGCCCGACCCCAAGGATTAAGAAGCTGAGGGCTCGTTCAAGCCGGCCAAAGAGACCAAGAGGATACCCTTGGACCCGGAGCACCTAGAGAAGTACGCTGTCATAGGTGCGAACCTCGACAGCAAATAGGAAGGCGAGCTCGTCGATTTCCTCCGTGAGAATCGGGACATCTTCGCATGGTCCCCCAAAGACATGCCAGGTGTACCAAGCGGATTTCGCGAGCACAAGTTACATGTCCGACCTGATGTGAAGCCCGTCGGGCAGCCCTTGCGCCGCTTTGTCGAGAAGAGAAAATAAGAGTTGTTGGAGAAGAGATAGCCCGGCTCCTTGCGGCGGTTTCATCATGGAGGTTTTCTTTCCGGAATGGTTGGCGAACCGGTCCTGGTACTAAAGAAGAACAAGCGATGGCGGATGTGTATTGACTACACAAGCCTCAACAAAGCCTGCCCCAAGGACCCGTTCGCTCTATCCAGAATTGATCGGGTGATAGACTCCACGGCCCGGATGCGAGCCGTTGAGCTTCTTAGATGCATATTCAGGATATCATCAGATCAAGCTGAACCCGGCCAGATTGAAGACCGCCTTCATCACGCCATTTGGAGCCTATACGCTGCACGACCATGACGTTCGGCTTGAGAAACACGGCGCCACCTTTCGGCGTTGCATGCGAAGTGCCTCCTCAAGCAGCTTGGCGAAACGCATGCGTTTACGTGGGCGGCGTGGTGGTGAAGGCGGAGAAGCGAGGCAGCTGTTGGAAGACCTCAAAGAGACCTTTGAAAACCTCGCTACCGATTCGAGATCAAGCTCAACCCGGAGAAATGCGTCTTTGGAGTACGGTCGGCCAGCTCCTCGGCTTCACGGTATCCGAGCAGCGGCATAGAGTGCAACCCCGTGAAGATAAAGGCAATTGAGAGAATGGAAGTGCCCAGCTTGCTGGATGTGCGAAGTTCACCGGTACCTTGGCGTCTATCGATCGATTCATCGACCGGTTTGGGTGAAAGCCCTTCCTCTCGTACCATCTTATGAAGAAGACCACCTTCTTGAATGGAACTCAAAGCGGGCGAACCTTTTCTCCGGTTGAAAAGAATACCGACTACTCCCCAGTCTTTGGCGGCTCCGACTCCAAAGGAGCCCATGCTCCTGTATATTACCGCCACCGGCGGGGTAGTCGGCGTAGTTATTGTGGTTGAGCATGAGGAGGAAGGCAAGGCGCTACCTATCCAGAGACGATATATTACCCGAGCGAGGTACCGTCGACCTCCAAGCGAACTACCCCCACTACGGAGAAGATGTGCTACTGGCGTGCACTTTGTCGCCAAGAAGTTGAAGCCTTACTTTCAAGAGCATTCAATCACCGTGGTTTGCACGGCCCCACTAGCAGAGATCGCCGGGCCGAGACGCTTCAGGCCGAGTGGCCAAATGGGCCATAGAGTTGGCCCCCTACACCATCTTTTACCAGCCCCGCACCGCCATCAAGTCACAAGCGTTGGCCGACTTCCTCGTCGATTGGGCCGAGACCCAGTATCTGCCGCCAGCGCCCGACTCCACCCATTGGCGGATGCACTTTGATGGCTCCAAGATGCGCACCGGCTTGGGAGCCGACGTGGTCCTCACTTCCCCTAATGGCGACAAGCTCAAGTACGCGCTGCAGATCCATTTCGCCGCCTCCAACAACGTCGCCGAATACGAGGCGCTCATCCACGGGCTTCGACTTGCCAAAGAACTCGGCATTCGCCGGATCCTGTGCTATGGCGACTCCGACTTGGTGGTCCAACAGTCATCCGTATTTGGGACACCAAAGATGCAAATATGGCGAGCTACCGCTTTACAGCAATGAGATGAGTGGATATTTTGAGGATGTGAATTCCTCCATGTACCAAGGAGCGACAACGACCAAGCGGATGCCACGCAAGAATCGGTTCCACCCGACAGGCAATACCATCCGCGCCGCCCTTGGCGCCTTCTCAAGCCATCCGTCATACCGTCACGAATCGGACTCCATTTTTGTGCGGCTCCCACGAAGAAGGCAGATCCGACTCCAGAGCCTCGGCAGACGGCACAAGAATCCTTGAAGACGCCCCCAAGAACGCGGCAGTCGAAGCCGGCCCGGGGACTGCGGCGACCTTTGCAAAGACTCCAGTACTCGGCCCGGGGACTGCGCCAATCGGCCCGGGGACTTCTTCAACGCAGCAAGCTGCCGCAGACTCCAACCCGCCGCCTCCCAGCCCAGTCGCCCTCATCCAAGTAGCAAGATCTTGGCGGTCGAAGAAATAGCAGCACCCTCATGGGCCCAGCCCATCTTGAAGTTTTAGTAGCGGAGAGCTACCAACTGATGAAACCTTGGCTTGGCAAGTGCGCCTTGACGGCAGCCTATACTATAATCAATAGAGAGCTGGTTAGGCGCAGCGTCACTGGTGTCTACCAGCGCTGCGTCGAATCAGAGCAAGGCCAAGCAATCCTCGAAGACATCCATCAGGGCGAGTGCAGCCATCATGCAGTCTCCAGAGCACTCGTCGCCAAAGCCTTCCGGCACGGTTTCTTCTGGCCGACTGCCCTAGAAGAAGCCAAGGAATTAGTTCAAAAATGCAAGGGGTGCCAGGTGTTCCGCTCCAAGCCGCTTCAGCCCGGCTTGACACTCAAGACTATCCCCATCGCTTTGGCCTTTCTTTATGCAGGGCCTGGACATGGTGGGACCATTCAAGGCGGCACGAGGTGGTCTAACTCATCTACTTGTCGGGTGGACAAGTTCACCAAGTGGATAGAAGCAAAACCCATCAAGAAGTTGAGCGGTCCTCTGGCGGTGACTTTTATAGCCGACATCACGACTCGATGCGGCGTACCACGGCATCATCACCGACAACGGCACAAATTTTGCCAAAGGCGCCACAGCCCGTTTTTGCGCGACGCGAGGGCATCCGTGGACTTAGCGTCCGTTGCCCATCCACGATCAAGCGGCCCGGTGGAAGCGGCGAACGGCCTCATCTTATGCGGCATCAAGCCTCGTCTGGTCGAACCTTTGGAGCGTTCGCCGGCTGCTGGCTTGAGGAAGTTTGCCGATCGTCCTCTGGAGTCTGCGTACGACTCCAAACAAGTCAAATTGCTTCACACCCTTCTTCCTCGTCTATTGTGCCGAAGCCGTCATCCCAACGGATATAGAGTTCGACTCCCCGCGAGTCACCATGTACACCGAGGAGGAAGCAGAAGAAGCACGCCAAGACAGCGTCGATCTGCTGGAAGAGGGCCGGCTGCTGGCACTCAGCCGGTCCAGCATCTACCAGCAGAGCCTGCGCCACTATTACAACAAGAAGGTCAAGCCAAGATCATTCCTAGAGGGCGACCTTGTGCTCCGGCTGATCCAGCGAACAGCCGGCCAGCACAAGTTGTCGGCGCCTTGGGAAGGCCAATTCATCATCAGTAAAGTGCTGGGCAACGACTCCTACTACCTGATCGACGCTCAGAAGCCCCTAGAACGCAAGAGGGACGACTCCGGCAAAGAGACGGAGCGGCCATGGAATGCGAATCTCCTCCGAAGATTCTACAGTTGATGCAGTATGTACCACGCTACCCTTTTGTGTTTCAAATACCAAGACTCCGGGCCCCCTAAGACGAGCTCGGGGACTGCCCTCTTTTGTTATCTGTATGATAAGAATTATGCCTTTGAGTATGTTACCTTTTGATTATGCTGTTTGGCACCGGGCTCGACTAGTCGGCCCGGGGACTCACCATGCTTGAGCTATGAAGTGCTTCTGAAGTCGAGACAAGTGGCGTCACGGTGCCCAAGCAATCTCTGTCGAGAAGCCGCAGCTTGCGGAGCTAATTTGTTTGGTGGCAGGAGTAAGGTAGCGGCGCCCACGAAAAAAAGGCTAAGGACCTAAAGCATAAACATAGTTTAAATCGGCTCCCAGCCCGTTTCGTGAAACCGACTCTTAAGAGGCCGGCTTGCCGTCTTCTACCCAACTTGCTTAAACGACTCTAGAATGGCCAAGTACTTGCCTTCTCAAAGTAGCCAAGCACTTGACCTAGACGGCAATCCATGAAGCGGTTGCTCGGCCGAACAGGTGGCATCTAAGGGAATGCGGCAAGGGAAAAAGGCCACAAGAGCAATAAGCAAGGAAACATGAAATTAGAATAATATTTACACAAACTTAGGCCCTTGGCCGGGTCTTCGAACAGAGGTTCAGAATACACCCATGGTGGAATTGTGCGAATTAACAAAGTTCTTCGAGAGACTAACAAGCAGATAATAAAATAAAGCCAAGGCAGCGGCCTAAGAAGCAGCGGATGGGGTTGGAAGTCCGGAGGCGGCGGCGGCATCAGGCGCCGGGGCGGCTGGCTGGGCAGTCTCGGTTTGATCAGCTCTGGCAGCGGCTGGCTCAGATGGGCGCGGCTCGTTCTTTGGAGGCGCTTGGTCGAGCCGAGGCTGGCCGCCCGCTCGTCTTTAGCGCCTCCATGCCGTCTCGTCCTCCGCCTCGTCTTCATCCTCGGTCTTTGGAGTCGATCACCTCCGCCGAGTCTCGCCGTAGTCGGTTCATCCCGAACCACTCGGCAGTGCCCCCCACCGTCTTCAGCCCGCTCGGGATGAAGACATCGGTGTCCGTATAGTCGGCGATTTATCGCTGCCGCCGCGCGAGGGCGCCCTCCGTGGCTTCTGACTCCACAGGCTTCCGACCGGAACTCTACCGGCCCGGTCAGGTCGAGCCACGGATACCACGCCTTGACGAACTCGAGGCTCGGCGAGCTCCATCCCGAGCATGAGCCCTTCCAAGCCTCAAGGCGCCCGGCCCGCGACCTCCGGCCGGTCGGCGGTCCGGCTGGGAAGTCGCGAGAATTGGCATGTCCGGCCACGGGGCAGCAATCGCCTGGGCCCTGACAGCGGCTGAAGGCGGCGCAACATCCGATGTGCCGCCGCGAGACGAGCCTCAATGCTCGGGGAGCTGCTCGTCAAGTGTCCGAGGCGTTAACTCACGATCTCGGCGCCACCGCCCTCGCGCCTCGCGTTAGGCCTCGATGGCCTGATTGGCGCTGCGTATGACCAGGGAAGAAGTGCGCCAGAAGAAGAAAAAGCAAGTTAGAAAAAACAGGAGCCGGCTTAACCCATAGTCGGCAACCCAAAAGAGAAAGTAAAAGCAAACTTACCATCAACGATGTCTTCAATTTCAGGGAAGCCGGAGGTCAGCTGCGCCTCTCTATCGGTCCAGGCGGAGCGCTCGCTCTGAAATTCGGCCAGGAGGGCTGCCTCTTTCTTCTCCGCCTCGGCTCGCGCCGCCTTGAGCAGCTCCCTGCTCGCTCCACTTCTGCGTGGCAGAGTCGCGCTTCTGCGGCGAGCTTGCCGCCTCCTCCTCTTTAAGCGCGCATAAAGCGGTCTCGGCCGTACCAGCTGTTCCAGAGCGGCGTTGGATTCTGAAGAATAAAAGAAGAAGGGCGCGAAGTCGTCGATTAAGAAAATCGCCAGGAAGATCCGGCCCGACTCTGGCAGCGATTGGCACGAATCTCGGGGACTACAGCCCGTGGGTGCGCAAGCGCGCCCCCGCGAAGAAGAAAACTCACCTCAGCTCCTCGCCAGGTCAGTAGCCCGCTTGTTTAGCTCTTCAACGTTGCGGTTGAAGGCGGTAGCGCGGAGGTTGTGATATTCCTGTAACAAGGATTCCAGACACAGATAAAAACTCGTAAGTAAGCAAATAAAGTTTGGGCCGCACTTTGCTCAGCCGACCCGAAACTTCGAGATTACACCAGTGGAGTGCCAGCGCGCCTTACAGAAGATCAAAAGAAAAATCGGAAGTAAAACATACCCGCGGCGGATCGCGACGCCAGTGCACCTTGGAAAGGTTACGAGGCGGCGCCTTGGCCCGCAGCTTAACGGGCGTCGAGGCGCCCGTGTTCAGCAGGCCGTGCCGCCTCCTCGCACCACCAGCGGTATGGCGCTTGCCGCTTCAGCGTCGGGATGGCGAGCTAAGCGGCGCGGTCTCAAGAAGCGGCGCGCCGAGTCCGCCTTCTCAAGACGGGCGCCCGCCTTTGGCGAGGCGACCAAGAAGAAGCTGCGCCACGGCTTCATCGTCGGTCGGCGGCGCTGGTGGGTCCGCCGCTGTTTGCCTCGTCGCGACTTTCAGTATGACAGGCGGCGGAGGTGGCGCGGCCGTGCTCGGCAAAGAGACCTCGCCGCCTTCCCTCCCTGCGACGAGGACCTCACCATCGATTCCCGCCGACTGCCCCGTGAACTCCGGCGGCGGTGGCGCTGAGCTCAGCGGAGTGACAAGCAGCGCCGATTGAAGGCTAGCGGCCTCCTCGGCTTGCCTTCTTGCTGCTGCTACGGCTTCGACCGCCTTCTCGGCCGCCGCCTTCTCTCGACGGGCGGCAGCCTCCTCGTCGCGCTTCTCCTGCGCATTCCGCTCTGTTGCCTCCCGGAGGGCGGCCGCAGGGTCAACTCGCCGACTGCTGCTCTCCGCCGACCCCATGACGGAGGCGGCGGCGACCCTCTCCAAAGTGAGGGGAGCCCTGATGAGAAAAAAGGACATGAGAAGACTTGGGCAAGACGGGCCAGAAGAAAACAAGACAGAATAAAAAGATACTTACGCGGAGACCAGCGATGGTTTCTTCACCTCCTTGCCGAAGAGGTTGGCCTTCGCGACCGCTTCTTCGCGCTGAGTCACGGCGGCTGCTCCCCTGATTCTCTTGGCCTGGCCGCCTGGCTGACTCGGCCCGGCCCGGCGCTTCTCCGCGCCTCGGCCCCAAAGGCGACAGAGGAGCTCGCGCTGGTTGGCCGGCTCCTAGCTTTGGCCGTGGGCGACTTCATCATCAGGCTAGTCTGCAAAGGTGGCCGAGGGCCTGAGGTCGTCGGCCCCTCCCCCTCCTTCGGCATCGGCCTCCATCGCCGCCACTCCCAAGTCAGGGTCGTCGGCATCACTCTTCGCCCGTTCGGGGACGAAGTCGCGAGCCGGCCCCGCGGCGCCGGCCAAGGGCGGCATGAGAGGATTCTGAGTCAGAAAGGACCAAGGAAAGTAAGAGCCGGATCCGGCTAAGGAAGGAAACAGAGAAGCGAGAGGCGGCTTACCATCGGTGGGGGATTCGTGCGCGAGTATGGCTCCTTGCCGAAGCGCCATTCCTCCGTGAGGTCGCAGTTCGCCAAGAAGTTCACCGTGTCTACCACCTCCGCGTGGGGCATGTCCTTGGAGCACAGCCGGCTGGGGTCCCGGCGGCCGCTCATCTGGCAGATCAGATGAGGGCGGCCCTGAAGAGGGAGAACTCGGCCACGGCTGACCAACAAGTCTGCCCGATCAGGCCCTCCGATATATCATTACTGTGAACAGCGACCCGGCAATGGCGTTACTGCGGAGTCGGCGTCCGGGCCTGTAGGACCAGGCTGGTGGGTCGACATTGATTCGCCGCCTACGTGGGGCGGCAAGTTGACCCGATCGCCCGTCGGGGCAATGTTCTTGGCGAGAAGTACGAGCACCGCCACATCTTCACCAACTTGATGAGGGGATGGCAGGGAAAGGATTCTCGGGCACCGGCCTCCTCTTGGCGATGAGCGTGCCGCCTGAGAGCCCGACGCGGCGACATGGGTCCCGAGCCGCTTGAAAGAACTACCCCCCACAGCTCGGTGGTGGGGAGAACTCCGAGGAATCCTTCGCGCATAAGGATGCGAAGGCGGCAGCAACACCACCGTGTTGGGGGTGAGGTGGTCTGTTTGGAGCCGAAGAACTCTAAACCTTGGAAGAAGCCGCTCGCCCGGCAGCCCCAGCCAGCAGCGTGAGGTCTGTGGCGGAAGATCACCCGCTCACCCTCCTCCGGCGCCGGCGTGATTTCGCCCTCCGGCGGGGCGCGGGCTCGCACTAGGTGGCTGCCGGGGATGCGGCGCGTCTGACGAAGGAACTCGATCACGTCGTCATCAATGATGGAGTCGTCCCACGCGGGCCCAGCGCGGTGGGGCGCGGCGGTGATGAGGAGCTCATCTCATGGCGAGGAAGAAAGCGAGGCTCGGCAGCGGAGGAGCAAGGAAGAAGGCGAGGCAGGGAGCGGGATGAGAGAGTGCGCGTGCGTCGCCGCCCCTCCCTCCCGCCTACTTATAGGCGCTGGGCTGCAAGCGAGGCGGGCATGGGATTAATCGCTGCGCCCGTCCTCGCGCGATTTAACCACGGCGTTCTGCGTGCGATAACGGCGTGAAAATCAACCGCCCGCCGCGACCGCAGCGGATCCGCTGCTTGGCGCGGGCATGGTAGTGGCGGGCCCCGCGTGGCCTGTCTTGTCACGTGGCGTAAGGCGGTAGCCTGCCGCGTGGCAACATCGCATGTCGGGCCCACAGGCGGCTGCGGGAGGCTTATCGAACACGCCGCCCGGTTCCCTGCTGCGACCTTGAAACCTTTGAAGAGCAAAGGCGGCCCCATAAAGCCGACTCGAGATGGAGGCGGCGGGCGAAGTCTAGATTCTTCCATCAAAGGGATGAAGGCCGAGGCTCCTCGACGGGCTGCCTCGGCGCCTCCCAACCGGGGACTCACTGCCGGAGTAATGGACTACGGGTAGGCAGACCCGAGCCTGAACCTTTCAAAACATCGAGGCAGGCTCGCCCCTCAAGACCCCAAGACAAAGAGCAGCCTTGAGATAGTCGGCAGCAGTCGCCGTTGCACCCTCTGGGCCGAGTCCCGGGGGCCGGCTTGAGACAAGCCGACTCCAAGCCCGGCCGACCTCCAGGCGAGGCCGACTACAAGGAGTCGGCCGCGACCTCCACCACCTCACGCTGGGCGACTATGGGGTAAAAGCCGCCTCATGGCCCATCCCTTGATCCATAAAGGGCAGGTATGGCTCTGAGCACCGTGCAAGCGGAGATCTCCGTCCCAAAGCACTATTGCCATGCCGGCCACGACATCAGCACCGTGGGCAGATTCCTGTACCCACGTTAGCCTTTGTCTGTCACGACCCGAAGGCGGCGGGACCGCTTTGTCGGCGGGAGTGCCGAAGACGGCGAGAGCACCCCAAAGACGGACCCGATGGAGTCGGCCTCCGGGAGTCGGCCAGCCCTTCCCGCGGGATCCACGCGCCATTAACCAAACAAGATGGGGAATGGCAACAGTGATCGCCCGCCAGGCGGCGGCACTGTTGCCATATCCCTATGATCAAGCTTCAGCGTCATTAGAAGCACGCAGCTACGATGTCTGCAATGGCAAGACCTACTGCGGCGGACAAGGGCTGTCGGCCCCATCTTTGGAGCCGCCAAGCCCACTAGTCGGCGGGCCCGAGAGTCGGCGGAGAAAGGCGGCGACATAGATCTTGACGGCTTGGACCCACACCAGGGCGGATTACCATTGTACCCCGGGGTAGGTCTATATAAACCCCGGGGCACCCATGCAAAGGGTTGGAAGCTAGTAGTTTTAGACACACACATAGAGGGAGAGAAGAGCAAGTCGTGCCCTTCTCCTTCCTCATCCCGAACAACTCAAGGAGCCTCTTGTACCCACTTTGCCATAGTGATCATGCGGAGACCCAGCAGAGCAGCGATGGGGTGTTATCTCCTCGGAGAGCCACGAAGGCTGGGTAAGATTAGCTTGGCGTGCATGTCTTCGCCTCATCCCGTTTCGAGGCACCGGCGACGTTCTACTCGCCCTCCATGATAAGCCATCCTTTGGCATATGTCGCACTCCAACCCCCGACACCGGTAGCGGGCAGGCTCTTGCCGCGGCATCGTCAAACGACCCGTCGATCTGGCACTCAAGCGGCGGCCTTCCTCGTAGAAGACCTCGAAGAACATCGTGGAGGCGCCGTCGTACTTGAAGTGGATGGCGAGGTCGCCTTCTGTACGGCAAAATCAGGCGACCTCACCCCAGCCGCGAGTCATGAAGATCTTGCCCGGGGAGACGACCTCAACCTCCGCCCCCGTTGTCGGGGTATCGCACTCGGCGTGCTGCAACCATAGCTCGAGAGGACCCCTCGGTGGCATCTCGGCGGAGAAGAACTGCGGGAAGCGAATCCAGTTGTGCGGAGGCATCGCCGCCCACATCACGAGTTCCCACGAGGAGCCCGCGGCATGGGTCCCTGGGGTGACGGCGCGCGTCATCACGGCGCGGCTCCCACGACAGCGGCGTGGGCGGCGCTGGTCGCCCCTTCTTCCTCCGGAGCCCTCGTCTTGGGCATACAAAGGCAGCGGATACCTGGGGGGAGGCCACTCACACCAAAGCCTCGACACCTCCGGCCTCACGACTATGTCGCGGCGGCGGGCCAGCCTCTTCTTCGGCGGGAGCGGCCCCGGCTCATCGCGGGTTTTTCCCCTTCTCTGCAGCTGAGAATCTTCGAATCGGCGCCATGGGTGTCGCTGCTAGCGATGAAGCATGGAAGAAGAAGCAAGCAGAGCAGAGAGAGATAGGCGACGGGGGCTCTGCCCCCCTCCTCATTTATAGCGGGAGAAGGCCAACAGGCGACCCCCACGATCACAGGTAATGATGGTTTTTCTCTGCATGTATCAGGGACTCGTCAAGTCGGGCAGTTGCCAAGGCAGCCTGGGGAAGTGGAGACGCCCACGTCCCATCAATCGCCATGTGTCAACCGAGGCCGCAGGCTGTTGGGGCTAGCGGCGCTACGCACTTCCCCCTTGGCTTCGCCTCGAAGACAAGTCCGAGCGCGCCTTAGGCCCGGGGGCTACTGTCGGCGTCTTGGGAATGGGGGTCCCCAGACTTGCCTGCCTGCGGCCCATGGTGTGGCTCCACCAGTGGCCCTGTACGACCCATCTTCACCAGCAAACACTCAAGACCCTCGCAAGGGGCCAAGCCTCATGAGGCGGACGACACAAGGCCTCCTCGGGGGCGGCCTCACTAGGCTGGCTCGCGAGGAGCAGAGAGATCAAGGCGGGGGGCACCTCGTGAGGTTCCTGTGATGCAAGCCATGACAACCAAGGCCAGGCGGGTGCTAGCGTGCGCAGTGTACTCGTTTCCTCTTTGGTGCTAGAGAGGCAGGCGCAGGTGAGGAGTCCCGAGGCATCAGGCAAAGGTTTCCATATCGGTGCAACAAGACCAAGACCGGCAAGACGGCAGGATGGAGGTCATCGTGGAGCCCAGGACAGCGTCTCCACCAGAGCCTTTGGCAGGCGAAGACCACATTTAGTCAGGATAACTTGTAACGGTTGTCTCCCTTCAAATTTGGCCGTTGTTGGATCCCTTCCCGCCTACATTTGGGAAGAGGACCAGGCCTCTATAAATAGGACTAGCCACCACAGTAGGAGGCAACTAACCTGGGATCAGATCCATTCCGCCCTCACACACACAAGCTCATCGAGCCCAAGAACACCTCTCCTCAGGAGGTTGTTCTTCCCTTGTACTTGTTCATCCTCAGCCCAACAGGCAATCCACCACACCACACGGGAGTAGGGTATTACACCACATCGGTGGCCTGAACCAGTATAAACCGTGTGTCCCTTGTTCTGCGAGTTCGACGTGCTAAGCTTTGAGATCGTGGTTAGAGCGTGAGCTAGGGGGAGGAGAGATCTCCGTGTGCACCCCAGAGTTCGAACCTCAAGGGTTTTTCCGGAACCAGAAATCCGACAGGATCGCGTTTGGCACCCATTCGATCAAGGATTTCTGCTGCCTGATTACTGTCTCGTGCAACATGGTGGAACTCGAGCCCCTCGAATCGATCCTATATTTTGAGTACGACGTTTCAGTATGCCGCCATTTTTGGGTATTTTGCATCGAATTCTCAATTTATTTGGGATATTGCAAGGTTTGAATCCCCACGCACCTCTAGGCATTGTATGCCCGTGGAGACAGCCATTCAGAGACCATGTAGAAGTGCCTCGTATTGGGCTGCATTATTGGAATCTATATCCATGATTTGTAGCACGTAGCGGACTGTGTCCCCCGTAGGGGATGTCAAGATGACACCAGCCCTTAGTCCGGCTAACATTTTAGAGCCGTCAAAGTACATGATCCAATTGGAGTATGTGCTGTACTCTTTAGGGAGCTCGGCTTCCATCCACTCGGCGACAAAGCCGGCCAGCACCTGAGATTTGATAGCTCCGTGCGAATTGTACATTATTTCGAATGGCAAGAGCTCAATTGCCCATTTTGCTATGCGGCCGGTGGCATCACGATTATTTATAATGTCATTGAGTGGTACTTCTATGCCACCGTGATCAAATACTCTTGAAAGTAGTGCCGCAGCTTTTGGGATGCCATAAAGACCGCATAAGCTATCTTCTGATAGTGAGGGTATCGGGATTTGCATGGTGTAAGGACCGCCGATACATAGGACACTGGTTTCTGGATGGGGAATTTGTGTCCCTCTTCCACTCGCTCAACGACGAGTACGGCGCTCACTACGTGGTGAGTCGCGGATATATAGAGCAACATAGGCTCGCCAACACCTGGGGCGTCTAGGATTGGGTTGCCTACTAACAAGGTTTTAATTTCTTCCAATCCGGCTGTAGCCACATCCGTGCACTCGAAGTGGTCGGTGTGTTGGAGCAATTGATAGAGTGGTAGCGCCTTCTCTCCCAATCTGGAGATGAAGCGGCTCAAGGCTGCCACGCACCCAGCCAGCTTTTGGACATGCATTAAGTCTGTTGGCATGGCCAATTGTGACACGGCTCGGATTTTGGCTGGGTTCGCTTCGATTCCTCTGTTGGAGATGATGAACCCGAGCAGTTTTCCGGCTGGAACGTCGAAAACACATTTTTCCGGATTAAGCCGTATGTCATATGTTCAGAGGTTGTCAAATGTGAGGAAGAGGTCGTCCACCAGTGATTCGACGTGTTTAGACTTGATGACCACATCATCCACATAAGCCTCCACTGTCCTGCCGATTTGTTTTTCTAAACATGTTTGAATCATGCATTGTTAAGTGGCACTAGCATTTTCAAGCCCGAAGGGCATAGTGCTGAAACAGAAAGGACCGTATGGGGTGATAAATGTCATTACGGCCTGGTCAGACTACTTCATCTTAATCTGATGGTATCCGTAGTAAGCGTCGAGGAAACACAATGAGTCGTGTCCCGCAGATGCGTCAATGATTTGGTCAATGCGGGGCAGCGGGAAGGGGTCCTTAGGGCAAGCCTTATTGAGGTCTTTGAAATCGACACAAAGGTGCTAGGATTTATCCTTCTTTAGCACCATGACCAGGTTGGCTAGCCAGTCCGGGTGCTTGATTTCCCTAATGCACTCGGCCTCGAGTAGTTTGGCTAGCTCCTCCCCCATGGCTTGTCGTTTGGGTTCAGAAAATCATCAAAGCGTATTCTTGACTGGTTTGGACCCCTTTATTATATTGAGGCTATGTTCGGCTAGTCTGCGTGGGATCACGGGCATGTCCGAAGGGTGCCAGGCAAAGATGTCTCAATTTTCGTGCAAGAACGCTCGTAGGGCGGCGTCGACCGTAGGATCCAGCTGTGCTCCAATGGATCTCATTTTGTTGGAGTCCGTCGGGTGCACTTGAAATTTGACTATTTCATCTGCTGGTTTGAAAGAGGTGGATTTGGGCCTCTTGTCGAGGACCACATCGTCTTTGTCCACTGTGGAACGCAGGGTGGTTAGCTCTTCGGACGCGATGGCTTTGGATAGTGCCTCGAGGACCAAGGATGCGGTTTTGTTTTCGGCGCGGAGTGCTATATCCGGATCACTGGTGATAGTGATCACTCCATTGGCCCTAGAATTTTAAGCTTCATATACCCGTAATGGGGTATGGCTTGGAAGCGTGCAAAGGCGTCCCGCCCCAAGAGGGTGTGATATCCGCTGTTGAAATGGGTCACATGGAAGAGCAACTCTTTGGACCTGTAGTTCTCAGGCGTGCCGAATACTACATCAAGTTTGATTTTCCCCGAGCATCGTGCTTCTCTACTGGGGATGATGCCTCGAAAGGTGGTACTGCTTTGCTCGATGCGGCTTTTGTCAATTTGCATTTTGTCGAGCGTGTCCTCTTATATGAGGTTAAGTCTGCTGCTTCCGTCCATGAGCACTTTGGTGAGTTGAAAGCCATCCACAATTGGGTTTAAGACCAAGGCGGCTGGCGCTCGGACCGATCGGGCGCTTGGTTCGTCATCCGCGGTAAAAGTTATGGCCGCATTGTTCCAAGGGCTTGTTGCGGTTACTTGGTTTATTTCGGCGAGGTCGCGAAGCGCCCTTTTACGCCAATTATTTTAGGAGAAGGTCTAGAAGATCGTAAAAACGTTAAGATCGTTGTTCTCCGAAGAATGCCACTCTGGAGTAGTACTAGTGAGGATAGCCTCACCGCTTTTAGCCACTTGCCGGAGTACCCAACATGCCTGAAGGTTGTGCGTTGGTTCGGTGCTCGGCGTCACATGTATCTGACAGGGCTTGTCGAGTAGTTCATCAAGGATGGTTCTGTATCCCGTGAAGGGTTTGCTTTTCTTGTCCATGGGCTTGTGATCGGATGCCTTGTAGGGGTGCCTCCGTTTTGCCCGATGGTGGGCTGCTTAAAGGCAGGAGGTTCCCACCGGGCTATCCGGTCCTTCCATGCAATTTCCATCGCGCAGTACTTTTGTACTATGGGTGTCAATTCTGTAAAGTGTTGTATGCGGTGGCGGTTGAGGCCGTTGAGAATTCCCTTCGTACAGTTGCGACAAAAAACCAAAATTGCGTCGTTGTCGCAGCAATCTTTAATCTTGTTTTTAACAAGGAGGAATCTAGCCCGGAAGTGATGGACTATTTCCTGAGGTTGTTGCCGTACATACATTAGGTCAGATATGTCTGGAGGGCCTGAATTACTTGGGGAATATTTATTATGGTGGGTGGGCGGGCTAAAACCCGAATCCTAACCCAAGATTGAATCCGAAGCTTGAAGAATCTCCGAGGTCACTAGTTCAGGACCAGGAAGGCCCAGGTGACTTCCTGGCTCAATGCCTGATCCTGAGTTCGGAGGACCTAAAAATCTCTTCCCGAGGATGGGTGTCTGACTCGAAGGGCTCAGAAATCCGAACAGAGCTGGTTTTTAACTTAGGGGAAAAAGTGTTGTTGGCTTGTTCCTCGACGACCGCTACCAGATGCGTTGTCGGTGGGGACTTGATTTCCCTCTGACCGGGTTTAAGCCCGATCCAATCATAGTCTATTGCTAGCCCCAGGGCGGCGACACGATCTAGCAGCTTGTTTAAGGATGAGATATCTACCGAGTCCATCTTTTCAGAGTATTCGAGACCAATGCGGAGGTGATGTTTGGCGATTGTGGGGGCCGCCGTTGGCTTAATAGCCGAGCAAGCGCCCATGGTAAAACCGCCGAGCTGGAGGACCTGACCTGGAGTTAGGGCCCTTCCAGAAGTGATATCATCATTGATGACAAGATGAGCCATCGATCCTACTATCGACATCACAATGGAACTCTCAATGAAAGCACCAATGTCCGTGTCAAAACTGGCCGATCTCGGGTAGGGGGTCCCGAACTGTGCGTCTGAGGATCGAAGGTAACAAGGGACAAGTGGGACACAATGTTTACCCAGGTTCGGGCCCTCTTAATGGAGGTAAAACTCTACGTCCTGCTTGATTGTATTTGATGAGTATAGGGGTTACAAGAGTCGATCTACCTCGATATCGTAATGGCTAAACCCTAGATGTCTAGCCTATGTGAATTCTGATTGCCTCTACGGTCTAAACCTTCCGGTTTATATACACACCGGAGGGGCCTAGGGTTGTACACAATCGGTTTGTGGAGGAAGGAAATTACACATCTGGATTGCAATCTTGATATCCGCGCATCGGAGAGTCCTACCCGGACACGGGGGAAAGCCTTCTGCTTTGTATCTTCATGGCCCATCAGTCCGGTCCATATCGAATAGCCCAGACACCCGAGGACCCCCTAATCCAGGACTCCCTCAATCTCCCTCTCTGTTCTCTTCTGTTTCGTGCTCCTGTTTTCTGGCCGAAAACTGTTTCCTATACTCCCGGAGATCCGTAACTCCGATTGTGCTGAGATTTTAACATGTTTTTTTTCGGATATAAGCTTCCTTGTGCCTGAAGTAGAGCTCCAACCAACTTATAAGGAGGGCACAACCCACCACCACGTGCGTGGGACCTAGGGTGCGCCCTGGTGTCTCGTGGTGACCGTGGGCACCCCTTTGCGTTGTTTCCACCTCCCAAAAATCACAATTATTCAAAATAATTCTCCGCAAATTTTTATCTCATTTGGACTTTATTTGATATGGATATTCCATGAATCAAAAAATATGCAACAAACAGGAACTGGCACTAGGCACGGGATCAATAGGTTAGTACAATAAATCATATAAATTGTTGCCAAAAGTATGTAAAAGTTGTATAATATTGGCATGGAACAATAAAAATTATAGATACAACAGAGACGTATTAGCATCCCCAAGCTTAATTCCTGCTCATCCTTGAGTAGGTGAATGATTAAAATGATTTTTTTGAAGTGGAATACTACCTAGCATAATCTTGATCATATGTCTAATCATGGCATGAATATTAAGACACGAGTGATTCAAAGCAATATTCTATAATTTGACATAAAGACATCAATACTCAGGCATCCCAACAAACAATCATTGTTGGGTAGTATTTGTTGTCATCTATCCAACAAGCTTGAGTTTTCTCTATTCATAGCTCATAAGCAAAAGTTGTGGCAGTTCTAGTTTTCTTGTTGCATTTATTTTGCTTGGGGCTTGCTTGATACACTGTTGCGGTAGTTCCACTCTGGGCAGCGGTAGTACCGTCCCTATCGGGCGCTAGTACCGCTTGCAACTAGTACTTCCAATGTTCCAGTTCTGCACGTACTTCCGCTTATTCCAGGGGTTCTATTTTTCGTGTCGGGTTCAGCGGCAGTGAAGTGCCGCGGTACCGCCTATAAGCGGTAGTACCTCCCCGGTCGGGCGGTAGTACCGCTATTGCCGTACTACCCTCGCGCTATGGTATCCCCTGCCTCCTCTGCTCATGTGTTCTGCTCCTCTCGCGGTAGTATCGTTGGGATGAGCTGTAGTACCGCTCCGGCGGCACTACCGCCCCAAGGTTCCTAGTAGTTGCTCTATTTTCCTGTTACTACCACCCGAGCGGTAGTACCGCTCGTGTGCAGGCTGAGCACATAATGGTTGGATTTTCCCCACCTATAAAAGTGGGTCTTCTTCCCCATTGAACCTTATCTCTTGAGCTCGTGTTCTTCCACCATTGTTGATCTTCCTCGAGCTTGCTATCTCTCAATCCATCCAATGATTCTGACTAGTTCTTGAGGGAAAAGAGAGAGGAGATCTAGATCTACGTTTCCACCAATCACTTTCTCCTCTTTGTAAGGGGAACCCCTTGGATCTATATCTTGGAGTACTTGGTGTTCTCCTTTTTCTTTCTCTCATTTTCCTCCATAGCTAGGGACTTTGGCACTCCGTGTTCCATTGCCGTTGCATTGGGTGCATCAGTTTGAGTTCTCCATGGTGATTCATGAAAGTGAAGTTGAGTAGCTTATTACTCTTCGGTGTTTGGGCACCCTAGAGCTTGTTCCTCTTGGGTTCCTTGGTGCCCTAGATGGTTGGTGTTGTCGGAGCTCAATCATTGTGGTGTAAAGCTCCGGGCAAGCGTCGGGGTCTCCAATTAGGTCGTGGAGACGACCCCGAGCAATTTAACGGGTACCGGTGACCGCTGAGGGAGTCCTGGATTAGGGGGGGGGGTCCTCGGGTGTCCGAGCTATGTAATATAGGCCGGACTGATGGGCCGTGAAGATACAAGCAGAAGACTTTCCCCCTGTGTCCGGGTAGGACTCCCCTATGCGTGGATGGCAAGATTGGTGTCTGGATATGTTATTTCCTTCCCTTACAAACCGACTCTGTACAACCCTAGGTCCCTCTGGTGTGTATATAAACTGGAGGGTTTGGTCCATAGAGGCCATCAGAATTCTCATAGTCTAGATAGCCAGGGTTTAGCCATTACGATCTCGAGGTAGATCAACTCTTGTAACCCCTATACTCATCAAACACAATCAAGCATGACATAGGGTTTTACCTCCATTAAGAGGGCCCGAACCTGGGTAAACATTGTGTCCCACTTGTCCCTTGTTACCCTCGATCCTCAGATGCATAGTTCGGGACCCCCTACCCGAGATCGGCCGGTTTTGACACTGACATTGGCCCTTTCATTGAGAGCCCAACGACGATGCTGTTTCCGGGGAGACTTTTCTCCCCGTTCAACTCTTTGTGTTTGGCGACTTCATTTTGCATGCCAATTCAACTGGTCACCTTGGGCAGATCGACAGCTATGCCCCTGGTCACCAGATCAGGTTTGGAAGCTTGAATTAGATCGCTGATATCCGAGGAGATTTGATCTTTGAAGGGTTCTCAGCCTCAGACACCGCTCCTCATCTACATGAAGGAAGCCAGTCGGATCCACCATCAGATTCCACTCGAGGATCAACCCTCGTACCTGCCCTGGCCTTAGATCCAGAGTGGGCCACTCCGTCCGAAGACGGGAGGATAAACCCCGCCAGACTCTCTCCCACCGAAGACCCAAAAGCGACCATGCTATCAACGGGCCCTGAGTCCAACAGGATCCTCCCTGTCATAGGGAAGCCGGACTCATCTCTGGATGACAACTTCGAACTATCGAGGTCTGCGTCTATCGAGCTCGGTCAAGCGGTGAGTACCGGACCTAGCTCCGCAGGTCCTCAGTTACCTGTCCAGCTTTCGCTCTTAAACGAGGCGCTGGAACTAATGCGATCTCTTGCTATCAAGGAAGTATCACTTCCAAACTGTGCGCAACCTGAACTAGGGGTTGAGAGCGGGGAATTTTACGTCCTAGCCACCACCCACTTGATAGCCACTGTCGAGGACCTAACCGACATGCTAGACTACGCCTCTGAAGAAATCTACGGTATGGACGACGATGCTGGAGTCGAACCAAGCCAAAACCCGCCCATCACTGGGCGTTGGACGGCCCCTTCTACATACGACGTGTAGATGGTGGATACGCCCGAGAAAAAGGATGACGATAGCGCTCAAGATCCAATTGAGGACAAGCCCGTCGAGGCACCACCAAAAGCGCCGACGTCAATGACGCTGCTCACGATCACGCCGAGAAAAGGAAAGCAATACAGGCACCAGAGACAATGACACCCCAGAGAATGCCGAGGACTCTGACCACCCCGTCGAGCCTGCTATCGAACATGATGAGTGGGAGGATGGACCCGTCAACCCTGACGAACTCGTCGAGAATGAGGATTCGGAGGATAGTAACTATTTACCAGCCTCCGAGGAGGATGTTAGCCTCGGTAACGAGGATTTCATCATACCAGAGGAACCCCTCGAACAAGAATGCTTCAAGCGACAGCTCATCGCCACAGCGAGGACCCTGAAAAAGAAACAACAATAACTTCAAGCTGAACAGGATATGCTCAACGGCAGATGGACCAAGGTCCTGGTTGCTGAGGAATACGGCCTCGAGCGCCCAACAAAGAGCTACCCAAAGCGCAGACTACTAACACGATTCGATGACAAGGCCCTTGAGCCAATACCGTCAAGATACAATCATACCGATCAACCGGACCGACCACCACGTGGATGGGACAAAGCGGCCAATTATGCCGAATACCAGCCCGCACCACATTGTCGAAGAGGTATAGAGGAAGCGGCTACGGGCTACTGTATGACTTACGTTAGGACCTGGACAATAGAGCCGGCCATACCAGATCAATTTATGGATCAAGGGGACGTGCTACAACATGAGATGACGACCATCAAGCCTGGCGTGACAAGCACAACCAAGTTCGGGCCGAGAACCGAACACATATGGCATCCGGACTCCGTCGTGACGTTGCACAATATAGAGGCGCCGCACACTCCCTATACTTCACCGATGAGGTAATGCAGCACCAGTTTCCGGAAGGATTTAAACTGGTAAACATTGAGGCATATGATGGAACGACAGATCCCGCTATATGGATTCCATTGGGAGCTGGGAGGACTTGGAGGATGCTTTTCGAGACAACTTCCAAGGCACTTATGTCCGGCCACTATACGCTGATGACCTCCGTCACATAGTCCAGCAACCCGGAGAGTCAGCCCACAAACTCTAGACTAGGTTCTTAATAAAAAAGAACCAAATCGTCGATTGTCCAGACGCCAAAGCCTTAGAGGCCTTTAAGCATATCGTCCGTGACGAATGGCTGGCCCGACACCTTGGTCAGGAAAAGCCAAAGCTATGGCAGCTCTTACCGCACTTATGACCCGCTTTTTCGCAGGAGAAGATAGTCGGTTGGCTCGCAGAAGCAATAGCACCAGCGACACCGGCACCTCTGAAGCCAGGGATGGCAATGGAAGGCCACGACGTAACAAAAACAAACATCGAAACGATAACGAAGAAACTGAGGACACGGCGGTAAACGCCGGATTCAGCAGCTCCAAACCCGGACAGCGGAAGAAGCCATTCAAAGGAAATAGAGATGGTCCATCCAATTAGGACAAAATACTAGATAGGCCTTGCCAGATTCATGGCACCCCCGACAAACCTGCCAACCACACCAACAGAAAATGTTGGGTTTTTAAACAGGCCGGTAAATTAAATATCGAACACAAGGGGAAAGGACCTCAAAGCGAGGACGATGATGAGTCCCGCCCTCCGAACACAGGGGGACAGAAAAAGTTTCCCCCCAAAGTGAAAACAGTGAACATGATATATGTTACACACATCCCCAAGAGGGAGCGCAAGCGCACACCAAGGGATGTCTACGCCGTAGAGCCCGTCACCCCAAAATTCAACCCATGGTCGGCTTGTCCGATCACCTTTGATCGCAGGGACCACCCAACTAGTATCCATCATGGAGGTTCGGCGGCCCTCGTACTCGATCCCATCATCGACGAATACCATCTCACTAGAGTCCTGATGGATGGCGGCAGTAGTCTCAACCTGATTTATCAAGACACTGTCTGCAAGATGGGTATTGACCCGTCAAGAATCAAACCAAGCAACACTACCTTTAAAGGAGTGATACCCGGCGTGGAGGCCCGTTGCACGGGCTCCTTAACATTGGAAGTAGTCCTCGATTCTCCGGACAACTTCTTAAGCGAAGACTTGATCTTCGATATCATCCCTTTCCACAGTGGTTATCACACGCTGCTTGGACGAACTGCTTACGCCCGCTTCAATGCGGTCCCACATTATGCTTATTTAAAGCTCAAAATGCCCGGACCGCGTGGCGTCATCACAGTCAATGAAAATATGGAGCGCTCCCTCCGTACTGAGGAGCACACCACGGCCCTTGCCGTCGAGGTATAGAACGGCCTCATCAAGCCGAACAACTCAACGGTCATTAAGACCACTGACATTGCCAAGTGAGTCTGATCCCCATTACAACATGACAACTCGGCAGATCCGGAGCTTGAATAGCAGTCCAGCCTCCGCCGATCGCCCCATAAGGCTGCTGCATATGTACCGGGCGTACATAACTACGCACTTAAAATACCTTGGGCAGCGCCGGAGGCATACTGCAGAAAAGGTCTATAGTATGGCTTGACCCTATTCGGACCTTAACCTTCTTTCTCTCTTTCTTTTTCTTTCACCACAGGTTCATTAAAACCTACGTACTCTGCGGTCGTATAGGGGCTCCCCTCGAAGCTCCGACTTCTTCCAGACGACCATCAACTTCTCCTCTCAAGGGATTTCTCACCAAGGATAAACAACACAGACGTGCAGCAGGGCATCATTAGGATCTTTTAAGCCACTACCTTTTTTCTCACACGGCCATGTATAAAAATTTCCCTTGTGTAAACTTTAGGCATGTACAATAGCCTTGATATTCATGGCATTATCTGTAGTAGCACGTCTTGACGTATTATACATGATATAAAGGAAGTAGTTGATCACCACTTTTGTTTGGCACTGATTTATTTTGTCATCTGCATTCCATCCTTACTTCAGATTGCCACAAGTGCTTTAGTCCGGTCTTAACACCGGGGGCTGTATGCGGCTCCGCACGTTTTCAAGTCCGAACACCTATAGGTTACTCTTCGGCGTCCCAAATATTTCACTATATGCATCGGCTCTGAATCGTGTCTTTGGTCCATAGTTGGGTTGCCCGGCTCCTGTGATTACCACCTTATGTTTCGCCCGTTCGGCTAAGGTGGTAAAGGGAGAACTATTGCAATTGTAATTCTGGTTCATCATGTCAATTAACTCAGTAGAGAAAGCCGAAAACTGACTATCATGACAAAGCGCGAACTGGTCTGTGATTTAGTGACTTACTACAAATTCATTTGTGATTCGCTCTGTGTTATGCGAGGGGCTGGTCTTCATCCAGCCACGTGGGAAAGGCACCCTAGTTCGGCTTGCTGCACACGCACAAGGGGCTAGTACTTAGCCCCACCGTCAAACTCCTATGGCTAAGTGAAAGTAATAAAGCCGCATAGTCTGATTGCCTGGTTCACCTCGCGGACACCTCCTTCACGGACCAAGACGTTGGATAAAGTGTGGTAACGCGTTATGCCGAACACCCCCGTAGTATCTATGTGGGGGCTGAAGCCGACGACTGGCAAACTTTCAGAATTAAACAGCTGCACAGGAGGAAAATAACTTAAGATAAAAGGCGTAAATATATTATAAGCCTAGGTTTACAAACACAGTTTTTACAACCCGGATACATCTACTCAAATATAATGTCCTTTGAGCATTGGCCCTCTACTCGGGCACCCGCCAGGACATCTTCAAAGTACCTCTCCGACTTGCGTTGGTCCTTGCCTTCAAGCGGGCCTGCGGTCGCCATGTCGGCGACATTCATCTTTGCCTAATGCATCTTGACACAGGTGAAGGTCATCCGAGCACCCTCTATGCACGCCGAGCGCTTCATAGCTTCAACTCGAGGCAGCGCATCGACGAGCTGCCTCACCAAACCGAAGTAGATGCTAGGAATTGGTTTGGCTGGCCAAAGCCAGACTATTAGATCCTTCATGGCTAAGCCAGCCATCCTATGTAGCTCCATCAGATGCTTCATCTAGTCGTTCAGAGCCATCAGATGCTCCGGCGCAAGGAACTGCAACCAGAACAACTTCTCGACTGAGTTCCCCTCCTGGGCTCGGAAGAACTGTGCGGCATCAGCGACACTCCTCGGAAGATCCGCAAACGCGTCTGGAGAACTCCACAGCCATGTGAGTAACTCATACCACTGACCTCCAAAAATACTCTGCAAAAGAAAGGCCTTACCAGCCGCTATCTTCTTCGCCTGGTGGATCTCCTCGCGAGCACTTTGGGGCTCGACCCATGCCGCCTTAGCATCTTGGGGAGCTTTGGCAAGTTCGGATGATTGAGCCGAAGCCTTCTCCTCCAAACCCTCGCACTTGAGGATGGCGTCCTTTAGCTCCTGCTCGACCTCGGCCACCCGAGCTTCTTGTTGTCGGCGGGCGGCATGTTCGGTCTTCAGCTCTGCAGCCGCTTTGTCAGTTGCTGCCTTGTTTGCCTTCGCCTCTTTTTGGGCTTGGGCAAGGGCGCCTTTGAGGCTCTCGACCTCGGCTGCACCAACTATGCCCATAAACAAAAGCATTACATGAGTTCATCTCTGAATATACCTACCGCTTACGATATACAACCAAACTTTTATATATGCATACCTTGCGTCGCATCAAACTGCTTGTTAACATGGTCGATTTCTTCATCGGCCAACTTCAGTTTCCGATTGAGTTCGGAAACCTTGGCAGCCTGGGCGGTTGCCGCCAACAGGGAAGCCTGTTACAAAATAGACAAGTATGTTAGCTCTTCCGAATATTATGTGATCCTCTGTCCGGCTTTCCTCAAAACCAGGCAGAGTTTCAGGGCCTACTATCTATGTACAGGTATATTCCTTTATATGAAAAAAGCGTCTAGAGCATTACGTTACGTCGCATACCTCGAAGCCTATCAGTAGGCTGGTAAAAGCTTCATTCAGTCCGCTCTTGAAAGACTGAACCTTCTCTACTACCGCACCCATCAGGGTGCGGTGCTCCTCCATGATGGAAGCACGTTGCAGTGCTTCCACTAGAGTGTTCGGCTCCTCCGGATTAGTGGAGGTCACCAATGGAGCTGATGCTCCCCCTCCTTCGAAGGGGGCTACTCGCTCGATCCGGGAGCCACATTGGTCTCCGGGAGAGTGTCCGGCTGGGGCCCGGATTTTTGACGGTCCCCACCGTGAGTTGCCATAGGGGTGGCCTCCCCCATGTCTTCAGCGGCCGAGGTATTACCCTCGGGTGCCTTCTCGACAACATCTCTTGCCCCTCAACAGCCAGGAGAGATCCTTCGGGACAACACCTCGGTGTCATCTACGGTGAGGAGCGAGCGGGCTCGTGCCGTCGTCTCGCTCTCTGCCATCCGAGGTGGCAGAGAACTCCCCTCCGAGAACGAAGTATTCAAGAGGTCGCGAGGAGGGCTGAAAAATGCATAACATGATAACTTATATACTGAAAATAGGAGGACTGAAATATAAACAGTAAGTGTCCAGATACTTACGTTTCGGCCAGGGGCTTCGCCCTGGGAGGTTTTTTGGAGATTAGTTCGGCATCTGAGTCCGAACTGTCCTGGAGGATAATCTTCTCCCTCTTGGGCGCCTCCCCCTTCGGGTCTTTGGAGGCCGCCCTCTTCTTCTTCCTCCCCTTGCAGGGGGGGAGTCTCTTTCCACCTCCACCTCCTCTTTCTCTTCCTCGTCTCCCTCATGGGAGGAGGAGGCCTCAGTCTCTCCGGACATAGCGTCCGAAGGACCCTTATGGCAGGGGCCGCTCTTGGTCTCCTTGCCCTTCTTCTTCTTGGCCTTCTTCTTCGGCACCTGATATGGTGCCGGGACCAGCATCTCCGTCAGCTGGGGCGTGGCTGGGTCTTCAGGCGGCGATGCCAGACAGTTGATCCGCTTTGCCTTCGCCGTCCAGCCCTGTATGAAAAACAAGCAATATGACTTAGTAATGTTCAAAATACTGACCAGATACGTCTTCGAAAAAGATATGTTTACCTCTGAGGCCGGATGCTCGATGTTGAGTCCGATGTCCTCGGTCTTCTTCGGCCAAGTTTTTTGGGCCTTGAAGAGCTGCTTCCAAATGTCTTCGTGCGTGGTGCCGAAGAAGTGCTTCAAGGTCCGTGGCCCCTCCGGATTGAACTCCCACATGTGAGAGGCCCAGAGTTGGCAGGGGAGAGTGTGGCGGAAAAGCATCACCTGGATCACGTTTGTGAGACCGGTGTTCTTGCCTATCATGTTGGTGATGCATTTTTGCAGCATCTGCACCTCCGTTGTGGATCCCCAGTCTAAGAACTTAGCAGTCCACGAGGTAAGCCTCGTAGGGGGTCCGGATCAGAACTCAGGAGTGGCTGCCCACTTGGCGCTGCGGGGTTCGGTGATGTAGAACTACTCCTGCTGCCACACCTTGACAGTCTCCACAAAGGCCCCCTTGGGCCAGATGGCGTTGGGGAGCTTGCTTACCATGTCGCCTCCGCAGTCCGCATGCTGCCCATCGACGACCTTCGGCTTCAGATTGAAGACCTTGAGCCATAGGCCGAAGTGTGGGGGGATGCGGAGTAGCGCCTCACACACGACGATGAACGTCGATATGTGGAGAAAAAAATTTGGGGCTAGATCATGGAAATCTAGCCCGTAGTAGAACATGAGGCCCCGGACAAAGGGATGGAGGGGAAACCCTAGTCCTCAGAGCAAGTGAGGAATGAATACGACCATTTCGCCGGGTTCCGGAGTGGGGGTGACTTGATCCTTGGCAGGGAGCTTGTGCGCGATATCCGTGGACAGAATCCCGCCCCTGGAGCTCCTTGACGTCCTTCTCGGTGATGGAGGAGGCCTCCCACTTGCCCTTTGAACCAGATCCAGACATGGTCGGAGAGGCTGGTGCGGTGGGAAAGATTGAGATTTTGGGCGTCGGAGCTCAGAAGAGGGGAAGGCTGGAGAACGAAGAAGGCATGGGAAAAAAGAGGAATCTTTACCTTCTTATATAGGCGGTGAATACCAAACGCCCCCTCAAGCCTTAAAACTCGCCTGTTCCCAAGGGGATCGTGCGAATGGCACGGTTGGATTACCCAAAACCCTATTGATGAGGATCCCGTAAGGGCGGGCATGGTCTCTGTTTTGACAAGACGTGCCAATGGAGGTTGTGCCTCGAAACACGAAGCAGGAGGCGTGAAAATGGTTCGAAATGTTAAGAGACCAGATGTAACATTTCGCCGAAAAAGTTGTCAGTAAAAAGACACTGTTTTATTTGGATATCTTGCCTTCGTGGCTAAGGGTTGTGACAATTATGCAAAGCCAGATACAGTTCCTTTGTTCAGGGAATTGTTTCAAAGTGTTTTAGGAGGAGGAACCAGCCTTGCTATGCCAAAGACAATCCGCGTACCGAACACATCAGCATCGAAGACTGTTTCAGGGGCTACTGAGGGAGTCCTGGATTAGGGGTTCCTCGGGTGTCCGAGCTATTTAATATAGGCCAAACTGATGGGCCGTGAAGATACAAGCAGAAGAATTTCCCCCTGTGTCCAGGTAGGACTCCCGTATGCTTGGATGGCAAGATTGGTGTCCAGTTATGTTATTTCCTTCCCTTACAAACCGAATCTGTACAACCCTAGGTACCTCCGATGTGTATATAAACCGGAGGGTTTAGTCCGTAGAGGCCATCAGAATTCTCATAGGCTAGATAGCTAGGGTTTAGCCATTACGATCTCGAGGTAGATAAACTCTTGTAACCCCTATACTCATCAAATACAATCAAGCAGGTCATAGGGTTTTACCTCCATTAAGAGGGACCGAACCTGGGTAAACATTGTGTCCCACTTGTCCCTCGTTACCCTCGATCCTCGGACGCATAGTTCGGGATCCCCTACCCGAGATCGGCCGGTTTTGGCACCGACAACCGCCCTAAGGGTTGCCAAAGTGTAAGGGTTCGGTGACCGCACCCAAGGGTTTCCATTTGTACGGGTTCGGTGACTGCCCTCAAGGGCCCCTTGGTTGAATCACGGCATCTTGCATTGTGTGAGGGCGTGAGGAGATTATGGTGGCCCTAGTGGCTTCTTGGGGAGCATTGTGCCTCCACACTGCTCCAAACGGAGATTAGCATCCACAAGGGTGTGAACTTCGGGATACATCGTCGTCTCCGCGTGCCTCAGTTATCTCTTACCCGAGCCCTTTACTTATGCACTTTACTTTGTGATAGACATAGTGTTTCATGTTATATATCACTTAGTTGTTTATCTTGCTTAGCATTAGTTGTTGGTGCACATAGATGAGCCTAGTTGTTGTAGGTTTTGTGCTTGACAAATTAACCGGTAGGTTTATTCCGCATTTGTTCAATCCTAAACCACAATTATTTTAAAGCGCCTATTCACCCCCCCTCTAGGCGACATCCACAATCTTTCAGAAATCCATTGGTCCATTTTCTGTATGTTCTCATTGTAGTGAACTTTGATAGCATGAATGGGACAATATGATCACATAGAAATATGTTGTGGTAAAAGTTGTAAAGTTCACTTCAAATGGTGTGCCTCGATAGCAAAGGGACCGCCAAGTCAGGTGGCAGTACAAAACTTCACTTTCAGGTTTCTTTCGGATGATGTGCGAGTAGGGAAGCTGATCCTTGCTGATATGGGTTGCTTCTTCGAGTTCTTTATTGTGTACCCGAAAGTTGGCATGTCGCAAGCAAAATTCCACGTTGCCTCAACTGGATGAAATGGTAATGCTTGTCACGATTTAGATTGAAACTATACTGGGCATGAGAGGATTCTATGGACAACTTCATAAAACATAAGGTTAATACTTAATATCATTATAAGATATGCATAAGCTCATACATAATTATGATGCACATTTCTAAAACCTAACAGAACTACTCGAACTTATTCATCATCGTCGTTGTCGTCCTCCTTGTCACCGCAATCTGAGTCGTCGTCATCGTTGTCATCCCAGTCGATGTCGTTGTCCTCCTCGTCAGTCATCAACGCTTCGTTTGTAGCCCTACATTCGGCCCTTGTCTTCCGCATCAGATGTGGCCATGGAAAGTGTCGGTGTCAAAACCGGCTGATCTCGGGCAGGGGGTTGTTACGTCTTGAGCTTGCGTTGGTTTTCCCCGAAGAGGAGAGGATGATGCAGCCGAGTAGCGTAAGTATTTCCCTCAGTTCTCGAGAACCAAGGTATCAATCCAGTAGGAGGCCACGCGCAAGTCCCTCGTACCTACACAAAGCAAATAGCTCCTCGCAACCAACGCGAATAGGGGTGGTCAATCCCTTCACGGTCACTTACGAGAGTGAGATCTGATAGAGATAATAGATAATATTTTTGGTATTTTTGGTATAAAGATGCAAAGTAAAATAAAAGGCAAAGTAAAGAGCAAAGCAATAATAAAGCGTAGGAAGATTAATACGATGAGAATAGACCCGGGGGGCATAGATTTCACTAGTGGCTTCTCTCAAGAGCATAGGTATTTTACGGCGGGTGAACGAATTACTGTTGAGCAATTGACAGAATTGAGCATAGTCATGAGAGTATCTAGGTATGATCATGTATATAGGCATCACGTCCGAGACAAGTAGACCGACTCACCTGCATCTACTACTATTACTCCACTCATCGACCGCTATCCAAAGCATGCATCTAGAGTATTAAGTTAAAGAAAACAGAGTAACGCCTTAAGCAAGATGACATGATGTAGAGGAATAAATTAATGCAATATGATAAATACCCCATCTTGTTATCCTCGATGGCAACAATACAATACGTGCCTTTGCAACCCTTTTGTCCTTTGGTAAGGACACCGCAAGATTGAACCCAAAGCTAAACACTTCTCCCATTGCAAGAACTACCAATCTAGTTGGCCAAACCCAAACGGATAAATCGAAGAGACTTGCAAAGATAACTCAATCATACATAAAAGAATTCAGAAAAGATTCAAATATTGCTCATAGATAATCTTGATCATAAACCCACAATTCATCGGTCTCAACAAACACACCGCGAAAAGAAGATTACATCGAATAGATCTCCACGAGAGAGGGGGAGAACATTGTATTGTGATCCAAAAAGAGAGAAGAGGCCATCTAGCTACTAACTATGGACCCGAAGGTCTGAGGTAAACTACTCACACTTCATTGGAGAGGCTATGATGATGATGTAGAAGCCCTCTGTTGTGGAATCCCCTTCCGGCGGAGCTCTGGAGCAGGCCCCAAGATGGGATCTCGTGGATACAGAAAGTTGCGGCGGTGGAATTAGGTTTTTGGCTCCATATCTGATCTGTTGGGGTACGTAGGTATATAGAAGGAAGGAGTACGTCCGTGAAGCTTCAGGGGGCCCACGAGGCAGGGGGGCGCGCCCTCCACCCTCGTGGCCCCCTCGTGGCTTTCTTGACGGAGGGTCCAATTCTCCTGGGTCTTATCTGATGAGAAAATCACGTTCCCGAAGATTTCATTCCGTTTGGACTCCGTTTGATATTCCGTTTCTTCGAAACACTGAAATAGGCAAAAAAACAGCAATTCTGGGCCGGGCCTTCGATTAATAGGTTAGTCCCAAAAGTAATATAAAAGTGGAAAATAAAGCCCAATATAGTCCAAAACAGTAGATAATATAGCATGGAGCAATAAAAAATTATAGATACGTTGGAGCGTATCGAGGCATCCCCAAGCTTAATTCCTGCTCGTCCTCGAGTAGGTAAATGATAAAAAGAGAATTTTTGATGCGGAGTGCTACTTGGCATAATTTCAATGTAACTCTTCTTAATTGTGGTATGAATACTCAGATCCAAAACATTCAAGGCAAAAGTTCATATTGACATAAAAATAATAATACCTCAAGCATACTAACTAAGCAATTATGTCTTTTCAAAATAACATGGCCAAAGAAAGTTCATCCCTACAAAATCATATAGTTTAGTCATGCTCCATTTTCGTCACACAAGAACGCTCTCATCATGCACACCCCCGATGACAAGCCAAGCAATTGTTTCATACTTTAGTAATCTCAAACCTATAAACTCTCACGCAATATATGAGCGCGAGCCATGGACATAGCACTATGGGTGGAATAGAATATAATGATGGGGGTTATGTGGACAAGACAAAAAAGGAGAAGGTCTCACATCAACGAGGCTAATCAATGGGCTATGGAGATGCCCATCAATTGATGTTAATGCAAGGAGTAGGGATTGCCATGCAACCGATGCACTAGAGCTATAAATGTATGAAAGCTCAACAAAAGAAACTAAGTGGGTGTGCATCCAACTTGCTTGCTCACGAAGAACTAGGCATTTGAGGAAGCCCATATTTGGAATATACAAGCCAAGTTCTATAATGAAAAATTCCCACTAGTATATGAAAGTGACAACATATGAAACTCTCTATATGAAAAACATGGTGCTACTTTGAAGCACAAGTGTGGAAAAGGATAGTAACACTATCCCTTCTCTCTTTTTCTCTCATTTTTTTTGTTGGGCTCTTTGGCCTCTTTTTTTTATTTGGTGGGCTCTTTGGCCTCTTTTTTTATTTGACCTCACATGGGACAATGTTCTAATAATGATGATCATCACAGTTCTATTTATTTACAACTCAATGATTACAACTCGATACTAGAACAAAGTATGACTCTATATGAAAGCCTCTGGCGGTGTACCGGGATATGCAATGAATCACGAGTGACATGTATGAAAGAATTATGAATGGTGGCTTTGCCACAAATACTATGTCAACTACATGATCATGCTAAGCAATATGACAATGATGAATGTGTCATGAAGAACGGTATGGTGGAAAGTTGCATGGCAATATATCTCGGAATGGCTATGGAAATGACATAATAGGTAGGTATGGTGGATGTTTTGAGGAATATATAAGGAGGTTAATGTGTGAAAGAGCGTATCATATGACGGGGTTTGGATGCACCAGGAAAGTTTGCACCAACTCTCAATTTGAGAAAGGGCAATGCACGGTACCGAAGAGGCTAGCAATGATGGAAAGGTGAGAGTGTGTATAATCCATGGACTCAACATTAGTCATAAAGAACTCACATACTTATTGCAAAAATCTACAAGCCATCAAAAACCAAAGCACTACGCGCATACTCCTAGGGGGATAGATTGGTAGGAAAAGACCATCGCTCGTCCCCGACCGCCACTCATAAGGAGGACAATCAAATAACACCTCATGTTTCAAATTTGTTACATAATGTTTACCATACGTGCATGCTATGGGACTTGCAAACTTCAACACAAGCATTCCTCAAATTCACAACTACTCAACTAACACAACTTTGATATTATCACCTCCATATCTCAAAACAATTATCAAGTATCAGACTTTTCTTAGTATTCAACACACTCATAAGAAAGTTTTTATTATTTTTATATACCTAGCATATTATTATTTTAAGCAAATTACCATGCTATTTAAGACTCTCAAAATAATCTAAGTGAAGCATGAGAGATCAATAGTTTCTTTAAAACAAATCCACCATCGTGCTCTAAAAGATATAAGTGAAGTACTAGAGCAAAACTATAAAGCTCAAAAGATATAAGTGAAGCACATAGAGCAAAACTATCAAGCTCAAAAGATATAAGTGAAGCACATAGAGTATTCTAACGAATTCCAATTCATGTATGGCTCTCTCAAAAGGTGTGTACAGCAAGGATGATTGTGGTAAACTATCAAGCAAAGACACAAATAATACAAGACGCTCCAAGCAAAACACATATCATGTGGTGAATAAAAATATAGCTCCAAGTAAAGTTACCAATGGAAGTGGACGAAAGAGGGGATGCCTTCCGGAGCATCCCCAAGATTTGACTTTTTGGTGTCCTTGGATTATCGTGGGGGTGCCATTGGCATCCCCAAGCTTAGGCTCTTTCCACTCCTTGTTCCATAATCCATCAAAAAATTTTCACCCAAAACTTGAAAACTTCACAACACAAAACTCAACAGAAATCTCGTGTGCTTCGTTAGCGAAAGAAAACAAAAGATCACTTCAAGGTACTGTAATGAACTCATTCTTTACTTAAATTGGTGTTGAACCTACTGTATTCCAACTTCTCTATGGATCATAAGCTATTTTACTAGCCATAGATTCATCAAAATAAGCAAACAACACACGAAAAACAGAATCTGTCAAAAACAGAACAGTCTGTAGTAATCTGTAACTAACGCAAATTTCTGGAACTCCAAAATTTCAGCCAAAATAGGAAGACCTAGGCAATTTGTTTGTTGATCAGAAGCAATTGGAATCACTATTTTATCACGCTGTGGTGATTTTTAAAAATTATTTTCGTGAACTGAAAGTTTCTGGAAATTACAGCAAGATGAAATAACTATTATCTAAGAAGATCCTATAGGTTTAACTTGGCACAAACACTAATTAAAACATAAAACCACATCTAAACAGAAGGTATATGGATTATTTATTACTAAACAGAAACAAAAACAAAAATAAACTAAAATAACATTGGGTTGCCTCCCAACAAGCGCTATCGTTTAACGCCCCTAGCTAGGCATAAAAGCAATGATAGATCTAGGTATTGCCATCTTTGGTGGGCAATCCATAGGTGGCTCTCATAATAGATTCATATGGTAATTTTATATTCTTCCTAGGTAAGTGTTCCATGCCTTTCTTTAATGGGAATTGGAATCTAATATTCCTTCCTTCACATCAATAATTGCACCAATCGTTCTAAGAAAAGGTCTACCAAGAATAATAGGACATGAAGGATTGCAATCTATATCAAGAACGATAAAGTCTACGGGCACATAATTCCTATTTGCAACAATAAGAACATCATTAATTCTTCCCATAGGATTCTTAATATTGGAATCCGCAAGGTGCAGGTTTAGAGAGCATTCATCAAAATCACGGAAATCTAGCAAATCACACAAAGTTTTGGGAATAGTGGAAACACTAGCACCCAAATCACATAAAGCATAGAATTCATGATCCTTAATCTTAATTTTAATAGTTGGTTCCCACTCATCATAAAGTTTTCTAGGGATGGAGACTTCCAACTCAAGTTTTTCCTCATAAGATTGCATCAAGGCATCAAAGATATGTTTAGTGAACGCTTTATTTTGACTATACGCATGCGGAGAATTTAGCACGGATTGTAACAAGGAAATACAATCAATTAAAGAGCAACTTTCATAATTAATTTTGTTGAAATCAAAAATAGTGGGTTTAGCAACATCTAAGGTTTTATTTTCTTCAATCCTACTTTTATCAATTTTAGCATCATACTCTAAGAGCTCAGAATTCTTAGAACGCCTTCTAGGTAAATGTGACTCATATTCAATCTCATCATTATCAAGATTCATATTGCAAACAAAGATTTAATGGGAGACACATCACTAACTTTTAGATCTTCATCTTGATTTTCATGGAAATCAGGTTTAGCAGCCATCTTATTGACAAAGGTAGCTTGCTTATCAGATATTTCAGTAGTCAATTTCTCAAGACGAGAAATTTGGGATCTTAAACCTTCAAATTATTTAGACATATCATCGAGCTCTTTATTCAAATAACTGATAAAACTTTTTTGTTCCTTAAGCTCGTTTCTGAAGAAATTATTATGCTCAAATTGCAAAACCATAAAACTCGTGACGTTGCTTTCGATCTCTTCCAACCTTTTAAGGTGGAGATCACAAAATCTAGGTAGAGCCATAGTGACAAGCAAGCAATCCAACACACGAGCAAACAAGCGAATGAGAAGAAGGCAAACGGAAAGAGAGGAGGAGATTGGGAAAGAGAGGGCGAATAAAACGGCAAGGGTGAAGTGGGGGAGAGGAAAACGAGAGACAAATGGCAAATAATGTAATGCGAGAGATAAGGGATTGTGATGGGTACTTGGTATGTTGACTTTTGCGTAGACTCCCGACAGCGGTGCGGAAATCCTTCTTGCTACGCCTTGAGCTTGCGTTGGTTTTTCGAAGAGGAGAGGATGATGCAGCAGAGTAGCGTAAGTATTTCCCTCAGTTTTTGAGAACCAAGGTATCAATCCAGTGGGAGGCCACGCGCGAGTCCCTCATACCTACACAAAGCAAATAGCTCCTCGCAACCAACGCGAATAGGGGTTGTCAATCCCTTCACGGTCACTTACGAGAGTGAGATCTGATAGAGATAATAGATAATATTTTTGGTATTTTTGGTATAAAGATGCAAGGTAAAATAAAAGGCAAAGTAAAGAGTAAAGCAATAATAAAGCGTAGGAAGATTAATATGATGAGAATAGACCCCGGGGCCATAGATTTCACTAGTGGCTTCTCTCAAGAGCATAGGTACTTTACGGCGGGTGAACGAATTACTGTTGAGAAATTGACAGAATTGAGCATAGTTATGAGAGTATCTAGGTATGATCATGTATATATGCATCACGTCCGAGACAAGTAGACCGACTCCTCACGCATCTACTACTATTACTCCACTCATCGACCGCTATCCAAAGCATGCATCTAGAGTATTAAGTTAATGAAAACAGAGTAACGCCTTAAGCAAGATGACATGATGTAGAGGAATAAATTCATGGAATATGATAAATACCCCATCTTGTTATCCTCGATGGCAACAATACAATACATGCCTTGCAACCCTTTACATCCTTTGGGTAAGGACACCGCAAGATTGAACCCAAAACTAAACACTTCTCCCATTGCAAGAACTACCAATCTAGTTGGCCAAACCAAACGGATAATTCGAAGAGACTTGCAAAGATAACTCAATCATACATAAAAGAACTCAGAAAAGATTCAGATATTGCTCATAGATAATCTTGATCATAAACCCACAATTCATCAGTCTCAACAAACACACTACAAAAAGAAGATTACATCGAATAGATCTCCACGAGAGAGGGGGAGAACATTGTATTGTGATCCAAAAAGAGATAAGAAGCCATCTAGCTACTAACTATGGACCCGAAGGTCTGAGGTAAACTACTCACACTTCATCGGAGAGGCTATGATGATGATATAGAAGCCCTCCATGGTGGAATCCTTCCCATGGAGCTCGGAACAGGCTCCAAGATGGGATCTCGTGGATACGTAAAGTTGCGGGCGGTGGAATTAGGTTTTTGGATGCAGATCTCGATCTGTTGAAGTGCGTAGGTATATATAGGAGGAAGGAGTACGTCTGTGGAGCTTCGAGGGGCCCACGAGGCAGGGAGCGCGCCCTAGGGGGGGGCACCCTCCACCCTCGTGGCCTCCTCGTGGCTTTCTTGACGGAGGGTCCAAGTCTCCGGTCTTATCGATGAGAAAATCACGTTCGAAGATTTCATTCCGCTTTGGACTCCATTTGATATTCCGCTTTCTTGAAACAATCAAGTAGGCAAAAACAGCAATTCTGGGTTGGGCCTCCGGTTAATAGGTTAGTCCCAAAAGTAATATAAAAGTGGAAAATAAAGCCTAATATAGTCCAAAACAATAGACGTATCAGGGGTCCCGAACTGTGCGTATGAGGATTAAAGGTAACAGGAGATGGGGGACATGATGTTTACCCAGGTTCAGGCCCTCTTAATGGAGGCAATACCCTACTTCCTGCTTGATTGACTTTGATGACTATAAGGGTTACAAGAGTTGATCGACCTCGAGATCGTAATGGCTAAACCCTAAATATCTAGCATGTATGATTTTTGATTGCCTCTACGGACTAAACCCTCCGGTTTATATAGACACCGGAGGGGGCTAGGGTTGTACATAATCGGTTTACAGAGAAAGGAAACTACATATCCGATTGCCAAACTTGCCGTCTACGCAAAGGAGAGTCCCATCCGGACACGGGGGAAGGCCTTCTATCTTGTATCTTCACGGCCCATCAGTACGGCCCATGCCACATAGCCCGACCATCCGAGGACCCCTTAATCTAGGACTCCCTCATTAGCCCCTGAACTTGCCTTCAATGACGATGTAGTATCCGGCTTTATGTCTTCGGCTTTGTAAGGCGGGTTCTCCATTATACTTCGGATTGACGATAGTTCGGCTCCACATTTAAATATCATGTTCTATTGATCCTTTGCCGCCGTCGCCTCGGCTTCCACGTGTCAAGCGAATGCGAACGGTCCAGGTATCTTTTACAAATAACCCCTTGACCATGGAGGGATGGAGTCTATTAAAGGAGATTAGATCTCAGATGCCATTCCACACCATGCAGAAATCCTTAGAACTTGCCATAGGAAATCGTCCAAACATGGCCAGCGCTCCTAGGTCTTCCTCACGTACCCACGGCCCTCAAAAAGGCGACTGGGAAAGCTGCTCGGTGTCCCACACCCATATGAATAAACTTCAGACGCAGGGATGTCTTCCTCCCGCGGATCTAGTCTTCGTTCGGGCTGGATTAACTTCCCTCAATGGCGAAGCCCTGGCGGAGAATTTCCCCAATCCTTATAAAGAGGAGCGGGTGTGCTTCGTTTCCTTCCTTCTGAGAGGCGTAGGATTCCCTATCCACCCTTTCCTCAGAGGTCTCCTCGAGTATTATGGCCTCCAACTGCACAGTCTGACGCGAGGCTCCATCCTTCGTATCACGGGCTTGATTACTCTCTATGAGTTGTTCCTAGGCTGTGAGGCCCATTTCGAGCTATGGCGAAAATTCTTTGGCCTCGCCCCTCGCTCCCAAAAGGGATCTATATTCGAGGTGGGTGGCGCCGAAGTATGGCGCATAGCCGGGACATGAGACCTGTCCGGCAATCCGAAGAAGGCATCCAAAGAGTGTCCCTCGAAATGGTTTTATATTGAAGATGTCGTTCTTCCGGACCCAATCCGGCGTGGTCTTCCCAAATTCTCCAGTTCTCCTTTAAACAAGCACGCCAGCTGGCGTCCCCGAAGCCTCGAGGAAGAAGACAATACGGAGGTCGCGAGGTTAGCAAACAAGATCAGAGTGCTTGCAAACTCTGGGCTGTCTATAATTGAGGTAATGGCGATTTCAATAACGTGATGCATTCAGCCGCTCCAATCTAGTGGCTTTCTTATGTGGAATTACAACGGGGAGGACGATGCATCTTGTTGCCTACGCAAGGGCCCAGACAACTTTGCTGGCCACCATTTTAGCTGACCTTTACAAAGGGGAGAAGGAAGCTTGAACTGTCGGGAAGGTTTTACCATGTATAACCTCATCGACTGGTTGAGTTTTTTGATTAGCGGCCTCACTTAATCTTTTTCCTGAGTAATACTAGTCGAATTTTAATCTGGATACCTTTAACAAGAGTGGAGAAAGGTCGTCGAGGGGTTATACAGCCCCGCTCCGCAGCCAGAGGACCACATTCAAGACCTGGATCCCGGATATTAAGAAGATCCGGATATATTTATAGAACTTAAGGAGGGGGTCTTTTATCAAGCGAGCTATGACGGCACGAAAAAGTGGCCATTATAGCCGATTACCCCGATCTTCTCCCCTCCTCCCAGGTAAGTACCCAGGAGACGTCTCCTCCAAAAGAGTTTTCCCATCATGCCTCACCCACTGCACTAACTCATGCTCCGAAGGTGCAGCGCTCGTCTCGCCGAGCTGTATCAAAGGCGTCCTCTAAGAAGGCGACGCCCGAGCAGGGTGAGTCTTCGAAAAGAAGGGCAAGCGGTGATACTACCGGGACCCCACGTTCACCAATGAGGTATTGTTTTTAACATGCACTCGGTGGATAGACCGAATTGTGACATTTTCCGCTGGGCCATTTTTTTAGGAAGAGCATACACTGGACTATACCTAGGGACCTCACCGGCCATGCATCGACCAATCCGGCCCGGATCCCGCCATAAGGACTAGGGTTGATACGGGCAAAATGCCAGACTGACATCTCCAAGAGGATTTAGATAATGTATCCGTCACCAATTCCGAAGTCGAGAGCGCGATGAATCATCGACGACGGAAAGAGGCCATGCGCGACCCAAGTTTAACCGAAGAGGCGTTCAATGACCTCAGCTCTGCGGATGCATATATCCGAGCTGCCCGGGATGGACTTGCCAGAGCCACTCACCAGCTTTCAAAGGATATGTGGGTAAGAACTTTGTGTAGATTCAATAATCATGTGCCAGTAGCCCCCGAGACTTGAAGCAGTTGGCCCAATTGATTTAAGGGTTGTTATATTATCAGGTACTCATGGAGAAATTAACATGCTATCCAAGGATCTTGAAGAATGTCGGACCAAGCTAACTGTTGTCACCACCGAATTGGAAAATTTGAAGAAATCCAAGAAGGCACCGGATGGTAAGCACAATAGTGTCTGGAAAATACGATTATGCACCAACAATGATTGTTAAATATGCATTGGTTTGTTTATAGCTACAGGATCAGCCGATCAATTGGAGGAGATGTTGAAGGCTGCTCAGGCGGACAAACAACATGCTGAAGGGCAAGAAGCCGCTGGTCAACGTGTATTAACATGGACCATTAATGAGAAGAACAAGCTACAGGATGCCAACATGAAGCAAGCCGAAGAGCTAAAGGACGTACGAGCCCAACTGTCGGATGCCTTGAAGGAGAACAGAAAGCTGAAAGGCGGCATATTCAATATGTCCTTAACCTAACTTTCATACGGTCTTCTGATGGAAAGGTCTTTCGAGATTTGTTCCTGTAGGTTTGTTAACTGGGCGGCCCGAGGGAGAAGTGTCTGGATTTCAAGGTGACTTGCTGCAAGAGCTATACAAAGTGCACGAGCGAGCTCGGAAAGCAATGAGGAACATGGCTAAGGCTTTATGGCCCTCCAATTCTCCTCCAGGAATGATGGAGGAGCTCACGAATTTATTAAAGGGAGCTCGTCTTTATTTTGAGCTATGGAAGGCTTCAGCTTGTCGAGAAGGTGCACGAGAAGCCTGGGCCATGGTGAAAACGTGGTATACCAGACTTGATCCGAATCATATGGCCCGGGTCGGACCTCGGGGACCAGACAGACAATAAATTCCGGTTAGCTTGGTGTACGACCAAGTAGAGACAACCACCAAACTTTCACAACAGGACTGTAAACTAGACAGCCTGATAGATGGTATAGATAAAGAGTAGGCGTTTGATTCCATGCAACAATGTACTTTATCACCAAACTTATCTCCGTCCGAATTGAAAAAGATTCTCATGGCAAACCTTCCGCTTCTACCTCCGAAACCCAAGGGTCGGAGTGTTTCCGAATACTATACCTGTGGGAAACACAAAGTATGTTCGGAAACCAGGCGATCCGGTCATAGTGCCTGAACAGACAAACTGTATTCGGGGAGTTATGTTATATTACTTTTTAATGTAAGAAACATCTTCCGGAGAGAATACTCCCATTAAGGGTTCCTCTCCCTGGGTCAGCATGCATTATTTATGCGCGCCTAAGCCGTGATGCGAAAGAATAACATGAGTCTTTGTATTTTGATAGTTTATGTTGCAATGAAGGCAGTTCGTCATTTGTCCTCCGACCAATTATTCCCTTAATAATGCTAGCTTTCGGCTTCACCCATCTGAGGTACATGTCCGGCTAACCTGGTTGTAACAATCGCAGAAACGTAGTAGGAACATAGCAGGAACGTAGGGCATAAGCACATGAGCCAGGCAACCCAGCTTGGCAAAAACTTAAGTCATAGAGGTGCATATAATGGCGAAGACAGAACGTATATGAGGAAACAACACATATATATGGTGAGCTTTATGCTCAAAATAATAATAAGCTTCTATTGAGAGAAGCCCCCAGTTATGGTGGGGTGTGTACATTTAAGGATGTATACCCCTCAAGTGTGCGGCTTACCCGGACACACGCTAGAAATCGTAAAAAACGAAAAAAGGAAAAAATTTAAAAGGAGAAAAAGGGAACGAACAAAGGTATGTGTCCAAACTTAGGCGTAGAATCTTCAGAGCCTAGCAGCGTTCCATGGGTTTGGCTCTAAGCGATTGTCTAATGCATTGTGAAGGCGATAGGCTCGTCTAGTGAGAACTTCATCTATAATGAAGGGACCCTCTCATTTGGGCTTGAGCTTGTCCTTTTTATTCTCTGGTAAGCGTAGAACGAGTTCACCGACATTATAAGTCGCAGAACGGGCTTTTGCGACATCGCGCTCCTCCTCCAGGCCGTCTAAGTCGTCCTGCCGATCAAGCTCGGCCTCTCTCTCCTCATACATGCGCACTCGAGGTGAGCCATGAATAATATCGCAGGGCAAGACAGCGTCTGCGTCGTACACCATGAAGAACGATTGTCAGCGTTCTGGGAACGGGGGTCCCCAGACTTGCCTGCCTACGGCCCGCGGCTTGGCTAAGCCAGCAGGCCGTACGGCCCATCTTCATCAACAAGGCATCCAAGACCCTCGCGAGGGGCCAAGCCTCGCGAGGCGGATGATGAGAGACCTCCTCAGGAGTGGCCTAGTCAGGCAGGCTCACGAGGAGCAGAGATATCAAGGAGGGGAAAACCTCACGAGGCTCTCTTGATGTGAACCATGACGATCGACACCAGGCGGGCGCCAGGCAGGCGCCATCGCGCGCAGCGTCCTTGTTTCCTCTTTGGTGCTAAGGAAGCAAGCGCGGGCGAGGAGTACCGAGGCATCAGGCAAAGGTTGCTATATCGGTGCAATGAGACCAAGACCAGGAGGACGGCAAGACGGAGGTCATCGTGGAGCCCAAGACGGCGTCACCACCAGAGCCCTTTGCAGGCGAAGACCACTTTTGTCAGGATAGCTTGTACTAGCTGTCCCCCTTCAAATTTGCCCGCCGTTGTTGGCTACCTTCCCGCCAAATATTTGGGAAGAGTTCCAGGGCCTATATAAGTAGAGCTAGCCACCATAGTAGGGGCATCGAGCAGTTCATCCAGCTCTCACCCGCTAATATACCAAGCACAAGAACACCTCAACCTTAGGAGGTTGTTCTTCCCTTTGTACTATTCATCATCAGCCCAAGAGGCAATCCACCACCACCACACTAGAGTAGGGTATTACACCACAACGATGGCCCGAACCAGTATAAATCTCGTGTCTTTCTGTGTCGTGAGTTCGTCGAGTTCGTCTGCAAGATCTTAGCGAGCTTGGGCTTAGATCGGTAGGAGGGAAAGACTTCGCGCGCACCCCAGTGTTCGAACCTTAAGGGTTTGCCGGAACCCCACATCCGACATTTGGTGCGCCAGGTAGGGGTGCGCCGTAGCTTCCCTTCCGTCAATTCCTCGCTCCGTCGCTCCGTCGTCTCCATGACGGATGCTCGCCGTGCTCGAGCTGAGCACCGGGCTGCCCTCACCACCCGCGTTGCTCGGACGGCTCCCTTCGGCGGGCCACCTCGTCGTTCTCCATCTCCCGCCGCCAACGCCGCCACCAGCCTGGCAGGGAACGAACCGCAAGCGTCATCGCTGCATCCTTCAGTGCGGCAGGACGGCCGCACCACCACTCCGTCACTGACCCTGGCCAGTTCTTCGTCTCACGCACGCCACACTCCCATGGAGGCGCGGGCCGCACTCCTCGCCGCAAATGAACTCCTGTGCTACCGCCCAGTCGACGACCTCTCTCTGCCCCACCCTCAGCCAGCTACGGGCGATGAGGCTCACGGCGCGCCTCCACCACCTCTGCCCCAAGACGGTGCCTTGGCACCAAGGCGCGCGGCCCCGTGGCGTGATCCACCATGCCCGGCGCCCGCGGGCGAAGAGAGAAGATGCCAAGAAATCCCGCGACCGCAAGAAGCTGCACCCGCGCTTCCCGTGCCACCTCGTCAAGACCGCGCACCGCCCGCAGCGGCGCCGCGCGGACCTCATCAAGACCAAGCTCCACCACCGAAGCGGGCCCCAGCAACCATGGCTCGCTGCCGCGCCTTCACCCCCGAGCTGCGTAGCGTCGCCTGGCCAGGAAAGTTCAAGCCGGATCTGCCTCCCCGCTACGACGGCATCGCCGACCCCGTGGAGTTCCTGCAGCTCTACGAGCTGAGCATCGAAGCGGCCAACGACGATGAGAAAGTCATGGCGAGCTGGTTTCCCATGGCTCTCAAGGATGGAGCCCGCTCCTGGCTCCTGAACCTGCAGCACGGCTCGATCTCCTCCTGGGACGAGATGCGCGACCGCTTCGTCGCCAACTTCCAGGGCACTCGCGACCGCCTGCCGGCCGCGGGTGACCTGCGCCGCATCAAGCAACAACCAGGAGAGACCCTCCAGAAGTACATCCAGCGCTTCAAGAACACTCGCCTCAAGATCCCCAAGATCACGAATGAGGCCATCATCTCCGCGTTCTCCGACGGAGTCCGTGACGTCAAGATGAAGGAAGAGCTCGCTATCCACGAGGAGCTGTGCACATCTCAGGAGCTGTTCAACCTGGCGACCAAGTGCGCGAGAGCTGAGGAGGGGCGCCTTTCCCTCCTCGAGCTGCTAGCTGCGGGAGCAGAAGAGAAGAAGGCCATGGCCAAGGACGTGAAGCGCAAGGAAGCGGCAGTGCTAGCCACAGAGGTCGACACCAAGCGTGGCAGAGATCAGCCCGAGTCATCCAAGAATAGCTGACCATTCTGCGCCTTTGACAACCTGAACACTCACAACACCAGTGACTGTCAAGAGCTCAGAGTCATACGAGAAGGATGCTTCGGTCGACGCCCTGAGTGCAGTGACCGGGGCTACAGCCGTGGAGGAGGACGTGGGGGCAGACGCTGGGACCACTGTGGCCTGCGCCAGGAGTGGCGCGACAGGCCTCGTGAGGACCGTTGGCAGGACCATCCTCGCGAGGGGGCCTGGAGGGACCAGCCTCGTGAGGATCGCCCCCAAAGCAACGCCGGTCTTCCCCCACTGCCGCCACCAAGAAGGGGCGGCGACCACCATCAGGACGAGGGGATGGGGGCTTCCAGGAGCTGCGTGCAATCGCCTGCATCTTGGGCGGCGCCCAGGCCCCAGCCTCTCAGCGCATCTTCTGTTGCGGAACGTAGTAATTTCAAAAATTTCCTACGCACACGCAAGATCATGGTGATGCATAGCAACGAAAGGGGAGAGTGTTGTCCACGTACCCTCGTAGACCGAAAGCGGAAGCGTTCACACAACGCGGTTGATGTAGTCGTACGTCTTCACGATCCGACCGATCAAGTACCGAACGTACGACACCTCCGAGTTCAGCACACGTTCAACCCGATGATGTCCCTCGAACTCCGATCCAACCGAGTGTTGAGGGAGAATTTCGTCAGCACGACGGCGTGGTGACGATGTTGATGTTCTACCGACGCAGGGCTTCGCCTAAGCACTGCTACAGTATTATCGAGGTGGACTATGGTGGAGGGGGGCACCGCACACGGCTAAAAGATCAAACGATCAATTGTTGTGTCTCTAGGGTGCCCCCCTGCCCCTGTATATAAAGGAGCAAGGGGGGGTGCGGCCGGCCAGGAGAGGGCGCCGAGGGGTCCTACTCCCATCGGGAGTAGGACCCCTTGCCTAGTTGGATTAGGACTTGGGAGGGGGAAGGAGTGGAGGAGAAGAAGGAAGGGGGGGGGGGGCGCCGCCCCCTCTCCTTGTCCTATTCGGACTGGGGGGGGGAGGGGCACGCGGCCCAGCCCTAGCCGCCTCTCCTCTCTTCCACCTAGGCCCACTAAGGCCCATTAAGTTGCCGGGGTGCTCCGGTAACCTCCCGGTACTCCGGTAAAATCCCGATTTCACCCAGAACACTTTCGATATCCAAACATAGGCTTCCAATATATCAATCTTCATGTCTCGACCATTTCGAGACTCCTCGTCATGTTCGTGATCACATCCGGGACTCTGAACAACCTTCAGTACATCAAAACATATAAACTCATAATAAAACTATCATCGAAACATTAAGCGTGCGGACCCTACGGGTTCGAGAACTATATAGACATAACCAAGACATGTCTCCGGTCAATAACCAATAGCGGAACCTGGATGCTCATATTGGCTCCCACATATTCTACGAAGATCTTTATCGGTCAGACCGCATAACAACATACGTTGTTCCCTTTGTCATCGATATGTTACTTGCCCGAGATTCGGTCGTAGGTATCTAAATACCTAGTTCAATATCGTTACCGGCAAGTCTCTTTACTCGTTCCGTAATACATCATCCCGCAACTAACTCATTAGTTGCAATGCTTGCAAGGCTTAAGTGATGTGTATTACCGAGAGGGCCCAGAGATACCTCTCCGACAATCGGAGTGACAAATCCTAATCTCGAAATACGCCAACCCAACATGTACCTTCAGAGACACCAGAGAGCACCTTTATAATCACCCGATGCCAGTGACGCTTTGGTAGCACACAACAGGCACAAGCTTTTCGTAAAATGGATACTGCTTAAGGCTGCTCTCTTGAGTGTTCTTGGTGAGAACATATTTGATGCTTATGCGTCAATTGACAATGAAAAAGATATGTGGGACGCACTCGAGGCCAAGTTTGGGGTCTTGGATGTCGGCACTGAGCTGTACATCATGGAACAATTCTATGATTACAGGATGACTGAAGAGCGCTCCGTGGTTGAGCAGGCTCATGAGATACAGTCATTTGCTAGAGAACTTGAGCACTTCAACTGCATGCTACCAGACAAGTTTGTTGCCGGGGGTATCATCACTAAGCTTCCTCCTTCATGGAGGAACTTTGCTACTTACTGAAGCATAAGAGACAGGAGTTTTCCGTTCCGAATCTCATTGGTACTCTTGATGTGGAAGAAAAGGCGAGAGCAAAGGACACACGTGCTCGAGGTATTGAGGGAGCATCTAGTGCCAATCTGGTACAGAAGAAAAACTTACAGTCCCACAAGTTCAAGAAAAAGGGCAAGCTTGATGGTAAAGCAAAGTTTGATGGGAAGAACAAGGTTGTGCAGCACACGAACTTCAAGAAGAAGAATGACAAGAAGAAAGGTGTTTGTCTTCTGTGTGGGGATCCTGATCATTGGCTACAAGTTGCCCTAATCGCTATGACAAGCGTCATCCTGGAAAGGCGGCAAGACTGCTAATGTTGTCATTGGAGACACTGACATGAAGGATGCTGGGTATGGTATATTTCCCACTATTCTTTCAGTATGTCATTCTCCTAATTGGTTGATTGACACGGGTGCTAATGTGCATGTATGCGGTGATATTTCCATGTTTTCGTCTTATCAGACCGCAGGGACTTCAACCGTGCTAATGGGCAATGGTTCAAGTGCTTCTGTTCGTGGTGTTGGCACAGTCAATCTGAAGTTTACTTCGGGGAAGATCGTGCGGCTGAAGAACGAGCATTACGTCCCCTCCGTCAATAAAAATCTTGTTAGCGGATCTCTTTTGTGTAGAGATGGCTATAAGCTTGTCTTTGAGTCGAATAAATTTGTAATATCCAAGTATGGAACCTTTGTTGGTAAAGGCTTTGAGTCAGGAGGCCTGTTTCATTTATCCTTATCGACGCTTTGCAATAAAGTTGTTAATCATATTTGCAACAATAGTGAATCAAATGTGTGGCATTCACGTCTTTGCCATGTTAACTTTGGTTGCATGTCGCGACTAGCGAAGTTGAACTTAATCCCTAGTTTCACCACTGTCAAGGGACCTAAGTGTCAAGTGTGTGTGCAAGCTAAGCAACCTCGTAAGTCTCACGTGACCGCGGAGACGAGAAATCTTGCACCACTAGAACTTATACATTCAGATCTATGTGAAATGAATGGTGTTTTGACAAATGGTGGAAAGAAATATTTCATGACGTTAATTGACGACTCCACTAGATACTGCCGTGTGTATCTTCTGAAATCTAAGGATGAGGCTTTGAACTTTTTCAAGTTCTATAAAGCTGAAGTGGAAAACCAACTTGATCGAAAAATCAAGAGGCTTAGGTCCGACCGTGGTGGAAAGTATTTTTCCAATGAATTTGATGCTTCTTGTGCGGAACATGGTATAATCCATGAGAGGACGCCTCCCTACTCACCTTAGTCAAATGGGGTGGCCGAAAGAAAGAACCGTACTCTAACTGATTTGGTTAACGCCATGTTAGACACATCGGGTCTCTCTAAGGCATTGTGGGGGGAGGCGATATTGACAGCATGTCATGTCCTAAATCGAGTCCCCACAAAGAACAAAGAGATAACAAAAGATTAAAACTCTCTTACCTGCGAACATGGAGTTGTTTGGCGAAAGTCAATATTCCAATTCCAAAGAAGCGGAAGCTTGGACCAAAGACTGTGGATTGTGTTTTCCTGGGATATGCTTTTCATAGCATTGGCTATAGATTATTGGTTGTAAAATTTGAGGTACCTGACATGCATGTCGGTACGATCATGGGGTCGAATGATGCGACTTTCTTTGAAGATATCTTTCCCATGAAGGATATGGCTACCTCATCTAATCAGGAGATGCCTAGTTCATCGAATCAGAACCGATTACAATTACCGAACCTGCCATTCCGATGGAACACTTTGAAAGTCCTGTGGAGGAGAACAATGAAGTTCCTACTAGGAGCAAGAGACAGAGGACAGCAAAGTCCTTTGGTGATGATTTTCTTGTGTATCTCATAGATGATACTCGATTCTATTTCGAGGCCTATGCATCGGAAGATGTCGACTCTTGGAAGGAAGCGGTTCGTAGCAAGATGGATTCCATCTTGGCGAATGAAACTTGGGAGATAACTGATCGTCCTTATGGGTGCAAACCTATAGGATGCAAATGGGTATTCAAGAAGAAACTTAGGCCTGATGGTACTATCGAAAATTACAAGGATCGGCTCTTGGCTAAGGGTTATACCCAAAAGGAAGGTGAAGACTTCTTTGATACTTACTCACCTGTGGCTCGACTGACCACTATTCGAGTTCTACTTTCACTAGCTGCCTCACACGGTCTTCTCGTTCATCAAATGGATGTTAAGACTCCTTTCCTAAATGGAGAGTTGGATGAGGAAATTTATATGGAACAACCAAATGGGTTTGTAATAGATGGCCAGGAAGGGAAAGTGTGCAAGTTGCTCAAGTCTTTGTATGGACTCAAGCAAGCACCCAAACAGTGGCATGAGAAGTTCGAAAGAACTTTAACAGCTGCAGGATTTGTTGTGAATGAAGCTGACAAATGCGTGTACTATCGCCATGGTGGGGGCGAGGGAGTTATGCTTTGCTTGTATGTTGATGACATACTGATTTTCGGAACAAATATGAATGTTATTAAGGAAGTCAAGAATTTCCTATCTCGCTGTTTTGAGATGAAGGATTTAGGAGTGGCTGATGTCATTCTGAACATCAAGTTGTTGAGAGACGATGATGGTGGGATTACATTGCTTCAATCTCACTATGTGGAAAAGATCTTGAGTCGCTTTGGCTACAGTGACTGCAAGCCCTCTCCAACACCATATGATGCTAGTGTGTTGCTTCGAAAGAATCGAAGAATTGCTAGAGACCAATTGAAATATTTTCAGTTTATTGGCTCGCTTATGTACTTAGCCAGTGCTACAAGACTGACATCTCTTTTGTCGACAAGAACTGAGCCGGTTTGTCTCAAAACCAGGAGATGTGCATTGGAAAGCTCTAGAGAGAGTTTTGCGTTATTTGAAAGGCACTGCGAATTATGGAATTCACTACACTGGGCACCCAAAGGTGCTTGAAGGGTATAGTGACTCAAACTAGATCTCAGATGCTGACGAGATAAAGGCCACGAGCGGATATGCATTCACTCATGGAGGTGGCGCTGTTTCTTGGAAGTCTTGCAAGCAGACAATCTTAACAAGGTCAACAATGGAAGCAGAACTCACAACACTAGATACAACTACGGTCGAAGCAGATTGGCTTCGCTGGCTCTTGAATGACTTGCCGATTGTTGAGAAACCTATACCGGGTATCCTTATGAACTGCGACAATCAAACTGTGATTACGAAAGTGAACAACTCAAAGAATAACATGAAGTCATCAAGACACGTTCAGAGAAGGTTAAAGTTTGTCAGAAAAATGAGAAACTCCGGAGTTATTGCATTGGATTATATCCAAACGTCTAAAAATCTGGCAGATCCTTTCACTAAGGGTCTATCACGTAATGTGATAGATAATGCATCGAGGGAGATGGGTATGAGACCCACAATATGAGTTGTTCACGGTGGTAACCTATTCTTTGTGATCGGAGATCTCGTGAATTAGATGTGGAAGACAAGATGTTGGTCAACTGGGAGGAGAGTATCCTTACTGTTAAAAATACCACTCCATGAAGATGCAATACTCTCCTAATCTACATGGCAGGTTGATGTATATCTTAATGTGTTATAAGTGGCTCTTTGAAGCAGAGATGTTGTCCTGCAGAACATCTTTTGAAGAACACACCTATATGAGTCTGATTGTCAAAGATCGCAATCTATGAGAGTAGGGTTCTCTCTAGTAAACTCATGAAAGGTCACGGAGTATGACGCATAAGCTCCACCATGGGAATACCCACGGTAGCCACGTATCGGTCAAGGCTTTATGTGAAGCTAGATTCATGAAAACTTGCAGTTCAAGGCCCACCCACTCGCTCAAGTTGCTTACTAGTGTAGCATAGAGTTATAGGTGGAAGTTCAACTTAACAGTCTCCACTGCAGTACCGGTATATAAAACAGTGTTTTGGAACCAAAGGCAAATTTCTGTGTGCCTCTGGTATCTGGTGGGGGATTGCTAGAATTTAGTCTATTTTGGGCAGCCCAATAACTATTTCAGAAATTCCTAATAAACCCTAGAGGCCCACTCAGCCCATTTGTGCAAGGCAAGGGATACTACTAAAGTTTAGTCCCACATTGCTAGTTTAGTGGGAGTTGGACCTCCTTATAAGGGAGGTTCTTTTCCTACTTGTATGAGCATGAGAACAAGAGGGACATCCACGCGCGCTCCTCCTCCGCCGCCCGCCTCGCCACGCCTCGTCACGACGCGCCGCGGATTGCGGGAATGAGCCGAGCCGATGTCTAATTTTTGCCACGCACTACGGGTATACGAAAGGTCACTTGGGAGCTGAAAAGTTTTTGCTGTAGTGGATAATGAATACGAACGACGCACCTCTTCGCGTGCTGCCTTTTCACTTCGTCTCCCTCCGTTGCTTCACCTCCCGTTGCAGCCCGTTCGCGTCCCTCTCCTGTGCCTATATAAGAGAGGTCGCTCCTCTCCAGAGAGATACATCAGAAGGTCCTCTTCCTCTCGCCACACAGTTCCAATCTCTGCGCTGCTGCTGTATTCCTCATCCCGGCTTGCGGCGTGCACCGCGAGTCGGGACAATAGGCCTCCGAAACTGCACTTTTTGAGTCCTGTACGGGAGAAGGGTGATAAGGTTTTTGGGGAGCGCTCTACGCGACTACTGGCTTCTTCGTCACGGACGCCCGGACTCGACGACTACTTCCCGACGACGACTACTTCCCGACGTCGACGACCTCCTCGACGACATGGCGAGTAAGGACACCGACCCCAAGTCCAGCGCTTACATTCTTGCTGTGTCGTGACGTGTTCTTCTCCTTTACATTACAAGTCCCGCTACAGTTCTTGGCTCTAGTTTACGCCCTCACGTATGTTAGGTTCTATGTCGTATAAGCAACTTCATCTAGTGTACATTTCTAGATGTGTTTAGCTCAAGTTCATATATGCGCATTTATGTTTACCTTCTCTTTGTCAGATTGCATGACTTGCTTTATATTTGCTATTTTAGTCATGCTTTATCTAGTATTTCCGTTAGCAAAATTATTTGGTAAATTGCTCACATTTCCAACAACACCGTCAGCGTCAGTCTTCTTCTTGAAGATCCATTTATTCTCAATTGCTTGCCGATCATCGGGCAAGTCAACCAAAGTCCATACTTTGTTCTCATACATGGATCCCATCTCAGATTTCATGGCCTCAAGCCATTTTATGGAATCTGGGCTCACCATCGCTTCTTCATAGTTTGTAGGTTCATCATGGTCTAGTAACATGACTTCCGAACAGTGATTACCGTACCACTGCAGTGCGGATCTTACTCAAAGTTGATCTACGAGGTTCAAGAATAACTTGATCACGAAGTTTCATGATCATCATCATTAACTTCCTCACTAATTGGTGCAGGTGTCATAGAAACCGGTTTCTGTGATGAACTACTTTCCAATAAGGGAGTAGGTACAGTTACCTCATCAAGTTCTACTTTCTTCCCACTCACTTCTTTCGAGAGAAACTCCTTCTCTAGAAAGGATCCATTCTTAGCAACGAATGTCTTGCCTTCAGATCTGTGATAGAAGGTGTACCCAACAGTTTCTTTTGGGTATCCTATGAAGACACATTTCTCCGATTTGGGTTCGAGCTTATCAGGTTGAAGCTTTTTCACATAAGCATCGCAGCCCCAAACTTTCAGAAATGACAACTTTGGTTTCTTGCTAAACCACAGTTCATAAGGCGTCATCTCAACGGATTTTCATGGTGGCCTATTTAACGTGAATGCGGCCGTCTCTAAAGCATAACCCCAAAACGATAGCGGTAAATCAGTAAGTGACATCATAGATCGCACCATATCTAGTAAAGTACGATTACGACGTTCGAACACACCATTAAGCTGTGGTGCTCCGAATGGTGTGAGTTGTGAAACTATTCCGCATTGTTTCAAATGTAGACCAAACTCGTAACTCAAATATTCTCCTCCACGATCAGATCGTAGAAACTTTATTTTCTTGTTACAATGATTTTCAACATTACTCTGAAATTCTTTGAACTTTTCAAATGTTTCAGACTTATGCTTCATTAAGTAGATATACCCATATCTGCTTAAATCATCTGTGAAGGTGAGAAAATAACTATATCCGCCATTTAGCCTCAACATTCATTGGACCACATACATCTGTATGTATGATTTCCAATAAATCTGTTGCTCTCTCCATAGTACCGGAGAACGGCGTTTTAGTCATCTTCCCCATAAGGCACGGTTCGCAAGTACCAAGTGATTCATAATCAAGTGGTTCCAAAAGTCCATCAGTATGGAGTTTCTTCATGCACTTTACACCAATATGACCTAAACGGCAGTGCCACAAATAAGTTGCACTATCATTATCAACTCTGCATCTTTTGGCTTCAACATTATGAATATGTGTATCACTACTATCGAGATTCCTCAAAAATAGACCACTCTTCAAGGGTGCATGACCATAAAAGATATTACTCACATAAATAGAACAACCATTATTCTCTGATTTAAATGAATAACCGTCTCACATCAAACAAGATCCAGATATAATGTTCATGCTCAACGCTGGCACCGAATAACAATTATTTAGGTCTAAAACTAATCCCGAAGGTAGATGTAGAGGTAGCGTGCCGACCGGGATCACATCGACTTTGGAAACATTTCCCATGCGCATCGTCACCTCATCCTTGGCTAGTGTTCACTTAATCCGTAGTCTCTGTTTCGAGTTGCAAATATTAGAACCAGAACCAGTATCAAATACCCAGGTCCTACTGCATGCTCTAGTAAGGTACACATCAATAACATGTATATCACATATACCTTTGTTCACCTTGCCATCCTTCTTATCCGCTAAATACTTGGGCAGTTCCGCTTCCAGTGACCAGTCTACTTGCAGTAGAAACACTTAGTTTCAGGCTTTGGTCCAGCCTTGGGTTTCTTCTCCTACGCAACAACTTGCTTACTGTTCTTCTTGAAGTTCCCCTTCTTCTTCCCTTTGCCCTTTTTCTTGAAACTAGTGGTCTTGTTGACCATCAACACTTGATGATCCTTCTTGATTTCTACCTCCTCAGCCTTTAGCATTGCGAAGAGCTTGGGAATCGTCTTATCCATCCCTTGCATATTATAGTTCATCACGAAGCTCTTGTAGCTTGGTGGTTGTGATTGGAGAATTCTGTCAATGACGCAATCATCCGGAAAATTAACTCCCGGTTGAATCAAGTGATTATTATACCCAGACATTTTGAGTATATGCTCACTGACAGAACTATTCTCTTCCATCTTGCAAACAGTAGAATTTATTGGAGACTTCATATCTCTCAATTCGGGCATTTGCTTGAAATATTAACTTCAACTCCTGGAACATCTCATATGCTCCATGACGTTCAAAACATCGTTGAAGTCCCGGTTCTAAGCCATAAAGCATGGCACACTGAACTATCGAGTAGTCATCGACTTTGCTTTGCCGTGACGCTCATAACATCCGGTGTTGCTCCTCAAGAAGAGGTTCGGCACCTAGCGGTGCTACCAGGATGTAATTCTTCTGTGCAACAATGAGGATTATCCTCAAGTTACGGATCCAGTCCATGTAATTGCTACCATCATCTTTCAACTTTGCTTTCTCAAGGAACGCATTAAAATTCAACGGAACAACAGCATGGGCCATCTATCTACAATCAACATAGACAAGCAAGATACTATCAGGTACTAAGTTCATGATAAATTTGAGTTCAATTAATCATATTACTTAAGAACTCCCACTTAGAAAGACATCCCTCTAATCTTTTAAGTGATCACGTGATCCAAATCAACTAAACCATAACCGATCATCACGTGAAATGGAGTAGTTTTCAATGGTGAACATCACTATGTTCATCATATCTACTATATGATTCACGCTCGACCTTTTGGTCTCAGTGTTCCGAGGCCATATCTGCATATGCTAGGCTCGTCAAATTTAACCTAAGTATTCTGCGTGTGCAAAACTGGCTTGCACCCGTTGTAGATGGACGTAGATCTTATCACACCCGATCATCACGTGGTGTCTGGGCACGACGAACTTTGGCAATGTTGCATACTCAGGGAGAACACTTTTATCTTGAAATTTAGTGAGAGATCATCTTATAATGCTACCGTCAATCAAAGCAAGATAAGATGCATAAAAGATAAACATCACATGCAATCAATATAAGTGATATGATATGGCCATCATCATCTTGTGCTTGTGATCTCCATCTCAAGCACCGTCATGATCACCATCGTCACCGGCGCGACACCTTGATCTCCATCGTAGCATCGTTGTCGTCTCGCCAATCTTATGCTTCTACGACTATCGCTACCTCTTAGTGATAAAGTAAAGCATTATAGGGCGATTGCATTGCATACAATAAAGCAAAAACCATATGGCTCCTGCCAGTTGCCGATAACTCGGTTACAAAACATGATCATCTCATACAATAAAATTCAGCATCATGTCTTGACCATATCACATCACAGCATGCCCTGCAAAAACAAGTTAGACGTCCTCTACTTTGTTGTTGCAAGTTTTACGTGGCTGCTACGGGCTTAGCAAGAACTGTTCTTACCTACGCATCAAAACCACAACGATAGTTTGTCAAGTTGGTGTTGTTCTAACCTTCGCAAGGACCGGGCGTAGCCACACTCGGTTCAACTAAAGTTGGAGAAACTGACACCCGCCAGCCACCTATGTGCAAAGCACGTCGGTAGAACCAGTCTCGCGTAAGAGTACGTGTAATGTCGGTCCGGGCCGCTTCATCCAACAATACCGCCGAGCCAAAGAATGACATGCTGGTAAGCAGTATGACTTATATCGCCCACAACTCACTTGTGTTCTACTCGTGCATATAACATCAACGCATAAAACCAGGCTCGGATGCCACTGTTGGGGAACGTAGTAATTTCAAAAATTTCCTACGCACACGCAAGATCATAGTGATGCATAGCAACGAGAGGAGAGTGTTGTCCACGCACCCTCGTGAGGTCAAAGCGGAAGCGTTAGCACAACACGGTTGATGTAGTCGCACGCCTTCACGATCCGACCGATCAAGTACCGAACGTCACGGCACCTGCGAAGTTCAACACACGTTCAGCCCGATGACGCCCCTCGAACTCCGGTCCAAATTGAGTGTTGAGGGAGAGCTTCAATCGACGACGGCGTGGTGACAATGTTGATGTTCTACCGACGCAGGGCTTCGCCTAAGCACCACTACAGTATTATCGAGGTGGACTATGGTGGAGGGGGGCACCGCACACGGCTAAAAGATCAAACGATCAATTATTGTGTCTCTAGGTTTCCCCCTTTCCTAGTTGGATTAGGACTTGGGAGGGGGAAAGAGTGAGGAGAAGAAGGAAGGGGGGCGCCTGCTACACGCCTTGAGCTTGCGTTGGTTTTCCTCGAAGAGGAGAGGGTGATGCAGCAAGTGTAGCGTAAGTATTTCCCTCGCTTTTGAGAACCAAGGTACCAATCCAAGAGGAGGCTTCTCAAAAGTCCCACGCACCTACACAAACAAACTGAGAACTCGCAACCAACGCAATAAAGGGGTTGTCAATCCCTTCACGGCCACTTCATGTAAAGTGAGATCTAATAAAGATAGTATGATAAGATAAATATATTTTTGGTATTTTATAATATAGATGCAAAAAGTAAAGATGCAAATAAAAGTAGATTGGGAGCAAATATGATAAGAGATAGACCCGGGGGCCATAGGTTTCACTAGTGGCTTCTCTCAAGATAGCATAAGTATTACGGTGGGTGAACAAATTACAGTCGAGCAATTGATAGAAAAGCGCATAGTTATGAGATTATCTCGGCATGATCATGTATATAGGCATCACGTCCATAACAAGTAGACCGACTCCTGCCTGCATCTACTACTATTACTCCACACATCGAACGCCATCCAGCATGCATCTAGAGTATTAAGTTCATAAGAACAGAGTAACGCATTAAGAAAGATGACATGATGTAGAGGGATAAACTCATGCAATATGATATAAACCCATCTTGTTATCCTCGATGGTAACAATACAATACGTGCCATGCAACCCTTTACATCCTTTGGGTAAGGACACCGCAAGATTGAACCCAAAGCTAAGCACTTCTCCCATGGCAAGAAAGATCAATCTAGTAGGCCAAACCAAACTGATAATTCGAACAGACTTGGAAAGATAACTTAATCATACATAAAAAAATTCAGAGAAGATTCAAATATTATTCATAGATAAACTTGATCATAAACCCACAATTCATCGAATCTCGACAAACACACCGCAAAAAGAGTTTACATCGAATAGATCTCCACAAGAGAGGGGGAGAACATTGTATTGAGATCCAAAAAGAGAGAAGAAACCATCTAGCTAATAACTATGGACCCGTAGGTCTGTGGTAAACTACTCACAACTCATTGGAGGGGCAAGGATGTTGATGTATAAGCCCTCCGTGGTTGCTTCCCCATCCGGCAGAGTGTCGGCAAGTGCTCCAAGATGAGATCTCGCGGATACAGAAGGTTATGGCGGTGGAAATTGTGTTTCGTGGTGCTCCTGTATGTTTTTGTGGTACGTAGGTATATATAGGGGAAGAAGTACGTCGGTGGCCGCCCGAGGGGCCCACGAGACAGGGGGCGCACCCTATGGGGGGGGCGCCCTCCTATCTCGTGGAGGCCTCGGCTGCTTCTTGACTTGCACTCCAAGTCCTCTGGATCACGTTTGTTCCAAAAATCATGCTCCCGAAGGTTTCATTCCGTTTGGACTCCATTTGATATTCCTTTTCTTGAAATACGAAATAGGCAAAAAACAGCAATATGGGCTGGGCCTCCGGTTAGTAGGTTAGTCCCAAAATGATATAAATGTGTAAAATAAAGCCCATAAACATCCAAAAGGGGTAATATAATAGCATGGAACAATCAAAAATTATAGATACGTTGGAGACGTATCAAGCATCCCCAAGTTTAATTCCTGCTCGTCCTCGAGTAGGTAAATGATAAAAGAGAATTTTTGATGTGGAATGCTACCTAGCATAACTCATAATGTAATTTTCTTTATTGCGGCATGAATGTTCAGATCCAAATGAATACAAAATAAAAGTTCATATTGATAAAAGAAATAGTAATACTTCAAGCATACTAATCAAAGTAATCATGTCTTCTCAAAATAGCATGGCAAAAGAAAGTTCATCCTACAAAATCATATAGTTAGGCTATGCTTCATTTTCACACACAAAGATGTTCCCAACTTCTATACCCCGATGACAAGCCAAGCAATTGTTTCATACTTAAATAATATCAAACTTTTTCAACCTTCACGCAATACATGAGCGTGAGCCATGGATATAACACTATGGGTGGAATAGAATATGATGATGGGGATTGTGTGGAGAAGACAAAAGGAGAAAGTCTCACATTGACGAGGATAATCAATGGGCTATGGAGATGCCCATCAATTGATGTCAACATGAGGAGTAGGGATTGCCATGCAACAGATGCACTAGAGCTATAAATGATTGCTCAACAAAAGAAAACTAGTGGGTGTGCATCCAACTTGCTTGCTCATGAAGACCTAGGGCATTTGAGGAAGCCCATCTTAGGAATATACAAGCCAAGTTCTATAATGAAAAATTCCCACTAGTATGAAAAAGACAACTTATGAGACTCACTATATGAAAAACATGGTGCTACTTTGAAGCACAATATATGGGACTCATTACATGAAGAACAAAGTGCTACTTTGAAGCACAAGTGTGGAAAAAGAGATAGTAACATTGCCCTTTTTTATTTGGGCCTTTCTTTTTTTGGCCTTTTTTTGGGCAATGCTCTAATAATGATGATCATCACACTTCTATTGATTACAACATAAGGATTACAACTCGAAACTAGAACAAGATATGAATCTATATGAATGCCTCCGGCGGTGTATCGGGATGGTGCAATGAATCAAGAGTGACATGTATGAAAATAATGCATGGTGGCTTTGCCACAAATACGATGTCAACTACATGATCATGCAATGGCAATATGACAAAGGGAAAGTATGTCATGATGATGATGAACGGAACGGTGGAAAGTTGCATGGCAATATATCTCGGAATGGCTACGGAAATGCCATAATAGGTAGGTATGCTCGCTGTTTTGATGAAGATATAGGGATGTTTATGTGTGATAGAGCGTATCATATCACGGGGTTTGGATGCACCGGCGAAGTTTGCACCAACTCTCAAGGTGATAAAGGGCAATGCACGGTGCATCAAGAGGCTAGCAAAGGCGGAAAGGTAAAAGCGCCAGATAATCCATGGACTCCACATTAGTCAAAAGAACTCATATACTTATTGCAAAAATTTAGAAGTCATCAAAAATCAAGTACTACGCGCATGCTCCTAGGGGGATAGATTGGTAGGAAAAGACCATCGCTCGTCCCCGACCGCCACTCATAAGGATGCACAAGCCAGGTACACTTCATGTTTCAAATTTGTTACACAACTTTAACCATACGTGCATGCTACGGGACTTGCTAACTTCAACACAAGCATTCTTTAAATTCATAATCACCCAACTAGCATGACTTTAATATCACTACCTCCATATCTCAAAACAATTATCAAGTATCAAATTGATCATAGCATCCAATTCACTTCCTATGATAGTTTTTATTATACCCAACTTGGATGCCTACCATTCTAGGACCAATTTTATAACCATAGCAAATACCATGCTGTTCTAAAAGACTCTAAAAATAATATAAGTGAAGAATGAGAGACTAGCAATTTCTTTAAAATTAAGACACCACCGTGCTCTAAAAGATATAAGTGAAGCACTAGAGCAAAAACTATCAAGCTCAAAAGATATAAGTGAAGCACATAGAGTATTCTAGCAAATTCTAATCAAATAGGCTTCTCCCAAAAGGTGTGTACAGCAAGGATGATTGTGGTAAACTAAAAAGCAAAGACTAATATAATACACGACGATCCAAGCAAAACACTTATCATGTGGTGAATAAAAATATAGCTCCAAGTAAATTTACCAATGAACGAAGACGAAAGAGGGGATGCCTTCCCGGGGCATCCCCATACTTAGGGTTTTGGCTATTCTTGAATGTCTTGGGGTGCCTTGGGCATCCCCAAGCTTAGGCTCTTGCCACCCTTTATTCCATAGTCCATAAAAGCTTTACCCAAAACATGAAAACTTCACAACACAAAACTCAACAAGAAATCTTATAAGCTCCGTTAGTGAAAGAAAACAAAACCACCACATAAGGTATTGCAATCAACTCATTCTTTATTTAACTTGTTGTTAAACCTACTGTATTCCAACTTCTCTATGGATTATAAACTATTTTATTGGCCATAGATTCATCAAAATAAGCAAACAACACACGAAAAACAGAATCTGTCAAAAACAGAACAATCTGTAGTAATCTGTAACTAACGCAAACTTCTGGAACTCAAAAACTTCAGACAAAATAGGAAGACCAAGGAAATGTGTTTATTGATCAGCAGAAATTGGAATCACTATTTTATCACGTTCTGGTGATTTTTAACAATTATTTTCGTGAGCCGAAAGTTTCTGGAAATTACAGCAAGATCAAATAACTATCATCCATGAAGATCCTATAGGTTCTACTTGGCAAAAACACTAATTAAAACATAAAACCACATCTAAACAGAAGTTCGATGGATTATTTGTTCCTAAACAGAAGCAAAAACAAAAACGTAAAGAAAATTGGGTTGCCTCCCAACTAGCGCTATCGTTTAACGCCCCTAGCTAGGCATAAAAGCGAGGATAGATCTAACGAGTGCCATCTTTGGCACTAAACTCATAAGTAGCACACATGATAGATTCATAAGGTAATTTAACTTTATTTCTTGGAAAGTGCTCCATGCCTTTCTTTAATGGAAATTGGAATCTAATATTCCCTTCCTTCATATCAATAATCGCACCAATCGTTCTAAGGAAAGGTCTACCAAGAATAATAGGGCAAGAAAGATTGCAATCTATATCAAGAACGATAAACTATACGGGCACCAAATTTCTATTTGCAACAATAAGAACATCATTGATCCTTCCCATAGGCTTTTTAATGGCGGAATCCGCAAGGTGCAAATTTAAATAACAATCATCAATATCATGGAAACCTAGAATATCACATAAAGTTTTCGGAATTGTGGAAACACTAGCACCCAAATCACACAAAGCAAAACACTCATAATCTTTAATTCTAATCTTTATAGTAGGTTCCCACTCATCGTTAAGTTTTCTAGGTATAGAAATTTCCAAATTAAGTTTTTCATCATAAGATTGCATCAAAGCATCAACAATATGTTTGGTAAAGACTTTGTTTTGACTATAAGCATGAGGAGAATTAACAACGGCTTGCAACAAGGAAATACAACCTTTTATAGAGCAATTAAATTCCTTGAAATCCGAGATAGTGGGTTCAACATTATTAGAAGTTGAAGATTCTTCAATCTCACTTTTACCAAATTTAGCATTAAGATCTAAAGATTCCGAATTCTTGGGACGCCTTCTAGGCAAAGTTGATTCATCATCAGTCCCATAATCATCAAAGTTCATATTGCAAAACATAGATCTAATCGGAGACGCATCAATAACTTTAAGATCCTCATCATTATTTTCATGTAATTTTTCTGGTTTATCGGTCATCTTATTGACTAAGGTGGCTTGCTTGTCAGAAATTTTGGCTATAGCATTTTCAAGACGGGTGATTTGAGCGTTAACACCAAAGAATTCTTTATTCATATAATCAAGCTCTTTGTTCATGAACCCCAAAAAACTTTTTTGTTCCTTAAGCTCTTTTATAAATAAATTATTATGCTCAATCGCAAATTCATAAAGCTTCTAATATTTGATTCAATCTCATCCATCCTTCTGAGAAGGTGGTCAGGACCCTTAGGCGCGGCCATAAGGTCAAACAAGCAAACAAGCACACAAAAGAAGGCAAGCGAAAAGAGAGGAGGAATAAAATGGCAAGGGTGAAGTGGGGGAGAGGAAAACGAGAGACAAATGGCAAATAATGTAAATGCGAGGGAGATGGGTTTGTGATGGGTACTTGGTATGTCTTGAATTGAGCGAAGACCTCCCCGGCAACGGCGCCAGAATTATTTCTTGCAACGTCTTGAGCTTGCGTTGGTTTTCCTCAAAGAGGAGAGAGTGATGCAGCAAGTGTAGCGTAAGTATTTCCCTCAGTTTTTGAGAACCAAGGTATCAAACCAGTAGGAGGCTTCTCAAAAGTCCCACATACCTACACAAACAAACTGAGAACTCGCAACCAACGCAATAAAGGGGTTGTCAATCTCTTCACGGCCACTTGCGAAAGTGAGATCTAATAAAGATAGTATGAAAAGATAAATATATTTTCGGTATTTTATAATATATATGCAAAAAGTGAAGATGCAAATAAAATTAGACTGGGAGCAAATATGATAAGAGATAGACCCGGGGGCCATAGGTTTCACTAGTGGCTTCTCTCAAGATAGCATAAGTATTACGGTGGGTGAACAAATTACTATCGAGCAATTGATAGAAAAGCGCATAGTTATGAGATTATCTAGGCATGATCATGTATATAGGCATCACGTCCATAACCAGTAGACCGACTTCTGCCTACATCTACTACTATTACTCCACACATCGACCGCTATCCAGCATGCATCTAGAGTATTAAGTTCATAAGAACAGAGTAACGCATTAAGCAAGATGACATGATGTAGAGGGATAAACTCATGCAATATGATATAACCCCCATCTTGTTATCCTCAATGGCAACAATACAATATGTGCCGTGCAACCCTTTCTGTCACTGGGTAAGGACACCACAAGATTGAACCCAAAGCTAAGTACTTCTCCCATGGCAAGAAAGATCAATCTACTAGGCCAAACCAAACTGATTATTTGAAGAGACTTGCAAAGATAACTTAATCATACATAAAAGAATTCAGAGAAGATTCAAATATTATTCATAGATAAATTTTGATCATAAACCCACAATTCATCGGATCTCGACAAACACACCGCAGAAAGAGTTTACATCGAATAGATCTCCACAAGAGAGGGGGAGAACATTATATTGAGATCCAAAAAGAGAGAAGAAGCCATCTAGCTAATAACTATGGACCCGTAGGTCTGTGGTAAACTACTAACAACTCATCGGAGGAGCAAGGATGTTGATGTAGAAGCCCTCCATGGTTGCTTCCTCCTCCGGCAGAGTGCCGGCAAGGGCTCCAAGATGAGATCTGGCGGATACAGAAGGTTACGGCGGTGGAAATTGTGTTTCGTGGTGCTCCTGGATGTTTTCGAGTGCGAGGTATATATAGGAGGAAGAAGTACGTCGGTGGTCGCCGAGGCCCACGAGACAGGGGGCGCGCCTATAGGGGGGCCTCCTATCTCGTGGAGGCCTCGGCTGCTTCTTGACTTGCACTCCAAGTCCTCCGGATCACGCTTTGTCCCAAAATCACGCTCCCGAAGGTTTCATTCCGCTTGATATTCCTTTTCTTTGAAATCTTGAAATAGGCAAAAAACAACAATATGGGCTGGGCCTCCGGTTAGTAGGTTAGTCCCAAAAATGATATAAATGTGTAAAATAAAGCCCATAAACATCCAAAAGGGGTAATATAATAGCATGGAACAATAAAAATTATAGATACGTTGGAGACGTATCACGCCGCCTCTCCTTGTCCTATTCGGACTGGGAGGGAGCGCGCCCAGCCCTAGCCGCCTCCTCTCTTCCACCTAGGCCCACTAAGGCCCATTAAGTTGCCGGGGTTCCGGTAACCTCCAGATACTCGGTAAAATCCCGATTTCACCGGAACACTTCGATATCCAAACATAGGCTTCCAATATATCAATCTTCATGTCTCGACCATTTCGAGACTCCTCGTCATGTACGTGATCACATCCGGGACTCCGAACAACCTTCGGTACATCCAAACATATAAACTCATAATAAAACTGTCATCGAAACGTTAAGCGTGCGGACCCTACGGGTTCGAGAACTATGTAGACATAACGGAGACATGTCTCCGGTCAATAACCAATAGCGGAACCTCGATGCTCATATTGGCTCCCACATATTCTACGAAGATCTTTATCGGTCAGACTACATAACAACATATGTTGTTCCCTTTGTCATCGGTATGTTACTTGCCCGAGATTCGATCGTCGGTATCTCAATACCTAGTTCAATCTCCTTACCGACAAGTCTCTTTACTCGTTCTGTAATACATCATCCCGCAACTAACTCATTAGTTGCAATGCTTGCAAGGCTTAAGTGATGTGTATTACCGAGAGGTCCGAGAGATACCTCTCCGACAATCGGAGTGACAAATCCTAATCTCGAAATATGCCAACCCAACATGTACCTTCGGAGACACCTGTAGAGCACCTTTGTAATCACCCAGTTACGTTGTGACGTTTGGTAGCACACAAAGTGCTTCACGACACGTGTCCCTCAGGAGAGCACAGGGCAAGGAGTGCCCACCACTCAGGAGTTCATCACCAAGACCACTCAAGAGCTGCAAGACGCATGAGCCATGCGCGGTGACGGCCGCTCACGAGGCGCAGCTCCCCATCTAGGCGAGGATGTTGGGCTGCGTGTCTGCATCGACGTCCCAGGGCTCAACAGGGCACATCTCAGGAGCGCTTCTGGCCTTCGCGTGTGGGCCGCTGCGAGGGCCCGCCACACAGTTACGTTTGCATGCCCTTCGGCTTGCCGAGCGTGGCGTCAGCCTATCAGTGCAACATGCGGCGTGTCCTGGTGGCTCAGGAGGCCAGGTACCATGCCGTCCTAGAAGAGATGGAGACGGTCTTCAGGGAACCTCTCGAGCCCCCAGAGCCTCCCGAGGCTCAGGGCCCCGGTGGCTCGTGATGAGTCATTCCTTCGGTGCACGCCTTCACCTGCACCAACTCTACTTAGTCTATAGAACCAGGTGACATCCTCCAAGCTCGTTTAGCTGGGAGTGCCCCTCGGGCTGCATCATTCCGAGGCCACATGGGTCCATTCCTGTGGCATGTATCCCTTTCGCTTATGTCTTTAGCTTACCTTGCTGGGGGCGCCCCTCGGGCTGCATCATCCCCAAGCCGCTCGGGCCGGACTCAGTGGCATGTATCTTCCTGCATTTACCCAAGTTGATTTGCCTTTCCTGCTTAACCTGCCTACGGCTATCGCCTGCTCGACCATCGCCTCCCATGGGGCCTTCTCACAGGCACAGCGCTGGTGCATGGGTCCGTCCCTGCCACGTCGACAAATCTGAGCGGTCGAGCTCTGGCTCACGGCACGCCCCGCGCACGTCACCTCACTAGGCCCTCAGTGCCTTCACTTCATCCAGAGCAACCAGCGGCGAGCTGGCAACTATAACGGCAAACCATGCTCTTCTTGTGCCTGTTCACAGGGATTCCGTGGGGAGGATAGCAGGCGGCACCGCGAGTCTTCTTTTCTCATGTGCAATTCGCTTGCGCGTTAAAGGGGGGGGGGGGTCCTGAGCATCACGACTCGAGAGCTCTTACTGGCTCTCCAGCCCTCACCCCCTGGCCTTGATCACATCATCGCGACCTGGCATACCAGCGGCAGCTGAGCTCGCTCGAGGGCCGGGACCTGAGGACGTAGAGCACTAAGGAGAGCACGGGAGAAGGGAAACTCATATGGGTCGGCCTAACCATGCCACACAAATTGGTGTGCAGCCATAGCGCAACGTCAGTAATCGCCACGAAGTCAACAAGATAAGTCCCGCTCTCGGATCGGCTAAATGTTTGGGCATAGTGGTTGCTCACACCTTGCCGCAACCCCGTTGTGGCCACGTCAACTCCCTTTCTTGCCTTACCATGGCCGCCAGCGCTTAAGGGGACAGCGTGAGCATCGCTACCAGGGGCTCTTGGACCTCGGACCACACACCTCCTGGCCTTGACCATGGCACGCGACACAGCATACCAGCGATGGCTGTAGCTCGCCTGGGACCGGACCCACAACAGAGAGCAACAAGCTATCGCGAGGAAAGAAAGGGGGGACCGAGCCTTAACGGGACATGCGTTCACCAAATTTTCATAACAGGGAAGATAAGAACAAAAGACATTACATACCCTTACATGGCTCCACGGGGCACTTCATGACTCTTCGCAGGGAACAAAAGCTAAAACTAAGGGGGATCCTATCTACACCCACCCATGGCGGACGCCATCATCAACAGTGGGCCACGAGAGGCCGGCGCCAACCCCATCCAGATCAGCGGCGGCGACGCCCGGACACCGCAGCTCTACTCCGAGCGTGGCGAGAGCTCGGGGGCACGTAGCTGTCGTCGCTCGTTTCTGGAGTCTCATAGAGCTCAGGAGAACTGCTGGATTCCCAAGGGCGGCTGCTGCAGGAGTGGCCGCGAGCGAAACACGCGTCAGCCTCACGCTCCTCTCCGGAGCAGCACTCCAGGCGGCGGCCCTCCGCATTGAAGACCTTGAAGAAGAGCGTGAAGGCGCCGTCGTACTCAACCCCTCGCGCGGCAGACCCGCGCGATCTCGCCCCAGCCGTGAGTCATGAAGATCTTGCCGGTGGGGACCGCTTTGATCTCTGCTCCGGTCGCCGGAGCGCTGCAGTCGGCGTGCTGCAACCAGAGCTCGAGAGGCCCCCTCGGCGGCATCACGTCGGAGAATAACCGTGGGAAGCAGATCCAAGAGCTTGGAGGCATCGGCGCCCACAGCACCAGCTCGCGCGAGGAGTTCGCGGCGTGGATTCCGGGCGACGGCTGTCGCCGTGCGGCGCTGGCGACTCCCGGGCGCGGCGTGGGCGACATCGCCTCGCCAAGCGCCCTCCCGAGCCGCATACAAGGGTAGCGGATACCCTGGAGGAGGCCGCTCGCACCAAGGCTTCAACACCACCTGCATCGCCGCTTCATTACGGCGGTGGACCGACCTCTTCTTCGGCGGAAGTGGCCCCGGTTCATCCCCGGGGGCCTTCCCCTTTTCTTCAGCAGAGAACCTTCTGATGGGCGCCATTCTTTTTAACAGAGGAGCAGGGAGGAAAGAGCAAGGAAGTAAGGAAGAGATGGGCAACGGGTGCTCCGGCCCCTCCCCATTTATAGCAAGAGAAGGCCAACCGGTGCCTCCCACGATCGCAGGTAATGATGGTTTTCCTTGCATGTCGTAGGGACTTGTCAAGTCGAGCAGTTGCCGAGGCAGCGTGGGGAAGCGGAGACGCCTATGTCCAATCAACCGCCATGCGTGAACCGAGGCCGCAAGCTTTTGGGGCCCGCAACGCTCCGAACTTGACCCTTGGCTTTGCCACGAAGCCAAGCCCGAGCGCACCATGGGCCCGGGGGCTAATGTCGGCGTTCTGGGAACGGGGGTCCCCAGACTTGCCAGCCTGCGGTCCGCGGCGTGGCTAAGCCAGCAGGCCGTACGACCCATCTTCATCAACAAGGCATCCAAGACCCTCACGAGGGGCTAAGCCTCGCGAGGCGGACGACGCAAGACCTCCTCAGGAGTGGCCTTGTCAGGCAGGCTCATGAGGAGCGGAGATATCAAGGCGGGGCAAACCTCATGACGCTCTCGTGACGTGAGCCATGACGATCGACACCAGGCGGGCGCCAGCGCGTGCAGCGTCCTTGTTTCCTCTTTGGCTCTAAGGAAGCAAGCGCATGCGAGGAGTACCAAGGCATCAGACAAAGGTTGCTATATCGGTGCAACGAGACCAAGACGAGGAGGACGGCAAGACGGAGGTCATCGTGGAGCCCAAGACGGTGTCACAACCAGATCCTTTTGCAGGCGAAGACCACTTTTGTCAGGATAGCTTGTACTAGTTGTCCCCCTTCAAATTTGCCCGCCGTTGTTGGCTCCCTTCCCGCTCAATATTTGGGAAGAGGACCAGGGCCTATATAAGTAGAGCTAGCCACCATAGTAGGGGCATCGAGCAGTTCATCCAGCTCTCACCCGCTAAGACACCAAGCACAAGAACACCTCAACCTCAGGAGGCTGTTCTTTCCTCTCGCATCGCTCATCATCAGCCCAAGAGGCAATCCACCACCACCACACTGGAGTAGTGCATTACACCACTACGGTGGCCCGAACCAGTATAAATCTCGTGTCTTTCTGTGTCGTGAGTTTGTTGAGTTCGTCCGCGAGATCTTAGCGAGCTTGGGCGTAGATAGGTAGGAGGGAAAGACTTCACGCGCACCCCAGTGTTCGAACCTTAAGGGTTTGCTGAAACCCCACATCCGACAACGATGTGTATCCGGTCATGCAATTGGGCGTGGTCCGCAGCCCCCAGACTACGGAGTCGAGCTCCTTGACCTAGTGTTTATCCGACTCCTTTAGGGATCACACTAGTCTGGGTTTGATGCCGCTCATTATCAGGCCATTGGCCTGTTCAACTTGACCGTTTGTTTGGGGGTGATAAATGGAGGCGTAATCGAGTTTAATACCTAGATTAGCACACCATTTTTTCATCTCATCGCCTGTGAAGTTAGACCCGTTGTCAGTAATAATACTATGTGGGACACCGTAACGGTGTACAACACCAGAGATGAAATCTATCACCGGTCCGGCTTCAGCCGTTTTTACTGGTTTGGCCTCTATCCACTTAGAGAATTTATCCACCATAACCAGTAAATATTTCTTCTTATGGCTTCCCCCTTTAAGGGGTCCGACCATGTCTAGCCCCCAGACCACGAAAGGCCAGGTAATGGAGATTGTTCTTAGGGCTGTGGGCGGCATATGGCTTTGATTGGCAAAGAGCTGGCACCCGACACAACGCAGTACCAGGGCCTGTGCATCTGCTCGGGCCGTTGGCCAGAAGAAACCTGTATGGAAGGCCTTGCTTACAAGGGCCCGAGCTGCGGCGTGATGGCCATCGAGGCCAGCATGTATTTCGGCCAAGAGTTGCCGCCCCTCCTCTTCGGAGATACATCTTCAAAGGACTCCAGTAGTTCTCTTCTTGTAGAGCTCTCCTTCATGAACTTTGTAGGCTTTCGAGCGATGAACGATACAACGAGCCTCATTTTGGTCATCAGGGAGCTCCCGCCTATTAAGGTAGGCTAGGAAAGGTTCAATCCATGGAGCAATTACCACCATGATTACATGGGCGGAAGGCGTTGGTTCTGTGTCGGAGCCCCCGATGATACCCGAATCGTGTTCGGCATACGGGGGTGTGATCGGCGTCGGACTGGTATTTCCGCTCTCATCCTGCCATGCCATGGATGTCTTAAAGAGCCTTTCCATGAAGGTGTTACACGGGACGGTGTCGCGTTTAGTGCCCATTCGAGCAAGGATGTCCGCTGCTTGATTACTGTCTCGGGCCACATGATGAAACTTGAGCCCCTCAAACCAAGCTAATATTTTGAGTACGACGTTGCGGTAAGCCGCCATCTTTGGATCTTTTGCATCGAATTCTCTATTTATTTGGGATATTGCGAGGTTCGAGTCCCCGCGCACCTCGAGGCGTTGTATGCCCATAGAAACAACCATCTGGAGACCATGCAGTAGTCCTCGTATTCGGCTGCGTTATTGGAGTCCATATACATGATTTGTAATACGTAACAGACTGTGTCCCCTATAGGGGATGTTAGGATGACACCATCCCCTGGTCCGGCTAACATTTTAGAGCCGTCGAAGTACATCACCCAATGGGAGTATGTGCCGTACTCTTTAGGGAGTTCGGCTTCTGTCCACTCGGCGACAAAGTCGGCCAACACCTGAGATTTAATAGCTCGGCGTGGCTTGTATGTTATTTAAAATGGTAAGAGCTCGATAGCCCATTTTGCAATGCGGCCGGTGGCGTCTCGATTGTTTATGATGCCATTGAGTGGTACCTCGGAGGCCACCGTGATCGAGCACTCTTGAAAGTAGTGTCGCGGCTTTCGAGATGCCATGAAAACCGCATATGCTATCTTTTGATACTGCGGGTATCGGGATTTGCATGGTGTGAGAACCGCCGATACATCATATACTGGTTTTTGGAGTGGGAATTTGTGTCCCTCTTCCTCTCGTTCAACGATGAGCACATCGCTCACCACCTGGTGAGTTGCAGATATGTACAACATCATAGGTTCGCAGATGTTAGGTGCGGCAAGGATTGGGTTGTTTGCTAAAAAACTTTTCATTTCTTCCAACCCGGCTATTGTCGCGTCCGTCCACTCAAAGTGGTCGGTACGTCGGAGCAGGCGATATAGTGGCAGTGCCTTCTCTCCCAATCTGGAGATAAAGCGGCTCAAAGCTGCCACGCACCCAGCTAGTTTTTGGACCTGCTTTAGGTCTGTTGGTATTGCCAACTGTGACAGGGCTTGGATTTTGGTTGGATTGCTTCAACTCCTCTATTGGAAACAATGAACCCGAGCAGCTTTCCGGCCGGAACGCTGAAAACGCATTTTTTCGGGTTGAGCCATATGTCATATGTTCGGAGGTTGTCTAATGTAAGGCGTAAGTCGTCCACCAATGATTCGACATGTTTAGTTTTGATGACTACAACATCTACATATGCCTCCACCGTCTTGCCAATTTGTTTTTCCAGGCATGTTTGAATCATGCATTGGTAAGTGGCGCCGGCGTTTTTGAGTCCAAAAGGCATAGTGTTATATTAGAAAGGCCCGCAGGGAGTGATGTATGCCGTTGCGGCCTGATCGGATTCCTTCATCTTAATCTGATGGTATCCGGAGTATGCGTCGAGGAAACAAAGTGAATCGTGTCCTGTAGTTGCATCAATGATTTGGTCAATGCGGGGCAGTGGGAAGGGGTCCTTAGGGCAGGCCTTGTTGAGGTCTTTGAAATCGACACAAAGGCGCCAGGATTTGTCCTTCTTTGGCAGCATGACCAGGTTTTCTAGCCAATCCGGGTGTTTTATCCCTCTAATGAACCCAGCTTCAAGTAGTTTGGCTAGCTCCTCCCCCATAGCTTGTCGCTTGGGTTTGGAAATTTGCTGCAGCATTTGCTTAACTGGCTTGAAAACCTTTATTATGTTGAGGCTATGTTCGGCGAGTCTGCGTGGGATTCCTGGCATATCCGAAGGATGCCAGGCAAAGATGTCTCAATTCTCGCGCAGGAATGCTCTTAGAGCGGCGTCGGATCCAGTTGTGCTCCAATGGCTGCTGTTTTATTAGGATCCGTTGGGTGAACTTGGGATTTGACTATTTCGTCTGCTGGCTTAAAAGAAGTGGACTTAGGCCTTTTATCCAGGATTACGTCGTCTCTATCCACTTTGGAACGCATAGCGGTGAGCTCCTCGGCTGCAAGGGCCTCAGATAGTGCCTCGAGGGCTAGGGATGTGGTTTTGATTTCGACGCGGAGTGCTATGTCCAGATCACTGGTGATAGTGATAACTCTGTTGGGCCTGGGCATTTTGAGCTTCATGTACCCGTCATGAGGTATGTCTTGTAAGCGTGTGAATGCATCTCACCCCAACAGGGCGTGATATCCGCTATTGAAAGGTGCAGCATGGAAGATTAACTCTTCGGACCTGTAGTTCTCCAGCGTGCCGAATACCACATCGAGTTTAATTTTCCCCGAACATCGCGCTTCTCGACTGGGGATGATTCCTCGAAAGGTTGTACTGCTCTGCTCGATGCGGCTCTTGTCTATTCACATTTTATCGATCGTGTCCTTGTAGATGAGGTTCAGTCCGCTGCCGCTGTCCATGAGCACTTTAGCGAGCCGAAAGCCGTCAATGATTGGATTTAAGACCAAAGCGGCTGGTGCACGGACTGATCGAGCCCTTGGTTCGTCATTGGCGGTGAAAGTTATCACCGTATCGTTCCAAGGGTTTACTGTGGCTACTTGGTTGACCTCGCGAGGTCGCGGAGTGCCCTTTTACACTGATTATTTGAATAAAAGGTCTCGAAGACCATGAAGACGTTGAGATCGTCGTCCTCCGGAGGGTATTTCTCTGAGGCCATATTGGTGAGGATAGCCTCACTGCTCTTGGCCACCTACTGGAGTACCCAACATGCCCGAAGGTTGTGTGTTGGTCCGGAATTCGGCGTCGTGTGTATCTGACAGGGCTTGTGTCGGATGTGGGGTTCCGGCAAACCCTTAAGGTTCGAACACTGGGGTGCGCGTGAAGTCTTTCCCTCCTACCGATCTACGCTCTAGCTCGCTAAGATCTTGCGGACGAACTCGATTTAACTCGCAACACGTAAAGACACGGGTTTATATCGTTCGGGCCACCATTGTGGTGTAATACCCTACTCCAGTGTGGTGGTGGTGGATTGCCTCTTTGGCTGATGATGGACAGTACAAGGGAAGAACAGCCTCCTGAGGTTGAGGTGTTCTTGTGCGTATGAACTTGTGGTGTGTGGATTCGATGGTAGTTCCACCTCCCTCTCTACTGTGGTGGCTAGTCCTCTTTATAGAGGCCCTGGTCCTCTTCCCAAATATCGAGCGGGAAGGGAGCCAACAACGGCGGGCAAATTTGAAGGGGGACAGCTAGTACAAGCTATCCTGACAAAAGCGGTCTTCGCCTGCGAAAAGCTCTGAGGTGACGCTGTCTTGGTCTCCACGATGACCTCCGCCTTGCCGTCCTCCTGGTCTTGGTCTCGTTGCACCAATATGGCAACCTTTTCCTGATGCCTCGGTACTCTTTGTCTGCGCTGGCCTCCGTAGCACCAAAGAGGAAATAAGGGCGCTGCACGCACCGGCGCCCGCCTGGCACCCGCCTGGCACCGTTCGTCATGGCTCACGTCACGAGAGCCTCGTGAGGTTTGCCCCGCCTTGATATCTCCGCTCCTCGTGAGCCTGCCTGGCTAGGCCACTCCAGAGGAGGTCTTGCATTGTCCGCCTCGCGAGGCTTGGACCCTCACAAGGGTCTTGGATGCCTTATTGATGAAGATGGGCCGTACGGCCTGCTGCTTGGCCACGCCATGGCTCGCAGGTAGGCAAGTCTGGGGACCCCCGTTCCCAGAACGCCGACAGTAGCCCCCGGGCCCAAGGTGCGCTCGGGCTTGGCTTCGCGGCGAAGCCAAGGGTCAAGTTCAGAGCACCGCGGGCCCCAAAAGCCTGCGGCCTCGGTCGACGCATGGCGGTTGATTGGACGTGGGCGTCTCCGCTTCCCCACGCTGCCTCGTCAACTGCTTGCCCTGACAAAGGCTGGTGCGGGCAGTTCTTTCCTTCATTGCTTCTTTCTTGCTTCGCCCCAGATCTCCTTTCTCGCTCTTCGCTGCCGCTATCTCCAGATCTGCTCCACCCTTGTTCTGCTTCATTGCTTGCAGCGCTGACGACAATGGCGCCCATCAGAAGGTTTTCCGCTGAAGAGAAAGGGAAAGCTCCCCGTGACGATCCGGGGCCACTTCTGCCGAAGAAGAGGTTGATCCATCGCCGTGACGAAGCGGCGATGCAAGTGGTGACGAGGCCCTGGTGCGAGCGGCCTCCACTGGGGTACCCACTACCCTTATACGCCCGAGCCGAGGGCTCAGGAGGTCGGAGCGACGAGCAGCGCCGCCCATGCCGTGCCCGGGGTAGCCGCCCCACGGCGACGCGTGCCGTTTCCCCTAGGGTCCACGCCGCTGACTCCTCGCGTGAGTTGGTGCTGTGGGCGCTGATGCCGCCAAGCTCCTGGATCCGCTTCCCGTGGTTCTTCTCCGACGTGATGCCGCCGAGGGGGCCGCTCGAGCTCTGGCTGCAGCATGCTGACTGCAGTGCTCCGGCGGCCGGAGCGGAGATCGAAGCGGTCCCCACCGGCAAGATCTTCATGACTCGCAGCTGGGGCGAGATCGCGCGGGTTTGCTGTGCGAGGGGAGCCCTCGCGATCTCCTTCGAGTACGACGATGCCTCCACGCTCTCCTTCAAGGTCTTTGACACCGAGGGCCGCCACCTGGAGTGCTGCCCTGGAGAGGAGCACCAGGCCGTCGTGCACTCAGATCGCGGCTGCTCCAACAACAGCAGCAGTTCTTGGGAGTCCGGCAGCTCTCCCGAGCTTTACGAGACTCCGGAGACGAGCGACGACAGCTACGACCCCCCCCCCCCCCCCCGAGCTCTCGCCGCACTTGGAGCAGGGCTGCCGCCGCCGCTGATCTGGGTGGGGTTGGCGCCGGCCTCCCGTGGCCCACTGTTGATGATGGCGTCCGCCACGGGAGGGTGTAGATAGGATTCCCCTTAGTATCATCTTTTGTTTCCTGCGAAGGATCATGAACCACCCCGTGGGGGCATGTAAGGGTCTGTAATATCTTTGGTGCTTATCTTCCTTGTTATGAAAACTTGGTGAGTGCATGTCTCGTTAAGGCTTGGCCCCTCCTTTCTTTCCTCGCGATGGCTTGTTGCTCTACGCTGACAGGTCCCGGTCCCCAGGCAGGCTATAGCCGTCGCTGGTATTCCAGGTCGCGTGCCGTGGTCAAGGCCAGGAGGTGTGCGGCCCGAGGTCTAGTAAGAGCCCTTGAGGCGCGATGCTCAGAAGGTCCCCCTTAGCGCTCAAGCAGCCATAGTAAGGCAAGAAAGGAAAAAGACTTGGCCGCAATGGAGCTGCGGCACGGAGTAAGTGACCACTAGGCTCAGATATTTAACCGATCCTAGGGAGAACCTTATCTTGCTGACTTCGTGGCGATTCCTGATGTCACGCTAGGGCTACGGGCCAATTCATGCGGCATAGCTAGGTCGGCCCATTCGAGTCCCCCCCCCCTCATGCTCTCCTTAGTGCTCTACGTCCTCAGGTCCCGGCCCTCGAGCGAGCTCAGCCACCGCTGGTATGCCAGGTCGCGATGCCGTGGTCAAGGCCAGGGGGTGAGGGCTGGAGATCCAGTAAGAGCTCCTGAGTCACGATGCTCAGGAGCCCCCCTTTTAACGCGCAAGCGAATCACACGAGGGAAAAGGAGACTCGCGGTGCCGTCTGCTATCCTTCCCTCGGGACCCCTGTGAACCGGCAGTAGTAGTAACATGGTTGACCGTTACAGCTGTTAGCCTGCAGCCGGTTTCTCTAGGTGAGGTGAAGGCACCGAGGGCCTGGTGAGGTGACGTGCACGGCACGTGCCGCGAGCTAGAGCTCGACCACTCAGATTTTCGGTTGTGGCAGGGACGGACCCATGCACCAGTGCCGTGCCTGTGTGAAGGCCCCGGGGGAGGCGATGATCGAGCAGGCGATAGCCATCGGCAGGTTAAGCATGAAGAGCATATCGACTTGGATAAATGCAGGAAGATACATGCCACTGGGTCTGGCCCAAGCGGCTTGGGGATGATGCAGCCCGAGGGGCGCCCCCACAAGGTAAGCTAAAGACTTAAGCAAAAGGGATACATGCCACAGGGACGGACCCGTGTGGCCTAGGAATAATGCAGCCCGACGGGCGCTCCAGCTTAAACGAACTTGGAAGATGTCACCTGGTTCTGTAGACGAAGTAGAGTTGGCGCAGGTGACACCACGCGTTGAAGGAATGGCTCCTCATGAGCCACCGAGACCCTGAGCCTCGGGAGGCTCTGGGGGCTCAGGAGGTTCCCTGAAGACCGTCTCCATCTCCTCCAGAACGGCGTGGATCCTGGCCTCCTGAGCCGCAAGGACTTGCCGCACGTTGCGCTGACAGGCCGACGCCACGCACCGCAAGCCGAAGGGCATGCGAACGTAGCTGTGTGGTGGGCCCTCACAGCGGCCCACACGTGATGGCCAGAAGCATTCCTGAGATGCGGCCCTGTTGAGCCCTGGGACGTCAACGTAGACACGCAGCCCGGCATCCTCACCTGGACGGGAGCTGTGCCTTGTGAGCGGCTGTGGCCGCGCATTGCTCTTGCTTCTTGCAGTTCCTGGGTGGTCTTGTTGATGAACTCCTGGGTGGTAGGCACTCCTTGCTCTGTGCTCTCTTGAAGAAAGTGTGCTGTGAAGAACATTTCCAAGTGGTTCCCAAGCGCCTCCCTCGTGAGGTTGGCAAGGTCTGAGGCTCTCCAGGAGAGAGCCCCCGAGCCCTGCCTGAGGAGGGCGCCGGGCGCGCTTTCCTATGCGGTGGAGGGAGGCACCCCTGGAGCGGGCACTGATCCTGACGAGGCTCCTGACGCGGCGCCATCTTCTTGGGGTCCTGCGCGGCGCGTCAGCTTCTTCTTGGGGATGGTCTCCGGAGGGCCTTCACTTCTGCTGTCAGGGTTGTTGATTGATGCGGCTTGGAAGGCGCGCTCAAGGGAGCACACCGCATCCCTCTCTTCACATGGGACCGTGATGATTCCCCCGCTTCCTGGCATCTTGAGAACGTTGTAGCCGTGGTGAGTGACTGCCATGAACTTGGCCAGGGCCGGATACCCAAGGATGGCATTGTACGATAGACGGATGTGCGCAACGTCGAAGTCGATGAGCTCGGTGCGGTAGTTCCTGCGCTCCCCGAAGGTGACAGGCAGACGGACTTGCCCTATCGGTGTGGTGGAACCGTCAGTCACTCCTGAGAAAGGCTTGGTTGGCTAGAGCTGCTCATAGGGCACTTGGAGATTGTCGAACGTGTCGATGGATAGGATGTTGAGCCCTGCGCCGCCGTAGATGAGAGTCTTGGTGACTTGCACATTGTTGATGACCGGGGAGCACAAAATAGGGAGTGCGCCAGCGGTGGCTACGCACTTGAGCTGGTCTGCCGAGTTGAAGGTAATGGCGCATTGGGACCACCTGAGCGGGCGCGTGGCCTTGAGCTTGGGGAGCGCCGCGTTCACCTCGCGAGTGAACTATTTGAAGATGCGCTGAGAGGCTGGGGCCTGTGCTCCGCCCAAGATGCAAGCGATCGCACGCGGCTCCTGGAAGCCCCCAGCCCCCTCGTCCTGGTGGTGGTCGTCGTTCCTTCTTGGTGGCGGCAACGGGGGAAGACCGGCGTTGCCCTGGGGGCGATCCTCACGAGGCGGGTCCCTCCAGGCGCCCTCGCGAGGTTGGTCCTGCTAGCGGTCCTCACGAGGCCGGTCGCGCCACTCCTGGCGCGGGCCACGGTCGTCCCAGCGTTCGCCTCCGCGTCCTCCTCCGCGGCCGTAGCCCCGGCCATTCCGCTCGGGGCGTCGACCGTAGCGTCTTCCCGTATGGCTCTAAGTTCTTGGCAGTAGCTGGTGTTGTGGGTGTTCAGGTTGTGGAAGGCGCAGAACGGTCGGCCGTTCTTGGACGACTTAGGATGATTTCTGCCTCGCTTGGTGTCGGGCTCCGCTGCAAGCACTACTGCTTCTTTGCGCTTCACGTCCTTGGCCTTGGCCTTCTTCTCCTCCACTCTTGCAGCTGGCAGCTCAAGGAGAGAGAGGCGCCCCTCCTCAGCTCTTGCGCACTTGGTCGCAAGGTTGAACAGCTCCTGAGATGTGCAAAGCTCCTCGTGGATAGCCAACTCTTCCTTCATCTTGACATCACGAACGCCGTCTGAGAAGCGGAGATGATGGCTTCGTCCGTGACCTTGGGGATCTTGAGGCGGGTGTTGCTGAAGCGCTGGATGTACTTCTGGAGGGTTTCTCTGCTGTTGCTTGATGCGGCGTAGATCGCCCGCGGCCGATGGGCGGTCGCGAGTGCCCTGGAAGTTGGCGACGAAGCGGTCGCGCATCTCATCCCAGGAGGAGATCGAGCCGAGCTACGGGTTTAGGAGCCAGGAGCGGGCCCCATCCCTGAGAGCCATGGGAAACCAGTTCGCCATGACTTTTTCATCGCCGTTGGCCGCTTCGATGCTCAGCTCATAGAGCTGCAGGAACTCCACGGGGTCGGTGGTGCCGTCATAGTGAGGAGGCAGGTCTGGCTTGAACTTGCCTGGCCAGGCGACACTACGCAGTTCAGGGGTGAAGGCACGGCAGCCGGCCGTGGTCGCTGGGGCCCGCTTCTGAGGCGGAGCTTGATCTTGGCGAGGACCGCACCGCACCACCGCAGGCGGCACGCGGTCTTGACGAGGTGGCGCGGGGAGCGCCGGTGCAGCTTCTCGTGGCCGCAAGATTTCTTGGCAGCTTCTTTCTTCATGCGCGGGCGCCAGGCGCGGTGGATCACGCCATGGAGGCGCGCGCCTTGGTGCCAAGGCACCGTCTTGGGGTTGAGGCGGTGGAGGCATGCCATGAGCCCCGTCGCCCGCGGCTAGTTGAGGAGGAGGCAGAGATTGGGACGGTGCCGGGGAGCCCCGTGCGGCACGGACGAGCTCGGCGACGCTGTCGAGCCGCTCCTCATAGAGGTCATCGACGGGGCGGTAACGCAGGAGCTCGTTTGCCGCGATGAGCGCGGCCCGTGCCTCCATGGGAGCGCGGTGCGCATGAGACGAAGAACCAGCAGGGGTGAATGATGGAGTAGCGGTGCAGCCGTCCTACCGCACTGAAGGATGCAGCAAGGACGCCTGCTGCTTGTTTCCCGCCAGGCCGGTGGCAGTGTTGGCGGCAGGAGACGGAGAGCAACGAGATGGCCGCCTACAGGAGCCGTTTGAGCGACGTGGGCGGAGAGGGCAGCCCGACGCTCAGCTCGAGCATGGCGAGCATCCGCCATGGAAGCGATGGAGCGACGGAGCAACGAACCGACAGAAGGGAAACTACGGCGCACCCCTACCCGGCGTGCCAAATGTCGGATGTGGGGTTCCGGCAAACCCTTAAGGTTCGAACACTGGGGTGCGCACGAAGTCTTTCCGTCCTACCGATCTACGCTCTAGCTCTCTAAGATCTTGCGGACGAATTCGACGAACTCGCAACACAGAAAGACACGGGGTTTATACTGGTTTGGGCCACCGTTGTGGTGTAATACCCTACTCCAGTGTAGTGGTGGTGGATTGCCTCTTGGGCTGATGATGAACAGTACAAGGGAAGAACAGCCTCCTAAGGTTGAGGTGTTCTTATGCGTATGAACTTTTGGTGTGTGGATTCGATGGTAGTTCCACCTCCCTCTCTACTGTGGTCGCTAGTACTCTTTATAGAGGCCCTAGTCCTCTTCCCAAATATCGAGCGGGAAGGGAGCCAACAACGGCGGGAAAATTTGAAGGAGGACAGCTAGTACAAGCTATTCTTACAAAAGCGGTCTTCGCCTACGAAAAGCTCTGGGGTGACACCGTCTTGGGCTCCACGATAAACCTCCGCCTTGCCGTCCTCCTGGTCTTGGTCTCATTGCACCAATATGGCAACCTTTGCCTGATGCCTCGGTACTATTCGCCTACGCTGGCCTCCCTAGGACCAAAGAGGAAATAAGGACGCTGCATGCACCAGCGCCCGCCTGGCACCGTTCGTCATGGCTCACGTCACGAGAGCCTCGTGAGGTTTGCCCCGCCTTGATATCTCCGCTCCTCGTGAGCCTGCCTGGCTAGGCCACTCCAGAGGAGGTCTTGCGTCGTCCGCCTCGCGAGGCTTGGACCCTTGCGAGCGTCTTGGATGCCTTATTGATGAAGATGGGCCGTGCGACTGCTTTGTAACCCACGCCGTGGCATGACGAGCAAGTCTGGGGACCCCCGTTCCCAGAATGCCGACAGCTTCTCAAGCCATTCATGAAGGACAGTTCTGTGTCCTGTTAAGGGTTTAATTTTCTTGTCCATAGGGTGATGATCAGGTGCCCTATGAGGTTGCATTCTTTTTGCTCGTCCGGTGGGTGGCTTAAAGGCCGGCGGTTCCCACCGAGTTGTTTGGGCTTTCCAGGCGCTTTCTATTGTGCAATATTTCTGTACTATGTGTGCCAAATCTGCAACGTGCAGAATGTGGCATCGGTTGAGGGCATTGAGGATCCCTTCGTCCGTACAGTTGCGGCAAAATACTGAAACCGCGTCGTCATCGCAGCAATCTTTGATCTTGTTTTTAACAAGGAGGAGTCTGGCCCAAAAGTGATGGACTGTTTCTTGAGGTTGCTGCCGCACGTACATTAGGCCGCTTATGTCCGGAGGACTGGAATTGCTTGGGGAATATTGCTTGTGGTGGGTGGGCGGGCTTAAATCCTAACCCTGACCCACTGTGGGATCCGGAGTTTTTAGAATTTCTGAGGTCACCAGCCCAGGATCCAGAGTATCCTGGGAGTTTTCAGGCTCGATGCCTGGTTCTATGTTCGGAGGACAAGAAGTCTCTTCCTGAAGATGTTTATCCGACTCGCAGGGCTCGGAAATCCGAACATAGCTTGTTCTCAGCATATGGGGAGAGTTATACTTGGCTTGCTCCTCCGCAACCACAACCAGATGGGTGATGGGTGGGGACCTGATTTCCCTTTGATCGGGTTTAAGGCTGATCCGATCATAGTTTGTTGCGACTCCCAGGGCGGCAATGCAATCTAGTAGTTCGTTCAAAGACGAAACATCCGCCGGATCCATCTTGTCGGAGTGTTCGAGGCCAATGCGGAGATGATTTTTGGTGGTTTGGGGGACCAACTTTGGCTTAACAGCCGAGTGAGCGCCCGTGGAAAAACTGCCGAGCTGGAGGATCTGCCCAGGAGCTAGGGCCCTTCCAGAGGTGATTTTCTTGTTGATGACAAGGCGAGCCATCGATCCTTCTACTGATGACGCAGAGGAACTCTCAATGAAAGCACCAATGTCAGTGTCAAAACCGGCTGATCTCGGGTAGGGGGTCCCGAACTGTGCGTCTGAGGATCGAAGGTAACAGTAGACGGGGGACACGATGTTTATCCAGGTTCGGGCCCTCTTAATGTAGGTAATACCCTACTTCCTTCTTGATTGACTTTGATGAGTATAGGGTTTACAAGAGTTGATCTACCTCGAGATCGTAATGGCTAAACCCTAAATATCTAGCATGTATGATGTGTGATTGCCTCTATGGACTAAACCCTCCCGTTTATATAGACACCGAAGGGGGCTAGGGTTGTACAGAATCGGTTTACACAGAAAGGAAACTACATATCCGATTGCCAAACTTGCCGTCTATGCAAAGGAGAGTCCCATCCGGACACGGGGGAAGGCCTTCTATCTTGTATCTTCACGGCCCATCAGTCCAGCCCATGCCACATCGCCCGACCATCTGAGGAGCCCTTAATCCAGGAATCCCTCAGAAAGCTTGATGCCGGCCGTGATGACGGCCTTTCTGGCGGCTCATTATACCTTGCGAATGGTTTCTTTGATGTGCACCATCGCATTGGAGTTCTTGTACGCCACCTCGATCTTCGCTTTGGCAGCAGCGTGGTCGAGCTCCTATAATCTTGGCCCGAGGTCTTTAATCTCGCGGTGCATGTCTACCACTTGGCGATGGGCTGCCATCCGAAGCTCGTCGACTCGCTCCAAGAGGCGGTCGCACTCGCGGCCTACCTCAATGGCGCGGCCCTCTTGTGTGTCGCTGAGGCGCCGTTGTTGTGAGGCCAGTTCATAGTCGCCATTGCCCATCTCCTCAGCCATGGGTTTTCGCTTCCTCGATGATGCACCAAGTGCCTGACACGGCGGCGTCAGTGAGGGGGACGGATCGAACGCAACATCGGCCGGTGCCGGGTCAGAGGCATGAGTGGGTTCGGTTTGGTTGGGCTCGACATTGGGTGGTCCTAGTGTCCTATGCGTCATGTCGCAGGCCATGGAGATGTACAGGAGGTTCGACTCCGTGTGCTCCATTGTCGATGGAAAGGGGGTTGTGGGATTTTCTCTGGGATTCATTTTTATTGTGGATTGAACCGCTCATTATATTGAACGGTAGCCTAGTGTGAACCAGTGCGAACTTGAACCAGTGTGAACGCACTGGAGGTGGTTGACAAGGGACGTGAAGAGGCACACATAGGCGAGGTATCCATGATCCATCCGATGGTCGAAGAGATAATTGAATTAGCTACTTCTATAATATATACCTTAACCCTAGAAAATCGACACTCGAATGTGTAGCATGGATGGCAGTGGAACTAGCTTTTTGAGGGGGGGAGGGGGTGGATAACTGATGGTACAACCATAAGAGCGTATGTACAACCGGACGGCCCAAACCCGCCTCAAACGCCCGGATGGACGACCCTACCACTTACCGGTCACAAAAAATCCACCCAGATGGGCGCTTCAAACGGGCCTCAAGTGCTCGGGCTGACCAGCACCCGTCATATTCAGCCCAAATATGGGGCGGTTATGGGCGCACCCCAGCTTGTCCAACGACCCCGCCTTAGGTCGCAGCGGTCCCGGTTCTAAAACAAAAGGTCACATCGGTCCCACCTACAGCAATCGAAGCTCCTTCCTCTCTCATTTGTGCACCCAAAGTTTAGTCCCATATCGCCACGCGAGGTGGATGCAGACCAGCTTAAATAGCCGCGCTGGGATACGGCCACAAGCTTCCCTATTGTTGCATAGGTCAATCAATTCTCGCTACGTGAATAAGATAATTTGACACTAGATTGCATTTCATCAAGTGATGATTGTTCATTGAGTGTCAAGTTTGTCTCATTCATGTACGTTGATACCCCTACTACAATGTGACAACAGAATTTTATTTTATTTTATTCAATATAAATTTATTTTGTGAAATAAGGTATGTTGTTGCAAATGGTAAAAACGGCCAGTGTCCATTTCCCAAGGCCTCATTTTAGTAAAGGAAGATGACGTGTATGCACCCATAATATGACACCATGGCACTACATGTACATTTTAGTAAAGAAAGAAATAAATAAAAAACATGTTTACTCCCCTTCTTCACTCTAGCACAATACTCTCACTGATCAAACAATAGATTTTATTCAGTCACTGTGTGAATTTTCATCCATACGATCGAACTATGATGTTTAAGCAAACAAACTGGGCGGCGGTGGTGTCTTGGATCGGTGTTGGCGTAGTCCAGGACGTCAGCTCTAGATTCAAGTAAGGCTAGGCTGTTCTGGACTTGCGCCTCTAGTAGCCAGTCCCATGCCGCCTACTGTCTCTAATCCCATGCCGCTCAGGGCGGGGGTGGCGATTGGCGGTGCTGCAAGGAAGCTTCGGAGGGCGTCATCCCATGCCGCTAAAGCGGAAACTGCCACCGGTGCGAGGACAAGCGCATGCATGGGCAAGGGCGGTGCATGGAATCGGTAGATGGCGGCGTCCCATGCCACTGAGTCAGGTAGTGCCGCCAATGCGGCGACAAGCGCATGCATGGGTGATACGTATCCAATGTATCTATAATTTATGAAGTACCCATGTCATGTTTACAACAATTCTATATGGTTTCGGTATGATTTTAATGGAACTAACCCGGATTGACACTGTTTTCAGTAGAACTACTGTGGTGTTGTTTTTTGTGCAGAAATAGAAGTTCTCGGAAGGGCTGAATTTTTTTGGCAATTTTTTGGGACAAAAGAGACCCCCAAAGCTTCCTGGGAGGGGCAGAAGAGCCACAAGGGCCCCACTACCCACCACGGCGCGCCAGGGGGGTGGCTGTGGGGTTGTGGGTAGTGTGCACCCCGTGGCCCATCTTCGCATGAAACCGACGCAAAAAATCTTATAAATAGAGAAACCACCAAAATAACCCTAGAACTTGGACTCCACCGCCACATGCCTGTGTACCTTTGAAATACCATCTGGAGCCCTATTGCCGGCACCCTCCCGGAGGGGGAAATCATCACCGGAGGCCATCTTCATCATCCCGGCGGTTTCCATGATGAGGAGGGAGTAGTTCACCCTCGAGGCTAGGGGTATGTACAAGTAGCTATGTGTTTGATCTCTCTCTCTCTAGTCTTCTTGATTAGGCAGGATCTTGATGTACCGCGAGCTTTGCTAATATAGTTGGATCATATGGTGTTTCTCCCTCTCTATCTTTCTGTGATGAATTGTGTTTTTACCTTTAAGGTTTCACTCTTATCGGATTGAATACTTTTATGGATTTGAGAACACTTGAGTATGTCTTTCATAAGGATACGCGTAGTGACAATGAGGTGTTCTATTGATTCACTTGATGTATGTTTTGGCACTCAACTCGCGGATTCCCGAGGTGACATTGGGGTAATCTATGCATAGGGGTTGTTGCACGTTTCATCCTACTTTCTCCGGTAGAAATCTTGGGGCACTCTTTGAAGTTCTTTGTGTTGGATTGAATATTATGAATCTGGAGTTGTTCGACGCGTATCGAACAATCAACTCACGGATACTTGTGGTGACATTGGAGTATCTAGGTGATACTAGAGTTGGTTAATGCGTATCATATGGTGTTATTTTAGTACGAACTCTAGGGTTGTTTGTGACACTTATAGGGATGGCTCAATAGATTGATTGTAAGAGATAACTTTGAGGTGGTTCCGTTAGATAAGAACTTCAGAGTGATTCTTTGTCGCCTGTAGAGGGATTGTTATACGATTCAAATTTTTTTGGCACTGTTGAGAGATTGCACTAGTGAAAGTATGAACCCTAGGCCTTGTTTCTAAGCATTGCAATACCGTTTGTGATCCGTTTTATCAGTTGTTACCTTGCTGCTTTTTATATTTTCAGATCACAAAAACCTATATTTACTATTCATACTACACTTGTATCACCATCTCTTCGCCAAACTAGTGCACCTGTTCAATTTGCCATTGTATTAGGTATGTTGGGGACACAGTGAATTTCTTGTATTTGATTGCAGCGTTGTTTGAGAGAGTTCATCTTCATCCTATGTCTTCCATGGATTGATAAACTTTAGGTCATCCACTTGAGAGAAAATTGCTACTGTCCTACAAAACTTTGCGCTTGGAGGCCCAACACGAGTCTACAAGAATAAAGTTGCGTACTAGACATCAAGCTCTTTTTTGGCGCCGTTTTCGGAGAGGTCAGTGCTTGAAGGTATATCTTAAGATCTTGCAATTGAATCTTTTAGTTTCTTGTTTTATCACTAGTTTGGTTTATAAAAGAAAACTACAAAAAAATGAAAGTGAGGTTGCGTCATATTATTCGTCTCTATAATGTCTTTCTTGAAAATGATGGATTGGAAATTATGTTCAATTGTTAGAAGAATTCAATAAAATGTTTGTCTTAAAATCCATGAACTATAATATGATTGAAATGTTGCTAGCATAAATTCTTTGATTGTCCATGATGCTAGTGATATGCAAAGCCATAAGCTTGGGGATGCTATGTTTGATGAAGATGATATTTTTAGTCCCCCAAGTTTTGATGAGAAAATTTATTTTGATGATAGCATACCTCCTATTTATGATGATTATATTGATGAAAGTGGGTTTTTAAGAGTGTCAACTTTATGTAGTAATGATCCCACTATTTTGGAGGGTGTTGAAATTTATTGGAATAACGATAAAAGTGGACTTGGAGAGGTCATAACTTTATTTCGTGATGATTCCACTATTTTGGAAGATGTTTCAATTGGTTATGACAAGAAAGTTGCAATCTATGATGATTATTGTGATGACATGTATGCTATAAAGAATAATGATAACCATGAAAATTGTCGTCATGAGTTTTATTTTCAATTGGTTTATTCCAATCAAGTATCACATGATAGTCATTTTGTTGAGTTTGCTCCCGCTATTATGAATGAGAAGAAATTTGCTTATGTCGAGAGTAATAAATTTTCTATGCTTGTGTATCATGAATGGAATGCTTTATGTGATAGTTATATTGTTGAATTCATTCATGATGCTATTTAAAATTACTATGAGAGAGGAACATTTTCTTTCACATATCTCAATAATATCAAGTTTCCTCTCTTTGTGTTGAATGATTTGAAGTCATGCTTGTTTTGCCTTCCTATGCTAGTTGATTCTTGTTCTCATAAATTGTTTTCTCACAAAATCCCTATGCATAGGATGTGTGCTAGGCTTAATGTGCTTTTCATGTGATTCATGACACTCCTATTATGTTTCAATTCTTTACTTTTATGTCAGCATCATTAAAATCATCACGCCTAGCTAAAAAGGCATTAAAGAGAAGCGCTTGTTGAGAGACAACCCAATATTTACACCTCCTATTTTTGTGTGTTCACATTATTAAGCTACTGTAGTAATCATGTTTTATAGTTTTTGTTTCAATAAAGTGCCAAGTAAAGCCTTTGGGATAGTGTGGATGATAGTTGACTTGATTCTATGCAAAAACAGAAACTTCTGCGTCCAGTGAAGAAATTCCTATCTTTTAGTGGGACGTGCAAAAATTCGATTTTTTTAAAGATGATTGATATAAAAATTTCTGACTTTGTCCTAGTTTTTAGATTTTTTTGGAGTTACAGAAGTATAGTCAATATTCAGATCTTTACAGACTTGTTTTTGACAGATTCTATTTTCAATGCATATTTTGCTAGTTTTCTAGTTTCTATTGCTTATATTGGTGAATATAAATTGTAGAAATGACAGGGTACAATAGGAATTGTGTGAGAAAAATTATGAATCTTTTCTTGACAGTACCAAAGTGAATGATTTGTTTTATCATACTAACCCATCTGACGATGTTCCGTTAAGTTTTGTGTGATTGAAGTTTTCAAGTTTTGGGTGAGATATCGATATGAGCAGAATGTGGGGTGGCAAGATCCTAAGCTTGGGGATGAACAAGGCACCCCAAGGTAATATTCAAGGAAGACCCAAGCAACTAACCTTGGTGATGCTCCGGAAGGCATCCCCTGTTTTGTCTTCAACATTATCGGTAACCTCACTCAGAACTATATTTTTATTCATCACGTGATATGTGTTTTGCGTGGAGCTCATTTTATTTTATTAGGATTTGATTTTTATTTATAATAATGTTTTGTGTCTTTTATTTCAATAAAAGTGTCAAGGATAGCCTTCACCTTGCTTAGTTTGCAAGTATATGAGTTGTTGTTTCGAAACAGAAAGTTGCACGTTATTGCGTGAATTCTCTAGAAAAGTCAGAATGCGTTAAAATATTGAAATTTGTACACAATAAGCTATGATAATTTTTCTATAGTGTGGTAAGTTATCAGAATTTTTTGAGTTAAATAAGTATGGATCCTTCTTCATCCTTTACAGACTGTCCTGTTTAGACAAATTGCTGTAACGATTGCATCGTTTGCATATGTTTGCTTGTTTAATGATTCTATTTGAGGATAGGAGTATTAAATATCCAGAGGCATTCAGTATGTAAGTTAAACTATAATTTTACTGATTTTTATAGTAGAGAATGATAAGTTGTTGCATTCATTTATACTTCCTTATCTACAAGTTCTTGTTGAGTTGTGTGTGGATAAAGTTTTTAAGATTTAAAGAAACCTTGATTTGAGAGGAATTAAGCAGACACAAAAGCTCAAGATTGGGGATGCACACGGCATCCCAAGTTCATATTTCAAGAAGACTCAAGCATCTAAGCTTGGGGATGCCCTGGTAGGCATCCCACCTTTCTTCATCACCAATTATTGGTTAGTTTCGGTTGAGCCTAAGTTTTTGCTTCTTCACATGAGTTGCGCTATTCTTGGATTGTCTTTTTATTTTCATTTTGCTTGCTGTTTTAATAAAATGATGGTAACTGAAAACTTTATTTGGAGAGAGTCTTCACATAGCTACTTAATTGTTTGACTACTCATTGATCTTCACTTATATCTTTTTGGAGTAGTTTGTCATTCATTCTTGTGCTTCACTTATATCCTAAGAGTGAATTGTTGAATGAATTTAATCATTAATATGTGTTTCATATGCTTGTCCAATGGGGAGTAATGACTTCTAATATAAGAGGTGGTAAAATTTATTGAAAGCTAAGAAACACAACATCGATCATATGAACAATTCATGAAAGAATATCGAGGGAAGAGAGATTTCACATATGAATATACTATCTTGGACATCTTCTATGATTGTGAGCCCCCATTAATTATTTTCAAACTTGCTCAAGTAGTTGATATTGGACAAGCAAGACAACATAATGAGTTATGTTTGTTTATATTCACATAGAAGTTATATTGTCATGGATCCTCTAACATGTGGTGCTTGCCCAATATCTTTGCTTGCCCAATATCTTTACTTGTGCATCCAAAACCCTTAAACCCAATTTCATGTCACAAAGAGTCCACTATACCTACCAATGGATTGAATAAGTGTAGCGACCCGACCTCAAACGGTCAAGCCTCTGTGTATCTGTGCCATCCCTGGATCAGTATGCTGGCACACACAGTACATCAATGTATATATCAAAGTGCAATCACATGTATAAATAACGTAAAATGATATATACCTCATAATACTCAGAGGAAACAATCAAACGGGTGTGGAGTCCCATCAACGCCATCGGCAGGTTGAGTGTAGACCGTAACCCTGTATCGTAACTCTTACTCGTCGAAGAAAATCCTGCAACATGATACGTTGCAGCCGTGTAGGTCAGTACATTGAATGTACCGCAAGATCACAACATGAATAAACAGATGGTAAAACTATACTATATGCAATTTGGCTTTGTGGCTCAGATTCGAGTTTTGTTTGCGTAAAAGCTGATTTTATTTTCCCTACATCAAAGGAATAAATGAAGTCTGTACTATGGAGTTTTCTATCATGACATGGTTCCGCCAACCGATGTCTCATAGCCCAAAATCATCATATGTTGCCCACAATTAAGTTATCAATCCGGTGTTGAGAGTTCCGAGATAGATCCAAGTCCAGATGCTCAAATTGTCCGTGAATCGGGGACACGGCTAATCGATTAGGTTTAAACCCTCTGCAGAGGTTTGTACACTTTACCCGCAAGATTCGATCCCTCTCTTTACGTTCTCGCACTTCAGGTGTTTGAGAACAAGATGACCGAAACATGGTCTTCCAAGAGTTCCTCGACCACCGTCCGTGCCCATCCAATCCTACCGTAGTTCTACATCTGCTAGCACCGTCCCAGCCAGAGTCACAACTAAGGTCAACCAAGCGAGCCCATATTGACTTGCGGTTGCACAGGTAAGCTTCCGGGCATGAAGTATTCTTCCGTCTCTTTGAGTCTGGGTGAAGCTTTAGGAAGATGTCATGGCGCTTCTCCATGCATCCCGGCATCCACTGGTTTCTCCAGGGTGCCCGTCAACCGTCCTTCACCCAGTAGTGTGTATTGAATTCTTGTCTCGAGTCTTGAAGTCTTGAGGCCTTGAAGATGCAGTCCTTGCAGATTTCATCATGGTGTTGACGTCATTGACGTAAATCCTCCATTCTCACACCACTCCTGAGCACTCATACCAAACCCCGTCTACTATAGCGTAGCATTAAACTAAATAACGTCCCGGGCTTGGTAACAGGGTGATGGGTTCCTACCTCATGCATACTACTCAACTACAAGGATTCAATAACACTTCTGAGGGGTGGTTGCAAAGATGCCACTAAATGCAATAAAACATAGGTATGAAAGCATGGTCAAAGTGAACTTGCCTTGCTGACAATCTTCGAAAACTAGGGACTCGTGGTAGCAAGCTTAGACTCGGAAATTCTACCGAGGCAAACAACAATCATAATAAGCATACAACATATGACCACTTAACATAATAGCATGCTAACATAACACACAAAGCACTTGAACCAAAACCCAAAGAAAAACTCAAAGAAATCCAACTCAAAGTTTTCCCATATCCAACAACAATCAAGAAATAGTTTTGCACTACAAATTTTTTCTTAACAGAACCTAAGCATGGGTTTATGCTACCTAACAGAAAAGAATTCATCAAGCAACTAGAGCAAAAAGAATCACCTTAAAATCTATTATAAAACTCCTATTAGGCCTAAAGCAAATTCTAGTAAGAAAAATAAAATAAAAGTTTTATTTATTATAAATAAAAGTTCATGCTCTAAAGTTACAGAAACTAACCTAGAATAATCTATCTCTCATGAAAAATAAATTTATTTGCTAATTAAAACAATAGGAAAACAGTAGCTAGTTAAATAATTAAGAATAACATGATTCTGGTTAAAACTATTTTTTATTAATCCTAAAATGCCCAAATAAATTCCTACGGTTTGGCAATGTCAAAACAAAGTTGTGACAAAAAGAATCATTTAAAAATAATATTCCTAACTCATTTTATAGCAGAATTACTATTCTGTCTAAATATAAAATAAAGTTATTTTAACTAATTTTAACATGACTAATTATATTTTCTACAGAAACTATAAGAAATTTGCAAACCAACAAAAAAAAAGAATCACTGAAAAATATTAAGTAGATTAAAAGATATGAATTTTTCAAATCTGAAACTATTACATTAAAACAGAAAAGCGAAAAATAAAGAAAACGGCTAATGGGCCTATATAACGCTTCGGTAATATAACTAAATCAAGACGTGGTAATAAACCGCTTGCCCGGTCTAAACTAACCTAACTAAAACCAAAATAAACCGAATAAAAACCGTTCACTAAACCTAAACCTAATAAACCATACCCCTTGAGTTCTAATTCACGCTGTTGAAATTAGATCGGACGGCGCGGGGAGCTCCAAAGGATTTCATCCGACGACGGCGACGGCGGCTCGGGCGGCGAGTGCTCCGGCGACTCCGGTGGTCGGGGGCGTTGTCGGAGAGGTCCAGCGAGCGCGGCGCGACGAGGGGGTCCGGTTGGTGGAGTCGGGTGAGCTCGGGGAGGGTTGGGGCGACGAGTGCGGGGTTAATGGCGGGCGGCGGCCGGTTGCTGTTCGGCTTATGAGGGAGGAGAGGGTCTGAGGGGCGAGGGGGATGAGGTCGGGGGTATAAATAGGCGGGCACGACTTGGGCGAGGGGAAAGATTCGGCGAGGAGATCGGGATCCTGAGATCGCGGATCTCGGCGGGCGGCGCCGTTTGGCGTGGGCGAGGGAAGGTGACGGTGGGGGCCACCCGCCGTTGAGCGGGAGGGGAGGCGGCGTGGCCGGTTGGCCGAGGCGAGAGGGTTTCGGGGGGTCGAGTCGGCTCACGGGCGGCCGGGCTTGGTCGCTCACTGGCTGGGCCGCCTGGGTGTTGGCTGGGCCGGTTGGCCTGGCCGGCGCCCAGGGGCTTTTCTTTTTTTTACCATTTTTTTTGAAAATAAAAACAGAGCGGAAATATATAAAGTATAAATATTTTATATAGGACATATTAAAATGATCAGAAAAAGATTTCCTACAACATGAACTATTTTTCAAGTTCAATTAAAATCTTCAAAAATTTACAAAACTCAAATAGTGTTGCTGTTGCAATAAAACCCAACAAAAAACATTTTTAAAATACAAAAATTATTTCAAATTTATTTTCTCCTAATTTTCCATAGAAGGGAATCATTTTACCCTAATTTCCATTTATTTATTTTTTAGGAGAAAAATAATATCAACAAAATCCAAATAATACCAATATTGGAAGGGGGATTCAATCCACTTTCAAATGACTTACAATTTTATTCTTTTAACTTCCAACTCATATTTCATATAATTGAAGAAGTCATTTTATCTTCCCTCATGAAAATCATAGAGTTGCATAAAGCTTTGAATTTGAAATATTCTCAAATGAAATTCAAATCTTTTCAAAACCCTTTTCATTTCAAATGGAAGAAGTCATTTCATCTTCACTCTAGGGTTTTGGTGTTGGAATGGAATTGAATTCATTGAGATCCAAAAGGTCAAAGGGATAGTTTTGGGAAAGTCATTTTATTCCCTCTCATCCAACTTTCAAAAGTTTCAAATTCCACTCAATTTCACCCAATCAATCAAACAAACAATCAGACAACAAGCATAGTTATTTATCTAATATAACATTCCAAAATTTAGAATTTTGGGATGTTACAAACCTACCACACTTAAAATGAATCTCGTCCTCGAGATTCGAAGAGGCTAGCAAGAAAGGGTTAGGGGTTGGGGGTCTGCTAGCAAACATTTGGTCGGAAAGGTCAGGGGTGCTACCACACTTAAAACAAGGTTACGGTTCCAATAAACTCAGATATTTCCTCTGGAGTGCCGACAATGTATGTCCCTTCACATATCTTACAATAGCTCCTTCATTAACGCTCTTCTGTCAGAAGCATAGAGTTTTCCTCCAAATCTTGGGTCGGTTCGTCAAAGTTGAAGTTCGTCCAAGACTGGATCGTCTTAGCTAATAGGTCTGTGTCCATTCTACACAACTATCGAAATACTCATGGTGGTCTACCATTAATGGTTTCTCCTGCAGAAACGGGTGCAGGTTGAACCTCATCGTATGATCTACGATTGGCAACGGTTGCCTGTAAAGGGTTCCATCGTACTACCATTCTATGGTTTTATGGCTTATCGCGTCGACACTCTTCTAAGGTTTTCAAGTCTCTCTGATTTTCCATCAACATACGATAGTTCATGATAGAAGTCTCCGGTATGGGGGCCAATCCATCCCGTACTTGAATCATTACCACATATGTATATATCGAATCACGTATTCTAACACTTGGGCATACTCACAAGCATTGCAGAATTTCTCTTGTTCTCGAACTGGGTTCGAGTAAATCCTTTGGTTCAGCAAGCCAAACAAAACATCTATCGTTACTTCACCACTCTCTAGTTTTTGCGTAACCTCCTACGAAACGTATGCGATTGGATCACCGATTCTTCCAAATTTATTCCTTTATCAAGGTTACATCCGTTCCTTTTCAAAATCACAGGCGTGTGGGTTAAGGCCCACTTCAACACTAGTGCAAGTTTAATTCATCCTTCCTAGGATTATCATTCCATATTCTAACATTACATCTCCTGTAAATCCAATAGTACTTCTTCCTTCATACCCTTGTGGTGACGATCATACAAAACTCCAACTTATTTTGTCCAGCTTCCTTCTATGGACCGTCATGAATAACACATTTCTTTCGTCATTGATCCTGTGGCTTTACGGAGTACTATGACACCAAAAAAAATGCACTAGTTTATCCATAAATCCCATTATTTTCATATCGAATCTTTTATTACATCCTTAACCATTCTTCGTAAATCCAACTTCCAAAAGGTACTTTGTTACAAATGCTGCCACCCACATGGTTCGGATAGGTCAGACATTACTTCCAACTTTATTTATTTATCCTCCTCGAGGATTCTTTAGTCCCATTGGAATTGTGCGACATGCGCCTTGAAATCTTCAATCTTACATTTCATCGTGGTGGCCTTGAGCTTCACCTCCATCATCTCTGCATGCACTTCTACGAGGTATTCACGAGTATAACGGAGTCTTGCTTCAAGTATTTCTCCGATCGGCATATGGCTTCCATGGCTGCTTCACGAACAGCGTCGAAGAAAGTTGCTTGTGGCACACGTGAGATGAAAAGTACTGCCCCATCATCTTTGGGCAAACTCCTTTCGAACGGTGGAGGTGTACCTCCACATACCAAAGTTCCACTCCCTTTTGCATGAAGGGGTAGCCTTTGTAGATGCATCTCCTTCAAGGTGAATATGCTTCATCATGTCCTTCAGGATCTTCGGGTAATCATGATCACTCGTCGGGGTCATGATTGTTTCCGGACCTTTAAGGAAGTACTCATAAAGGGTTGTCATCTGCATGTGTAGGATAAGAGGGGTGCTCAGAACAAGGAATGTATCTCCATGGGGAAATTGCAATTGTCTCCAGAAAAGTTTGGTGTTCAGCTTGTCCATGGGTTCAAGATTTCGGGTCCGGTTAAGATAGAAAGAGAAAGCAAATACCCACCCATCAACAAAAGAATCCTAGCTCAAAAGTACCATTTGTAATGGGCCGTTCTACTATGGTTTCGTTTCTAAGTCCTCATTTCTTCAGTCTTCAATGCTCGGAGTTTCCAATTCGATGCTTTGTTCCCATATGAAGGCCTTCTACCATTCTTCCGTAACTTAGGTATCTCATGGTTGAAATAAATACAAGCCTCATTTAATATCGCATCTATCCAACCATTCAATAAACACAAAAAAATAGCAACCAAGCATTCATTTATTCAATCAATTCTACAAGATCGCCACCCACATAAATTGGTATGGTCGATACTTAAATCGAGAAGGCGTTCATCTTTATTTCTCTCATGGTGGGATACTACTAAGCTAATTTATTAGGAACTTGATCATTGTCCCCATCGGGGCTTCTTACGTGTGGACTTGATCTCCTCCAATTTTTCTCGCTAGATTTTCCCTGTCGACGCGGAGTTTCTTGTGACGCACCTGTATGTCTGAAGTTGTTCCTTGAGCTTCTGGATTTCAACGTCCTTGGCATGAGACATGGTCCTGCTGCTTTTCAGTTCCTGACGCATTCTCGAGATCTCGAGGTTCTCCTCCTCCAGCTTGTTTACCTTCAGCCTCTGAGTCTTGACCTCTTCTCGTAGTGCTTCATTGTCAAACAGGGCTTCCAGGAGGTCCATCCAAGATTCTTGACGTATTGTTCTAGATCCTGATTGTACACTAAAAGTGGGGAGAACTTCATCTTTTGCGCTTCCGTCAAGGCAATAGTTGCTACATCAAACTTCTGCCATCCAATCCTTCCAAAGAAGTGTGGGTTTAGTGCAGCACGATGACGATAGCATAAACGTGCAATAGCATCATGGACGACAGTGTTGATGCCCATATCACAGTCACCATTTATAGTTCCGAAGCTGATGTCTGCCGTCTTGGGGTCTTCTTTACGACCAAAAACTTGGGTCTTGACTCCCCACGATCTAGATGTCCTCTTAGTTGCTTTGATCTCAGGTATCGGTAACTTCAGCAGCCTGACTAGCTCCACAAGGAAGGGGCCTCCAAGAACCTTCTCGTAGTGTTCTCTTTTGTTCAGAATGTAGCTCTCCATCTATAGTTGAAATTAGGAAGGTTCAAAAAGAAATCAGGTGTTACGAGAGTAGTACAAAACAAAGGTCATTCCTATTGGGGTCTTCATATTACTAAGTCATTTTCTAGGGTCACGTCCTACAGCCAACATGTGCTCGATACCATATTCAGCGACCCGACCTCGAGACGGTCAAGCCTTCTGTATCTGTGCCATCCTCGGATCAAGATATCTTTGCACACACAGTACATCAATGTATAAATCAAAGTGCAATCACATGTATAAATAACGTAAAATGATATATACCTCATAATACTCAGCGGAAACAATCAAACGGGTGTGGAGTCCCATCAACGCCATCGGCAGGTTGAGTGTAGACCGTAACCCAGTATCGTAACTCTTACTCGTCGAAGAAAATCCTGCAACATGATACGTTGCAGCCGTGTAGGTCAGTACATTGAATGTACCGGCAAGATCACAACATGAATAAACAGATGGTAAAACTATACTATATGCAATTTGGCTTTGTGGCTCAGATTCGAGTTTTGTTTGTGTAAAAGCTGATTTTATTTTCCCTACATCAAAGGAATAAATGAAGTCTGTACTATGGATTTTTCTATCATGACATGGTTCCGCCAACCGATGTCTCATAGTCCAAAATCATCATATGTTGCCCACAATTAAGTTATCAATCCGGTGTTGAGAGTTCCGAGATAGATCCAAGTCCAGATGCTCAAATTGTCCGTAACCGGGGACACGGCTAATCGATTAGGTTTAAACCCTCTGTAGAGGTTTGTACACTTTACCCGCAAGATTCGATCCCTCTCTTTACGTTCTCGCACTTCAGGGTGTTTGAGAACAAGATGACCGAAACATGGTCTTCCGAAGAGTTCCTCTGACCACTATTCGGTGCCCATCCAATCCTACCGTAGTTCTACATCTGCTAGCACCGTCCCAGCCAAAGTCACAACTAAGGTCAACCAAGCCAGAGCCCATATTGACTTGCGGTAGCACAGGTCAGCTTCCGGGCATGAAGTATACTTCCGACTCTATGAGACATGGTGAAGCTTTCCGCAAGATGTCATGGCGCTTCTCCATGCATCCCGGCCAACCACTGGTTTCTCCAGGGTGCCCGTCAACCGTCCTTCACCCAATAGTGTGTATTGAATTCTTGTCTCGAGTCTTGTAGTCTTGAGGCCTTGAAGATGCAGTCCTTGCAGATTTCATCATGGTGTTGTCGTCATTGACGTAAATCCTCCATTCTCACACCACTCTCGTGCACTCATACCAAACCCCGACTACTATAGCGTCGCATTAAAATAAATAACGTCCGGGCTTGGTAACAGGTGATGGGTTCCTACCTCATGCATACTACTCAACTACAAGGATTCAATAACACTCTTGAGGGGTGGTTGCAAAGATGCCACTAAATGCAATAAAACATAGGTATGAAAGCATGGTCAAAGTGAACTTGCCTTTGGCGATCTTCGAAAACTAGGGACTCGTGGTAGCAAGCTTTCAGACTCGGAAATTCTACCGAGGCAAACAACAATCATAATAAGCATACAACATATGACCACTTAACATAATAGCATGCTAACATAACACACAAAGCACTTGAACCAAAACCCAAAGAAAAACTCAAAGAAATCCAACTCAAAGTTTTCCCATATCCAACAACAATCAAGAAATAGTTTTGCACTACAAAATTTTTCTTAACAGAACCTAAGCATGGGTTTATGCTACCTAACAGAAAAGAATTCATCAAGCAACTAGGAGCAAAAAGAATCACCTTAAAATCTATTATAAAACTCCTATTAGGCCTAAAGCAAATTCTAGTAAGAAAAATAAAATAAAAGTTTTATTTATTATAAATAAAAGTTCATGCTCTAAAGTTAAAGAAACTAACCTAGAATAATCTATCTCTCATGAAAAATAAATTTATTTGCTAATTAAAACAATAGGAAAACAGTAGCTAGTTAAATAATTAAGAATAACATGATTCTGGTTAAAACTATTTTTTATTAATCCTAAAATGCCCAAATAAATTCCTACGGTTTGGCAATGTCAAAACAAAGTTGTGACAAAAAGAATCATTTAAAAGTAATATTCCTAACTCATTTTATAGCAGAATTACTATTCTGTCTAAATCTAAAATAAAGTTATTTTAACTAATTTTAACATGACTAATTATATTTTCTACAGAAACTATAAGAAATTTGCAAACCAACAAAAAAAGAATCACTTAAAAATATTAAGTAGATTAAAAGATATGAATTTTTCAAATCTGAAACTATTCTGTTAAAACAGAAAACGAAAAATAAAGAAAAACGGCTAATGGGCCTATATAACGCTTCGGCGTAATATAACTAAACTACGCACGTGGTAATAAACCGCTTGCCCGGTCTAAACTAACCTAACTAAAACCAAAATAAACCGAACAAAAACCGGTTCACTAAACCTAAACCTAATAAACCATACCCCTTGAGGAGTTCTAATCTACTGTTGAAATTAGATCGGACGGCGGCGGGAGCTCCGGTGACTTATCGGGCGACGGCGACGGCGTTTCGGGCGGCGAAGTGCTCCGGGCGACTCCGGTGGTCGGGGCGTCGGCGGAGAGGTCCATGGCGCGGGCGCGACGAGGGGGTCCGCCAGGAGTCGGGTGAGCTCGGGAGGGCTGGGCGAAAAGGGGTTAATGGCGGGCGGCGGCGTTGTTCATGAAGCGCTTATGGAGGGAGGAGAGGGTCGGGCGAGGAGGCGAGGGGGGGGGATGAGGTCGGGGGGGTATAAATAGGCGGGGCACGACTTGGGCGAGGGGAAAGATCCGGCGAGGAGATCGGGGATCCTGAGATCGCGGGATCTCCCAGCGGAGCGGAGCGTTTGGCGGGCGAGGGAAGGTGACGGGTGGGGGCCACCCGTCAGTGAGCGGGAGGGGGAGTGCGGCGCCTCGGTTGGCCGAGGCGAGAGGATTTCGGGCTTCGGTCGGGCCGGCCGGGCCGGGCAGTTGCTCACTGGCTGGGTCACTGGTGTTGGCTGGGCCGGTTATTGGCCGGCGCCTAGGGGCTTTTCTTTTTTTTTCCATTTTTTTTTGAAAATAAAAACAGAGCAGAAATATATAAAGTATAAATATTTTATATATGACATATTAAAATGATCAGAAAAAGATTTCCTACAACATGAACTATTTTTCAAGTTCAATTAAAATCTTCAAAAATTTACAAAACTCAAATAGTGTTGTTGTTGCAATAAAACCCAACAAAAATCATTTTTAAAATACAAAAATTATTTCAAATTTATTTTCTCCTAATTTTCCATAGAAGGGAATCATTTTACCCTAATTTCCATTTATTTATTTTTTAGGAGAAAAATAATTTGAACAAAATCCAAATAATCCCAATTTTGGAAGGGGGTTTCAAGGCACTTTCCAATGACTTTCAATTTGATTCTTTTTAACTTCCAACTCATATTTCATATAATTGAAGAAGTCACTTTATCTTCCCTCATGAAAATCATAGAGTTGCATAAAGCTTTGAATTTGAAATATTCTCAAATGAAATTCAAATCTTTTCAAAACCCTTTTCATTTCAAATGGAAGAAGTCATTTCATCTTCACTCTAGGGTTTTGGTGTTGGAATGGAATTGAATCCATTGAGATCCAAAAAGGTCAAAGGGGATAGTTTTGGGAAAGTCGTTTTATTCCCTCTCATACAACTTTCAAAAGTTTCAAATTCCACTCAATTTCACCCAATCAATCAAACAAACAATCAGACAACAAGCATAGTTATTTATCTAATATAACATTCCAAAATTTAGAATTTTGGGATGTTACAATAAGATCCTTTGAGTAAGATGTCATCGGTGCACAAGGCAATAAAAATTGCTTCTAAATATGTATGATCTTTTATTGCAAGGGTAAATAAGCGTTGTATGAACTTGTGATGGTAAAGAAATAAAAGCGATAGACTACATAATAAAGTTTGCTATCACAATGCAATTAAGAGCTCGCACATCCAAAAAATAAAAAGCACATGACAACCTCTACTTGCCTCTATGAAGGGCCTCTTTTTTACTTTTATGTATTTACTTTTTATGCAAGAGTCAATAGTGTTCTCCTCTATTCCTTTTTTTCTATTTGCAAGCATCATGTGGTGGGGAAAGATCCAGACACATATATCCAATTGAATATAGGTGATCATGAGTTATTATTGCTGACAATTATCTCTATGATAAATAAGTTGGGAGGCAAAAAACTAAGCCCCTATCTTTCGTTGTGTTCGATGGATGCTATTTGTTCTAAAAATATGTTCAGAGTGTTAGCAATCATGGAAGACTATGATAGTTGAGTATGTGGAATTTACTAAACCAAAGCTCTTACATAGACCCCTCCTGAATATAACATGAATTACAATTGTTTGATGACTAAGAACATTGTTTTCAAGAAAGGTTATGGTCTATACTTTAACATGTGAATATATTGCTACTTGATCATGAGAAGTTTTATGGGATAAGCTATTGTTTTATTATGCTAGAAAAGGTGATTGAAATTATCATTGATCAAATTTATGCACTATGCTAGCATTCACACATCATAGTTTTTTTATCATCTACCTACTCGAGGACGAGCATGAATTCAGCTTGGGAATGCCGATACGTCTCCAACGTATCTATAATTTACGAAGTATTCATGCCATGTTTACAACAATTCTATATGGTTTTGGTATGATTTGAACGGAACTAACCCGGACTGATGCTGTTTTCAGCAGAACCACCGTAGTGTTATTTTTTGTGCAGAAATAAAAGTTCTCGGTATGGGCTAAAACTTTTTTAGGGTTTTTTGGAACAAAAGAGACCCTCGAAGCTTCGTGGGAGGGAAAAAAGAGCCACAAGGTCCCCACTACCCACCACGGTGCACCCAGGGGGTGGCCATGGGCTGGTGGGTAGTGTGCACCCTATGGCCCAGCTTTGGGTGCAACCGACGCCAAAAAATCCTATAAATAGAGAAACCACCAGAAATAACCCTATAACTTGGACTCTGCCACCGCACACCTCTATACCTTCGAAATACCATCCCGGAGCCCTATTCCGGAACCTTTCCAGAGGGGGAAATCATCACCGGAGGCCATCTTCATCATCCCGACGGTCTCCATCACTACAAAAAAATCACTTCCTTGATGATACGTGTTTGTCATAGTAGGTCACATTTTCTGTCGTGCATGTACATCCATGACGATTTTATGACAGAATCACGATAGTCATACATGTTATGTCGTAGAAGTGTTCCATGACAATACCAAAATAATCATCACGGAAGTGTCCACTTCCATGACGATAAATGGCGCGTCATGGAAGTGCTTTTTTCAAGGGTAACCGACACATGGCATCCACTGTAACGGGTCGCCGTTAAGCTATCGGGTTCCGGTTTGGATCTGATAACCTGTTAACAACCCAGACCAATGGGGATTTTGCACGTGTAAAATTCCGATTCACCGGAGTATCCACGTGTCAGCTCCGCGTTGGGACAGGTGTCATCTAGTGAGTTGACGGGACGCGCCTATGGTACGTTGACACATGGCTCGGCCCAACAATGGCTCGTCTAGGCTAAAAGGCCGGGCCTGTCAAAATAAGCAAGCTGACCCATTAGCGGCCTACTTAAGTCTGGCCTATTCAAAAGCACGGCTGGTACGAGCTACACAGAATCGACCCATTAAAGGCCCATTCTAGCTTTGACAATTTCCATCCCGTTAACGGCCCACTACGTCTTTGGGCTCAATTATGGCCCGGCCTTCTTTCGACCTGTTAGCAGCCCATTATAGCTATGGAGCAATAAGCCGTCGATATGTCTTTCGGCCTTTTCTCGGCCCATTCTGCAGTTGGGCCAACTTCAAGCCCATTGTGACTTCCGGCCTTTCCTCGGCCCATTCTGTACATGAGCCAACTTCTAGCCCATTTTGTCTTTCAACCTGTTAACGGCCCGCACAAAGGTTGGGCCTTTGACGGTGCCCCCTAATTTTGGGTCCATTAGTGGACCATGTTCCGCAGGGCACAATTTCAGCCCGACGCGACTTTAGGCCTATTAAAAGCCTAGCTTGTAAATTGGGCCTCTTCTGGCCCTAAACACTTTTGGCCTCTTACTGGCCCGTCAAGTAAAAGGGCCGAGACAAAATTAACATTTATTTCGACTTGCTAGAGGCCCGCGGGCTGTTTCTGTTTCTACGGCCCTATGGAGCTTTCGGCCTATTAACGGCCTACTAAGAGCCATTGTTACGATGGGCCACATCAATTGGGATCCACTAAATATTAAGTTGACCAGCCCAATTAAGGCCCGCTTTGACTACACATGTTTGTTCATTCGGATGGCGTCCAGGTAATGTTTTGGCGTGTTGGCCCCCGTTTCAACGATATAGCATATACAAAGAATTATCCTACTCTATACTATCGCCTCTAAAAAAACCTAAACTATACACTAAAGAGACTAAGGCATAGAAACGAAGAATAATCCTACACAATACAATAAAGAAATAACTGCAGATTGGACCCACTAGGCATTATAATTCGGCACCAGTGATAATAAAGCATACACAAACAACAAATTACATACACTAGGCAAATAAAGCTCATACATCATGGACACGCATCAACAGAACTTACCATTTGAACTATAATCTCTTCAGAAAATAGGATTGGCCAGATTCAGATAGCAGAAATTTTGGTTTGCAAAATCTCCAATTCCTTTGTGGTTACCTCAGTGTCTTGTTTCATTTTTTGACTCCTGCATCTAATACCTGCAATTCCAGCCTCAACATTTTGACTACATGTTGAGAATCTTATACACGTTGTCTAGCCACCTCTAGTTGATGCTCGATAACATCAACACATTCCAATTCCCATCCATATCATTTGGTAACAGCCATGCCGCACTGCTCTCAGATCTTTGTTTTGATGTCACTTCTTCCTGAAATGTTTCTGTAAGTACACATGACTAGGGCAAGAATATAGTTACAACAGTGAAGCGAGCAAGACAGACTATCTTGTACATGGCAAAACGGGACTAACAATAATGTTACACGTCATGAAGCATAAGAAGGTCATATTTTAAAAATTATAAAAATGGTAGTATGTGCAGCCCGCATATAGAAATATCTCTTAGCTCACCATAGGAGTATGATGTTGGGGCCAAATTGTCGGTGTCAAAACCGGCGGATCTCAGGTAGGGGGTCCCGATCTGTGCGTCTTAGGCTGATGGTAACAAGAAGCAAGGGACACAGATGTTTACCCAGGTTCGGGCCCTCTCGATGGAGGTAAAACCCTACTTCCTGCTTGATTAATATTGAAGATATGGGTAGTACAAGAGTAGATCTACCACGAGATCGTAGAGGCTAAACCCTAGAAGCTAGCCTATGATGGTATGATTGTAATTGTGATCGGCCTTCTAGGACCAACCTCTCCGGTTTATATAGACACCAGAGAGGGCTAGGGTTTACATGGAGTCGGTTACAAGGAAGGAAATATAATATCCAGATCGCCAAGCTTGCCTTCCACGCCAAGGAAAGTCCCATCCGGACACGGGTCGAAGTCTTGAGTCTTGTATCTTCAAGCTTCAATAGTCCGGACGATGTATATAGTCCGGCTGTCCGGATACCCCCTAATCCAGGACTCCCTCAGTAGCCCCTGAACCAGGCTTCAATGACGATGAGTCCGGCGCACGGTCTTGTCTTCGGCATTGCATGGCGGGTTCCTCCTCCGAATACTCCAAAATAATTATCAAACACTTGAACCGTGTCCGGATCCACAAAATGATCTTCACATGCCACCATAGACAGAATGATATTTCACAAATACAATCTGCTGACAACTTTTTAGGCAACGCAACGTGTCATTACGGTCGGGTCATTATTCGAACCGTTTTCCCACAAGCAGCCACAACGCATATTGCGAGGCGGTTTCCTTGACACGTCTTGTCAAAGCAGAGATCGTGTCCCCTTATCACGGGATTCTCATCAATACGGGTACTGGTAATCCCACCACATCATCAATCACGGTGCTTGGGAAGCAAGCGATTCCCAACGGGCAAGTGGGGAGGCGCACCGCTTTCGTCGCCTCTATAAAGGGATAAGTTTTCCCCATTTTTACCCACGCCTTCTTCCTCCTTTGCCCACTCTTGCCCACTCGAGCTCCAGCGCCCAAGCCCAAGTCTTCTCCGCACAACTAAACATGTCCGGAGCAGGAGGCAAGTGGGTGGCTTCCTCCGTCAAGGAGAAGCATATCGCAAATCTTCGGGCGGCCGGATACTTGGCCGCAGACATAGCGCACCGGCTACCGGACGCTGGGCAGGTCATTCCGACCCCGAGACCCCACGAGAGGGTCGTGTTCGTCGCCCACTTCGTCCGTGGACTGGGGTTTCCACTTCACCCCTTAAATGCTGCGGGCTCATGTTCTACTACGGGCTAGATTTCCATGATCTAGCCCCGAATTTTGTCCTCAACATCTCGGCGTTCATCGTCGTATGTGAGGCCTTCCTCCGCATCCGGCCTCACTTCGGCCTGTGGCTGCAAATCTTCTGCGTGAAGCCGAAGATTGTAAGCGGCCAGCAAGCGGAGTGCGGAGGGGCCATGGTGGGCAAGATGCCTAACGTCACCTGGCTGAACGGCTCCTTTGCGGAGACCGTAAAAGGGTGGCAATCGGGGTGGTTCTACATCACCGAGCCGCGCGGCGCCAACTGGGCGGCGGCCCCCGAGTTCCGATCCGGAGCCCCCATGCGGCTCACCTCCTGGGAAAAGAAGGGCCTGACTTGGGGAGAACCTACAGAGCTGACCGGACTCCAAACCTGTATCAAGAGCATGAAGGACAAGAACATCAAGCTTGTCAACGTGATCCAGGTCATGCTCGTTCGCCGGATTCTACCATGCGAAAGGCGGGCATTCAATCTGTGGGAGTTCGTCCCGGCCGAACACCAGACGCTTCAGAGGCTCTATGGCATGAAGCACAAGGACGCGTGGAAGGCGTTGTTTAAGGCCTCCGAAGTACCTCCTCCCACATTCGAGGACTGCAGACTTCATGCAGCGCGGCCCCCGCGTCCGGTGAGTTTTGGGACTACCGCCGGATTCGGTTTTTCCCAATACATTCATGGGGGAGTCTTAAGTATTTGTGTATATTTGATCAGGACTATGTGGAGACAGCGGAGCAGATTGACTGTCCGGCTCCGCTGCCAGAAGATCCAGGTGATGCTCTCTTGGCAGAGATGCTGATCCTGGCGCCCTACAAGGCACCGGAGAAGAAGGCCGAAAAGAAGGCCCCGGGGACCAGGTAGGGTCTCCGACGTAAGGTTGTGCCGGAAGCCTCGTCCGAAGACGACGAGGCGCACTCCTCCCCCGAAGAGGAGGAGGAAGAAGAAGAAGAAGCCGCCCCATCCGGAAAGGATGAGAGGCCTGAGGAGACGGACCGTGGGGCCGGGAGAGGCCCTCGACGCAAGGCCGTCATACCCACGTCGTTCGATGACGACGAAACAGATTCCTCCCGCGGAGGCGGGGGGAAGCAAGAAGAAACTCTACCTCCCCGCACTTGGGAGGAGAAAAAGAGGAAAGCCGCCCCGGAGGGGGAGGCTGGGACACCCAAGAAGGGAAAGACGTCCCTTCCGGACTACTCCACCACGGCCGCTCATAGCGAGGAAGAGTGGCTGCCCACGGGGAAGCCCCTAGCGCGATCGTAAGTGTCCGCACTCTACCGTGATTTTACTTCATAGTTGTCTAATCACGCCGAACATATATGCAGTCCAGCCAGGGCTCATCCGGAGGTGTCGTCTTCGGATGGGTCTCTGAGCGCTTCAGAGATGAACTCACTCCCGACGGCCACCACTCCTCAGCCTGCGGATGACACAGAGGTCTTGTCCCGAAGGTTCCCCGAGCAGGGGGAGGTGACCCTGGAGACACCCCAAGGCGGAGTTCCAAATGTCAGACACGTGGGGTTCAAGATCCCTGCAGATCGCGTCGACGAGAGCCGCAGCAAGGCGGACTCTCGACCGAACACTGTTCCGGAACCCTTAACGGTTCCAGATTTAGGCGGGCAGCCCCTCGTTAGGGAGGGCGAGCCGTCCGTGCCGAGGACTTCCGTCACAGCAGCGGCGCCGGATAGTCTGGTGGAAGTGCTTCGAGGCGCTTCCATGGATGACGAGCACCGTACTCTTATGAGTGCGATGATTCAAAAGGTTCTGTCCGCCAAAAGCGGACTAACCGAAGCCTGCACAAGCCTCCTGACGGGCTTCGAGGTAAGTAATAAAAATGTGTGAAATTACCACCCGATAGGTAGTAGCCCCTGATACTCTGTTTGGTGTTCGGAAAGAAAAGCCAAACGGAGGGTCAATTATAATCCGCATGAGTCTAATAAGTGTTTATGTGACTAAGCAGGTCGTGCTGCTTGCCGCTGCTGCTCGCATAGCCGAGGTTGCCGAACTAAAGCGGGACCAGGAGCAGGCGCAGGGAGAGCTCGATCTCACGAAGAGGCGGCTCGAAGAGAGCAAAGGTGATTGATTCTCCGCTCTTATATATGTAAAGATAGATAAATTTGTTTAGTCTGACGATGAAGCGTCGTGACTGTGTGGCAGGGTCCACCGCCGAAGTGGCGTCCCTGAAGAAAGCGCTTTCCGAGGCCGAAGACAAGGCGGCCTTGGAATGCAAAGAGCGCGAGAAGCAAAGTGCTAGAGTGGGTGAGGTACAACAAGAGCTCCAGGACCTCGGCAAGAAGTTCGAGTCTGTGGAGCATGATCTGAAGATGAAAGAGGTCGAGCTTGCGAAGGCCCTTGTGAGTATGAAAGACGCCAAGGCCGAAGCCGAGAAGGCACAACAGGAGATCCAGGAGGCCAAAAGGATAGCGGCGGGTACAAAATTCTTTGTGCAAAGCAAACATGTGGAGGAGGCATTTCTTTTACTTACTCGAATTCAGAGCTCTCCAGGGGCATTCGAAGATCTGCCACGCAACGTATCGGATGCCGCGGAGTTCTACCGTGCCCAAGAGGGGAGATCAACAGAGAAGCTGTTCTGGTCCCGATATCTTTGGGGCCGAACATAACGCCTCTGAGTGACCAAGCTGAAGCAGTTGGTCGAACTCCTGGTCGGCGAAGTGGCTATGAAAGATTTCATAGTCCGGATGTGGCACGGTGAGCCCCTGCCCACTAGCTACTTCGGCCTGATCAAGCGGATGGTGAATGCCTGTCCGCGGCTTGAAGTAATCAAGCTATCCGTTTGCATCGAGGGTGCCCGTCGGGCCTTTGCCCGCGCGAAGGTGCATTGGGGCAAGCTGGATGCGGAGAAGCTGGTGAAGGACGGTCCGCCCGAGGGCAAGGAGCATCGTCATCCCGAGAAGTACTATGATGGCATTATGAAAGGCGCTCGTCTAAGTGGCGATGAGTGTTCCAAGGACAAGATCTTTGACTAAATGTACCTCTGCCGCTGTTGTAATTTAAAGACGAAGTTACTTGTGCTATGTAGCACTATTTGATTTAAATATTACCTTCTGTGTGGCTGTTTATAGAATACTGAAAGTAGGCCAATCGTCGGCTTCCGCCGCCATGCAACTAGTGCTGGGGTGTTGCTGGAAAAACCCGGATACTCTTTATCCAAATGTTTGGTCCCTTAAGGAGGTATCCGGCGCAGCGAACAAGGCAATCGGACTATGCGGCTTTATAACTTTCACTTAGCCATAGAAGTCTATAATTTTAAATTTCGGCGAAGCCCCTAGAATTTGGAGGGCCGAATTGGGGCGCTATATACGCCTAAATCGGACAAGGCCGACTCATCGCCTAAAGCGGAAAAAATCTTTAAGGATTTTAAGACCTCTCGAACAGCGACCAGCTCTCACCTCATCATGCTGGTCAGTTTTCGGCTTTATCTACTGAGGTGCTCGTCCGGAAGAACCGGGACACAATCGCAGTAGTTCTCCCTGCGCTACCTTAGCCGATATAACGGAACGTAAGGTACCAAAACAAGGGAGCCGTGCTAACCCAACTGTAGACCCAAGACATGATTCGGAGCTGATGCATATAGTGCTATAAGTTCGGGGTGCCGCACTATTTAAAGTGTTCGGACTTTAGTTGCCGTAGAACGGGGCACCATAGGAAGCCCCTGGCAAATGGACCGTACCAAAGTGTACGGATGCAATATCACAGAAACATTTGTAAGAAAAATGTTCAAATAAGAATAATGAGCTGACGCTATGTATAATCTCCCATTGATGAAAATACGTTTAAGCATATGTTTACAATGAATGCATTAAGCGGAGATAACTAGGACTATTTAACATGTCCTATCCAGGGGTAGGCCGCGTATGCATATATAAAACAAGTATAACGATCGTAAATAGATTCCACCTGGGTGTTTCCTTCTATGCGCGAAACCTGTTGCCTCCTTGGTTTTCTCTCCAATGTAAGTCCGACAATCCGGCTCTTCTAAAGAGGCTGCTCTAAAGCAATGTCCTGAAAAAGAAGAACGACAGGTTATGAAGGTATGAGGCGGTTATCCCGCACTATTGACTGAGTCGTTGTTGCGCCTCCGCCTACACCCATGGTATCTTGAGTGCGTAACTGTGTACGCGTGGCATGAATGCTGCTTTGATGGGGCTTAAGCGGAGGCTGGACTGCTAGTTGCGCTCTTGGCGTGCCTGATGGTCCTGTTGCGGGGTGCTCCGGACTCTCTTGACGGTGCTTGAAGTTGTTGTCGCCGGATTGGTTTGTCGGAGGAGGCCGCATTGTACTTCCGCCACGAGGGCTGCAGTATGTTCTTCTGTTCGGAGAGAGCGGTCCATATTTCCGTTCACTGTTATGACCCCGCGTGGTCCTGGCATCTTGAGCTTGAGGTATGCATAGTGTGGTACCGCATTGAATCTAGCGAATGCGGTTCGTCCGGCGATGCGTGGTAACCAGCGAGGAAAGGGGCGATATCAAAGATTAACTCTTCGCCGGAAGTTATCCGGAGATCCGAAGACCACTTCCAATGTTATAGACCCCGTGCAACGGGCCTCTACTCCAGGAATCACACCTTTAAAGGTGGTTTTGGTGGCCTTGATCCTTGAAGGGTCAGTGCCCATTTTGCGCATTGTGTCATGATAAAGCAGGTTCAGGCTGCTGCCACCGTCCATAAGGACGCGCGTGAGGTGGAATCCGTCGATGATTGGGTCTAGGACCAATGCGGCCGAGCCGCCATGATGGATGCTAGCAGGGTGATCCCTACGATCAAAGGTGATCGGACAAGCTGACCATGGGTTGAATTTGGGGGCGACTGGCTCCATCCCGTAGAAGTCCCGTAGTGCCCGCTTCCGTTCCCGCTTGGGGATGTGCGTGGCGTAGATCATGTTGACCATTTTCACCTGGGGGGGGGGGGATTTCTTCTGTCCCCCCGTGTTCGGACGTCGGGGCTCCTCGTCATCGTCACTGTGCAGCCCCTTGTCCTTGTCTTCGGCGTTTATTTTGCCGGCCTGTTTGAATACCCAGCAATCTCTATGGTTGACTGGCTTGTCAAAGTGCCATGAATTTGTACAGCGCTCGATGTCACGGTCCAGACCGGGCGGTCCACGATTATTTATTTTGAACGGCTTCTTCCGTGACCGGGCTTGGATCCACTGAATCCGGCGTTGATCGTGTCTTGATCTTGTCGCCGTTATTCCGTCGCTTATATACATTACGCCGTGGCTTGCCGTTATTGTCGCGGCCATCCGAAGTGCCAGAATGTGGCGTAGTGCTGCTGCGAGCCAACCAGATGTCCTCGCCCGCGCAAAAGTGGGTCATTAGTGTTGTGAGAGCTGCCATGGACTTGGGTTTTTCCTGGCCGAGGTGTTGAGCGAGCCACTAGTCACGGATATTATGCTTAAAATCCGCCAGGGCTTCGGCGTCCGGACAGTCGACTATTTGGTTCTTTTTAGTTAGGAACCGAGTCCAGAATTTCCTGGCTGACTCTCCGGGTTGTTGAGTAATGTGGCTCAGGTCATCGACATCTGGTGGTCACACATATGTGCCACAGAAGTTGTCGAGGAATGCATCTTCGAGTTTTCCCAAGCGCCAATGGAATTTCTTTGGCAGGCTGTTTAGCCGATGTCGGGCTGGTCCTTTGAGCTTAAGGGAAGATACTTGATTGCATGTAGATCGTCTCCAGCGGGCCATGTGAATGTGGAGAAGGAAATCTTGATCCATCTTGCGGGGTCTGTTGTGCCATCGTATGACTCGATGTTTACGGGTTTGAATCCTTTTGGGAATTCATGATCCATTACTTCGTCGGTGAAAGCGGAGGGGTGTGCGGCGCCTACGTAGCCGGGCTATGTGGCTCTGAGGTCGAATTGCTCTGGGTGGCTATGTTCGGCATGGCCAGACTTGTTGAAGGTGTATTCGGCATGACGGTCGTCGTTGCGTGCCGAGGCGTGCCCCCGCGACCCGTAGATCGATCTTCACTGTCCTGTTTTGTTGTCCCGGGCCGTGTATGTTGGCGTGGGGGTGTTGGCTGGTATGCGGACGTATATGCCATTTTATCCCGGCCACGAGGTGGCCGGTCAGCCGTATGGCGCTCGAGTCCGTATTCCTCGGCTTCGAGGACTTCAGTCCATCTATCTGTGAGCAGGTCTTGATCAGCTTGGAGTTGCTGCTGCTTCTTTTTCAGGCTCCTTGCAGTGGCTATAAGCCGACGCTTGAAGCGCTCCTGCTCTATGGGATCCTCAGGCACGCCGAACTCATCGTCACCGAGGCTAATCTCGTCTTCGGAGGGGGGCATGCAGCTGTCCTCCTCCGGGTATTCGTCCGTTGCCTGTTCTTCTGGGCTGACCTGCTCATCCTCCTGTTCGGCCTGCTCGAAGGTGGGCTGATCAGGCTTGTATTCTTCTTCGGCACCATTCGGATTGTTTTCGTCTCCTAGGCCGGTATTGCTGTGGCGGGGCTTGGAGTGGCGCCAACGACGCCCATTCTTTGCTTTTTTCCCTGAGGTTTTATCCTCCGTTGCCTCATCGCCATTTGTTTCCTTCGGAGTGTCCACCATATATATATCATAGGAAGAGGTGGTTGTCCACCGCCCAGTGAGCGGTGGTTCATGTTCTTCTCCTGCATCGTCGTCCATACCGTCGATGTCTTCAGAGTCGAAGTCTAGTACCTCGGTTAAATCATCGACCATGGCAATGAAGTGGGTGGTGGGTGGGCAACGAATTCCTCCATCGCCTACCTCCCACTCGAGCCGGACATAGTTTGGCCGAGAGCCTCCTGACAAAGAGAGAGACTTTAATGAGACCAGCATGTCGCGAAGGCGAGTCTTTGGAAAGATATCATAGCGGTGAAGTCCATTACCGGAGCCCAACCTGGCTCGACTGGATCGGGAGTGCGCGGACCGGAACTAACATCCGGATATGAATCCCGGGGTCCGGATTCACAGGTCACGACAGAGGTAAGACCCGTGTTCGGCTCCACCGCCGATGAGTGCGCGACCTGCAGGGCAGGGTCCATCCCTCCGTCCTTAGGCAGCACAGCCTGCTCCGGATTTAGGTCCGTGGCTACTGCGGGGGTGATATCCCGAGCTTTGTCCGGCAATGAGGTCTAAGCCCGTGCTTTCGTCGTGTTGTCCCGGTGCTCTGGCATAGGCCCGAATCCGTCGAAGATCAAGTCTCCATGAATGTCCGTCGTGTAGTTCAGGTTTAGAACCTGATCTCGGTGGCCAGGCGTAGTCCGATCTGCTTCCGGATGGCCAGAGTTGGCCCGCGAGCGAAAGCCGCCGAACAGGAAGATCATGCCGGGAGAACGGTCTCACCCGGGATCGTGTTGTTGACGATGACTGGAGGATCCATCGAGCCCTGTAGCAACGACACAGTGGAACTCTCAATGAAAGCACCAATGTCGGTGTCAAAACCCGCGGATCTCGGGTAGGGGGTCCCGATCTGTGCGTCTTAGGCTGATGGTAACAAGAAGCAAGGGACACAGATGTTTACCCAGGTTCGGGCCCTCTCAATGGAGGTAAAACCCTACTTCCTGCTTGATTAATATTGAAGATATGGGTAGTACAAGAGTACATCTACCACGAGATCGTAGAGGCTAAACCCTAGAAGCTAGCCTATGATGGTATGATTGTAATTGTGATCGGCCTTCTAAGGACCAACCTCTCCGGTTTATATAGACATCGGAGAGGGCTAGGGTTTACATGGAGTCGGTTACAAGGAAGGAAATATAATATCCAGATCGCCAAGCTTGCCTTCCACGCCAAGGAAAGTCCCATCCGGACACGGGTCGAAGTCTTGAGTCTTGTATCTTCAAGCTTCAATAGTCCGGACGATGTATATAGTCCGGCTGTCCGGATACCCCCTAATCCAGGACTCCCTCACAAATCCGAAACACAGACAGGTTACAAATTTAGACCACATGCAGCTACTGAACATTATATCTTGTGTATTAGTAAGCAAGCAGTTGGCCATTCTGTTGCTCAATTAACTAGTTGGAACATTGTGAGCCATGTTCCAGAAGAGTCTTAGGGAGCATAATGAATAGCAGAGGGATTCATACAAACCTACTACAGCAAGCAAAACTATGCAATCATTAGCCTCGTATAAACTAGATTGTGAGCCTCATACAGTAATAGTTGGTTAGTAGACTTCAAAGCTTCAGGCACACTTCGCCAGAGTAATTAAACGGTAAGGCCTTTAATTATGTCAACTAATAGTTATACAAGTAGCCTACATCGGGCATCATTGTTTGGGCATCTCATTAACTGAGGACAAATAAAGCAATTGAAAGAGCAATTTAACTACGCCTGAAACAAACAAGCAGTTGAATTGTTGAGTTGGCATAAAGCATACATGCACGCCTCAATAACATCCATGGCCTAGCTACATTTACTATATAAAGGAACAAGTAATGTAATATTGTTTGCCCCCTATGAAGTATCTCGACTAGTATGTAGTTAACATGCTAGTAAAGATAGGGAGGCTAATGATGTGAATATGCGTTTGGTTATGACATTTATGACATCGACAACTCTACCATAGCAGGAAGCAGTTTCACACTGTTCACTACTATAAGATCTTTTAGATATTTAAAAGTAGACTACATCCGTAATGAGTGAACAGATACATTAAAATGTGTTTACATACATCTGATTTACAAAAAAAGGTTAGAACATCATATAGTAGTGAGCGGAGGGGATTCTAATCAATGGCCCAATGACTGGGTTACAGGTGAAGAACCCTACGCAAGCACAATGTCAAACAAATAAGATGTTATGGTAATTGTAATACGGTGACTTACCATAACTGGTTGAACATGCTCAATGCTCCTCCTCTTCTCTTTGAAGGCTCCTTCCTAACATCTTTTACATGGAAATCCTCAATCTTATTTTCATTGCACACCCTTTGCAAGGTGACACAAACTAGTTACTACTCTCCTTGGAAGATAAATATGCATACTTTCCAGTCTGTGAACAACACCAAAGGATGAGTTTATAACAAAACAACACCACATAATGAAGCATGCCACATCTCTTGCACACAATGAAATATCCGCCAATGCCTTCTTTAGCTAGAGACGACTCACCTCGCAGTGGATCACCGGTGCCTTCTTTAGCTGGAGATGACTCACCTCGTAGTGGATCGTCAAAGCTGATACACACTTCTATGATACTATTGAACACAATGGCATCATTTACGCGATCGACAAAGCAGATGGCACAAAGTACTGCTGGGACGACCCGTGTAAGTTGTTTTCGTCTGATTTTAATGATATCGCCATGACACCATTTGAACTTTTTGTGATGATTAGCATATCCCTGTTTGAGGAGAGTTTGAGTATAACTATGGCAGTGTATTAGAGACGTTGTAAATCAGCTATATTTGGAATGAGTTAATTCATGCGATGGTGACCATGTCATTACAGCCAATTTGTACCCTTGAATAATCAAACAGTTAGGAAGATATGCATATTCTCCTTACTTTATAGTAATCTATATACTACTAAATATGAGTGTGTATCAATATCCATGTTAGCTTCCTCATTTTCATGATGTAGAAACATGCATCACACTATTGGTTTCATCTAACCATACATTAGGGAAGTAAATGTGCATATGGAGAACTTTATATTTGGAAGTAGTGAAATCCTATAATTCTTAACATGTGTACATACCTATATCACCCTTTAGCAATCAATGGCTCTAATACTATCCTCACAAGATTTTTTCCCACAGAACATGAGTATATAACAAAGTATGGCTTGTTAGTTTCCTTGAAGAATTTATTTGTGAGGACAGAACATGATTAGATAACATGCATGGCATGGTAGTTTCCTGTGAAGAATCGATTGCGATATAACATGAGTATAACCATGCATGGCACTTTAATATTTTTGAACCCAGTATACATTTCCCCGTATTTTCCTCTCAGTTCCAACAAGGACAGATCAATGTCGTTTCTTGCATTATCCTACTCATACTCTAAACAATGCTGATCTTACATTAACAATGCATGTCCTTTTTTATATGATGGAGTGTCCCTACAGTTACTGCCCTTTGTAAGCACATCACCTTTGCCAAAAACAAGGAAGCACTACTGGTTCCTCGCTCGATTAGACGACGGTAAAAGACTGATGATCATTCGCACACATGAGTCGGAAAAGTTATATTGCAAAAAACCCACTGTGTACGAGCACCGTGAAATACATGAGTATCCAGACAGTGGCTGTTATGTCTATGAGCAGGATACCAGCTTGTTGGGGCCTCCAGATTTTTGAGTTGAAGGCAGGTAAATAGACTTGGTTCACACTCTCAGTTTCTTGGACTCAATTATTCAATTAACCAGGAGATCACCGTTGGAAAGGGCCTTGATGGCAGAGAGGCTCTGTTTGCTAGGCAAGACTGTGTCAACACGGCGAGCCCTAGGACTTCGGGAGCAGACTCCCCTGATTGTCAACGAAACAACCTGCAGCCAAAATAAGGTGAGAATGACAAAGGCATCTGGATTAACTTTGATTATTGGATGTCTCAAGTCCAACAGGCTGTGATGTGGTTCAAGCTTTCAGGTTGATAGGTAATTGGGCTGTTGCATCGAAAGGGTGGAGTTTTTGGTGTCTCTGAATCACTGGTGGCTGAAGCGGGGCTACAAATTATGATGGAGTTGGATCATCCCTCTTCGAATAACTTGTTGTCTTTGTTGCTTGTTCTGGATGGGTAGTTCTCTCTCTTGTTATGCATACTCCTTGTCATTTGGTCATCCTCGTCTATGTCACTCTTACTATGTAATAGTTGCCTCTATTTAGAATGTCATTCTAAATGCGGATCACGAGAGTCTGGCGCTGAGATGGGTGCATTTTGGTGGTGTAGCAAGACTTCTTATGAACTATCATGTCTTCTTTGTTTATGTCAGTAGTAGTCACTAGTCAGTGTTTGAATGTTGTGTATATCGTTGTTTCGAACTGTTTATTGTCTCGAACTGGTGGTGGGCTAAATGAGGGCATCACCATTCTCTAGTATTCAAAGTATATCTCCTTTTTCAAGTTATAATTTGAGCTTAGTGTCTTTTCGATGATGTACACTTGTTTGGGCCAGTGAGGTGTCGTTGAATATGGGCTGAGTAGTAACACAATGCTAAACAGGTCAATTATGACTCTCAGGCCGGGCACTCAAAAAATGAAAGAGAAATTACCCTTAGGCTGACATGTGGGCACCACCGGTGTTTTTGTGCTCTTGCGCGCCGAGAGCATATTGGACCGTGTTCAAAATTCATGCTACCTTTTTATCCCCGATCTCCCGGCCCTCCCCCACCTCTGGAATCTCGATTCTTACACCAGTTCCCCCAAAACCCCTCATGTATGCCCTGTACTCAAGCACACTATCATGTTGCCGGTCAACACTGATCTCCGAGCCGGAGATCCTGAGGTCTGTCCTGCCTTCAGGCACTGCGTGTTTTCGCTCAACAGCCGCATGGCAGCGCTTGATGACCAGTTTGCTGGGAAAGTGCTCATGGTAACCATCAACGGTGACCGGCCTCCCATCTCGCCGAATGACCTTGTCAAAGCTCTTAGTATTGCACACGGCATCCAAATAAGTGACTTTCTCGTCGAACTCTGTCCGCCACTGGCTGATTTCTTCATCAGGTTCTGGACAACTTTCGACTGCAGTCATGTGTTTGAATCTTCCTGGCGTTTGTTCTGCGATGGCGCGCTGGTGAACTTTGATCGGTGGCACCCGGGATGGGGCTCGGTGCCCTATGAGCTTGAGTTTTTAACAAAGCTTACCTTCCACGGCATGCCTCGAGATGCTTGGAACAGTGGGTCCATGAATAAGCTTATCAACGACCTAGGAGGTGAGCTCGTAAGCATGTTTGTTCCTCTAGACAACTGGGCTCTATTGGTTATGGCATGGATGAAGAAGCCATCCACCATACCGAAGGTGATTGGTGTTGAGATAGCGGTGCAGGAACCAGGGTTGTACTATTCGTCGCCACCAAGGCCGCCGCGAACCACGCTAGGGATGTACCTATATCAAGTGTTCGTGCACGTCGAAGAAGTGGTCAATCCATCAATCGAAGTCTTGTCGCCGCCGCTGGTGCCAGGGTCCGTCGACGATGTCCATTATAGGAGTCAGCATCAGACTTTTCCTGTGTTGCTCGGAACGATGGATGTCATGGGTATCGGTGTCAAAACCGGCGGATCTCGGGTAGGGGGTCCCGAACTATGCGTCTAAGGTTGATGGTAACAGGAGACAGGGGACACAATGTTTACCCAGGTTCGGGCCCTCTCTATGGAGGTAATAGCCTACTTCCTGCTTGATTGATCTTGATGAATATGAGTATTACAAGAGTTGATCTACCACCTGATCATAATGGCTAAAACCCTAGAAGTCTAGACTATATGTGTCGGCGTTCTGGGAACGGGGGTCCCCAGGCTTGCCTGCCTGCGGCCCATGGCTTGGCTAAGCCAGCAGGCCGTACGGCCTATCTTCATCAACAAGGCATCCAGGCACCAGGCAGGCGCCAGCGCGTGCAGCGTCCTTGTTTCCTCTTCGGTGCTAAGGAAGCAGGCGCAGGCGAAGAATACCGAGGCATCAGGCAAAGGTTACTCGGTGCAACGAGACCAAGACCAGGAGGACGGCAAGACGGGAGGTCATCATGGAGCCCAAGACGGCGTCACCACCAGAGCCTCTCGCAGGCGAAGACCACTTTTGTCAGGATAGCATGTACTAGCTGCCCCCCTTCAAATTTGCCCGCCGTTGTTGGCTCCCTTCCCGCACGATATTTGGGAAGAGGACCAGGGCCTATATTAGTAGAGCTAGCCACCACAGTGGAGGGAGAGGAGTTCACCCAATTCTCACCCGCTAAGTCACCAAGCACAAGAACACCTCAACCTCAGGAGGTTGTTCTTCCCTCTGTACTGTTCATCATCAGCCCAAGAGGTAATCCACCACCACCACACTGGAGTATGGTATTACACTACAAGGGTGGCCCGAACCAGTATAAATCTCGTGTCTTTCTGTGTTGCGAGTTTGTCGAGTTCGTCCGCGAGATCTTAGCGAGCTTGGGCATAGATTGGTAGGAGGGAAAGACTTCGTGCGCACCCTAGTGTTCGAACCTTAAGGGTTTGCCGGAACCCCACATCCGACATTTGGCGTGCCAGGTAGGGGTGCGCCGGAGCTCCTCTCCACCAACCTGCGCCCCGCGCCGCTGCACTTCGCCCCCATGGCAGGTGCCCTGCCATCCACCTCTGCGGCCGACATCAACAGTGGGGCGTCTGGGTACTCAGCCCTGGCCCCCACCCTACGGCGAGTGTGGTGGTCGACCAAGTTCAAGCCAGAGATGCCGCCGCGTTAAAACGGCGCGGCAGACCCGGCGCCATTCCTGCTGGCGTACAAGGAGGCTGTCCTCGAGGCCGGAGGTAACGACGAGATCATGGCCAACTGGTTCCACGTGGCCCTCGCCGGCGAGCCGCGCGCCTAGCTGCTCAACCTCCCGGGATCCATGGTGGCCTCCTGGGGGGAACTCCGTGACCTTTTCACCGCTCGCTACGCGGTGCTGGCGCACCAGGCAGTCGCGGCCTTGCTGGGCGGCGCTCAAGCATCACCTTCAGACCGCCACGTCAAGTTGTTCCTCCGTCAGATCAGGGCCACCTCCAAGCGCCCGGGGGCTCCGCCGGGTTGGGCTACGCCAGAGGCCAACCTCACCTTCGGCTCAGAAGACCACCCCGACTCCACCGCTGGCTCCGGAATGCTCCCAATGCTCTGCACGCCAACCATCCGCAATGTGGCCGTTACCAAGACCCTCATCGACGGCGGTGCCGCCTTACCTTGCTCTACGTAGAAGTCTTCAGCCTTCTTCACGTGCCGCTTGAGAGGCTCGGCCTCAGCAATCCCTTCTCGGGAGTGGGTGGTGGAGCTGCCCACTCTCTGGGGCAGATTCGCCTCCCCGTCACCTTCGGCACACGCGAAAACTACCGCACCGAGCTGGTGGACTTTGACATCGCCCGCATCGGTCTCCCGTACAACGCCATCCTCGGGTACCCAGCGCTCGCTCAGTTCGTGGTGGCGACTCACCCGGCCTACAACCTCATGAAGATGCCAGGGGGCAAGGGCGTCCTCACCATCAAGGGGGACACTAAGGAGGCCGTGGACGGTGCTCGAGCTCGCCTTCAAGACCATGGCGGCAACTGACTGCCGGCGCCCGGTACCCGAGGCCAAGGAGGCCGCGCCTACCAAGAAGAAGCAGTTGTTCACCGAAGCAGGTGCCGGTCAACAAGGACGGGTCTTCAGGAGCCACCTTTACCATAGGAGCCGGCCTTGACCCGGGACAAGAAGAAGGCTTGGTGAGGTTCTTGCGCGCGAAAAAGGAGATATTCGCGTGGGATCCCAATCAGCTGGTAGGGGTCCCGAGGGAGGTGATTCAGCATCATCTAAGGGTATGCCCCAACATATGTCCCGTGAAGCAGCGAGCAATACGGCAGTCCACTGAGAAGCAGGCCTTCATCGTCCAAGAGACACGCAAGGTGGAGGCGGCAAGTGCAATTCGAGAAGTTCGATATCCCGAATGGCTGGCGTACCCCGTCATAGTGCCGAACAAAGGCAGGAAGGAACGGATGTGCGTCGACTTCGCCAACCTTAACAAAGCCTGCCCCCAAGATCCGTTCCCACTCCCGCGCATCGACCAGATTGTCGACTCCACCGCCGAGTGTGACCTGCTGTGCTTCCTGGATGCGTTCTCATGGTATCATCAGATCAAGATGGTGGTGGAAGATGTGGAGAAGACAACTTTCCTGACACCATGCGGGGTGTACTGGTACACCTGCATGCCCTTCGGGCTGCACAACGCGGGCGCGACCTTTCAGTGGTTGATGCACATCGCCCTGGGATGGCAGCTCGGGAGAAACATAGAGGCCTACGTCGATGACATAGTGTGAAGTCTCGCGAGGCGAGGACATTGATTCAAGACTTGGAGGAGACCTTCGAGAGCCTGCGCCAGGTGAACTTGAGGCTTAACCCGGAGAAGTGCGTGTTTGGCGTCCCCTCCGGCAAGCTACTGGGATTCCTCGTCTCCCATAGAGGGATCGAGGCGAACCCAGAGAAGATCAAGGCCATCGAGGACATGAGCCCGCCACAGACCTTCAAAGAGATGCAGAAGCTAGCGGGGCGGGTGACCGCGTTAGGGCGTTTCATCTCCAAACTAGGAGAACGCGCCTTACCCTTCTTCAAGCTCATGAAGAAGAAGGGCCCGTTCGAGTGGACCCCGGAGGCCGACCAGGCCTTCCAAGACCTCAGGAAATACCTTACCAGCCCCCCCCCCCCCCCAGTGATGGTGGCACCACGGCCTCTCGAGCCTCTGGTACTCTACCTTGCCGCCACCCCGTACTCTGCAAGCGCGGCGCTAGTAGCGGTTCGGGAGGAGCGCCAAGCCAAGGGTGCGCTGCGCCGAGCCGGAGCTGAAGAGGCGCAGGGTCAGGCAGGCGCAACAGAGGCATCAGCGGTGGAAGACCAAGCTCAATAAGGCAACATCTCATAAGCTCCTAAGGACAGCCAGGTCTCAGGAACCCCTCCACCTCAGGATATGTCCCGATCTCCGCAGGACCCGAGCCTCGATAGTGTGCCAGCCCTCGTCGAACACCCGGTGTACTTCGTCAGCACCGTACTACGGGACGCAAGGGCACGCTACCCCATGCCCCAGAAACTCCTGCTCGCACAGTTGGTGGCATCACGCAAGCTGCAACACTACTTCCAGGGCCACCCCATCAAGGTCGTCTCAGCCTACCCATTGGAGAGGGTGCTCAGGATCCCTAACTCAGCCGGAAGGGTCGCTGAGTGGAACATCGAGTTGCAAGCGTTCCAGTTGGAGTTCAGCACTACCAGGGTCATCAAGGGGGCTGTCACTCGCTGACTGTGGCAAAATGGACGGACGCCCCGACGCTTGAGGAAGGAGAAGACTGGTCCACCTCCCCAGGGAGCGAGGCTCCAGACAGCTGGGTCATGCATTTCGATGGCGCCGGCGCACAGTATGCCGGGCTGTAGCAGTGCTCATCTCGCCCACTCAGGACAAGCTCTACTACACCGTGCAACTCTGCTTTCAGCACGGCGAGAAGGTCTCCAACAATATCGTAGAATACGATGGCCTCATAGCTGGCCTGAAGGCCGCGGCAGCCCTAGGGGTGAAGCGCCTTACCGTCAGAGGTGACTCAGAACTCCTTGTCAACTTCTCCAACAAGGTGTACCAGCCGAAGGACGAGCATATGGAGGCCTACCTCGCGTAGGTGCGCAAGTTGGAAAGACAGTTCTCGGGCCTTGAACTGCAGCACGTGCCCTGGGGCACCAACAAGGAAGCCGACGACATCGCCAGGAGAGCATCCAAGCGGCAACCGCAAGAGCCCGGTGTCTTTGAGGAGCGGCTCTTCAAGCCATCAGCTATGCCACCTCTTTCAAGCATGACTCAGCCTTGGGAGGAGCTCCCACAGCCTCCGGCCACAGGAGCCCCAGCCTGTGGCCCGACCTCCGGAGCTCGGCTGCTCTTGTCGCTCGAGCCCCAGGAGGAATGCTGGACCAAGGAATTCAAGGAGTACCTGACGCACGGGATGCTTCCCGGAGAAGGAAGAGGACGCGGAGCGCGTGGCCCGGCAAGCCACGACATACTGTATCCAAGACGACGAGTTATACAGGAAACGGCCGAACGATGTCATGCTGCGCTGCATCTCCAGTGATCAAGGAAGGGAGTTGCTGATTGACATACACAGCGGGGACTATGGACACCACTCGTTGTCACGAACCCTCATCGGCAAGGTGTTCCGCAGTGGATTCTACTGGCCTACAACACTCAACGACACAACCGAGCTGGTGAAGTCCTGCGAAGCTTGCCAATTCCACGCCAAGCAAATCCATCAGCCTGCTCAGGGCCTCCAAACCATCCCGCTCACATGGCCTTTCGCGGTCTGGGGGCTGGACATCTTAGGCCCATTCCCTCGAGCGCCAGGGGGCTACCGCTATCCCTATGTCGCCATCGACAAGTTCACCAAGTGGGAGGAAGTGGAAGCTGTCCGTACCATCCCAGTCGGCTCTGCTGTCAAGTTCATCAAGGGCCTCGTGAGCCGCTTCGGGGTCCCCAACCGCATCATCACAGATAACGGTTCGCATTTTACTAGCAACGTCTTCAAAACCTACCATGCTAACCTTGGAACGCAGATCTGCTACGCTTCGGTTGCCCACCCCAGGAGTAATGGTCAGGCCGAACGCGCTAACACGGAGGTCCTAAGGGGCCTCAAGACCAGGACCTTCAAGAAGAAGCTAGAGGCCTGCGGCAGGGGCTGGCATGACAAGCTCCAGTCCGTGTTGTGGTCCATCCGCACCACCGCCACCAAGCCAACGGGCGAGACTCCATTCTTCCTCGTCTACGGAGCTGAAGCAGTCCTTCCTCATGAGGTCAAGCATCACTCCGCACGGGTCCTGGCGTTCGATGAAACGCAACAGGACGCCACGCGGGGGATCGATCTCGTGCTCGGGAAGGAACATCGTCGCGAAGCTGCGCTGAGGGCGGCAAGGTACAAGCAAGCGCTGCAGCGATACCACTGCCGCAACATCCGCTCCAGGACACTTGAGATAGGTGACCTAGTCCTGAGGCGGGTCCTCTCCAGGGAAGGGCTGCATAAGCTTTCACCAATGTGGGAGGGCCCGTTCAAGGTCGTCCACATCTCCAGGCCTGGCGCCGTGCGCCTGGAGACACAAGACGGGGTACCTATCCAAAACGCCTGGAACATCCAGCACCTCCGGAAGTTCTACCCATGAAGCAAGGCCCAGAGCCTGTGAAGAAAGGCCCAGAGCCTGTGAAGAAGGCTGGTTCCTGTGAAGAATCGCCGCCCGTGACACTCTCATGTAATAATGAGTTGGGGCTGTACATGCCCCGGAGTCTCAGGAGCGCCGGCATCAGGCCCTGGGGCTCCCGCCCACGCCTAGTGGCAGCACTTAGCTCCGCGCTGGTGAGAAGACTTGAAGACTAGATTAGGTGCTGTACGTGGCTTTTCATTTGCTTTCCGTAGCTGGCTCGTTTTGCCTTAATCAAAGTTTGCTTTTGGCATCCTTGCTGATTTGATTCCCTCGCCTCTCACTGCATTTTTCCGGCTCGAGTTTGCTCGTGTTTTCTCTCTCGCATACCTCACGAGGGGGCTAGGCAGGTGCCCTCACGATCATTTTTTCTCCTCTCTGCCTTCTCACGAGCCACCCTTGTTCGAGCCCAAAAGCTGGCGCACCTCTCCTAGTCCGTGCCCCTTGGGTACCGCGATACAAAGCGCCTGGGCAGGGCCAGGGTGAACGGCAAATCTTTTGACGCACTTCCTAACGAGTTTTTATAGTTCCTAAGCGAATGCAGGCCACCAAGGCAAGATGGACACGAGGAAATAAGCGCCTCGTGAGGAAGAGGGCGTCCAGAATATACCAGGTTAAGTTATCTTTGTGCAAAATAACGGCACGGAAACAACACACATAGTGCAATAACCGGGGAACCATAGTTCGATACACGCCCCCTGGGCCCATACTGGTTACATTCTTGATGCAGGAAAAAGAGAGAAAACAAAAGCAGCGTTATAGTGATCCGCTGAGGCATGCCCCTAGCGGCACCCCGATCCAAGCCGGATCCTTCCTCGCGCCTCACGGAGGCGTGGCGACGAGATGACCCACTGGCGCCTTTAAAGCGGGCGCGGTGGCTGGTTGTAGCCGCCACTGCTAGAGCTGTCACCGGAGGAAGAGCCGTCGTAGCTGGACGAGGCACAGTCGCCGCCGAGGGCAGGCTCACCCTCATCCTCGTCGCGACCGTCCCCGAGGCCGAGCACCTCCTCACCGTTGCTCGCCTCAGGGCAGAACCCAGCGTGGCGACCATCTTCCCCAAACACCCTCACATAGAGAGTCGATTCACCATCGTACTTGAAGTGGAGGGTGCACTGCCTGCCCAGGCCGCGCGCGCGGGCGAACGTCTGCCAGCCGTGGGCCAGGGCTATGTTACCCACGGCGGTAGTCTCGACCGCAACCCAAGAGGCCTTGTTGCAGCAACCATCGCCTGCAGCCATAGTCCGCCTGGGCCAGAGGTCGGCAGTTCGCCGGCGAAGAAGCACGGAAGTTGGAGCCAGTTGCCAACCGGGTCTCCGACCAGATGACAAACTCCGGTGACACCTCCGCCGTGTGGAAGCGTGGAAGGGGGGACCGCGCCAGCATAGCACGCCTCCCCTCGTCGACTGGAAAGCCATGGTTGGGACGACCCCCTCCGCGTGTTGCGGCGCCGCCTCGACGGTGGGCCACGGCGGGGGTCGCGGTGTGCTTGCGCGGACGGCCGCGTCCGTTCTTGGGCGCCGGGGAGCCGAGTCCCTTGCGAGGGGCCTTTCCCTTCTCGGCGGCAGAGAACTTCCTTCGTGGCACCATTGGTGGCACAGCAAGCAATGGAGCGAGGAGGAAGAAGCAAGCGAGCCAGGTAGAGAAGGCCAACCGGCGCCCGCCACGATCGCTGGCAATGATGGTTTTCCTTGCATGTCGCAGGGACTTGTCGAGTCGTGCAGTTGCCGAGGCAGCGTGGGGAAGCAGGGATGTCCACGTCCAATCAACCGCCACGCGTCAACCAAGGTCGCAGGCTTTTGGGGCCCGCGGTGCTCCGTACTTGACCCTTGACTTCGCCGCGAAGCCAAGCCCGAGCGCACCTTGGGCCTGAGGGCTACTGTTGGCGTTCTGCGAACGGGGGTCCCCAGGCTTGCCTGCCTGCAGCCCACGGCTTAGCTAAGCCAGCAGGCCGTATGACCCGTCTTCATCAACAAGGCATCCAAGACCCTCGCGAGGGGCCAAGCCTCACGAGGCGGACGACGCAAGACCTCCTCAGGAGTGGCCTAGTCAGGCAGGCTCACGAGGAGCGGAGATATCAAGGCGGGGGCCAGCGCGTGCAGCGTCCTTGTTTCCTCTTTGGTGCTAAGGAAACCAAGACCAGGAGGATGGCAAGACGGAGGTCATCATGGAGCCCAAGACGGTGTCACAACCAGAGCCTTTCGCAGGCGAAGCCACTTTGGTCACGATAGCTTGTACTAGCTGTCCCCCTTCAAATTTGCCCGCCGTTGTTGGCTCCCTTCCCGCTTAATATTTGGGAAGAGGACCAGGGCCTATATAAGTAGAGTTAGCCACCACAGTGGAGGGAGAGGAGTTCACCCAGTTCTCACCCGCTAAGTCACCAAGCACAAGAACACCTCAACCTCAGGAGGTTGTTCTTCCCTCTGTACTATTCATCATCAGCCCAAGAGGCAATCCACCACCACCGCACTGGAGTAGGGTATTACACCACAACGGTGGCCCAAACCAGTATAAATCTCGTGTCTTTCTGTATTTGCGAGGTTAAATCCGAGTTAAATCGCGAGATCTTAGCGATCTTGGGCATAGATCGATAGAAGGAAAAGACTTCGCGCACACCCCACTGTTCGAACCTTAAGGGTTTGGCGGAACCCCACATCCAACAGTATGACTATATATGTCCTTCATACTAAGCCCTCTGGTTTATATAGACATTGGAGGGGACTAGGGTTGTACAAAGTCGGTTACAGAGAAAGGAATCTTTATATCCAAACACCGGAGGGGACTAGAGTCAGACTAAGCCCTCGGTCGGCAGTGCCGCCAGGGCGGCCCTGCGCACCTGGATCTGCCGCTCAAGGGTGGCGTTGGAAGCTCGAAGCTCCCTCTCCCACTCCTCAGCCACCTCACAGTGGCAATCAGCGGCCCTGGCTTCTTCCAAGGCGCGGGCACAAGCGTCATGAGAAGTGGCGAGGGATACCGCGGCGTCCGTGTGGGCGGGCTCATGCTGTAGATGCCCGAGGTTGATGGCGACCTTAGCTGGCACCATTCACGCGCCAGGCAGGGGCCCTCCGCCTCGAGGTGGGCGTCGACATCAACAAGCACTCCTCCAAGCCAACTTAGTGCACCCATTGCTTCCCGGAAGAGGTCATGGCGGACGGCGCTGCGGCCGCACGCAAGCTCTAGCGTGCGGCCAAGCCCTTTTTCCACGCGAAGGGCTGCAGGAGAGGCGTGGAGCGGCTCGCCCGTCTCCGGCAAGGGGCTGGTGGCCGGCGCTTCCCATGCCATTTCCCAGGCCTCAGCGAAGGCGTCGGGCAGTGTGTCCTCGCAGCTTGAAGATGAAGCTGAGTCTGGGGCCGCCCAGCCACTAGCGAATACCAGCGAAGAAGCCCTCGACATGCCTCTCGTGCCCCAGTGATGGCCATGAAGGACGGGTCCCGGGATCACAACCTCACGACCCTCCGGTGGCACCCCCGCTTCGCTAATCGGTCTCGCGCCTCGCGCAGATGTCTATCGTGAGGGGTCTGGGATTGAGAGCGGACCAAGGGCCTCCGGAGGTTGCTCCCCAGGAGGTTCTGCCACCACAGCCGAAGGGATCCTGAGGAGCCAGGGTCAGGAAAGGATGCGACACGCAGGGAACCACAAAGATAAGGCACTTACTTGTCTATGGCTATGTACTTTCTCTGCTTCAGGGGCTGGTAGGCGTCACCACTACAGCTCTGGAGCCCTTTACTCTTGTTGAGTGCTCCAAGGTTCAGACGAAGCGAGCCGAGGGTCGGAGCATGGCCGTTGGCGGCTGGATCATGTACCGACACCTCAGGAGCACTTGCCGGAGCTTCGAGGGCAGTCACCTCAGGAGCACCCGGCCGCACCATCTCTCCAATGACCACCTCAGGAGTGCTCGCTGGAGCTTCAGGAGTGGCTATCTCAAGGGTGCCTGACGGCACCTACTCCCCAATGGTCAACCAGGAGTACCCGGTGGTGTTCGCCCCCTGCAACCACATCTGGGGCGCATGCCACAGGATCGACGAGCACAGAGGTCACGAAGATGGGGTTAGCGCGAGGCCCCTCGAGGCCCGCTGGGCGCAGCCCCCACTCGTCAAAGAGGGCATCCGCTTCACAAAGTCCACTTTGTTCGAGCAATGGTATAAGAGGCAGCCTTCCTCCGAAAGCACGGCAGGCGATGGGTCGCCCGTCAGGAGCTCGAGCATTGCGCGCAGCGTCTTGGAAGGGAGCGAAGGCACCTAGAGCCTCATGGGGTCCTTGGGGCCAGTGAAGGCCCACATTGGGAGAGAATGGCGCAGGAGCGAGGCGATGCGCCACCGGACGAACTCCTTCACCACCATCAGCACCGTCACCCCGACCTTGTACAACTTGGCTAGCCTGGACCACACGTGGGCGAGTCGACGATCGACGAGCTTCACGTGCCCCCAACCGGAGCTGGGTTCCACCAGCGCTCGCGGGAGCAGGATCAGGGGGCTGGGCGTGGCGTCGTCCACATACACCCATTGCTTCCGGAATCCCTTCACATTCAGGCGGAGCGTGAAGTCGATGCCTAAGCCAGTTGTTGCTGCCACAACCTGGAATGACACGTATCCCGAGCGCTGGCGGTCATCAACTAGGTGGGGCGAGAAGAACTGGCGGAACAAGGGGACAATTCCCACCATAGCTCACACAGGAAGGCAAAGGCAGCAAGGAGGATGATGGATCGGGGGTCCAGATGCAGCGCTTGGATTTGGTAGTGCGAAATTATGGCATTGAAGAAATGAGAGAAAGGGGGGACCAGGCCATCCAAGAGAGCATGAAGATGGATGGGGATCTCGGTGGCCTCCATGTCAATCATAGACCGGGAGGCAGGCCAGACCGTCGTCGCCTTCTACTCCTTGGAATCGGCGGCAAGGGCCAGCTGTACCTTGTCCAACCCCTCTCGATTGATCATCGACCGATCATGAGCGGGCTCCATGCCCGACCCGGATTCGGCGGGAGCGCAGGCCTTTCCCTTCTTCCTCGACATCGGGGCCATGGCGTCAAGGGAGGATTGGCGCCGGCGCCGAATCTGGGAGAAGAGCCGCAAGTTCGCAAGAAAGAGGGGGAGCCAAGGCGAACACGACGGGCAATGATGGCGTAGTTGTGCTTGCAACAGGCAGCCATCAAGCCTGGCACTTATCAGGGCTGCGTGGGGAAGCGGAGATGCCCATGTCCCATCAAGCGCCACGTGTCGACCAAGGCCGCAGGCGGTTGGGGCCCTGCCCTTGGCTTCACCTCGAAGCCAAGTCCGAGCGCGCCTTGGGCTCGGGGGCTATTGTTAGCGTTCTGGGAACAGGGGTACCCATACTTGCCTGCTTTCGGCCCATGGCAGTGGCTCCGTCGACTTCCTGGTATGGCCCACCTTCAGCACCAACAACACAAGACCATCGCGAGGGGCCAAGCCTCGCGAGGCGGACGACGCCAAGACCTCTAGAAGGAGCGGCCTCCTTAGGCTGGCTCCTGAGGAGCGGATATTTCTATGCGAGCCCTCACCTCGTGAGGTTCGGCTGACGTGAGCCATGACGACCAAGGCCAGGTGGGCCCAGTGGGCGCAGTACAACATTTTCCTCTTTGGTGCTAAAGAGGTAAGCGCAGGCGCAGAGTCCCGAGGAATCAGCCAAAGGTTTCCATTTCCATGCAGCAAGACCAAGACCGCCAGGACGGCAGGACGGAGGTCATCGCCGAGCCCACCATGGTGCCACAACCAGAAGCTTTGCAGGCGCAGGACACATTTCGTCAGGATAAGATGTACTAGTTGTCTCCCTTCGAATATGGCCATTGTGGGATCCCTTCCCACCTTATTCTGGAGGAAGAGGACTAAGGCCACTATAAATATAGCCTAGCCACCACCATAGAAGTGGACAAAGGACGGACGGATCATTCAGACCATCCTCTCCCTCGCCAGCACAAGAACAAACCTCCTGAGGTTGTTCTCCCACTGTACTAGTTCATCCTCAGCCCACCTCGAGGCCAATCCACCACAAAGCAGGAGTAGGGTTTTACATCGCAAGGTGGCCCGAACCTGGGTAAATTGCCTTGTTCCGTTTCCTACAGTTCATCGAGCTAGGCCGTGAGATCGATGAGTAGGCAGACTGGGGAGGTTGAGTTCTTCACACGACCCCAGAGTTCGAATCTATCCAGGGTCTGTGGAGCCCCGAATCCGACACCCCCTACTACTCCCACCGCCGGCTAGGTCATACCTGTACTCTCCCACATCCCTCCACTTTTGTGGCTTCGCCGCCTTCGGGTCATTCCCTTCCTGGGTCTCGCCGTCGTCCATCGCGTTGGTGTTCTCGGCCCGACGTGGTCAACATTGTCAACAAACGACAACATCGGAAGAGGGATGTACATGGAGAGGCTGAAAGTTGGGACCCGCATGGACCATGGACGCACACAAGCAAGTAACTCCTTATTACGCCAATAAGAATGAATCCTCCCCATGTCAATTGGGACCCACCAGCTATATCTTGGCACGAAAGGAAGTGCCTCCTTATTAAGCGAAATATAACGAGTGCTCCCATGACAGCTGGGGCCTACCAGATTTGGAGGCTGACTTGTGGCCTTACTAAGTTGACGCGTATGCGAAGCTTTGCCAACTTAGTCAACAAACGATTCTCTCACCAGTGGCCATTGGATTGTTAACATCCAACGGTCCTCCTACTTCTTCAACCTCTGATTTTCTTGCTCCAGCCGTCCATACTACCGCGTGCTCCTGCCTCCCATGGCCGGCTGTGCTGCCGCGCAGGCCTCACCACGCCCTACTACTCCCACCGCTGGCTAGGCCATCCCTCTACTCACCCACACCCCCTGTTATTTTGCGGCGACAGGAGCTCACACCGCAGCCAAACCAGTCAACCCTCGTACTACCCTCCGTGTGTTCCGAGGCTCTGTGTCGTTCCCTGCCTCACCATCGTCCACCGCCTGGGTGATGTTAGGACGGTGTGGTCAACGAACAACAGCCATCGGAAGAGGACTGTACATGGTGAGGCTGACAGATGGACCCACCAGGTACATCTTCGCACGCAAGGAAGTGCCTCCTTATTAAGCAGAAAAAAGAATCCTCCCCCTATCAGCTCGGACCCACCATCAATATCTTCGCACGCAAGGAAGTGCCTCCTTATCCTCCCTGATAGCCGGGCCCCACCCGGTCGAAGCGTACCTAGCGTTGTCATTTTGGTCGCAAACATGTACGTACATACTGGTCCATCAGTCTTTCTGCCACCATGAATTGTGGCCCAGTAAGGAGCGGTAGCTATTCAGGCTGTCCCGTCTATATCATGTATACGTATGTAAAGTCACGCTACAAGATAGTAAATACGGCTACGTACGTACATACGGGCGGGATCTCGAACGTGTACATCGGCAGCCAACCGGCTGGTTCGGAACGGGAAAAACAGGGCCGTGTTCATTGGGAGGGAACAAAGTGGGTCGGAATGCATCGTGTTCATCGGGAGCCAACCAACTTGGACGGAACAGCTGAAACAGGGTCTGGTGTACCGCAGTACAATGGAAACGGCCTTCTGTTCGACTGGCTATGGTCGAAATGGGATCATGTTGATTGGGAGGGTGTGGCGTACCGCAAAACGGACGAAACAGACTTGTGTTGAAGTGCCTATGGTCGAAACGGGGTCCTGTTCATTGAGAGGGGTGTGGCGTACCGCAAAACGGGACTCCACAGGCTATTGTTCATCCACTATTTACTGCCTCGCTCCAGCCTCCATGGGCTATTGTTCATCCACCGTCCACTTCCTCCAGCCTCCACCTGCTACTGTTCATGCACCGTCGACTTTCTCTAGCCTCCACCAGCTATTGTTCATCCACGGGGTCCTGTTCATCCAGCCTCCACCAGCGACTGTTCAACCAGCCCTCCACGGGGGCCTGTTCATCCACCCCCAACTGGCTCGGGTGTGTGGCGGCTTCCTCGATCGGGGTCCTGTTCATATAGCGGCAACGGCCTCTACCACCACGGGGCCCTGTTCATCCAACCCCCACCGAAAGCTGTTCATCCAACCCCCAACAATAATCACTCTTCATCAAGAGGCAGCAGGTTCGATCGATTTTAGTTAGCAGCAGTAGCGAAGGAATTGCTCGGGCTTAGTTAACAGCCAGGGATCGATCGCTCGGGTTCAGTAATGTAGCTAGTGCAATCGCTTGGGTTCAGTAAGTGAACGCCTCGCTCGGGTTCAGTTAGAGCCCAACGCCTCGCACCCACGCGCATATGTTTATGATAGAAACACGCAAACCTTCGTGCATCACTCGGCTCCGACCACCCACCGTAACCGGGAACTCCCCAATATTTTCCTTGCCCTCTCTTCTACCATGATTTTTTCCGTCATGGACGACCCAAAGAATATCATGTAGGTACATCCCCGGCCTCCCAGGACGAAAAGCCCATTTTCTATGATGATTATTTGTCATAGAAGTAGAATCCCACCACATCTTTGATGATACGTGGTTTTTTCACAATTATCGCCATAGAAGTGTCATAAGCATGACAGGAAAAAAAATCCGTTCGGGCCTAAATGTCACGGATGTGTCTTTTGTAGTGCATGATGAGGAGGGAGTATTTCACCCTCGAGGCTAGAGGTATGTACAACCAACTATCTGTTTGATCTCTCTCTCTCTCTCTCATGTTGTTGATGTACCGCGAGCTTTGTTAATATAGTTGGATCATATGGTGTTTCTCCCTCTCTATCTTGTTGTGATGAATTGAGTTTTTACCTTTGAGGTTTCACTATTATCGAATTGAATACTTTTATAGAACACTTGATGTATGTCTTGCACATGGATACCCATGGTGACAGTGGTGTGTTCTATTGATTCACTTGATGTATGTTTTGGCACTCAACTCGCGGATTCCCGAGGTGGCATGGGGTAATCTATGCAGAGGGGTTGATGCACATCTTCGTCCTACTTTCTCCGGTAGTAATCTTGGGGCACTCTTTGAAGTTGTTTGTGTTGGATTGTATATTATGAATCTAAAGTTGTTTGACGCATATCGAATAATCAACTCACGGATACTTATGGTGACACTGGAGTATCTAGGTAACATTAGAGTTGGTTGATGCATATCATATGATTTTATTTTAGTACAAACTCTAGGGCTGTTTGTGACACTTATAGGGATGGCTCAATAGATTGATCAAAAAAGATAACTTTGAGGTGGTTTAATTTCATCTTATGTTCTCCGCTAGATAAGAACTTTGCAGTGATTCTGCAACATATCTATAATTTATGTTCTCCGCTATACAACAATTTTATATGGTTTTGGTGCACTATATGATTTGAATGGAACTGATGCTTGTAATCTCCGTTGGTAATTCCCCAAAGAGGAGAGGATGATGCATCACAACAAAGTAAGTATTTCCCTTAGTTATGAAACTAAGGTTATCAATCCAGTAGGAGAACCAAGAAACACTATGTAAACAACACCTGCACACAAACAACAAAACCTTGCAACCCAACGCGTAAGAGGGGTTGTCAATCCCTCAACGGTGTTGAAATATATTAAATTGTATAGGTTTTGATAAATTGCTCTGACAAAAACACAAAATAAAATAAATTAAGAAAAATTGCAGCAATGTATTTTGGATTTAATATATGATAGGAAAGCAAATAATTATGATGATATCCAAGGCAATGATAATGTACATAGGCATCACGTCCAAGATTAGTAGACCGACTCCTGCCTGCATCTACTACTATTACTCCACACATCGACCACTATCCAGCATGCACCTGGTGTATTAAGTTCATGGAAAAAGGGAGTAATGCAATAAGAACAATGACATGATGTAGACAAGATAAACTTACTATGAATAAAACCCATCTTTTTACGCTTAAAAGCAACAATACATGCGTGTCATGTCTCTTTCTACCACTGAGATTGAGCAATGCAAGATCGAACCCATCACAATGCACCTCTTCCCGTGGCAAGATAAATCAATCTAGTTGGAAAAACCAAACCAATAAATTGGAGAAGAAATACGAGGCTATAACAATCATGCATAAAAGAGTTCAGCAAAGATTCAAAAATAATATTCATGGATAGAATTGATCATAAACTCACAATTCATCGGATCCCAACAAACACACCGCAAAAAAGAGTTACATCAAATAGATCTCCAAGAACATCGAGGATAACATTGTATTAAAGATCAAAAAGAGAGAAGAAGCCATCTAGCTAATAACTGCGGACCCATATGTCTATGGTAAACTACTCACGCATCATCGGAGGGCCAACAAGGATGATGAAGAACCCCTCTGTGATCGTCGCCCCTCCAGTAGAGTGCCGGAAAGGGCCTCTAGATTGCATCTCATGGTTCTGGAACTTGCGGTGGCAGAAAAAGTATTTCATCGACTCCTCTAGGGTTTCTGGGATTTTCGAGGCGAAGATAGGTCAAGGGAGTGCTCGTGGGCCCCACTACCCACCAGGGCGCGCGGGAGGCTGCTGGTGCGCCCTGGTGCCTAGTGGGCGCCATGAGCGTCCCCTCGTGCCCTCCAGAAGCTTTCTGGGTGTCTTCCTGCCATAAAAAAATCTCCAAAAACTTTCATGGCATTTGGACTTTGTTTGATATTGATATTCTGCAAAGTAAAAAACAAGCAAAAAACAACAACTAGCACCGGGCACTATGTCAATAGGTTAGTCCCAAAAAATGATATAAAGTTGCTAGTAAACGTAATGAAACATCCAAGATTGATAATGTAACAGTATGAAACAATCAAAAATTATAGATATGTTGGAGACGTATGAGGAACTAACCCGAACTGACGTTGTTTTTAGTAGAACTACCGTGGTGTTGTTTTTTGTGTAGAAATAAAAGTTCTCGGATTGGGCTGAAAATTTAGGTGATTTTTTATGGACAAAAAGAGACCCCTGAAGCTTCGAGGAAGGACCAGAAGAGCCACAATGACATGGATCAATAAACCTTAGGTCATCCGCTTGAGGGAAATTTGCGCTTGGAGGCCCAATAGAGTCTACAAGAATAAAGTTGTATAGTACACATCAGGAGGCAAACCAATAGTTATCTTTTGCTTTCTTTTTATTTTCTTGAGTCAACATGATTATTGCTACTGTAATGATTCTAATTTTTTCTATTAGTTAGTGTTTGTGCCTACTACTTGTGAGCTACGTTGGGTTTTTCCTGAAGAGGAGGGGAGGTGCAATACAGTAGAGATGAGTATTTCCCTTAGTGATAATCAAGGTTTATCGAACCAATATGAGAACCACGCAAATTCCCACCTTTATCACCTGCACACACAAAAGAAAATACTTGCACCCAACACAGGCAAGAGGGTTGTCAATCCCCTTGAACTTGTTAATTACAAGCATCATATCTTGTATAGGTCAAGGGGGTGCCCGTGGGCCCCACTACCCACCAGGGCGCGCCAGAGGCCCCTGGCTTGCCCTGGTGCCTATTGGGCGCCACAAGCGTCCCCTCGTGCCCTCCAGAATCTTCCTGGGTGTCTTCCTGCCTGAAAAAAATCTCCAAAAGGTTTCGTGACATTTGGACTTCGTTTGGTATTTATATTCTGCAAAATAAAAAACAACCAAAAACAACAACTGGCACTGGGCACTATGTCAATAGGTTAGTCCCAAAAATTGATATAAAATTGCTACTAAATGTATATAAAACATCCAAGATTGATAATATAACAGCATGAATCGATAAAAAATTATAGATACGTTGGAGACGTATAAGCATCCCCAAGCTTAATTCCTGCTCATCCTCGAGTAGGTAAATGGTAATTTTTGATGTGGAATGCTGCCTAACATGTTCATCACATATTCTTTTCTTTTGTAGCATGGACATTTGGACTTTTGTAGCATAGTCTATAACTGACACGAGGACATCAATACTCAAGCATATCAAAAAGCAACCATGTCTTTCAAAATATCAACGCTAAAGAAAGCTATCCCTAGCCCATTACGCTCAATCATGGATCCATTGATGAAGCACACTCAAATATTAGCTATATTCAATGCACACGTATGATAATAGTGTTCCATAGTTGGTGCTTTATAAGAGAAGATGGAGACTCAATTTTTTTTGCATAAAAGTAAATAGATAGGCCCTTCGCAGAGGGAAGCAGATATTATGTAGAGGTGCTAGATATCATAGCTTAAATTGAGAGATAAAATTGTTTTGAGAGGCATGCTTTTTCTGTCAATGAAAACGACCAAGAATTCCCAATATCTTCCGTACTAGGTAAATTATAGGCGGTTCCCAGACATAAAATAAAGTTTATTTCCTTTTCCACCATTCTTTCACAATCCATGGCTAGACGTATCCACAGGTGCCTTCCATACAAACACTTTCCAAGGAATCTATTATTCACAACATATAAATATTTTTTTCCATTTCGGGATTGGGAATCCCTATTATCTTCCACACTCTCGTGCAATGGAAAGTGAATAGACACTCATCTTGAGAATAACATACCTAGCATCGAAAATATTGGCCACCCCCTACCACTTCCTGAGCAATACGGGTGCACAAAAAGGAAATTCTTTTAAAAAATTAGAGTTGGCACATAAAAATTTACTTGGAATGGCATCAAAATACCGCATATAGGTAGGTATGGTGGACCCATTTGGCACAACTTTGGGTGTAACATCCCAAAATTCTAAATTTTGGAATGTTATATTGAATAAATAACTAGGACTGTTTGTTGGACTGTTGTGTGATTGTTTGACTAAAATTGAGTGAAATTTAAAAAAATGAAAGTTAAATAAGAGGGAATGAAATGACTTTCCCAAACTTCCACTTTGCATTGGATCCATGAATTCAAATTCATTTCATCGCAAAAATGTTAGAGTGAAGATGATATGACTTCTTCCATTTGAAATGAGGGTTTTTGAAAATATTTGAATTCCATTTGAGAACATTTCAAATTCACACAACTTTATGCAAATCAATGATTTTCATGAGAGACAATAAAATGAATTCTTCAAATTATATGAAATATGAGTTGGTAGTTTAATAGAATCAAATTGAAAGTCCCTTTGAAGGTATTTTGAAACCCACTTTCAATTTGGAGTTACTTGAATTTTTAAATTTCAAAATGAGAGAAGTAAGGTGCCACTTCAAAATTCAGAGGCGTTTGAAATATATTTGGCCAAGGAAAAACTGAAAAGATTTGAAAGTAGTTTGAAATTTAAATTCAAAACCATTTAGGAGTTATTTGGTTTTAATCAAATTATTTTTCTCCAAAATTAATATATATATGGAATATAGGGTAAAATGATTCCCTACAATACAAAAAAAGGAGAAAAATGAAATTGAAATGATTTTGGTATTTTAAAATATTTTTTATTTGCATTTTAAATGTAATAGTTGCACTGTTTGCTTTATTTGAATTTTTGTGGATTTTATTTGTATTTGAAGATATGTTCATATTTTAGGATCTATTTTTCTGAAAATTTTGATATATGATAGGCCTATATATCATTTTTATTTATTTTTGTTTTGTTTTCTCTCTTTTTATTTAATAGGAAAAAGTTTCAAAAAAAGGGAAACAGTGCAGCGCGGCCCACTTCTCTTCTCTCCCTCTCTCTCTCCCTCACCCGCGGCACACTAGCCAGCCGGTCTAGTCGCGTTGCTGCCGACATCGAAATCCCGATCGGGCACCCAAGCCGATTGATCCCTCTCTCTCTTGCTGACGTGTGGGTCCCTCTGACCGAATTCCACCCCGCGCGGTCGCCCATTTCCTCCTCCCGATTTCCTTCCATCCCTCGCCGAAATCGATCCCCTCCCTAATCGTCTACCGATCTCGCGCGCCCCCTGCCCCAAGAAACCCCACCTCTATATTTCCCCTAGTCCCCTCGTCCTATTTCCCCCTAAAGCTCCTACACCAACCCTCTCCCTCGCCCGCCGACCTCGCCGGAGGAGCCCTCGGCCACCATCGCCATTGCCCACACCCCACCTCCCCAGCCACCCACAGCCACCGTCGTCTCCACCACTGACCTCGCCGACGTCGACCGCATCGACCGGAGGCCTTGCCCTATCCGGAGGAACACCAGGATGCCTACGCCGTCCACGACCGAAGCTGCCTCGTCGGAGCCGCGGTTTGCCCGAACTTGTCCCGCTTCGACACCGTCCATTGACTCTGTGCACCATCGACACCACCTACGGGCACGGTGCGAAGTGACACATCCACGCTTTGCCTCGCCTCGACCTTGTTGGACTTCCCCTCCCCTCTGTAAGCCACCTCGTTCGTCCGATCCCACATACCCCTTCGGTTTATTTTTTGTGAACCGTCGGTTTTCTTGTTTTATTTGTTTTTCTTGGCCAAAGTCGTTTTGTTAGGCCTTGGCCGTCCGCTAGTTTACTTAGGGTGCACGCATCTCCTAGCCAAGGATCTGCCATGTGTACACTGTCCGACCGGTAGAATTTTTGGTTTTTCTGTTTTTGTTTAATTTTAAGGAAAGTTCTGTTTTTGGATTGTTCATATCTTTTTTGGTTTAAATCCAAATTGAGTGATTCTTTTTGCATTGGATTCTAAATTTTATGAACTTTCTATTGATGCTCTTGTATTTGAAATTTTAGTAGTTTAATTTAAATTTGCATGAAATTTGTTCAAATCACTATTTTGGCCATATCTTGAGTTTTATAAAATAGTATTGATTGATTCTTTCTGCTACTATTTTATTATTGTTTTGTCTATCAAGTTGCATTTATTGATTTAATTTTAGTTTATTTTAAATTAAGATTTTTTACGAACAATATTGTTTTGTTTATATAGTTGTTTTAGCCATTTAAATTACTTTTTAATTACTTTTAGTTAATTCTTGTTGTAGATTTTCACAGGGTGTTATATATGTCTGTTATACTACAGTAGATAAAATTTTATATTTAATTATTAGTATTTAGCTACTCTTTTGTGCTTGCCTGCTTAGCCCATAGTTTTAGTTCATAGAAATAGTTTTATTGGCACAAAAGTAATTCTTTTTTGTCACTTCTAGTTATTTTATTTGTTATTTTAATTAGAAATAGATTAGTTTTACAATAATTTAGTATGGTTTTAGTGTTTTTATTGTTATTATGATTGTTTACGTCATAACTATACAATTTTGAATGCTTTTAAATTAATTATCTTTGCTATATAATAATTTAGTAAATCTAATTTCCTGTTTATTAGAATTATGCTTTCCTTGTTGTAGAAAAGTTGTTTAGAGTAATTTAGTGTTGCTATGAGAACTATTGGTTGACATGTTGTGAGTTGGTTCTCCCTGGTTTTCTTATGAAGTTTTCTTTGGAATTTTATTTGGTTTTATTTGACTTCATTATTTTTTTCTTTATTGCTTTTTGATTGTTATTTTGATTACTAGTATTGTTTGCTAGGATGATTGCTTATATGAATGTCACATTTGAGTATATAGATTTTCAACGGAGCGACGAATAGTACCAAGTTATTTCCAAGAGCGTTATTATCTTCATCAACTTACCAGGCAAGTTCACTTTGACCATATTGTTTTATATTTATGATTTCACTTGCGTTTAGTGCCACCTTTTCATCAATCCCTCCTGTAGTGATATTGGATTCTTGTAATTGAGTAGAATGCATGAGGTAGGAAGCCACCACCCTGTTATCAAACCGAGATGTTTTTTAGTTCCAATGCTACGCTAAGTAGACGTGGTTAGTATGAGTGTCCGGGAGTGGTGTGAGAATGGAGGACTCTACGTCAAGACGACAACATCATGATGTCATTTTCAAGTCCTGCATCTTCAAGAACAAGACTTCAAGACTCGAGACAAGATTTCAATACGCACTACTGGGTGGACTGGTTGTGAGGCACCCTGGAGTACCTAGTGGATGCCTGGTGAGCTGGATTTGGCCAGTACTCATGACGAAAGTTCCACCCAGACTCAAAGAGACGGAAGCATACTTCATGCATGAAAGCTTGCCTGTGCAACCGCAAGTCACTATGGGCTCTGGCTTGGTTGACCCTAGTGGTGACTCTGCCTGGGACAATGCTAGAAGATGTAGAACTACGGTAGGATTGGATGCGCCCGGACAGTGGTCAGAGGAACTCTTCGGAAGACCATGTTTCGTTCATCTTGTTCTCAAACACCGTGAAGTACGAGAACGTAAAAAGAGGGATCAAATCTTGCGGGTAAAGTGCACAACACTCTACAGAGTTAAAACCTAATCGATTAGTCGTGTCCTTGGTTATGGACTATTTGAGCCGCCGGACTTGGATCTATCTCAGAACTCTCATCAGTGGACTGATAACTTAATTGTGGGAAACTGATAATTATTTGGGCTATGAGACATAGGTTGCGGAACCATGTCGTAGTAGATAACTCTGTAGTATTGATTCCTTGCCTTTCGTTTGTTGTAGGGAAAATAAAACCAGCTTTTACACAAAGAAGAACTCAGACACAGAGTCACAAAACCAGATTGCATATAGTATAGTGTTATCATCTATTTTTCTTAAAATGATGTTGCTGGTACATTCAATGTACTGACCTACACGGGTGCAACGTATCATGTTGTAGGATTATTTCTATGACGAGTGAGTTTTGTTGTTGGGTTACAGTCTACACTCAACTTGCCGATGGCGTTGATGGGCCTCCGCACCCGATTGACTGTTTCCACTAAGACTTATGACGTATATATCAGTTTTACATTATTTATACATGTGATTGCACTTTGATATACATTGATGTATTGTGTGTGCCAACATACTGATCCAGGGATGGCACAGATACACAGAGGCTTGACCGTTTGAGGTCGGGTCACTACATTGGGTTTAAGGAGTTGGATGCACAAGGAGTATTCCCACTTAGTACAAATGAAGGCTAGCAAATAGATTGAGAGCGACCAGCCAAGAAACATAAACGACCATAAACAAGCATTAAACATAACTAACACTGAATAATGTACCACAAGTAGGATGTAGTTTCATTGCATAACTATTGAATTTTGTGCTTGCATAGGGAATCACAAACCTTAACACCAATATTCTTGCTAAAGCATAATTACTCACCAACATGACTCACATATTACTATCTCCATATCTCAAAACTATTGCACGAAATCAAGTTTATAATATCCAATGATCTTCATGAAAGTTTTTATTATATCCCCCTTGAATATCTTTCACTTTGGAACGGAATTGGTATAATACCATTGCTACTAACAAGCTCTCAAATAAATTTAAGTGAAGCACGAGAGCATAAGTTTCTTCAAAATAATTTCCTTTTTCAACTCTAAAAATAATTTAAGTGAAGCATGAGAGCATATTTCTTACAAATTTTAGTAACTCTCAAATAAATCTAAGTGAAGCATGAGAGCATATTTCTTCAAAATGTTACTAACTCCCAAAATAATCTAAGTGAAGCATGAGAGCATATTTCTTCAAATTAAAACCACCACCATGCTCAAACAGATATTAGTGAAGTACTAGAGCAATTCCCTAGCTAAAAAAAATTAAGTGAAGCACATAGAGCAATTCTAATGAATCATAGCATCATTATGACTCTCTGAAATAGGTGTGTCCATCAAGGATGATTGTGATAAACTAAAAATATAAACAAGCAAAGACTCATATAATACAAGACGCTCCAAGCAAAACTCATGATATGTGAGGAATAAAAATATAGCTCCAAGTAAAATTACCGATGCTCGTTAGAAGAAAAAGGGGATGCCTTCTGGGGCATCCCTAAGCTTAGTTTCTTTGTACTCCTTGAATATTACCTTGGGGTGCTATAAGCATCTCCAAGCTTAGGCTCGTTTCACTACTTATTCCTTCATCCATCATTATCTCACCCAAAACCTGAAAACTTCAATCACACAAAACATAACAAAACCTTCATGAGATCCATTAGTGTAATAAAGAAAATCACCACTTTAAGTACTATTGCGAACCCATTCATATTTTATTATTGCATTATACCTATTGTATTCTAACTTTACCATGGCATATCCCCCTGATACAATGCATAGATTCATCCAAATAAGCACAAAATGCAACGAAAACAGAAACTGTCAAAAACAGAATTGTGTGTAGTAATCTGTACTTTAGCCATACTTCTGTAACTCTAAAAGTTCTAAAAAAATAGGACAACAAAGACAATTTGTATATCAATCTTGTGTAAAAAATACAAAAAAATCGTCGCTTCAGTGATTTTTAAAAATTCTGCTACTGGATATAATAGTTTGTATTTTTCAATAGGATCAAAATCAGCTATCACCCAAACCATCCTAAAGGCTTTACTTAGCCCAAACACTAATTAAAACATAAAAAACACAATCATAATAGTAGCATAATTGTGAAAACACACAAGAATAGAAATAAAAAGTGAAAATTTTATTGTATTCATTGGGTTGCCTCCCAACAAGCGATGTTGTTTTATGCCCCTAGCTAGGCATAATACATAGATTCAAGTATTTCATCTTTAGTTTCCATCTCCTCCATCACACAAAAATTATTCCTTACAGATCTCACATGCATATTTTCAATGATCACGCTCCTTGGGATAAAGTTAAAGAATTCACTCTTGCAAGTAGGTTTCTTTATCAATTCAGCAAAGTCGGGGTGAACACTTATCATTTTAAGATCTTCATTGTTGATACTAGAAGTGGCACCCTTGTTTTTAGGAGCATAGGTGGATTTGCAATTCTTGCTAGGAGGTGGTTTTTTAATTGTTTTGATGGAAGAAAAAACTGAGCTCAAGTTACTAAAAATTTCATACAGTTTATCAATCGGAGCAGGGCTCACCTCTACCCTTCCGTTAACTACGAGTCCTTTTTCTTTTAGTAATTTAAGAGTATCTCCTATTGAAAGCGCAGGTTAACTCCCGGAGGGGGGTGAATGGGAGATTTTTGGAATTTCGTCAAATTCTGAAGAATTTGACGAAATTTCTAAAGAATTTGACGAAGATTTGAGTGAAGAAATAGAAACACGAGGGAAACTAAGTCATCACGGATTTATAGTACATGCAACCAGGATACAAAAGAGTGAAGAACATGCAATCATACAATCATACACACATGAAGAAAATGAACTGAGGAAATAAATATAGCATGATGAAATACTTCAGTTCAAATTCGTCAGAGCACGGATCACAAATTCTTCAGCAATGGAATAAGGTAAAGAGAGGGTTGAGGAATTTGAAACCAGGTTGGCTCTGTGAAGACAATGGAATTTGGTACACCAATTCCAATTGCTGCATCAACTGTACGTCTAGTTCAGGCAACTTAGTCGCAACTCAGAGGACACACAGTCCTCACTGTATTCCTCTCGAGCTAAGGTCACTTAGTCCTCGCCCAATCACTTTTGGTAAGTCTTCAAGGTACACTTCCAAAACCTTCACAGATTTGTTCGGCACACCACAATGACTCTTGGTGTACTCAGAACTTGATGCCTAACCGTCTGGAAGAATGACAGTTTTCAAAGGTAATAGGCATCGGATCACACTGATCAATCTCTTCAGTGATGCTCAATCACTTTGGCTCTGGTTTTTTCCTCACTTAGGATTCTCTCAAAGTCGTCAAAGGATGGGTTGCTCTCTTATGACAAGTGTCAAGTTCTCTCGGAGCAGCCAACCAACAAGTTGTTGCGGGGGCTGCTATTTATTGCCAGGGGCAACCCGACATGAATTCTCATAAATGCCCTTCTCTGATTCGACCGTTGTTAGGATAAGGAACCACTCGTCAGCTGGCACGCGGCACAGCAACGGTCGGAATTTGAACTCTCAAATTCGTCGGGGCACTCAATTTCCTCACTTTTAGGAATAATGCACTAGCAAACTCCTAACTCCTCAGCATGACCAAATTCCTCGGCGACGAGATGAACTGCGTCACTGCCGCTGTTAACTGCATGTGTTGTATAGGAGATTTCCTAAGGCTTCAATCGAAGAGGCTTCTCTGTATAGGTTTGAGTTGTCTTGAGAATCACTTTGGAAATGTGAAATATGATTAACCTAGAACCCTTTAGCATTATGGTTTTTCCCATGACACAAATAAGAAGAAATTAAACTATGAAAACAAAGTCTTCAAGCTCCAAAGTCTTCACATCAATTTCTTCAAAGGCCGTACCATTTTCATCACCAGTTTCTTCACTTGAAGTATTATATTTTCAGGGGTCATGTTCCATGTGTTAAACCAAATCTTCTAGGACTCTGTCTCCTACATATACTCATAAACTATTGAGTTCCTCAACCTATTTGTCGTCAATACTCCAAAACCACTAAGGGGCCACTTGATGCACTTACAATCAGCCCTTTTTTGGAGATTGATGACAAATTGGTTAGGTTTCGATGGGACTATAAATAATTTGAAGTGCAAGTACAGAGTTTCAAGAAATTTGGTTACAAGATATTGAGGAACTCCCCCTGAAGATGTGCATATGAGGAATTTTCTTTAAATTGCAAATGCATACGGCATGTTGAATTTTTGGAGATCTCCCCCTATATTTTGGAAACAAATCATGCATGATCATCAGATATTTGAAGAAGATGAATGCATGATGAAAATTGTTATCTCACAAAATTGTGCATGCATGAATATATATATATATATATATATATATATATATATATATATTGAAGAATAAATCATGCACGTCAAATGAAGCATAAGAGTCAGACAACCAATAGTTATTTAAGTTATAACTCATCAAAGAGCAAAACTAGAAAAGTTCAAGAGTTGCAACTTAAGAAAAAACAGCCCATATAACGACCCGCTTGAAGACTAACTCAAACTACTCCCCCTTTGTCATCAAATGACCAAAAGGTGAGGAATTTGAGAACTAACGCTCCTGAAGAAAATCATCATGGAGAGGACGAGGAAGCGCCAGCATTGTTGGGGTCGCGCGGTGCAGAGGGACCAGCAGCAGTGTCTTCAATGGATTCATTTTCATCAGTGGAGCATGATGAAGACTCAGAGCTTGGCATCAACGGAGGAACTTTATTGTTCCTGAATTTCTTCCTTGGCAGTTCAGCCTATTCGAAATTCATCTGAAAGTCATCAGCAACAAGTTCTTCCTCTATTTTAAGATGTGAAAGAGCGGCCAAACTACCATCAAGTATCTCATGGAGATAATATCGTTTCTTGCGGACGGCGCTATGCGTCATTGTCATATTTGCTTGCATAGCTGCAAATTGATGCTTAACCCGTCGATGATGCTTGTCAAGCTTCTGATGAAGACTAATGAGCAACTCATGGTCAGTCATGACATGTGGTGCATCTGGTGAAAACGATGGTCTTGAAGATTTTGCTGCAGTGTCTTGGCTGGCAGATTCATGAGCTATGGAGCTGGAGATAGGTTGACGAAATTGTCCATCAAGGGGTCGAATTCCAACAGCAATGACTTCCTTGCCTTTGCCAGGTAATGAGGATAACGTGCTTTCAAGAATTTCGACATCTGGCAAATAACTCAAGTGATTCTGATGATCAGCCCTATAGTTGATTGAAGACCGGGATATGATGAATCTCATAATCCATGGTGCATACGGCTTCAAATCAAACGGAGGCTGAGCAACAATGGCCAAAGTCCTCAGAAAGAAATCATGAATGTTGATGGGAGTGCCATGTATGATGTGGAACAACATTTCTTCATGGCTCCGACAACCTCTTTAGTGTCTGAATTATGGCCTTTGATTGGCTTAGTGTCCTTGCCAGAATGCGATACAGAGTCTTTGGCATATATAGCAAATCCTTCACTAGGAAGGTTGTCCTTGGAGCATTGTCATCAGCCATAGGCTTCATCAGTACTTGCATCAAATAGTTTGGCAGCTCAGGTTCTTCATATATCCTTCTTGCTCCTTCTTGGGGTGGATCCACTGGAAGAGCATGAAGTAATTCATCGATAGGTGCTTTGTAGTGAGTGTCTTCACTCATCCAATCTAGAGACCAGGTAGCAGTATCGTCAGCATTGCCCGAGAAGTGCACAGTAGCATAAAATTGAAGAATAAGTTCTTCATTCCAGTCGCATATATCTGTGCAGAAGTTTTGCAGTCCAGCATCATGTATCATAGACAAAACCGGCCGGAAGCAAGGAATTGATTCAATATCCACGTGAGGAATATGACGATGTGGAAACATTTCCTTCTTATCAAATAGCAGTGAAGCATAGAAGTTCATCTGCGCCCTTTTCCATAACCTCAAACATCTTAGCTTGGCCAAGTCATAGGGTGACTCGCCAATGAAGAAATTCTTCTCATCGAAGAATTTGGCGCTGTCAATTTTTGGCCACTTGAGGCTTTTGCCAATCGAGGGCATAACTGGGACAGGTTGAAGATTGTGCTTCTTCATTCTCACATCAAAGATTGGCCTAGGAGGTCTTGTTGAATCATTAAGATCCATGATAGCTAGAGACTTAGCAACTTCCTCAGCTGTGGCAGTAGGAACTGTATCAGTATCTGCTGAGGGGATTGAGTAAGCTCGAGAAGGAGAGGCATTGTTGACATGAACATCAGGGTCGTCATTAGCAATTTCATCATCTGTTGCAGCTGGAAATTCTTCAGGGATGCTTTGGAGCAAGGGTTGTTGTTCCTCAGAGCCAGTTGTAATTTCTTCAGTGCGCTGAGGCGACAGAGGCTTTGTTGTGAGGGGAGTGGTGAGGGGCGAATTTGGGTGAGCTGCTTCCAAATATTCATCATGCAGTGGAGTAGTTGTTTCACCATTGATATCCACTTCCTCCTCATTAGAGGTGTACGCTGAGGGGTTTGAACAGTCTCTTGAGGTGCAGAAACATCAGTGTCAGCCTCAATTTCGTCATACATTTGCTTTGTGGTAGTAGCAGAATGGGTATCATCTTCTTCTTCTTCATCAGCCTGAGGTATTTCATAATCCACCCCATATGGAACCATTTGAAGATTCTTAGGGTTACGAGTAGAGGGCGCTCACGAGATTGGAATTACATAATGGGAGTAACAATTGAAGACAATGTCGCCGTCTTCAATATCTTCAGTGATTCGGGCATCGATGGAGCTGATGCCTTTCTCTTTTTAGCTTCTCGCTCAGCAGCTTTCGTATTCTTCACTTCTGATGTAGAAGGAAGAGTGATAAGCTTCAAAGATGAATCCATTTGTAGAGCTGCTGCTGAGGAACTGGTTGGAGTAGTTTCATCAGGCCTGGTTGATGCAGTCACACTGGCAATTTCTTCAGGCGCAACACTTTCAGTCGCCCTGGGAATTTCTTTAGAAGCAACATTATCCGTTGCCCTTTCAGTTTCTTCAGGCACAACATCTTCAGTTGCCCTGGCATTTGCTTCAGTAGATAAAGGCACAATCTCATCGGCCTGTGTGGTTGGTGGAGGAGCTGATGAACTTGATGGTGGAGCAGAGCCAAACTTGGCGGCTTCTCTCTTGTTGTGGTCTTCAACTACCTTAGTTGAGGAAGTGATGAATCGTTCTTTGACACCACATCAATGATTGGCCTACCTTTCATATTCCTCTGACAATTGAAGAATTTCATACTATAGTGTCACAAACTGTTGATGAGACATAAAAAGCATTTTCTTCTATAGCTCCTTCTCCTTTTGCACTTTCTGCTTTTGCACCAATTTTGCTTGTGCAATCTCGTATTTCTCATTCAATATGAATGAAGAAATCATAAGGCCTGGACCACGAGGGAGGTTGAGTTCATCAAGAGTAGTGTCTGGCTTTGTGCACCAGATTTCCATGAAATCAAGAAATTTTGTCGTGGGAAACCACGGCCACCTATGGGGCCATGAGCCCCTTGTGGTTCAGCAGGGGGTATGAGAACATTGCACAAAGAGCGGAGAGCGTCGCGCAGCACAGCAGATATTGCACGGGCAATTTTACCCAGGTTTGGGCCGCCGCGAGGCATAAAACCATACTCCTGCTTTGGTGGATTTGAAGGTGGATGGTGGAGGGAACGCAGCGCTCTAGCCCGGCAGGGTTGCCTTGGGGCGAGAGCAGCTACGCGCGTATGAGTGTACAAGGGTCTGAACCCTTTCCATGGTTGCCATGGGCCTCCTTTTATAGATCAAAGGGGTCACCACAGTGGCAAATCAGTCATTATGCACTGATTAGATAGCAAGCAGTGCTATCATATCTAACTATGCAAAACAGGTTAGAGCACACTAAATGTGCCGCTTAGTATCACATCAAGGCCTGGCCATCAAGCCTTGCCGGGCTGCTCGGTCACCTTCTCTCCTATCTGCATGACACGTCGCTGCACGAGTGTCATTTGGAGGTGATTCCTACAGGAAGTGGCTGCCATGTGGCAAAGAACGAGCACTTAGTCACTTGGAGGCTTGACACCGCACTGATTGATGACTTGCGTCGCTATGAGGTGGTGCGGAGGAGCCTTGGTGGGGTAGTTTGTACCCGTAAGGCCCGACAGCCTGCCTTCCCAGGACAGTCTGGAGGCTTGCTTCCGGGGTAACCCCGACCTCGCCAGGCTCGCCTACCCGGCAAGGGAGGTTTTCCCTTAGTGGTCTTCTTGATCTGCACTCTGATTCTTCAAAGAGCTGATCTCTTTGTGCTTTTTGTGGTCTTGGATGTTGTGATCTCGATCTTAGGCATGTGCACGATCTGAGCAACAGACACAAGATTTGTTGCATCGAAAGGAGCCCCCGGGCCTGACCGAAACGCGCTGCCGGGTGTCATTGGGGTAGGCCCTAACCAGGGCAGGCGAGAGAGGAGTAGCTACTCGTCCTTTGAGATCTTGTTTGCTTCTTCATTAACCTGCAGAGTGTACACGTCCCATGTTCACGGGGCGGTAACTGCCACCCCACTTGTGACGCCCCCAATTCAATCGTACACTAATCATACACACAAACGTGTACGATCAAGATCAGGGATTCACGGGAAGATATCACAACACAACTCTAAAACATAAAATAAGTCATGCAAGCATCATAATACAAGCCAGGGGCCTCATGGGCTCGAATACAAGTGCTCGATCATAGACGAGTCAGCGGAAGCAACAATATTTGAGTACAGACATAAGTTAAACAAGTATGCCTTAAGAAGGCTAGCACAAACTGGGATACAGATCGAAAGAGGCACATGCCTCCTGCCTGGGATCCTCCTAACTACTCCTCGTCGTCGCCGCCGGGCTGCTGCGTAGTAGTAGGCACCTCCGGGGTAGTAGTCGTCATCGACGGTGGCGTCGCTCACAGGGCTCCATCGATGCAGTTGCAGCAATCGGATAAAGAAAGGGGAAAAGGGGGAACAAGGCAACCGTGAGTACTCATCAAAAGTACTGCAAGCAAGGAGCTACACTACATATGCATGGATATATGTGTAAAGGGCCATATCGATGGACTGAACTTCGTAATGCCAGAATAAGAGGGGATAGCTAATCCTGTTGAAGACTACGCCAGGCAGCCTCCGTCTTGCAACATGTAGAAGAGAGTAGACTGAAGTCCTCCAAGTAGCATCGCATAGCATAATCCTACCCGGCGATCCCCTCCTCGTCGCCCTGTTTGAGAGCGATCACCGGGTTGTACCTGGCACTTGGAAGGGTGTGTTTTATTAAATATCCGGTTCTAGTTGTCATAAGGTCAAGGTACAACTCCAAGTCATCCTGTTACCGAAGATCACGGCTATTCGAATAGATTAACTTCCCTGCAGGGGTGCACCACATAGCCCAACTTCCCTGAAGGGTGTGTTTATTAAGTAACAGTCGGGGGCCGTCGGGAACCCAGGCCCACCTCTACCGGGATGGAGCCACCTGTCCTTTCAGCCCCCATCTCCGAGCAAAGATCACTGGTAATGTAACTGTAAAGTATATAGTATATGCCCGTGATCACCTCAAGTGATCACAGCCCAAGAGTATAGCATGGCGGAGACGGACAAGAGTGTAGGGTTCTTGATGGAACACTAGCATCCTATACTAAGCAAGAGGATAGCGGTAAAGGTAACAACAGTAGTAGCAAGGACAGGCTATGCAAGATAGGATTAATCGAAAGCGATAACAAGCTACACTACTCTAATGCAAGCGATATAGAGTAGAATAGGCGATATCCGGTGATCAAGGGGGGGCTTGCCTGGTTGCTCGGGCAAGAGAGAGGGTCGTCAACTCCAGAGTCGAACCGGGCAGCAATTTCGGTCTCTTGTCTAGCGGAAGAAGAGGGGAAGAAACAATGAATATTTAAGCAAGCAGATGCATGACGATGCATGACAAAGCAAAAGCGTGATGCTAGGCGTGCCCTAACGCGGTATGTGATGATACCGGTGAAGGGGGGAAACATCCGGGAAAGTATCCCCGGGGTTCCGCGTTTTCGGGCAGAGGAGCCGGAGGGGGAAATTTGCAAGTTTGATATGTTAGGGGTGTGTGTCGGATGAACGGGTTGCGTATCTAGGTTCGTCTCGTCGTTCTGAGCAACTTTCATGTAGAAAGTATTTTCATCTGAGCTACGGTTTATTTTATATTAATTTTAAAAGATTTAAATCATTTTTAGGATTTATTTAACTATTTAATTCTAACATTATCCAGAATAGTGTTTGCTGACGTCATCATGATGTCACTAGTCAACAGAGGTGTTGACTGGTCAACTGACGTGTGGGTCCCAGCTGTCATTGACTGTTTAATTAGCAGGTTTAACTAAACAAAGTTAATTAGGTTAGTTAGTGATTAGAATAATTTAATTATGATTAATTAACTTAATTAATTAATTATTTAATTAATTAATATTTTATTTATCTTTATTAGTTACTTAATTATTTTAATTCTTTAACTCTTTTTTTTAATGTTCTGCGGCGTGGGCCCCAAGGTCGATGGCTTAGGGGAGGCCCCTAGCAGGCTAACGGGCACGGTCTCGGGCGTGGCGCCTGGCGAGACAGGGAGCGACGGCGCACTATGGGCGCCGGGCGGGCGTGAGAGTGCCGGGCGCGGGCAGTGTGAGCGGGGAGGAGCGCCGGTCGGGTGAGGCGGTGAGCGGGAGGCTGCGAGTGGCGGGGGACGCATATGGGTCGGGTCATTGTCACAAGCAGAACATCGCACGGGCGAGGGAAGCATCAGACGGGCGAGGGAAAGAGAGGAGGGGCGCGGCTCACAGCGGGTTAGCAGTGACGGGGCAGCGTGTGTCGTGGAGGAGGACGGGGACGTCGTCGGCGTGGAGGAGGCTGGTCGTGGAGGTGGTCCGGCGAGGAAGCTCCAGTGAGGTGGCCGCGAGGGAGAGGCGGCGGGGCGGCAACGGGGCGCAGCATGGCTTGGGGAGGCCGTCGGGGAGGAGGTCGAGGAGGTGCCGGCGGGGAGGAGACGAGGAGGCGCCATGAGACGGGCAGCGAGGGACAAGGCGGCGAGGTCGGGCCCCCGTGGCCCGATCCGGTCGAGCGGGGGAGGTGCGCCTAGGAGGAGGCAGGGGCATTCGATGGGGTGGAGTCCGGGCGGCGGCGATGGACGATCCGGCCGGGCGGCGCCGGGCCGCCTCAAGGGTCGGGGCGGCGCCCCGATCCAGATCGGGTCGTAGGGTGGGTAGAGGAGCGAGTGGGGGAGTGGTGTGCGTGGGGGCTAGGGTTCGGTGGCTCGAGTGGATAAGCGGAGTGGGGAGTGGGATTCGGCCGGCTGGGCCTGGTGGGTTGGCCCAGTTGTTCCACGGCCCAGGGGGGTCTCTCCTTTTTTTTTGTTTTCTGTTTGCTTTTCCCCTTTTGTATTTTCTTTCTTTTATTTATTTTCTTTTCTGTTAAAATAATCTAAAATTATTTTGACATTTTATAGAATTGTGTTTGCTTTATTATAATTACCACTGTAATATTCGGCGCCCACCGAACATTTTTGTTTCAACTTTCGAAAACTTTTGTTTTTGTCATTAATTTAAATTTGAATTTGACGCAGTTCGAACTAACGAAAGTTTAGCAACAGTAATCGAGGTGACGTGGCATGATTAGCGTGGAATTACTGTAGCAAGATTATCCGGGCGTTACAAATCTCCTCCACTACAAGAAATCTCGTCCCGAGATTTAAGAGGGGGACTAAGGGGAAAAGGTCTGGTTACGAAATTCTAACGAATGTTATCGGTCTTGGTGGCTCTTCTCGAAGAGGTCGATCCATTACATTGATGTCTTCAGTCCTTCGCTTCAAGTCATCATGATGAAGTTTGTCGTCCTTTATACAGGATCTCCATCGTTCTTACGAAAGAATAAAGGGTGGTTATTCCGAAAGAGCAGACCTCTACAAGGTTGACTACCTGGTCGATAACATCGGGGAAGGTGGTAGAAAGTAACTCTCGAATTGAAACTGAAGAAAATATCGAGAGCAAGGTAAGAAAGTGCAATAAGAAGTTTCAAGTGGATAGGCAATCATTTGTTGCCTGATACGAAATGTGAAAGGGGTTCAGCAATGGGAATAAGTATTGCGTACATTGCAGAATAGATCACTTGGCAGGTGGCCCGTGAATTACATACGAAGTCAAGTGTGGGGAATAACTTTGACAACAGGGTGTACAGGAGAGTCAGGTTTCGATCCTGTGGAACTGTGGGTTATGGGCCCACCATGTGGTTAAAGTAGGGGGGGCGGAGACGTCTTGCGTGATCATGCAAGCAAGGCAAGTCAGGGGGTAGCCCATCGATTATGTCGGTAACAACGTCGATACCCAGGGCGAGGGACGAAGAAAACTATTTTCCTGCTCGTTGAACGAGGCGGACCAATAGGCAAAGTTCCCGTCCATCGGTGGCTACCGGAATGTCATCAACAGTAGAAACAGGATCTTACTGACAGAGTTGTACACCGAGGTGTTTACATAAGCAGGAGAACAATGCTTCTTAAATTATATAGACCTCAAGAAAGGTTAAACCAACCAATGGAAAGGAAAATAAGACTATCAGATTAAACAGAATAATGGAAAGGAAAATGTGTTTAAACACATATTTCAAGGGTATATCCTTCCCAAGGACAAGCAGAGCATGATATCCATGACAGGATATAATGTAGAAAACTCTTTAGGTAGGGGAGAGGAATTTCATGACATTACCCAAACAACGGTGTTTGGATAAGTTTGATAAGGGGAATTTAGCATTGTGCTTCAAATGGTCTTATTGAAAATCGGAGTACCACAGGCATGCTTCGGGATAGCATGACATGGTCTTCAAGCAAAAATCAGACTTTGGATACACAAAGGATCCATCAGGATAAACTTATTAAACAAGGCATTCAATTTCCTCACGGAAAAATGATTAACCTTGTTAAAAAGGAAACTATAACAATAGGTCCTCTGGTCAAGCGTGCTAGGCATGACATCACCTTACCGGTGCATATAGGGACCAATGTTATAACTCTTGAAAATATGTTCCAACCATCATATCGACCAAGGTTCAGATTCGATCGGTGTCGAGATAACTTCAGACTCGTGGATACACGAGAAGAAAAGATGCAACACAAATTGTGAGATGACCATGTAAGATTCTCAGGAAATGAACTATAGAAGCAAGTTCCAAAACAAAAGTTCATCATTAAACCAAGGAGAGGGTGAGGAGGTGGCTGAGGGACTCGGCGACATTCCATTGAGATTTCCAACAGATAATTATCCAAAATTATGTGAACAAGGAGATAACATTACTCAAATCAAATGATATAATGAGGTATGCTTGAGGAAAACATACGCAATTAAACATTGATCGAAAGGTGCACCCAAAATATGGGCTTAGGTAGTACGATCAATGTTAGAATGGTGATTTGATAATCAATGGCCTAAGGATGTACTGTTGACCATTAACTCCAAAGCAATAGGGTTGATAGAAGGGCGGAATCCAAACAACACCGTTCACCTGTTGGTATCCCGGTTAGAAACAACTCAAGAAAGAATGGTGATGGTGAGAAGTATCATTGTATCACAAATCCTTAAGAGGTGGTGAAATTCTCACAACATAGATGACATAAGAGATGGTACTGTTCCAAGGTAAAGAAGAACAATTGCTGGATAGCAAGGAACTCAAGGTATAACACAAAACATGAACAAGTTTGTGTTGGGGGAAGTCAAGAATGTCGTCGATGATAACACAATCATCGAGGGGCAAGGATGGTATTTCTCATCACGAATTCGATTGATATCCTGTAAGAGCTCAGAATGTAGATGATGATTACGACACATTTGTCGAGAGGTTTCATGATGTAATCAAACAACGATGACATCAAGTCAAAGGACTGATGAAGCGAAAGTTACTAGAACCAAGGGTACGACACAAACTCGAAATCAAGCTTGATGTTCAAGGCGAAATGATATGACAAGGAAGATCGACGTAAGTCTAGCTCATCGTCGAAAGTTGTGCTCCGGAAGAAGGACCAGGTAGCACAGTTAAAACTTTGCATGATAATGATATAGCTGATAAGGCTAGGAATGACTTGAAGGATTATTAAACTCATAAGCAACAAGAATTACTTAGAGTTATTGAATCGGAGTATGGAATCGATTCACTTATCGGTGTTCCCGAGTGACTAATAACTTCGGAGCCCGTGGAAAATTGGAATCAGTGAGAATGTAGTACTTGATGAAGAACTCATAAGAAGTTATGCAGTTCCATGATAATCTCGAGATACCAGGGGTAATACTCGACTTACGCATCAATGTAGTGGTTGGACTAGGGTATTGCTCTGCGAAGACAAGTGCTCAAACTTGCACGAGAAACGGAATCAAGGAGAAACATGGTCGTAACCACATCCACGGATACAAGATGAACTTATAACAAGGGATAATTATTTTAAGAGAAGCTTCCATGATAAGGTATCTGGCGTGTCCATAGGCATGAACACAGTGGTTCAAGGTCGACTCCCACTTGTTCAACGTGATAACCTTTCATTCACCTCTCGTATTTCGAAAATGACATTAGTTGTTGAAAGTTTTTACCTGGTGCAATACCAGATAAGTATGACCCGTGTAATCTTTCGGGTTCACACAGATTAGGGAAGGTGTAGGTTCAACCCATCAGGGCATCTTAGGAACATATACCACAAACTTCAGGAGTAAGTAACACAAACTCGATAGTAGAGCATGTTCAAAAGCAGATGATACAATTTACCAAAGGCATTATATACCCATGGAAAGGCTCTCAAGGTTATTCAATATGAAGGACACCGGCCGGATAGAATCCAACAAAGGAACTGATTGTCCACAAGGGATCTGATGTGAGCATCGGTACTCAACTAGAGGAAGAAGAATGCACGGGCATCATATTATTGAACATCTGAATAATTCGATGCTTAGATAACAAAGGAATTATGATTTCCAAAACAAAGAATCGAAGGCACGCCTCGATCAAGGGTGGATAAGTTGGACAGACCAGAGGCACAATTGACGACAAATAGTTTGATCGAGAACCAGCTCATGTTCAAAATGATGTCTGAGCCAGAAAGATAATTAGAAGGGTTCATAGATGATTGTGTGCATTCGCACACATGTTGATTCAATAGGATCAAAATGACGGTGTCAAAAGATACTAGCGAATATTGCCAGATATATGGGAAGCATCCATAATGCAAGTAGACAAGTATTTGCAGAGCAATAAAGCTGGTAAGGATTTTCGGAGGATTGAATAGTATTTCAACGACTTTTGTGAAACACCTGAACAATCGGGGATGAGCGGATACTCGGAAAGTGCGAGAAATTACTCTTAGGGGTATTCAGTGGCAAAGAACTGCAAGGCAGCAGCACAAAGTATTCTCGTAACATTAGAGAGAATTTCGAGGTATCTTGTAATAACAAGATCGACTGGGCATAAAGTAAGAACGACGGGTGTAAGTATTTATCCATAGGGATATTGCAGTGGTAGGGAATTGCAAAAGCAACGGGCACAAAATATCGAGAGGGTATCGGAGAGTAACTTCGAAATCTTCTGGTGCAATCGGCGATCATCTGGACTCACCGGGGGAAAGTGTTTTCAAGAACCTAAAGTTAGATTTTACAAAATCATTTAAACCGAATAGAAGAGAGATCAGAGTCCCAGAGTACAGACAAGGAGTAAAAGATCCTAATACCACCCAAATGGCGACGTGGGCCCGTAAGACACACATCCATGTTAGTAAAAGTTTTGTAATGTCTAGACTCGACTTCGGCCAAGGAGTTGGAAAGGGGGATTCCTACAGGCAGTCGGCTCTGATACCAACTTGTGACGCCCCCAATTCAATCGTACACTAATCATACACACAAACGTGTACAATCAAGATCAGGGACTCACGGGAAGATATCACAACACAACTCTAAAACATAAAATAAGTCATACAAGCATCATAATACAAGCCAGGGGCCTCGAGGCTCGAATACAAGTGCTCGATCATAGACGAGTCAGCGGAAGCAACAATATCTGAGTACAGACATAAGTTAAACAAGTTGTCTTAAGAAGGCTAGCACAAACTGAGATACAGATCGAAAGAGGCGCAGGCCTCCTGCCTGGGATCCTCCTAACTACTCCTGGTCATCGCTGGGCTCCACGTAGTAGTAGTAGGCACCTCCGGGTAGTAGTCGTCATCGACGGTGGCGTCGGCTCCTAGGCTCCATCGTCTGCTGCAGCAATCGGGTAAAGAAAGGGGGAAAAGGGGAACAAGGCAACCGTGAGTACTCATCAAAAGTACTGCAAGCAAGGAGCTACACTACATATGCATGGATATATGTGTAAAGGGCCATATCGGTGGACTGAATCGCAGAATGCCGTAATAAGAGGGGATAGCTAATCCCCGTCAAGACTACGCTCGGCAGCCTCCGTCGTGCAACATGTAGCAGAGAGTAGTCTGAAGTCCTCCAAGTAGCATCGCATAGCATAATCCTACCCGGCGATCCCCTCCTCGTAACCCTGAGAGAGAGCGACCACCAGGTTGTATCTGGCACTTGCAAGGGTGTGTTTTATTAAGTATCCGGTTCTAGTTGTCATAAGGTCAAGGTACAACTCCAAGTCGTCACATTATCAAGATCACGGCTATTCGAATAGATTAACTTCCTGCAGGGTGCACCACATAACCCAACATGCTTGATCCCATTTGGCGGACACACTTTTACGGGTCATGCCCGACATGAAGATCAACACGCCGCAGCTGACCTAGGCCAACAGAGCGGTCAAGACGCCGGTCTAAACCTAAGCGCCAGGTCCGGGCCCATCGCCTTAGCACACCTCGCACGCTACAACGCGCCGAAGCGGCACCTAGCAACCTCCATTACAAAGGAAGTCACGTTCTGGCGGTCCAATCTGGCGACGCCGCTCGATCGACGCGTCACGAAGGCTTCGGCCGATACCACGACGCCGAGTGCCCATAAGCTGTTCCAGCGTAGTTGGTTAGTGCGTATAGACCAAATGGCCGACTCAGATCAAATACCAAGATCTCGTTAAAGCGTGTTAAGTATCCATGAACGCCGGTCAGGCTAGGCCCACCTCTCTCCTAGGTGGTCTCAACCTGCCTGCCGCCTCCGCCTAAAAGTAACGATCGGGGGCCGTGGGAACCTGTGCCCACCTCTACCGGGATGGAGCCACTGTCTTTCAAATTTCATCTCCAACAAGATCACGGGTAATGTAACGGTGTAAAGTATATAGTATATGCCCGTGATCACCTCCTCAAGTGATCACAGCCCAAAGAGTATAGCATGGCAGACGGACAAGAGTGTAGGGTCAACGATGGAACACTAGCATCCTATACTAAGTAGTAGGATAAAGGTGTAAAGGTAACAACAAAGAGTAGCAAGGACAAAGCTATGCAAGATTATAGGATTAATCGAAAGCAGTAACATGCTACACTACTCTAATGCAAGCGGTATAGAGTAGAATAGGCGATATCCGGTGATCAAGGGGGGCTTGCCTGGTTGCTCTGGCAAGAGAGAGGGTCGCCAACTCCGTAGTCGAACCGGGCAGTAAAGCAGCTGGCGGTCGGTCGGTGTATAGGGGAAGAAGAGGGGGAAGAAACAATGAATATTTAAGCAAACAGATGCATGACGATGCATGACAAAGCAAAGCATGATGCTAGGCGTGCCCTAACACGGTATGTGATGATACCGGTGAAGGCGGGAAACATCCGGGAAAGTATCCCCGGGGTTCCGCGTTTTCGGGCAGAGGAGCCGGAGGGGGAAAGTTGCGAGTTTGATATGTTAGGGGTGTGTGGCGGATGAATGGGCTGCGTACTCGGGTTCGACTCGTCGTTCTGAGCAACTTTCATGTAGAAAGTATTTTCATCTGAGCTACGGTTTATTTTATATTAATTTTAAAAGATTTAAATCATTTTTAGGATTTATTTAACTATTTAATTCTAACATTATCCGGAATAGTGTTTGCTGACGTCATCATGATGTCAGCATGACGTCAGCAGTCAACAGAGGTGTTGACTGGTCAACTGACGTGTGGGTCCCACCTGTCAGTGACTGTTTAATTAGCAGGTTTAACTAAACAAAGTTAATTAGGTTAGTTAGTGATTAGAATAATTTAATTATGATTAATTAACTTAATTAATCAATTATTTCATTAATTAATATTTTATTTATATTTATTAGTTACTTAATTATTTTAATTCTTTAACTCTTTTTTTAATGTTCTGGGGCGTGGGGCCCCAAGGTCGATTTTCGGGGAGCCCTAGCAGGCTTAACAGGCACGGGTCTCGGCGTGAGGCAACCGTTAGGCGGATAGGGAGCGACGGGCGCAGCCACTGGCGGGCACCAGGCGGGGCGGCCAGAGGTCGCCGGGCGCGGGCCAGGTGAGCGGGGGAGGAGCGCCCGGTCGGGGTGAGGCGAAGCGGAGCGGGGAGCTGCGAGTGGCATGGGACGCAAGGGCGGGGTCGGCCGCGGTGCAGCAGTAGCATCGCACGGGGCGAGGGAAGCATCGCACGGGGCGAGGGACAGAGAGGAGGGGTGCGGCTCACATCGGGTTAGCAGGGACGGGGCAGCGTGTGTCGTGGAGGAGAACGGGGACATCGTCGGCGTGGAGGAGGCAGGTCGTTGAGGTGGTCCGGCGAGGAAGCTCCGGTGAGGTGGCCGCGAGGGAGAGGCGGCGGGGCGGCGACGGGGCGCAACGTGGCTTGGGGAGGCCGTCGGGGAGGAGGTCAAGGAAGTGCCGGCGTGGGGAGGAGACGAGGAGGCGCCGGCGGAGACGGGCGTAGGGACAAGGCGGCGAGGTCGGGCCCCCATGCCCCGATCCGGTCGAGCGAGGGGTGCGCCTAGGAGGAGGCAGGGGGCGGCGTTCGATGGGGTGGAGTCCGGCGGCGGCGATGGACGATCCGGCCGGCGGCGTCATGGATCTGTGTTCGGGGTGCGCCGAGGAGGAGGCATGGGGCGGCGATCGATGGGGTGGAGTCAGGCGGCGGCGATGGACGATCCGGCCGTGGCGTCAAGCGATCTCTGTGTTCGGGCGAGCGCCCCCGATCCAGATCGGGTGGGGTGGGGAGAGGAGCGAGTGGGGGAGTGGTGTGCGTGGGGGCTAGGGTTCGGTGGCTCGAGTGGATAAGGGAGTGGGGAGGGATTCGCCGGCCGGGCCTGGTGGGTTGGCCTATTGTGCCAGCCTGTGGGGTTTCTCCTTTTTGTTTTCTCGCTTGCTTTTCCCCTTTTGTATTTTCTTTCTTTTATTTATTTTCTTTTACATTTAAATAATCTAAAATTATTTTGACATTTTATAAAAATGTGTTTGCTTTATTATAATTACCACTGTAATATTCGGCGCCCACCGAACATTTTTGTTTCAACTTTCGAAAACTTTTATTGTTGTCATTAATTTAAATTTGAATTTGGCGCGGTTTGAACTAACGAAAGTTTAGCAACAGTTATTGAGGTGACGTGGCATGATTAGCGTGGAATTACTGTAGCAAGATTATCCGGGCGTTACACCACTACCCTTCCCGCTCCGAGCACTTCTGTCATGTGGACTGCATGCATTGCTCAGAGTTGGTGGCGGATGCGGAGGGTACAAGAACGGGCGCCATGGTAGAAAGCCAGGCGCCGCAGATTGGAGCAGAGGATCGGCCTTGATTCTTTGAGCCGTTAATGGTGAGGAGGAGCCGGACTGGGCGAGCGGGGCGGCCACCTCCACGAAGAAAAATTAGCCCCCTTCTCCGCCCGCCTATAGAAAGGGGTGTGGTATGAAACACTCTCCCCATCTTCTTCCCTCTTCATTCCTGCAGTAGTCCCCGCTTCCCATGGTGAGAGGTCGAGGGTCTGGTCATGGTGCAGTGGCAACGAGAACTTCGGCTTGCCAGCGCCTCCCTCCACCTTCTGAGGATGCGGGGGTGGAGCCTGCTGTTCGAGGAGGCGGGAGGGGGCGAGGACGAGGTCGTCAGGGTGCACGGGGTCGAGGAGGACGAGGTGGCGCCCTGATCGTGCCTCCACCAGCCGCTCCTCCCCCAATGGAAGGCCACGTCGGAGACCAGCCTCTGGAGTTCATCATTACGCTGTATAAGCCTCCGCACGGACGCCTCCCTCTCCCCACCCAATTCGCACGCGCGATGGGGCTCGACCAGCCGCGTGCGTTGAAATTGCACATGAGAGGCTACGGGAAGGCAGCATACGGGTGGATGTGGATTTCCCCGCCCCTCATGTCATGTACTTTCGTCATGGCTGGAAGACTTTTGCCCGCGCCCATAGCCTGTGGGAAGGGCACGTCCTCCATATTAAGTTAATGGAGGCCAATTTCCTTTCCGTCAAGGTTTTTGGCAGCTTGGGTGCTGCACGGAGAGCTCGACCGACGATGAAAGCTCCTCCTCGAGCAATAGCGACGAGGAGGACTGTGACGGTGATGACAACGGTGTCGGCCGGGAGGGCGACGACTCTGACTCCGGCTGAGCACCAGCCACATCGTCACTGTCAGGCGGTTGCACCACCATCCGCACCTGCATCTCCTCTCCGGCAAGGTGATTTGCCAAGGAGTTGGGCGCAGGGGTGGGGATGGTGCCCCGGGCTGCTCCGTCAGCCTTCCAGCTGGGCCCCGGTAGGCTTCCTTGCGGGCTGCAGCTTCGTTCACCTTGCCACATCCTGCTGGCCCTGGTGGTGGCGGTTAACGGGTCGTCTCCGCCGATCTCTTCACCATCACATTCGCCCGTGCCTTCCTGGCCTTGTCTGTCTACCTTTCCTGGAGCCAGACAGGGTTAGGCTGGGCTTCTGCCTAGGCGACCCTTTGCCCTCTTCACCTTCTACGACAATGCCTAGGAGGAGAGGGACAAGAAGGGGCATCACAGGGCACTTATCTTTTAATAGTTTAAAATGTATAGGCACTTGCCAAACTTTAGTTCAAATTATGCAATCTCTTTTATCCATGTTTGTGTTATGTAAGGTCTATACTTGTTTGATCAGCAAAATAATGAAAAAGATAAACCTTGCCGGGCACTTGTGCATGTAACATGTCCAATGCAGAGGTAGCATACCTCTATACACCCAAGTAAACAAGTTTTCCCCGGCAGGCTATTCTGTCGGTACCCTCAGTTTGCTGCCGAGGCGCGAGGCCTGCCGGGTACAAACCATGGAGAGGGACCAGTTCCCCGCCAAACCTTCTTCTCAAAGGCCACTGCGACCACCCAGACCAAAGCAACATTTGAGTCTAGGGACGGGAGCACCTTAGTTTCGAAAGTGGCAAGGTTTTCTTGTGCACAAGTTTTTTCTTATAGAACACGTATGGATAAGGAGAGAACTTATCTGTTTGGGCTTGCCGGAGATCGAAATGTAGGCTCATCTTCTCTTCTCGTTTTCGGGGTCAGATCCACGGTAGGAGCCTGCAGTTTGGTGAAGATGAAAATGATGCATCATGCGATCTTATCTATATGAACATGATATGCTTATGCATGCATGCAATTTGTCGCCCCCATCGCTTCATTTATTTCTCTGTTGCTCAGGATCTGCGCATGGCTTTGTACGAGGGGTTACATGCAACAAAGGAAAGGCCTGTACAAAAGGATGGCTGCTGGGCAGGGCCCGACAGCCGCGCCTTACGGGTAGAACTTGTAGAGATGATGAATGTTCCTTGAGTTTTGCAATTGAATGCCATCTCCGGTCTCCAGATGGACTGCGCCAGTTCTGGTGACTTGTACTACCCAGTAAGGGTCTTCCCACTTTGGCGTCATCTTTTTTGTACCCTTGGCGACTGAACGCGCCTAACGACAAGGTCACCTTCGTCAAAACACCGAGCATGAACCCCTGCGGCTGTGATAGCAACACATGGCTTGCTGGTAGCGTGCTGCGCGCATAGCATCCCGGAGACGGTTGTCCTCGAGTAGCACAACTTCGTCGTGCATGTGCTATTCCAACGCTACTTCATCATAGACAAGCACTCGAGGTGACCCGTAAATGAGTTCTGTGGGGATAACTGCTTCTTCCTCATAGACTAGGGAGAAAGGAGTCTGCCCAGTTGTCAGATTCAGGGTTCCGCAGACCCTTGAGAGGTTCGAAATCTGGGGTGCGTGTGAAGAACTCGTCCTCCCCTGTCTGCCCGCTCACCGAATCCACGTCCTAGCTAGACGAACCCAATGAACAAGAGACACAGCGATTTATCCTGGTTCAGGCCACCTTGCGGTGTAATACCCTACTCTAGATTTGTGGTGGATTGCCTCGAGGGGCTGAGGATGAACTAGTACAGTGGTTGAACAGCCTCAGGTGGTGAGGTGTTCTTGAGCTCGATGAGCTGGCGGATGAGAGGATGATCTGAATGATCTGTCCCCTTCTATGGTGGTGGCTAAATCCTATTTATAGTGGCCTTGGTCCTCTTCCCAAATGTAGGCAGGAAGGGATTCCACAACGGCCAAATTCGAGGGGATACAACTAGTACAGGTTATCCTGAAAAAAGTAGTCTTCGCCTACAAAAACCTCTGGTGGTGACGCCGGGTGGGCTCCGTGATGACTTCTGTCCTGCCATCCTGGAGGTGTTGGTCTTGTTGCACCGATATGGAAACCTTTGCTTGATTCCTCGGGACCCCGCGGCTGCGCTTGCCTCCTTAGCACCAATTAGGAAACTGGTACACTGCGCCCAATGGCGCCCGCCTGGCCTTGGTCGTCACGGCTCACGTCATATGAACCTCGCGAGGTGCACCCTGCATAGATATCCCCGCTCCTCGGGAGCCAGCCTACTGAGGCTGCCCCCTAGGAAGGTCATGGTGTCGTCTGCCTCGTGAGGCTTCGCCCCTCGCGAGGGTCTTGGGTTCTTGCTGCTGAAGCTGGGCCATACCAGGCCGTCGACGGAGTCACGCCGTGGGCCGAGGTAGGCAAGTCTGGGTACCCCCATTCCCAAGACGCCGACAGTAGCCCCCGGGCCCAAGGCGCACTCGAACTTGGCTTCGAGGCGAAGCGAAAGGGAAAGTGTGGAGCGCCTCGGGCCCCAACCACCTGCAGCCTCGGATGACGCATGGCGATTGATGGGACGTGGGTGTCTCCGCTTCCCCATGCACTGCCTCGACAACTGTTCGACTGACGAGACCCTGCAGCATGCAGAGAAATCCATCATTGTGTGCGATCGTGGAGGCCGGCGGTTGGCCTCCTCCCAGCTATAAATGAGGAGAGGGGCGGAGCCCCCTCTACTCATCTCTTTCTTCTCGTCGCTCGCTCCTTCTTCTTCCTCTTTGCCTTGCCTTCTTGCTGTAGTACCCATGGCGCCGATCAAGAGGTTTTCCATGGCGGAGAAAGGAAAAACCCCCCGTGAGCAGCAGGGGCCGCTCCCGCCGAAGAAGAGGCTCAGTCGCCCCCATGATGTCGGCGAGAGGCCAATGTTGACGTGGCCTTGGTACGAGCGGACTCACCTGGTTTCCAGCTCCCTCTGTACACCCAAACGCAAGGCTCTGGAGAAGGCGGCAGCGCCCCATGCCACACGAGCTACGACCGTGGTGGCCAGGCTGAGGTTGCACGGGCTGCTGGCCCGTGAACCCACGTCGAAGGCTCCTCGCGTGAGTTCGTGGTGTGGGTGGCGATGCCACTGCGCACGTGGATCCAGCTCCCGCGGTTCCTCACTGAGAGATGTTGTCGGCGTCCTGGGAACGGGGGTCCCTAGACTTGCCTGCCTGTGGGTCACGGCGTGGCTCCACCAGCGGCCCTGTACGGCCCATCTTCACCAGCAAACACTTAAGACCCTCGCGAGGCAGACGACGCAAGACCTCTTTGAGGGCGGCCTCACCAGGCTGGCTCGCTAGGGGCAGAGAGATCAAGGCAAGGGGCACCTCGTGAGGTTCCTGTGACACAAGCCATGACGACCAAGGCCAGGCAAGCGCCAGGCCGGTGCTAGCGCGCACAGTGTCCTCCTTTCCTCTTTGGTGCTAAAGAGGCAAGCGTATGCGAGGAGTCCCGAGGCATCAGACAAAGGTTTCCATAACGGTGCAACAAGACCAAGACCAGCAGGACGGCAGGACGGAGGTCACCGTGGATCCCAAGACGGTGTCACCACCAGAGCCTTTGGCAGGCGAAGACCACCTTTAGTCAAGATAACTTTTATTAGTTGTCTCCCTTTGAATTTGGCTGTTGTGGGATCCCTTCCCGCCTAACATTTGGGGAGAGGACCAGGGCCTCTATAAATAGGACTAGCCACCACACTAGGAGGCAATTGATCCGGGGGCCATTCAGATCATCCTAATGCACACAAGCTCATCAAGCACAAGGGCACCTTTCCTCAGGAGGCTATTCTTCCCTTGTACTGTTCATCCTCAGCCCAAGAGGCAATCCCCACACCACACTGGAGTAGGCTATTACACCACATCAGTGGCCCGAACCAGTATAAATCTTGTGTCCCTTTGTTCTGCGAGTTCGACGCGTTGAGCCTTGAGATCGCGGTGATGGCGTGAGCTAGAGGGAGGAGAGATCTTCATACCCATCCCAGTGTTCGAACCTCTAGTGTTTCGCCAGAACCCGAAATCCGACATTTGGCGCGCCAGGTAGGGGTGCGTCGAGGCTTTCCTTCCGTCGATCCACGCCCCGCCACCGCAGCGTCTTGACCCCATGGCCGGTGTTGCTCTTCCGGCTGCGACGGCGGATGCCTATGGCGACGCCAGGGGGCTCAGAGCCTTTGTCCCCGCCTTGCGGCGGGTGAAGTGGCCGCCTAAGTTTAAGCTGGAGATGCCGCCGCGTTGCAACGGCGCGGCGGACCTGACAGCCTTCCTGTTGGCGTGTGAAGAGGCTGTCCTGAAGGGTGGGGGAGACGACAAGGTCATGGCCGACTGGCTTCCCATGGCCCTCACCAGTGCACCACGCAACTGGCTGCTCAACCTCCCAAGATCCGCGGTGGCACCTTGGGGGGAGCTGCGCGGCCTCTTCACTGTGCGTTACGCGGCGCTGGCGCCCCTCGTTGTCGCGGCCCTCCTCGGCGGCTCGCAAGCGCCACCCTCAGACCGTCATGCTAAGCCGTTCTTTCATCAGATCGGCACCGTCGCCGTGCGGCAGGGGGCTCCCTGGGTTGAGTGGCGCCCAAGGCCGACCTGACATTTGACTCGGGGGATCACCCTGTCACCACCGTCGGCTCGGGCGTGCTCCCAATGCTTTGCACGCCCACCATCTGCAGCGTAGCCGTCACCAAGACCCTCATCAACGGCGGCGCCGGCCTCAACGTGCTCTCTGTGGAGGCTTTTAGCCTCCTCCACATACCGCTCGAACGGCTCCGCCCCAGCAAGCCCTTCTCCGGGGTCGGCGGCGGCTCCTCCAGTCCCCTGGGGCAGATCCGTCTTCCCGTGACCTTCGGCACCCGCGACAACTATCACACTGAGCTGATCGACTTCGACATCGCCCGTATCGGCCTCCCGTACAATGCCATTCTCGGGTACCCGGCTCTGGCTCAGTTTATGGCAGCAACCCATCCGGCCTACAACCTCATGAAGATGCCCGGGAGCAAGGACGTCATCACCATAGTTGGAGATACCAAAGGAAGCTCTGGTAGCACTCAAGCTTGCTCTCAAAACTGCCACAGCAGGACGATCAGCCGACGAGGTCATCTCCGGGGTTAAGGAGGCTGCACCAGCCAAGAAGAAGCAGTTGTTCACCCAAGATCGGGCAGAAACCAAGCAGGTGCCGGTCGAGGAAGAGCGGGCATTGATAAAGTTCTTGCGCGCAAACAAGGAAGTATTCGCCTGGAGCCCAAACAACTGGTAGGGGTCCCAAGAGGGGTGATCGAGCATCACTTGAGGGTGTGCCCCAATGTCCGCCCTGTGAAGCAGAAGGCGCAGCGACAGTCCACAGAGAAGAAGTCCTTCATCGTCCAGGAAACCCGCAAGCTGGAGGCAGTAGGTGTCATTCGCGACGTTCGGTACCCCGAGTGGCTGGCAAACCCCGTTGTCGTGCCAAAGAAAGGCGGGAAGGAGTGCATGTGTGTCGACTTCACCAACCTCAACAAGGCCTATCCCCAAGATCCTTTTCCGCTTCCACGCATCGACCAGATCGTTGACTCCACCACCAAGTTTGACCTGCTATGCTTCCTGCATGCGTTTTCAGGCTATCACCAGATCGAGATGGCGGTAGAGGATGTAGAGAAGACGGCCTTCCTGACCCCATGCAGTGTGTACTACTACACTTGCATGTCGTTCGGGCTGCGCAATGCTGGCGTGACCTTCCAACGGCTGATGCACATTGCCCTGGGTCAGCAGCTCGGGAGGAACGCTGAAGCCTATGTCGACGACATTGTGGTAAAGTCTCAGGAGGTGAGGACATTGATTGGGGACCTGGAAGAAACCTTCGCGAGCCTGCACCAGGTGGACTTGCGGCTCAACCCGGAGAAGTGCGTATTTGGTGTCCCTTCCGGCAAGCTGTCGGGCTTCCTTGTGTCCCACAGGGGGATCGAGGCCAACCCGGTGAGGGTCAAGGCGATCGAAGACATGAGCCCACCACAAACCCTCAAGGAGAAGCGGAAGCTTGCCGGCTGGGTGACTTCGCTAGGGCGCTTCATCTCCAAGCTGGGAGAGCGCGCCCTACCATTCTTCAAGCTGATGAATAAGAAGGGCCCATTTGAGTGGACCCCGGAGGCCGACCAAGCGTTTCAAGACCTCAAGAGATACCTGACCAGCCCTCCGGTGATGGTGGCGCCCCGCACTCTCGAGTCCCTGGTGCTCTACCTCGCCGCCACTCATTACTCTGCCAACACAGCTATGGTGGCCGTCCGGGAAGAGCGCCGGGCCAAGGATGCGGCGTGCCGAGCCGCGCCCCCAGCCGGGGTGATACAAAACCCGGAGGGCACCACAAAGGCTGCAGCAGCGACAACGGATGACCAGGCTCAGCAAGACGGCACCCTTAGGCCTGCAGAGGCCCCAACGAGTGACTAGGCTCCGGGGGTTCTGTCACCTCAGGAGGCGCCTCAACCTCCGGCAGACATAGGCCCCGTCGACGCGCCCTCCCTTATCGAGCACCTAGTGTATTTCGTCAGCACGGTACGGCGGGATGCAAGGGCGCGGTACCCCATGCCTCAGAAGCTCTTGCTCGTGCTCTTGGTGGCCTCGCGCAAGCTATGACACTACTTTCAAGGTCACCCAATCAAGGTCGTCTTGGCCTACCCACTGGAAGAGTCGGCGAGTGGAATATCGAGCTGCAGGCATTCCAGCTAGAGTTCAGCACAACCAGGGTCATCAAGGGAGTCACGCTCACCGACTTCGTGGCCAAATGGACGGATGCCCAGGAACTTGAAGCAGGCGAGGATCGATCCCTCTCGCCGGGAAGTGAAGCGCCAGATGGCTGGGTTATGTATTTTGATGGAGCATTTGCACGCCAGGGCATGGGGGCTGGAGCAGTGCTCATCTCTCCTACTCAGGACAAGCTCTACTACGTCGTGCAGCTTTGCTTCCAGTAGGGCGAGAAGGTCTCCAACAATATAGCGGAGTACAAAGGCCTCATATCTGGCCTTAAGCCTGTGGTGGCCCTGGGGGTGAAGCGCCTCACCATCAGGGGTGACTCGCAGCTCCTCGTCAACTTCTCCAACAAGGTATACGAGCCGAGGGACGAGCACATGGAGGCATACCTCACGGAGGTATGCAAGATGGAAAAGCAGTTCTTGGGCCTAGAATTGCAGCACGTGCCCCGTGGCACCAACAAGAAGGCCTAGGACATCGCCAAGAGAGCATCCAAGCGACTACCCCAAGAGCCTGGCGTCTTCGAGGAGCGGCTGTTCAAGCCGTCGGCAGCACCTCCACTTTCGAGGTCGGCGCCGCCTCGGGAGGAGCTCCCCCAGCCACCTGCTTCCGGAGCCCCGGCCTGCGGCCCAACCTCGGGAGCGTGTCTACTCTTGGCGCTCGAGCCTCAGGAGGGGTGTTGGACCAAGGAGTTCAAGGAATACCTGACGCAAGGGGCGCTGCCGTAGAAAGAGGAGGACGCAGAGCGCGTGGCCCGACAGGCCACGGCGTACTGCATCCAGGACGGTGAGTTATACAGGAAGTGGTCGAATTATGTTTCCCTGCGTTGTATCTCCACGGAACAGGGGAAAGAGTTGCTAGCCGACATACACGGCGGAGACTGCGGGCACCACTCGTCGTCACAAACCCTCAATGGCAAGGCATTCCGCAGTGGGTCCTACTGGCCTACGACGCTCAATAACGCTACCGAGCTGGTGAAGTCCTGCGAGGCCTGTCAATTCCATGCAAGCAGATCCATCAGCCGGCTCAGGGCCTCCATACCATCCTGCTATCGTGGCCATTTGCAGTCTGGGGGCTGGATATCTTGGGCCCGTTCCCTCGAGCGCCTGGGGGCTACCGCTACCTCTACGTCGCCATCGACAAATTCACCAAATGGGCGGAGGTAGAAGCTGTCCGCGCCATCCCGGCCGGGTCTGCGGTCAAGTTCATCAAGGGTCTTGTAAGCTGGTTCGGGGTCCCTAATCGCATCATCACCAACAACGGCTCATAGTTCACTAGCAATCTCTTCAAGACATATTGTGCTAACCTTGGATCGCAAATCTACTATGCTTCGGTGGCACACCCTAGGAGCAACGGTCAAGCCGAACGCGCCAACGCGGAGGTCCTGAGAGGCCTCAAGACCAGGACCTTCAAGAAGAAGCTCGAGGCCTGCGGCAGGGGCTGGTATGACGAGCTCCAGTCTGTTCTGTGGTCAATCCGCACCACCGCCACCAAGCCAACAGGTGAGACCCCGTTCTTCCTCGTCTACGGAGCAGAGGCGGTTCTCCCACACGAGGTTAGGCATCACTCCGCGCGGGTCCTGGCATTTGATGAGATGCAGCAGGACGCCATGCGCGGGATGGACCTTGTGCTGGGGGAGGAACGCCGCCGCCAAGCCATGCTTCGAATGGCAAGATATCAGCAGGCGCTGCGGCGGTATCACTGCCGCAGCGTCCGCTCCGAGACGCTCGAGGTGGGCGACCTCGTCCTAAGGCGGGTGCTCTCTAGGGAAGGGCTGCACAAGCTCTCGCCCATGTGGGAGGGCCCGTTTAGGGTCGCCCACGTCTCCAGGCCTGGCGCCGTGCACCAGGAGACGCAAGACGGGGTCCCCATCCAGAACGCCTGGAACATCCAGCACCTTCGGAAGTTCTACCCATGAAGCAAGGCCCGACGCCTGTGAAGCAAGGCCCAGTGCCTGTGAAGGTATCCACTCGTGACACTCTCACGTAATAATGAGTGGGGCTATACACGCCCTAGAGTGTCAGGAGTGCCGCCCTCGGTCCTCCGGGGCTCCCTCCCACGTCCTAGTGGCAGCAGTTAGCTTGGCGCTGGTGAGAAGACTAGACTAGGTGCCGGACGCGTCTTTTCATTTGCTTTCCGTAGTTGGCTTGCCCCTCCTTAATGAAAATTTTCTTTCTGGTGTTCCTTTCCAATTTGGTTCCATCTCCTTTTGCCTCCGTTTTTCCCTCGGTTCCTTGTTTTGACCCATACTCTCTGAGGGAGTCCTGGATTAGGGGGTGTCTGGATGGCCGGACTATAACCTTTGGCCGGACTCCTAGACTATGAAGATACAAGATTGAAGACTTCGTCCCGTGTCCGGATGGGACATTCCTTGGCATGGAAGGCAAGCTTGGCGATACGAATATGTAGATCTCCTCCCATTGTAACCGACTCTGTGTAACCCTAGCCCTCTCCGATGTCTATATAAACCGGAGGGTTTTAGTCCCAGGATCTAACAACAATCATACCATAGGCTAGCTTCTAGGGTTTAGCCTCTCTCGATCTCGTGGTAGATCTACTCTTGTACTACCCATATCATCAATATTAATCAAGCAGGAGTAGGGTTTTACCTCCATCGAGAGGGCCCGAACACAGGTAAAAACATCGTGTCCCTTGTCTCCTGTTACCATCCGCCTAGAAGCGCATTTGGGACCCCCTACCCGAGATCCGCCAGTTTTGACACCGACATTGGTGCTTTCATTGAGAGTTCCTCTGTGTCGTTATCTTTAGGCCCGATGGCTCCTCCGATCATCAACAACGATGCGGTCCAGGGTGAGACTTTTCTCCCCAGACAGATCTTCGTATTCAGCGGCTTTGCACTGCGGGCCAATTCGCTTGGCCATCTGGAGCAGATCGAAAGCTATGCCCCTGGCCATCAGGTCAGATTTGGAAGTTTAAACTACACGGCTCACGTCCATGGAGACTTGATCTTCGATGGGTTTTAGCCACAGCCAAGCGCGCCGCACTGTCACGATGGGCATGATCTAGCTCTGCCGCCGAACAGTGCCCTGCAGGCCGCACCAGTGTCCGCTCCGACCCTTAGTTCGGAGCCGACCGCGCCGATCGAGGACGGGTGGCTGGACACCGCCTCGGGGGCTGCAATCTCTACGGCGATCGAGCCGAACACCAGCCTTGTCCTTTGCGAAGCTCGTGACTCCAAGGTGCCGGACTCCTCTCCGGACTCCGAACCTTCCGCTACCGCTAATCGAATCCGATTGGGCGCCAATCATGGAGTTTGCCGCCGCGGACATCTTTCAGCACTCGCCCTTCGGCGACATCCTGAATTCGCTAAAGTCTCTCTCTTTATCAGGAGAGCCCTGGCCGGACTATGGTCAGCAAGGTTGGGATGCGGACGACGAAGAAATTCAAAGCCCACCCACCACCCACTTCGTAGCCACTGTCGATGACTTAACCGGCATGCTCGACTTCGACTCCGAAGACATCGGCGGTATGGACGCTGATGCAGGAGACGACCAAGAACCAGTGCCTACAGGGCACTGGAAGGCCACCTCGTCATACTACATATACATGGTGGACACCCCAAAAGAAGGGAATGGCGATGGAACAATGGAGGATGACCCCTCCAAGAAGCAGCCTAAGCTCCGGCGTCAGCGGCGCCGCTCTAAATCCCGCCAAACCAAAACGGCGATTCCGGCATGGGAGAAAATAACACCCCAGATAGTGCCGAAGACAACCCCCTCCAGCAGGATTCAGCACAGGAGGATAGTGAAGCCAGCCCTCATGAGAGAGCGGCAGACAGAGAGGTAGAGGACGACAATTACATGCCTCCCTCCGAAGACAAGGCAAGCCTCGACGATGACGAATTTGTCGTGCCTGAGGTCCCGTCAAACAAGAGCGTTTCATACGCAGGCTTATGGCCACGGCGAGCAGCCTGAAGAAAAAACAGCACCATATTAGAGCTGACCAAGACTTGCTAGCCGACAGATGGACTGAAGTCCTTGCGGCCGAAGAGTACGAACTCGAACGCCCCTCCAAGAGCTACCCAAAGCGCAGGCTGCTACCCCGATTAGAGAAGGAAGCACCTAAACCTACATCACCAGCGCACGACGCGGCCGACCAGCCACCTCGTGGCCGCGACAGAGAGGCCTCTCGGCCCTCCACTCAAGACGCACCCCGGCGTTGCTCAAAGAATACCAAGGCACGGGGAAATGCGCCAGACCTGCGAGATATATTCAAGGACAAGGCAAGGCAAACAAGATCGATCTATGGATCGCGTGGGCGCCCCACGACGCGTGATGATAACCGTCATGCCGGACATGGCAATTCCGGCCGGACCGAACATAGTAGACAAAGCTCATTTGAGCTACGTCGCGATATAGCCCAGTACAGAGGCGCCGCACACCAACTATGCTTCACATATGAAGTAATGGATCATCAAATCCCCGAGGGTTTCAAACCCGTAAACATCGAATCATATGACGGCACAACAGATCCTGCGGTATGGATCGAGGATTACCTCCTTCATATCCACATGGCCTGCGGTGATTATCTACACGCCATCAAATACCTCCCACTCAAGCTTAAAGGACCAGCTCGGCATTGGCTTAACAGCTTGCCAGCAGAGTCAATTGGTTGTTGGGAGGACTCGAAGCCGCATTCTCGACAACTTCTGTGGCACCTATGTGCGACCACCAGACGCCGATGACCTAAGCCACATAATTCAGCAGCCAGAGGAATCAGCCAGACAAATCTGGACACGGTTCCTAACTAAGAAAAATCAAATAGTCGACTGTCCGGACGCAGAGGCCCTCGCAGCCTTCAAACATAACATCCGTGGATTTAATGGCTTGCCCGGCACCTAGGACAGGAAAAGCCGAAATCCATGGCAGCCCTTACAACACTCATGACCCGCTGTTGCGCGGGAGAAGGCAGCTGGCTAGCTCGTAGTAATAACATGACTAAGAGCCCTGGTAATTCGGATACCAAGGACAACAATGGCAGGTCGCGTTGCAACAAGTACAAGCGCCGCATTAACGGCGATAATGCTGAAGATACGGCAGTTAATGCTGGATTTAGAGGCTCTAAACCCGGTCAGCAGAAAAAGCCATTTAAAAGAAATACTCCGGGCCCGTCCAGTTTGGACCAAATACTCGATCGCTCGTGCCAGATACACGGCACCCCCGAAAAACCAGCCAAGCACAACAAAAGGGATTTTTGGGTGTTCAAACAGGCAGGCAAGTTAAATGCCGAAAACAGTGACAAGGGGCTGCATAGCGATGACGAGGAGCCCCGACCGCCAAACAATAGGGGACAGAAGGGCTTCCCCCCACAAGTGCGGACGGTGAACATGATATACGCAACCCACATACCCAAAAGGGAGCGGAAGCGTGCACTCAGGGACGTATATGCGTTGGAGCCAGTCGCCCCAAAGTTCAACCCATGGTCCTCCTACCCGATCACTTTTCATCGAAGGGACCACCCCACTAGCATCCGCCATGGCGGATTCGCCGCATTGGTTCTAGACCCAATCATTGACGGATTTCACCTCACTAGAGTCCTTATGGACGGCGGCAGCAGCCTGAACCTGCTGTATCAGGATACAGTGCGAAAAATGGGCATAGATCCCTCAAGGATTAAACCCACAAAGACGACCTTTAAAGGCGTCATACCAGGTGTAGAGGCCAACTGCTGTGCCTCAGTTACACTTGAGGTGGTCCTCGGATCCCCGGATAATTTCCGAGCGAGGAGTTAATCTTGACATAGTCCCGCTCCGTAGTGGCTATCACGCGATCGCTTGACGAACCGCATTTGCAAAGTTCAATGCGGTGCCGCACTATGCATACCTCAAGCACAAGATGCCAAGCCCTCGAGGAGTCATTACGGTCAATGGAACACCGAACGCTCTCTCCGAACGGAGGAGCATCTGGCCCGACCCTCGCGCGGAAGTACAAAGCAGCCTCTCAAGGCAATTCTCGAGTCCGGCTATTAAGCGTCCGGACACCGTCACAAGCGTGCCCGAGTAACCTACAACAAGACCGCTGGCCTGCTCCGAGCATCGCCAGTAGTAATGCGCCCCAACCCCAGCCCTCGCGAAATTGCGTAACCAGTACTACGCGTACATAATTACGCTCAGGAAATACCATGGGCATCGGGGGAGGGGCACGACCACGGCATGCCCAAAATGCGGCTAAACCGCACCAGGGGCTCCCGATTTTGTCATTCTTTTTTTTCTTACTTTCAGGACTCCACTTTCTGGAAGGCCTGTCCGGCAGCACAATCGCCGAACACACGATGCAACAGCCAGGGAGGCAGAAAGCAATGTCAAGTGTCCATGTGGTCTCTATAACGAGCATGTTACTTGTTTCACATATCATCCCGCAGCTCACCCCTGGAGGCGGACATGTCAAATAGTCCCATCTCTTGCTTATCGCACTTTTTGTATTGTTCTGCTTTTACTGCAGACTTTTCGAATAAACAATACATAGCTTTTGTCTATTAATGCATTCCTTTTTCATGAAAATATGTTCAGTTATGACATTATGCAACCGTACACTTTGGTACGGTCAATACACCAGGGGCTTACGTACCCCAGAATATGGTGTGAGAAGTCCGAACACTCTCACGGAAGTCTGGCACCCGAACTTATAGCATTATATGCATCGGCTCGAATCATGTCTTGGGTCAATAGTTGGGTTTGCCCGGCTCCCATGTTTTGGTACCTTACGTTCCGTTATATCGGCTAAGGTAGCGCTGGGAGAACCACTGCGATTGTGCCCCGGTTGAGCTGGGCTAAGCACCTCAGTGGAGAAAGCTAAAACTGACCGTCATGATAGGGTGAGAGCTGGTCGCTGTTCGAGAGGTTTTCGAGTCCCTAAAGACTTATGCCGCTTAGAGCGAGGAGTCGGCTTTGTCCGGCCTAGGCGTGGATAGCGCCCCGAACTCGGTCTTCCGAATACTAGGGGCTTCACTAAATTTAAAATTATAGAATTCTATGGCTAAGTGAGAGTGTTCAAGCATTATAGTCCGATTGCCTTGTTCGTTGTGTTGAGCGCCTCCCTCGAAGGACCCAAGAATGGGAAAAAGAGCGCTCAAGTTTATCCCAAACACCCCAGCACTCGTGGCACGGGGGCAGAAGCCAACGACTCACCATCTCTCAAATTTAATAAACGGCCGCACAGAAGGTAATATTTTAAATTCAAAAGCGTTGCTTAGCGCATAGGAACAAGTTTTTAGCGTACAGGATCACAAATGCGAGTTTACTCAAAAATTACATCTTTGGAACATTCATCCGCCACAAGGCGGGCACCCTTCAGGACGCCCTCATAATACATCTCGGCTTACGATGCTTCCTGCCTCACGGTGGCCACCAAATACCACCAGCTTCTCAAGATCCATCTTGCCCCAAGTGCACTTTAGCATCGGGCAAGGCCTCTACGGGCGCCTTCGATGCATACGGAGCGCTTTGATGACTTCAAGCCGTGGAGAGGCATCCGCCACCGCCTCACCAGCCCAAAGTAGCTCCTGTGCATGACCTCCTGTGCTATAGCCGGACTATAAGGCCCTTCTTGGCCTGTTCGCCACCTTGTGGAGCTCGACCAGCTTGTTTCAGCTGGTCGCTAAAGGGCATCGGGTGTCCGCCTCAAAGATACCGAGACAGTAACACCTTTCTCCGTCGAGCTCCCCTCCTCAGCCCGGTAGTAGGCGGCAGCGTCGGACACACTGTGGGGCTGATCTGTGAATGCTCCTGGAGAGCTCCGGACTCGGGTAAGTAACAAGTAATTCACTTTCACGTGATTGCTTTGCATAAAGAATGCCTTACCCGCCGCTATCTTCTTCATCGCCTCAATTTCCTGGAGGGCCCTTTGGGCTTCGGCCTTAGCAGATTTGGCGCTCTCAAGAGCCGAGGCAAGCTCAGACTCTTGAGTCTTTGAGTCAAGCTCCAAGCTCTCATGTTTTTTCACGAGATCATGGAGCTCTTGCTGCACCTCCGCCACCTGCGCCTCCTGTTTTTCTCGCTCGGCGCGTTCCACGGCCGCATTGTCTTCGGCCTTGGACAACGCTTTCCTCAGGGTCGCCACCTCGGTTGTGGCCCCTGTAATACTCACGTTGGTCCTGTCATTTTTTGCAACCACATCTTTTTATATACTTACATAAGGTATCACTTACCTTCTTTGTCGTCGAGCTGCTTCTTGGCAATGCCGAGCTCGCTCTCGGACTGCTCGAGGCTCTGCTTCAATGCATCGACCTCCATGATCAGTCTTGGCCGAGGTCGCCAGCGCGCCTGCATTCCCATGTTGACATACTTATGTTAGACTCTGCAGATATCTTTTTGATCCTCAGTTCGGCTTTTCTTTCGAACCCCAAACTGAGCATCGGGGGCTACCGTCTATCTTGGTAATATTTTTACATATCTTAAATACAGACCTCAAAGCCTGTTAGAAGGCTGGCACATGCTTCAGTCAGCCCGCTCATGGCGGACTGAACCTTCTGGATCACCACACTCATAATAGTGTGGTGCTCCTCGTCGATGGAGGCGCCGTTAAGCACCTCCAGCAGATTATCCGGTGCCTCCGATTGGGCGGAGGTCACCGGCGTCGTAGGCTTGCCCTTCTTACTAGGGGCGCCTGCCGGACTCCGGAACCACTGAATGTTCCGGGGCGGTGTCCGGCCCAGGGACGGACTTTGAGCCCTTGGGGGTTTTGTCCCCTTTGCGCCTGGAGTCCGGGAGGTCGCCTTGCGGCGCCTCCAGGACCACCTCCTCCTGGCTTGGCCCCTTTTGGGACTCCACCTCGGCATCATCCACAACGCGAGGGGAGGAGGCGGCCGGAAGTGAAGTGCTATTCACATCCGACGAGCTTAAGGAGCCGCTCGACGACACGCCGACCTGGGCTCGGGGCGGACTGCATGATTATATTCGGCGTCAGAAAATACTGGGCAACAAAGGAACGCCGTGAGTTATTCTGGTATCCGGATACTTACGGTTTTGCCCGGGGCTTGGCCCTGGATGGCCACTCCTCTTCGCCGCGTCGGCGTTGGTGGAGTAGTCCGGAGGAAGGGTCCTTCCCTTCTTGGACCCTCCAGCCCCCCCAGTTGGGGCGGCCTTCCTTTTCTTCTCTCCCCCCGCTGGGGGAGAGACCTCTTTTTCCTCCTCCTCATTTTCGCAGGAGGAGTCCACCTCAGAGTCATCGTACGATGAGTCCGACACCACCAGGCGCCGGGAACTCTTTCGAGTTCTCGTGGCCTTTTTCTCCGGCACCACGTAAGGTGCCAGAACCAGCAGCCCCGTCAAGCGGGCGTCTGTTGGGTCTTCTAGCAAGGAGTCAGACGGTCGATAACTGACCGACGTCCTTACGCCAATCCTGTCAAAGGAAAGGGACTTTAGATCCCGCATAGAGTCAAACTATGAAAAACAAGTATCCCGTAAAGGGTAAAATAGCTTACCGCGTTGGCTTGATGCTGCGCGCTGAATCCGCGATCCTCGGTAGCGGTTGCGGGAGCCTCGGTGCCCTTGAACAGCACCTTCCAGGCGTCTTCATACATAGTGTCCAAGAGCCTGCTCAGGGTTCGGTGTTGTGCCGGATCAAACTCCCACAAGCTGAAAGCCCGTTGTTGGCACGGGAGGATCCGGCGGATGAGCATGACCTGGACTACGTTGACAAGTTTGAGCTTCTTGTTCACCAGAGTTTTGGGCCTTGAGTTTGGAGTCCGGTCAGCTCTTCCGAATTACCCCACAACAGGCCCGTCTCTTTCCAGGAGGTGAGCCGTGTAGGGAAGCCAGATCGGAATTCGGGGGCCGTTGCCCATTTAGGGTCACGCGGCTCGGTGATGTAGAACCACCCCGATTGCCACCCCTTTATGGTCTCTATGAAGGAGCCCTCGAGCCATAGGACGTTGGGCATCTTGCCCACCATGGCACCTCCGCACTCCGCTTGGCGGCCGCCCACTACCTTCGGCTTAACATTGAAGGTCTTCAGCCATAAGCCGAAGTGGGGCTGGATGTAGAGGAAGGCCTCGCAAACGACGATGCACGCCGAGATGTTGAGGATGAAGTTCGGGGCCAGATCGTGGAAATCCAGGCCGTAGTAGAACATGAGCCCCCAGACAAATGGGTGAAGCGGGAAGCCTAGTCCGCGGAGGAAATGGGTGAGGAACACTACCCTCTCATGGGGCCTGGGGGTGGGGATGAGTTGCCCCTTATCTGGGAGCCGGTGCGCGATGTCATTGGACAAGTATCCGGCCTTCCTCAGCTTCTTGATGTGTCCCTCCGTGATGGAGGAGACCATCCACTTGCCTCCCGCCCGGGACATTGCTGGAGAAGGTTGAGGTGGGATGTGCGGACTTGGGCGCTGGAGCTCGAGTGCGCGAAAATGGATAAGCAAAGGAGGAAGAAGGCGTAGATGAAAAAGGAGGATCCTTATCCCCTTATATGGGCGAACGAGACTGCACGTCCCCACCCGCCTGGTAAAACTCGCTTATCTCCCAAGCGCCATAATTAATGGAACGGTTGGGTTACCTACGCCCGTATTGATGAGAATCCCGGAATAAGGGGGACACGATCTCTGCTTCGACAAGATGTGCCAAGGAAACCGCCTCGCTAAGTCTTGCTTGAGGTGGAGACGATAAAATCGATTGAATAAAGGCTTGGCCATGGTGTGATGTCACGCTGCGGAATATGTCAGCAGATCGGATTTGTGTAAATATTATTCTCTCTACGGTGGTATGTGGAACTTATTTTGCAGAGCCGGACACTATCCTTGTGTTCAAAATCTTCTATGAAGTATTCGGAGGAGGAACCCGCCTTGAAATGCCGAAGACAATCTGCACCGGACTCAATGCGTCATTGAAGCCTGGTTTAGGGCTCTTGAGGAGTCCTGGATTAGGGGTGTCCGGATGGCGGACTATAACCTTTGGCGGACTCTGGACTATGAAGATACAAGATTGAAGACTTCGTCCCCGTGTTCGGATGGGACTTTCCTTGGCGTGGAAGGCAAGCTTGGCGATCTGAATATGTAGATCTCCTCCCATTGTAACCGACTCATGTAACCCTAGCCCTCTCCGGTGTCTATATAAACCGGAGGGTTTTGAATCCATAGAGACGAACAACAATCATACCATAGGCTAGCTTCTAGGGTTTAGCCTCTCGATCTCGTGGTAGATCTACTCTTGTACTACCCATATCATCAATATTAATCAAGCAGGAGTAGGGTTTTACCTCCATCGAGAGGGCCCGAACCTGGGTAAAAACATCGTGTCCCTTGTCTCCTGTTACCATCCGCCTATATGCATAGTTCGGGACCCCCTACCCGAGATCCGCCGGTTTTGACACCGACACTCTCCCTCGCATGCCTCGCGAGGGGGCTGGACAGGTGCCATCGTGAGCGTTTTTCCTGTTCTTCGCGAGGCCCCCTCGCTCGAGCTCACAAGCTTGCGCACCTCTTTCAATCCGTGCCCCTCGGGTACTGCGATGCGAAGAGCTGGCTCGTGGCCGGCTGCGCCTGCGACCAGGGTTTGGAAGGGCTCGGAAGAATAAGAGTTTCCTAACGAATTTTTGTAGTTCCTAGACGCCTCCCAAGCAAAGGAGGCCTCGCCAGGTACCGGAAAATGCACGCCTCACGAGGCGGAAACTACTTCGAGCGCGTCAAGCTAAGTTATTTCTATGCGCCTACGTAAAACATCGTTGCTAAAACATGACACAGAAACATTAAACATAGCATAGCAACTTGGAAATCATGGTTCGTTGCACACCCCTGCGGGGCCCCATACTTGTCTCTCTCTTAATGCAGGAAGAAAAGGAAGAACGAAACAAAAGTGGCACGTGCTCCCGCAGCAGTTCACGAGGATGGGTCCATGGTGCTCTCCCGGGCCCAGCCAGACCCCTCCTCGCACTTCACTGGGGCACGACGACGAGACGACCCGCTGCCACCCTCGGGCGAAGCGCGGTGGCTGAAATGGTCGTAGCGCCCATGATGGAGCGCTGCCTTCGCCCGGAAGAAGAGTCGCCGTAGCTGGATGGGCAGCAGCCAGCGCCAGGGGCAAGATCATCCTAACCCTCGTCACGACCGTCGCCAAGGCCGAGCACCTCACCGCCATCGTTGTCCTCGGGGCAGCACCCGATGCGGTGGCCGTCTTCTCTGAATACCCTCACATAGAGGGCCGCGTTGCCGTCGTACTTGAAGTGGAGGGTGTGCGCTTTGCTGCCGAGCAGCGTCGCGTGGCAGCAATGTCTACGCCGGCCGCGGGCGAGGGGCTGCGTTAACCCTAGCGAGACCTCCACCTCGACCCACGAAGCCTTGCTGCAGCAGCCGTCAGCCTGCAGCCAGAGCCCCCCTGGACCTGTGGCCGGCAGCTCGCCGATGAAGAAGCACGGGAGCAGAAGCTAGGCACCGGCCGGGTTCTTTGACCACGCGACGAACTCCTGTAGCACCTCCGCCAAGTGGAAGCACGGCCGGGGAGGCCGCGTGACCATGGCGCGCCTCCCTTCATCGACGAGGCTGCCACGACTTGAATGACTCCCACCACGCGAAGATGTGCCGCCGCGGCCTCGAGGGGCCACAAAAGGGGTCACGGTGTGCTTGTGGGGGCGGCCGCGCCCTCTCTTGGGTGGCGGTGAGCCGGGCCCCTCCTCGCGGGCCTTCCCCTTCTCTGCGACTGAGAACCTCTTTGCGGGCGCCATGGGTGTTTCTACTAGCAATGAAGCAAGGCAGAAGAAGCGAGCGGAGCAGGAAGAGATGAGCGACGGGGGCTCTGCCCCCCTCCTCCGGTGGTTCTCAATCCGACGACAGCTCCAGCAGCGGCGGCTACGACCAGCCGCCGCACCCGCTTTGAAGGTGGCTGCGGGTCGTCTCACCGCCGCGCCCCGGTGAAGCGCGAGGAAGGGTCCGACTGAGCTCGGGAGAGCGCCATGGGCCCGTCCTCGCGAGCTGCTGCGGGGGCACGCGCCGCTTTTGTTTCATTCTTCTTATCCTTCCTGCATTGAGAGAGACAAGTATGGGGCCCGTGGGGGCGTGCAACGAACTATGGTTTCCAAGTTGTTATGATGTGTTTATCATTCCTATGCCGTATCACAATATCAATGTTTTACATAGGCATGTAGGAAAAACTTAGTTTGACGCGCTTGAAGTACCTGGCGAGGAGGAACCGCAAAAAATTGTTAGGAGATCCAAGCCCTGGAAGCGGGTGTCTCTGGCCACGACCCAACACCTCGTATCGCGGTACTCGAGGGGCACTGATTGAGAGAGGCGCGCCAGCTTGAGGCTCGAATGAGGATGCCTCACGAAAAACGGACAAGATGCTCACGAGGGCACGAGGGAAGGGCGCATGTCCAGCCCCCTCACGAGGGACGCGAGAGAGGGTACAGGTCAAACAAAGAACCGAAGGCAGAAACAGAGGTACAAGTCGACGAAACAAGACCAGCAAGTGACACCAGAAAACAAATTCGATTAAAGAGGGGCAAGCCAACTATGGAAAGCAAATAAAAAGCCGCATCCGGCACCTAGTCTAGTCTTCTTGTCTTCTCACCAGCGCGGAGCTAAGTGCTGCCACTAAGCCGTGGGAGGGAGCCCAAAGGCCCGAGGGCGGCACTCCTGAGACTCCGGGGCGTGTACAGCCCCACTCATTATTACGTGAGAGTGTCACGAGCGGAGACCTTCACAGGCACGAGGGCTTCTTCACAGGCGCAGGGCCTTCCTTCATGGGTAGAACTTCCGGAGGTGCTGGATGTTTCAGGCGTTCTGGATGGGTTCCCTGTCCTGCGTCTCCAGGCGTGCGGCGCCAGGCCTGGAAACGTGGGCGACCCTAAATGGGCCCTCCCACATGGGTGAGAGCTTATGCAACCCTTCCCTGGAGAGCACCGGCCGTAGGATGAGCTCTCCCACCTCGAGCGTCCTGGAGGGGACGTTGCAACAGCGGTACCATCGCAGTGCCTGTTGATATCTTGCCGCCCGCAGCATAGCTTCACGGCGGCGTTCCTCCCCCTGCACGAGGTCCATTCCCGGCATGGCGTCCTGCTGCGTCTCATCAAACGCTAGGGGCCGTGCGGAGCGATGCTTGACCTCGTGAGGGAGAACTGCTTTAGCTCTGTAGACGAGGAAGAATGGGGTCTCGCCCATCGGCTCGGTGGCGGTGGTGCGGATGGACCACAGCACGGACTCGAGCTCATCGTGCCAGCCCCTGCCGCAGGCCTCGAGCTTCTTCTTGAAGGTCCTGGTCTTAAGGCCTCTCAGGACCTCTGCGTTGGCCCGTTCGGCCTGGCCATTGCTCCGGGGGTGCGCCACCGAAGCGTCGCAGATCTGCGTTCCAAGATTAGCACAATATGTCTTGAAGAGGTTACTAGTGAACTGCGAGCCATTGTCGGTGATGATGCGGTTGGGGACCCCAAACTGGCTCACGAGACCTTTGATGAACTTGACCGCGGAACCGGCCGGGATGGTGCGGACGGCTTCTACCTCCGCCCACTTGGTGAACTTGTCGATGGCGACATAGAGGTAGCGGTAGCCCCCAGGCGCTCGGGGGAACGGGCCGAAGATGTCTAGCCCCCAAACCACGAATGGCCATGAGAGTGGGATGGTCTGGAGGCCCTGTGTCGGCTGATGGATCTGCTTGGCATGGAGCTGGCAGGCCTCGCAGGACTTCACCAGTTCAGCCGCGTCGTTGAGTGTCGTAGGCCAGTAGAATCCGCTGCGAAACACCTTGCCGACGAGGGTCCCTGATGACGAGTGGTGCCCGCAGTCCCCACCGTGTATGTCGGCCAGCAGTTCTTTCCCCTGCTCCCTGGAGATGCAACGCAAGGAATCGTCATTCGGTCGCTTCCTGTACAACTCACCGTCCTGGATGCAGCATGCCGTGGCTTGTCGGGCCACACGCTCCACGTCCTCCTCCTTCTCCGGCAGCGTCCCTTGCGTCAGGTACTCCTTGAATTCCCTGGTCCAGCACCCCTCCTGAGGCTTGAGCGCCAAGAGCAAGCGCGCTCCTGAGGTCGGGCCGCAGGCCAGGGCTCTCGAGGCAGGTGGTTGGGGGAGTTCCTCCCGAGGCAGCGCTTTTCTTGAAAGCGGTGGTGTTGCCGATGGCTTGAAGAGACGATCCTCGAAGATGCCAGGCTCTTGGGGTAGCCTCTTGGATGCTCTCCTGGCGATGTCATCAGCTTCCTTGTTGGTGCCACGGGGCACATGCTGCAATTCCAGGCCCAAGAACTGCTTCTCCATCTTACGCAACTCCGCGAGGTATGCCTCCATGTGCTCGTCCTTTGGCTCGTACACCTTGTTGGAGAAGTTGACGAGGAGCTTCGAGTCACCCTTGATGGTGAGGCGCTTCACCCCCAGGGCCACCGCAGCCTTGAGGCCAGCTATGAGGCCTTCGTACTCTGCTATGTTGTTGGAGACCTTCCCTCCCTACTGGAAGCCGAGCTGCATGACATAGTAAAGCTTGTCCTGAGTCGGTGAGATGAGCACTGCTCCAGCTCCCGCGCCCTGGCGCGCAAAGGCGCCATCGAAATACATAACCCAGCCGTCTGGCGCTTCACTCGCTGGCGAGGGGGATCTATCCTCGCCTTCTTCGAGCTGCGGGGCGTCTGTCCATTCTGCCACGAAGTCAGCGAGCGTAGCCCCCTTGGTGACCCTGGTCGTGCTGAACTCTAACTGGCATGCTTGTAGCTCGATGTTCCACTCGGCGACTCTCCCGGCGGAGTTGGGACTCCTGAGCACCCTCTCCAACGGGTAGGCGAAGACGACCTTGATGGGGTGACCTTGAAAGTAGTGTCGTAGCTTGCGCGAGGCCACCAGGAGCGCGAGCAGGAGCTTCTAGGGCATGGGGTATCGTGCCCTCGCGTCCCGCAACACCGTGCTGACAAAATACACAGGGTGCTTGACGAGGGCGGGTGCATTGGCGAGGCTCACTACTTCCGGAGGTTGGTGCGCCCCCTGAGGCGACGAAGCCCCCAGAGCCTGGTCGGCTGTTGGGGCTTCCGCAGGCCCAGGTGCGCCGTCTTGTTGAGCCTGGTCCCTTGTTGGCATCGCTGCAGCTCCAGCAGCGATGTGTCCTTGGCTCGGTGCTCCTCCCGGACCGCCACCAGAGCTGTGCTGGCAGAGTAAGGGGTGGCGGCAAGGTACAACACCAGAGGCTCGAGAGGTCGGGGCGCCAGCATCACCGGAGGGTTGGTCAGGTATCTCTTGAGGTCTTGAAAGGCTTGGTCGGCCTCCGGAGTCCACTCGAATGGGCCCTTCTTCTTCATCAGCTTGAAGAATGGCAGGGCGCTCTCTCCCAGCTTGGATATGAGACGCCCCAACGCGGTCACGCGTCCGGCAAGCTTCTGCATTTCCTTGAGGGTTTGCGGTGGACTCATGTCTTCGATTGCCTTGACCTTCTCCGGGTTCACCTCGATCCCTCTCTGGGACACGAGGAAACCCAGCAGCTTGTCGAAAGGGACGCCAAACACAGATTTCTCCGGGTTAAGCCGCAAGTCCACCTGGCGCAAGCTTTAAAAGGTCTCCTCCAGGCCTTGAATCAAGGTTCTCGGCTCGCGAGACTTCACCACAATGTCGTCGACGTAGGCTTCAGCATTCCTCCCAAGCTGCCGGTCCAGGGCGATGTGCATCAGATGTTGAAAGGTCGCGCCTGCGTTGCGCAGCCCAAACGGCATGCAAGTGAAGCAGTATACCCCGCACGGGGTCAGGAAGGCTGTCTTCTCAATGTCTTCAACTGCCATCTTGATCTGGTGGTAGCATGAGAATGCATCTAGGAAGCACATCAGGTCACACTCGGCGGTGGAGTCGGCGATGCAGTCGATCGATGGAAGCGGGAGCGGATCTTGGGGCAGGCCTTGTTGAGGTTGGTGAAGTCGACACACATGCGCTCCTTCCCGCCTTTCTTGGGCACAACGAGCGGGGTTTGCCAACCATTGAGTGCAGACCTACGCTTGAATGGCCTTTGCCGCCTCCAGCTTGTGGGTTTCTTGGATGATGAAGGTCTTCTTCTCCGTGCACTGCCGCCGCGCCCTCTGCTTCACAGGGCGTACATTGGGACACACCTTCAAGTGATGCTCAATCACTCCCCTTGGGACCCCTACCAGTTGATCGGGCTCCCAGGCGAATACTTCCTTGTTTGCCGCAAGAACTTCACCAGTGCCTCCTCTTAGTCGGGGTTGAGGTTAGCGCCTATGGTGAAGGTGGCCCCAGAGGACCCGTCTTCCTCGACCGACACCTGCTTGGTTTCTGCCCGGTCTCTAGTGAACAACTGCTTCTTCTTGGTCGGTGCGGCCGCCATAGCTCTGGAGGTACCCGCATCGGCCGGTTGTGCTGCCGCGGCGATCTTGAGAGCAAAATTGAGTGCCGCCAGGACCTCCTTGGTATCCCCCACTATGGTGAGGACGTCCTTGCTCCCAGGCATCTTCATGAGGTTGTAGGCCGGATGGGTCGCCGCCATGAACTGAGCTAGAGCCGGGTACCCAAGGATAGCGTTGTACGAGAGGCTGATGTGGGCGACGTTGAAGTCGATCAGCTCGGTGCGGTAGTTTTCGCGGGTGCCGAAGGTCACGGGAAGACGGATCTGCCCCAGGGGGCTGGAGGAGCCGCCTCCGACGCCGGAGAAGGGCTTGCTGGGGCGGAGCCACTCGAGTGGTACGTGAAGGAGGCTGAAGGCCTCCACCGAGAGCTGCGTTGAAATTTGGCGGGCGCCCGTCGATGAGGTCTTGGTGGCTGACTCGTGGCGAGATGGTGGGCGTGCAAAGCATCAGGAGCACGCCCGAGCCGATGGTGGTGACGGGGTGATCTTCCAAACTGAAGGTTAGGTCGGCCTTGGGCGCCACCCAACCCGGGGGAGCCCCCTGCCACGCGGAAGCAGCGCCGATCTGGCGAAAGAACGGGTTCGCGTGATGGACCAAGGGCGGCACCTACGAGCCGCCTAGGAGGGACGCGACTGCATGGGGCGCCGGTGCCGCGAAGCACGCGGCGAAGAGACCGCGCAACTCCTCCCAGGATGCCACCGTGGATCCGGGGAGGTTAAGCAGCCAGACGCGCGGCACGCCGGTGAGGGCCATGGGAAGCCAGTTGTCCATGACCTTGTCGTCGCCCCCGGTCTTAAGGACGGCCTCCTCGTACGCCAGAAGGAAAGCCACCGGGTTCGCCGCGCCATCGTAGCGTGGTGGCATCTTCGGCTTGAACTTGGGCAGCCACTGCACCTGCCGTAGGGCGGGGGCCAAGACTCGGAGCCCCTGGCCCCGTCACTGGCACCAGTCGGAGGCGCGGCGCCTGCCATGGGGGCGAAGCGCGGTAGCGGCGGAGCGCGGGTCGACGGAAGGAAACTCCGGCGCACCCCTACCTCGCGCGGGTCGTCGGGTTTCGGGTACCGGCAAAACCCTTGAGGATCGAACACTGGGGTGCGCGCGAAGATTTCCCCCTACATGATCACGCCCTCAACCTCAGCACGATCACAAACGCTAGCTCGACAAACTCGCAACACAATAGACACAAGATTTATACTTGTCGGATTTCGGGTTCCGGCAGACCCTTGAGGTTCAAACACTGGGGTGCGCGCGGAGATCTTTCCCCTACCAGCTCACGCGTTGATGGTTTGCGAGGGATCTAAACTATGAACGAAGAACAGCACAAGATGTCGGCGTTGTGGGAATGGGGGTCCCCATACTTGCCTGCCTGCGGCCTGCGGCGTGGCTCGAAGGAGGCCCAGCACAGCCCATCTTCATCAACGCAAGCTCAAGACCCTCGCGAGGGGCCAAGCCTCATGAGGCGGGGCGACAAGGAGCTTCCTCGGGCCGCGGCCTCGTCGGGCTGGCTCATGAGGAAGCGGAGAGTTCAAGGCGAGGTACCTCGCAAGGTGCCCATGGCGCTTAAGCCATGACGACCAAGAGGCGCCCGGTCGACGCCCGCCCGTAATCATCCTCCTTTCCTCTTTGGTGCAAAGGGAGCAAGCGCGAGGCGAGAGCATCAAGCAAAGTCATCCGTTTGGTGCAACAAGACCAAGACTAGCCCAATGGTGGAAGGGAGTCATCGTGGAGCTCCAAGCAAAAGGCCATCACCGTGAAAGCCTTTGGCGGCGAAGACCAACTTTAGTCAGGATAAGTGTACCCGCTGTTCCCCTTCAAAATGGCCAACTGTTGGCGCCCTTCCTGCTCAATATTTGGGAAGAGGCCCAGGGCCTTTGCCTATAAATAGGAGTAGCCACCCACAGGGTAGAGGCAGCTGGGACGCGATCCGATCCGAATCCTCATCAAGAAACCAGTAGCTAGAGTGACTGAACACCACCTAGCAGTTCATCGCACCCGCCAAGAACAGACCCTCGCGAGGCTGTTCTTCCTTGTATTATTCCTCATCATTACGAGGCAATCCAGCACACCACACACTTTGGAGTAGGGTTTACACCACAATGGTGGCTGAACCAATATAAATCCGTGTCTCTTGTGCGATTACATTTAGTAGTTTAGGTCCCGGCGATTCGGCGAGGTGCGTAGGCGGTGGAAGGTTGGATCTCCGCGTGCACCCGGTGTTCGAACCTCAAGGTGCCGGAACCCGAAATCCGACATTTGGCGGCGCCCGGTAAGTGCGGCGGAATCGCCTGCTTCGTCGCCTCGTTCTTCCCGACCACCGCAACCATGTCGGCGCCCGTCGTCCGTGCAGCGCCGAAGCCGCCCTTCGCCTCCCATGTCGCCAGAACAGCTCCATCGGTGGCGCCCTCGTCGGTCCACATGTCGCTTTGCCGTCAACGCCGCCACCGGCCAGCGAGAACGAGCAAGCAAGCATCGTCCCAACACCCGTCCATGGCGGGGCGGCGCCGCATCGCCACGCCGCTCACCCGCTGGTTCTTCATCAAGCGCGCCCAGCAGCAGCCATGCGAGCCGAGCTGCACTCATCGCGGCAAAGCGAGCTCCTGCGCTACCGCCCCATCGGCAGCGTCTCACGAAGAATGGCTCGACCGAGTCGCCAAGCTTCGTCAGCGCCCGCGAAGGAGACCCCGCACCGTCCGTCTCGCTGCACCGCACCTCGCCTTGTGATGAAACTCCGGGCGCCTCGGCCGCCTCCTCCTCAAGAAAGCGCCACAGCCCCAAAGCGCGTCCGTGAGAACCACGCTCCATGGCGCCCGGTGGCAAGCGGAAACTGTCAAGAAGTTCCTCGCCCACGAAGCTGCGGCGCTCCCTGCTCCCGGCACGTCGAGACCTGCGCGCTGCCCCGGCATGGCGTGGGGAGGCCATGGGACCAAGCTCTTTGTCGTCCGAGGCCCCCGGTAGCCCGGCGGGCTGCAGCGCCTTCACCTCAAGAGATGCGCATTGTCGCGTGGCCCGCCAAGTTCAAGCGGACTGCCTCCTCGCTATGGCGGCACGGTGACCCTACGGAGTTCCTCCGGCTCTGAGCTGGGCATCGAAACTGCCAGCGGGGATGAAAAGGTCATGGCGAACTGGTTTCCCATGGCGCTCAGGGCCGGAGCCCTTTTGGCTCTGAATCTGGCCCCGGCACGATCTCTTCTGGGCGAGATGCACCCGCTTCATCGCCAACTTCCGAGGTACTCGCGACCGGCCACCCGCCGTGAGCGACATGCGCCGAATCAAGCGGCGAGCCCGGAAACCCTGCGAGAGTACATCCAGCGCTTCAACAACGCCGCCTCAAGATCCCAGGGAGTATGAGAGGAGGCCATCATCTCTGCCTTCTCCGACGGCGTCGCGCGACATCAAGATGAAGGAGGAGGCTGGCGATGCATGAAGATCTGTGCACCTCCTTGGAGCTGTTCAACTTGGCGACCAAGTGCGCCCGGGGGAGCTGAGGAGGCGCCTCTCCCTCCTCGAGCTACCTGCCGCGGATCGAAGAAAAGAAGTCTAAGGCCAGGGCGTGAAGCGCAAAGGGGCTGCCGTACCGCGGCGAACCGGACACCAAAGCGAGCGAGATCACCCGAGTCCTCAAGGGCAATCGATACTGCGTGTACCACGACCTCCACACCCACAACACCAATGAATGCCAAGAGCTCCGGGCGTCTGTGAAGGAAGGGTGGCGTATCTGGCGTAGCAGCCAAGGGCTCTGACTCGAGGAGGAGGAAGGAATGCGGGGCCTGGGAAGACGCGGCCAGCGCCAAGGTGTAGCCTTGACCAACCTCATGAGGACCGTTAAGCAGACCCGCCTCGCAAGGGAGAGGCTGGAGGGATCGACCTCGCGAGGATCGCCTGAGAACGCATGCCTCCCTCCTTGCCGCCTTGCAGCCAAGGAGGATTGAGGACCGTCATCGAGACGAGGGCTGGGGCTTCCAGGGAACAGCGTCGCGATCGCTTTGCATCTGGGCGGAGCTCAAGCTGACCTCTCAGCGCATCTTCAAGCAGTTCGCCCGTGAAGTGAATGCAGTCCTCCCCAAGCTCAAGGCCACGCGCCCTCTCAGGTGGTCGGCGTGCGCCATCACGTTCAGCTCAGCGGATCAGCTCAAGTGCGCGGCCACAGCCGGAGTTCTCCCGATGCTTTGTTCCCCAATCATCAGCAATGTGCTGGTCACCAAGACCCTCATCGACGGTAGGTCAGGACTCAACATCCTGTCCGTGGAAACATTCAACAATCTTCAAGTGCCTTACAGTCAGCTTCAACCAACCAAGCCTTTCTCCGGAGTCACCGACGGCTCCACGGTCCCGATCGGGCAGGTCCGACTTCGTGTCACCTTCGGGGCTCGCGACAACTACCGCACCGAGCTCATCAACTTCGACGTCGCCCACATTCGCCTGCCGTACAACGCCATCCTCGGGTACCCGGCGCTGGCCAAATTCATGGTCGTAACCCACCATGGCTACAACGTCCTTAAGATGCCAGGAAGCGGCGGGGTCATCACGGTGCCCTGTGAGGAGAGAGACGCAGTGTGCTCCACAGGCGAGCCTTTCGAGCCGCATCGGCTAGAAGACTCGAGACCATAGCAGCGAGGAGGCCTCCCGAGGCCGCACTCCAAGAAAGAAGAAGACATCGGCCCGGCCCTAGCCCCTCAAGGCGAGGCCCCTCGAGGGCCAGCGCCCGGCCAGTGAGCCTCCTTCCATCGCATAGGAAAGCGCGCGGCGCCCTCCTCGAGCCGGGCTGGGGGCTCTCCCTTGGAGGGCCGCCGACCTCGCCAAGGTCATGAGGAGGCGCTTAGGCACCACATGGGCGTGCTTGAAGCACGTTTCCCATAGCGAGAACAAGGCAAGGAGGGCCGAGCCCTCGGGAGTTCGTCGGCAAGGCCATTCGAGCCTCTGACAGTCAAGGGTCATGAGGGGCAGCCGCTACTTGGCTTGTGGCCCCCATCCGGGCCGAGGATGGTGGGCAGCGTCTGCACATCGACATACTAGGGCTCAACCGCAGCCGCGTCTCAAGAGCACCTCGGCCCTCGCGAGTGGGACATTGCAGGCCCGCCCACAGCTACGTCTCGCGCATGCCTCACGGCCTGCCAAGCGGTTGCTGCGCACCAGCATCTCATGAGGGCCATCTGGAGGCTCGAGAGGTCATGCGCGCAACCACTGGCGGAGATGGAGATGGCTCTGAGGAGCCACCGGCGCCTCGAGATCCTCCGAGGCCCCGGGCACAGGGGCTCGTGAGGATCGGCTCCGCAGCCCACGAGCCTGCTACACCAACACCCCTTCGTCCCCAACATCACCGGTGACATCTTTAAGTTTTATTTCGGCTGGGGAGCGCCTTGAGGCTGCATTATTCGGGCAGCGTGGATCCGTCCTTGCGGCATGTATCCCTTTTTATTTCATGTCATTAGCTTATCCTGTTGGGGGCGCCCCTCGGGCCGCATCATCCCCAAGCCGCTCGGGCCTGTCCCAGCGGCATGTATCCTTCTTGCGTTTTCCTTAGGATTATGCTCTCGTTCCACCATGCTTGTTATTTGGTGCCTTTTCCTGGGTGGCAGAATCGTGCACGTTAAACGGGGGGTGCACGATCGCAACTCAGGGCTCCTACCGGCTCTCCGGCCCCTCACCCTCTGGTCTTGTCCATGGCATCGCCACACAGCTTACCGGCTGACAGTGAACCAGCCCGAGAGCCGAGGACCCGAGGGCGTAGAGTTTAGTCATCTAACCCGACTTGCAGCGTTAAAGGGGGTGCACGAGCATCGCGACTCAGGGCTCCTACCGGCTCTCCGGCCCTCACCCTCTGGTCTTGTCCATGGCACCGTGACACAGGCTTGCCGGCGATGGTGAGATCAGCCCGAGCCGGGAACGAAGGCGTGAAACACCGACATCGGCCAAATTTGCAGAACACACTTTCGAAGATGGGCCCGAGGCCAGGCGCCAGCCCGCCTTGAGTGTAGGGGCCCCATGAGCCCAGCAGCTGGCTCACGGGTGCCCCAACACACCTCATGAGGCCTCTCGCGCCTCTCCCAAGCAACTAATGGCAGAACTAACGATCGCCACAGCGGCTCTTGTTCCTTTGCGGTGAACCTGCAGAGGTCCCCCAAGGAACCTGAAAGCTTGACCTCGCCACGCAATCTCTCGCCGGCCTAGGCACGGCCTAGCACACCGCACCGGGAAGCATTGTCCCGACCCTCGAGATAAGTCACCCCGGACACACTAGTTATCGCAACACCATCCCCACTCAATGCAACCCCGTGTTAGCAACGTCGCTCTCCTTTCTCCTTTGAATGATGGCTGCTTGGCGCCAAGGGGGACCTCCTGAGCATCGCGACTCGGGGCTCTTATCGGACCTCGGGCGCTCACCTCCTGGCCTTGACCACGGCATCGCGACACAGGCATACCAGCGGCTGAAGCCGCCTTGGGAATGGGACACTGTCGGCTTGAGCATCGAGGCCCTTGTGAGGACTAAAGGAGGAAACTGAGCTAGAAGCGGAATGAGCATCTCGCACTGCCTCATAAAAAGGGTTATATTGACAAGCGAAGCTACAAACATCTTACAAGCCCCCGTCACATTTCTTGGCTCCTCGCGAGGGACAAAAGCCTTGAATCTGAGGAATCCCTAACTCGGGGGGCATCGCGGCAGTGCCATCATCAGGTGGGTTGTCCGGCACCGGCGCCAACCCCATCGAGACCAGGGCGGCGGCTGGTGAGCCCGCCCTGCTCCCGAGCAGCGCATGCTCGAGGGCTCGTGGCTGTAAATCACTGCGTCTCGGTCGCGAGGAGCTCGGCTGGTCGTTGGATCCTCCGGCGCTCCCGTCGCTGAGGAGCTACCAAGGAGTGGTTGGTCGGCCTCTCTCACATGGCGGGACCCGACCACCTCTCCGGGGCAGCACTCAGCCGGCGACCCTCCAGCGTCGAAGACCTTGAAGAGACACCACCAAAGAACCGCCATCGTACTCCAAGAGGATCGTGGCGCCCCTCGTCCTGAGACCGGGCGACCTCGCCCGATCATGAAGACCTCGCACTTTGGGGCAACTACCGCGACCTCTGCCACAGTCGTGGCGAGGTGCCGCTGGCGGTGTCTGCAACCCGAGTCGGGGTTCCCCCTGCCGGGGCACGGAGGCGAAGAAAGAAGGAAGCGAATCCAAGATTTAGGAGGCGTGGCGGCGTGAAGCATGAACTCGAGGCGGGGAGCCCTCGGCGTGGACTCGGGGAAGGCGCACACCTTCGTGACCAGCTGGCGCCCGTCGGCGCGCCTTCGTGGCGCCCGGCGTCGCCTCCTTGAACCGCCAATGCTTGGCGTACAAGGGAAGAGGAACCACAGTGGCGGCCGCTTTTGCAGGCACGGGCGCCTCTGGCGGCGCTCTTGCCTGACACCGGAGAGGGCAAGCCGCTTCTTTGGGGGAGCAGGTCGGGATCCTCTTGAGGAGCCTTTCCCTTCATTCCTTGGAGAACCCGTGGGATCAGAGCCATGGCAACCAGACAAAAGCGAGGAGGAGGAGAAGCGAAGGATAGGCTGGAAGAGGCGGCGCTGTTCCGTGCTTATGGCGGCGAAGGCCAACCGTCGGCCTCCACGATCACCGGTAATCATGACCGACTCTGCATGCGAGGACTTGTCGAATCCGGGTGGTTACCGAGGCATCGTGGGGAAGCGATGCGCCTGCAGCGTCAATCAACCGCCACCTTGGCGCCCAAGGCCGCGAGCTGTTAGGGCCCATGACCGCGCCTTGCCCTTCGCCTCTCTGCTCGGCCAAGTTTGGGCGTGCCGTGGGCCCGGGGGCTACTGTCGGCGTTAAGGAATGGGGTCCCTAGACTTGCTGCACTGCGGCTGCGGCGTGGCTCGAAGGAGGCCCAACGGCCCACATCTTCATCAGCGCAAGCTCAAGACCCTCGCGATGGGCCAAGCCTCGCGGGCGGACGACAAGGAGCTTCCTCGAACGCGGCCTCGTCGGGCTTGCTCATGAGGCGGAGAGTTCAAGGCAGGGTACCTCGCGAGGTGCCCATGACGCAAGCCATGACGACCAAGGGCGCCAGTCGAGCACCAGCCCGCGCAGTGTCCTCCTTTCCTCTTTGGTGCAAAGGGAGCAACCGCGGGCGAGAGCATCAAGCAAAGTCATCCGTTTCGATGCAACAAGACCAAGACCAGCCCAACGGCTGGAAGGGAGTCATCATGGAGCCCAAGCAGGCGTCATCACCAGAGCCTTTGGTAGGCGAAGACCAACTTTAGTCAGGATAAGTGTACCCGTTGTTCCCCTTCAAAATGGCCAATTGTTGGCGCCCTTCCCGCTCAATATTTGGGAAGAGGCCCAGGGCCTTCGCCTATAAATAGGAGTAGCCACCCACAGGGTAGAGGCAGCTGGGACGCGATCCGATCCGAATCCTCATCAAGAAACCCGGTAGCTAGGCGATTTGAACACCACCCTAGCAATTCATCGCTTTCCGCCAAGAACAGACCCTCGCGAGGCTGTTCTTCCTTGTAATATTCCTCATCATTACGAGGCAATCCACCACACCACACGCTGGAGTAGGGTATTACACCACAATGGTGGCCTGAACCAGTATAAATCCCGTGTCTCTTGTGCTGTTCGGTTTAGTAGTTTAGGTCCCAGCGATTCGGCGAGTTGCGAGACGGTGGAAGGTTGGATCTCCGCGCGCACCCCAGTGTTCGAACCTCAAGGGTCTGCCGGAACCTGAAATCCGACACAAGAGACACAAGGTTTATACTGGTTCGGGCCACCGTTGTGGTGTAATAACCTACTCCAGTGTGTGGTGTGGTGGATTGCCTCTGGGGCTGATGAAGAATAGTACAAAGGAACAATACCCTCGCGAGGGGCTGTTCTTGAGCTGGCGCGATGGACTGCTTGGGTGAGTCCAGTCGCTTATCTCTCTCTCTCTGGCAGGTCCTCTCTCTCGGTTCTCTCGGTCTAATCCGTCTGATCGTTTCGATCTGTCCTCTTCTTCGTTTGGTGGCTAGTCCTATTTATAGAGGGAGGCCCTGGGGCTCTTCCCAAATAATGAGCGGGAAGGGCGCCAACAATTGGCCATTTTGAAGGGGAACATCTATTACACTTATCCTGACTAAAGTTGGTCTTGGCTGCCAAAGGCTCGAGCGATGACGCCATCACAGGCTCCATGATGACCTCCTTCCTGCCGCTCTGCTGGTCTTGGTCTTGTTGCACCGAAGCGGTAACCTTTGCCTGATGCCTTGGCCTGTGCTTGCCTCCTTTGCACCAAAGGGGAACGAGGACACTGCATGCGCTGGCGCCCTCCTGATCTCAATCGTCATGGCTTGCGTCACGGGGCACCCTTGTGAGGTACCCCGCCTTGATCTCTCCGCCTCCTCGTGAGCCTGCCTGACGAGGCTGCCCTTGAGGAAGGTTCCTGTCATCCACCCCGCGAGGCTTGGCCCCTCGTGAGGGTATTGAGCTTGAGCTGATGAAGCTGGGCCACGCTGGGCCCCCACTTGAGCCACGCCGCAGGCCGCAGGCAGGCAAGTCTGGGGACCCCCGTTCCCGAACGCCGGCCATGAGCCCAGGCCCAAGGCGGCGCCCGGACTTGTCTTAGCAGAAAGCGAAGGGGCAAGTGCGAAGCGCCGCGGGCCCCAAGAGCATGCGGCCTTGGGCGCCGCGTGGCGATTGATTGGTCGTGGGTACCTCCGCTTCCCCATGATGCCTCGACAACCATCCTTATGACAAAAAGGAGGCCCGGGCCAGACTTGGTGCTCGTTCTTGCTCCAGATCCCCTTTCTTGCCCTTCTCCTCCTTGTTTCCGAAATCCTCCAGATCTGCCTCAATCCTTCCATCCTGCAAGCCATGGCGCCTCGCAAGACCCCGCCTGAGGCTTAGTACCCTCCGGCTCTGGATCCTCTGACTGTGTCGGGGAAGAACGTAGTCCTTGTGCGCTAGAGGACGGTGGCACAGGGAAACACGGTAGCGACTGTGCTCAAGGCCGGCTCCGATCATCCTGAAGGCCAGGGGAGCACCTTCTACCCGTTCTTTGTGAGTGCCATCATCGCCGGTCTGGTCCCTCCTTTTTCCGAGTTCTTCTTTGCTATTCTCCGCCAATACAACTTGCAAGCTCTGCATCTCCACCCCAACTCTGTTCTTCTCCTGGCGATTTTTGCCTACTATTGTGAGGCCCACGTTGGGATAAAGCCTTCGGTGGCTTTGCTGCGCCATTACTTTTACCTCCGGGTCTCTCGTGGCCCTATTACTGCATTCATGAGCTTTATCGCATATTCCAGCTCCAACTCCATCTCCAATCCCGGGAAGAGGATCGAAGGCTTCAGGAGCAAGTGGGTCATGGTGGATGTCGGGCGCATCCACCCCCGACTGGCGCTGCCATCGGGGCAGCCCAAGACCGTTGATGCGTGGTCTCGCGCGGAGCTCGTCGACCCTCGTGTGAAGATGGTGCTGAAGAGGATAGATGTGGACCTGTGGCCAGGTAGCTTGGGGGCGGCGAAGCTGACCGGGGCCACGCTCCTGAGGGAGTTCCTAGAACACCGGGTGGCTCCGCTCGGGGAGCATTCGCTCCCGTTATGGAGGCTTGGGGAGGAAGGTGACGCCCTCCGCCTGAGCTTTGAGGCCCTCTCTGACGAAGATCTGGTCGTGGCTCGCCACTCCTTGGTCGGGGAAGACGTGGCGAAGCCGGAGGGCGCTTCCGTCCCCCTGTTCCTTCGCGACGACTGGAAGCAAGTGGTGAGCGCCATGCCCACCTTCAATGGTGAGGGGCTGGTGCCCGCCGGGGCTTCCGAGGATCTGATGATGTTGGCGATGGTGAACGTTTCCTCCAGCAACTCCAGCGGGAGTGAGGAGGAAGAAGAGGAGGTGGAGGAAGAAGATTCTGACTTCGAGGCGACTGGCGAGGAGTCGGGGGATTCCTTCCCTCAGCGCAGGTCACACGCCCTTCGCTCCATGCTTGAGACGACGACGCGGTGCATTGTGCAAGGAGGGAGGATTCTCCCCTGGTCCGAGGAAGGGCAGGTCGGGGCTGGTTCTCCCAGGGTCCGTTCTGGCTCCGGGGCGGTCTGAGGCCAGCTCCGGCCTTCCCAACGCGCCTACTGCTTCCGGGCCTCCCAAGGCTGACCCTAGCTGCAGGCTTTCAGGCTTCAAGTTTGGCCGGAGGCTGCTTGGGTCCGGTGATGACGACCAGTAAGTGTTCGATCCGTGTTTTGCTCTGCTTACGCCGCCGAGCAGCGTCTGTATTCTCTTGACCAGGTCGGCACCTGCAGCAAAAAGGCTGAAGGGGGCTTCTGCAGCCCTACTTGAGGCGGGCTCGCCTGTCGGGGCTGCGGCTCCGTCTGCGGGGAAAGGAGGCAGCGAAGCTCGCGCCTCCCCTGCCCGGTCATCCTCGTGAGCCCAGCAGGGGCACTCTAGCGGTAAGTCAGCCCCCGTGGCCCCGCTGACTCTGGAGGTGCCTCCGCTTGACGTTGTCGCTGAGGTGCCCAAGCCCCGGGGGGCTCCTCCTTCCCAAGCCGTGATCATGCTACCGTCTTCTACACCAGTTCCACCGGCTCCAGTCCCTTCTGATCTCTCGGCCATCCTGTACCAGGCTGCCCGCGAACTGAGCCGGCTGCAAGAGGATCTCCGGAATGCTGGTCCCCGTCTGGTGGCCGGTCGCCTGGAGCTAGCTTCTGGCTGGGCCTGCTCTGCTGCCTTCGTCCGAGTGGCACTGAGCCAAGCCGCGTCGGCCTCCGATGGGGAGAAACAAGCCGCCTGCCAGGCCAGGGCCGCTCGCTATGCTGCTCAGAGCGACGCCGCGGTCGCCCGGGACCGCTGCAAGGCACTGGAGGTCGAGCTGCAGGGCCTGCGCGACGAGCTCGCCAAGGAGGTCCGCGGCTGCCAGGAGAAGGAGAAGGAGATGGAGGCTCGGGAGGCCGCCGTCAGGGACCGGGACGCTGAGCTTGATGAATGTCGTGGCCGGTTGGAGACGCTGGAGCAGTCGCTGAAAGTGGAGAGGATCAAGCTAGACAGGAAGGCCAAGATCCTGGCTGAGGATCGGGTGGCCTTCAGCAGGTTGGAGGAGAAGGCTCGCGCCGCGTTGAAGACGCTCTATGAGGGTGGCCTGGAGAAGCCGTTGGCTGGTGCGGAGGACGGCCCCGCCGAGCTGCTTCCTTTCTTGGTCCGTGCACTTGAAGATGTCGCGGACGGCCTTGGCCCCACGGCCGAGGCCGAGGCGCATGCCATGTCTTCTGCGGCGCTGACGCATGTCCTCAGCCATGTCTACCTTCGCGACCCCAGCGTCGACCTTGACGGCCTGCTGGAGCCTATGAGCGGCGACCTTGCCGCCGCTGCTGCTGAGGCCGTGAAAGGCCGAGCCGAGGCCCTGCTGGGGAAGTTCCGCGCCTTCAGCACCTTGCCTGGGCGTGGTGCCGCCAGCTCCGCGGCCTCGGGAGGTGGGGGTGCCAGAGGAGAGTGATCGCCAGCGACTTCCGCTCTGTTTTAATTCCTGCAACATGCACCATGCCTCGTGGAGGCGTTTAAACTTGTGTTTGGTTTTGTGAAACAACTTATGGCTTGTAATATTTGCTTTGAATTCGCATTCTTCCCTCCTACTTGCGTGTGTTCTGCGTCGACAGGGCCCGACCCCGCGCATACCTCAGCCGCCGTTAGCCCCGACTAGAAACCAGGACGGGACCAAGGAGTGAGGGGCTACGTGGCAAGTTAGGCTCCTGAGTCGCGATGCTTAGGAGTCCCCCTTGACATGCGAACAACAAGTAGGGACGGGAGGCATAGGACTGGATTGGTCGTTCTACGTCGGCAGGGCCTGGCCCCGCACATAACTCAGCCGCCGTTAGCCCCGACCGGAGACCAGGACGTGACTAAGGAGTGAGAGGCTACGTGACCAGTTAGGTTCCTGAGTCGCGATGCTCAGGAGTCCCCCTTGACGTTCAAACGAATTTTCATACCTTGGCTCCACTCGGGGAGGCGCGCGACGACTAGGTCCGAGGGACCTGGGCTGGAGTGGCGTCACGTTCGGGCGTGGCGGGCATAGCCTCGTGTCCAGCCCCTCGCGGCACTCCCGAGGGGAGGCGTTGCGATGGCGCCAGACACTACGCTCTGGGCTCCCTGAGGTTGACACGGTTGTGAGCCGCCCTCAGTTGTTTATCACTAGCGCGGAGCATAGCGCTTCCATATGTGTACGGGCATAGCCGCTCCTTGGCAGTGTCGTTAGCCAGCGCGGAGCATGGTGCTTCCATTGGTTCGTGGGAGGGGGCTCCCCTCCGGGAGGAGCCCCCGGGGCGTGTACATCCCCGCCCTGACACGTGCGCGGGACTCAGGAGGACCTACCTCGAGGCGGATTGCGCCTGGCTCTGGGCCTCTATCATTGGTGTGTTCCTGCAGGTTTAGAATGAAAATGCTCTACGTCCTCAGGTCTCGGCCCTCGAGCGAGCTCAGCCACCGCTGGTATGACAGGTCGCGATGCCGTGGGTCAAGGCCAGGGGGTGAGGGCTGGAGAGCCAGTAAGAGCCCATGAGTCGCGATGCTCAGGTACCCCCCTTTTAACGTGCAAGCGCTTTGCATTAGGGCGGAGAGGCCCGCGGCAGGTAGTAGGCAATAATTGCGTGAATCAGGTTAAGCACGAAGGAGAAAATCCATCTAGATAATTGCGGAGAAAGCATACACCACTGGGTCTGGCCCGAGCAGCTTGGGGATAATGCAGCCCGAGGGGCGCCCCCAACAAGGTAAGTAAAGAACATAAGCAAAACGGATACATGCCGCAGGGACGGACCCATGCGGCCTGGGAATGATGCAGCCCGAGGGGCGCTCCCAGATGAAAACGGAACTTGGAAAGGTGTCACCTGATATTGTCGGAGATGGTGGGATGTTGAGGTAGCAGATGACGCGTGACGAGGAAGCTGGCCCTCACGAGCCCTCCGGTCCTGGAGCCTCGGGAGGCTCCGGGGGCACGGGGGGTTCCTCGAGAGCCATCTCCATCTCTGCCAGGACCGCGCGTTGCATGACCTCCTGAGCCTCCAGAGCGCGCCTCAGCAGGCGCTGATGGGCGGCGACCGTGTTCGGCAGGCCGAAAGGCATGCGAACGTGGGCTGTGAGGTGGACCCTCGCATAGCGTCCCGCGTGAGGGGCCAGGCGCTCACGAGACGCGGCTGGTTGAGCCTGCACGCCGATCCAGTTAAGTAGCCCAGCATCCTCGCCTGGATGTGGGGCCACGGCGGGCAAGTGGCGATAGCCGCACATGACTCTTGACTCCTGTAGCTCCTGGATGCTCCTCGTGATGAACTCCTGAGGGTTTGGCCCTCCTTGCCTCATACCTTCCAATGGGAAATGTGCCTTGAAGCACGCCTCCAAGTGGTGCCCGAGCGCCTCCCTCGTGACCCCGGCCAGGTCGGTAGCTCGCCATGAAAGAGCCCCCGAGCCCCGCCTGAGGAGGGCGCCGGGCGCGCCTTCCTATGCAACAGAGGGTGGCGCCCCTTGAACGGGCGCGGGTCCTCTTGCCACGCCTCCGGAGTGCCTGCCCCATGAGGGCTTGGACCAGGCGAAGCCTTCTTCTTCTTAGGGATCCCCTCCGGAAGTCTCCAGCTCATGTGATCTGGGTCTTTGATTGCTGCGGCTTGGAAGGCACGCTCAAGAGAGCACACTTCATCCCTTTCCTCACAAGGCACTGTGATGACTCCTCCGCTTCCTGGCATCTTGAGGACATTGTAGCCATGGTGAGTCACTGCCATGAACTTGGCCAAAGCTAGGTACCCGAGGATGGCATTGTATGGCAGGCGAATGTGGGCGACGTCGAAGTCAATGAGCTCGGTGCGGTAGTTGTTGCGCTGTCCGAAGGTGACGGGGAGGCGAACTTGCCCTATCGGGATGGTGGAGACATCGGTGCCTCCTGAGAAAGGCTTTAAATTTGAAGCTGATCGTATGGCACTTGGAGATCGTTGAATGTCTCGACAGATAGGACGTTGAGTCCTGCTCCGCCGTCGATGAGGGTCCTGGTGACTTGCACGTTGCTGATGACTGGTGAGCAAAGTATGGGGAGGACTCCGGCCGTTGCCGCGCACTTGAGCTGATCCGCTGAGCTGAACATGATAACGCACGACGACCACCTGAGAGGGCGTGTGGCCTCGGGCTTGGGGAGGACTGCATTCACCTCGCGAGCAAACTGCTTGAAGATGCGCTGAGAGGCTGGGGCCTGAGCGCCACCCAGGATGCAAGCGATCGCGCGCGGCTCCTGGAAGCCCCCAGCCCCCTCGACCTGATGATTGTCTTCGTACCTCCTTGGCGGCTGCGGCAGAGGTGGGAGCCCGGCGTTGCCTTGAGGGCGGTCCTCACGAGGCTGGTCCCTCCAACATCCCTCGCGAGGCTGGTCCTGCCAGCGGTCCTCGCGAGGTCTGTCACGCCATCCTTGGCGAGGGCCACGGTCTTCCCAGCGTCCTGCGCCTCTTCCTCCTCCTCGGCCGTAGCCCCGATCATTGCGTTCGGGGCGTCGGTCGATACGCCCTTCTCGCACGGCCCTGAGCTCCTGGCATTCGTTGGTGTTGTGGGTGTGGAGGTCGTGGTATCTGTGATACCGGCTGCCCTTGGATGACTCGGGCTGATCCTGCCTCGCTTGGTGTCTGGTTCTGTCACGCGAGCACGACAGCCCCCTTTGTGCTTCACGCCCTTGGCCTTGGGCTTCTTCTCTTACGGGTCGGCAGCGGAAGCTTCGAGGAGGAGGCGCCCTTCCTCAGCCCTGGCGCATTTGGTCGCCAAGTTGAACAGCTCCAGGGATGTGCACAGGTCTTCATGCATTGCTAGCTCCTCCTTCATCTTGACGTCACACACGCCATCGGAGAAGGCTGAGATGATGGCTTCCTCAGTCACCCTGGGGATCTTGAGGCGGGCGTTGTTGAAGCGCTGGATGTACTTCTGCAGGGTCTCTCCTGGCTGCTTCTTGATGTGGCGCATGTCGCTCACGGCCGGAGGCCGGTCGCGAGTGCCTTGGAAGTTGGCGATGAAGTGGGTGTGCATCTCGTCCCAGGAGGAGATCGTGTCGGGAGCCAGGTTCAGGAGCCAGGTTTGGGCTCCGTCCTTGAGCGCCATGGGGAACCAATTCGCCATGACCTTTTAGTCCCCGTTGGCGGCTTCGATGCCCAACTCGTAGAGCTAAAGGAACTCCGCGGGGTCGGCAGTGCCGTCGTCAGAGGCGAGGAGGCAGGTGTCTCGCTTGAACTTGCTGGGCCATGCGACACTGCGTGAGCCTCGGGCGGTGAAAGCGCGGCAGCCTGCGATGGCCACGGGGCTCTCTGCTGATCCGGAGCTTGCTCTTGTGGATTCCCGCGCACCGCTGCCTGGAGCAGCGCGGGGTCTCGACGCGGTGGCGCTGGAGCGTGGTCGCGGCGCTCCGGTGCTGGGAGCACGCGAGCTCCTTCTTGGGGACGAGGGATCTCCTGGCAGCTCCTTTCTTGTTGCTCGGGCGGCGGACGCGTAGGGTCTTGGCCCAGGGCCACGCGCCTTGGAGCCAGGTCGCCTTCTTGGGGAGGAGGTGGCGGGGGCACCTCCGGTTCCCTGCCTCCCGCGCAGGGTGAAGGGCGAGGCAACAAGAGGGACGGCTCGGGGGAGCCCCCTGCGGCGTGGACGAGCTCGGTGATGCAGTCGAGCTACTCCTCGTAGACGTCGTCGACAGGGAGGTAGCGCAGGAGCTCGTTTGCCGCGTTGAGCGCGGCTCGAGCCTCCATGGGAGCGCGATGCACGTGGGACGAAGAACCAGCAGGGGCGAGCAAAGGAGTAGCAGTGCGGCCTTCTCGCCTCACCGATGGATGCAGGGACAAGGCCTACTACTCGTTCCCCGCCGGGCCGGTGGCGGTGTTGGCGGCAGGCGATGGGGAACGACGGGGGTGTCCGCCGACGGGAGCTGTCTGGGCGACTCGAGCGGCGCGAGCGGCCCGACGCTCGGCGAGCGTCAGCCATGGACACGACGGAAGATCACACGCGACCAGCGGAAGAAAGATTCTGGCACACCCCAACCTGGCGCGCTAAATGTCAGATTTCGGTTTCCGGCAGACCCTTGAGGTTCGAACACTGGGGTGCGCGCGGAGATCTTTCCCCTACCAGCTCACGCGTTGATGGTTTGCAAGGGATCTAAACTATGAACGAAGAACAGCACAAGAGACACAAGGTTTATACTGGTTCGGGCCACCGTTGTGGTGTAATGCCCTACTCTAGTGTGCGGTGTGGTGGATTGCCTCTGGGGCTGATGAAGAACAGTACAAAGGAACAACAGCCTCGCGAGGGGCTGTTCTTGAGCTGGCGCGATGGACTGCTTGGGTGAGTCCAGTCGCTTCTCTCTCTCTCTCTCTCTCTCTCTCTCTCTCTCTCTCTCTCTCTCTCTACGGCAGGTCCTCTCTCTGGTTCTGTTAGTGCAGTCCAAATTCGATCAGTTCAATCTGTCTTCTTCTTCGTTTGGTGGCTAGTCCTATTTATAGAGGGAGGCCCTGGGCCTCTTCCCAAATAATGAGCAGGAAGGGCGCCAACAACTGGCCATATTGAAGGGGAACATCTAGTACCCTTATCCTGACTAAAGTTGGTCCTCGGCTGCCAAAGGCTCTGACGGTGATACTGTCCTGGGCTCCATGATGACCTCCTTCCTGCTGCTCTGCTGGTCTTGGTCTTGTTGCACCGAAGCGGTAACCTTTGCCTGATGCCTTGGCCTGTGCTTGCCTCCTTTGCACCAAAGGGGAAACGAGGACACTGCGCAGGCTGGCGCCCGCCTGATCTCGGTCGTCATTGCTTGCGTCATGGGGCACCCTCGTGGGGTACCCCGCCTTGATCTCTCCGCCTCCTCGTGAGCCTGCCTGACGAGGCTGCCCCTGAGGAAGGTTCCTGTCGTCCGCCCCGTGAGGCTTGGCCCCTCGCAAGGGTCTTGTGCTTGAGCTGATGAAGCTGGGCCGCGCTGGGCCCCCACTTGAGCCACGCCGCAGCAGGCGAGTGCAAGTCACAGGGACCCCTGCCCTGAACACCGGCTAATATCGGGTTCGGGCCACCGTTGTGGTGTAATACCCTACTCCAGTGTGGTGTGGTGGATTGCCTCTCGGGCTGTGGGTGAACAGTACAAGGGAAGAACAGACTCCTGAGGAGAGGTGTTCTTGTGCTTGGTGGGTGTGAGGATGAACTGAATGAGTTCGAGGTGAGATCTACTGTGGTGGGTAGTCCTATTTATAGAGGCCCTGGTCCTCTCCCCAAATATTGAGCGGGAAGGGATCCAACAATGGCCAATTTGAAAGGGGACAACTAGTACAAGCTATCCTGACTAAAGGCGGTCCTCGCCTGCCAAAGCCTCTGGTGGTGACGCTGTCTTGGGCTCCACGGGGACCTCCGTCCTGCCGTCCTGCTGGTCTTGATCTCGTTGCACCGATATGGAAACCTTTGCCTGATGCCTCGGTACTCATCGACTGGGCTTGCCTCCTTGGCACCAAAGAGGAAACGAGGACACTGTGCACGCTGGCGCCTGCCTGGTCTTGGTCAACATGGCTGACGTCGTAGGAACCTCGCGAGGTTTGTCTTGCCTTGATCTCTCCGCCCCTCGTGAGCCAGCCTAGTGAGGCCGCCCCCGAGGAGGTCTTCTGTCGTCCGCCTTGCGAGGCTTGGCCCCTCGCGAGGGTCTTGAGTGATTGCTGGTGAAGACGGGCCGTACTGGGCCGCGAGTGGAGCCATGTCGCGGGCCGCAGGCAGGCAAGTCTGGGGACCCCCGTTCCCAGAACACCGACAACGCTCTACGCCGGCAAGTCCCAATCCCCAGGCAAGCTTCGGCCGTCGCTTGTATGCCAGGTCGCGATGATGTGGTCAAGGCCAGGAGGTGAGCGGCCCAAGGTCCGGTAAAAGCTCCTGAGGCGCGATGCTCAAGAGGTCCCCTTTGGCGTGCAAGCAGCTTCCTGAAAGCCGAAAAGGAAGGCATCATTGCCGGAGCAAGGCTGCGAGAGTCGAAAATTCCAGACAGCGGCCTGGCGCTAACTCGTATAGGCGACTTATCTTAACGAGCCTGAGGTGATTCCTTTGCGTGGCGCTTGATTATGCTTTAGCAGTGGTGCTACTACGTAGGGCTCACACCGGGCTCCCCTTTCCTCGCTCATCTAAGTGCTCTACGTCCTTGGGTCCCGACCCTCGAGCGAGGCTCAGCCGCTGCTGGTATGCCAGGTTGCGATGCCATGGTCAAGGCCAGGGGGTGAGGGCTGGAGAGTCAGTAGGAGCTCTTGAGGCGCGGTGCTTAGTAGTCCCCCCCCCCCTTTAACATGCAAGCGAATTGCATAAAAAGGGACGGCTGACGGTGCCACCTCTAGTTAAGCTTTGGAGATTCCTATGGGTTAGTTCGAGAGGAGAATATAACTCATAACCGCATTTGCTGTCCTGCCGCTGATCTTTCCGCAAGAAGATGAAGGCACTGGGGACCTGGTGAGGTGACGTGCATGGGGCCGGCCGCGAGTCAGAGCTCAATCTCTCAGATTTGTCAGCGTTGCAGGGACGGACCCGAGCACAAGCGCCGTGCCAAAACGTGTAACCCTCATTACAGGATGAGTAGGAGACTGGTCAGCAACGCGGGAGGCCGTGAAGGGCAATAAACAATAGGTAAACATGTGATAACATAAATCATCTCATGGAAGGAGGTAAAGCTAGTTCTGATAGATGCAAGAACGATACATGCCCCTGGGACAGACCCACGTGGCCTGGGGATGATGCGGCCCGAGGGGCGCCCCCAATAGAGCGACAAAAAAATGCAAGAAATATACATGCCGCAGGGACGAGCCCATGCGATCTGGGGATAATGCAGCCTGAAGGGCGCCCCCAACTGAATAAACCGGAAAATGTCACCTGGCACCGTTGCTGAAGAGATGTTGAAGTAGCTGAAGACGCGTGCTGAAGAAGTTGTTCCTCACGAGCCGCCTGGGTCCTGAACCTCGGGAGGCTCTAGAGGCTCATGAAGAATCATCGCCATCTCCGCCGGGACCACCTAGTGCCTGGCCTCCTGAGCCGCCATGATGCTATGTAGGCGGCGCTGGTAGGTAACAGCTGCATTCGACAGGCCAAAGGGCATGCAAACGTAGCTGTGAGGTGGGCCCTCACACCAACCAGCGTGCGATGGCCAGAAGCGCTCCCGGGATGCGGCCCTGTTGAGCCCTGGAATGTTGACGTAGACGCGCAGCTTGTTGTCCTCGCCGGGATATGGAGCTGCGCCACATGGTGGGCGGCGGTCGCCGCTGTCGGATCACGGGTTCCGGCATTTCGCTCGAGGTTCGAACACTGGGGTGCGCGCAGAGATTTCCTCCCTACCGATCTACGCCCTAGCTCGCTAAGATCTTGCGAACACAAAGACACAAGATTTATACTGGTTCGGGCCACCGTTGTGGTGTAATACCCTACTCCAGTGTGGTGGTGGTGGATTGCCTCTTGGGCTGATGATGAACAGTACAAGGGGAAGAACAGGCTCCTAAGGTTGAGGTGTTCTACGAGCTAGCGGGTGCAAGGATGGTGTGGATCCAGTCCAAGCTCCCCCCTACCGTGGTGTCTAGTTCTACTTATATAGGCCCTGGTCCTCTTCCCAAATATTGAGCGGGAAGGGAGCCAACAACGGCCAATTCGAAGGGGGACAACTAGTACAACTTATCCTGACAAAAGCGGTCTTCGCCTGCCTGTGGAAAGCTCTTGTGGTAACGCCGTCTTGGGCTCCACGGTGACCTCTGTCCTGCCGTCCGGCTGGTCTTGGTCTCGTTGCACCGATATGGGAACCTTTGCCTGTTGCCTTGGTACTCCGCACCTGCGCTGGCCTCCTTAGCATCAAAGAGGAAACAAGGACGCTGCACGCGCTGGCGCCCACCTGCGCCCGCCTAATCTTCATCGTCATGGCTCACGTCACGAGAGCCTCGCGAGGTTTGCCCTGCCTTGATATCTCCGCTCCTCGCGAGGCAGCCTGGTGAGGCCGCTCCTGAGGGGGTCTTGCGTCGTCCCCCTCGCGAGGCTTGGCCCCTCGTGAGGGTCTTGGTTGCCTTGTTGATGGAAATGGGCCGTACATGCCTGCAGCACAGCCACGCCGTGGGTCGCAGGCAGGCAAATCTAGGGACCCCCGTTCCCAGAACACCGACAGTAGACCCCGGGCCGAAGGTGCGCTCGGGCTTGGCTTCGCGGCGAAGCCAAAGGTCAAGCACGAAGCACCGCAGGCCCCTAAAGCCTGCGACCTTGGTCGACGCGTGGCGGTTGATTGGACGTGGGCATCTCCACTTCCCCACGCTGCCTCAGCAACTGCTCGGTTTGACAAGTCCCTGCGACATGTAAGGAAAATCCCATTACCTGTGATCGTGGGAGGCGCCGGTTGGCCTTCTTCCGCTATAAATGGGGAGGGGGGGGGGGGGGCGGAGCACCCGTCGCCCTTCTCTTCTCAGTTCACTTGCTTCTTCCTACTTGCTCCACCGCTAGCAGCAATGGCGCCATCGAAGAGGTTCTCCTCCGTGGAGAAGGGCGAGGCTCCTTGGGAGGGACCCGGCTCCCCGGCGCCCAAGCAAGGACGTGGCCGTCCGCGCAAGCATGTCGCGACCCCCGCCGTGGCCCCCGGCTCTCGGGGTGGCGCCGTAGTGCGTGGCAGGAGTCACTCTGGTCGCGGCAGTCCTGTCGACGAAAGGAGACGCGCCGTGGTTGCGCGACCTCCCCGACCGCGGTTCCATGCGTCAGAGGTGCTGCCGGAGTTTGTTGTCTGGTCGGAGGATCCGGCCGGCAGCTGGCTCCAGCTCCCCCGCTTCTTTGCCGACGAGCTGCCGGCCTCCGGTCCAGGCGGGCTCTGGCTGCAGGCAGACGGTTGCTGCAGCCGGGCTTCTTGGGTCGCGGTCGAGGTCTCCGTCGCGGGCAACATAGCTCTGGCCCGCGGTTGGCAGACGTTCGCCCGCGCGCGCGGCCTGGGCAGGCGGTGCACCCTCCACTTGAAGTTCGACGGCGACGTGACCCTCTATGTGAGGGTGTTCGGGGAAGGCGGTCGCCGCGCCGGATGCTGCCCCGAGGTGAACGACGGCGAGGAGGTGCTCGGCCTTGGCGATGGTCGGGACGAGGAGGAGGACGAACCCGCCGGCCGCGCCTCGTCTGGCTATGGTGGCTCCTCCCTTGGCAACAGTTCCAGCAGCGGTGGCCTTGACTAGCCGTCACGCCGCCGCGCCCGCTTCGAAGGTGGTAGCGGGTCGTCTCGTCGCCGCGCATCGGTGAAGCGCGAGGGGGGGGGGGGTCCGACTAGACCCGGGACGTCGCCAAGGCCCCGCCCCCGTCGGCTGCTGCAGGGGCGAGCGTCGCTTTTGTCTTGTTCCCCTTTTCCTTCCAGCATCGAAATGAAACCAGCATGGGCCCAGAGGGGTGTGTATCAAACCATAACTTATTAACCATTATGCTATGCTTGTTGTTCAGCGCTGTGTTGCTATTTTGCGCAAAGATATCTTAGCCTGGTGCATTCGGGGCGCCCTCCTCCTTACGAGGCGTTTATTTCCTTGTGTCCATCTTGACCTAGTGGTATGCGATTGCTCAGGAACTGCCAAAATTTCGTTAGGGAGTTTGCCAGGAGACTTGTCGTTCACCCAAGCCTTGACCCGGCGCTTTGTATCGCTATACCTGAGGGGCACGGATTAGGAGAGATGTGCCAGCTTTCGGGCTCGAACGAGGGTGGCTTGCAAGAAGGCAGAGGGAAGGAAAAGCGCTCAAGAGAAGGCAGAGGGAAGAAAAACGCTCGCGAGGGCACCTGCCTAGCCCCCCTCACGAGGTATGCGAGAGAGAGAATACGAGCGAACCAGAGCCAAAAAATGCGGCAAGAGGTGGGGGAATCGAATCAGCAAGGAACACCAGAAGCAAACTTCGATTAAGGAAAAGCGAGCCAACTACGGAAAGCAAACGAAAAGCCGCGTCCGGCACCTAATCTCGTCTTCAAGTCTGCTCACGAGCACGGAGCTAAGTGCTGCCACTAGGCGTGGGAGGGAGCCCCAGGGCCTGAGGCCGGCGCTCCTGAGACTCCGGGGCATGTACAGCCCCACTCATTATTACGTGAGAGTGTCACGGGCGGCGATTCTTCACAGGCACCGGGCCTTCTTCACAGGCTCTGGGCCTTTCTTCACAGGCTCTGGGCCTTGCTTCACAGGCTCCGGGCCTTGCTTCATGGGTACAACTATCGGAGGTGCTGGATGTTCCAGGCGTTCTGGATGGGTATCGCGTCCTGCGTCTCCAGGCACGCGGCGCCAGGCCTGGAGACATGGACGACCCTGAACGGGCCCTCCCACATGGGTGAAAGCTTGTGCAGTCCTTCCCTGGAGAGGACCCGCCTCAGGACGAGGTCGCCCGCCTCGAGCATCCTGGAGCGGATTGTAACGCCCCGGATACAACTTTCCATATTAGTAACTCCAACTCTTGCCTTTTCCGGAGATGCGATATGTTTTTCCTTCGTGGTTGGGTTTTTGTCTTTTGTTTTGCATTTTGTTCATGTCATGCATCTCATCTCATCGCATCTTTTGCATTGCATCAGCACTCGTTGCTGCCATTGTTTTAAAACTTGCATCCGCTCCTAGTTGCCGCGTCCCTCCTTGCTTCCGTTGACCGTTCCAAGACCAATCGGGTTTTCGCTTCCCTCTTGGCCGTGACCACCTAACCTCTCTTGTCACTGAGCCCTTACACACAAGGTCGCGTCAAACTCTGCCGGAAGCCGACCCGCTCAGTCATTACCATTGAATTCATATCATCCCCAAACATCTATAAATATCTGCGTTTAGTTGTTGGACTCCCCTAAGCCATTTATCTCGACCGTTCGATTTTAATCCGATGATCCAAATGCCCCTCCTATTTACCTACTTGCTATATAAATAGACCCCAACCCTAGGATCTAGGGATCATGTCCCATCCTTCCCATTCCATCGCGCCGCCACCCCCCTTGTCCTCTCCACATCGGGATCCCTCCCGATCCATTCTACCCAACCAGATCGCACCCACCACCTCCCTCGTAAATGGCGCGCCCATCCTCGGCAGTCCAAACCAGATCAGCCGACCGCAAGACACCTCCCTGCTCGATCTTGTGCTCGAGGCGCCCGAGTTCCTCGCCTCGCTTGTCCGTGGAAATGAGCAGGAGCTTCGTCCATGGCGCCTCCTTGTGCTTCCTCTCGCTGCCCAAGACGAACGCCTCCATCCTCGGCCTCGTGCCACCCCGAGCCTCCTCAAGGCCAAGGCGTCCCAGCCACTGGACCGTGCCCCGCCGACCCCAGCAGAGAATCCAGCCGGCGCTCGACCTTCATCTTCTCTTCTGCTCTGTTTCTCTCCTTCCCTTCGATCTCTCTCATGATATCCCTCTCTCTCGTACTTCACAGCTCTTGAGCGCCCGCCCGCTCGTGGAAGCTGCCAACGTCGCCTCACGGCCCGAGATCCGCCATCCTCGACGCCTCCTCGTCGGATCACGCCGTCAAGTCTCCGTCCCCGTTGCTCGCGTGTGCTCCATCGCCGGGGCAAGTCGCCGGCGCCCTGCATCCTCTGCTTCGAGCCCCGTCCTGCATCGAGCGTGTGCTCGTGGCTAAGAGGAGAAGCAGCGCTCCTCTGCTCCAGGTCTCCCTGTTGACCGCACGCCCGAGGACCTCGTCGCGCGGCTCCGTCGTCCTGCCAAGTCCCGCGCCGCCATGCCCGACCTCACCTCTGCTTCGTCCGGTTCAAGCAAACGAGCGACCGCTACTGCCCCGTTTGCGTTGACCCGTTCCCGCACGCGCCTGGGCCGCATCCCGCGCCAAGGCCCAGCGCGCCAGCCTCTCCTTCCATCGGCCTCTCCACCGATTGGGCTCGGCCTTATGCCTGGTGTTTTGTTCCACTCTTGCCGCCCTAGTTTCCGTCATATCGGTATTATGTTCCTGGATTTTGCGTCCCTAACGCGGTTGAGTGATTTATGGGACCCCCTTGACAGTTCGCTTTGAATAAGACTCCTCCATCAAGGCCCAACCTTGGTTTTACCATTTGCCTCACCACCACCTACACCCTTTCCCTTGGGTCGGCCAACCCGAGGGTCATCTTTATTTAGCCCCCCCCCCCGGGCCAGTGCTTCTCTAAGTGCTGGTTCGAACCGAGCTGCCTGCGGGGCCACCTTGGGGAAACTTGAGGCTTGGTTTTACTCGTAGCTAGTCTCATCCGGTGTTGCCCTCAGGAAAAGAAATGAGCAGCTCCTATCGGGATTTTACGGCACATCGGGCGGCTTTGCTGGTCTTGTTTTATTGCTGTCGAAATGTCTTGTAGCCGGATTCCGAGACTGATCGGGTCTTTCCGGGAGAAGGAATATCCTTCGTTGATCGCGAGAGCTTATCATGGGCTAAGTTGGGACACCCCTGCAGGTATAAACTTTTCGAGAGCCGTGCCAGCGGTTATGTGGCGAGATGGGAATTTGTTAATATCCGGTTGTAGTAAACTTGAAGTAAACTCTTCTAAAATACACCAACCGTTAATGCGTAACCATGAGTGTCTCCTTTCGGGTTGATCGAGAGGAGAACACGGATTCGGGTTATGTCGGACGTAAGTAGGAGTTCAGGATCACTTCTTGATCATTACTAGTTGTGAGCGTTCCCTTGTTTCTCTTCTCGCTCTCATTTGCGTATGTTAGCCACCATATGTGCTTAGTCGCTGCTGCAACCTCACCACTTTACCCCTTCCTTTCCCTTTAAGCTTTGCTAGTCTTGATACCCATGGTAATGGGATTGCTGAGTCCTCGTGGCTCACAGATTACTACACCAACAGTTGCATGTTCAGGTTCGCGATGATTATGACGCGAGAGCGATGTTTACTTGTTTTGGAGTTCTTCTTCTGCTTCTTCGATCAGGGGATAGGTTCTGTGTCGGCACTGGGCTAGCAGGGTGGATGTCGTTTGAGTTTCTGTTTATGATTCATCCGTAGTCGAATGTTGTTCTTGTATGTTGTATTGTTGTATTCTGGTGACTTTGTATGTATTGGATGTATCCCCACTATTATGTAATGTTGATGTAATGATATCCACCTTGCAAAAGCGTTTCAATATGCGGTTCTATCCTTGGTGGGACCTTCGAGTCTCTTTAGGATAGTATCGCATATTGGGCATGACAAGTTGGTATCAGAGCCTCGACCGACCATAGGAGCCCCCTTGTTTGTTGGCCGTTGTTGAGTCTAGAAGAAAACCATTTTGAGTTTTAGGATTATATATCGGAGAGTAGGATTCTTTTTACTCCTCAGTCCCTTCGTCGCTCTGGTCAGGCCTCCTGACGTAGATGTTTTGTCTTTTCTCTCCTCAAATTTCACGATTTTTTTTAGGATCACGTGGGTATCTTGGGATCGTTCCGATAGTCTTGTGATGAGAACATTCTTCTTGGTGCCTCCTGCCATTTAGGGGTTGTGGCAGTGTCCCGGGGAGTTGAGCTCCAAGGTGTTGTCGTCACAATTTTATCGTTGCAGTTCTGGAATACCTGAGTTTTGCCGACATCGAAAATCTCATTTATGCAGTTGTTGGTGAGATAACCTCGACGCCACCCAAGATCTTTGGGGAGTTCGGGAGTATTGCCATAACTTGTATAACGGATGCTTTTGAAGGTTGAGGTACACGATTTCGGAGTTTTCTTGGTTATGTGTTGACGGATGGATACAATTTGGATCTAGGTATTATTAGTTTGGGTGATATATTTTGTGTCCCTGTATCCCCAACACCAGATTGCATAACCAGAAAGTTTAGGTTTATAGGTGGGAATTCAAGTAGCTCCTAGAATATCTTTCCGGCGGATGCATGATATGGGATTAGGGTAAATCTCTATCATATGTATTTGTTCGGCTTATTACGCAAGCCAAATCCTTTGTTTTGTTTTATTTGTGGTATTCGAGTTGCTTCGATGTCAAATGTTGAATCCATACCTTTCCTAAACGGTGTTCTCATATTGCTATGTGAATACTAATCCTTCTTGATCATCGAGGTCGTCATGTTAAAATTTTTTCCCCAACCGACGTGCTTCTCTTCAAGTGGATCCGATCATTTTCAACATCTGCGAGATCAATTCTAAGTTTTCTCAACGGTGTTTGTTTCATCCATCCCAAGTTGTCTTTGTTTTCCTGCCCTCCCACCCCTTTTTCTTCAAGGACTCAGATTTCTTAATCATGTATCCTTTTATTTGTGGGAAGTCTCTTCATTCTTTTCCTTCAATGTTCTTATCCGGTGATTTCCCATGAAGATGCTCAACAGTTTCAAGTTCATCATCCTTCATTGTTGTTTCTTCTCCGGTGGATCCAATTCAAGCTTTCGATATTCATCATATTCCTTTCCTCGCTTTCTAATGATTTCTCATGCCGATGCACCTCTTAATCATTCACTTCTTCCTATTCATTTGTTCTGGAGTGCTGAAAATATCTCACAAGACTTGTGTTTCCATTCTCAATCCGTTCGAGATATTTCGAGGGTGTTATCTCATTCAAGCCATTTAATTCTTCCGGTGCAATCTTTATTTCAAGCAATCTTTCGACGATGTTTCTTTCGAGTGGGCCCTAACCCACAGGTCTTTTCCCAGGATCTTACCTGACTCTTCTAATTACCAGGAGCCATTCGCAAATTCATTTCCAAGTTTTACGTAAGAATGAATTTTCATCAATCATATGTCTTTCTCCAAAATCTTTCAAATTCTTTCGTCGTTGGTTCAACCTTTCTAATTTTCATTCTGGAGTGTCTCGACAATTCAGGGTGATGTTTCTCATCGTCATTCTCAACATTTGAAGACCGAAGAAGAGTTTCTCTTAAATCTTGCTCCATTCTCTGCAAGATTCATCGTTCAAGTTTGATGCCATCCTCCCATAATTGTTTTTGATTGTGGAATTCTTTTCAACCATCTAGATGGTTTCAGGAGTCTTTTCAGTTTGATTCTCCGGAGCCCCTCATCTCAGAATTATTCATTCAAGCTTTCAGCTCTCGTTCTCCAAATCTTACCGGTGCATCATTCAAGTATTATCTAATCAGTTCATGATCTCTTCGTTCTCATGTATCTAAATCCTCTCAAGTATCTTTGTTTTCTTTTTCTCCAATTCTTCCCGATGAATTGTGCCTTTGCTACGTTCATTTTCAATTCTTATGGTGGTTCGTTCAAGAGTTCTCTTCCTTCGTTATCATATAGATTCATCCGTTCTTTCCAATCCTACCGGTGGTTTGTTGAAGACATTCCCAAGTTTGCGCTATATCTCTCTTAATCCTTTCTACGGCAATAAGTAGTATGCCAAATCCATTGCTTGTCATCAATTTAATTTGATGAAGGATAAGCATACAATAAATCTTATTCTCATTTCCTCGAGTTGATTAATTCTTTTCTTCCGGAGATTGTTCATGATGAAGTAATTCTAGTTAAGTGTTTTCATCTTTTCTTTTAGGAGTTCCAAGTCCTCTCGGTTATATAATCGCGAAGCTCCATCTAAATCATTGCAAGGTTTCACCTTGTGTCTTCAACTTCTCTTTCTTTTTATCATCCTTGTATTACCGGAGTTCTTCATGGAGGTTCTACATGATGGTTTGTCAAGGATTCTTTTCATTCTTCAATTGTTCTTCAACATTTTCTCGAAGTTATGATCCGCCAAGCTATACTCAAAATTAAACATGGTGCTCAACACATGTTTTGTTTTGAGGAGCTCAAGTATTCTTCTTTTGCATTTCGAAGTGCAATTCTTTCTACCTTATCTTTTGAGATGGTGTTATGTCATCCTTGGCAATTTCTCCTCGTGCTTCATGATTCACATGTTGTCAAGAATGAGGTATTTAAATCCATCAATCTCTCCATTGGAGTTATCTTGGGTTATATTTCACCTACAGCCTTCCCTAAGGAATGTAGCTATTTGTGGTGCTTACAAATGATCCAATTTTCTCCTTCTCATCTCGGTGAAGAAGTTTTTCATCTCTTGATTGCTCTCAATCAAATCAATGGTTTTCCATTAATGGCCGGTTGTCACCTCATAGTGTTGAGATGTTTCCATAAGCCCACTACAAGCTTGTGCTTTTCGTTGTTGATTTTGCAACAACTCCGTTCAATTCTTCTTGCAAGGGTGCTTTCCAAGCTCTTTTGTGGCAGAATTGGCATTTTCTTCTCCATTCTTATTCCAATGACCGATCTTCTATTCTTTCTCCCGGAGGCTTTGTGATGTTGCTCTCTTCACCCAACACCTCGTTTTGTCAAGAGATCATGTTATTTTCTTGCTTATCCATTTAACCGGAGTGTTGTGTCATCTCTTCAAGTTCTTTTCATCTTATCAAGTTTTCCTTCTTCTTTCAGTCGGAGTGCTGCCCAAATTATATCAATCTTATTCCTTCCTATCTTGTTTTAACCGGAGTGGTTTCAGTATCTATCTTATCACTAAAACTCTTGGTTCTCGTTGTATCCCTTGTTCCTCTTTTCTAACGGAGTGTTTTCAATTTTGCTCATATTCGTTGTTTTTCTTTCTTTCATTTTGCTCAACATCTCAAGGTTCATGGTTTCACTCGTCTGTCGAAGAACCAACTTAGTTTTACCTCTTGTCTTCCTCTTTCTTTTCTCTCCGGTGCCATCCTAGATCTCGGGACGAGATCCTCTCGTAGTGGTGGAGTGTTGTAACGCCCCGGATACAACTTTTCATATTAGTAACTCCAACTCTTGCCTTTTCCGGAGATGCGATATGTTTTTTCCTTCGTGGTTGGGCTTTTGTCTTTTGTTTTGCATTTTGTTCATGTCATGCATCTCATATCATCGCATCTTTTGCATTGCATCAACACTCGTTGCTGCCATTGTTTTAAAACTTGCATCCGCTCCTAGTTGCCGCGTCCCTCCTTGCTTCCGTTGACCGTTCCAAGACCAATCGGGTTTCGCTTCCCTCTTGGCCGTGACCACCTAACCTCTCTTGTCATTTGGCCCCCCCTCGCAGCGTCCGAAACCTGCCCGGAAGCCGACCCGCTGAGTCATTACCATTGAATTCATATCATCCCCAAACATCTATAAATATCTGCGTTTAGTTGTTGGACTCCCCTAAGCCATTTATCTCGACCGTTCGATTTTAATCCGATGATCCAAATGCCCCTCCTATTTACCTACTTGCTAGATAAATAGACCCCAACCCTAGGATCTAGGGATCATGTCCCATCCTTCCCATTCCATCGCTACCGCCACCCCCTTGTCCTCTCCACATCGGGATCCCTCGATCCATTCTACCCAACCAGATCGCACCCACCACCTCCCTCGTCGTGCGCGCCCATCCTCGAGCAGTCCAAACCGCATCAGCCAGCCGCAGCACCTCCCTGCTCGATCTTGTGCTCGAGGCGCCCGAGTTCCTCGCCTGCTGTCCGTGGAAATGAGCAGGAGCTCGTCCATGGCGCCTCCTTGTGCTTCCTCTCGCTGCCCAAGACGAACGCCTCCATCCCTCGGCCTCGTGCCACCCCGAGCCTCCTCGCGCCGGCGTCCCAGCCACCTGGACCGTGCCCCGTCGACCCCGCAGCAGAACCAGGTCGCGACGCCCCTGACCTTCATCTTCTCTTCTGCTCTGTTTTCTCTCCTTCCCCTTCAATCTCTCTCATGATCTCCCTCTCTCTATGTACTTCACCGCTGCAGGAACGGCCGCCGCTCGTGGAAGCTGCCAACGTCTGCCTCTGGCCCAGATCCGGCCATCCCCGACGCCTCCTCGTCGGATCACGCCGTCAAGTCTCCGTCCCCGTCGCTCGCGTGTGCTCCATCGCCGGGGCAAGTCGCCGGCGCCCTGCTTCCCTCTGAGTCTGAGCCCCTGCATCGAGCGTGTGCTTTCGTGGCTACGAGGAGAAGCGGCGCTCCTCTTGCTCCAGGAGTCTCCCGTTGACCAGACGCCCAGACCTCGTCAGCGGCTCCGTCGTCCTGCCAAGTCCCGCGCCGCCATGCCCGACCTCACCTTTGCTTCGTCCGGTTCAAGCAAACGAGCGACCGCTGCTGCCCCGTTTGCGTTGACCCGTTCCCGCACGCGCCTGGGCCGCATCCCGTGCCAAGGCCCAGCGCGCCAGCCTCTCCTTCCATCGGCCTCTCCACCGATTGGGCCTGGCCCATGGGTGAGCAGCCCCAGCGCCCCTCCTCTTGTTTTTTTCACCCATCGGGCCAGCCAGATTCGGCCCGGTGTAGTATTTTTTCAGATCTGCGATTTTAGCATTTATCCGGGATTTTCAGAATTGCGAGAAAAACCCTCATGTTCATACATTTAATATCTCACAAACCATGCATCGGATTAAAACAACTTATATATGAAAACTGCTTAGTTTTTCATCTAGTTTAATAATATGCCATTTTCATCCCATGTTAAAATGTTTAAAATGCTGTTTGGTTAAATTTGCATAAATGCCATGCTAAAATGATTTATTTCATAACTAAATAACCGTAGCTCCAATTTTAATAAACTTTATATGTAAACGGGGTGGAAAAATGCCTAGTTTAACATGGTGCAGCTTATTTTCCTGTTTAACAACAATAAAATATGTTTTAGGACAGAACAGTAGCAAATTCGAAATATGCACATGAGGATTTTCCGGAATTGTTGTTTGTTATTTCCGGCCTCATTTAAACTTGCCTAAATAGATAGTTTATTTATGCTTCACCTTGCCATGTTTAACAACATTTAATATTGTTGAGTAGCTTATAACGAGATCAAACTAAATAATTGCATGTGGTGTTTCGTCGATATGCAACTTCGTTGCATATCGAGCTCCACTTAACTTGTAGCATCGTTTGTTGCACTTTGCCATGCCATGCTCTTCAAACCGGACATGCATCATACTTGATTGTGCATCGTGCCATGTTTATGCTTGTGCATTTATCATGTTGTTTGTTTCTTTCCGGTGTTGCTTCTCAGTTCCGGTAATGTTGCGATTGTGAGGATTCGTTCGACTACTCCCGTTCATCTTCTTCATGGATTCGGTCTTCTTCCTAGCGGGATTTCAGGCAAGATGACCGTCACCTTAGATCTCATTACTATCATTGCTATGCTAGTTGCTTCGTTCTATCGCTATGCTGCGTTACCTACCACTTGCTGCTCAAGCCTCCCAAATTGCCATGAACCTCTAACCGTTGTCACCCTTCCTAGCAAACCGTTGTTTGGCTATGTTACCGCTTTTGCTCAGCCCCTCTTATAGCGTTGCTAGTTGCAGGTGAAGATGAAGATTGCTCCATGTTGGTTTATATTTATGTTGGGATATCACAATATCTCTTATATTATTAATGCATCTATATACTTGGTAAAGGGTGGAAGGCTCGGCCTTATGCAGTGTTTTGTTCCACTCTTGCCACCCTAGTTTCCGTCATATCGGTATTATGTTCCCGGATTTTGCGTCCCTAACGCGGTTGGGTGATTTATGGGACCCCCTTGACAGTTCGCTTTGAATAAGACTCCTCCAGCAAGGCCCAACCTTGGTTTTACCATTTGCCTCACCACCACCTACACCCTTTCCCTTGGGTCGGCCAACCCGAGTGTCATCTTTATTTAGCCCCCCTGGGCCAGTGCTTCTCTAAGTGCTGGTTCGAACCGAGCTGCCTGTGGGGCCACCTTGGGGAAACTTGAGGCTTGGTTTTACCCGTAGCTAGTCTCATCCGGTGTTGCCCTGAGAACGAGACATGTGCAACTCCTATCGGGATTTGTCGGCACATCGGGCGGCTTTGTTGGTCTTGTTTTATTGCTGTCGAAATGTCTTGTAGCCGGGATTCCGAGACTGACCGGGTCTTCAGGGAGAAGGAATATCCTTCGTTGATCGCGAGAGCTTATCATGGGCTAAGTTGGGACACCTTGAGGTATAAACTTTCGAGCCGTGCCAGCTGTTATGTGGCAGATGGGAATTTGTTAATATCCGGTTGTAGTAAACTTGAAGTAAACTCTTCTAAAATACACCAACCGTGTGCGTAACCATGAGTGTCTCTTTTCGGGTTGATCGAGAGGAGAACACGGTTTTACGGGTTATGTCGGCGTAAGTAGGAGTTCAGGATCACTTCTTGATCATTACTAGTTGACGAACGTTCCCTTGTTTCTCTTCTCGCTCTCATTTGCGTATGTTAGCCACCATATGTGCTTAGTCGCTGCTGCAACCTCACCACTTTACCCCTTCCTTTCCCTTTAAGCTTTGCTAGTCTTGATACCCATGGTAATGGGATTGCTTGAGTCCTCGTGGCTCACATTACTACACCAACATTGCAGGTTCAGGTTTGCGATGATCACGGCCAGCGAGAGCGACGTTTACTTGTTTTGGAGTTCTTCTTACGCTTCTTCGATCGGGGATAGGTTCGGTCGGCCTGGGCTAGCAGGGTGGATGTCGTTTGAGTTTCTGTTTATGATTCTTCCGTAGTCGGATGTTGTTCTTGTATGTTGTATTGTTGTATTCTGGTGACTTTGTATGTACTGGATGTATCCCCACTATTATATAATGTTGATGTAATGATATCCACCTTTCAAAAGCGTTTCAATATGCGGTTCTATCCTTGGTGGGACCTTCGAGTCTCTTTAGAATAGTATCGCATATTGGGCGTGACACGGATGTTGCGGCAGTGGTATCGCCGCAGCGCCTACTGGTACCTTGCCGCCCTCAGTGCAGCTTCGCGATGATGTTCCTCCCCCAGCACGAGGTCCATCCCCCGCGTGGAGTCCTGCTGCGTTTCATCAAATGTCAGGACCCGTGCGGAGCGATGCTTGACCTCGTGAGGAAGGACCGCTTCAGCTCCGTAGACAAGGAAGAATGGGGTCTCGCCCGTTGGCTTGGTGGCGGTGGTGCGGATGGACCACAGCACGGACTGGAGCTCGTCGTGCCAGCCCCTGCCACAGGCCTCGAGCTTCTTCTTGAAGGTCCTAGTCTTGAGGCCCCTCAGGACCTCCGCATTGGCGCGTTTGGCCTGACCATTGCTCCTGGGGTGCGCCACCGAAGCATACAAATCTGTGTTCCAAGGTTAGCACACTAGGTTTTGAAGAGGTTACTAGTGAACTGCGAGCCGTTATCAGTGATGATACGGTTGGGGACCCCGAAGCGGCTCACGAGGCCCTTGATGAACTTGACAGCAGAGTCGGGTGGGATGGTACGGACGGCTTCCACTTCCGCCCACTTGGTGAACTTGTCAATGGCGACGTAGAGATAGCGGTAGCCCCCAGGCGCTCGAGGGAACGGGCCCAAGATGTCCAGCCCCCAGACCGCGAACGGCCACGTGAGTGGAATGGTCTGGAGGACCTGAGCCGGCTGATGAATCTTCTTGGCGTGGAACTGGCAGGCTTCGCAGGACTTCACCAGCTCAGCTGCGTCGTTGAGCGCAGTGGGCCAGTAGAACCCACTGCGGAATAGTTTGCCGACGACGGTCCGTGATGACGAGTGGTGCCTGCAGTCCCCACCGTGTATGTCAGTTAGCAGCTCCTTCCCCTGGTCCATGGAAATGTAGCGCAGAGAAACGTCGTTTAGCCGCTTCCTGTACAACTCACCGTCCTGGATGCAGTACGCCGTGGCTTGCCGAACCACACCTCTGCATCCTCCTTCTCCGGCAGCGCCCCTTGCATCAGATATTCATTCCTTGGTCCAACATCCCTCCTGAGGCTCGAGTGCCAAGATCAGACGAGCTCCTGAGGTCGGGCCATAGGCCGGGGCTCCTGTGGCAGGAGGCTGTGGGAGCTCCTCCCGAGGCTGAGCTATGCTTGAGAGTGGTAGTGTCACCGATGGCTTGAAGAGCGGTTCCTCAAAGACGTCGGGCTCTTGTGGCTGCCGCTTGGATGCTCTCTTGGCGATGTCGTCGGCTTCCTTGTTGGTGCCCCGGGGCACGTGATGCAGCTCCAGGCCCAAGAACTGCTTCTCCATCTTGCGCACCTCCACGAGGTATGCCTCCATATGCACGTCCTTCGGCTCGTGTACCTTGTTGGAGAAGTTGACGAGGAGCTGCGAGTCGCCTTTAACGGTAAGGCGCTTCACCCCCAGAGCTGTCGCGGCCTTCAGGCCAGCTATGAGGCCTTCGTATTCCGCGATGTTGTTGGAGACCTTCTCGCCCTGCTAAAAGCAGAGCTGCACGACGTAGTAGAGCTTATCCTGAGTGGGCGAGATGAGTACTGCTCCAGCCCCTGCACCCTGATGCGTGAAGGCGCCATCGAAATACATGACCCAACCGTCTAGTGCCTCACTTCCTGGCGAGGTGGACCGGTCTTCGCCTACTTCAAGCGTCGGGACGTCCGTCCATTCCGCCACAAAATCAGCGGCGCTGCTCCTTGATGACCCCCGGTAGTGCTGAACTCTAACTGGAATGCTTGCAGCTCGATGTTCCACACAGCGACCCTTCCAGCAGAATTGGGGCTCCTGAGAACCCTCTCCAATGGGTAGGCTAAGACAACCTTGATGGGGAGCCCCTGGAAGTAGTGCCGCAGCTTGCGCGAGGCCACCAAGAGTGCGAGCAGGAGCTTCTGAGGCATGGGATATGGCTCCCTCACATATCACAACACGATGCTGACGAAATACACCGGGTGTTCGATGAGGGCTGGCGCGCTTTCTGGGCTCATGTCTTGCGGAAGGTGGGACATCTCCTGAGGTGACGGGACTCCTGACGCCTGATTGTTTGCGGGAATTTTGGCGGCGGCGTCCTGCTGAGCTTGGTCTTCTGTCGGTGTTGCCATGGCTCTTGCGGCGCCTTCCTGATCTTGCAGTGCTTCAGCTATAGCTCGGCTTGCGCTTTGCTCAGTGCTCCTCGAACCGCCACCAGTGCTTATGCAGGAGTTCTTGCGCGAGGTAGAGTACAAGGGGTTCGAGTGGTCGTGGCGCCACCATCACCGGAGGGTTGGTCAGGTATCTCTTGAGGTCTTGAAAAGCTCGGTCGGCCTCCTGGGTCCACTCTAATGGGCCCTTCTTCGTCATCAGCTTGAAGAAGGGTAGGGCGCGTTCCCCTAGCTTGGAGATGAAGCGTCCCAATGCAGTTACCCGACCAGCCAGCTTCTGCATCTCCTTAAGGGTCTGCGGCGGGCTCATGTCCTCGATGGCCTTGATCTTCTCTGGATTCGCCTCGATCCCTCTGTGGGACACGAGAAAGCATAGCATCTTGCCGGAAGGGACGCCGAACACGCACTTCTCCAGGTTAAGCCGCAAGTTCACTTGGCGCAGGCTCGCGAAGGTCTCCTCTAGGTCTTGAATCAGGGTCCTTGCCTCCCGAGACTTCACCACAATGTCGTCGACGTAGGCCTCTGTGTTTCTCCCGAGCTGCCACCCCAAGGCGATGTGCATTAGTCGCTGAAAGGTTGCGCCCGCGTTGCGCAGTCCAAATGGCATGCAGGTGTAGCAGTACACCCCACACGGGGTCTGGAAGGTTGTCTTCTCCACATCTTCTACCGCCATCTTGATCTGGTGATACCCTGAGAACGCATCCAGGAAGCACAGCAGGTCGCACTCGGCGGTGGAGTCGACGATCTGATCGATGCGTGGGAGTGGGAACGGATCTTGGGGCAGGCTTTGTTAAGATTGGTGAAGTCAACACACATCCATTCCTTCCCGCCTTTCTTCGGCACTACGATGTGGTTCGACAGCCATTTGGGATACCAACCTCGCGAGCAGCACCCGCCGCCTCCAGCTTGCGGGTCTCCTGGACGATGAAGGCCTGCTTCTCAGTGGACTGCCGTCTCGCCCGCTGCTTCACGGGGCGTACATTCGGGCATTCCCTTAAATGATGCTGAATCACCTCTCTCGGGGCTCCTACCAGCTGATTGGGCTCCCACGCGAATATATCCTTGTTTGCGCGCAAGAACTTCACCAATGCTTCCTCTTGACCTGGGTCGAGGCTGGCACCTATGGTAAAGGTGGCTCCTGAGGGCCCGTCCTCGTTGACTGGCACCTGCTTGGTTTCTGCCTTGTCTTGTGTGAACAACTGCTTCTTCTTGGTCGGTATGGCTCCCTTGGGCTCGGAGGTGCCCGCATCGGCAGGCTACGCCGCCGCAGCAGTTTTGAGGGCGAGCTTGACCACCGCCAGGGCCTCCTTGGCATCCCCTATGACAGTGAGGACGCCTTTGCTCCCAATCATCTTCATGAGGTTGTAGGCCGGATGAGTCGCTGCCATGAACTGGGCCAGATCCGGGTACCCGAGAATGTTGTTGTACGGGAGGCCGATGCGGGCGAGGTCGAAGTCGACCAGCTCGGTGCGGTAGTTGTCGCGCGTGCCGAAGGTGACGGGAAGGCGGATCTGTCCCAGAGAGCGGGCAGTGCCACCACCAACTCCTGAGAAAGGCTTGCTGAGGCTGAGCCGCTCGAGTGGCACGTGAAGAAGGCTGAAGGCCTCCACAGAGAGCAAGTTGAGGTCGGCACCTCCGTTGATGAGGGTCTTGGTAACAGCCACGCTGCAGATGGTGGGCGTGCAGAGCATTGGGAGCATGCCCGAGCCGGCGGTGGATTCGCGGTGGTTTTCTGAGACGAAGGTGAGGTCGGCCTCTAGCGCAGCCCAACCCGGCAGAGCCCCCGGGCGCTTGGAAGCGGCACCAATCTGGCAGAGGAATGGCTTGACGTGGCGATCTTAAGGCGGTGCTTGAGAGCCGCCCAGCAGGGCCGCGACTGCGTGGTGCGCTGGTACCGCGTAGCAAGCAGTGAAGAGGTCGCAGAGTTCCCCCCAGGATGCCACCGTGGATCCAGGGTGGTTGAGCAGCCAGCGCGTGGCTCGCCGGCGAGGGCCATGGGGAGCCAGTTGGCCATGACCTTGTCGTCGCCCCCGACCTCAAGGACGGCCTCCTCGTATGCCAGCAGGAAAGATGACGGGTCCGCCGCGCCGTTGTAGCGCGGCGGCATCTCCGGCCTGAACTTGGGTGGCCATCGCACCTGCCAAAGGGCGGGGGCCAGGGCTCGGAGACCCCTGGCCCCGTCGTCAGCACCGGCCGTTGGAGCCGGTGGAGGGGCGTCTGCTATGAGGGTGAAGAGCGGTGGCGGCGGAGCGTAGGCTGGTGGAGAGGAGCTATGGAACACCCCTACCTGGCGCGCCAAATTTCGGATCACGGGTTCTGGTATTTCCCTCGAGGTTTGAGCATTGGGGTGCGCGCGGAGATTTCCTCCCTACCGATCTACGCCCTAGCTCGCTAAGATCTTGCGGACGACTCGACGAAAACAAAGACACAAGATTTATACTAGTTTGGGCCACCGTTGTGGTGTAATACCCTACTCCAGTGTGGTGGTGGTGGATTGCCTCCTGGGCTGATGATGAACAGTACAAGGGGAAGAACATCCTCCTGAGGTTGAGGTGTTCTACGAGCTAGCGGGCGCAAGGATGGCGTGGATCCAGTCCAAGCTCGCCCCTACTGTGGTGGTTAGTTCTACTTATATAGGCCCTGGTCCTCTTCCCAAATATTGAGCGGGAAGGGAGCCAACAACGGCCAATTCGAAGGGGGACAGCTAGTACAGCTTATCCTGACAAAAGTGGTCTTCACCTGCGGAAAGCTCTGGTGGTGATGCCGTCTTGGGCTCCACGGTGACCTCCGTCCTGCCGTCCGGCTGGTCTTGGTCTGGTTGCACTGATATGGGAACCTTTGCCTGCTGCCTCGGTACTCCGCGCCTACGCTGGCCTCCTTAGCACCAAAGAGGAAACAAGGACGCTGCACGCGCTTGCGCCCGCCTGGCGCCCGCCTGATCTTGATCGTCATGGCTCACGTCACAAGGTTTGCCCTGCCTTGATATCTCCGCTCCGCGCGAGGCACTCTGGTGAGGCCGCTCTTGAGGGGGTCTTGCGTCGTCCCCCTGGCGAGGCTTGGCCCCTCGCGAGGGTCTTGATTGCCTTGTTGATGGAGATGGGCCGTACAGGCCTACAGCACAGCCACGCCGTCGGCCGCAGTCAGGCAAGTCTGGGGACCCCCGTTCCCAGAACACCGACAGCCGCGCATGGCTCTCGCCTCTTGAAGCTCCTCGGTCACCTTGGTGATGAACTCCTGAGCACCTGGCACCCTGTGCCTTGTGACCTCGTGAGGGAAACGTGCGATGAAGCATGCCTCCATGTGGTGCCCGCGCGCCTCCCTCGTGACAATGGCTAAGTCAGAGGCCCTCCAGAAGAGAGCCCACGTGCCCAGCCTGAGAGGGGAGCCGGGCGCACCTTCCTATGCGCGAGAGGGAGGCGCCCCATCCTTGGGCGCAGGTCCTGAGGTGGTGCCACTGGAGACACCGCTCTCCTGAGGTTCTTGGCTGAGTAGCTGCTTCTTCTTCTTGGGGACAACCTTAGGAGGGTATACAGTTCCAATACGGTGAGGCCGCAAGAGAACACACCATGTCCTTCTCCTCGCAGGCGATCATGATGATGCCGCGGTTCCCTGGCATCTTGAAGACATTGTAACCATGATGAGTCACCGCCATGAACTTGGCCAGGGCTGGATACCCAAGGATGGCATTGTACGGAAGGCGGATGTGGGCAACGTCAAAGTCGATGAGCACTGTGCGGTAGTTGTCGCGCTGGCTGAATGTGGCAGGGAGGCGGATCTGCCCTATCGGGGTGGTGGAGCCATCGGTCACTCCTGAGAAAGGCTTGGTGGGCTGAAGCTGATGGTAGGGTACTTGAAGTTGGTCGAACATCTCGATGGAAAGCACATTGAGCCCCGCACCGCCATTGATGAGGGTCTTGGTGACCAGGACGTTGCTGATGACGGGCAAGCAAAGCATCGGGAGGGCGCCGACAGTTGCCGCGCACTTGAGCTGGTCGGACGAGCTGAAGTTGATGGTGCACTTGGACCACCTGAACGGGCGCGTGGCCTCGAGCCTGGGTAGGGTTGCATTCACCTCACGGGCAAACTGCTTGAAGATGCGATGGGAGGTTGGGGCATGAGCGCCACCCAGGATGCAGGCGATGGCTCAAGGCTCCTGAAAGCCCCCAACCCCCTCGTCCTGGTGGTGGTCGTCGTTCCTTCTTGGTGGTGGCAGCAGCGGAGGGAGGCCTGCATTGCCCTGAGGACGGTCCTCATGAGGCTGATTTCTCTAGGCACCCTTGCGAGGCTGGCCATGCCAGCGTTCCTCGCGAGGCTGCTCGCGCCACTCCTGGCAGGGGCCATGGTCGTCCCAGCGTCCTCTAGTTCGGCCTCCTCTGCGGCTATAGCCTCGATCGTTGCGCTCGAGGCGTCGACCGAGGCGCCCGTCGCGGATAGCCCTGAGCTCCTGATAGTGGATGACTCTGGGTGGTTGCAACCGCGCTTCATCCCTAGTTCAGCCGCAAGTACAGCCGCCCCCTTGCGCTTCACGTCCTTGAGCTTGGCCTTCTTGTCTTCTGGGTCAGCCCCGGGAGCTCCAGGAGGGAGAGGTGACCCTCCTCAGCTCTCGCACACTTGGTCGCCATGTTTAACATCTCCAGGGCCGTGCACAGGTCCTCGTGTATGGAGAGCTCTTCCTTCATCTTGTCCTCGCGGACGCCATCAGAGAACACCGAGATGATGGCCTCGTCCAAACCTTGGGGATCTTGAGACGAACGCTGTTGAGGCGCTGGATGTACTTTTGCAAGGTCTTCCCCCTATTGCTTGATGCGTCAAGGTCACCCGCAGCAGGCGGGCGGTCGCTAGTGCCCTGAAAGTTGGTGACCAAACGCTCACGCATGTCGCCCCCGGAGGAGATCAATCCCGCGGGCAGGTTTAGGAGCCACGAGTGTGCGCCATCCTTGAAGGCCATTGGAAACCAGTTCGCCATGACCTTCTCATCACCGTTATCCGCCTTGATGCTCAGCTCGTAGAGCTGCCGGAACTCGGCAGGGTCAGGGGTGCCAACATAGCGTGGAGGTAGGTCGGGCTTGAACTTCCCCGCCAGACGACGCTGCGCAGCTCGGGAGTGAAGGCGCGACAGCCCGTTGTGGTCACCGGAGCCGACCGTGGAGGTCGAGCCTGATCTTGGCGCTTACGCGCCGCAACCGCGGGCGGCGTGTGGTCTTGGCGTGGTGGCGCTGGGAGCGCAGGAGCCTATTCTTGCAGCCGCTGGACCTCCTAACAGCATTCTTCTTCATCTTGCGCTGGCGCCCAGACGGCCGGAGTCGCACTGGGGCTGCGCGCAACTGGTCCGAGGCGGAGGTGCTCCAGGGGGTTACGCCGCCCATGATCGCCAAGGGCGGCGAGGCAGCGAGAGAGACGGTGCAGGAGAGCTCCCAGTGGTGCTGACAAGCTCGGTGATGCGGTCTAGCCGGTCTTCGTAGAGGTCGTCGACAGGGCGGGAGCGCAGGAGCTCGTGTGCCATGAGCAGCACATCCTGCGCGTCCGCCGGCCCGCGACGAGCATGAGATGGCGAACCATCCGGAGTCAGCGATGAGCTGGCCGTGCGTCCGTCGCGCCACACAGAGGGGTGCGGCGACGAGGCTTGCTGCTCATGCCCCGTCGGGCCGGTGGCGGTGTTGGCGGCAGGTGATGGAGAACGATGGGGAGGCCTGCCGACGGGCGTAGTCTGGGCGATTCGAGTCGCGAGAGCATCCTGACACTCAGCATGGGCTCGACGGGCATCTGCCATGGAAGCGGTGGAGCAGCGACGGATCGATCGGCGGAAGAGAGGCTCTGACGCACCACTACCTGGCGCACCAAATGTCGGATTCAGGGTTCCGCAGACCCTTGAAAGGTTCGAACTCTGGGGTGCGTGTGAAGACCTGCTACCTCTTGAGCACTGCGTTGGTTTTCCCTTGAAGAGGAATGGGTGATGCAGCAAAGTAGCTTAAGTATTTCCCTCAGTTTTTTAGAACCAAGGTATCAATCCAGTAGGAGAGGCTACGCCATGAGTCCCTCGCACCTACAAAACAAATATATCCTCGCAACCAACGCGATAAGGGTTGTCAATCCCTACACAGATCACTTACTTAGAGTGAGATCTGATAGATATGATAGGATAATATTTTTGGTATTTTTGTGATAAAGATGCAAAGTAAAGTAAACAAAATAAAAACGACAAAAGAAATAGCTAAGTGTTGGAAGATTAATATGATGGAAAATAGACCCGGGGGCCATAGATTTCACTAGTGGCTTCTCTCAAGAGCATAATTATTTTATGGTGGGTGAACAAATTACTGTTGAGAAATTGACAGAATTGAGCATAGTTATGAGAATATCTAGGTATGATCATGTATAGGCATCACGTCCGAGACAAGCAGACCAACTCCTGCCTGCATCTACTACTATTACACCACACATCGACCGCTATCCAGCATGCATCTAGAGTATTAAGTTCATAAGAACAGAGTAACACTTTAAGCAAGATGACATGATGTAGAGGGATAAACTCATGCAATATGATATAAACCCCATCTTGTTATCCTCGATGGCAACAATACTATACGTGCCTTTGCTGCCCTCATCCATCGAGGAAAGGACACCGCAAGATTGAACCCAAAGCTAAGCACTTCTCGCATTGCAAGAAAGATCAATCTAGTATGCCAAACCAAACTGATAATTCGAAGAGACTTGCAAAGATAACCAATCATACATAAAGGCATTCAGTAGATTCAAATATTGTTCATAGATAAACTTGATCATAAACCCACAATTCATCGGTCTCAACCAACACACATAAAACAAGATTACATCGAATAGATCTCCACAAGAGAGGGGGGGAACATTGTATTGAGATCCAAAAAGAGAGAGGAAGCCATCTAGATAATAACTATGGACCCGAAGGTCTGAGGTAAACTACTCACACTTCATCGGAGAGGCTATGGTGTTGATGTAGAAGCCCTCCGTGATCGATGCCCCCTCTGGCGGAGCTCCGGAACAAGCCCCAAGATGGGATCTCGAGGGTACAGAAGGTTGCGGCGGTGGAATTAGGTTTTTGGCTCCGTATCTGATCGTTTGGGGGTACGTAGGTATATATAGGAGGAAGGAGTACGTCGGTGGAGCAACATGGGGCCCACGAGGGTGGAGGGCGCGCCCCCTACCTCGTGGCTTCCTGCTTGATTTCTGGATGTAGGGTCGAAGTCCTCTGGATCATTTTCGTTCCGAAAATCACGTTCCCGAAGGTTTCATTCCGTTTGGACTCCGTTTGATATTCTTTTTCTGCGAAACTCTAAAATAGGCAAAAAACAGCAATTCTGGGCTGGGCCTCCGGTTAATAGATTAGCCCCAAAAATAATATAAACCTGAATAATAAAGCCCAGTAATGTCCAAAACAGAAGATAATATAGCATGCAGCAATCAAAAATTATAGATACGTTGGAGACGTATCAAGCATCCCCAAGCTTAATTCTTGCTTGTCCTCGAGTAGGTAAATGATAAAAACAGAATTTTTGATGTGGAATGCTACTTGGCATAATTTCGATGCAATTCTTCTTAATTGTGGTATGAATATTCATATCCGAAAGATTCAAGATAAAAGTTCAATATTGACATAACAATAATAATACTTCAAGCATACTAACTAAGCAATTATGTCCTCTCAAAATAAGATGGCCAAAGAAAGTTCATCCCTACAAAATCATATAGTTTAGTAATGCTCCATTTTTGTCACACAAGAATGCTCTCATCATGCACAACCCCGATGACTAGCCAAGAAATTGTTTCATACTTTAGTAATCTCAAACTTTTTCAACCTTCACGCAATACATGAGCGTGAGCCATGGACATAGCACTATGGGTGGAATCGAATATGATGATGGGGATTATGTGGAGAAGACAAAAAAGGAGAAAGTCTCACATCAACGAGGCTAATCAATGAGCTATGGAGATGCCCATTGATTGTTGTTAATGCAAGGAGTAGGGATTTCCATGCAACGGATGCACTAGAGCTATAAATGTATGAAAGCTCAACAAAAGAAACTAAGTGGGTGTGCATCCAACTTGCTTGCTCACGAAGACCTTGGGCACTTGAGGAGGCCCATTGTTGGAATATACAAGCCAAGTTCTATAATGAAAAATTCCCACTAGTTATATGAAAGCGACAAAACAAGAGACTCTCTATCAAGAAGATTATGGTGCTACTTTGAAGCACAAGTGTGGTAAAAGGATAGTAACATTGTCCTTCTCTCTTTTTCTCTCTTTTCTTTGGGCCTTCTCTTTTTTTATGGACTTTCTCTCTTTTTTTATTCCTCACTTGGGACAATGCTCTAGAAAATAATGATCATCACACTTCTATTTATTTACAACTCAATGATTACAACTCGATACTAGAACAAAGTATGACTCTATATGAATGCCTCCGGTGATGTGCGGGATATGCAATGAACCAAGAGTGACATGTATGAAAGAATTATGAATGGTGGCTTTGCCACAAATACTATGTCAACTACATGATCATGCCAAGCAATATGACAATGATGAACGTGTCAGGATAAACGGGATGGTGGAAAGTTGCATGACAATATATCTCGGAATGGCTATGGAAATGCCATAATAGGTAGGTATGGTGGCTATTCTGACGAAGATATAAGGAGGTTTATGTGTGAAAGAGCGTATCATATCACGGGGTTTCGATGCACCGGCAAAGTTTGCACCAAATCTCAATGTGAGAAAGGGCAATGCACAGTACCAAAGAGGCTAGCAAGGATGGAAAGATGAGGGTGCGTATAGTCCATGGACTCAACATTAGTCATAAAGAACTCACATACTTATTGCAAAAGTCTACAAGTCATCAAAAACCAAGCACTACGTGCATGCTCCTAGGGGGATAGATTGGTAGGAAAAGACCATCGCTCGTCCCCGACCGCCACTCATAAGGAGGACAATCAAAGAACACCTCATGTTTCAAATTTGTTACATAACGTTTACCATACGTGCATGCTACGGGACTTGCAAACTTCAACACAAGTATTTCTCAAATTCACAACTACTCAAATAGCACAACTTTGATATCACTACCTCCATATCTCAAAACAATCATCAAGCATCAAACTTCTCTTAGTATTCAACACACTCATAAGAAAGTTTTTTTACTAATCTTGAATACCTAGCATATTAGGATTATTTAAGCAAATTACCATGCTATTTAAGACTCTCAAAATAATCTAAGTGAAGCATGATAGATCAATAGTTTCTATAAAACAAATCCACCACCATGCTCTAAAAGATATAAGTGAAGCACTAGAGCAAAAACTATATAACTCAAAAGATATAAGTGAAGCACATAGAGTATTCTAATAATTTCCGAATCATGTGTGTCTCTCTCAAAAGGTCAGTACAGCAAGGATGATTGTGGTAAACTAAAAAGCAAAGACTCAAATCATACAAGACGCTCCAAGCAAAACACATATCATGTGGTGAATAAAAATATAGCTCCAAGTAAAGTTACCGATGGAAGTAGACGAAAGAGGGGATGCCTTCCGGGGCATCCCCAAGCTTTGGCTTTTTGGTGTCCTAAGATTATCTCGGGGGTGCCATGGGCATCCCCAAGCTTAGGCTCTTGCCACTCCTTGTTCCATAATCCATCAAATCTTTCACCCAAAACTTGAAAACTTCTTTTTCGAGAAAACGCAAAAGACTTTTGCGTTTCATTGTATTGAAAAGAAGGGGTTTGGTACAATCCTCATAGGAGGCAGATTTACAAGGTGAGTACAGGCACACTAGTGAACATCCCAGGTCTGTGGCAAGATGCCCCGGAGCCCAAAGGCTCCAGCTCTGGCCCAGAGTGCGGCCTCTTCCTTAATCCTAGCAGTTAGGGACGTAACCGACGGTGGTGTGCCCTCAAACACGCATCCATTGCGATGCTTCTGTCGGCGTTCTGGGAACGGGGGTCCCCAGACTTGCCTGCCTGCGGCCTGTGGCGTGGCTCAAAGGGGGGCCCATCACGGCCCATCTTCATCAACACAAGCTCAAGACCCTCGCGAGGGGCCAAGCCTCGCGGGGCGGACGACCGGGAGCTTCCTCAGGCGCAGCCTCATCAGGCTGGCTCGCGAGGAGGCGGAGAGATCAAGGCGGGGTACCTCGCGAGGTGCCCATGACGCAAGCCATGACGACCAAGGGCGCCAGGCAGGCGCCCGGCCAGCGATGTCCTCCTTTCCTCTTTGGTGCAAAGGGAGCAAGCGCAGCGAGAGCATCGAGCAAAAGGCGTCCATTTTGGTGCAACAAGACCAAGACCAGTCCAACGGCAGGAAGGAAGTCATTGTGGAGCCCAAACTGCGTCATCACCAGAGCCTTTGACAGGCGAGGACCGACTTTAGTCAGGATAAGTGTACCAGATGTTCCCCTTCAAAATGGCCAATTGTTGGCGCCCTTCCCGCTCAATATTTGGGAAGAGGCCCAGGGCCTCCGCCTACAAATAGGACTAGCCACCCACAGGGTAGACACATTCAAAAAGGTAGCAAGAGAACAAACGAGAGAGATAGAGAGAAGCGGATGAACTCCCCCTAGCAGTTCATCGCACCAGCCGAGAACAGACCCTCGCGAGGCTGTTCCTCTTTGTATTGTTCATCATCATCAGCCCAAGAGGCAATCCACCACACCACAAACTAGAGTAGGGTATTACACCACAATGGTGGCCCGAACTAGTATAAACCTTGTGTCTCTTGTGTTGTTCCTTTCGTAGTTTAGATCCTAGCGAGGCGGGGGGGTGCAGGTAGGTAGAGGGCGAGATTCCGTGCGCACCCCAGTGTTCGAATCTCAAGGGTCTGCCAGAACCCGAAATCCGACATTTGGCGCGCCAGGTAGGGGTGCACCGAAATTCATCTTCCGCCGCCCTGTTTTCCGTCAACACCCGCATCCATGTCTGACGCTCGTCGGGCCCGCGCCGAGCGCCGAGCCATTCTCGCTTCCCGCGTCGCCCAGACGGCTCCCGTCGGCGGGCGCCCCATCGTTCCCCGTCGCCTGCCGTCAACGCCGCCACCGGTCCGGCGGGGAACGAGCAGCAAGCATCGTCCCAGCATCCCTCCGTGAGGCAAGACGGCCGCACTACTACCCCCTCGCTCGCCCCGGCTGGTTCTTCGTCTCGCGCGTTCCGCGCACCCATGGAGGCTCGAGCTGCGCTCATCGCGGCAAACGAACTCTGCGCTACCGCCCCGTCGATGATGTCTCTGAAGAGTGGCTCGACCGCGTCGCTGAAGCTCGTCCAGCGCTGGCCCAGGCTCCCCGCGCCGTCTGTCCCGCTGCACCGAACCCCGTCCTGCGCGGGCGACGAAGCTCCGGGGGCGCCTCGGCCGCCTCCCCCTCAAGAAGGCACCCTGGTCCCAAGGCGCGTGGCCCCCGGGCGAAACCCGCTCCGTCCGGCGCCAGCGCGGCAAGAGCAGAGATGTCAGTAGGTCCCTCGCCCGCAAGAAGCTGCCCGAGTGCTCCCTACTCCAGCTCGTCGCGACCATGCTCCTGCTCCGGCACGTCAAGACCCCACGCTGCTCCCAGCTGCAGCGCATGGGGACCCGCAAGACCAAGCTCTTCGTCATCCAAGGCCTCCCGTGGCCACAGCAGGCTGCCGTGCCTTCACCCCCGAGCTGCGCAGCGTCGCGTGGCCCGGCAAGTTCAAGTCGGACCTGCCTCCTCGCTACGACGGTACGACCGACCCTGCAGAGTTCCTCTAGCTCTACGAGCTGGGTATCGAAGCCGCCAACGGATACGAGAAGGTCATGGCGAACTGGTTTCCCATGGCGCTCAAAGACGGGGCCCGCACCTGGCTCCTGAACCTGGCCCCAGTCACGATCTCCTCCTAGGACGAGATGCGTACCCGCTTTATCGCCAACTTCCAAGGTACTCGCGACCAGCCACCCGCCATGAGCGACATGCGCCGCATCAAGCAGCAACCAGGAGAGACCCTGCAGAAGTACATCCAACGCTTCAACAACACACGCCTCAAGATTCCCAAGGTGACCGAGGAGGCCATCATCTCCGCCTTCTCCGACGGTGTGCGCGACGTCAAGATGAAGGAGGAGCTGGCGATGCATGAAGATCTGTGCACTTCCTTGGAGTTGTTCAACTTGGCGACCAAGTGCGCCAGGGCCGAGGAAGGGCGTCTCTCCCTCCTCGAGCTGCCTGCCGCATAACCAGAAGAGAAGAAATCCAAGTCCAAGGACGTGAAGTGCAAGGGGGCTACCGTGCTCATGGCGAACCCGGACACCAAGCGGGCGAAGATCAGCCCGAGTCTTCCAAGGGCGGCCGGTACTGCGTGTACCACGACCTCCACACCCACAACACCAGCAAATGTCAAGAACTCCGAGCCGTGCGAGAAGGGAGGATCGGCCGACGTCCCGACCGCAGCGACCGGGGCTACGGCCGAGGAGGAGGAAGGAACGCAGGATGCTGGGAAGACCGCGGCCCTCGCCAAGGATGGCGCGACCAACCTCGCGAGGATCGCTGGCAAGACCCGCCTCGCGAGGGAGGCAGGAGGGATCAGCCTCGCGAGGATTGCCCGCAAGGCAACGCAGGCCTCCCTCTTCGCCACCGTAGCCAAGGAGAAATGAAGACCATCATCGGGATGAGGGGCTGGGGCTTCAGGGAGCAGCAGCGATCGCTTTGCATCTGGGCGGGGCTCAAGCCCCAGCCTCTCAACGCATCTTCAAGCAGTTCGCCCGTGAAGCAAATGCAGTCCTCCCCTAGCTCAAAGCGACACGCCCCCTCAGGTGGTCAGCGTGCACCATCACGTTTAGCTCAGCGGATCAGCTCAAGTGTGCGGCCACAGCCGGAGTCCTGCCGATGCTCTGTTCCCCAATCATCAGCAACGTGCTAGTCACCAAGACCCTCATCGATGGCGGGGCAGGGCTCAACGTCCTGTCCATGGAAACGTTCAACAATCTCCAAGTGCCTTACAATCAGCTCCAGCCAACCAAGCCTTTCTCTAGGGTCACCGACGGCTCCACGGTCCCGATCGGGCAGGTTCGCCTCCCTGTCACCTTCGGCGCACGCGACAACTACCGCGACCGAGCTCGCCGACTTCGACGTCGCACATTCGCTGCCGCCATAACGCCATCCTCGGGTACCCAGCGCTGGCCAAGTTCATGGCCGTAACCCATCACGGCTACAACGTCCTCAAGATGCCAGGAAGAGGCGGGGTCATCACAGTGCCCTACGAAGAGAAAGACGCAGTGTGCTCCCTGGAGCGAGCCTTTTCAGTCAGATCAACTGGAGGACCCGGATCGCTGGAAGGTGAGACTTCCCGAGACCGCTCCCAAGAAGAAGAAGACGCTGTCTGCCCAGCCCCCTCAGGAGGCAGGCCCCTCGTGGTCCTTTGCTCAGTGGGAACCTCCTTCTATCACATAGGAAGCGCCGGCGCCCTTCTTAGGCGGGGCTCCTCCCTGGAGGGCCACCGACCTTGCTAAGGTCACGAGGGAGGCGCTTGGGCACCACTTGGAGGCGTGTTTCGAAGCACGTTTCCCTCAAGAAGGAGCAAGGCAAGGAGGGCCAAACCCTCAGGAGTTCGTCAGCAAGATCGTTCAGGAGCTGCAGCCGCCGCCTACCAGCCATGGCTCTCCATCCAGGCGAGGATGGTGGGCTGCGCGTTTGCATCGACATACCAGGGCTCAACCGAGCCGCCTCTTAGGAGCGCCTCTGGCCCTCTCGCGTGGGGCGCCATGAAGGTCCACCCTACAGCCACGTCAGCATGCCTTACGGCTTGCGAACGTGGCTGCCACGCATCCTGGCGCCTCATGAGGAGCATCTTGGAAGCTCAAGAGGCCAGGCGCTCCGCAGCCTGGGCGGAGATGGAGATGGTCCACGAGGAGCCACCAGCGCCTCCGGAGCCTCCCGAGGCCCCCGGGCACGGGGCTCGTGAGATCGGCTCCCGCAGCCCATCGAGTCTGCTGCATCAACACCCTTTCGTCTTCAACGCTACCAGTGACATCTTTCAAGTTTCATTTCTGGCTGGAGCGCCCCTGGCTGCATTATTCCCGTGCCGCGTGGGTCCGTCCAAACGGCGTGTATCCTCGCTACTTCATGTTCCTAGCTTAACTTGTTGGGGCGCCCCTCGGGCTGCATCATCCCAAGTCGCCGGGTCCGACCGAAGCGATGTTAAATCTTCTTTGCGCTTATCTAAATGGACTTGCTCCTTCGTGATTAACATGCTTGACCTAGTTGCCCACTCGACTGACACCAACTGATGGAGCTGCTCCCTAACGGCACGGCGCTTGCGTATGGGTCCGTCCCTGCAACACCGACAAACCTGAATGGCTGAGCTCTGGCTACGGCAGCCCCACATAGCGCTACCTCGTCAAGCCTTCAGTGCCTCGTCACCTCCGGGCAACCAACGGCCGACCGGGCGGTCGTGACGGTGAACTTTCGTTCTTTCTGTGATGAGCCCACAGGATCTCTTCAAGGAGCAGCGTCAGGCGAGGCCCCCACGGTGTCTCCCTCACTCTCACCCGCGCGAACCGCTTGCACGTTAAAGGGGGGGTGCCTGAGCATCGCGACTCAAGGCTCCTACTGGCTCTCCATCCCTCACCCTCTGGCCTTGCCCACGGCATCGCGACCTGGCATACCAGCGACGACTGAGACCCGCTCGAGGGCCGAGACCCGAGGACGTAGAGCAGAAAGGGGAGCAAAGGCGAGAAGGGAGGGACATGTGAGGACCTCGCCAAGCAAACCCTCGCCTGCCGATGCAAGGACCCGACAACGCACCAGGAAGCGAGTCTTGATTCTCGAGATAAGTCACCCTCCGGAAGCATTAACTAACAGGGCACCGTCCCCTCACCAAACGCAATCCCGAGTTAGCAACGTCGCTCTCCTTTCTCACCGAACGATGGCTGCTTGAGCGCTAAGGGGGACCTCCTGAGCATCACGACTCAGGGGCTCTTACCGGACCCCGGGCAGCTCACCTCCTGGCCTTGACCACGGCATCGCGACCTGGCATACCAGCGACGGTTGAAGCTTGCCTTGGGACTGGGACCTATCGGCGCAGAGCATCAAGCCCTCGCGAGGTTCGAAAGGGAGAACTGAGCTAAGGCGGGATGAGCAACTCGCGCTGATTTACAACAAGGGTCATGTTAAAAAACAGGGCCACATGCACCTTACAAGCCCCCACGGGGCGCGCTTTTGATTCCTCGCAGGGAGCAGACCCTAAAGAACGCTAGCTACACGCGTTACTGCAAAAGACGCCGTCATCAACAGTGGGCCGTCGGGCACCGGCGACGGCCTGCCGAGCCCGCCCTGCTCCGAGAGCGGTGCAGGCTCGGGGGCTGGTAGCTGTCGTCGCTCGTCTCCGGAGTCGCGAAGAGCTCGGCAGAGTCGCTGGATCCTGTGACGCCTCCACCGCCCGAGGAGCTGCCAAGGGAGCGGCCAGCGAGCCTAGCCCTCGCCATGGCAGGGCCCCCTTCACCTCTCCCGGGTCAGCACTCCAGCCGGCGCCCTTCCGCATCGAAGACCTTGAAGAGCATGACCGAAGCACCATTGTACTCCAGGTGGATCGCCAGATCGCCCCTTGTCCTGCAGACCCGGGCGATCTCGCCCCAGCCTCGAGTCATGAAGACCTCGCCCGGGGCAACGACCTCAACCTTTGCCCCGGTTGCGAGGGTGCCGCAGCCGGGCGTGCCGCAGCCAGAGCTCAGGGTCCTCCCCGGGGAATCACAGAGGCGAAGAAGGGAGGAAGGCGAATCCAAGACCGAGGAGGCACGGCGGCATGGAGTACGAACTCCCGGGAAGAACCCTCGGCGTGGACTCCAGGAGGAACGACGCGCACCTTCGTGACCCGCCGGCGCCGACGGCAGCGTCGCCTGTGGCATTCGGCATCAGCCCCTTCAGAGCCCTCGATCTGGGCGTACAAGGGAAGCGGGAACCCCGGCGGTGGCCGCTCGCACCAGGGCCTCGGCACCACCTGGTGGGCACCCTCGTCCCGATGGCAGAGGGTCAGCCGTTTCTTCGGCGGGAGCGGGTCAGGACCCTCTCGAGGAGCCTTTCCCTTCTCTGCCGCGGAGAACCGGCGGATCGGAGCCATTGTAGCAAGACGGAGCAAGAACCGGGAAGAAGAAGAAGCAAGCAGAAGCGGACCAGAGGAGCGCTCATCGTTCCGTACTTAAAGCCAGAGGAGGCCAACCACCGACCTCCACGATCACAGGTAATCACGACCCGCTTTGAATGCAGGGACTTGTAAATTCATGCAGTTGCCGAGGCGTCGTGGGGAAGTGGAGGCACCCACGTCCAATCAACCTCCACGCGGCACCCAAGGCCGCAGGCTGTTAGGGCCCGCAGCGCTTCGCACTTGCCCCTTCGCCTCTCTGCTCAGCCAAGTCCGGGCGCCTTGGGCGGGGGGCTCTGTCGGCGTTCAGGAGCAGGGGTCCCAGACTTGCACTGCGGCCTGCGGCGTGGCTCAAAGGGGGGCCCATCACGGCCCATCTTCATCAACACAAGCTCAAGACCCTCGCGAGAGGCCAAGCCTCGTGGGGCGGACGACAAGGAGCTTCCTCAGGCACGACCTCATCAGGCTGGCTCGCGAGGAGGCGGAGAGATCAAGGCGGGGTACCTCGCGAGGTGCCCATGACGCAAGCCATGACCACCAAGGGCGCCAGGCGGGCACCAGGCAGGCGCCAGCCCGTGCAGTGTCCTCCTTTCCTCTTTGGTGCAAAGGGAGCAAGCGCAGGCGAGAGCATCAGGCAAAGGCGTCCATTTCGGTGCAACAAGACCAAGACCAGTCCAACGGCAGGAAGGAAGTCATTGTGGAGCCCAAGCCTGCGTCATCAGCAGATCATTTTAATGGCGAGGACCGACTTTAGTCAGGATAAGTGTACCAGATGTTCCCCTTCAAAATGGCCAATTGTTGGCGCCCTTCCCGCTCAATATTTGGGAAGAGGCCCAGGGCCTCCTCCTATAAATAGGACTAGCCACCCACAGGGTAGAGACATTCAGAAAGGTAGCAAGAGTACAAACGAGAGAGATAGAGAGAAGCGGCTGAACTCCCCCTAGCAGTTCATCGCACCAGCCGAGAACAGGCCCTTGCGAGGCTGTTCCTCTTTGTATTGTTCATCACCATCAGCCCAAGAGGCAATCCACCACACCACAAACTAGAGTAGGGTATTACACCACAATGGTGGCCCGAACTAGTATAAACCTTGTGTCTCTTGTGTTGTTCCTTTCGTAGTTTAGATCCTAGCGAGGCGGCGGGGTGCAGGTAGGTAGAGGCCGAGATTCCGCGCGCACCCCAGTGTTCGAATCTCAAGGGTCTGCCGAACCCGAAATCCGACAGCTTCCAGATCATCCAAGGGACGAGCAATGCAGCGGAGTCCAATCCCTTGTGCATAGGTTTAGGGGTGTCATGTCTTGCAGAGCGCCACCAGTCGTGGAGAGTGGCCTCATCATTGGGCAGCGGGCAGGAGAGGCACAGCCATGAGAGGATCTCGTGCCACACTACGCGGCTGAAAGGGCACTCCAGGAGAAGATGATGAATCGTCTCCGGAGCCTGATCGCAAAGTGGGCAGCGCTGTGGGTGCGGCAGGTTGCGTCGCGCTAGGAGGTCGGCCGTCCAGCACCGGTCGAGGTTGGCAAGCTAGTGGAAGAAGCGCACCCTAGGCGGTGCCCAGCACTTCCAGGTAAGCTTCCAATCCTGGCATCTGGTGGAGCCATGAAAAGTGGCAAGGTATGCAGACTTGGCGGAATATTCGCCATTCGCAGTCCACTTCGAGAGAATGCAATCTGGTGCGTCGCTAAGGGCAGTTTCGGCGAGCATGTGCCAGAGGCGCAGGTGTTCTCCAATCTCCGGGATGCTAATCATGCCGTGGATGTTCGTGGCCCATTGGTTCGCATGAAGGCCGTCCGCTACAGTTCTGGACTTGCGACGCCGTTTGGGGATGAGAGCATAAAGGAGAGGCGTGATCTCGCGGACCGCACGCCCGTTGATCCATCTGTCCTCCCAGAACAGGGCGTGTTGGCCATCGCCAATAGTCATGGTAGTGGAGGCGAAGAAGAGCGTGCGCTCCTCGGGCGCGAATTGCAAGTCAAGGCCGCTCCAGGCCCTGCTATCGTCGACTCTGCTGAGCCATTGCCACCACATGCGAAGGGCAAGGCCGGTGCGCTCGAGGACGTGAACGCCGAGGCCACCGAACTGGATAGGTCGACAGATGCGCCGCCAGTTGACGTGGCAATTGCCACCATTGGCCTCGGCGCGGCCAGCCCGAAGGAATCCTCTCTCAATCTTCTCCAAGATTTTGATGGTCTTCTTTGGAGGCGCAAGCACAAGGAGCTAATGTATGGGGATCGCGCTCAAGGCAGCCTTGACGAAGGCAAGGCGGCCGACTTTGTTCATGAGCCAAGCCTTCCAGAAGGGTAGCTTCCCAGCGACCTTGTCGACGATGGGTTGGAGCTGGGCAGCAGTGGGGCGATGCAGCATGAGCGGGATGCCCAAGTAAGTGAGCGGGAATTCGACGATGGGGCATCCCAGGTGTGCGACAACATGAGCAGCGTCCACGGTGTCACAGCGGATGAGGGCCGCAGCGCTCTTCTGGAAGTTCACGTGCAGGCCAGAGGCGCGCCCAAAGAGCTGCACGATCTCCTTCACCGCCGCAATATCATCCGGCGTGGGGTGGCATAGGAGAATTACGTCGTCGGCATAGAGAGATATGGTAGGAATGGTGCGGCGCGTGTGGAGCTGCTGCATGACTCGGAGCTCGGCTGCGCGATGGAAGAGCCTGCCCAACGTATCGACTGCCAGGACGAAGAGCTATGGGGAAACTGGATCACCTTGGCGCAGTCCACATCGGTGCCAAATCGCTGGTCCGGGGTTGCCGTTGAGGAGAACCTTGGTGCTGGCCGACGACAGGAGAAGGGCGATCCAATCAAGGAAGCGGTTGCCGAAGCCAAGGCATCGCAGCATCTCGAACAGGAAAGGCCATGAGACGGAGTTAAAAGCCCACGCCAAGTCAAGCTTCAGAAGCACGCGAGGGGCACCAAGTTGATGCAAAAGCTGCGCGGATTGACGCACAAGGATGAAGTTGTTGTGAAGATTTCGCCCGGGGATGAACGCGTTCTGGACGTTGCTGACGAGATTGTTGAGCTTGGGGGCTAGGCGGAGCGAAAGCAGTTTGGCCAGGACCTTGGCAACAATGTGAATTAGGCTTATGGGCCTATAATCCCCCAGGCCATTGGCATCGGCACGCTTGGGGAGGAGCGTAATTAGCGCTGGTTAAGGCAGCTAAACCCTCGGCCACGCAGCACATAAACCTGGTCAAAGACGCATCAGAGGTCGTGCTTGATGACCGGCCAGCAGGAGCGGAGGAACTCCGCGGTGAAGCCGTCAGGGCCGGGCGCCTTGCGAGACCGCAAGCTTTTGATGGCTTGCCAAATCTCATCTTCGCTGAATGGCGCGTCGAGGTCCTCTGGGTTTGAGGGCTCAATAAACTGCGACAGGTCAATGATGCAGTCCCGCGGCACGTCCGTCCCAATCCGGCTGTCAAAGTGCTCGAAAGTGGCCGCGGCCATGTCGCTAGGATCAGTGAGCACGGCGCCGTCGATAGAGATGCCATGGATCTAGTTCTTCTGCTTGCGGTACATGCACTGGCGATGGTACAACGTAGTGTTCGCGTCGCCGTCTTTGAGAGATGCAATGCGTGCGCGCTGCCGGGCAATCGTCCGCTCAAGGGAAGCAAGGCCAAGGTAGGAGAGCTTGATCTGACAACGCAACCAGTCTTCATGCGGTGATAGGGCATGCTGTTCTTGTGCGGCATCGAAGCGGAGCAGCAGCTCGCGAGAGATCACAAGCTGGTCTCCCACGTTACCAACGGAACGCGCGCTCCAGCTGGTGAGCTTACGCGCTGTGGCCTGCATGCGCCGTATGAAACGCTGGAACGGATCGACGTCATCCACCGAATGCCACGAGGTCGCCACGATCTCCGGGAAACCGACGAGGCGAGTCCAGTACTCCTCGAAGTGGAATCGTCGGTGCGCTGATGGGAGAGGCGAGCAATCGAGCAAAAGGGGGGAGTGATCCGAGATGACCGAGGCCAGGCAACGCAGGTGGCTTTCGACGTGCAGCTCATCCCAGTCCATAGAGCACAGTACCCGATCAAGATGGACCAAGGTGGGCAGGCTCTGCTCATTGGACCATGTATAGTGCCGGCCGCTGAGGTAAATCTCCTTGAGCGCGAGGTCGTTGAGGACGCGTCGGAATCGCCCCATCATTCTCCGATTGAGATTGCCGTTGTTCTTGTCCTCATCATGGTAGATCATATTGAAGTCTCCGCAGATGAGCCATGGACCGGGGCAGGTGTCACGGATGTCGCGGATCTCCTGCAGAGAAGTGATCTTGGCGTTGTTGTCCTGGGGGCCATGGACGATAGTGAGCCACCATGGCACGCTTGTGCTACCAGGGGTCGTAACCCGGGCGGAAATGGTGTTGGTGGTGAACATCGGGTCCGTGATCATCACGTCCCGGCTCTTCCATGCCAGCAGGATCCCGCCACGGGTGCCGCTCGCTGGGAGATAAACATATTCATCAAACTCAGATCCCAACGTCTCAAGGACAGTCGACGAGTAGACGAATTCCATTTTAGTCTCTTGGAAGCAAGCGATCAAAGCACTGGAAGTTACAACAAGCGAGCGAACTGCCGTATGTCTGGCACTGGCGTTGAGATCGCGAACGTTCCAATTGATGATTTTGAGGCCGTGATCCATTAGGCAGAGGTCGACGAATGGGCGCGCATCGGCGCGGCTAGTCCTCGATCGGGCTGCTCGAGATCACTGTGGTGACAGGCGCCATGGACGGGTCAGCGGGTAGCACGCGGCCAACAAGCGCGGCAATGGCCGTCAACACGGCATGAGAAAGGGGCGCAGCAAAGACCCCATCGTATGCCTTCATGGCCTCGGCGGAGATCACTTGATCGGTGCCGATGATGCCAAGGGTGCGCAATATCTGGACCTGCGCACGACGCTCAGCGGTGGGCGGCACGCAGGGCTTGGCCTTCGCAGCAGTGGCAGATCGTCCGCGGCGCGGCGAGAAGTACAGGGGCTGCCGGCGTCGTTTGCGCGCATGGTTGGGGAGGGCAGAGCAAGTCTGCTTTGTTGCCGCTGCGAGGAAGTCTCCAAGGGTCCAGGAGCTGAGAGGGGCCGGCTATCTGGTGCGTCGTAGAGTGATTGGCGGCGTGGCAAAACGCCCTGTGCTGCGCATCTGAGGCGCATGGGACACATGGGTGGATTGCAGCGTTGACGGGCTTGGGGAAGCGGGCCTGCTGGCATGGGCATCAGGAGGCGTGGGCCTTTGCTGTCTGGCGCTTGGGTTCTGGGCGCGGGGAGGCAGCCAAGTCAGCGTCCCCGATGGCGGCGGCAGGAGGGGGCGAAGGCACGATGAATGGAACCACACGACCCGCGTCCCGCGTAGCTGAGGAGGGGCTGGCATGCAGCTCAGCCAGGGCCACGGGGGTGGACGAGGGCGCAGCATCACGCGTCGAAGTGGCGGGGCCGGCCTGCAAAGTGGCGGGGCCGGCATGCAAAGCAGCAGGTATTTCATTGGCCACAGGAGCTAACGAGGGCAAAGCATCGCTTTGCTCCGACAGCGGATCAGCCTCAGAAGCCACAGGAAGCGAGTCCGGGACCTCACTGGTAGAGGATAAGCTGTCTGGATCTAAGCTGCCGCAAGCATTGGCCATGGTGGGTCCATCGCCAGTTTGGCTATCTCCCTGCGCGCACGGTGACATGCAAGACTGGGTCGTTATGGGCCCGACTGCAGGAGGAGGAGTGTGGGCGGGCACCAATTGGTTGTTGCCAGCTATCGGGGTGGCAAGCACCACCGCTAGGGTGGGCGACCCAGTCGGCCTGGGATCCGCTGCAGCTGCAGCTTTGGCCAGCGCAGCCTGAATCCTGGCACGCTTTTTCTTTCCGCCCCGCTTTCCTCTTTTGGCTTTGCGACTAGGGGGTGGGCCCCAGCATGCGGCCATACATCCATGCATCTGGCACGGGACGGTACGGGCGGACGCGCATGCGCAGCCGCGGCGGCGCGAGACGCCAGCCAGCCAGGGTGGACCGCCGCGCCAACGGCTCGTAGGCGGCCTCTGGAGCAAGTCCAGCCGGCGGAGTCTACCGCCATGCCGTCGGCGCGTCCGTCAGGGGCGGAGGTTGGGCGGTGACGTTTCCGGCCACGGTGGTGTTGCTGCCCGCGTCCGTGGCCACGGGTAGCGGCGTCGTGCGCGCTGCCATGAGCATCACCATCGCCATTGCCATCGCCATTGGCAGCTTCATCAACCGCCCTGGGAAAGGCAGCGGACCTCACTAGCCGGATGGAGATGGGGTACTCCAGAGTGCGGACGGTCGGAGGCAGGTCAGGGCGGATGCCGGGGACGTGCTCGACAATCTCCAGGATGGCATCCCGGCGAATGGAGGCCAAGTCCCGCACGCGCCCGGTGAGCCGGAATGTGGCAAGGTTAGCGCCAGAACGCGTTTCCGGGTGCAGCCGCTCAACCCAACAGCCATTCCCAAGGATATGCTCGGCCGTGGCCAGGTGCCATGCCTGCGCCGGGATGCCCGGAGCTCGAGCTGCACAGAGTATGCAAAGCTCCCAGCAGTGGCGTGGGCGAGCTTGCACCAAGGGCGGAGCAGCAGGGTAAAGTGGGCGGCGTTGATGAGGTGGTCGCCGGCCATCCGGTCCATGATCAGCCACGAGGACAAGATAATGAGAAAGTCCTCTGGGGCGTGCTTGTGCACAGTGAAGTCGCCAGGCTGCAGGTCGAACATGGCATGCAAGGTTGCCTCCACGTCGGCCGGGGAGACAGAGGGCCTGGTGCTGGTGATGGTGGCCACCATGCCGCACGCAAGCACCTCCTCCGCCTCCTCCATCTCGATGGAACGAGCGATGGTGACACACGCTGGCGCATATGCGGGAGGTGGGGTGTTGCACGGCGGAGCAGCGTCGCGAGGGAGTTGGGGAGGGGGGTTGCACGGCGGGGTGTTTGGCCCATGACAGTGAGCCGCCGGAGGCTGTGCACGGTGGTCACCAGGCAGCAGCGTCTCACAGCAGCTGGACTCGTGGCCGGAGATGAGGCAACGACGGCAGCGCACGGGGTTGGTGCAGGCCCGCACCCGGTGCCCGGCATCCAGGCACCTGAAGCACAGGAAGGCGACCTCCTCGGGCGACGGGCTGCGACGACGGCGATGGGAGGAAGGGGTGGCCGCGCGTCGTGCACGCGGACGACGGTTCTTCCGCCGCGGCTGCTGGAACCCATCGGCATCGAGCACAGGGCCTCCATTGATGCGATGGACCTCCGAGCGTGGTCCTGGCGCAGCGGGCGGCCGAAACGCTGGGCGGCCGGTGCGGTCCGAGCGGAGCGGCACTGTGGCCGAGGAAGCAGACGGCTGCACGGGCGTAAGGGGGGGAGCGGGCAAGTGGGTGCCTGACGACCAAGGTAGGAGCGCCGAAGTCGAGGACTCGCCTCACAGAATCCGCTCCAGCGGATGCGACCGTCGGGGCTGGAGTTGCCGGAACGGGCATCAACGAAGGCCATGGCCAGGGGGAAGGGAAGGGTAGGTGGGAGGGCTACCGGCGGGGATTCGACGGTGGCGAGGCTGGTGGGGGGCTAGGCTAGGCTAGGGAGCAGGTGGGGGAGCGGGAGCGGAGCATCGGGTCTTGAAAACTTCACAACACAAAACTGAGCAGAAAATCTCGTGAGCTCTGTTAGCGAAAGAAAACAAAAGACCACATCAAGGTACTGTAGTGAAGTCATTATTTATTTATATTGGTGTTAGACCTACTGTATTCCAACTTCTCTATGGATTATAAACTCTTTTACTAGCCAAAGATTCATCAAAATAAGCAAACAACACTTGAAAAACAGAATCTGTCAAAAACAGAACAGTCTAGTAATCTGTAACTAACGCAAACTTCTGGAATTCCAAAAAATAGGAAGACCTAGTAAATTTGTTTATTGATCAGCATCAATTGGAATCAATATTTTATCACGTTCTAGTGATTTTTAACAATTATTTTCGTGAACAGAAAGTTTCTGGAATTTTCTGCAAGATCAAATAACTATCATCCAAGAAGATCCTATAGGTTTAACTTGGCACAAACACTAATTAAAACATAAAAACACATCTAACCAGAGGCTAGAACAAGTATTTATTCCTAAACAGAAGCAAAAAGCAAAAAAAAACTAAAAATAAAATTGGGTTGTCTCCCAACAAGCGCTATCGTTTAACGCCCCTAGCTAGGCATAAAGGCAAGGATAGATCTAGGTATGCCATCTTTGGTAGGAAATTCTTCAATGAGGCATATATCATCCTTGGGAGTTTCTTTCTTTTTATTAACTATCAAACTTTTAGGCACAATATCGAAAAATTCATTTGTAGCAAATGGTTCCTTAATGATAGCGAAAAGATTGGGATGAATACTTATAGATTTGAGATTCGCAGTTTCCTTACTAGAGGATTCACCCTTATTTTTAGGAACATACATAAGCTTGGCAATTTTAGTTGGAGGACTCGGAGTATTCTTTACGGAAGAAAAAGCAGTTCCCAAGTTGGTAATGATACCCTCAAGTTTATCGATTCTAGTGGAATCTTGATTTATTCTTTCATTAACTATGCGTTCCTTTTCCTTAATATTTTTCAAAGTGACTCCTACTTTGGATCCATATTGGGTAATTTGGTTGTGGATCTTTTTATCCAAATTTTTGATTAACTCTACAGTAGCAAATTTATTTTCAATAATTTCAAGTCTTTGCATTACATGCTCCAAAGTTAACATAGTTCCATTAACCAAAAGAGGTGGCGAGCCAAACAAATCTATCATAGCATTATAAGAGTCAAAAGTATGGCTACACAAGAAATTCCCTCCGGTAATGGTGTGAAGAATATATCTATACCAAGGATTAGCGCCTACATAAAAATTACGGAGAAGAACGGAAGTAGATTGCTTCCTGGTAGATCTATTTTGAGCATTGCAAATTCTATACCAAGCATATTTTAGGTTTTCTCCCTCCCTTTGTTTAAAATTGAGAACTTCATTCTCGGGAGACAACGGAGAAGATAAAGGACTAGCCATGACGACAAAACAAGCAAGAAAGCGACGAACAGAACGAGAGGGCGAATAAAACGGCAAGGGTGAAGTGGGGGAGAGGAAAAGGAGAGGCAAATGACAAATAATGTAATGCGGGAGATAAGGGTTTGTGATGGGTACTTGGGATCTTGACTTTTGCGTAGACCTCCCCGGCAACGGCGCCAGAAATCCTTCTTGCTACCTCTTGAGCAATGCGTTGGTTTTCCTTGAAGAGGAAAGGGTGATGCAGTAAAGTAGCGTAAGTATTTCCCTCAGTTTTTTAGAACCAAGGTATCAATCGAGTAGGAGGCTACGCGCGAGTCCCTCGCACCTACACAAACAAATAAATCCTCGCAACAAACGCGATAAGGGGTTGTCAATCCCTACACAGTCACTTACGAGAGTGAGATCTGATAGATATTATAGGATAATATTTTTGGTATTTTTGTGATAAAGATGCAAAGTAAAGTAAACAAAATAAAAATGGCAAAAGAAATATCTAAGTGTTGGAAGATTAATATGCTGGAAAATAGACCCGGGGGCCATAGGTTTCACTAGTGGCTTCTCTCAAGAGCATACGTATTTTACGGTGGGTGAACAAATTACTGTTGAGCAATTGACAGAATTGAGCATAGTTATGAGAATATCTTGGTATGGTCATGTATATAGGCATCACGTCCGAGACAAGTAGACCGACTCTGCTGCATCTACTACTATTACTCCACACATCGACCGCTATCCAGCATGCATCTAGAGTATTAAGTTCATAAGAACAGAGTAACGCTTTCAGCAAGATGACATGATGTAGAGGGATAAACTCATGCAATATGATATAAACCCCATCTTGTTATCCTCGATGGCAACAATAAAATACGTGCCTTGCTGCCCCCTCATCCTTTGGGAAAGGACACCACAAGATTGAACCCAAAGCTAAGCACTTCTCCCATTGCAAGAAAGATCAATCTAGTAGGCCAAACCAAACTGATAATTCGAAGAGACTTGCAAGGATAACCAATCATACATAAAAGAATTCAGAAGATTCAAATATTGTTCATAGATAAACTTGATCATAAACTCACAATTCATCAGTCTCAACAAACACACCGCAAAAGAAGATTACATCGAATAGATCTCCATAAGAGAGGGGGAGAACATTGTATTGAGATCCAAAAAGAGAGAGGAAGCCATCTAGCTAATAACTATGGACCCGAAGGTCTGAGGTAAACTACACACACTTCATCGAAGAGGCTATGGTGTTGATGTAGAAGCCCTCCATGATCGATGCCCCCTCCAGCGGAGCTCTGGAACAGGCCCCAAGATGGGATCTCGTGGGTACAGAAGCTTGCGGGGGTGGAATTAGGTTTTTGGCTCCGTATCTGATCGTTTCAGGGTACGTAGGTATATATAGGAGGAAGGAGTACGTCGGTGGAGAAACGTGGGGCCCACAAGGGTGGAGGGTGCGCCTACCTCGTGGCTTCCTGCTTAATTTCTTGACGTAGGGTCCAAGTCCTCTGGATCATGTTCGTTCCGAAAATCACGTTCCCGAAGGTTTCATTCCATTTGGACTTTGTTTGATATTCTTTTTCTGAAACTACGAAATAGGCAAAAACAGCAATTACGTGGTGGGCCTCCGGTTAATAGGTTAGTCCAAAAAATAATATAAAAGTGAATAATAAAGCCCAATAATGTCCAAAACATAAGATAATATAGCATGGAGCAATAAAAAATTATAGATACGTTGGAGACGTATCAAGACCTCGTCCTCCCCAGCCTGCCCGCTCACCAAATCCATGGCCTAGCTAGATGAACCCAACGAACAAGAGACACAGCGGTTTATCCTGGTTCGGGCCGCCTTGCAGTGTAATACCCTATTCCAGCTTTTTGGTGGATTGCCTCGAGGGGTTGAGGATGAACTAGTACAGTGGTTGAACAGCCTCAAGAGGTGAGGTGTTCTTGATCTCGATGAGCTGGTGGATGAGAGGATGATCTGAATGATCCGTCCCCTTCTATGGTGGTGGCTAAGTCCTATTTATAGTGGCCTTGGTCCTCTTCCCAAATGTAGGCGGGAAGGGATCCCTCTCAGTGTTAAAACCGGCGGATCTCGGGTAGGGGGTGCCGAACTGTGCGTCTAGGATCGATGGTAATAGGAGACGGGGGACACGATGTTTACCCAGGTTCAGGCCCTCTCTATGGAGGTAATACCCTACTTCCTGCTTGATTGATCTTGATGAATATGAGTATTACAAGAGTTGATCGACCACGAGATCGTAATGCCTAAACCCTAGAAGTCTAGCCTATGTGAATATGGTAATGAATGTGTCCTATCCAGACTATGCTCCCCGGTTTATATAGACAACGGAGAGATCTAGGGTTACATGGAGTCGGTTATATAAGAAGGAATCTTCACAGCTGGTCGCCTAGCTTGCCTTCCACGCCAAGGATAGTCCAATCCGGACACTAGTATGGTCTTCGGTGTTCATGTCTTCATAGTCCATCAGTTCGGCCCATGGATAACAGGCCGGACGCCCGAGGACCCCTTAGTACAGGACTCCCTCAGTAGCCCCTGAACTTGGCTTCAATGACGAGGAGTCTGGCACACAGATTGTCTTCGGCATTGCAAGGCGGGTTCCCCTTTCTCCGAACTCCAAGCTAGTATTCGGATGTAGTAGATATATCCGGACCTGTATATATAGTTGCAGAAAATATACGAGCCTAATTTATTGGTAACTGTTTATGACATCACGCCTGCCCGGTCACTATTTCCAACCGTTGGCTGGCGCGTCGCCCCACGTCTCGGGACACGGTTTTACTGGCTTGTCTTGCCAAATCAGAGATCGTGTTCCCTTATTCACGGGATTTTCATTAATGCAGGCATGGGTAACCCAACTGTCCCCCGGGGTACAACTCTCTGGAGATTGATAAGTTTCGAGACCCAGGTGGATACGCTTAGTACTTGGGGTCTTTATATAGGGTCCTAGACTCGTCTTCTTCCTTTGCGCTCACTTCTTTCTCAACCTTAGCCACCCCAAGTTCCAACCCTCGGGTTCCCATCGCCACCAGCCCCAATCATGTCCGGATCCAGCCGTCCAGGCCAGTGGGTGGCTTCCTCTGTCACAGAGGAGGATATTACGAAGCTCCGCGCAGCGAGGTATCTGACCCCGCAAATCCTCCATCGACTTCCTGCACAGGGGAAGGTCGTTCCTACCGCCAAATCCGGCGAGAGGGTAGTGTTTGTGTCCCACTTCCTCCATGAGTTAGGGTTCGCGCTTAACCCCTTCGTCCGGGGGCTCATGTTTTACTATGGGCTGGACTTTCACGATCTGGCCCTGGACTCTATTCTTCTTATCTCGACATTTATCGTCACATGTGAGGCCTTCCTCCGGACTCCTCCACACTTTGGTTTGTGGCTCAAGACCTTTGACGTGAGGCCGCAGGTGACAGAGGAGGAGCAGGCAGAGTGCAGCGGCGTCTGGCCAAACAAGCTTGCCGGTAGCGGTTTGGATTGAAGGATCTTTCGCCAAGTCTTCCGACCTATGGCAGCAGGGGTGGTTTTATACCAACAAGCCGCGGGGCTCCAAGTGGGCGGCTACGCCTACGTTCCGACCCGGCCCTCCAATTCAGCTTGCTTCATGGATCAATAAGGGACTGGACTGGGGATCCGTCAATCAAGTGCAGACTCTGCAAGGTCGCGTCCGAAGCCTTATCGAGAAGGGCATCGGTCTTGTGAACGTCGTTCAAGTAATGCTAGTCCGCCGAACCCTGCCATGTCAGCAGCGGCCGCTCCGTATGTGGGAGTTTAATCCCGAAGGACGGCGGACTCTTCGGCACTTCCTCGGCACTATTGACGAGGGGATGTGGAATTATATTTCGGGGAACGAGAGCAATGGTCGGACACCACCGAAGATGTTTGCCTCGACTGCAATCATCCGGACACGGCGTTAAGTATTCGAACTCCGCACACCCTTTATTCGAGTATCTCTTGGTAAGATATTGAACAATCCGTCACTTCACAGGACTGGATAAACAAAGCGGTGTTGATCTAGTGTCCGACGCCCCTTCCCAAAGACTCTGCGAATGCCCTACTAACTAGGATGCTGACTCCGACACTGTACCCGGTGTCTGCGGAGGAGGGCGAGAACAGGGAGGCCGGAGGTGGTCTCTGCCCCAAGGATAAATCAGACATTGTGTTCGGGGAAACCGAAACCCTCTTGCCCGAGGGCAAAGGTGCAGAGGAGGCCTTCCATGGCAAGAAGAGGGCCGCTTCTGAAGGTCAGGAGGGGAAACCTTCCAAGAAAGGGAAAACACCATCGACGAGCGGCTTGGGCCGGGAAAACGATGTTGACGTGGAGCTTTATGATGAGGATAGACCTCTGGCCAAACCGTAAGTGCAGCAGGGTAGTTTAACCAAACCTCCTTCCTTTCTTATTATTGAAGTAATCCTCCGACATACGTATGTCCTTGTAGGTTAACACCTGGGGTTTCCCAATCGTCCTCCTCATCGGGAGACCTTCTTCTAGAGATGATGGAGAGTGACACGCCTTATCTGGCCCCCTCGCCCAACAGGGCAGATGATTCTGAGGTATCGTCCCGGGGGGCTCTTCCTGGTCGACAATCAGTGCAGGAAACGAAGAGGGCATTACCCGAAGGTGGTGTCTCTGTCACTCAGGGTTCGGGAATCAAGCATGGCGGCCCTGCCCTATCCGGTTTAGCGCCGGAGACGATCCCGGGGTCGAGTTGGCGGATTCCTTCAAAGGAATACCGTACTCCGGCGGCGGCTTCCGAAGACCCGAAGCGAAATGCCGACGGACATCTTTGCGACAAACGTCTGTTTCGGAGGAACACCGTGCCTTGATGGTTACGGTGGTCGAAAAGGTTCTATCCGCGAAGAGTGGGTTGAACGAGGCCTTCACGAGCCTCCTAAGGGGTTTTGAGGTTTGTGATGTAGTTTTGCCAATTGAATAATATTGACAGAATGTACCTGTTGTATATGCAGTAGCCCCTGAGACTTGGATTGCCTTCCAGCAGAAGTGATCGGAGGATCAAAAAGATATGCTCAATTGCTAACCTTGATTTAACTTGGAATATAGGCTGCCTCCCCTCCTGCGGCTACCCGAAATACGAAAGTGGCCGAACTGCAGCGAAAGCTGGATATTGCGGAAGAGGACATTGCATTGATCGACATGCATCTTGACGACTCGCAAGGTATATATGTCGAGCACTCCTTACACCAATGTGCTTGTAATGTAGGCCTGACGCCGAAGAGGGCTTATATGAAATGTGCATGATTGCAGATGGTGCCGCCGCCGTTGAAGCTCTTCGGGAGGAGCTAGCCCGGGCCAAGGAGCAGGCCCAGCGTAGTGATGCGGCTGCCGAGAAGGCATCAGCTGATCTAAGAGCCGAACAAGCAGCTGGGTGTCAAAGTGAGGAGAAAATATCCGCACTGGCACTTGAATTGAAGAATACTGCCAGCCGCTGTGAATTCCTTGAGAAGGAGAATAAAGCCAAAATGGCTGAGCTTCATAAGGCCGTACGAGAGGCGAGTGAAGCTCGGTCTGAATCTAGGGTGTCGAATGTTGGGTTCCTACCCTTAAGGTTTGAACTCTGGGGTGCGCACGAAGATCTCTCACCTACCGATCTACGTCCGATCGCCTCGTGGGATCTAAGCTAAAGACGATGAACAACACAAGGGACACAAGATTTATCTTGGTTCGACCACTTGTGGTGTAATACCCTACTCCAGTGTGTGGTGTGGTGGATTGCCTCAGGGGCTGATGATGAACAGTACAGGGGAAGAACAGCCTCACGAGAGGTGTTCTTGAGCTGGCGCGATGAACTGCTTGGGTGAGTTCGATCGCCTCTCTCTCTCCCTCTAGCGTTCTTTCTCATTGCCTCTACGGTGGTGGCTAGCTCTATTTATAGAGGTCCTGGTCCTCTTCCCAAATATTGAGCGGGAAGGGCACCAACAACGGCCATTTCGAATGGGAACCTCTAGTACAAGTTATCCTGACTAAAGTTGGTCTTCGGCTGCCAAATGTGCTGGCGGTCACGCCTTCTTGGGCTCCACGGTGACCTCCATCCTGCCGCTCCACTCGTCTTGGTCTCGTTGCACTGAAATGGCAACCTTTGCCTGATGCCTCGGTACTCTACGTCTGAGCTTGCCCCCTTTGCACCAAAGAGGAAACAAGGACACTACCCGGGCCGGCGCCCGCCTGGTCTCGATCGTCATGGCTTGCATCACGAGCACCTCGCAAGGTACCCTGCCTTGATATCTCCGCCTCCTTGCAAGCCTGCCTGGCGAGGCCATCCGTGAGGAAGCTTGCATCGTCTGCCCCGCGAGGCTTGGCCCCTCGCGAGGGTCCTGAGTCTTGTGCTGATGAAGATGGGCCGCGCTGGGCCACCACTTGAGCCACGCCGTAGGCCGCAGGCAGGCAAGTCTGGGGACCCCCATTCCCAGAACGCCGACAGTAGCCCCGGGCCCAAGGCACACTCGGACTTGGCTTAGCGGAGAAGCAAAGGGGCAAGTGCGAAGCGCCGCGGGCCCCATCAGCCTGCGGCTATCGGCGTTCTGGGAACGGGGGTCCCCAGACTTGCCTGCCTGTGGCTTGCGGCGTGGCTCAAGTGGGGGCCCAGTGCAGCCCAGCCTCATCAGCTCAAGCTCAAGACCCTCGTGATGGGCCAAGCCTCGCGGGGCGGACGACAGGAAGCTTCCTCATGAGCAGCCTCATCAGGCAGGCTCACGAGGAGGCAGAGAGATCAAGGCAAGGGCACGTCGCAAGGAGCCCGTGACGCAAGCCATGACGATCGAGACCGGTGGCGCCAAAGTGGCACCGCATGCGGTGTCCTTGTTTCCTTCCTGCAAAGGGGCAAGCACATGCCAAGGCATCAGAAAGGTTACCGCTTCGTGCAACAAGACCAAGACCAGCAGAATGGCAGGATGGAGGTCATCGTGGAGCCTGTGACGGCCATTGTCGAGCCTTTGGCGTCAAGACCAACTTTAGTCAGGATAACTGTACTAGATGTTCCCCTTCAAAATGGCCAATTGTTGGCGCCCTTCCTGCTCATTATTTGGGAAGAGGCCCAGGGCCTCCCTCTATAAATAGGACTAGCCACCACAGTAGAAGGGGAGAAACGAATTGTTCAGATCGAGCGAACGAATCATTCAGAGAGAGAGAGAGGCTACTGAATTCACCCAAGCAGTTCATCGCACCAGCTCAAGAACAGCCCTCGTGAGGCTGTTCTCCCTTTGTATTGTTCATCATCAGCCCCTAAGGCAATCCACCACACCACACACTGGAGTAGGGTATTACACCACAATGGTGGCCCGAACCAGTATAAATCTCGTGTCCCTTGTGTGTTCTTCTTTCTAGCCTAGATTCTTTGCGAGACTTCGAGACGTGAGCTGGTAGGGGAAAGATCTTCGTGCGCACCCTAGAGTTTGAACCTCAAGGGTCTGCCGGAACCCGAAATCACACATTTGGCGCGCCAGGTAGGGGTGCGTCGGAATCTTTCTTCCGCTGGTCGCGTGTGATCTTCCGTCAGGTTCCATGGTCGACGCCGAAGCCTCGCCCGAAAGGCCGGGCTGTTTCCGCCACTCCGCTGTCGTTCAGACGGGCGCCATCGGTGGTCGCCTCTATTGTTCCCGTCGCCGCCGCCAACACCGCCACCGCCCGGCTGGGAACGAGCAACAGGCTCGCCCTCGTGATCCTTCGAGCGCGCGGGAAGGCCGCACCGCCACCTCGTAGCCGACTCCAGCTGGTTCGCCCCACGCCTGCCGCATTTCACGGACGCCAAGACGCTGCATCGCTCTCGCGCTGCGTGAGCTCCTGCACTACCGTCCTGGCGACGACCTCTACGAGGACTGGCTCGCCAGCATCACCGAGCTCGTCAGCGCCGCAGGGGGCTCTCCTATGCCATCCCTCTCGCTGCCTCGCCCTCCAACCGGCGCAGGAGGCGAGGATCAGGAGGTGCCTCTGCGACCTCCTCCCCAAGAAGGCGCCCTGGCTCCAAGGCGCGCGGCCTAGGACAAGACCCTCCGCGTCCAGCGCCTGCGCGACAAGAAAGGAGTTGCCAAGAAATCCCTCATCCCCAAGAAGGTGCCCGCGTGCTCCCAGTACCGGTGCGCCATGACCGCATCCCTGCGCTGTCACGTCAAGACCCCGCGCTGCTCCAGGCAGCGGCATGCGGGAACCCCCAGGAGAAAGCCCCGCATCAGCAGAGAGCTCTGGTTGCCACTGCAAGCTGCCGCGCCTTCAACGCCGAGCTGTGTAGCGTCGCATGGCTCGGCAAGTTCAAGCCGGACCTGCCTCCTCGCTACGACGACACTGCAGACCCCGCGGAGTTCCTCCAGCTCTACGAGCTGGGCATCGAAGCCGCCAGCAGAGACGAAAAGTTCATGGCGAACTGGTTTCCCATGGCGCTCAAGGACGGTGCCCGCACCTGGCTCCTGAACCTGGCTCCTGACACGATCTCCTCCTGGGACGAGATGTGCACCCGCTTCATCGCCGACTTCCAAGGCACTCGCGACTGGCCCCCAGCCATGAGTGACCTGCGCCGCATCAAGCAACAGCCAGGAGAGACCTACAGAAGTACATCCAGCGCTTCAACAACGCTCGCCTCAAGATCCCCAGGGTGCCTGAGGAAGCCATCATCTCAGCCTTCTCCGATGGCGTGCGCGACATCAAGATGAAAGAGGAGCTAGCAATCCATGAAGACCTGTGCACATCCCTGGAGTTGTTCAACTTGGCGACCAAGTGCGCCAAGGCTGAGGAAGGGCGCCTCTCCCTCCTCGAGCTTCCGGCTACTGACCTAGAAGAGAAGAAGCCCAAGGTCAAGGACATGAAGCGCAAGGGAGCTGCTTTGCTCGCAGCGGAGCCAGACACCAAGCAAGGCAGGGATCAGCCTAAGTCATCCAAGGGCGGCCGGTACTACGTGTACCACGACCTCCACACCCACAACACCAACGAATGCCAAGAGATCAGGGCTGTGCGAGATATGACGGGCCGACGCCTGGAAAGCGCAGCCGACTGGGGCTATGGCCGAGGAGGAGGAAGAGGCAGAGGACGATGGGAAGACCGTGGCCCTCGCCAAGGGTGGCGTGACCGACCTCGTGAGGACCGCTGGCAAGACCAGCCTCGCGAGGGAGGTTGGAGGGATCAGCCTCGTGAGGACCGCCCTCAAGGCAACGCAGGCCTCCCTCCTCTGCCACCACCGCCGAGGAGGAACGAAGACCATCATCAGGACGAGGGGGCTGGGGGCTTCCAAGAGCCGCGCGCAATCGCTTGCATCCTGGGCGGCGCTCAGGCCCCAGCCTCTCGGCGCATCTTCAAGCAGTTTGCTCATGAGGTGAATGCAGTCCTTCCCAAGCTTGAGGCCACACGCCCTCTCAGGTGGTCTGCATGCGCTATCATGTTCAGCTCAGCGGATCAGCTCAAGTGCGCAGCAACGGCCGGAGTCCTCCTGATGCTCTGTTCCCCAGTCATCAACAATGTGCAAGTCACCAGGACCCTCATCGATGGCGGAGCGGGACTCAACGTCCTGTCTGTCGAGACATTCAACAATCTCCAAGTGCCATATGATCAGCTTCAGCCAACCAAGCCTTTCTCAGGAGTCACCGACGGTTCCACAGTTTCGATAGGGCAGGTTCGCCTTCTAGTCACCTTCGGGCAGCACGACAACTACCGCAGCGAACTTATTGACTTCGATGTCGCCCACATTCGCCTGCCATACAATGCCATCCTCGGTTACCCAGCCCTGGCCAAGTTCATGGCAGTGACTCACCATGGCTACAATGTCCTCAAGATGCCAGGAAGCGGTGGAGTCATCACAGTGCCCTGTGAGGAAAGGGATGCAGTGTGTTCTCTTGAGCGTGCCTTCCAAGCCGCGGCAATCCAAGACCCAGATCACAGGAGCAGGAGACTTCCCGAGGCAGTCCCTAAGAAGAAGAAGGCTCCACCTGGCCCAAACCCTCAGGAGGCAGGCCCCTCCAGAGGCGTTGCGTCAGGATCCGTGCCCGTCCAAGGGGCGCCACCCTCTGTCGCATAGGAAGACGCGCCCGGCGCCCTCCTCGGGCAGGCCTCGGGGGCTCTTTCTGGGAGAGCCACTGACTTTGCCAAGGTCATGAGGGAGGCGCTCGGGCACCACTTCGAGGCGTGCTTCAAGGCACATTTCCCTCAGGAAGGTATGAAGCAAGGAGGGCCAAACCCTCAGGAGTTCATCGCGAGGAACACTCAGGAACTACAGGAGTCAAGGGTCATGCGCGCTGGCAAACGCTGTTCGCCGTGGCCCCACATCCAGGCGAGGATGGTGGGCTGCGCGTCTGCATCGACGTACCAGGGCTCAACCGAGCCGCGTCTCAGGAGCGCCTCTGGCCTTCACGCGTGGGGCGTTGTGAGGGTCCACCTCACAGCTACGTTCGCATACCTTTCGGCCTGCCGAACGTGGCCGCCGCTCGTCAGCGCCTGCTGAGGAGCATTCTGGAGGCTCAGGAGGTCAGGAATCTCGCGGTCCTGGCGGAGATGGAGATGGCCCTCGAAGATCCACCCGTGCCCCCGGAGCCTCCCGAGGCTCCAGGTCCCGGGAGCTCGTGAGGGTCGGCCCCCTCACAACGCGTCGTCCGCTGCTTCAGCGTCACTTCATCTCCAACGGTATTAGGTGACATCTTTCAAGTTCCATTTTCAGCTGGGAGCACCCACAGGGCTGCATCATTCCTAGGTCACATGAGTCCGTCCCTGCGGCATGTATCCGTTTTGCTTATGCTCTTTACCTACCTTGTTGGGGGCGCCCCTCGGGCTGCATTATCCCCAAGTTGCTCGGGCCTGACCCAGTGGCGTTTGCCTTATCCGCATCTATCTAAATGGATTTGCTCCTCCGCGCCTAACCTGATTCCCATGGCTATCATCTGCTGCTTATCGCGGACCTCTCCACTCGCATGCAAAGCGCTTGCACGTTAAAAGGGGGGTACCTGAGCATCGCGACTCATGGGCTCTTACTGGCTCTCCAGCCCTCACCCCATGGCCATGACCCACGGCATCGCGACCTGTCCTACCAAAGGCGGCTGAGCTGGCTCAAGGGCCGGGACCCGAGGACGTAGAGCATTTGCATTCTAACCACCTTGCAGGAACACATCATTGATAAAGGCCCAGAGCCAGGCGCAACACGCCTCGAGGTAGGGCCTCGTGAGTCCTGCGCTGGCTCACAGGTGCCCAGATACACCTCTCCTAGCCCTACCGTGCCGGCCACGTGTCCGGGCTGGGTCAGAGACGCCCGGGGCTCCTCCTAGAGGGAGCCCCTCCCACGCATCAGTGGAAGCACCATGCTCCGCGCTGGTCGACGACACCGCCGAGGAGCTGCTATGCCCAGACACATACGAAAGCACTATGCTCCGCTACTGGTGATAAACAAGCGAGGGCGGCCCACGCATCGTATCAACTCGAGGGAGCCCAGAGCTCAAGGTCCGCACCATCGCAACGCCTCCCCTCGGGAGTGCCGCGCGAGGGGCTGGACACGGGGCCACGCCGGGCCACGCTCAACGCACGCCACCCAGCCCAGTCCTCGGACCTGGTCGTCGCGCGCCCCTCCCCGAGCGGAGCCAAGGTACGAAAGCTCATTTGCACGTCAAGGGGGACTCCTGAGCATCGTGACTCAGGAGCCTAACTGGTCACGTAGCCCCTCACTCCTTAGTCCCGTCCTGGTTTCCGGTCGGGGCTAACGGCGGCTGAGGTATGCGCGGGGCCGAGCCATGCCGATGTAGAACGACGAATCCACTCCTACACCTCCCTTCCCTACTTGTTGTTTGCGTGTCAAGGGGGACTCCTGAGCATCACGACACATGAGCCTAACTTGCCACGTAGCCCCTCATTCCATAGTCCCGTCCTGGTTTCCGGTCGGGGCTAACGGCGGCTGAGGTATGCGCGGGGTCGGGCCCTGCCGACGTAGAACACAAGAAAATAGGAGGGAAAATGCAAATTCTAGGGAATTCAAAAGCAAATATTACAAGCCATGGATTGTTTCACAACGCCAAACACAAGTTTAAACGCCTCCACGAGGCACGATGCATGTTGCAGGAATTAAAACAGGACAAAAGCTACGAATGGATCACTCCCCAGTGGCGCCGCCGCTTGTGGTGGAGTTGCGCTGGGCGGCTCCGCCTCCTGAGGCCGCGGAGCTGGCAGCACCGCGCCCGGGCAAGGTGCTGAAGGCGCGGAACCTCCCCAGCAAAGCCTCGGCTCGGCCTTTCACGGCCTCTGCAGCAGCAGCGGCGAGGTCGCCGCTCACGGGTTCCAGCAGGCTGTCATGGTCGATGCTGGGGTCGCGAAGGTAGACGTGGCTGAGGACACGCGTCAGCGCTGCAGAAGACAGGGCACGGGCCTCGGCCTGGGCCGTAGGACCAAGGCCGTCCGCGATATCTTCAAGTGCACGGACTAGGAAGGGAAGCAGCTCGGCAGGACCGTCCTCTGCACCAGCCAACGGCTTCTCCAAGCCACCCTCATAGAGCGTCTTCAGCGTGGCGCGAACTTTCTTCTCCAGCTTCGCGAAGGCCACTTGATCCTCGGCCAGGACCTTCGCCTTGCCGCCTTGCTCGATCCTCTCCGCCTTTAGCGACTGCTCCAGCGTCTCCAACCGGCCACGGAGGTCATCAAGCTCGGTGTTCCGGTCCCTGACGGCAGCCTCCCGAGCCTCCATCTCCTTCTCCTTCTCCTGGCGGCCGCGGACCTCCTTGGTGAGCTCGTCATGCAGGCCTTGCAGGTCGACCTCCAGCGCCTTGCAGCGGCCCTGGGCATCCGCAGCGTCGCCCTGGGCAGCATCGCGAGCGGCCTTGGCCTGGCGGGCGGCTTGCTTCTCCTCGTCGGAGGCCGACACGGCCTGGCTCAGCGCCGCTCGGACGGAGGCGGCAGAACGGGCCCAGCCAGAAGCTAGCTCCAGGCGCCCGACCACCAGGCGGGGGTCTGCGCTCTGAAGATCCTCCCGCAGCCGGATCAGTTCATTGGCGGCCTGGCCCAGGATGGCAGAGGGATCAGAAGAGATGGGAGCCAGTGGAGCAGGCGGAGAGGACGGGAGCGTGATCATGGCTTGGGAGGAAGGAGCCCCCTGGGCCTTGGACACCTGTTGGCAGCATCAAGCGCAGACACCTCCAGAGTTAGCGGGGCCACGGGGGCTGACTCCTCGCCAGAGTGTCCCTGCTGGCCTCGTGAGGACGACCGGGCAGGGGAGGCACGAGCCTTGATGCCTCCTTTCCCCGCAGATGAAGGCGCTGCCCTGACAGACGGGCTCGCCTCAAGCGGGGCCGCAGAAGCCCCTCTCAACCTTTTTGCTGCAGGTGCCAGCCTGGCCAGAGAACGCAGATGTCAAGCCTTGGCGGCAGAAATAAAGCAAAGCACGGATCGAGCACTTACTGGTCATCGTTCGCGGACTCAAGCAGCCTCCGGCCAAACTTGAAGCCCGAGAGCCTACAGCTGGGATTGGCTTTGGGCGGCCCGGTGGCAGAAGGCGCGTCAGGAGGGCCGGAGCTGGCCTCAGACCGCCCCGGGACTAGCGCAGACCCTGGGAGGACCAGCCCCGACCTGCCCTTCCTCGGGACCAAGGGAGAATCCTCCCCTCCTCGTCTGGCGCCAGCCTCGTTGTCGTCCGGCATGGAGCGGAGGACGCGGGACCTACGCCGAGGGAAGGACTCCTCCGACTCCTCGCCAGTCGCCTCCGAGTCAAACTCTTCTTCCTCCTCCTCTCCTTCCTCCTCACTCCCGCTGGAGTAGTTGGAGGACACGTTCACCGTCGCCAGCGCCGCCAGATCCCCGGGAGCTTCTGCGCGCACCAGCCCCTCACCGTTGAAGGTGGGCATGGTGTTCACCACCTGCTCCTAGTCGTCCTGAAGGAACAGGGGGAAGGGAACGCCCTTCGGCCTCGCCACGTCTCCCCCAACCAAGGAGTGGAGGGCCGCAACCAGATCTTCGTCGGCCAGGGCCTCGGAGCTCAGGCGAAGGGCAGCGTCCGCTTCCCTAAGCCTGCACAATGGGAGCGAGTGCTCCCGGAGTGGAGCCACCCTGTGCTCCAGGAACTCCCTCAGGAGCGTGGCCCCGGTCAGCTTCGCCGCCCCCAAGTTGCCTGGCCTCAGGTCCGCGTTCATCCTCTTCAACACCGCCCTCGCGCGGGGGTCGACAAGCTCTGCGCGGGACCACGCATCAACGGCCTTGGGCTGCCCCATAGGAAGCACCAGTCGGGGGTGGAGGCGCCCGACATCCACCATGACCCACTTGCTCCAAAGCCTTCGATACTCTTCCCAGGCTTCGACATGGCGTTGTAGTTGGAGTATGTGATAAAGCTCACGCATGCGGAGATGTGGGTGCGAGAAACCCGGAGGTAAAAGTAATGACGCAGCAAGTCCAATGAGGGCTTTACCCCAACGTGAGCCTGACAGTAGTAGGCGAAAATCGTCAGGAGAAGAACAGAGTTGGGGTGGAGATGCAGAGCTTGCAAGTTGTACTGGCGAAGAACATGAAAGAAGAACTCGGAAAAAGGAGGCACCAGACCAGCGATGATGGCGCTCAGGAAGAGCGGGTAGAAGGTGCTCCCCTTGGCTTCAGGCTGGTCGGAGCCGGCCTTGAGCACAGTCGCTCCCTCATTGCCCCGCGCCACCGTCATCAGGCGCGTGAGGGCGAGATTCTTCTCCGACACATTCGGAGGATCCAGAGCCGGCGAGTACCAGGCCTCGGTAGGGGTCGTGCGAGGCGCCATGGCTTGCCGGATGGTAATGATTGAGACAGATCTGAGGATTTTGGGAGCAGAAAGGAGAAGAGTGAGAAAGGGGATCTGGAGCAAGGCAAGCGAGAACGAAGCAAGTAAGTCTGGCCCGGGCACCTCTTTTTGTCAAATGGACGGTTGCCGAGGCATCGTGGGGAAGCAGAGGCGCCCACGTCCAATCAACCACCATGCGGCGCCCAAGGCCACATGCTATTGGGGCCCACGGCGCTTCGCACTTGCCCCTTCGCTTCTTTGCTAAGCCAAGTCCGGGCGTGCCTTGGGCCCGGGGGCTACTGTCGGCGTTCTGGGAACGGGGTCCCCAGACTTGCCTGCCTGCGGCCTACGGCGTGGCTCAAGTGGGGGCCCAGTGCAGCCCAGCTTCATCAGCTCAAGCTCAAGACCCTCGCGTGGGGCCAAGCCTCATGAGGCGGACGGCAGAAGCTTCCTCGTGAGCAGCCTCATCGAGGCAGGCTCGCGAGGCGGAGAGATCAAGGCAAGGGCACCTCGCGAGGAGCCTGTGGACGCAAGCCATGACGATCGAGACCCGTGAGGCGCCAGTGAGCACCGCATCTGTGATGTCCTTGTTTCCCCGCCGGTGCAAAGTTGGCAAGCTGAGGCCAAGGCATCAGCAAAGGTTACCGTTTGGTGCAACAAGACCAAGACCAGCGAGCGGCGGGATGGAGGTCATCGTGGAGCCCAGGACGGCATCATCGTCAGAGCCTTTGGCAGCCGAAGACCAACTTTAGTCAGGATAAGTGTACTAGATGTTCCCCTTCAAAATGGCCAATTGTTGGCACCCTTCCCACTCATTATTTGGGAAGAGGCCCAGGGCCTCCCTCTATAAATAGGACTAGCTACCACAGTAGAAGGGGAGAAATGAATCGTTCAGATCGAGAGAATGAATTGTTCAGAGAGATAGAGGCGACTGAACTCACCCAAGCAGTTCATCGCACCAGCTCAAGAACGGCCCTCGCGAGGCTGTTCTCTCTTTATATTGTTCATCATCAGCCCCTGAGGCAATCCACCACACCACACACTGTTGTAGGGTATTACACCACAATGGTGGCCCGATCCAGTATAGATCTCGTTTCCCTTGTGTGTTCTTCTTTCTAGCCAAGATTCTTTGCGAGACTTCGAGACGTGAGCTGGTAGGCGAAAGTGTCGGATTTCGGGTTCCGGCAGACCCTTAAGGTTCGAACTCTGGGGTGCGCGCGGAGATCCAACCCTCCACTGTCTCGTACCTCGCCGAATCACAGGGGCCTAAACTACTAAGAAGAACAGCACAAGAGACACGAGATTTACATCTGGTTCGTGCCACCATCATGGTGTAATACCCTACCCAAAGGTGTGGTGTGGTGGATTGCCTCTTGGGCTGATGAGGAACAGTACAGGGAAGAACAGCCTCGCGAGGGTCTGTTCTTGGTGGAAGCGATGCACTGCTAGTGGTGTCCCGTCGCTCTAGCTTGAGGATCGGGTCTCTATCTCTCTCTCTCTGGATTCCGAGTGGCGGATCCTTCCTCTCTCCTCTCCTACTCTGAGTGTGGCTACTCCTATTTATAGGAGAAGGCCCTGGGCCTCTTCCCAAATATTGAGCGGGAAGGGCGCCAACAATTGGCCATTTTGAAGGGGAACAACGGGTACACTTATCCTGACTAAAGATGGTCCCCGCCTGCCAAAGGCTCTGGTGATGACGCCCGCTTGGGCTCCATGATGACTGCATTCCAGCCGTTGGGGATGGTCTTGGTCTTGTTGCACCGAAACGGATGCCTTTGCCTGATGCTCTTGCCTGCGCTTGCTCCCTTTGCACCAAAGAGGAAAGGAGGACGCTGCGGGCTGGCGCCTGATCGGGCGCCTTGGTCGTCATGGCTTGCGCCATGGGCACCTCGCGAGGTACCCCGCCTTGAACTCTCCGCCTCCCTCGTGAGCTGCCTGACGAGGCCGCAGGCTCGAGGAAGCTCCCTTGTCGTCCGCCCCGCGAGGCTTGGCCCCTCGCGAGGGTCTTGTGCTTGTGTTGATGAAGATGGGTTGTCCGAGGGTCTTGTGCTTGTGTTGATGAAGATGGGTTGTCCTGGGCCTCCTTTGAGCCACGTCGTAGGCCGCAGGCAGGCAAGTCTGGGGACCCCCGTTCCCAGAACGCTGACAGTAGCACCCGGGCCCACGGCGCGCCCGAACTTGACCGGGCAGAGAGGCAAAAGGGGAAGTGCGAAGCGTCGCGGGCCCTAACAGCCTGCGGTCTTGGGCGACGCGTGGCGGTTGATTGGACGTGGGCGGCACTGTTCCCCCACACCTCCTTATTTTGCGCCTTGCTAGGCGGACACGCTGCTGCACACATCCGTTCCCCTCTTTGCTGCTTGCGTGCTCCAGTCCTTCCCTCTCTCGAACTCAAGCTTCCATTTTCAATCCAATCTCAAATCCCCCCTTCCCCCTTTCGATCGCCATGGCAACGACGAAGAGGGGGAAAGGGAAGAAACCGCGCTTGCCTTCGCCTGCCGCTTCATTGCCGGCGCCTCATTGTCGACCCGTCGATCATACTCAATCTGGAGGGCAGGCAAGGTCGGTTCGGCTCTGGCCACGTCCTTTGGCGAATGCGGGAGGAACTGACGGCTGGCCCGCGTCCCACTTCGCCATCGGCCAGGATAGTCACTTTGAGGTCCGGTATTTATTTGGCGCCACAGTAGGCGGGCTGGTTCCCTTCTCTCGATTTCTTCAATGCCGTGCTTTCCCACTATCAGATCCACATGATGCATCTGGGTCTGAGTCCATTACTCTCCTCTCGGTCTTCTCCTTCGCTTGTGAGGCAATGATGGGCATCCTTCCTCGGTTGCCTTCTTGCGCCACTTCTTCTCTCTGCGCCTTTGTCGACCCCACTCAATGCTCGGCGTGCGTGAGCTTCGCCGCTTGCCGAGACAGCAGCCTCGTGGATTGAATTCAGCTTGCCTCCGCCCTTGGCTGAGTTCCGCGAGAGGTGGCTATGCGTGGATGTGGGGTGCCCAGCCCCTGCCATCGGAGCCAACCTCGCTTTCTTGTCCCCCACTGCAGGCCGGGGCGAGACGCTTTCAAGCCCTCGGCTCATCTTCGTCTGGCGCCCGCCCCGGCGTTCTGAGGTCGCTGTGACAGCCCCCAAGGTGGTGAAGGAGTTCTGATGCGCCGCATTGCTCCTCTCCAACGCCATTCCCACCGGATGTGGGCCTTGGTGGCCTGGTGACCGTATGAGGCTCCAGGAAGAAGACCTAACGCTCAAGCGCTTAAGGAAAGTGCTCCTGGTCTGTTGGCGACCCTAACTCGGTGGCATCCGGCATGAGGGGCCTTCTTTGTACCTCTGCTTGGGAATACGGGTGATTTGGTGAACGGATGCCCATCTTGAAGAATGGGGTTGCGCCCGCTGGTCTCTAGGGGCCTCGCGAGAATCCGGTGGTGGTGACAGCCCTTCCAGTCGGCCAAGCGGCTCCTCCTCGAGTGGCGGAGCAGGGGAGGCACGAGCCGCGAGAGGTCAAGGGACCCCCGCCGGGTGACAGCCACGGGCGATGTTCATGAGGGGCAGCTCACGAGGCTCATCTGCTTCTTGGTGGCCGAGGGCGGCAGCCCGCCCGCAAGCGCCCATGGACGGAGCCCCCGAGGCCCTCGCTGCTTCTCTTGGTGAGGCGACTAACTGCTGCGTCAGCGAGGCGCCCAGCATAAGCCGCCTTGATGCTTCTCCCCTCGCAGGCTGATCCCTGCACTCAAATCTTGGGTCATTTCGCGTGAACTTTGAGGCCCTCCGAAGAGAAGGGAGGCCACTGGCGATGATTGCCCTTGTCGCCTCTTTGAAGCGCAGGAAGTGCCATCTTGATGAGTAAGCCTTCTCCTTCTCCGGCTCCCGATTCTTCCGGGGCTCAGATCGATCCTTGCCACTGCAGCCCCTTCTGTCGAGCTCATGGAGACGGGTGAGGAGCCGTCCTCCCGGCTTTGCCCCCTCCCAGTCCTCGAGTGCTCCAAGCGGTGGAGCTCTTGTGGTGAGGGCGACCGGGAGGTGAGCCGTCCGAGGCGCGTCGTGGCCTGCAAGGCGCCTCGCGATCCTTCCTCGCGAGCCTTCCCGAGGCATAGCTAGCGTGGGCTTCTCGCTGGTCGTGGACGACGATTGGCCGAGGCGCTTCTCGCGCCTCGCCTAAGGATGGGCTGGCTCAGTGCCGGGCTTCGGCGCTGGCGCGCCAGCCGCCGCGAGGGTGCCAGCCCCCAGCCCCCCGCCCGGAGGGGGGAGTGTTGGTTCAGCTCGGCGCCCGTCTGGGCGGTCGATGGTGTGGAGGACGTCTTGTGGCCTTGCCGGGAGCGTCGCGCCCTTCGCCAAGGAATTCTTCGAAGGGCGGCCGACGCGGTGAGCCTTCTTGGTGAAGAGCTTGTCGATTTAAGACGCGCCTTGAGGCCGAGGGCCTGCGCCTGGCCGCAGAGAGGCGCGAGCTGGAGGGCGCTGCCGCCCTTGCGCGCCGCCAGCGCGATCTTGATGATGAAGAGGCCAAGGCGTCGCTGGCAGCCTCTTGGGAGGCCCGTTCTCGGGCCGTTGAGCAGGCCCGGGCTGCTAACAGGCGGCGAGAGGCGGCGGAGGAGCGGGCACGGGAACTCCTGGCCCGGTGTCACTCGTTGGAGGAGCAAGCGGAGCTGCGCGAGGCAGCCCTTGCATCGATGAAGGTGGCCTCCGGCGACTCGGCGGAGCTCCAGAAGTGTGAGGAGGCGCGGACGCTTGAAGCCGAACGAGCCAGCGAGCACGCAGCGCTGGAGAGCGAGGGAGCGCTTGGGCGACGCGGGCAGAGGATGAGGTTGCGGCACGAGAAGCCCGTCATGGAGGAGGTCGGACGCCGAGTGGCGGCGGCGCTCGAACCTCGGCCTTGAGGATTTGAGGAGCGGTTGGGGTTGATCAAGGCGAGGCCGAGGGCAGGACTGCTGCCTTGAGGGCCAAACTGGAGGAGGCGTCTGGCGGGCCGATGCTCTTCGGGCCGCCCTCGAGGTGGCGCAGAGGGAGTCCACCACCTCCCAGGCCGAGGCGCTCCTTCTTCGCCAGCGAGTGGAGGAGGCCGAGGCTGTTGAGCGCCAGAATGCGGACGAGATGCGTCAGTGGCGAATCTTGGAGCATGAGCACCGTCCCATGCTCGCCACGCTCCGGGAAAGAGCTAACGCAGCCTTGGATAATATCTGCGAGGCGGCGGCAGAGGCCAGCCGCAGACGCGGTTAACTCACGCGGCAACCACCAGTTCTTCATCGGCGTGGTGGCGCGGTTGGAGGCGCGATCGGTCGGGGCGGCCAGGTTGGTGGAGGAGAGGAGCGCGGCGCTGCTCGGGTGCGCCTTCTCTCGTGTCTTCAGCCATCTCCGGGACATGGACCCTCACTTGATTTTGACGCAGTTATCGCCTTCAGTTCCCCGAGGCCGTCTGGGCGACTGGCGCCTGGGTGGAAGACGACGTGGATGCCCTCGACCGGGCCTTCGCCGGACGACGACGGGCGTGGTCGTGGCACGCCCGATGAGGATGCGTGGTGAACGCCCAGACGCCGCCGGCGATCACGCAGACAGCGACGGCAAGGCCAGCGGCCAAAGAACGGCTCGGAGGTGCTCTGAGGATGCATTGGGGATTGTCCGACTTGTCATGTATTGTCCTTGTTCCATTACCTGCATGAATAGAACCCAGGTTTTGGCCTGATGGAGGTGAGAGCATTTTGGGAGGGGCCCTCATGTAAAACTTGTGTTCTTCGTATTAGCAGGTGTTACATCGCCCATACGCCCGCGCCAAGTGGTTGGCTAAGCGGCGCGCTAGTTGGATGGTTTACCTTTGTTTCGTACGAGCCCCGAGATAGCCCGTGGGAGGCTTTGGCGATCTGAGTGTCTACTGATCGTATCCGTAGGAACTGCAGTAAAAACCCTCCAGAGAGGACACGGCGCGGCTGACAGGCGCGCAAGCTTGGCCCGGCTCGCGAGGGGCTCGCGAGGGGAGGCAGCTGAGGCGGAGTTGTAACCGAAACGCGAGAAATTTGCTCGAATGAGACTAAACACCCCTTCCCCGAATACGCGCAAATCTTCGATCTCAAATTCAACTTAAATCCAACAGGGGAAAACGACATCCAGGTGGAAAACCAATGAAAGCAGAAAAAGGCCGCGTCCGGCACCTAGTCTAGTCTTGGACGTCTTCTCACCAGCGCGGAGCTAAGTGCTGCTACTGGGCGTCGGAGGGAGCCCCAGGGCCTGAGGTCGGCACCCCTGAGACTCCGGGGCGTGTACAGCCCCACTCATTATTACGTGAGAGTGTCACGGGGCGGCGAGCTTCACATGCACTGGGCCTTCTTCACAGGTACCGGCCTTGCTTCATATCGCTCATGACGAGGCCCCGCTTGCGCCACACTCTAGTGCCACCAACGGCTGACCGGAAACCAGGACGCGCCGCTGGTGGGGTAGAGCGTCGCCAGCCAGTTCCCGACGACCACGGGTCCTCCGCCAGGCAGGCCCCGAGGCACCTCCCAGCGAGAGGCCTACCTCCTGACGCGCCTTGCTCCAGGCAGCTGCGGTGGTGATGTCGGATCTCTGCCCCTCTCCGGCAGCCCCCTGCGCCCCCCTCCCGAGGGGTAGGAGACTGCAGGAGCGGGGCAGCCGCTCGTCATGGCGACCTGTAACTCCTGCGACCTATGGTTAGCGTATGTTTGCTCTTGAGGAAGTAGCGGTACCCGATAATCGTCGCCCCCGGCGTGACCAGTGGGACCGTCTCGAGACTCCTGGAAGAGCTGGCTTGGCGCCTCATCCCCCAGTTAATTTGAGGAGCGAGTCTTGTCCTCCCTCATGCGGGTGCCCTTGGTCCATGATGTGGGGCACGTATTCTTCCGGCCTTGATCATCCGAAGGCCACGCCCGTAGTCTTTGGCGTGCCTTCTGCTGCTCGCTTGATGCGCCCGCCGTGGGGTGGTGGCGCGTTGGTCCACCAGGGCCGTGAGTTGCGTCGAGTCCTTCTTCTCCCGCGGGCGGTGAGGCAACCCGCCAGCCGGCGCTGACAGCTTCGCCGGTCTGGAGTAGCTTTGGAGCCCAGCGGTAGCGTGGAGCCCGTGCGGGCCGCCCTCGGCCCGAGGTGGGAGTTGGGTGCGAAGGGGTGAGCCCGAGGCGGCAAAGCCAGGAGCTCCGCCACTCGCTTCAATGACCGCGTCGCGGCCGCTCTCCGGCGGCACCTGCTGCAGCAGCCCTCGGGCCACTTGTGGCCTTGACCCTCGAGTTCGCTGCTCCCGGTGGGTGTCACGATGATGTGGTGTGGCGTGGTTGGAGGCTCTTGCTGCCGACCGCGCTGCTGCGGTGTGAGAGCCGCCGAGGCCTGTCGCGCATCGCCCGCGACCCTTGGCGCCCTGCGGACCGCGAGCTGCCTAGGGCACGGGTCGCCCGAGGCGGCTCTGCGATCGTGAAGCCACGCCCGTAAGGATCTGGGTTGCCCGCTTGTTCGCCGGACATGGTGATGACGATGCGACGGGACACGAGGTGGCGAGAAGCGGATTCCGGCGCACCTACAGTGCGCCAAATGTCGGATTTCGGGTTCGTGAGACCCTTAAGGTTCGAACTACAGGGGTGCTGTGGCGGAGATCCAACCCTGCACCGTCTCGTACCTCGCCCGAATCGCAGGGGTCCTAAACTACTAAGAAGAACAGCACAAGAGACCACGAGATTTATCTTTGGTTCAGGCCACCATCGTGGTGTAATACCCTATTCGGTGTGTGGTGTGGTGGATTGCCTCTTGGGCTGATGAGGAGCGATCTGAGTGGAAGAACAGCCTCGCGAGGGTCTGTTCTTGGTGGAAGCGATGAACTGCTAGTGGTGTCCCGTCGCTCTAGCTTGAGGATCGGGTCTCTATCTCTCTCTCTCTGGATTCCGAGTGGCGGATCCTACCTCTCTCCTCTCCTACTCTGAGTGTGGCTACTCCTATTTATAGGCGAAGGCCCTGGGCCTCTTCCCAAATATTGAGAGGGAAGGGCGCCAACAATTGGCCATTTTGAAGGGGAACAGCGGGTACACTTATCCTGACTAAAGATGGTCCTCACTTTGGAAAAGGCTCACAGTGATGGCGCCGCTTGGGCTCCACGATGACTTGCATTCTAGCCGTTGGGGCTGGTCTTGGTCTTGTTGCATCGAAGCGGATGCCTTTGCACGATGCTCTTACTGCGCTTGCTCCCTTTGCACCAAAGAGGAAGGAGGAGGGCCTTCTGGCCGGTGGCGCCCGACTGGCGCCCTTGGTAGTCATGGCTTGCATCACGGGCACCTCGCGAGGTACCTGCCTTGAACTCTCCGCCTCCTCGTGAGCCAGCCTGAGGAGGCCGTGCCTGAGGAAGCTCCTTGTAAATGCACTTGCCTTGAGGCTTGGTCCCTCGCGAGGGTCTTGAGCTTGTGTTGATGAAGATGGGCTGTCTGGGCCTCCTTAGAGCCACGTCGCGAGGGCATGAGCGGGAGCAAGTCTGGGGACCCCCGTTCCCAGAACGCCGACAGAAAGATCTTCGCGCGCACCCCAGAGTTCAAACCTCAAGGGTCTGCCGGAACCCAAAATCCGACAGCGGCCTTGGGCGCCGCATGGCGGTTGATTGGACGTGGGCGTCTCCGCTCCCCCACGCTGCCTCGGCAACTGCTCGACTGACAAAAGGCTGGCCCGGGGTTAGCCTTACCCTCATTACTCTCGCTCTCCTTGCTCCAGATCCCCTTCCTTGCTCTTCACCCTCCTGTTTCCAAAATCTCCAGATCTGCCGCATCCTTTCTCCCGGGCGAGCAATGTCACCTCGCAAGACCCCGGCTGGGGCCGGATCGGCCTGGTACTCACCGGCTCTGGTCTCCCCCAACGTGACGGAGAAGAACCTCGCCCTCACGTGCCAGATGGCGGCATCGCAGATCAACAAGATGGGGGAGACCGCGCTCCAGCTTGGCTCTGCCCGGCCGGAGGACAAAGGGAGCACCTTCTACCCCCGCTCCATGAGCGCCGTTATCGCTGGTCTGGTTCCTCCTTTCTCTGAGCTCTTCCTCGCCATCCTTCGTTAGTATCAGTTGCATGCTCTGCATATCCACCCCAACCCCATCCTTCTCATGTCGATCTTTGCCTACTACTGTGAGGCGCACGTCAGGGTGGTGCCCTCCGTGGCCTTGCTGCGCCACTTCTTCTCCCTCCGGGTCTTCGGTGGCAATATCTCGGTGGCGCGAGCTTTGTCACGTACTCTAAGTCCAACGCCATCTCAAAGGCCGGGAAAAGGGCCAAGGGCTTCCAGAGCAAGTGGGTCATGGTGGACGCCAAGTGCCACAACCCCCTGCTGGAGCTGCCCACAAAGCAGCCTGAGGCTGTCGAGGCATGGTCCCGCGTGAAGCTTGATGATCGGCGGGCGAAGCTGGTGCTGGAGAAGATGAACACCAACACGAGGTCAGGCGACCGAGGGCGCGAAGCTGACGGGGCCTCGCTCTGAGGAGTTCTGGCCGCACCGGGTGGCCCCTCTTGTCACTTTTCGCGCCCGCTTATGGAGGCTTCGCGGATCTTGGCGTTGTTCTCGGTCTGAGCTAGGGCGCCCTAAACGACGAGGATCTGGCCGCGGTGCTATGCTTCTTGGTTGGAGAGGAAGTAGCAGGCCCGGTGGATGCTCCGGTCCCTTTGTTCCTTCGTGATGACTGGAAGCTGGTGGTGGACACCATGCCCACCTTCGACGGGGTGGGGCTGGTGCCGGTGGAGGATCCTGAGGGCCAGGCAGCGACGACGACGGTGAACTTATTGTCAGGACCCCGATCCTAAGTCACACCGATCTAGCACGTCATATCACTTTGCGGCCTCACGCACGGTATTCCCACGGGTGTCGCCTTACCATGGCCCGGGACCGTTTGCGCCTTTTGGCTCACGTATATGATAGTGTCGCTAGCATCCATATGAAAGAGAACCCGGGCCGACATGACTAGTCGTGAACCTAAAGTGGCACTAACCTATGGGGACAGGCATACATGAATCAACATCGAACATGTCGGTTCGGCGTGCGAATCCGGGCTGTAGCGGGCTACTGAGGACTCAGGGAACCCGGGCATGTAGCGAGCTAGGCAGGACTCGGATGTCAACGTGACATTTCCTCGAAGGACGGAACACATGAACGAAGTGAATCACATGCCCGGCCAATCAAGTGTTCCGGAGCGGTAGTCTTTGGGCTAGCGAGGACTCCGTAAACCGGGCTGTAGCGGACTACCATAGCTCGGTGGAAGCACTAGACTACATTTCCCCATAAGAGAGGCTACCAAGGATAAACAACTAGGTTGTCGGATCCCACACATAGCAATACATCGTTACACGTCGCACTTAACATGCAAGTGTGTGTTGTACAACATGGCATCACAACATAGCATAAACTCATATAGATAAAGGCCCAGAAGAGCCACATAGCATTAATACAAACAGGGGTGTCATGACCCATCATACAAAGCATACAAGCAACAATCGGAAGCAATACATGTATGAGTACAGACAACTACAAATGAAAAAAAAAGCTGAGAAATGGGACTATCTACAAGACCCTCCCAAGGGTACAAGATCGTGGCCTGAGGTAACAAGCTACTCGTCAAGTCCAAGCGGAACTACTAGTAAGACGAAATCTCCATTTGCAAAAACATAAATAAAAGCAACGTGAGTACAAATGTACTAACAAGACTTACATTAGTTCCTATTATACATGCATTTTGTATCAAGAGGGTAATGTGGGGTTTAGTTGGACAAACCAGCTTTGACTCTGTGGCTATCCTGTTCTACGACTCACGAGAACTTCTTTGAGGTGATATAGGCGCACGAGTCCACTAGTCACCACACAATACACTACTATGGATTCATCCCCGTCTCCATACGAGAAGGCCATCCATAGCACTCACACTTGTCTTGAGCATTTTAGAGTATCCACTTCAAGTTGTCTATGTACCACGTAAGCATCCAAGAAGTCCATAACCGAAGACACGACTATTCGAATAGATCATGATAACCCTGTGTCGGGGGAGGCTGATCTGGCCCACGAACACCTATGGGACCCGCGGACCGAGCCCCTTTCGGTTCGGCGGGGGGCGGAGGTCGCACGAAGAGCAGATCGAGGCGAGGCACACGAGCGGTTTACCCAGCTTCGGAGCTCTCCGGAGAGATAACACTCCTACTGCTGCATGTCTGAGTGTATTGAGTTCTTGCTCGGGAGCGCTGAGTGCTCTGATACACACAAGCTGCTAACGAGACCGAAGCGTGAGTGTTCTCGGCATCGAACCTCTCGAACCCCCTCCTCCTCACGTTGCGCATGGGCCTCCTTTTATATGCTAAAGGGGTCTCCGACAGTGTGGCAACGTAGACAAGGGTAAAAATGGAAAAGGAGTGGTTGGTACGGCTACTTGTACAAAGTGTACCATACCTAACCCCGACTGCAGGGGACAAAGGCATTAAATGCCTGTCTCGCCGCCCTAATAAAGGCGAAAAGGACCGCCAGGGCGCTACCGCTTGCCATGATGGCCATCTTATCGGCGCCGCTTGCCGCTCGGCAGCCACTGACCTCTTGCCACGGCGCTGGAAAGGGCCCAGGCGACACGTTAGTGGATGTGCCGGAGCGCAGGTCTGAAGCGGTGGATGCCGACAAAGCGCCTTGCCATGATTGTTGTCTGTCGCGTCCGGAAGCTTGTCGCTCAGGGCCTTCCCGGCAAGCTCCTCTTGCCGGGGCCTTGTCTCCTAGGGTGCCTTCGATGGCCTTCCCGGCAAGCTCCTCTTGCCGGGCCTTGTCTCCTTGGCTTGAATACTTTGTTCTTGAATGGCTCCAAAAGAACCACGGAGGACCTTGGCGGTCACCCGGTAAGCCTTTTGCCGCTGGAGGGCTGCATCGCCTGCGTGCACAAGTTCGGGATACTAGGGTACCCCTACTCTAGTACACCGACAGCAGCCCCCGGGCCTGGGCCACACACGGTGCCAAGCGCTATTGGGCCAGGCCCAAAACAGGGCACGGGCATTTGTAGTTCTTCGACTTGTTGCTTTGTCTTGTATCTGATTTGCTTCAATCTGAATCCATTCCTTTTCAGGACGCTGGCCCAGAGAGCGTCGAAGAGAGCCAAGGCCCCGGTGATTGTCATCGAGGACGAACCCACCGCGACATAGGAGGCGCGTCTGAGACCACCTTGCCGGACGCAGCAACTCTTCCTCAAAAGCAGCCCCTCAACAGCAGCCCCAAAGCATAAGTATATGGTTTACTTGCTTGTTAGGGCGTGCATGGGTGCCCTTTCTTCTTGATATCATTGCTGATTTGTGTAGGAGCAGAGGAGCCTTACCAGGAGTGCCCTGAAGCCGCTCCTGACATGCCTTCTGCTTCGACTACACCGCCAAGAGAGGATTCCCCGGCAAGGGAGCGTTCTCCGGCAAGGGAGGCAGCTCTCCGGCAAGGGACAGCACCAGCAATCCCCTGGTGGCGGAGACCATGGCTGCAGAACCTAGCACAGGTAATCCTCTTGTTTGAAAACTTTCCTTGTGTTCTTCTTCTTCTGATTTTCTTTTTGAATATTTGCTTGACTTTTCTTCATTTTCAGGTCCTCAGATCCATCCGCCACAGAGACAATGGAGACCGAGGTCGGCGAGAGGAAGCGCTGGCACATGACGCAGCTGCCATCGAAGAAGAAGCCGGGCGTAACGAGCCCGGCGACGAAGAGGCCGCTGCCGCCCTTGAGATCTTTGGCGAGGGTCCGGTGATTGCACCGACGGCCCTGAGGTCAGGAGCGCCAGGCGCCACGCCGACCGCCGATCCTCGGCGGTGGCAGCATCCTTTGCTTCCTTGAGAGCCCCGCGGTCGACGTAGATTAGGCCGCTTTCTCTTTTCTTGCCGCTGCTTTGGTCATGTTATGAGAACAATCTATTAGAGCTGCGACAAGCTATCTTGTAATATAACTCTATTTCGGGTAGCAATTGCTATGTTATCTCCTTTACTTGATTCCTTCCTTTGTATGTTTTGCCCCACGCTTTTAGGGAACTTGTCATGAGGCACACAGGCATGAAACCTTTGAGTCTTGACGTCGGCCTTCTTTGGCGGTGTTGCTACCGACAAGAAACCTTGTCGCTTTTGGGCCTCATGAAAGCATCGAGTGCGGACGCCAACTTCTGGCGGTGTTGCTACCGACAAGTTGTTGAGCGGACTCGAAACAAAGTAAGGGCGCAATCGCAGCTCACTTAAGTTGTTGAGCGGACTCGAAACAAAGTAAGGGCTCAATCGCAACTCACTTAAGTTGTTGAGCGGACTCGAAACAAAGTAAGGCGCAACTAGCTACGAGTTGGTTCCTCCGCAAGCATGAGTTTTCCATACAAAGTACGGTCGTTCGAGGAAGATAACTTAAAATTTTTAAAACTGATTGCTCAAACTTTAGCAACTTAGCTTTTCTGTCATTTGCTTCCCGGTAAGGCTAGACTTCCTTGAGCGACGCTTGGTCCACACCATTATCTTCTTCTTTCCCCCCGGCAAATTTGTGGGCGAGGGAACCTTCCTTTCTTTGAGTAAGAGAAAGAAGAGAAAATAAAGATATGGAGCCTTATGGTTCGTTATTGCTTACCGGGGTAGGTGCTGCACAAAGTGTCAGATAACGCATGCAAATAGAAGTAGAAAGCATGAAATCGACAAGATGCGAAGCACATTAAGCTTATGCACGGGTCTCATACCGCTTTGTACAAAGGATTACATGCAACATTGGCAAGACTTGTACAAAAGGTGGTTGCGGAACAGGTTCCGCAACCGCGCATCTGAGTAAAACTAACGAAGATGCTCAATGTTCCAGGAGTTGCTCACCGGAATGCCATCTTCGGTCTCAAGGCGGACAGCGCCAGGCCTAGTGACTCGTTTCACCCGGTAAGGGCCTTCCCACTTCGGCGTCAACTTGTTGGAATTCTTGGTGGACTGAACGCGCCGAAGAACAAGGTCGCCTTCCTCGAGACTTCTGGCATTAACTTTGCGGCTATGGTAGCGGCGCAAAGCTTGCTGGTATCGAGCAGCTCGTACAAAGAGCCCAAGACGATCCTCCTCAAGGAGCAGCGCGTCATCTTGTCGCAACTGCTCTTGCTCAAGCTCATCATAAGCGAGCACTCGAGGTGATCCGTATACGAGTTCCGTGGGGAGAACTTCCTGTGCCCATGCTGGAGCTTGCGGCTCGACATCAAGGACAAAAGGCACATCTGCTGCCGCGGAACATCTCGCTTCCACGGCGAGAACTCGCGGCTCGGCCGGAGCTTGACGTTCCCGGCAAGCTTGCCGTGAGCAAAACTTGTCGGGAGCGTCTGCTTCAACGGAACAAACCCTAGGGCTTGTCGGAGCAGACTGCTCCTCAGCACTTGCCGGTGGAGCTCGATGGTGCGTCCTCGATGGTAGCGCAGCACTCCGAAGAGGTGCGCTTGCCGGAGTGGGCATCAGAGTTCATGCCGGACTTGGAGCATCTGCTTCAACGGAACAAACCCTAGGGCTTGCCGGAGCAGACTGCTCCTCAGCACTTGCCGGTGGAGCTCGATGGTGCGTCCTCGACGGAAGGCCAGCACTCGAAGAGGTGCGCTTGCGGAGTGGGCATCGAGAGCTCTTGCCGGACTTGGAGCGCTCGCTTCAACGGAACAAAACCCTAGGGCTTGCCGGAGCAGACTGCTCCTCAAGACTTGCCGGTGGAGCTCGATGGTGCGTCCTCGGCGGTAGCGCAGCACTCAAGAGGTGCGCTTGCCGGAGTGGGCATCGATCTCCTTCTCTCCGGGAGTCTCCTCCTTCCTCGTGACGTGCACACTTGTCGGCCAGGCATATAGCTCATCGGCGTCTACGATCTTGCACATCGCCATCTCCTCCGCATCCTGCGCGGTTTCGCGACATTCTCGATGGAACGCAGCTGATTACCACGGCAGGGTGGACATACGGGATGTTGTCTTTGTCTGTGGCTGAATCTACGAATGTACTTGCGCAGGGGCTCTCCTTCCTTCCGCAGGCGCAGCAGATGAAGGTCGCTTTCTTGGCCATGGGGCTTGTGGCGCTGTAAGGCGCCGACAAACCGATGGCATAGATCTGCCCTAGAGGATATGGAGTTGTCCGCAAGTGCATGAGCCAGAATCGACATTGGGCTTGAGCACCGGTGAAGTAGTTGGCGAGGATCTTGTCGTCTCGCCCCGGCAGCTTGCACCGCGATGGTGTAGATCTTTGAGGAACTCCGACGGATGCGTCTTGCCGTCGTACTTCACGCGTCGGGCTTGAAATTCTTCTTCTTGGGCCACTTTGGACTTGCCGCAGCTCATGAGTGAACGCAGGGAAACCTACCACAGATGGCAAGTCGCTGGTTCTCTGGCGCATGCATGTCGACAGAGGGCCCAGCGCGCTGGTCGGATTGACGCCGCTCTTCTCTTCTGCGCTCGATGCGAGTTCGAGCGTCTTCTTGCTGTCGTCCGTGAAGAACTTGGCGCTGATCGCGACGAGCTCGTGGATCCAATGATGCGGTGGAGTCGCTGTCGAGGTGGATCCAGCGAGTCGGCAATCTTGGCCTTCGGGGCGGAGAGTGCATGGTGGTTGCACCCCCACCGGTTTCGTCGCCACCGGCTCGTGTTTGGCAGTCCTGCCGCGGCAGCGATGCACTTGGCTGCCGCGGAGCGTCGCCGTTGGCAAAGCCGATGAGACTCTGAATGGTGGCCCTCCATTCATCGACCTTTGTCATTTGTTGGAGGGTAATCTAGGAGCGATTGAGCTCTCGCCAAAGCTTCGCTGGAGTGGTGGGTGGCGATGGCGAGCGGCGCGAGGAGCGGGATATGCGGACTTCTAACTATGTTAGAAGGAGCGATATTAAATCCAGGCGACCGTGCCTCGCTTCGCGCCAAAGCATGTTGGCATGCATGCTGGTCTTGAGCATCCCGAGATCCACCAGCTCGATCTTGGTCCAACGAAGCGTATGGCGTTGTGAATACCATGACGCTGTCGGTCCGCGCCTCCCGAGACGAAAGCGTGGTGCATGTACGGATGCCGAGGTTCCGCAGGCCTTGTCCTTGGACTTGGCAGCATCGTGGGCTCCCTCGCCGACGTCCATTCTTCCGCTGGCGTCTACCCCACCACCCGTTTGCTCCGGTGGTGGTGGGTTCGACAGCAGACGGAACATCTCGCCGAAGCCTTCTTCTTCGGTGGCATGTCGATGAAGATGGTGAAGATCTAGCTTCGTGTGGACGCCGGATCAGGTTCACACAATCTCGACGCCCTACAGCGCGCCAAGGATGTCGGGAGGCTGATCTCGCCCACGAACACCTATGGGACCGGGCGGACCGAGCCCCTTCGGTTCGGCGGGGGCGGAGGTCGCCTGAAGAGCAGATCGAGGCGAGGCACCTGGCGGTTTACCCAGCCGGAGCTCCGGAGAGATAACACTCCTACTGCTGCATGTCTGAGTGTATTGACTTCTTGCTCAGGAGCGCTGAGTGCTACAGTACACACAAGCTGCTAACGAGACCGAGCGTGAGTGTTCTCTGGCATCGAACCTCTCGAACCCCCCTCCTCCTCTACGTTGCGCATGGGCCTCCTTTTATATGCTAAAGGGGTCTCCGACAGGTGGCAACGTAGACAAGGGTAAAAATGGAAAAGGAGTGGTTGGTACATCTACTTGTACAGTGTACCATACCTAACCCTGAAGGCAGGGGACAAAGGCATTAAATGCCTGTCTCGCCGCCCTAACAAAGTCTGAAAGGGACCGCTAGGGCGCCACCGCTTACACGATGGCCATCTTGTCGGCCGCTTGCCACAGCTCCGGCACGGTCAAGACGGTTTTCTTGCCACGCTGGCTACCGAAAGGTCCTGTATGGCGACACGTTAGTGGATGTCTTTGGAGCGCAGTCTGAGCGATGGTACGCGGCAAGCGCCTTTGTCAGCGTTGTTGTCTTGTCGCGTCCGGAAGCTTGTCGCTCACCGGGCCTTCCCGGCAAGCTCCTCTTGCCGGGCCTTGTCTCCTAGGTGCCTTGGGTGGCCTTCCGGCAAGCTCCTCTTCTTGGGGCCTTGTCTCCTTGGCTTGAATACTTTGTTCTTGAATGGCTCCAAAAGAACCACGGAGGACCTTGGCGGTCACCCGGTAAGCCTTGCCGCGGAGGGCTGCAACTGCCCATGCACAAGTTCGGGATACTAGGGTACCCCTACTCTCGTACACCGACACCCTGCAGGGGTGTACTTCTTCACACAGGCTCTCGCCACTTACCACCATGTACATGTCGTGTATCTCCGCAACCTTCAAGCGGAAGCCTGGCGAGGGAGTCGGCCACGACCTGGCTAACCACACAAGACTCTAGCCCAGGTTTGTCGCCTATTCAGGTTCCATCCGCAAGGCGATCCGGTCGGGATGTCGCTCACGGCCCCAAACGATGTGTGCAGGGTTCCCGAGCCTACCATCCGGGTGCCACTCGGTACACCAGGCCACGTGTGCCTAGTCTGTCCCAAGCCCACCCTGCCGGGTGCCACTTGGTAGAAAAATAGCACTACCTACAAACACGAGAAACTAGTTGCGACTCACGGGCAGAGATCAAGTTGGTTAATAAGTCGAGAGGGGCACTTAAGCATTCCAATGTGTGGTAGTAGCTAGTCATTGGACAACATACGCAGAACTCAGTGCTTAAGGACGGTTCCAGTGGGACAACCCACCATGTACTCCTACATGGCCTCTCACCGCTACCTTTACCAAACCGTGTTCACACACTTCACTCTCAGCATCAGAACATATCGTAACACTCCAATCCATTCCCAATGAATCAGACCTGACTCAACTCTAAGAAATAGCAGGCATAGCATGGTAGGAACACAACATGGCTCAATCAACTCCTACACATGCTAGTGGGTTTCAACTATTTACTGTGGCAATGACAGGTCATGCAGAGGAATGGGTTCAACTACCGCAGCACAAAGTAGCAGATGAATCGTTGTTGTCCTAATGCAATAACTGAGAGCAGGAGCGAGAGAGTAGGATTGTATCGGAATGAACAAGGGGGTTTGCTTGCCTGATAGATCCACAGGAGGCACTGCTCCTCTGACAGTACTGAACGGGCGTCTCGAAAGGCAGGACCTATCGAGAAGGAATCTGCGGCAATCAATACACAATCATATGCAACAATTTGATGCATGAAGATGGCATGAAGATGTGATGTTATTTGAGCTAATGCAACTAGCATTCATTTGCATGAAGTCCATTTGAACCAAAGATTCAAATGCATCTCCAAAATAAGCTCTTTATATAAGCCATTTTAGTGTTTCACTTATACAGCAGGTATAACTTGCTTTTTCATGCATGAAACTGGTACAGATGGATAGATTGCATTTTTCTGATAATTTTTCATATATAAATTATTTCAATCTGAGCTACGGTTGAATTTATATGAATTTTTGAAGTTTTGAACATTTACTGGAATTTCCTGTTTAGAAATAATTCCAGAAAATGAATAGTTGTGTCATGCTTGCGTCAGCAAGTCAACGGCGCTGACCAGGTCAAATCTGACGTGCGGGGGCCACGCGCCAGTGTCTCAGTTAGTTAACAGGGGGTTTTATTTGGTCTAATTAGGATTAGAGGGCGCCGGGCCCACTGTCAGTGTCAGGGGTGGTTAGCAAAATGGTGATTAGCCTTAAGCTAATCACATGGCTGGTCGGGCCCGCATGTCAGGCCGGCTAGGGTCGTCGGTGGCGACCTCTGGACGCGGCGGCGTCTGCGATTCAGGCCACAGGGGGCGGCGGCTGGGAGCACCGGGGCGTAGCCCGTGCTCTCCCGCATCTAGTGGGGTAGGTGGGAGGAGCTGGGAAGGCCGGAGCTCGCCGGAGCGAAGCTCGCGGCGGCGGCCGGAGTAAGGTTTGAGCGGGTGCGCGGCTATGGCGCACGGGGTGACAGGGGAGAAGGGGGAACCGACGCGGGGCTCACAGAGGACCGGAAGAGCAGCTCAGCCTGGGACGCCACTGACGGGCGGCAAGCGAGCGGGCGACGGAGATCCACGGCGGCGGAGGTGAAGAAGGCGGCAGCGACGCTCCACTGGTCAGTCCGGCGAGGCACGGCTTGGCGGCGAGGACGAGGAAGGTGGCACGGAGCTCGTGGGCACGTCGGAGGGGCGAGGGGACGGTGGGGAGCGCGTCGACGGTGAGCTGCGGCGGCGGCAGCGCTTCGGGCGTGGGGAGAGGGAGAGGTCTAGGGGAGGAGGGAGAGCGAGAGAGAATGAGAGAGGTCCGGGCTGCGCGTGGCGACGTTCGGGATGGCCAGGCGTCGAAGGAGAGGCCAGGCAGGCAGGTGGCATGGCCGGACGCCAGGCCGCTGCTGCCGGGCGCGTGCCTCGCTCCCCGGGCGCGAGGAAGGGGACAACTGCACTGCCAATGGGCTGGGCCGACACATTTAGCCACACTGGGCGTGCCAGCTGTATAGGGAGGTAAGTGCAGGTGGGTTTCTTCCCTTTTCCTTCTATTTTGTTTTTGTTTTCTATTTTCGACATTTGTTTTGATTTAATAAAAATACTAAATCATTTTATTTCCTTGTGCCAATTTTTGCGAGGAGCTAGTGGTATTATACCGTAGCTCCCCCGTCAACTAGCACAATTTTTGGACAACATTGTATATATATAACAATATATATCCAAAGCAAATAATTACTGGATTAATTCCAAATGCCCAAATAAATACTTATGAGCTCCTAAAAATATTTGTTTGATCATTATCTCTGTCCAATATTTTCATAGAGCAACATGAACATTTTCTTGGACCTTTTTGGAGCAATTTTTATCTGGGTCATTTCCAGAAATGATTTCCGAGGGTTTCACAAATCCCCATTTCAAATTTAAATGAAATTTAAACATGATGCACACATAAAGGCTCGCCTAGGTCATACCAGAACTAGGGATGTGACAACTCGCCCCCACTTGAAAGAATCTCGTCCCGAGATTCAGGGGTCGACGGAAAGAAGGTGGGGTACTCCAGTCGAAGACGATCTTCTCGCTCCCAGGTAGCTTCTCTCTAGGAATGATGAGACCACTGAACCTTGAGAAAGTTGATGTTCTGACGTCGAGTAACACGCTCTGCTTGATCAAGAATGCGAACAGGGTACTCTCGATATGTGAGGTTATCTTGAAGATCAAGCGTTTCGTGGTCCACTCCACGGATGGGATCCGAGAAGCAACGCCTGAGTTGAGACACATGGAAGACATCATGCACTCGAGAAAGATGTGGGGGTAGTTCCAACTGGTAGGCCACCTCTCCTCGTTTAGCGAGAATGCGAAAAGGACCAATGTAACGAGGAGCCAACTTGCCCTTGATATCAAAGCGATGGGTACCCTTCAAAGGGTAACCCGAAGGTAAGCCCTGCCGCCAACTTCATAAGCCACTTCCTTATGACGACGGTCATCTGGCTCTTTGACGAGATTGGGCTGTTTTCAAATTCTCACGAATGATGCGAACTTGCTCTTACGCCTCTGGATCATGTCCGGTCCAAGTAATTGTCTTTCACGGTTTCGACCCGGTTCAAAGGTGTTCGACATCTTCGTCCATAGAGAATCTCAAAAGGAGCTTTCTTGAGACTGGATTGATAGCTATTGTTATAAGCAAACTCGGCAAAGGAAGACATTTCTCCCAATCCATACCGAATGAGATAACGCAAGCTCTAAGCATGTCTTGAGAATTTGATTGACCCTTTCCACCGACCACTTGATTGAGGGTGGAAAGCGGTCTTGAAAGGAAAGATGGGTTCCCATGGCAGTTTGGAAACTTTCCCAGAAATGAGAAGTGAAAAGATTACCACGGTCTGAATTGATCTCTAGTGGAACACCATGAAGGGACACTATTCTAGAAATGTATAAGTCAGCAAGCTGGCTAGCAGTGATACTCTCTCGAACAGGAAGGAAGTGCGCCACTTTGGAGAGACGATCAATGACTACGAAGATAGCATTATTCCCTTTCTTGGTCCTGGGAAAGCCGGTGATGAAGTCCATACCAACTTTATGCCATTTCCACTCGGGGAATGGCTAAAGGCTGAAGGGTGCCAAGAGGCCTTTGATGCTTTCGCCTTAACGCCGACGACAAATGTCACGATTAGCAATAAATCGAGCAATTTCTCTCTTCATCCTAGTCCACGGTAACCTCTGGCTTAGGTCCTGATACATCTTAGTACTACTGGGATGAATCGTCAGAGGGGATTCATGAGCTTCCTTAAGAATCAGTTGTCGAAGATGCTGACTCTTGGGAACCACCAAGCGATTCTCAAAGAAGACAACACCTCGATCATCCATAGAGAAACATCCACCAACTCCCTTCTTAATGTTTCTCCTAATGCGGAAAACACCCCTATCAAACTTTTGGTCAGAGATGATCTGATCCTCAAGGGTAGGTTTCGCCACCAAGGTAGAAAGGAATACGTGAGGAGCAATGTGAAGGTTAAGCTTACAGAATTCCTCATGGAGAAGTGGTTGACCCTGCTGCAACATGAGATTGTTGCAATAGGATTTACGGCTTAGCGCATCAGCCATGACATTAGCTTTGCACGGGGTGTAGGTAATCCCTAGACCATAATCTGAGATCAACTCCAACCAACGTCTTTGCCTAAGGTTCAAATCTGGTTGGGTGAAGATATACTTGAGACTCTGGTGATCGGTGTAGATCTCGCAACGTTTACCAAGAAGGTAATGTCACCATGTCTTAAGTGCATAGACTACATTCGCAAGCTCTAGATCATGTGTAGGATAATTCTCCTCATGTGGATGCAACTGCCGAGATGCATAGGCAATCACATGACGATCTTGCATAAGAATGCAACCTAGTCCTTGTCGTGAGGCGTCACAGTAGATAACAAAGTCTTTAGTGAAATCCGGTGGCACAAGTATGGGGCAGAAGTCAGGCGTCTTTTCAGTTCCTGAAAACTGTACTCACACTGTGGGGACCACTCAAACTTTTTATCTTTCTTGAGAAGTTCCGTGAGGGGTTTAGCTACTTTGGAGAAGTTTTCAACAAAGCAGCGACAATAGCTGGCTAGACCAAGGAAACTCCTAACTTGTTTAACTGTTTCAGGTGGAGTCCAATCAAGAACGGCCTGAACTCTCTCAGAATTGAAAGCAATGCCCTTACCAGAGATTACGTGGCCTAGGTAGGTCACTTCTGGCAACCAAAATTCACACTTGGAGAACTTGGCATAAAGGCGGTGCTCTCTCGAAGTTTTTCCAAGACAAGTCTAAGATGTTCGGCATGCTCTTCCTCGTTCTTCGAGTAAATAAGAATATCATCGAGGTAAACCACTGACGAATTTGTCTAAGTATTCCATGAAGATCGAGTTCATCAAGCGGAGAATGTGGCTGGGGCGTTGGTTAGACCAAAGGACATGACGGTGTACTCATACCGCCATAACGAGTGACAAAGGCTGTCTTGGGGATGTCCTCGCTTTCGATCTTGATTTGGTGGTAGCCTAACCTCAAATCCATCTTGGAAAAAGATCGAGGATCCAGCCGAGCTGATCATACGTGTCATTGATCCCGGAAGCGGATATTTGTTCTTTATCGTGACCAAATTAACGGACGATAATCTACAACCATCCGTCCGCACCATCCTTCTTCTTGACGAAGAGGACGGGCAAGCCCAAGGAGAAGAACTAGGACGGATGAAACCCTTTTGCAAGGACTCATCAAGTTGTTTCTTAAGCTCGGCTAGTTCTAAGGGTGCCATCTTGTAAGGTCTCCTAGAGATTGGAGTTGTTCTCGGATAAGATCTATGACAAACTCTACATCTCATCGTGTGGAACACCGGCAGTTCCTCTGGAAAGACATCCGGAAAATCACGGACTATCGGGATATCTTCAAGGTCTGGAAGAGGGCTGGCATTAAGAGAATAGAGTTGACGCTTTGCAACTCTAGTGGAGACAGTGACTATCTTGCCAGATGGGTGTGTAAGCTGAACAGACCTGGTGTAACAATCAATCTTGGCATGATGAGCTGTCATCCAGTCCATACCCAAGATGATGTTAATATCTGAGGACTTGAGGGCTACAAGTGATGCAAGGAATACAAGTCTGTCAACAAGGATTTCGTTACCATGGCTAATTCTGGTAGTTTGCCATCTAGACCCTGGGGTTTTGATTTCAAGTGGAGTTGGCATATCACAAAATGACATGTCGTGCAAACGAGCATAGCCTTCAGAGATGAAGGAGTGAGATGCTCCAGTATCGAATAGAACCGATCTTTGGATGACAGCTTGACAAGGAGTGTACCAAGAACGACACATCCGGATCATCATGAGCGTCTTTAGCTGAGACGTGATGCACACGCCCATGTTCAAGGAGCTGACTTGACACTGATCGTCTTGCTTGATGGCTTAACACAGCCAACAGTCTTCTCAGGCTGGGGCGGAGCATAACTGGTCTGAGAGCAGTCACGTGCATAGTGCCCTGGCTCTCCGCATGTGAAGCAAGTCCCTGAAGTAGGACGTGGACCCGCATTGGAAGGTAGTCTACCAACAGGCTTGGGTGGAGCATACTGCTGAACTGGGTGAGGCGCCACACAAGATGGCCTCGGTGTATAACCGGGTGGAAGAGCGGAGTTCGAAATCCAAATCCGGCGCTTCTGCGAACTAGAACCGGAGGAAGAAACCAAATCACGGTTGTGCTTACGAGACTCCTCGTAAGTGAGCTGAGCTGTCTCCGCATTAATGGCCTTGTTCACAAGAGCCTGGAATGTATTGCAATGGTGCAAGTGGAGATCACGATGCAACTTGGGGTTGAGACCTTCCGAACCTAGCTCGCTTCTTGGCGTCCGTGGACACTTCTTACAAGCATAGCGGCAAGATTCTCAAACTCTCTGTCAGAAGCATCAACAACCATCTTACCCTGGATGAAACTACATAACTCTTCTCTCTTGCGATCGATGAGGGCTTCAGGAATGTGATGCTCGCGAAAAGCCTCAGTGAAATCTCTCCAGGTAGGAATCTGGCCAGCTGGAAGCATAGCCTCATAGTTCTGCTACCAGAGACTAGCAGGACCTTCCAGGTGGTATGCATCATAGGTGACCTTGTCACTTCCAGCTACGTTCGCAGAACGGAGCTTGCATGTGATACTACGGAGCCAGTCATCTGCATCGAGTGGCTCGATGGAATGATGAAAGGTAGGTGGGTGCAAGCGAATGAAGTCATGAATGGTTGCAGACCCTTTGAACTCATTGTGCGGTGTTCTCCTCGACACGCGCCAACAAGCGGTTAGACTCACGCTTGTTTCTCTCCTCTCTAACATGAACTCGCCAATGAAGGCTGGTCGGAGGATCCTCATCCCTACCATCTCCGTGGGTTCGCCACGAGCAATGTAACTTCGCTTAACCGATGACATCCTCGAGAAACGAAACCAAGGATGGAATCAACATCAACTACTGAGACTATAAAATGTAGGACAAAGAAATTAGTAACTCTCGAACTCCTCGGCAATTCCGCAGCATAACGGCAAAGAAATGCTCGTAATGAGACATCCTGCCAAAATGGGGTAGTACAACAACTCAACATCACCACTCAAAGGTTCTGGGATAATACTAAACAGACTACACCGGAAGTACTTGAAGTTGGGGTATGACTCTGATCAACCAATCCTATGGGACTACGGAGTAGTAACATGTGATCCTGATAGACAGAAGAGACAGCCTAGCTCCTTAACCCCGTAGGAAAGGTAGGATGACTCAGATCAGAAGGCTATGAGGTATAAGGAGTAAAAAGAGCCTTACGTTCCTACCCACAATCAATTCCCTTACATAACTAAAGAATTTCTAGACTCAACTTCGACCAGGTTGGCTTGGAAACCCTACAGGCGGTCAGGCTCTGGTACCAAAGCTGTCAGGACCCCGATCCTAAGTCACACCGATCTAGCATGTAACACATCATATCACTTTGCGGCCTCACGCACGGTATTCCCACGGGTGTTGCCTTACCATGGCCTGGGACCATTTGCGCCTGTTGGCTCACGTATATGATAGTGTCGCTAGCATCCATATGAAAGAGAACCCGGGCCGACATGACTAGTCGTGAACCCAAAGTGCTACTAACCTATGGGGACAGGCATACATGAATCAACATCGAGCATGTCGGTCAGCAGCGTGTGAATCCGGGCTGTAGCACTTGCTACTGTGACTCCTGGAACCCGAGAGGCAGGCTTAGGCAGACTCCTGATGTCACCGCTGCGGACATTTCCCGAAGGGACAAACACAGAACGAAGTGAATCACATGCCGCTACCAAGTGTTCCGGATCAGTAGTGCTGGGCTAGCAGGACTCCAGTAAACTGGGCTGTAGCGGACTACCATGGCTCGGTGGAAGCACTAGACTACATTTCCCCATAAGAGAGGCTACCAAGGATAAAAAACTAGGTTGTCGGATCCCACACATAGCAATACACGTTACACGTACGCATAACATGCAAGTATGTGTTGTACCACATGGCATCACAACATAACGCAAACTCATATAGATAAAGGCCCAGAAGAGCCACATAGCATTAATACAAACAGGGGTCACATGACCCATCATTCAGATCATACAAGCAACAAGCGGAAGCATTACATGTCTGAGTACAGACAACTACAAAAGAAAAAAAGCTGAGAAGCCTGACTATCTACAAGACCCTCCCCAGGTTACAAGATCTTAGCTGAGTTAACAAGCTACTCGATGAAGTCCAGGAGGAACTACTAGTAATACCGAAGTCTCAGCTTCAAAACATAAATAAAGGCACGTGAGTAAAAAGGTACTCAGCAAGACTTACATCAGTTCCTATTATACATGCATTTGTATCAAGAGGGTAATGTGGGGTTTAGTTGCAGCAAGCCAGCTTTGACTCTGTGGCTATCCTATTCTACGACTACGAGAACTTCTTTGAGGTGATATGGCGCACACGAGTCCACTAGTGACCACACAATACACTACTATGGATTCATCCCCGTCTCCATACGAGAAGGCTATCCATAGCACTCACAATTGTCTTGAGCATTTTAGAGTATCCACTTCAAGTTGTCTATGTACCACGTAAGCATCCAAGAAGTCCATAACCGAAGACACGGCTATTCGAATAGATCATGATAACCCTGCAGGGGTGTACTTCTTCACACACGCTCTCACCACTTACCACCATGTACACGTCGTGTATCTCGGCAACCTTCAAGCGGAAGCCTGGCGAGGGAGTCGGCCACGACCTGACTAACCACACAAGACTCTAGCCCAGGTTTGTCGCCTATTCGGGTTCCATCCGCAAGGAGATCCGCCGGGTGTCGCCACGGCCCCAAACGATGTGTGCAGGGTTCCCGAGCCCACCATCCGGTGCCACTCGGTATACCAGGCCACGTGTGCCTAGTGCATCCCAAGCCCACCGGGGTGCCACTTGGTAGAAAAATAGCACTACCTACAAACACCGAAACTTGTTGCGACTCGGACGTAGATCAAGTTGGTTAATAAGTTGAGAGGGCACTTAAGCATTCCAATGTGTGGTAGTAGCTAGTCATTGGACAACATACACAGAACTCGGTGCTTAAGGATGGTTCCATGGAGACAACCCACCATGTACTCCTACATGGCCTCTCACCGCTACCTTTACCAAACCGTGTTCACACACTTCACTCTCAAAGATCGTAACATATCGTAACACTCCAATCCATTCCCAATGAATCAGACCTGACTCAACTCAAAGCAATAGCAGGGCATAGCATGGTAGGAACACAACATGGCTCAATCAACTCCTACACATGCTAGTGGGTTTCAACTATTTATCGTGGCAATGACAGGTCATGCAGAGGAATGGGTTCAACTACCGCAGCACAAAGTAGCAGATGAATCGTTGTTGTCCTAATGCAATAACTGAGAGCAGGAGCGAGAGAGTAGGATTGTATCGTAATGAACAAGGGGGTTTGCTATAGTTTTGAACATTTTCTGGAATTTCCTGTTTAGAAATAATTCCAGAAAATGAATAGTTGCGTCATGCTTGCGTCAGCAAGTCAACGGCGCTGACCAGGTCAAATCTGACTTGTGGGGGCCACACGTCAGTGTCTCAGTTAGTTAACAGGGGGGTTTATTTGGTCTAATTAGGATTAGAGGGCGCGGGGCCCACTGTCAGTGTTAGGGGTGGTTAGCAAAATGGTGATTAGCCTTAAGCTAACCACCTGGCTGGTCGGGCCCGCATGTCAGGCCGGCTAGGGTCGTCGGCGGCGACCTCTGGACGCGGCGGCGCCCGCGATTCAGGCTCCGGGGCGTAGCCCGTGCTCTCCCGCATCTAGTGGGGTAGGTGGGAGGAGCTGGGAAGGCCGGAGTCACGGAGCGGGCTGGGCGGCGGCCGGAGTTCGGCTTGAGCGGTTGCGCGGCTACGGCGCACGGGGAGACAGGGAAGAAGGGGGAACCGATGCGGGGCTCACAGAGGACCGAAAGAGCAGCTCAGCGGGCTCGGGGACGCGCTGACGGCGGCGAGCGGCGACGGAGATCCATGGCGGCCGGAGGTGAAGAAGGCGACGGCGACGGCTCCACGGGGCGTCCGGCGAGGCACGGCTTGGCGAAGAGGATGAGGAAGGTGGCACGGAGCTCGTGGGCACATTGGAGGGGCGAGGGGACGACGGGGAGCGCGTCGGCGGTGAGCTGCGGCGGCGGCAGCGCTTCGGGCGCGGGGAGAGGGAGCGGTCTAGGGGAGGAGGGAGAGCGAGAGAGGGTGAGAGAGGTCCGGGCTGCGTGTGGCGACGTTCGGGATGGCCAGGAGTCGAGGGAGAGGCTAGGCAGGCAGGTGGCGTGGCCGGACGCGTGGCCGCGCGCGCCGGGTGCGTGCCCCTGTCCTCCTGGCGCGAGGAAGGGGACGATTGGCACTGCCAGTCGGCTGGGCCGACCTGTTGGCCACTGGGCCAGGCCAGGCTGCACATGGAGGTAAGTGCAGGTGGGTTTCTTCCCTTTTGCTTCTATTTTGTTTTTGTTTTCTATTTTCTGATATTTGTTTTGATTTAATAAAAATACTAAATCATTTTATTTCCTTGTGCCAATTTTTGCAGGAGCTAGTGGTATTATACCAGAGCTCCCCGTCAACTAGCACAATTTTTGGACAACATTGTATATATATAACAGTATATATCCAAAGCAAATAATTACTGGATTAATTCCAAATGCCCAAAATAAATACTTATGAGCTCCTAAAAATATTTGTTTGATTATTATCTCTGTCCAATATTTTCATAGAGCAACATGAACATTTTCTTGGACCTTTTTGGAGCAATTTTTATCTGAGTCATTTCCAAAAATGATTTCCGAGGGTTTCACAAATCCCCATTTCAAATTTAAATGAAATTTAAACATGATGCACACATAAAGGCTCGCATAGGTCATACCAGAACTAGGGATGTGACATTTGTCCTCTGGTGACTCCAGCGGGGGAGAGGAGGAAGATGATGACGAGGACGAGGAGCGCGACTCGGAGGCGACCTTCGAGGGGACGGGGGAGACTTCCCCCTGGCGCAAGTCCAGCGCCCTCTGCTCCATGCCTGACGATGACAAGGCCGGCGCCGGGCGAGAGGGAGAGGACACACCCCTGGTCCAGAGGAAGGACAGGTCCGGGCTGATCTCCCGAGGGTCTACACTGCCCTCGTGATCGGGTCAAGTCGATTCTAGCCCTTCAGGTGCGCCTTCCCCAGCGGCTGGGCCTTCCGAGGCTGAGCCCCGCAAGAGGCTTTCAGGCTTCAAGCTTGGTCGGAGTCCGTGGGATCCCGCGGCAGTCAATCAGTAAGTGTTTGAATTCCGCCTCGTTCCCGTCTTTTGCTGTCAAGGCCTGACATCTTTTATTGGGTAGGCTGCTACCCGCGGCGAAGAGGCTAAAATGGGATGCGGCGACCCCGCGTGGGATGGGCTCCTCAGCCGTAGCCACACCTTCACTTGCGGGAAAGGGAGGTAGCGGGGCCCGCACGTCCCCTGCCCGGTCATCCTCGCGAGGCCAGCAGGGGCGCTCCGGCAAGGAGTCAGTCGCCATGGCCCCTCTAACTCTGGAAGTGCTTGCGCTTGATACTGTCGCCGAGGTGGCCAAGGCTCAGGAGGTCCCTTCCTCCCAAGCTGTGATCACGCTGCCGTCTTCTCCTCCTACTCGCTGCTCCCTGCCTCTCCTCTGCTTCCTCCGTTGCCTTGGACCGTGCCACCGGCGAACTGAGTCGGCTGCGAGAGGATCTCCGGAGCACGGACCCCCGCCTGGTGGCCGGTCGCCTGGAGTTGGTCTGCAGCTGGGTTCGTTCTGACGTCTCCGTCCGAGCGGCGCTGAGCCAGGCTGTGATGGCTTCCAAGGAGAGGAAGCAGGTCACCTCCCAGGCCATGGCCGCTCGCGATGCGGCGTTGAAGGACGCCTCAACTGCCATGGGCCACTGCAAGACGGTGGAGGGCGAATTGCACGGGCTACGTGATGAGCTCGCCAAGGAGATTCATGACCGCCAGGTGAGGGAGGAGGAGATGAGGTATCGGGAGGCTGATGTCAAGGATCGTGACGCCGAACTCTCGGCCGACCGCGACCGGCTGAAGACGCTGGAGCAGGCGCTGAAGACGGAGAGGATCGAACTGGACGCCGAGGGGAAGGTCTTGGCCGAGGATCGCGCGGCCTTCACGCGCTACGAGGAGAGGGCTCGCATAGCGCAGAAGACGCTGTATGACGGGGGCATGGAGAAACCGCTGGCTGGAGCCAAGGAAGGCCCCGCCAAGTTTGTTCCTTTTCTCGTCAAGGCGCTTGAGGAAGTCGTGATCGGCATCGGCCCCATGGCCGAAGTTGAAGCTCGTGTCCTTTCCTCCGCAGCGCTGACGCGGATCCTCAGCCACGTCTACCTCCGCAACCCCGACGCCAACCTTGACGACCTACTGGAGCCGGTGGACGCCAAGCGCTCCGCCGCCGCTGCCGAAGCCGTCAAGGGCCGAGCGGAGGCCTTGCTGGCGAAGTTCCGTGCCTTCAACACCGGGCCCAAGCGAGGCGCCGCTGGCTCCACAGCTCCAGGGAATAGAGCTGACAAGCGCGACTCCACCACGAGCGGTGGCGCGGCCCAGGGGTGATCTTCTCTTCCTGCTTTGATTCCTGCAACATGCACCGTGCCTCGTGGAGGCGTTTAAATTCGTGTCTGGTACTGTGAGGACAAACTATGGTCTGTAATATTTGCTTCTGGATTTGCTAGATTTTGCGATTTCCTTCCTGTTTGCTTGTGTTCTACGTCGGCAGGGCCCGGCCCCGCGCATACCTCAGCCGCCGTTAACCCCGACCGGATCACCAGGACGTGACTAAGGAGTGAGGGGCTACGTGGCAAGTTAGGCTCCTGAGTCGCGATGCTCAGGAGTTCCCCTTGATGCTCAAACAGTAAATACGGAGGGGATGGAGGAGAGGATTGGTCGTTCTACGTCGGCAGGCCCGGCCCCGCGGATACCTCAGCCGCCATTAGCCTTTCGGAACTAAGGAGTGAGGGGCTACATGACCAGTTAGACTCCTGAGTTGCGATGCTCAGGAGTCCCCCTTGACGCTCAAACGAGTCTTCTTACCTTGGCTCCGCTCGGGGAGGGGCGCGCGACGACCAGGTCCGAGGGACCTGGCTGGGTGGAATGTGCTCGCGCGTGGCCCGGGCGCGGCCCCCGTGTCCCACCCCCTCACGCGGCACTCCCGAGGGGATGCTTTGCGAGGGTGCCAGACACTGAGCTCCGGGCTCCCTGAGGTCGATACAGCCGTGGGCTGCCCTCATTTGTTTATCACCAGCACGGAGCATAGTGCTTCCGTATGTGTACGGGCATAGCCGCTCCTCGGCAGTGTCGTCAGCCAGCGCGGAGCATGGTGCTTCCACTGGTGCGTGGGAGGGGCTCCTCCGTGAGGAGCCCAGGCGTGTACAGCCCCGGCCTCGACGCTGCGTGGCCGGCACGGTAGGGCTTAAGAGAGGTGTATCTGGGCACCCGTGAGCCAGCGCGGGACTCACGGGGCCCTACCTCGAGGCGGGTTGCGCCTGGCTCTGGGCCTTTATCAGTGGTATGTTCCTGCAAGGTGGTAAGAATGCAAATACTCTACGTCCTCAGGTCCAGGCCCTCGAGCAAGCTCAGCTGCTACTGGTATGACAGGTCGCGATGCCGTGGGTCATGGCCAGGGGGTGAGGGCTGGAGAGCCAGTAGGATCCCATGAGTCGCGATGCTCAGGCGCCCCCTTTTAACGTGCAAGCGATTCGCATGAGAAAAAATAGACCCGTGGTGGGCTGCGGATGACAATCATGAAGGAGCAAATCAACTTAGATAGATGCAGAGAAAGAAAACGCCACTGGGTCAGGCCTGGGCAGCTAGGGGATGATGCAGCCTGAGGGGCGGCCCCAACAAGGTAAGCATAAGACATAAGCAAAACGGATACATGTCATAGGGAAGGACCCACGCGACCTGGGAATGATGCAGCCCTGGGGGCGCTCCCAGCTGAAACAAAAACTGAAAAGAAGTCACCTGATACTGTTGCAGAACGATTGTCGGAGCAGCTGGCGGTGCGGGGTGAAGGAGCCGATCCTCACGAGCCCTCGGGACTCCGAGCCTCGGGAGGATCAGGAAGTCCGGGCGGTTCGCTGAGGTCCATCTCCATCTCCTCCAGGAACGCGCGATGCTTGGCCACCTGAGCTTCCAGAATGCTCCTCATCAAGCGCTGGTTGGACACCATGCCCACGCGCGAGGGCCAGCAGCACTCCCGAGAAGCGACTCGATTGAGCACTGGGTAGTCGATGCAGATGCGTAGCCCGCCATCCTCGCCTGGATGGGGAGCTACGCTGGGTAGGCGGCGGTTGCCGCGCATGACTCTCGATTCCTCCAACTCCTGAGCGGCCTTGGTGATGAACTCCCGAGGGTCGGGTCCTCCTTTCCTTACGCCTTACTGAGGGAAACGTGCCGTGAAGCACGCCTCCAAGTGGTGCCCAAGCACCTCCCTCATGACCTTGGCAAAGTCGGTGGCTCCACAGGAGAGAGCCCCAGATCCCTGCCCGAGGAGGGTGCCAGGTGCGCCTTCCTATGCGATGGAGGGTGGCGCCCCTTGGACAGGCGCGTGTCCGGACATGGCGCCTCCGGAGGTGCCTGCCTCCTGAGGCCTTGAGCCAGGTGATGTCTTCTTCTTGGGAGCTGCTCCAGGGAGGTTTCCACTCTTGCTGTCCGGGTCCTCGATCGACGCGGCTGGAAGGCGCGCCGAGGAGCACACCGCATCCTTCTCTTCACAGGGGACCGTGATGACCCCGCCACTTCCTGGCATCTTGAGGACGTTGTAGCCATGGTGAGTCACTGTCATGAACTTGGCCAGGGCTGGATACTCGAGGATGGCATTGTATGGCAGGCGAATGTGAGCGACGTCGAAGTCAATGAGCTCAGTGCGGTAGTTGCTGCGCTGCCCAAAGGTAATAGGACGGCGGACCTGCCCTATCGGGACAGTGGAACCGTCGGTGACTCCTGAGAAAGGCTTGGTTGGTTGAAGCTGATCATATGGCACTTGGAGATTGTTGAACGTCTTGACGGACAAAACGTTGAGTCTTGCTCCGCCATGGATGAGGGTGTTGGTGACTTGTGCATTGCTGATGACTGGGGAACAGAGCATTGGGAGGACACCGCCGCTGCCAAGACTTGAGCTGATCAAATTGAATCGAATGTGATGCCGCACACAGACCACCTGAGAGGGCGCGCGGCCTCAAGCTTGGGGAGAACTGCATTCACCTTGCGAGCAAACTGCTTGAAGATGCGTTGTGAGGCTGGGGCCTGAGCGCCGCCCAAGATGCAAGCGATTGCGCGTGGCTCCTGGAAGCCCCCAACCCCCTTGTCCTGATGGTGGTCTTCATTCCTTCTTGGTGGTGGTGGCAGAGGAGGAAGGCCTGCGTTGCCTTGCGGGCGATCTTCACGAGGCTGACCTCTCCAAGCTCCCTCGTGAGGCTGGTCCTGCCAGCGGTCCTCGCGAGGTCTGTCACGCCACCCCTGGCGAGGGCCACTGTCGTCCCATCGTCCTCCACCTCTTGCTCCGCCTCAGCCGTGGCCCCAATCGTTGCGCTCGGGACATCGACCGACAAGGCCTTCTCGCACGGCCCTGAGCTCTTGACATTCGTTGGTGTTGTGAGTGTGGAGATCGTGGTACACACTGTACCGACTGCCCTTGGACGGCTCCGGCTGGTCCCTGCCGCGCTTCGTGTCCGGCTCTGCTGCGAGCACGGCTGCTCTTTGCGCTTCACATCCTTGGCCTTGGCTTTCTTCTCCTCTGGGTCCGCCGTCGGGAGCTCGAGAAGGGAAAGGCGCCCCTCCTCAGCCCTTGCCCACTTGGTCGCCAGGTTGAACAACTCTAGTGACGTACACAGATCTTCATGGATCGCCAGCTCCTCCTTCATCTTGACGTCACGGACGCCATCAGAGAACGCCGAAATGATGGTCTCTTTGGTCACCCTGGGAATCTTGAGGCGAGCGCTGTTGAAGCGCTGGATGTACTTCTGTAAGGTCTTTCCAGGATGCTGCTTGATGCGGCGCAGGTCACCCACAGCCGGCGGACGGTCGCGAGTGCCCTGGAAGTTGGCGATGAAGCGGGTGCGCATCTCATCCCAGGAGGAGATCGTGCCAGGAGCCAGGTTCAAGAGCCAGGTGCGGGCGCCGTCCTTGAGTGCCATGGGAAACCAGTTCGCCATGACCTTTTCGTCTCCATTGGCAGCTTCGATGCCCAGCTCGTAGAGCTATAGGAACTCCTCGGGGTCTGCAGTGTCGTTGTAGCGAGGGGGCAAGTCAGGCTTGAACTTGCCTGGCCAGGCGACACTGCGTAGCTCGGGGGGTGAAGGCGCGGCAGCCCGCGGTGGCCACCGGAGCCTTCTGCTGAGGCTGGGCTTCCTCCTGGGGATTCCCGCGCGCCGCTGCCTGGAGCAGCGCGGGGTCTTGATGTGGTGGCGCAGGGATGCGGTCGTGGCGCACCGGTGCCGGGAGCACGCGTGCAACTTCTTGGGGACGAGGAATCTCTTGGTATCTTGAGTGCACAGTAATGTATCTTGAGTGCACAGTAATGTACGCGTGGTGTAAACTTTGCCAGTACAGTAGGTGGGCGGCGGAAGCCGAACTGCTATTTCCGTTCTGGGAGTGGTCGAACTTCAGAGGGAAAGTGTTTCTGGCCCCTGGTGTTCGGCTGGTGGGCCGATCCGTCATCTCTATCGCCTGGTGGCCTCCTCCCCTTGTGATCGGCGTTGAGCTTGCATGCCTGCTTAAGGACCCAAAAGTTTCTGTTGATATGATTAGCTGGCCTATCTGGGTGATCGTGAATCTGACAAGGTCGGTCCAATATCCTGTCAAGGGTGGATGGTCCGTCCCGGTTTGCCTTTAGTGGCTTCTTCCGTTGACCGGGCTTCGGATTGTGAAATCCGGCGTTCACCGCTGTGTCGCATGTATTACTGCGACTGTTGTGTTCGGTTCGTCGTGGCTTACCGTTGTCGTCTCGAATTTCGGAAGTGCCCGGGTCGCTGGCGTTGTTGCTTTTACGAGCGAGCCAGTTGTCTTCTCCCGCACAAAAGCGAGTCATTAGAGCGGTAAGGGCTGTCATGGACTTGGGTCCTTCCTGGCCGAGGTGACGCGCTAGCCATTCATCCCGGACGCCATGTTTGAAGGCTGCGAGGGCTTCTGCGTCCGGACAGTCGACAATTTGGTTCTTTTTGACTAAGAACCTAGTCCAGAGCTCCCTGACTGACTCGCCGGGCTTCTGGACAATATGACTTAAGTCATCGGCATCTAGAGGCCGGACATATGTTCCTTGGAAGTTGTCTCGAAAGGCGTCTTCCAAGTCTTCCCAGCTACCAATAGAATTTTCTGGTAAACTGTTTAGCCAGTAGCAAGTTGGCCCCTTAAGCTTGAGAGGTATGTATTTAATGGAATGAAGGTCGTTTCCGCGAGCCATGTGAATATGGAGGAGGTAATCCTCAATGCATACCGCGAGATCTTTTGTTCCGTCGTATGATTCAATGTTAATGGGTTTGGACCCGTCAGGGAATTCGTGCTCCATTACCTCATCGGTGAAGCAGAGAGGGTGTGTGGCTCCTCTATGATGTGCCACACTGTGAAGCACCTCCGACAGACTCCGCTTACAGAGTTCGGACCGGGCGTGGTCGGCTCTGTGGTGTCCGAATGGGTGACAATCATAGTCGGTCGGGGTGTATCTCCGTGATCTGTATATCGATCTTGTGCGCCCTGCTCTATCCTTCGGGTCTTGGTTGATGTCGCGAGTATTCCCTCGAGTTGTTTTTCTCTTGATTTGATGGCCGGATGGGTTGGTATGTTGCTCTGTTTGGGCTGCTGCTTTGTCAAGACCGAACTGTGGCCAGCCGGCCGCATTGTTCGATGGTGGTGTGGGCTCCAGCGCCCTGCCATCGTGTAGGGGGAGCCACCTACCCTTTGGGTGGCTTTTTTCTGGGCTACTAAGGCCGTATTCTTCGGCGGCCAAGACCTCAGTCCATCTATCATTGAGCAAATCTTGGCTTGCTTGAAGTTGCAGCTGCTTCTTCCTTAAGCTCCTTGCGGTGGCTATAAGCCGTCGTTTGGAACGCTCCTGCTCAAGAGGTTCCTTAGGCATGATAAAATCCTTGCTGCCGAGGATCTCCTCTTTCTTGGAGGGTGGGAGATAATTGCTGTCCTCCGAGTCTCCATATGTGGCCTGTTCATCAGGGCTGTCTTGCCCGCTTTCCTGTTCCTCCTGTTCGGATTCTACCTCAACAGGGTCTTCATTGTCCGGAGTGTTGTCTTTTCTGGTGCTAGCAGTGTTTTCTCTTGGGCGATGTGGCTTGGAGCGGCGCCGTGGGCGCCGGTGTTCGGACTGTGTACCAGGAGGTTTATTCTCGACTGGATCCTTCTCATCATCGGGTGTGTCTATCATACACACATCATACCAGGAAGTGGCCATCCCGTGTCTAGCGGGTAGCGAGCTCTGGCCCTGCCCCTCATCGTCTTCCATACTGGCGATGTCTTCGGAGCAGGGGTCAGGCGTGTTTGTTGGGTCTTCGATGCTGGCTATAAAGTGGGTGGCGGGTGGGAAGCAAAATTCTCCATCATCCGCCGTAAGTTCGAACGGAACATAGTTCGGCGACGAGCCATCTGCTAGGGATAGGTTTTTTAATGAGTTTAGTAGGTCGCCCATGGGAGAGTGTTGGAAGACATCAGCGGCGCTGGACCTGAAGATCGATAACGGATCGAGTTTGGTTTCCGCGGGCTCACAAGGTTCGGGGCTCGACGCCGGAGAAGAGTCCGGGGTTTCGTTGATGCAAATGTCGTACGCAGTGGAACCTGCGAGCGGCTCCAATGCCGCAGAATCGGTAGCCCCCGCGACGGGGTTAAGCTTCCCATCTTCGGGGGACTTGATCTGCTCCGAATCTAAGGCCAGAGTTGCTGCAAGAGCGCTCTCCTAGATGCGGCCCGATGACAGGTTTAAGCCATGTCCATCGGGGCAGCGGGGAGCGATTGCCGCGGTCTCGAATCCGTCGAAGATCAAGTTTCCACGGATGTCTGCAACGTACTTCAAACTTCCCAACCTGATCTGATGGCCAGGGGCATAGCTGTCGATCTGCTCCAGATGGCCAAGCGAGTTGGCCCGCAGTACGAAGCCGCCGAACACGAAGATCTGTCCGGGGAGAAAGGTTTCTCCCTGGACAGCGTCATCATCGACGATTGAAGGGGCCATCAAACCTTTTGACGACGGCACAGTGGAACTCTCAATGAAAGCACCAATGTCGGTGTCAAAACCGGCGGATCTCGGGTAGGGGGTCCCGAATTGTGCGTCTAGGATCGATGGTAACAGGAGACGGGGGACACGATGTTTACCCAGGTTCGGGCCCTCTCTATGGAGGTAATACCCTACTTCCTGCTTGATTGATCTTGATGAATATGAGTATTACAAGAGTTGATCTACCACGAGATCATAATGGCTAAACCCTAGAAGTCCAGCCTATGTGAATATGGTAATGAATGTATCCTATCGGGACTATGCTCTCCGGTTTATATAGACACCAAAGAGATCTAGGGTTACATGGAGTCGGTTACATAAGAAGGAATCTTCACAGCTGTTCGCCTAGCTTGCCTTCCACGCAAAGGAGAGTCCAATCCGGACACGAGTATGGTCTTCGGTCTTCATGTCTTCACAGCCCATCAGTCCAGCCCATGGATAACAGGCCGGACACCCGAGGTCCACTTAGTCCAGGACTCCCTCAATCCCACAACGGCCAAATTCGAAGGGAGACAACTAGTACAAGTTATCCTGACAAAAGTAGTCTTTGCCTGCAAAAGCCTATGGTGGTGACGCCACGTGGGTTCCGCGATGACCTCCATCCTGTCGTCCTGGCTGTCTTTGTCTTATTGCACCGATATGGAAACCTTTGCTTGATTCCTCGGTACCCCGCGCCAGCGCTTGCCTCCTTAGCACCAAAGAGAAAAATGGTACACTGTGCCCGCTGGCGCCCGCCTGGCCTTGGTCGTCACGGCTCACGTCATATGAACCTCGCGAGGTGCACCCTGCATAGATATCTCCGCTCCTCGGGAGCCAGCCTGGTGAGGCTGCCCCCGGGAAGGTCTTGGTGTCGTCCGCCTCGCGAGGCTTGGCCCCTCGCGAGGGTCTTGGGTTGTTGCTGCTGAAGCTGGGCCGTACCGGGCTGTTGATGGAGCCACGCCGTGGACCGCAGGTAGGCAAGTCTGGGTACCCCCGTTCCCAGGACGCTGACACCGGTAGCTCAATTTGGTGTCTTTCTATGGGACCAAAGAACCACTGGCAGCTCGTCGATCCACCACCAGCCACACTTCTGCAGCTTATCAAATGTTCTCATGTTGAGTCCTCAGAACACTTCAGCGTTTGCCCTCTCAGCTTGCCCATTGCTCTTTGGGTGAGCAACAAAGGCGAACGAGATCTTACTTCCGAGGGCATGAACATATTGTATGAAGGTGTGCCATTGTCGATGATGATCCGAGCAGGGACTCCGAAGTGGCACACCAATCCTTTCAAAAACTTGATAGCTGACTGAGGAGTCACCTTTCTCACGGGCTCAACTTCGGCGACTCTATAAACTTATTGATTGCAATGAACAAGAATTCAAAGCCCCTGGTAGCACGGGGGAAAGGGCCCATGATGTCGAGCCCCCAGATCAAAAACGGCCATGACAAAGGGATTGTCTGAAGAGCTTGGACAGGCAGGTGGATATTCTTGGAATGGAACTAGCAGGCTTCACATTTGGTGACCAACTCAACTGCATGTTGGAGGGTTGTGGGCTAGTAAAATCCTTGCCAGAAGGCCTTTCCAACCAGAGCCCTCGATCCGATGTGTGAGCCGCACATACCGTTGTGTATTTCTGCCAGCAATTGCTTTCCTTCTTCCTGGCAAATGCACTTCAATTTCACACTGTTGGTGCTTGTTCTGTACAGCGTCTCATCAACGAACTGATTTATACTAGCCCTCTGGGCTACTCTTTCAGCTTCTTCTTGCTCTTCGAGAAGTTCTCCAGTTTGGAGGAAATGGACTATGTGTCGCGCCCAAGTTCGAGCCTTAGGCTTAGCAACGAGAACTAGCGACACCTCATTCGTGAGAGTGCGCTCCTCGATCGCGGGGACTTATGGTCTGGTGGGAGGATGCTGCTCAGCCACCGAAGGGGAGTTGTTCCTGACAAGCCCCCTGTCGGGATCCTCAAGAGGTTCTACCGGTAGAGGCTTGCCGGAGTCCTGTTTCATCCTCTTTCTGGCCATTGTCGCCGTGGATACAGAGGGGTGAGTCAGATGGAGAACAAAAGTTCCTTGTTCCACAAGGAGCTTTTGCGCAACGTACTTCGACAGATGATCAACAATGTTGTTTTCCACGCGGTACGTGCTCTGTTCGCAACCCGTCAAAGCGCTCCTCCAACTTTCTCACTTCCTCAATGTATGCCTCCATCAATGGACTTTGGTAATCCTTGTTGACTTGTCTCACCACAAGTTATGAGTCTCCGCGGATGATCAGCTTCTTGATCCCCAGTTCTGTCGCAATCCTGAGCCCAACAAGGAGCCCTTCATACGCTGCAATATTGTTGGTAGCCTTTTCCCAGGGAAAATGCATCTGGATGATGTACTTCAGGTGCTCCCCAGTTGGTGCAACGAGAAGCACACCAGCCCCTGCACCTTCTAGGAAGAAGGCACGATCGAAATACATGATCCACTCTTGGGGTGCTTCCTTGCTATGGATAACTGTCTCCAATACTTTTTCGTCGGGGGTTGGCATCCATTCTGCAATAAACTCTCCTAATGCTCTGCTCTGAATGGTTGACGTGCTTTTGAACTTGAAGCCAAAGCTGGATAATTCCAAAGCCCACTACACTATCGTGTCGGTAGCCTCAGGGTTTTGGAGTATCTGTTGCAAAGGAAAACGGGTGACAACCGTGATCTCTCGTGGGCTTGGAAGTAGTGGTGCAGCTTCCTTGAGGCCATGACAAGGCCAAAAATCAACTTTTGCACGCCAGAGTACCTGGATCTAGCCCCCTGCAATAGGGAACTGACGAAGTACACTGGGCGCTGCACCACCTTCTTCCTTGCCGCAACCTTGGGGCTGCCTCCGCCGCATTGCTCTTCTCTGACTTGATCTGCATCTGGCCTTGCCGGGGTGTGCTCACTTTCCTCCCCAGAAGGGACATTGGCTGTGGCTTTCGCTTCTTCCACTTCCCTCTACGCCACTAGTGCTGCACTAACCACTTGATTAGTTGCCACCAAGTATAGCAGCAACGACTCCTGTAGCTTGGGAGAGACCAAAGACGACACAGAGGATAAGTAGGCCTTCAGATCTTGTAGTGCAGCGCCTGCCTCTGGAGTTCACTCCACGGGTCCTGCCTTCTTCAAGATTTTGAATAATGGCAAGGCACACTCGGCAGACTTGGAGATAAACATGCTGAGCGCGATAACGCATCCAGTCAAGCGCCTCACGTCTTTAACTGTCTGGGTGCTTGAATCTGCTCGATACCCTTGATCTTGTCAGGGTTGACCTCTATCCTCCGGTGGGATATGAAGAAGCGAAGTAGCTTGCCGGAAGGAACGCCAAATGCACACTTCTTCGGGTTCAGTTTCAAGTTGATCTTGCGCAGATTAGCAAACGCCTCTTCCAAATCTTGAATAAGGGTCGATCTGTCCTTGGTCTTGACCACAATATCATCCATGTAAGCCTCAATGTTTCTATGTAATTGTGAATCAAAACCAATTTGCCCTTGCAAAAGTGGATCCAGCACTCTTCAACACGAAAGTCATCCGTACGAAGCAGTATGTGCCAGAAAGATCTGATGATATCCAGAGTATGCATCCAGAAAAGAGAGCAAGTCACATCCGAAGGTTGAATCCACAATCTGATTGATGTGCGGCAAGGGGAATGGGTCATTCGGGCATGCCTTGTTCAGATCCGTAAAATGTATGCACAACCTCCATTTCCCGTTAGCCTTGCGCACTACCACATGATTTGCTAACCATGTTGGATGTAGTACTCCTCTGACCAGACCAGCTGCTCAAGTTTCTTGATCTCTTCGGCAATGAACTGTTGCAGCTCCAAGGCTTGCTCTCGGACCTTCTGCTTGACGGGTTGTGCATGTGGGCAGACAGCAAAGTGGTGCTCGATTACCTCCGTGGGAACACCGGGGATATCATATGGTTGGTAGGCAAACACATCGATATTCGCCCACAGTAAGGCAACGAGTGTGTTTTCCTATTTGACATCGAGGGTGGCATTGATAGTGAAAGTACCATCAATGCCAGCCAGCCCTGCGGACCTTTTTCACAGCAGGTGCAGCAACCTTGGATCGCTTGCTATTAAAACTCTCCGGCAAGTCATCAACAGGCATAGTGTACTCCGAATAGGTACGCCTCCCGGATTTCTTGCTGGCGTCCTTGTTAGCTTTCTTCTTTCCTTTACTTTCCTTGGTAGGAACGGTGGCTTCAGCGGCCTCCACCGCGACTGCCTCCCGGTACATCTTGTCCACGCAGATGATTGCATCCTTCTCATCTAACGGAATGGAAATGGCGCCTATCGGCGCTGGCATCTTCAACGTTTTGTAGGCATATTGGGATGCCGCCGAGAATTTGGCAAGGGATGGGCGACCAAGGATTCCATTGTACGGCAGCGGGAGGTCGACCACATCAAACATGATCTTCTCAGTCCGGTAATTCAACTCTCCCCCGAACGTCACCAGCAACGTGATCTTCCCCTTAGAACGACTCCTTCCAGGGATGATTCCTTGAAATGTGCCAATGACCTTGAGCTCTTCCTCTGCTATCTGAAGTTTGCTGATGACCTTTGGGGAAATCAGATTCAACCCGGCCCCGCTGTCAACCAACATCTTTGTGATTTTGAGGTGGCGGATTGTTGGTGAGACCAACAACGGCAAGCACCCTACTGCAGTGGTGCGGTCTGGGTGGTCTTCTTCGTCGAAGATGGTGGGCATGGGGGACCACTTGAGCAGCCTCCGAGAATCTGCTGCTGGCTCCACCGCATTGACTACACGCGCCCACCGTCTCAGTTGGCGGTGAGAGGAGTGCAGAGATGCACCCCCGTCAATACACAGGGCGTCACTGGCTTTCTGGAATTTCTGCTCGTTGGTTTCCTCTTCATCCCCTTCATCACTCTCATCATTGCAATCCTCCTTCTCACGGCCTCTGGCGGGTTTTCCTTGATCCTTAGGAGCCTTTCCAGGGCGGCTTGCTCCGTCGCCTCGGCCTTTCCCGCCAGCGCCACTCTAACCTTTCTCCCTATCCCGCTTCTCATACTCAGCTCTCTGATTATTGACAAGCTGGTCAACCTGGTGACACTCTTGGAGATCGTGGCCCTTGGTCCGATGAATCTTGTAATACGGCCCATCACCTGTCCCAGCCTTCTCGGCAGCTGCGGCTTCCCGGCAGTCAGTGCATGCGGCAACTTCCTTGCCGGGTACCTCAGTCTTAGCCTTATTGCCGGTACTAGGCATGCCCGATCCCTTAATGGTCATCACTTGCTTTTCCTTGCGCCTTTTATTGCGCTTCTTGTTCTTCTTCTTCTTCTAACTGGTGGCCTTGTTATCATCTTCTGAGTCGATGTCGGTGCCATCCTCTTCTCCCGGGAGCCTCCTCCCCTCTTCTACTCGAGCACACTTATCCACTAGAGTGTAGAGCTCCTTCACAGTCTTAGGCAATAGAATGTTCATCTTGGAACGTATCCAACGATTGCGCACGTTGGACTGAAATGCAGTTATCACAGCTGCTGGGTGGATGTCTGGAATGTTTCTGTGGTCTTGACTGAACCTATGCATGTACTTCCGCAGAGTCTCTCCTTCCTTCCGCGGGAGGAGCTGTAAGTCGCTGGGCCGCCCTGGTTCTTGATGGCCGCACGTGAAGGCGCCAATGAACTCATGGCACACGTCATCCCAGGTCGAAATGGAGTTCTCTGGCAGGTGCATCAGCCAAGACCTCACATTTGGCTTGAGCGCTAAAGGGAAGTAGTTGGCGAATACCTTCTCATCCCTTCCCCCGGCAGCTTGAACAACGATGGTGTAGATGCTCAAGAAATCTATCGGGTTCAGTCTCCCGTCATACTTCTATGGTATCTCTGGCTTGAACATGCAAGCGGATGGCCAACGGACTTGCCACAACTCACTGGTGAAGGCAGGCACCCAGCCTTGAAAGGTAGGTACCCGCCTTCGGCGAGTGCATGCTCATCGATGTTGGGGCCATCGCGCCTCTCGGACTGGCAGTGGGTGTCGCGGTGTCGCTCGATAGTGACACGCGTGCCTTCCCTTTGCCTGCCCTCCAGGGCTCATCGTTGGCCTTGACGTGCTCGAGGGTTGGATGAAGCCATCGAGATGTTGTCCGGTTCTTGGTCGCGCAGCTCCTGCACTGGCTTCCGTGGAGGGGACTGCACCGTGGGGTCGGCCCCTTCTATGCGGTTAGCAGCATGAGCCATTGTCGTTTCCTGGGAGGTTGTGGCGGGCTAGCTCACGGCGATCCTCCTGCCTCAGCAAAACCAATCAGGCTCTGAATGGTGGGTCTCCACTCATCCATCTGATCGGCTGCCGCTGGAAATCTCAACAGCAGTTGGGCCCGTGCCATGGCCTCTGAGGCGGTGCTTGGCATAGATGTCGATGAAGATCATAATGTCGCCCGGCTCCTGACGGTGCCGGCAGTGGCTGTGCCGTGCTCTCGTGGTCTTGAGCCAGTCGCCAAGATGGCGTGGTGACGAGGTGAAGGCACTTGTGGGCCAGCGGCTCCGTTCGGTGCATTGGCTAGGTCAGCTTGCTCTGGGGGTGGTGCATGTCCTGTGGTCGCACCCGTAGCGGGAGCGGCTGGAGGATTGCCATTCGCCCCAGAGCGAGTGCCACCGTTGTGGTTGTGCCCTTCGGCCGGGCGGAGAGGTGCATACGGAATGAACTCCCCACACGTACCTTGTGGAGCTTGGCCGCTGGGATGCTGTTGGTGTTGTCCTTCTCCGGTGCCTCCTGTTCCCGTTTCGGCCACAGGGGAGGTGGTGACGATGCCGCCTGCGCCGACCACATCCCCCGCAGCGTCGACGTCCCCAGGCGTTCACGTAGCCCCCCGCAGCGTAGGTGATCGCGTGCGGCGGGGCCTTTGAGGATGACGGCTGGGCGGCGGCACCAGGCTTCTTCTTGGGCGCCATGGATGATTGAGCAGTTGATGAAGAAATTGATGATGACGATGACGCGCTACGCATGCTTCTCGGGTTCGCGCAAGCGCTTCCCCCTACCTGGCGTGCCAAAGATGTCGTGGGAGACCATGGCCACCTATGGGGCCATGAGCCCCTTGTGGTTCGGCAGGGGGATGAGAACATTGCACAAAGAGTGGAGAGCGTCGCGCAGCACGACAGAGATCACACATGCGATTTACCCCATGTTCGGGTTGCCGCGAGGCGTAAAACCCTACTCCTGCTTTGGTGGATTGAAGGTGATTGGTGGTGGGAATGCATCGCTCTAGCCCGCCACGGTTGCCTCGGCACGAGAGCAGGTACGCGCATATGAGTGTACAAGGGTCTGAATCCTTTCTATGGTTGCCATGGGCCTCCTTTTATAGATCAAAGGGGTCACCATAGTGGCAAATCAGTCATTACACACTGATTAGATAGCGAACAGTCCTATCATACCTAACTCTGCACACAGGGTAGAGCACATTAAATGCGCCGCTTAGTGTCACATCAAGGCCTTCCTGGCAAGCCTTGCTGGGCTGCTCGACCATCTTATCTCCTATCTGCATGACACATCGCTGGACGGGTGTCATTTGGAGGTGATTTCTGCAGGAAGTGGCTGCCATGTGGCGAAGAACAGCCACTTAGTCACTTGGAGGCTTGACACCGCACCGATTGATGACTTGTGTCGCTGTGAGGTGGTGCGGTGGAGCCTTGGTGGGGTAGTTTGTGCCTGTAAGCCCCGGCAGGCCTGCCAGGACAGTCTTGAGGCTTGCTTCCGTGGTAAACCCGACCTCGCCAGGCTCGCCTGCCCGGCAAGGGAGGTTTTCCCGTGGTGGTACCTTGCTTCTCTGGCTTGACTTGGTCTTCTTGATCTTCACTCTGATTCTTTAAAGAGCTGATCTCTTTGTGCTTGGTCTGGTTTGGATGTTGTGATCTCGATCTTAGGCTTGTGCACGGTCTGGGCAACAGACCCAGGGTTTGTTGCACCGACAAATTTCTTCGGATCCAGTAGCATAGGAACAAAAGAATTCTTGGCAATAGCAGCCTGCTCTTGTTTTCTTCTGAGGAACTCCGCAAGCTCATCTTCGTCAGTGAGCCCGTGTTCATCAACTAGAGGCACAATGGCCTTGCTTTTGGGACTTGACCTAGTACCACGGCCAGCAGTTGCCTTTTGCATGAGCTTGGGTGTTAAAGAAGTTGGTGGTCCTAATATTGAGGCACTTGATGTAGAGATGGTGGCTGTATGAAAGCCCTCGGTGCGCTGGCAAGACGCGAGCGACACCAGTGTTGAAGCTCTGACTACTGTCATTGAGGAATTTGAAGCGGGCGGAGGCACTGAAGATTTTGAACCTTTAGTGCATAGTCCTTTGGAGCTGAAGCTTTTGTTGCTTTGGGTTTGGCCATCGAGGGCATTGGATCTGATTGCCTTGGCTTTTGTGCAGGATTCTTTTGCCTAGCCTTCTTCGGAGCGCTTGCACTGCCACTTGCACTTGCTTCAGCTTAAGCCTTTCAGGCCCGATTGAATTCTTCAATGGCCTTCTTTGCTTGTTTGGCTAGCTTAGCTTGGTGTTTTTCCCATTCTTGGGGAAATTCTTCACCCCTTCTGATACTTGTGAGATCAGCCACTTGGCCAAGAGCAAGCAGTGGTGTTTTGCAAGGAGGCTTGACAATGAATTCCTTCTTGTACTTTGGAGTGACATAATTGTAAGGTTTCCATTCATACATCCAGTGTCTCTTGATTTTCTACATGCGAGTTTTGCGTTGCTTATAAGTCTCTGGTCCATGAACACTTTCGTCAGATGTGATGTACCCTTTGTCATCAAGAATCTCAAATGCAGTCTGTTCTTCCTTTCTCTTGCCAGCTTTCTAGGGCCTCTTTCCATCAGCCATTTTCTTCAACTGAGGATTTTGAACCTGTGAGGACTCGGGTGAAGTTTCAAGTTTTTCTCAAGGTGTGTTGCAAATGAATTAAGTTGATGAGAACCTAGAGATTCATCTGCAGAAATTGTACCTGTGAATAACGTATAGTTGCGAGGAAATAGGGAAGAGTCACATCGTTCTCAGAGATTTTCAAAATAAACTAGTTGAGGGAATTGACCCTTGTCGTCTTCAAGAATTTAATCAATTGTTCTTGACTTAGGTTCCAGAGTTGTACAGACTTGAGCAATTTGCACAACTGAGGAATATACTTGTTAGGCATATCAATGATGAAATACATAAGACTGGCCAAATTGAAGTACTGAAGAATTGGAGGAGTGGTGAAAACAACAATTGAAGAATTTTGAGTGGAGTGAAGATCAAAGAGGGGCATTAAATAAGCATTTAATTACCCCAATGATGATCTCGATGAACTGGATGATGAGGCGAAGGAAATTGCCAGCTCAGATCTTCCGTGCCCTAACTTGGTGACGAAAGACGTCTACGACCGTGGCGGAGGTGAGAAATCTGCGTTCGGTGTGAGTACGTCTACAACAAACCAGATATCGTTGTCAATTGCCTCAAGATGCATGCGCATCTTGTTCTTCGAGTAAGGATAGTCTGTGACATCTAAGATGGGGCACGCAGCAGAAACCTTGATCATACCTGCGTTCGACATAACTAAAACTCCAGGTGGTTAAACCAAAATCACACAGAACAAGGGAGTACCTTTCTATGTTACCATTTGAAAACGCATATTTACTCACAGAGGGGGGTTGAATGGGATAGTTTTATAAATTTGTCAAACTCTGAAGATTTTGATGGAGATGAGAGTGAAGAAATAGAAACACGAGGGAAACTAAGTCAGCACAGATTTAGAGTACGTGCAACCAGGATACATAAGAGTGAAGAAATGCAATCATACAATCATACACGCATGAAGAAAATGAACTGAGGAAATCAAGATAGCGTGATGAAATACTTTAGTTTAAGTTTGTTAGAGCACGGATCACAGATTCTTCAGCACCGGAATAAGGTAAGAGAGGGTTGAGGAATTTGAAACCAGGTTGGCTCAGTGAAGACAATGGAATTTGGTAGACCAGTTCTAGTTGCTGCATCAACTGTACGTCCGGTTGAGGCGGTTGAGTTGCAACTCAGAGGACACACAGTCCTCACCGTATTCCTCTTGATCTAAGATCACTTAGTCCTTTCCTAATTACTCATTGTAAGTCTTCAATGTAGACATCCAAAACCTTCATAGACTTGTTCACCGGCACACCATAATGACTCTTGGTGTACTCAGAACTTGACGCCTAACTATCAAGAAGAATGACAGTCTTCAAAGGTAACAGGCGTCAGATCGCACAGATCAATCTCTTCAGTGATGCTCAATCACTTTGGCTCTGGGTTTTTCCTCACTTAGAATTCTCTCATAGTCATCGGAGGATGGGTTGCTCTCTTATGACAAGTGTCAAGTTCTCTCGCAGCAGCCAACCAACAAGTGGTTGTGGGGGTGGCTATTTATAGCCAGGGGCAACCCAACATGAATTGCCATAAATGCCCTTCTCTTATTCAGCCGTTGTCAGGATAAGGATCAACTCGACAGCTGGCACACGGAATTTGAACTCTCAAATTCACCGGGGCACTCAATTTCCTTACTTTTAGGAAGAACACACTGGCGAACTCCAAACACCTCAGCATGACCAAATTCGACAGCGGCGAGATGAACCGCATCACTGTCGTTGTCCACTACGTCAGCTATAGATGAGATTTCCAAAAGCTTTACTCGAAGCGGCCTTTGTGTATAGGTTTGAGTAGTTTTGAGCATCACTTTGGAAATGTGAAATATGATTCACCTAGACCCCCATTAATTGTTTGGTTTTCCGTATGGCTCAAAGAAGAAGAAATGAGACTATCAAAACAAAGTCTTCAAGCTTCAAAGTATTCACATCAATTTCTTCAAAGGCCGTACCATTTTCATCACCAATTTATTCACTTGAAGAAATATATTTTTAGGGGTCGTCTTCCATGTGTTAAACCAAATCTTCTAGGAGTCTGTCTCCTGTGTGTACTCATAAACTCATTAACCTATTTGTTGTTAGTACTCCAAAACCACTAAGGGGGCACTTGATGCACATACATCTATCTTCAACCCAATTCAATTAGCAATATTATGATTCTTTTTATCCAAAATTTCAATATGTTCTACGGTGAGATTTTCTTTTCAATAGCATCTAGCCTTTGCATAACATGATCAAGAGTTAAAATTGCTTCATTGATAATGACGGGAGGTGATCCTACTAAATTCTCATAGCATTAAAAGCATCCCTAGAGGGACACAATAAGAAATTCCCTCCGGTAATAGCGTCGAGCACAAATCTGTACCAAGTAGTGATTCCGACATAAAAATTACGAAGAAGAACGGTAGTAGATTGCTTACGAGTTGATCTATTATGAGCATTGCAAATCCTATACCAGTAACGGCGCCAGAATTTTTTCCTGATGCTTGTAATCTGCGTTGGTAATTCCCCGAAGAGGAGAGGATGACGCAGCAAAAGGTAAGTATTTCCCTTAGTTATGAAAGCAAGGTTATCAATCCGGTAGGAGAACCAAGCAGCACTATGTAAACAACACCCGCACACAAACAACAAAAACTTGCTACCCAACACGTAAGAGGGGTTGTCAATCGCTCAACGGTATTGAAATATATTAAATTGTATAGGTTTTGATAAATAGATCTGACAAAAACACAAAATAAAATAAAGAAAGAAAAATTACAGCAAGGTATTTTGGATTAAATATGTGATAGGAAATAGACCCCAGAGCCATAGTTTTCACTAGTGTCTTCTCACGAGGAAATAGCATACAGTGGGTAAACAAATTACTATTGGAAAATTGATAGAAAAGAAAATAATTGTGACGATACCAAAGGCAATGAACATGTTTATAGGCATCACGTCCAAGATTAATAGATCGACTTCTGCCTGCATCTACTACTATTATTCCACACATCGACCACTATCCAGCATGCCTCTAGTGCATTAAGTTCATAGAAATCGGAGTAATGCAACAAGAACGATGACACGATGTAGACAAGATAAACTCATGTATGAATAAACCCCATCTTGTTACCCTTAATAGCAACGATACATGCGTGTCATGTCTCTTTATGTCACTGAGATTGAGAACCGCAAGATCGAACCCATCACAAAGCACCTCTTCCCATGGCAAGATAAATCAATCTAGTTGCCCAAACCAAACCAATAAATCGGCAAAGAAATACGACACTACAACAATCATGCATAAAAGAGTTCAACAAAGACTCAAATAATATTCATGGATAGAACATATCATAAACTCACAATTCATTGGATCCCAACAAACACACCGCAAAAAAGAGTTACATCAAATAGGTCTCCAGGAACATCGAGGAGAACATTGTATTGAAGATCGAAAAGAGAGAAGAAGCCATCTAGCTACTAACAACGAACCCATAGGTCTATGGTAAACTACTCACGCATCATCGGAGGGGCAACAAGGATGATGAAGAACCCCTCCGTGATCGTTGCCCCTCCGGTAGAGTGCTGGAAAAGGCCTTTAGGTTGGATCTCGTGGTTCTGGAACTTGCGGCGGTGGAAAAAGTATTTCTTCGACTCCTCTAGGGTTTATGGGATTTTAGATTACTTATAGAGGCGGAGGTAGGTCAAGGGGGTGTCCGTGGACCTCACTACCCACCAAGGCGTGCGGGAGGCCCCTAGTTCGCCCTGGTGCCTAGTGGGCCTCACGAGTGTCCCCTCGTGCCATCGAGAAGCTTCCTAGGTGTCTTCCTGCCAAAAAATCTCCAAAAAGTTTTGTGGCATTTGTACTTGATTTGGTATTTATACTCTATAAAGTAAAAAACAAGCAAAAACAACAACTGGCACTAGGCACTATGTCAATAGGTTAGTCCCAAAAATGATATAAAGTTGCTAATAAATGTATATAAGACATCCAAGACTGATAATATAAGAACATTAAATTATAATCAGTTATAGATACGTTGGAGACGTATTAGGAACTAACCCGAACTGACGTTGTTTTTTAGTAGAACTACCGTGTGTTGTTTTTTGTGCAGAAATAGAAGTTCTTGGATTGGGCTGAAAATTTACGGTGACTTTTTATGGAGAAAAAGAGACCCCTGAAGCTTTGAGGAAGGACGAGAAGAGCCCTGAGGACACGGATGATAAACCTTAAGTCATCCACTTGAGGGAAACACTACTGCAGAAAAGCCTAGCTATGGCGTGCAAAAAAGTGCCTTGCTGGCGTAGGAGCCCGACGCCACCAATATGGCGCCAGTGTTAAAATATAGCGTTGGCATTGGTTCGTACACCAATACAGTGTCTGGTGTCTATGGCGTTAGATAAAGTGACACGCCGGCAATGTCAGATATACCTACTATGTAGGTGTTTATCCACATTTCATAGATATGGAGAAACATTGGAGGCGTTGCATATAATTCCGACGCCATTACTTAGTTTAAAAGCATAATAGGAAAAACGCTACCACGTCAGCCAAAAAACGTGCCGGGGCAGCGTTTTTTAAGATCAATAATATTTCTAGCCATGTAACATTAATTAAAATACATCCACGATAATTATGTGTAGCACTTAAAATAAAGATAGCTAGGCAAAGTGTACGTAGCTGATCGAGTAGTTTACAAAACCGCAACATAACTAGCTGTCACTATCCTATTACATCAATAAAAAGGATCATCAATGTGTTTCTTCATTGGATCCGCAACAGACAGCGGTCCATCAACATCACGACTGTGCTTATTAAGATGAGCTTTTATCTCCTCCGAGCTGGCAGGTGCGCCGCCGTTGAAAATGCCGGCATGGTGGATGACATCCTTGTTGAGGATGGTAGCAAACTTGAGCTGGACGCGTCTGAACTCATCTCTAGTATCTCCCGGGCTATTTTCCTCCATTTTCTTCCCCCCATGCGAGGATGGCAGAGTTCTTTGTAAGGTGTTGTCCTTGCCGTATTTAGTCCACCATGTGGTGGACGACGTAGTAGCGGTCTGTATTGATGTCTACTACACAACATTATTCTTGTAGACTTGTGTTGGGCCTCCAAGCGCAGAGTTTTGTAGGACTATAGCAATTTTCCCTAAAGTGGATGACCTAAGGTTTATCAATCTATGGGAGGCATAGGATGAAGATGGTTTCTCTCAAACAACCCTGCAACCAAATAACAAAGAGTCTCTTGTGTCTCCAACACACCAAATACATTGGCAAATTGTATAGGTGCACTAGTTCGGCGAAGAGATGGTGATAAAAGTGTAGTAACGATAGTAGATATTGATTTTTGTAACAGTAACAATAAAAACAGCAAGGTAGCAATTGATAAAACGGAGCACAAACTGTATTGCAATGCTTGAAAATGAGGCCTAGGGTCCATACTTTCGCTAGTGCAATCTCTCAACAATGATAATCTAATTGGATCATATAACCATCCCTCGACGTGCGATGAAGAATCACTCCAAAGTTATCATCTAGCGGAGAACATAAGAAGAAATTGTTTGTAGCTATTCTTTCCGATCGATCTATGTAAGAGTTCGTACTAAAATAACACCAAGTTATTCTTTCCGATCGATCTATCAAGATTTCGTACTAAGACAACACCAATTTATTCTTTTCGATCGATCTCAAGAGTTCGTACTAAAATAACACCAAAGCAAATTCAGATTCATAATACTCAATCCAACACAAAGAACCTCAAAGAGTGCCCCAAGATTTCTACCAGAGAAAACAAAAGACGAGAACATGCATCAACCCCTATGCATAGATTACCCCAATGTCATCTCGGGAATCCACGAGTTGAGTGCCAAAACACAATTCAAGTGAATCAATATAATACCCATTCCCACCACGGGTATTCATAAAAGTATTGAATCCGACAAGAACAGAACTCTCAAAGGGAAACTCAATTCATCACCACATGATAGAGAGGGAGAAACACCATATGATCCAACTATATTAATAAAAACCCATGATACATCAAGATCGTGACATCTCAAGAACATGAGATAGATAGATAGATAGATAGATAGATTAAACACATAGCTACTGGTAATCCCCGAGGGTGGAATACTCCTTCCTCATCATGGTGGCCGCCGGGATGATGAAAATGGCCACCGATGATAATTTCCCCCTCTGGCAAGGTGCCGGAACGGGTGTAGATTGGTTTTTCGTGTCTACATAGGCTTGCGGCAGCGAAACTTCCGATCTAGGGTTATCCCCAGGGTTTTTGGAATATTTGGGAATTTATAGGGCGAAGAGGCGGTGCGGGAGGCCATGGAGGTGGGCACAACCCACCTGGGCGTGCCTGGGCCTCCAGGTGCACCCGGGTGGGTTGTGCCCCCCTCGGGGCTCCTCTCTGGTACTTCTTTGGCCTACCGGGTGTCTTCTGGTCCAGAAAAAATCTCCAAAAAGTTTTGCTGCTTTGGACTCCGTTTGGTGTTGATTTTCCGCAATTTAAAAAACAAGCAAAAAACAACAACTGGCAATGGGCACTATGTCAATGTGTTAGTCCCAAAAAATGATATAAAGTTGCTATAAAATGACTGTAAAACATCCAAGAATGGTAATATAACAGCATGAATACTTCATAAATTATAGATACTTTGGAGACGTCTCAGCATCCCCAAGCTTAATTCCTACTCGTCCTCGAGTAGGTAAATGATAAAAGAAATAATTTATGAAGTGTGAGTGCTAGCAAAGTGCATAATTTTGATCAATGATAAATTCAGTTACTTTTCCTAGCATCATAACAACAACCCTTTCTCATAAAACTCATCATGATAAAGTAGCAACCAATTCACATGTTAAGGTTCAAACAATGAATTCTCTTGAAACTCAACAACCTATATTCTTAGTCACCAAACAATTGCAATTCAACTTATTTAACAGAGTCTAAGTAAGAGCTCCACATACTCAATCATCATATAGTCTTCCATGATTGCTAGTACTCAAAGCATATTCTTAGAACAAATGGCATCCATCGAACACAGAGAAAGATAGGGGCTCAATATTTTTCCTCCCAACTCGTTTATCATAGAGATAATTGTCAAAAATAATAAATCATGATCAAATATATTTGACTAGTCATATGTCCCTAGATCTTCCCCCACCACATGATGCTTGCCAACTAGAGAATAATTGAGGTTGAAATGAGAATGCATTCTATTGACTCTTGCATAAAAGTAAATACTGAAAAGTAAAAGATAGGCCCTTCGCAGAGGGAAGCAGAGGTTGTCATGCACTTTTTTATTTGGATGCCCAAGCTCTTAATGCAAAGGAACGTCACGTTATATTGCCCCTTATGATATCAACCTTTATTATGCAGTTCGTCACTTTTATTACTTTGCCATCACAAGTTCGTACAACACTGAATTTTCCCTTACAATAAAAGATCAAACATATTATGGAGCAATTTTTATTGCTTTATGCACCGATGACAACTTACTTGAGGGATATTATTCAATCCATAGGTTGGTATGGTGGACACTCATGGCAAGAAACTGGGTTTAAGGGTTTTTGGATGCTATGCACAAGTAGTATCTCTACTTAGTACGGATTTTTGGCTAGCAAAAGATCCTAGGAAAACACCACATGTTGAAGGATCCATAACAATATAACTTCTATGCAAATATACACAACCATAACTCATTACGTTCTCTTCTGTGTCCAACTAGTTTGAAAATAATTAATGGTATTCACAATCATAGAAGATTTCCAAGATAATATATTTGCACGTGAAAGTTCTCTTCCTTATACTAATCATTCATGAATTGCTTGTATGACCAATATTATGATTGTCAAGCTTCAAAAGATTTCACTTTTTAAATCCAATGTGAATCTACTACAAGGCATGATATGAACATATACTTTCAACTTCAAGATATTCAATTGATTCAACAATTTACTCACAGGATATAAGTGAAGCACAAGAGTCAATGGCAAACTACTCCAAAAAGATATAAGTGAAGATCAAGCGAGTAGTTAAGTAAATAGGTAGCTAATTGTGGACTAACTCTTATTTAAAAACTTTCAGATTTAATTATTTTAATAAAAAAGCAAGAAAAACAAATAAAATGACATCCCAAGAATAACACAACTCATGTGAAGAAGCAAAAACTTGGAATCAACCGATACTAACCGATAATTGTTGATGAAGAAAGGTGGGATGCCTACTGGGGCATCCCCAAGCTTAGATGCTTGAGACATCTTGAAATATTATCTTGGGATGCCTTGGGCATCCCCAAGCTTGAGCTTTTGTGTATCCTTAGTTCCTTTTATATCATGGTTTCCCTAAATCTTAAAAACTTCATCCACACAAAACTCAACAAGAACTCATGAGATACGTTAGTATAAATCAATGCAAAACCTTATCATTCTCTACTGTATAAAATCACTAAAATTATTATTTAACATTTCATACTAAATGCCTCTGCATATATAATACTCCTATCCGCAAATAGAATCATTAATCAAGCAAACATAACAACAATTTGCCAAAATAATACAGTCTGTAAAGAATGCAAGAACATTCGTACTTATGTAACTCCAAAAATTCTAAAAATTTACCACACTGTAGAAAATTTATCATAGCTTATTGTGAAAAAAAAATTCAGCATTTGATCACAGTCTGACTTTTCTCGGGAATTCTTCAACAAAGATAAACTTTCTGTTTTGAAACAGAAACTCATATACTTGCAAAATAAGCATGGTAAAGCCTATACTTGCCACTTTCATTGAAATAAAAAAATGCAAAACATTACTCTAAATAACAGCAAGCAAATCCTAGCAAAATAAAATGACACTCCAAGCAAAACACATATCATGTGACGAATGAAAATGTAGCTCCAAGTGAGGTCACCGATAATGTTGGAGACGAAAGAGGGGATGCATTCCGGAGCACCCCAAGCTTAGTTGCTTGGATATTCCTTTGATATTAACTTTGGATGCCTTGGGCATCCCCTATATTAGGGTCTTATCACTCCTTATTCTCCTCATATCGATGCCTCACCCAAAACTTGAAAACTTCAATCACACAAAACTTAACGGAACTTTGTGAGATAGGTTAGTATGATAAAGAGCAAACCATTCACATTGGTAATGTCAAATACCAGATTCATAATTGTTCTCACACAATGCCTTCTGTACCCTATCATTTCTACAATTTATACTGAGCAATATAAGCCATAGAAACTAGAAAACAAGCAAACTATGCATTGAAAACAGAATCTGTCAAAAACAGAACAGTCTGTAGTAATTTGTACTCCAACCATAATTATGCTACTCCAAAAATTCTGAAAAATTAGGATAAAGTAGGTAATTTATATATATATCACCTGTAAAAAATTCAGATCAAAAGCACATTCCAGTGAATTTTGAAAATTCCTGAACTGAGCGCAAAAGGTTATGTTTTTTGGACAGAATCAAGTCAATTAGCATCCACACTATCCCAAAGGCTGTACTTGGCACTTTATTGAAACAAAAGAAATAAAACATGACTACTATAGTAGCATAATCATGTGAAGACACAAAAACAGTAGGTAAATGTGTTCGTTTGTCTCCCAACAAGCGCTTTCCTTTTATGCCTTTTTTGCTAGGCATGATCATTTCAATGATGCTCACATAAAATATATGAATTGAAACATGCAAGAGAGCATCATGAATCACATGGAAAGCACATTTAAGATTAACACACTTCCTATGCATAGGGATTTTGTGATCAAATAATTTATGGGAGCAAGAATCAATTAGCATAGGAAGGCAAAACAAGCAAAACTTCAAAACTTTCAACACATAGAGAGGAAACTTGATATTATTGAGATATGTAAAAGCATATGTTCCTCTCTCATAACAATTTTCAGTGGCATCATGAATGAATTCAACAATATAACTATCACATAAAGCATTCTTTTCATGATCCACAAGCACATAGAAATTTTATTACTCTCCACGTAAGCAAATTTATTCTCATCAATAATGGTGGTAGCAAACTCAACAAAATAACTATCATGTGATTGAAAATTAAAAACGTGATGACAAGTTTCATGGTTATCATTATTCAATATAGCATACATGTCATCACCATAATCATCATAGATAAAAACCTTGTTCTCATAGTCAATTGAAGCCTCATCCAAAATGGTGGATTCATCATTAAATAAAGTCATGACCTCTCCGAATCCACTTTCATCATTGTAATCATCATAAATAGGAGGCATGCAATCATTATAAAAAATTTGCACATCAAATCTTGGGGGGCTAAAAGTATCATCTTCATGAAATATAGCATCCCCAAGTTTATGGCTTTGCATATCATTAGCATCATGGATACTCAAAGAATTCATACTCATAACATTGCAACCATGCTCATCATTCAAAGATTTTTCGTCAAACATTTTATAGAATTCTTCTTCTATCAATTGAGCACAATTTTCATTTCCATCATTTTCAAGAAAGACATTATAAAGATGAATAATATGATGCAACCTCAATTCCATTTTTTTGTAGTTTTCTTTTATAAACCAAACTAGTGATAAAACAAGAAACTAAAAGATTCAATTGCACGATCTAAAGATATAGCTTCAAACACTCACCTCCCCAGCAACGGCGCCAGAAAAGAGGTTGATGTCTACTATGCAACATTATTCTTGTAGACTCGTGTTGGGCCTCCAAGTGTAGACTTCTGTAGTACAGTAGCAATTTTCCCTCAAGTGGATAACCTAAGGTTTATCAATCAGTGGGAGGCGTAGGATGAAGATGGTCTCTCTCAAACAACCCTGCAACCAAATAACAAAGAGTCTCTTGTATCCCCGACACACCAAATACAATGGCAAATTGTATAGGTGCACTAGTTCGGCGAAGAGATGGTGATAAAAGTGTAGTAACGATAGTAGATATTGATTTTTGTAACAGTAACAATAAAAAACAGCAAGGTAGAAATTGATAAAACGGAGCACAAACGGTATTGCAATGGTTGAAAATAAGGCCCAGGGTACGTACTTTCGCTAGTGCAATCTCTCAACAATGCTAATCTAATTGGATCATATAACCATCCCTCGACGTGCGATGAAGAATCACTCCAAAGTTCTTATCTAGCAGAAAACATAAGAAGAAATTGCTTGTAGCTATTCTTTCCAATCGATCTATCCAAGAGTTCATACTAACATAACACCAAGTTATTTTTTCCGATCGATCTATCAAGAGTTCGTACTAAAATAACACCAAGTTATTCTTTCTGATCGATCTATCAAGAGCTCGTATTAAAATAACACCAAAGCAAATTCAGATTCATAATACTCAATCCAACACAAAGAACCTCAAAGAGTGCCCCAAGATTTCTACCGGAGAAAACAAAAGATGAGAACATGCATCAACCCCTATGCATGGATTACCCCAATGTCACCTCGGGAATCAGTGAGTTGAGTGCCAAAACACATATCAAGCGAATCAATATAATACCCCACTGTCACCACCGCTATTCATATACAAGACATATATCAAGTGCTCTCAAATCCATAAAAGTATTCAATCCGATAAGAACGAAATCTCAAAGGGAAAACTCAATTCATCACAACAAGATAGAAAGGGAGAAACACCATATGATCCAACTATATTAACAAAGCCTGTGATACATCAAGATCGTGCCATGTTAAGAACACGAGAGAGAGAGAGAGAGAGAGAGAGAGAGGGAGAGAGAGAGATTAAACACATAGCTACTGGTACAAACCCTCAGCCCCGAGGGTGGACTACTCCCTCCTCATCTTTGTGGCTGCCGGGATGATTAAGATGGCCACCGTCGATGATTCCCCCCTCCGGCAAGGTGCCGGAACAGGGTCTAGATTGGTTTTTCGTGTCTACAGAGGCTTGTGGCGGCGGAACTTCGGATCTAGGGTTATCCCCAGGGTTTGGGAATATTTGGGAATTTATAGGGCACAGATGCAGTGCGGGAGGCCACCAAGGTGGGCATAACCCACCTGGGCCCAGGCGCGCCTGGTGGGTTGTGCCCCCATTGGGGCTCCCCTCTGGTACTTCTTTAGCCCACCGGGTGTCTTCTGGTCCTGAAAAAATCTCCAAAAAGTTTTGTTGTGTTTGGACTCCGTTTGGTATTGATTTTCTATGATGTAAAAAACAAGCAAAAAACAGCAACTGGCACTGGGCACTATGGCAATAGGTTAGTCCCAAAAAAGATACAAAGTTGCTATAAAATAATTGTAAAGCATCCAAGAATGGTAATATAACAACATGAATACTTCATAAATTATAGATACGTTGGAGAAGTATCATGTATCACTGCTTTCTGGCTGCTGCATGCAACAAAAGTCAGTTTTGTGGGCAAAGCGTACCGCTTTAAATTTCTCGAACTTGTGATACCCCTCTCTGATCACTCCTTCCCGGCTAGTATAATTGACCAGTACTTCATCGAGAGCCTTCTTGATGCCTCTGTAGTCTTTCTTCACTTTCCTCGTCGAATCCAAGAAATAAGTTTCGACGGACTTCGGGGAAATAACGATGAGGACACAATGTTCTTTGCATAAAAAGTAGAGAAATACCAATTATGATCGAGTATATAAATTTTGACGTGGAAGAAGAATGAGATTGTACGAAAGAATAGTGTGTACCAAGTACCGAATGACTTACTTCGGATAGTTGGCACTAGAAGGCAATTTTTTGCATCTTGGCAAGCATGAAGTCTGTCAGGTAGTTCCTCGTAGCTTGACGGTGATCAGGGAGGTTGACGTTGCTCTCGTGCATGAGGTAGGGGTCCGCTATCGCGACAACCGTGTTCAGCTCATATATTGCAGTGTAGGCGGTATTGATTGCCCATAGGCGTACCAAGGAAGGACCAAGCTTGTATAGGTGGAATAGGTTGAAGATGTCTTCGAATGGCACATAGAACTTCTCCGCGGGGAAACTATCGCAGAAACCAGTATTATATGGCACCATCACTGTGAAAACGAGGCGATGTCCACTTGCATGAGAAAATGCGTACTTCTCCCTACAGAGAACTGCGTCATGAAGAAGTCTCATTTCTGTGTGCAGAAGATTGGAGAGCTCCTTTGGAAGGATGGGTTCGCTCGGGGAATGGTAAGTCCTCCATGCAACACGACGAAGTACTTATTTATTATTATGAACCGGTTGGCTGGCGGCGGCGGTGGCCTTCTGATTAGCATTTCCTGGGCGCCTCCTCTTCTTGCCTGACATGTTAGGTTGGTTGGCTGCACCGCCCGGCAGTGCATTTGCTAGCGTCACATTGAGTGTTTTTGGACTCAGGAACACTCCCCAGGATGGTGGCACTTGTGTGTCTGGTGGCGTGAAGTCCCCGTTGAACAGTAGACTCTTCTGGCAAGGAACATGGTGATCAGCTTGGATAGCGGGAGGCACAGAGAATGCTTGGATGGGATCAGCAGGCATAGGTCCATTAACATCAGCAACTGAGTTGTGATATTCTTCAACCATGAAGAATCGATTGACAAGTAAGTCATCATCATTATTTACTAGGTCCTCAAATACATCCACATTGTTGTTATGCAATTCAGGTTGACTCTGACCCAAAGGAGAGGGTCCTCGACATGACGTCTTGTTCATCTGCTTCGAGCTTGTTGGAAATTGGACGTCTCCTAGCCAAGTTTGACTCTTCAGCCACATCATTGGCCAATATAAGCATTGTCCAAGGGAAAGCTGGCTATCCGCACCAGGAGGTTGTATCGGAGGAGCAATATCTACATAACTATTTAAGACAACAGACAACTCAACTTTGATGAACCCCTCAAGCATATGCGATCCATGCATGATTCTATCTTTGAGGCGAATGATCGAGCCGATTGCAACTTTAATCAGCTCACAATTCACATGGGCTAAGAGATTGCACGGAGTGTCTTCCATAAGAGCGTCAAGAGAAGCCATTGGCGACGGTTTGCCAATGAAAGAGACAGAAAAGCTGCTATCCTTGGGCGATGTGTCGATTACAATGTTTCCTAGTTCACCGTTTTTGATCCATTGCTTGACGCTCTCGATTATTGAAGGCAACATGGCTTGGGCATGGGCTTGACTTTGCATGTTGATGGGTTCTTCAATGTCAGCAGTTGATGCAACTGTGGCTGCGGCTGTGCCTGCTGCTGTGGTTGCAATTATTTTCTGTTCAATGGTATGCTTGTTGGATCTCCTTCTCTGCAGTCGCTGCTCGCGGCCTTCGACATAATGATTGTCCCATTTGGCTCCGCATCCAGCGCTGTTAACACGGCCACCCACCGGCGGATGCAACGGGTCCTTGCCAAGGGTCACATTGATCGACCAGTTAAGAGGAGTGTCCCACCTGTTCGTGGACCCTTGAGAGCTCTGAGGTTCCGCATGCTGCCTTGCCAGTTCTTCTTCAAGTTTCCTAGGTTGGTGATCGGCGGAAAATTCCACTGACTTATAATCATAATGGTACCAGCACCTGACATAGTTATAATCATAATGGATGCCCTATGCTGCAAGTATAGAGTCCTGCTTATCCCACACTGGCTTCTTCCCAACAAAACCACGGGTTCCGAGAGCATGGTTACTTAATGTCTTTGATCGCATATCCTTCCCCCATGTCGACTGGCTCTGCACCACAGGGTTCTGCGTGTTTTGCATCTTGAAAATGCTCGAGTCATCTGCACTAATGGTGGGACACTTCTCCTTGATCATGGAGTAATCTTTGTTAACCTATTTTCTTGCGGCTGATTTCCAAGAACTCAAATTCTTTGAGAACTTATGGATTGCATGGTTGTTGACCTGATTCTCTGGGTACGATAGGCTGTCATACTCATCAGGAAACTTAAGTCTAGCGTGCACCCTTCTTCTGAGGAGTTCTCGTAGATTTTGTTTGCCTGAATCCCTTCTATTGGACTTGTTGATGGAGCAGACTTCTTGAAGGATGACACCTAGGGCGTTGCCATAGTGAGACGCGGCATTCCGTGGACTAACGGGCTCACCAGTGGAGTTGACTCGAGTGACCACAATCCCGTCGGTACCGATAGCATTTCGGCTCCTAGGTTTCCCGCTGCTTCTTGGTTTTTGGAGCATCCTCCTCCTCAGCACAATACTCATCCGTATCATCTTCATCATTATCAGCGTCCTTATCAGGATTACTATCCTCACCAGGAACATCTTTGTAGCCACTGCATTTGATGTAGCACTCATTCAGATTTATACCCCCAGCCCCTGAAGATTTTCTCCATAGTCATCATTGTTTCCCTGCGCGTCCGTAAATACATCTTAGCCGTTGGCCAAATGTGTCGAAGAATAGCCCACGTCGGACATCTACAAACAATTATGACATATACTTAATTCGTATACAAAATTCAAAATTTCAGCATGACCTTTGCTAAAAATATGACATATTGGTTGCCAGAAATTTGACGAAACAGAATTTAATCAACGTGTTGACAAAACATTGGCAACCCTATAAAGTCCCTGCAAACAAATCAGCACCTACAATACATGATTTCAACCACATTTCCTCAAAAATTTGACAAATCCATGTCATGAACAATTAAATCTTTGTGATTTCAGCCACATTTCCTCAAATCCATGTCCAATACAACTCACAATATTACAAATACAACCAATTTACGCTAAAATATACATGTGTACCAATTGTAACAAATATGTCTATGAACTTCAAGAAAATGGAGAGATCTCACTTACCGACAGAATTGTGGTCTCCGCGCCTCGGCAGAGCGATTCCGGACGCTTTGGAACCCGATATGACGGCGGGAGAGGTGAGGTTGAGGTGGCTACCGCTGGCCAGGGAGGGGGCGGGGGGCGAGCGAGCAGTAGGGGAGGGAGCCGGGGGGGGGGGGGGGGGCAGTGGGAGAGCAAACGGTGGGGGAGGGGGGCGACGACGCGGCGAGGTCGACGGGGGCATCGACGGCGGATGATGCTGCGGCGGGCGCCAACGAAGGCCGGTGGCGGTGGAGGCCCGAGATAACTTGAGTGTTAGCGTGAAACGAAATCTGCCCCAAATTGGATAAGGGAATGGTGAAAAATAGCTATGGCATTGGTGAGATATTTAGCTATGACATTGGCTACATCGCCAACGCCATAGCTATGTTTCACTAATTATTAGTCGCTTTAAATTGGGGTAAATCGATCTTGACCCGCCAAATTCCGTTTAGCGCTATATTTTGCACGTAGCTATATTTATTTTATTAAGATTAAAATACACATATAATCGATACACACTACAGTTCTTAATAATAATAAAACATACATATAAAATTAATTAAGTGCAGCAACGTCGTTTCTGAATTCTCTCGACAGAACTTTCTACACTACCCAACAACGTGTTTCGGCTTCTTTTCATACACTTTGTTTTGAGCTAGACTTCACTTTCTTCCTGATAGATGCCAGATTTTTTATCATCATTATGCTCATATAGATCTTCCCTCTTGGACAAATCTTTATTGCTCTATTATTTCTGTATTTTGTACAAAAGACTTCTCACTTCCTGAACCTCTGCACGGACTTCGTGTCCGTCTGGCTGATTTTCATGTCCAGCCTCTTTCTTCATGCCTCCTTTTTCTGGCTTATCATCATGTACGTCGCCCCTTCTTCGACTTTGGTATCCTCCTCGTCCTCACCATGACTTGTCCATCATGTGTAACCAGGCATGAAACTATGTTTCAACATGTGCATCTTCACACGACTAGTGGAAGGGTCAATCAAAACTCCGTTTTCGCACTTCTTACATGGACATAATATCTCTTTTTTGCCGATGCGATACATATCTTCCAACGCCACCTCAAAGAACTCATTTATAGTTCGATCGATATAAATATATATGTAAGAATCTTTTCATACCATTTCCTATAAAAAAAGGTCTTTCAACACCACAATATATACCTTTTGCTAAAAACTGAAAAACAGAAAATTGAGCATATATTACCTAGATTAGGTCGATATAGATGATATCTTGCGGTGGAGGGGAGCGGACGGACGGGTGTATTACATAGGATCTACAGAGAGAAACAAGCAGGTTAATGTTCACACAGGAGTATGAGCTAGCTAGATACGCACATCAATCAATCTATATAATATATATATATATATATGTATATATATATATATATAGAGAGAGAGAGAGGGAGCTGCATATACCTATGGTGCGCTACCATCTGAGACACCAGCACAATATCTGTTAACTGATATTGGGCCCCACTTAAGCACTAATGACGTGGCCAAAAAGTACCATGACACAAGTATCAGACACACTGCTGGCGTAGGTGTTTTCCTAGCGCCCGCAGTACTCCACGGAAGTGGAGGATTGCTGGGCCCACAGAATAATGGCGTACTGAAATCGTACGCCAGCGCTATGCACCTACTAATGTCGTATCAAATAAGACGACGCCACCTCTATTTGAAAAAATTAGTGATGGCATTGGCTGCAAATGGCGCGCCACCAACAAGAGTTGTGGCTAGCACTTTTTCCATTAGTGAAATTTGCTACTATCCTACAAAACTCTATGCTTGGAGGCCCAATAGAGTGTACAAGAATAAAGTTGTGTAGTAGACATCAGGTGGCAAACCAATAGTTATCTTTTGCTTTCTGTTTATTTTCTTGAGTCAACATGATTATTGCTACTGTAATGATTCTGATTTTATCTTTTAGTTACTGTTTGTGCCTGCTACTTGTGAGCTACGTTGGGATTTTCCTTGAAGAGGAGAAGAGACACAATACAGTAGAGATAAGTATTTCCCTCAGTGAGAACCAAGGTTTATCTTTACCTAATAATAAAGCAAATTGGGTTTCGGTCGTCCGTCATGGCATTTTTCAGAAAAGTCCCTGTGTTTTGATGAAATCAACCCGCGGTACGGATTTAAGTCACACCCGAACCGTCATTTTACATTTTTCGAACCCCCCCCCCCCACCTGATGTTTTAGGTAATTCATCCGCAGATCATATATAAGTCAAACAAATGCTTTTTAAATCATCCATATCTTTTAAACCGTAACTCCGATTTAAACATGTTAGATATGAAATTTGATTAGAAAAATATGTAGAATATGAATATGAGATTATTTTTACCTTTTAAGTATTTTAAATATTATTTTGGAATATATTTAAGTCAAACAAATGATTTTCTAAATTATCCGTATCTTTTAAAAATGTGTGGAATCTAAATATGTTGTTAATTTTACCTTTAAATATTTTTAAAATATTGTTTTGGAAGCAAACTTATAATTTATAGCGCAAGATCCATTGTTTTTTCATACCGGCGGCGATCCAGATTGCAAATAAACACCCCACTATAACCATATAGGGAAAAGAAAACATCGCTAACTACACATGCATACCTCTGAAAAATTTCACAGGGGAAAACAATAGATTTCTCATCGCGGGAGTGAGAGATAGCGAGAGAGAGAGAGGGAGATAGAGACGCCTTAGGATTAACCATATTCTAACACCTTTTTGTTTTGTTTTGTGTGAACACCGAGACCATCGCCGGCGAGGGTGAGAAGGAGGATAAGCGGCAACACAAATATGATGCCTCGCAAAAATAAAAAATATGGACCTATTGTGGTCTTGAGTGATGGTTGTTGGGTTAAGAGCGTGTGCTATGTTTTCTCTCCCGTTGCAACGCACGGGCTCTTTTGCTAGTAAAACCAATATGAGAACCACGCAAATTCCCGTCTTCAGCACCTGCACACACAGAAGAAAATACTTGCACCCAACGCGAGCAAGAGGGTTGTCAATCCCCTTGAACTCGTTACTTGCAAGCATCATTTATTGTATAGGTAGACGGGTAATTTGCAAAGTAAAATAAAAGTGTATAAATTGCAGCAATGTATTTTTCATTTTTATATATGATTAAAGTAGACCAGGGGGCATAGTTTTCACTAGAGGTTTCTCTCTTGAACACATAACATAAAGTGGGTGAGCAAATTATTGTTGGGAAATTGATAGAAAAGTGCATAATTATGGCGTATTCACGGGAATGATCATGTATGTAGGCATCACTCCGAGATAAGTATACCGACTCATGCCTGCATCTCCAACTATTACTCCACCAATCGACCGCTATCTAGTATGCATCTATGGTATTAAGTTCATGTCAAACAGAGGAATGCCTTAAGAAAGATGACATGACGTAGACAAAGTAAACCCAATCAATATGAATAAACCCTGTCGTTTTAACCTTAATGGCAAAAATACACACACACACACACACACACACACACACACACACACACACACACACACACATATATATATATATATATATATATATATATATATATATATATATATCTTGTCCCCTTCTATGCCACTAGGATATAGAGCACTTCAAGATTGAACCCATTACACACCAAACAGGTAGATTGGATGGAAATACAAAGATATCATAATCATGCATAATAAATTTCAGAAAGACTCAATTATTTTCAATAAATAATCTGATCATAAAACAATTCATCGGATCCCAACAAACACACCGCAAAATAATATTACATCAGATAGAACTCTAAGAAGATCGAGGAGCACATGGTATTGAAGATCAAAGAGAGAGAAGAAGACATCTAGATACTAGCTATGGACCCGTATGTCTGTGGTGAACTACTCATACGTCATCAGAAGGAAGCAACGATGATGTAGAAGCCCTCCATGATCGATTCCGCTTCTGGCAGAGTACAGGAAAAGTCCTCCAGATGGGATCACAGATAAACAAAAGCTTGCGACGGCGGTAAAAGTGTTTCTGGTGGCTCTCTGTTTGTTTGGGAATATTTGGGAATTTATAGAGGTGGAATTAGGTTAAGGGGTGCTATAGGGGTCCCACAAGCTCAGGGCACGCCAACCCCCCGGGGCGCTCCCTATGAGCTTGTCGCTCTTCTGGCCTCCAAAATCTTCTAGGGTCCCTTGCGGTCCATAAAAATTCATCGTAAAGTTTCATCACATTTGGACTTCGTTTGGTACTGATTTTCTGAGAAGCCAAAAACAAGCAAAAAAAGAGGAACTGGCACTGGGCACTAGGTTAATAGGTTAGTCCCAAAGATGATATAAAATAGCATATAAATGCATATAAATCATCCATGATTGATAACATAATAACATTAAACAATAAAAAATTATAGATATGTTGGAGACGTATGAAGCATCCCCAAGCTTAATCCTGCTCTTCCTCGAGTAGGTAAATGATAAAAACAGAATTTTGATGTGAAATGCTACCTAGCATGTGTCTGATACATCTCCAACGTATCTATAATTTTTTATTGTTCCATGCTATTATATTATCTATTTTGGATGTTTTATATGCATTAATATGCTATTTTATATTATTTTTGGGACTAACTTATTAACCTAGAGCCCAGTACCAGTTTCTTTTTTTTCCTTGTTTTTGAGCTTCACAAAAAGGAATACCAAACAGAGCCCAAACAGAATAAAACCTTCGCAATGATTTTTCTTGGACCAAAAAACACCCAAGAGACTTGGAGTGCAGGTCAGAAGAACCACGAGGCAGCCACAAGGGTGGAGGGCGCACCCCCTACCTTGCGGGCTCCTCGGTGACCCCCTGACCTAGATCTTACTCCTATATATTCACATATATTCCCAAACCACCAGAAGCATCAACAAAAACACTTCTCCACCGCTGCAACCTTCTGTTCCTGTGAGATCCCATCTTGGGGCCTTTTCCGGCATCCTGCCGGAGGGGGATTCGATCATGGAGGGCTTCTACATCAATCCTATTGCCCTTTCTATGAAGCGTGAGTAGTTTACCAAAGACCTATGGGTCCATAGCTAGTAGCTAGATGGCTTCTTCTCTCTCTTGGATTCTCAATACCATGTTCTCCTCGATGTTCTTGGAGATCTATCTGATGTAATCTTCTTTTACGGTGTGTTTGTCGAGATCCGATGAATTTTTGATTTATGATCAGCTTATCTATGAATATTTGAATCTTCTCTGAATTCTTATATGCATGATTTAATATCTTTGTATTTCTTGCAATGGGAGAAGTGCTTAGCATTGGGTTCAATCTTGCGGTGTCCTCTCCCAGTGATAGAAGTGGCAGCGAGGCATGAATTGTATTGTTCCCATCTAGGATAAAAATATGGGGTTTACATCATATTGCTTGAGTTTATTCCTCTACATCATGTCATCTTTCTTAAAGCGTTACTCTGTTCTTCATGAACTTAATACTCTAGATGTAGGAAGGAGTCGGTCAATGTGTGCAGTAATAGTAGTAGATGCAGGCAGGAGTCGGTCTACTTGACACGGATGTGATGCCTATATTTCACAATCATTGCCTTAGATATTGTCATAACTTTGTGCTTCTATCAATTGCTCGACAGTAATTTGTTCACCCACCGTATTATTTGCTATCTTGAGAGAAGCCTCTAGTGAAACATATGGCCCCCGGGTCTATTTTCCATCATATAAGTTTCCGATCTACTATTTTGCAATCTTTTACTTTTCGATCTATAAAACAAAAAACCCAAAAATATTTACTTTATCTCTAGTTTAGTTTTATCTATCTCTTTCAGATCGCACTTTTGCAAGTGACCATGAAGGGATTGACAACCCCTTTATCGCGTAGGGTGCAAGTGTTTGATTGTTTGTGCAGGTATTAGTTGATTTGTGTGTTGTCTCCTACTAGATTGATACCTTGGTTTTCTAACTGAGGGAAATACTTATCTCTACTTTGCAGCATCACCCTTTCTCTTCAAGGGGAAAAACAATGCAAGCTCAAGAAGTAGCAGGAAGAATTTCTGGTGCCGTTGCCGGGGAGATCTACGCCAAGTCAAGACATACCAAGTACCCATCATAAAACTCTCATCTCTTGCATTACATTATTCGCCATTCGCCTCTCATTTTCCTCTCCCCCACTTCTAAAACAATTTTCGAAAATATTTGCCTTTTCTTTCGCTCTTCTTTGGTTCGTCTTTTTGTTTGCTCATGTGTTAGATTGCTTGCTTTGTCATGATGGCTCCAGAGAATACCAAATTGTGTGACTTTTCCAGCACTAATAACAATGATTTTATTAGTACTCCGATTGCGCCCGCCACTAGTGCAGAATCTTATGAAATTAATGCCGCTTTGTTGAATCTTGTTATGAAAGATCAATTTTCCGGCCTTCCTAGTGAAGATGTCGCATCCCATCTGAATAATTTCGTTGAGTTGTGGGATATGCAAGAGAAGAAAGATGTGGATAATGATATTATTAAATTGAAGCTATTTTCTTTCTCACTTCGAGATCGTGCTAAAACTTGGTTTTCATCTTTGCCTAAAAATATTATTGATTCATGGAATAAGTGTAAAGATGCTTTTATTTCCAAGTATTTTCCTCCCGCTAAGGTCATCTCCCTTAGAAACGATATTATGAATTTTAAGCAACTTGATCATGAAAATTTTGCACAATCTTGGGAGGGGATGAAATTGATGAGACGAAATTTCCCTACTCATGGTTTGAATTTGTGGATGATTATAAAAATTTTTATGCCGGATTGAATTTTGCTCCTAGAAATCTTTTAGATTTTTCCGCAGGAGGTACTTTTATGGAAATTAATCTAGGAGAAGCTACTAAACTCCAAGATAATATTATGGTTAATTATTCTCAATGGCATACCGATAGATCTTCCAGTAGTAAAAGAGTGCATGCGATTGAAGAGATTAATGTTTTGAGTGGAAAGATGGATGAACTTATGAAATTATTTGCTAGCAAGAGTTCTTTTATTTATCCTAATGATATGCCTTTGTATACTTTGATTGAAAATAATAATGAATCTATGGATGTGAATATTGTTGGTAGGAACAATTTTGGTAATAACACGTATAGAGGTAATTTTAATCCTAGGGTGTTTCCTAATAATTCCTCTAATAATTTTGATAATTCCTACAACAATTCTTATGGAAATTATAATAAGATGCCATCTTATTTTGATAATAGTGTTAAATAATTTTTGAGTTTGCAAAAGAATTTTAATGCTTTGGTTGAAGAAAAATTGCTTAAGATTGATAATTTGGCTAGGAACATGGATAGAATTTCTCTTGATGTTGATTCTTTGAAAATTAGATCTATTCCACCCAAGCATGATATCAATGAATCTCTAAAGGCTATGAGAATCTCCATTGATGAGTGCAAAGAAAGAACCGCTAAGATGCGTGCTAAACGAGATTGGTTTGTAAAAACGTGTTCTTCTAGTTTTTGTGACAATAATGATGAAGATCTTATGATTGATGTGACTCCTAGTGAATCTTTGTTTTACAATATAAATCTTGATAAATATGGGACTCTAGATGAGTCAACTTTAGTTAAAAGGCGTCCCAATGATTCAGAGTTTTTAGATCTTAATGCAAAAAATGACAAAAGTGGGATTGGAGAGGTCAAAACTTGAAGTAGCAATGAACCCACTCTTCTAGATAGATTGTATTTCCTTATTGCAATCCATGTTGAATTCTCCTCATGCCTATAATCAAAATAAATCTTTTACCAAACATATCTTTGATGCTATGATGCAATCTTTTGAAGAAAACTTTAATTAAAAGTTTCTATCCCTAGAAAACTTTATGATGAGTGGGAACCTACTATTAAGATTAAGATTAAAGATTACGAGTGCCGTGCTTTGTATGATTTGGATGCTAGTGTTTCCATGATTCCAAAAATATTATGTGATGTGTTAGGTTTCCAAGAATTGATGATTGTTTTTAAATTTGCATCTTGCGGATTCCACTATTAGGAAACCTATGGGAAGGATTAATGATGTTCTTATTGTTGCAGATAGGAATGATGTGCCCATAGATTTCATTGTTCTTGATATAGATTGCAATCCTACATGTCCTATTATTCTTGGTAGACCTTTCCTTAGAACGGTTGGTGCAATTTTTGATATGAAAGAAGGAAACATTAGATTTCAATTTACGTTAAGGAAGGGCATGGAACAATTTCCTAGAAAGAAAATTAAGTTGCCATATGAATCTATTACGAGAGCTACTTATGGATTGCATACCAAAGATGACAATACCTAGATCTATTTGTGTTTTTATGCCTAGCTAAGGGCGTTAAACAATAGCGCTTGTTGGGAGGCAACCCAATTTTATTTTTGTTCTTTGCTTGTTGATTCTGTTTTTTGAATAAATAGTTCATCTAGCCTATGGTTAGATGAGTTTTGGTGTTTTAATTAGTGTTTGTGCCAAGTAAGACCATTGAGATGGCTTACGGTGATAGTTGTTTTGATCTTGCTGAAAAACAGAAACTTTTGCGCCGAGGAAAATAATTTTCATTTTTTATAGAAGCATGATTTTGATCTGATTCTTTTTGAACTAGATTGGTACACAAATTGCCCAGGTTGTCCTAATTTTTCAGAATTGTTTGAGTTACGGAAGTATTCAAGAGTTACAGATTACTATAGATTGTTCTGTTTTTGACAGATTCTGTTTTCTATGTGTTGTTTGCTTATTTTAATGAATCTATGGGTAGTATGGGGGGTATGAACCATGGAAAGTTGGAATACAGTAGACATTACATCAATATAAATAAAGAATGAGTTCACAACAGTACCAAAAGTGGTGATTTATTTTCTTATACTAACGGAGCTTATGAGATTTTCTGTTGAGTTTTGTGTTGTGAAGTTTCAAGTTTTGGGTAAGGATTTGATGGACTATGGAATAAGGAGTGGCAACAGCCTAAGCTTGGGGATGCGCAAGGCACCCCAAGGTAATATTCAAGGACAACCAAGAGCCTAAGCTTGGGGATGTCCCGGGAGGCATCCCCTCTTTCGTCTTCGTCTATTAGTAACTTTACTTGAGGCTATATTTTTAGTCACCACATGATATGTGTTTTGCTTGGAGCGTCTTGTATGATATGAGTCTTTACTTTTTAGTTTGCCACAATCATCCTTGTTGTACACACCTTTTGAGAGGGACACGCATGAATCGTGATTTATTAGAATACTCTATGTGCTTCACTTATATCTTTTGAGCTAGGAAATTTTGCTCTAGAGCTTCACTTATATCTTTTTAGAGCACGGCGGTGGCTTTATTTTATATAAATTTTTGAACTCTCATGCTCCACTTATATTATTTTGAGAGTCTTTTTAAACAACATGGTAATTTTATTTGGTTATGAATTTAGTCCTAATATGATAGACATCCAAGAGGGATATAATAAAAACTTTCATATAAAGTGCATTGAATACTATGAGAAGTTTGATTCCTTATGATTGTTTTGAGATATAAAGATGGTGATATTAGAGTCATGCTAGTGAGTAATTATGCATTGTAGAAATACTTGTGTTAAAGTTTGTGATTCACGTAGCATGCACGTATGGTGAACCGTTATGTGATGAAGTCAGAGCATGATTTATTTATTTATTGTCTTCCTTATGAGTGGTGGTTGGGGACGAGCGATGGTCTTTTCCTACCAATCTATCCCCCTAGGAGCATGCGCGTAGTACTTCGTTTCGATAACTAATGGATGTTGGCAATAAGTACGTGAGTTCTTTATTACTAATGTTAAGTCCATGGATTATACGCACTCTCACCCTTCCACCATTGCTAGCCTCTCTAGTGCCACGCAACCTTCGCCGGTACCATACACCCACCATATACCTTCCTCAAAACAGCCACCATACCTACCAATTATGGCATTTCCATAGCCATTCCGAGATATATTGCCATGCAACTTTCCACCGTTCCGTTTATTATGACACGCTTCATAATTGTCATATTTCCTTGCATGATCATGTAGTTGACATAGTATTTGTGGCAAAGCCACCGTTCATAATTTTTATACATGTCACTCTTGATTCATTGCACATCCGGGTACACCGCTGGAGGCATTCATATAGAGTCAAATTTTTTTCTAAGTGTCGAGTTGTAATTCTTGAGTTGTATGTAAATAAAAGTGTGATGATCTTAATTATTAGAGCATTGTCCCATGTGAGGAAAGGATGATGGAGACTATAATTCCCCCACAAGTCGGGATGAGACTCTAGACGAAAAATAAAAAAAAGAAAAATAAAATAAAAGAGAAAAAAAGAGGCCAAAGAGCCCAAAATAAAAAATGAGAGAAAAGAGAGAAGGGGCAATGTTAATAACCTTTTTCCACACTTGCGCTTCAAAGCAGCACCATGATCTTCATGATAGAGAGTCTCCTATGTTGTCACTTTCATATACTAGTCGGAATTTTTCATTATAGAACTTGGCTTGTATATTCCAATGATGGGCTTCCTCAAAATTTCCCTAGGTCTTCGTGAGCAAGCGAGTTGGATGCACACCCACTTAGTTTTATTTTGAGCTTTCATAAACTTATAGCTCTAGTTCATCCGTTGCATGGCAATCCCTACTCACTCACATTGATATCTCTTCATGGGCATCTCCTTAGACCGTTGATACGCCTAGTTGATGTGAGACTATCTCCTTCTTTTTGTCTTCTCCACAACCACCATATTCAATTCCACCTATAGTGCTATGTCCATGGCTCACGCTCATGTAGTGCGTGAAAGTTGAAAAAGTTTGAGAACATCAAAAGTATCAAACAGTTGCTTGGCTTGTCATCGGGGTTGTGCATGATTTGAATATTTTGTGTGATGAAGATGGAGCATAGCCAGACTATACGATTTTGTAGGGACAAGATTTCTTTGGCCATGTTATTTGGGAAGACATAATTGCCTTGTTAGTATGCTTGAAGTATTATTGTTTTTATGTCAATATTAAACTTTTGTTTTGAATCTTATGGATCTGAAAATTCATGCCACAGTAAAGAAAAATTACATGGATAAATATGTTAGGTAGCGTTCCACATCAAAAATTCTATTTTTATCATTTACCTACTCGAGGACGAGCAGGAATTAAGCTTGGGGATGCTTGATACATCTCCAACGTATCTATAAATTTTGATTGCTCCATGCTATTATATTGTCTTTTTTGGATGTTTTATATGCGATAATACGCTATTTTATTTTATTTTTGGGGCTAACTTATTAACCTAGAGCCCAGTGCCAGTTTCTATTTTTCCTTGTTTTTGAGATTCGCAGAAAAGGAATACCAAATGGAGTCCAAAAGGAATAAAACCTTCGCGATGATTTTTCTTGGACCCGAAGACACCCAGGAGACTTGGAGCGCAAGTCAGAAGAGCCACAAGGGTGGAGGGTGCGCCCAGGGGGTAGGGCGCCCCCTACCTTGTGGGCCTCTCGGTGACCCCCTGACCTAGATCTTCCTCCTATATATTCACATATATTCCCAAACCACCAGAAGCATCCACGAAAACACTTCTCCACCGCCGCAACCTTGTGTTCCCATGAGATCCCATCTTCGGGCCTTTTCCGGCAGCCTGTCTGAGGGGGATTCCATCAAGGAGGGCTTCTACATTACCTTTATTGCCCTACCGATGAAGCATGAGTAGTTTACCAAAGACCTACGGGTCCATAGCTAGTAACTAGATGGCTTCTTCTCTCTCTTTGATTCTCAATACCATGTTCTCCTGGATGTTCTTGGAGATCTATCCCGTGTAATCTTCTTTTGCGGTGTGTTTGTCGAGATCCGGTGAATTGTGGATTTATGATCAGCTTATGTATGAATATTATTTGAATCTTCTTTGAATTCTTTTATGCATTATTTTATATCTTTGTAATTATCATCGAACTATCAGTTTAGTTTGGCCAACTAGATTGGTTTTTCTTGCAATGGGAGAAGTGCTTAGCTTTGGGTTCAATCTTGCAGTGTCCTCTCCCAGTGAAAGAAGGGGCAGCGAGGCACGTATTGTATTGTTGCCATCGAGGATGAAAAATGGGGTTTACATCATATTGCTTGAGTTTATTCCTCTACATCATGTCATCTTACTTAAAGCGTTACTCTGTTCTTCATGAACTTAATACTCTAGATGCAAGCAGGAGTCAGTCGATGTGTGGAGTAATAGTAGTAGATGCAGGCAGGAGTCGGTCTACTTGACACAGACGTGGTGCCTATATTTCATAATCATTGCCTTAGATATCGTGATAACTTTGCGCTTTTCTATCAATTGATCCGCAGTAATTTGGTCACCCACCATATTATTTGCTATCTAGAGAGAAGCCTCTAGTGAAAACTATGCCCCCCGGGTATATTTCCATCATATAAATTTCTGATCTACTATTTGCAATCTTTTACTTTCCAATCTATATTTACTGTATCTCTTGTTTAGTTTTATCTATCTCTTTCAGATCTCACTTTTACAAGTGACCGTGAAGGGACTGACAACCCCTTTATTGCGTTGGGTGCAAGTGTTTGATTGTTTGTGCAGGTATTAGGTGATTTGTGTGTTGTCTCCTACTATATTGATACCTTGGTTCTCTAACTTAGGGAATACTTGTCTCTACTTTGCTGCATCACCCTTTCCTCTTCAATGGGAAAACCAACGCAAGCTCAAGAAGTAGCAGTGTATCATGTAATCTCTTTTTCGATATAAATATTAAGATACAAGTGACTCAAAGCAATAGTCTATCATTTGATATAAAGACATCAATACTCACGCATACTAACAAACAATCATGCCTTTGAAAATAAACAATGTTAAAGAATGCTATCCCATCAAAATCATATAGCCCATCATGCTAGGTCTTCCTAGCAAAAAGATATTAATCATGACCTACCTTGGTGACAAGTCAAGATATTGGATCATACTTATTAACAGACTTCAACATTTTCAACCCCACACGATACATGAGCGCGAGCCATGGACATTGCACTATAGGCGGAATGGAATGCGATGGTAGAGATTAATAAGGAGAAGTCATTAAAGGAAGAAAGTCTCGCATTGACGCAGCATATCAACGGGCTATGCAGATGCCCATCAATTGATATCAATGCAAGGGGCATGGATTGCCATGCAACGGATGCACTAAGAACAATAAGTGTATGAAAGCTCAACGAAAATTAAGTGGGTGTGCATCCAATTTGTTTGCTCATGAAGACCTCGGGCATTCCAGGAAGCCTATCATCGGAGTATACAAGCCAATTTCCATTACATTAAATTCCCACTAGTATAAGAAATTGACAACTCAGGAGACTGTCTATATGAAAAACATGGTGCTACTCTAAAGCACAAATGTGGAAAAGGATAGTAACATTGCCCCTTCTCTTTTTTTATCTTTTTTTGCTGGGCTCTTTTTGGCCTCTCTTGTTTTGTCCACATACTCATCTCGACTTGTGGGGAATCATAGTCTCCATCATCCTTTCCTCACTGTGACAATGGTCAAATAATGATGATCATCACTCTTTTATTTCCTTACAAATCGATATTCGATGCGGCTTGAACTACGTTGGTATTTCCCCAAAGAGGAAGGGATGATGCAGCACAACTACGGTAGGTATTTACCTCAGTGATGAGACCAAGGTTATCGAACCAGTAGGAGAACCACGCAACACTACGTGAACGGCACTTGCACACAAAGAACAAATACTTGCAACCCGACGTAAAGAGGGGTTGTCAATCCCTCTTGGGTAAAAAGATAGATAAAATTGTAGTAGATTGGATAAATAGATTTCGCGGGAACGCAAGATAAAATAAATAACAATAAATTGTAGCAAGATATTTTTGGGTTTTTGGATTAATAGATCTGAAAATAAAAGCAAATAAAAATAGATCTCAAAGGCAAATATGATAAAGAATAGACCCGGGGGACATAGGTTTCACTACTGGCTTCTCTCGAGGAAAATAGCATGCAGTGGGTAAATAAATTACTGTTGGGCAATTGATAGAACTTCAAATAATTATGACGATATCCAGGCAATGGTCATTATATAGGCATCACGTCCAAGATTAGTAGGCCGACACCTGCCTGCATCTAGTACTATTACTCCACACATCGACAGTTATCCAGCATGCATCTAGTGTATTAAGTTCATGGATGTCGGTGTACTAGAGTAGGGGTACCCTAGTATCCTGTACTCGTGCACGAACAGTTGCAGCACCCCGCGGCAGGGTTTGACTCGTCACCGCCAAGATCCTCCGTGGTTCCTTTGGAGCCATTCAAGAACAAAGTATTTGATTAAGATGACAAGGCCCCGGAAAGAGGAGCTTGTCGGGAAGGCCACTCAAGGCATGCAGAAGACAGGGCCTCGACAAGAGGAGCTTGCCGGGAAGGCTCGGAGCGCGACAAGCCTCTGGACGAGACAAGGATTCGGCCGCGGCAAGGCGCTTGCCGTGGCAAGCAACCTCTCTCCATCTCCGCTCCAGCTCATCCAGCGACGTGTCGCCATGGGACCGCTCTGCGGCGCGTGTCGAGAGGCTGTGCAGCCAGCGGAGAGCGGTGATAAGCGGCGCCGACAAGCTTGCCATCGTGGCGGCGGAGGCGCACTGACGGTCTCTGTTGCCTTTGTTTGGGCGACAATCGACGGGCATTTATTGCTTTTGTCCCTTGCCGTCGAGTTAGGTATTTTGCACTGCATAATCGCTCGAGTAGGTGTACCAACTCCTGTTTTTACATTTGTACCCCCGCCTACGTTGCCACCTGTCGGAGACCCCTTGAGCATATAAAAGGAGGCCCATGCGCAACGTAGAGAGGGGTTCGGTTCGAGCTTCGGTTCATTGGACTCACCAGAGACCAGATACACTCACGCGGTTTTGTAGCTCGCACGCTCCCTAGCAAGAACACAATACATCAAACAAGCAGCGAGGAGTTTTATCTCTCCGGAGAGCTCAAGCTGGGTAAACTGCTCGTGTGCCACGCCTCGATCTGCTCTTCGTGCGATCTCCGCCCCCCTCCGAACCACAAGGGGCCTGGTCCGCCGGCCCCATAGGTGTTTGTGGGTACGATCAGCCTCCCCGACATCTTTGGCGTGCCAGGTAGGGGGCGTCGAGGCCATGTGAATCTGATCCGGCGTTCACACGAGCAGCGTCCTCAACATCTTCCTCAACATGCCACCGAAGAAGAAGGCTTCGGCGGCAGTGAGCCGTCGACATCGTACCCACCTCACCGCAGCAAACGGGTGGTGGGGCAGACGCCGGCGGAGGAACGGGCGCCGACGAAGGTGTTCGCGACGTTGCCAAGTCCAAGGACAAGGCCCCGCAAACCTCGGCGTCCGTGCATCCCCCGCGCCCATCTCAGGAGACGCGGGACCAACAGCGTCATGGCATCCACAATGCCATACGTTCGTTGGATCGAGACCCTCAAGACTAGCATGCGCGCCAACATGCTGGCACGAGTGAGATACGGTCGCCCGGACGGGGTGTTGCTCCTTCTAACGTAGTTAGAAGTTCAAGCATATCCCGCTCCTCGCACCGTTCGCCAATGCCACCCACTACTCCAGCAGAAGCTCTGGCGAGAGCTCAGCTGCTCCTCGACTACCCTCCAATGGCCGACAAGGTCGACGAGTGGAGGGCCACTATCCAGAGCCTCATCGGCTTTCCCAACAGCGACGCTCCGCGGCAACCAACGCCATCATTGCCGCGGCGAGACGACAAGGCACGAGCCGGTGGCGACGAGACTGTCGGAGGTGCAACCACCGTGCACTCTCCGCCACGAAGGCCAAGATCGCCGACTCACCGGATCCACCTCGACAGCGACTCCACCGCGTCGTCAGATCCGCGAGCTCGCCGCGATCAGCGCCAAGTTCTTCATGAGCGACAACAAGAGGACGCTCGAACTCGCATCGAGCGCCGAAGAGAAGCGCGGCGTCAGTCTGACAAGCGCGATGGGCCTTCTGTTGACATGCGCGCCGGAGGAGCCAGGCGACTTGCCGTACGCGGTAGGTTGCCCTGCGTTCACTCGTGAGCTGCGGCAAGTCCAGTGGCCCAGCCAAAAAAACTTCAAACCAGACGTGCCGGAGAAGTATGATTGCAGGACGCATCCGTCGGAGTTCCTCAACATCTACACCATCGCGGTGCAGGCTGCGGGGGGACGGGACGACAAGATCCTCGCCAACTACTTCTCGCTCGTGCTCAAGCCCAACGTCAGATCTTGGCTCATGCACTTGCCGGACAGCTCCATATCCTCTTGGGCAGATCTGTGCCATCAGTTTGTTGGCGCCTTCACAGGTGGCCACAAACCTCATGGCCAAGAGAGTGACCTTCATATGCTCGCCCAGAAGGAAGGAGAGTCCTGCGCCAAGTTCATTCAGAGATTCAGTGCACTACAAAGATCCTGTGACGTCCACCCCGCGGTGATCAGCGCATTTCATCGAGAATGTGCGGAACCGCAGGATGAGGGAGGAGATGGCGATGTGCAAAGTCAAGGACGTCAGTGAGCTGTACGCCTTGGCCGACAAGTGTGCACGCGCTGAGGAAGGGAGGAGACTCCCAGGAGAGAATGCAGAAGCAGGATCTGACAGTGAGGAGACCGCCCCGGCAAAGAAGAGCCGGCGGCGAGGCAACAGGAAGAAGAAAGGTAGAGAAGTGCTAGCTGTTGAGCAGTCCGCAACAGCGGAGGTGGCGACAAGAACGCCAAGGCTGGTGGCTCCGGCAAGGAGGTTGCCGACGCCAACCACCGGTCGGTGGCGGCCGCCGACAAGCGGGACAGCTCCGGCAAGCGATCGCAAGATCCACCGCACCAAGGGCCACGACCTCCAGAGCTGCAAGAAGGTCGAGCAGCTTGTCGAACAGCAGAGCTGAGTACGAGCGGCGCGACAAGGAGAAGGCCCAGAAGGTCCGGGGAGCAAGCAAGAAACGTCCGGCCGGGGGAGGACGCCATGTGGTAAGGCCAAGCAGCGGCAAGGAGATAGACCTCTGCCGCGATAAGGATGAAGATGATGACGACGGCGAAGATATGGAAGACGCATTTACGCTGATGAGCAGGAGTTTCAGAAAGCCACAGAGGTCCTCTGCGTTGACGGAGGTGCTTCTCGCATACCTCCCACCGCCAACTCAAGCAATGGATGCGGAGGTCAATGCAGCGGAACCATCCGTAGAGTCACGCAAGCCTACGAAGTGGTCCAAAGCACGCCTATCATTTTTGATATTGAGGACCACCCTGATCGCATAACTGCGGTCGGGTGCTTGCCGATGTTGGTCTCACCAACCATCCGCAACCTCAAGGTCACCAAAATGCTAGTTGACGGCGGGGCCGGCTTGAATATGATCTCCTCCGCGGTGTTCCAGAAGCTTCAAATCCCTGACAACGAGCTCGAAGAGACCGGCACTTTCCAAGGAATCAATCCAGGAAGGAGCAAGCCGAAGGGGAAGATTACGTTGCCGGTAACATTTGGCAGCGAGCTGAACTTTAGGACTGAGAGGGTCACATTCGACGCGTTGCCGATTTCCCGTTGCCTTACAATGGGATACTCGGCCGCCCGGACTCGCCAAGTTCATGGCAGCCTCTCACCACGCCTACAACTTACTCAAGATGCCAGGCCCGATAAGCGTCATCTCTGTCCATGGTGACAAGAAGGATGCCCTTATCTGTGCCGACAAGATCTACCGGGATGCAGCAGCATGACAGTTGCCAAACACTTGCCGCTGAAGCTCCTGGGGGAAAGAAGACAAAGTCCAAGTCCGGCAAGGGCTCTGATGCTCACTCCGGCAAGCGCACCTCTTCGGAGTGCTGCGCTACCGTCGAGGACGCACCATCGAGCTCCACCGGCAAGTGCAAGAAGATGGTGGCTCCGCCAAAGACCAAGAAGGTGCCCGCCAAGGAGGACGGCCCTGGTGGTACCTTCACCATCAGTGCCTCTCTCGACCCTAAATAGGAAGGCGCGCTCGTTGCTTTCCTGCGGGCGAATGTCGACGTGTTTGCATGGCAACCGTCGACATCCCCGTGTTCCTGTGAAAGTGATTAAGCACCGCCTGGCCGTTTGTCCTCATGCGCGGCCCGTCAAGCAAAAAGTCAGGAAGCAAGCGGTGGAGCGCCAAGAATTCATAGCAGAAGAGATCAAGAAACTGGAAGCAGCAGGCCTTGTCAGAGGAGTGCTCCATCCTACGTGGTTGGCCAATCCTGTAGTCGTGCGCAAAGCAAACGGAAAATGGAGACTTTGTATTGACTTCACGGATGTTAATAAAGCTTGTCCCAAAGATCCATTTCCCTTGCCGCGCATTGACCAAATTGTTGACTCCACGACTGGATGTGATTTGCTTTCGTTTCTTGATGCATACTCAGGATATCATCAGATCTTCATGGCTGAAGAAGATGAGGAGAAGACCGCATTCATTACACCATGTGGCACATCTTTATTTCATACGGATGCCTTTCGGTTTGAAGAATGCTGGTTCAACATTTGCAAGGGTAGTCCATGACGCTTTTGAGCCGCAGATGCACGTAAATGTAGAAGCCTACATGGATGACATAGTGGTCAAAAGCGAGACAAAGCAACTCTGGTTCAAGATTTGGACGAGACCTTTGCAAATCTGCGCAAGATCAACCTCAAGCTCAACCCCGAGAAGTGCGTGTTTGGAGTCCCTTCCGCAAGCTTCTCGGGTTCTTCGTGTCTCAACGAGGGATTGAAGCTAATCCCGACAAGATCAAGGCCATTGAGCAGATTGAAGCACCAAAGCGCGTCAAGGACGTACGAAGACTTGCCGGTTGCGTGGCTGCTCTCAAAGAAGTTTATTTCTAGGTCTGCTGAGCGCCTCGCCATTTTTCAAGATTTTGAAAAGGCAGATCCAATGAAATGGACTCGAAGCGGAGGCTGCGCTGCAGGACTTGAAGAGATACCTGTCCTCCACTCCAACACTTGTCGCACCTAAGCCACAAGAGAAGTTGCTGCTATATATAGCAGCAACCAATCAAGTGGTTAGTGCTGCGTTAGTAGCGGAGAGGGAGGCGGACGACGAGCCAAGAACCACGGCAAGCACCTCCAAAGCAACAAGCGTGGGGCTTCACGACAAGCTCTGGTCCCGACAAGGACGAATCCGCTGCAGACACATGACCAGATGCGAGAAAAGGATGGTGCAGCGCCAGTCTACTTTGTCGGGCCTCTCCTGCAGGGGGCTAGGTCAAGGTACTCTGGTGTGCAGAAATTGCTTTTCGGCCTCCTCATGGCCTCGAGAAAGATGCGCCATTACTTCCAAGCACATGAGATCAAAGTTGTCACTCACTTTCCGCTGAAAAGGATACTGCAGAATCCAGAAGCAACGGGCAGGATTGTTGAGTGGGCATTGGAGCTGTCAAGCTTTGGTCTCAAGTTTGAAAGCACAATACATCAAACAAGCAGCAGTAGGAGTTTTATCTCTCCGGAGAGCTCCGAAGCTGGGTAAACTGCTCGTGTGCCTCGCCTCGATCCGCTCTTCGTGCGATCTCCGCCCCCTCGAACCACAAGGGGCCTAGTCCGCCGCCCCATAGGTGTTCGTGGAGTACGATCAGCCCTAAGCGCCCACAGCCGGTGTACTAGAGTAGGGGTACCCTAGTATCCCGTACTCGTGCCGCAGACGATTCTGACAGCACCAGCGGCAGGGTTTGACTCGTCACCGCCAAGATCCTCCGTGGTTCCTTTGGAGCCATTCAAGAACAAAGTATTTGATTAAGAAGACAAGGCCCCGACAAGAGGAGCTTGTCGGAAGGCCACTCAAGGCATGCAGAAGATGGGGCCCCGGCAAGAGGAGCTTCTTTGGGAAGGCTCGAGCGCGACAAGCCTCCGGACGCGACAAGGATTCGGCGCGGCAAAGGCGCTTGCCGCGGCAAGCAACATCTCTCCATCTCCGCTTCCAGCTCATTCAGTGACGTGTCGCCATGGGACCGTTCCGTGCATCGCGTGTCGAGAGGCTGTGCAGCCGCCGGAGAGCGAGAGATAAGCGGACGACAAGCTTGCCATCGTGGCGAAGCGGAGGCGCACTGACGGTCTCTGTAATCGCTTTGGGCGACATCGACGGGCATTTATTGCTTTTGTCCCTTGCCGTCGAGTTAGGTACTTTGCACCTTTGCATAATCGCTCGAGTAGGTGTACCAACTCCTGTTTTACATTTGTACCCTCGCCTATGTTGCCACCTGTCGGAGACCCCTTGAGCATATAAAAGGAGGCCCATGTGCAACGTAGAGGGGGTTCGGTTCGGTTCGTTCGACTCATTCGAGACCAGATACACTCACGCTAGGTTTTGTAGCTCTCATCGCTCCCTAGCAAGAACACAATACATCAAACAAGCAGTAGTAGGAGTTTTATCTCTCCGGAGAGCTCCGAAGCTGGGTAAACTGCTCGTGTGCCTCGCCTCGATCCGCTCTTCGTGCGATCTCCGCCCCCCTCCGAACCACAAGGGGCCTGGTCCGCCGGCCCCATAGGTGTTCGTGGGTACGATCAGCCTCCCCGACATCTTGGGCACGCCAGATGCCAACGTGGAGGAGCTCAAAGCCCTTGTCGCACCCATTATGGACAAGGTGAACAAGATCAAGCGGATTGAGGGCGACCGCGTAGACTAGGCCGCCAACTTTATCTTCCCCTTGTCGCTGCTGATCATGTTTAGAACACTTTATTAGATCAGCGACAAGTTATTTTGTAATATACTCTATCTTAGGCGATCAATGCAACGTTATTCCCTCTACTTGATTCCTTCCTTTATGCGTTTACGCCTTACGCATTTGGGGGACTTGTCGGTGTGGGCACTTTTGCCGCTGAAGCGCCGAGTGCGTAACGTCAACTATTTGGCAGCGCCGCCTCCGACAAGCAACCTTGTCGCGACTAGCCGTAGCTCACTTAAGTTGTTGAGCGGACTCGAAACAAAGTAAGGGCGCGACTAGCCGGCGAGTTGGTTCCACTGCGCATAGGTTTTCCATACAAAGTACTATCGTTCGAGGAAGATAACTTAAGAATTTAAAAATTGATTGCTCAAACTTTGGCAACTTAGCTTTTTCTGTCTCTTGCTTCCCGATGAGGCGAAACTTCCACGAGCGGTGCCTGGTCCATAGTACTATCTCCTCCTCCCCCCTGGTTAACTTGTGCGCGAGGGAGTCTTCCTTTCTTTGAGAAAAGAGAAAGAAGAGGAAATGACGTTATGGAGCCCAAATGACTCGATTCTGCTTACCGGGTGTGGTTGCTGCACAAAGTGTTAGCCAAAACATGCAATAAAATGATGAAAGCATGAATTTGACAAGTTGTGCGCAACACATGAGTTTTATCGATGCATCGGGTCTCATACCGGCTTTGTACAAAGGATTACATGCAACAAATGCAAGACATGTACAAAAGGTGGTTGCGGAACGGGTTCCGCAACCGCGCCTCTATGGGTAAAACTTACGAAGATGCTCAATGTTCCAGAGTTGCTCACCGGAATGCCATCTTCGGTCTCTCAAAGGCGGACGCCAGCCTAGTGAGTCGTTTCACCCGATAAGGGCCTTCCCACTTTGGCGTCAACTTGTTTGAATTCTTGGCGGAGTGAACGCGCCGAAGAACAAGGTCGCCTTCCTCGAGACTTCTGGCACTAACTCTGCGGCTATGGTAGCGACGCAAAGCTTGCTGGTAGCGAGCAGCTCGCATAGCGGCCTGAAGACGATCTTCCTCAAGGAGCAGCGCATCATCTTGTCACAACTGCTCTTGCTCGAGCTCATCGTAAGCGAGCACTCGAGGCGATCCGTATACGAGTTCCGTGGGGAGAACTGCCTCTGCTCCATAGACTAGAGCAAAAGGTGTCTGGCCGGTGGCTCGATTTGGCGTCGTCCTGATTGACCAAAGAACCACCGGCAGCTCCTCGATCCAGTTTCTTCCGCACTTGTGCACCTGTCGAAAGTTACGGTCTTGAGCCGCGCAGCACTTCAGCATTGCCCTCTCGCTTGACCGTTGCTTCTCGGGTGAGCAATGAAGCAGCGGACCTTGGCGCCAAGGTCTTGGACGTCTTGCATGAAGGTGCGATCAGAATTGTGTGCCGTTGTCGGTGATGATCCTGTTAGGGATTCAAACGGCAAACAATCGACCAAGAACTTGATCACGATCGTGCCGTCACCTTCCTCATCGCTTCCACTTCCGCCACTTTGTGAACTTGTCGATGGCGACGTACAAGTACTCAAAGCCCCGACAGCTTCGGGGAAGGGGCCGAGGATGTCGAGCCCCTGCATCAAAATGGCCAGGATAAAGGGATCGTCTAGAGAGCTTGAGCCGGCTGGTGTATCTGTTTGGAATGGAACCGCACGCTTCACACTTGGTTACTTGTGCAGTTGCATCACGGAGGGCTGTCGGCCAGAAGAAACCTTGCCGGAAAGCTTTGCCGGCAAGTGCTCTTGCGCCAATGTGGTGACCACATATGCCTCCGTATCTTCGCCAACAGCTTCATCCATCTTCCACGGAATACACTTCAATTTCACACCGTTGAGTCTTCTTCGCATGCGGTATGCTATCGACAAACCGGTACATACTTTCATGCCGGGCTATTCTTTCCGCTTCTTCTTGCTCTTGGGAAGTTCTCCGTCTGAAGGAAATGGACAATCTGCTGCGCCCATCTTTGCCGGAGCTTGCGGCTCGACAACAAGGACTAAAGGCACATCTGCTGCGGGAACATCAGCTTCCACGGCAAGAATCTGCGGCCTGCCGAGCTTGATGCTCCCGGCAAGCTTGCCGGAGCAAGACTTGTCGGGAGTGTCCGCTTCAACGAAACAAACCTCGGGGCTGTCGGAGCAGATCGCCTCAAAGCACTGTTGGTGTTAATCTTGGGGACCTTCGCAACGACGGCTTCGGGAAGCTCTGCCGGCAAGTAGTCACCAGAGATCAACTTCCTCTTCTTGCTTTGCCCAGATGATGGTGTTACGGTTGGCTGAGTCAGCTTGAGCACGAAAATCCCTGGTTCCACAGGCAATTTAAGTGCGGCGCACTTTGACAGGCTGTCAGCAATATCATTCTGAGCTCTTGGAACATGTTCCATTTGCAGGCCGTCAAAGTGCTCTTCTAGCTTCCTCACTTCATCAACGTAGGCTTCCATCAACGCACTCTGGTAATCTTTGTTCACTTGGTAGACGACAAGTTGCGAGTCACCCCTGACAATAAGCTTTTTGATCCCAAGGTCCACTGCGATCCTGAGACCGGCAAGCAAACCTTCATACTCTGCAGTATTGTTTGTTGCTTGCTCCTTGGGAAAGTGCATCTGGACTACGTACTTGAGGTGCTCTCCGGTGGGGGCGATAAGCAGCACGCCGGCACCGGCGCCTTGCAGCGAGAAGGCACCATCAAAGTACATCAGCCACTCTTTACTTGCTTTCTTGACGGGAATGCTCGTCTCCGGAATCTCTTCATCTGGTGTCGGCGTCCATTCTGCTATGAATTCTGCCAACGCTCTGCTTTGGATAGTTGATGTACTTCCAAGCACATGAGATCACAGTTGTCACTCACTTTCCGCTGAAAAGGATACTGTAGAATCCAGAAGCAACGGGCAGGATTGTTTCCTGCAAGGGAGCGATGCGGCGACGAAGGAAATCTGCGCCAACTGCGCCTACGGTTAACCCGGCAAGCCTGAGGCGCAAAATCCGGGTCACAGCTATCTTCACCGCATCCTCCGGCGCCAAGTTGCTCCAATCTTCCGCAGCACTATTGGAGTTTGGCGCCGCAGCGGTGAAGGGCTGCGGGTTCTCCTCTACGACCCAGCACCAGTTGGCTCTCCACTCCTCCCACTTATTGCGGAACTCTCCTTCCAGGTAGGCTTCTTTCTTGCCGATCCTGGAGACCCAAGCTATCCCTTCGGCAAGTGGCTCTCCTCTCTCGACGCGGGGCACGAAGAAATGGCGGAAGAGTGCCACATTTGGGTGGACTCCGACAAAGTTTTCATGGTCAAGATGCGCGAAAACTGCCATGGTCAAGACGGCGTTGGGGGTGAAATCAAGGAGGCGGAGGCCAAACGTGTTCATGATGTCGCAGAAGAACTCGGAAAAGGGCGGGCAAAGCCCGCAATAGAAGAAAAGGGCGAAAAAGGTACCTGTTGGGGCCAAATCAGAGGCGGAGGCGGGAGTACCCTCGCGCGGATGCGCACGCGTCTCCGTCGACGAGAAGAGGTAGAAGACGTCTCGCAGCTCCCTTGCGCCCGAGCTGCGGGGAAGATGGCCCGCCTTGCATAACGCCGCGAGCCGCTGCGCCTCGGCCGACTTGACGCCCTTCTCCTTGTCGGCTTTCGGAGCCATGGCGAGGCCGACGGAGGAGGCCGACGGCGGTGAGCGTGCTTGTGGCGAAAGGGGGCGGGGCGCTGCTCTCTTCGCACCGGAGAAGAAGAGGGGAGCGGCGGTGGTTTTCTTGACAAGACAGCGACGGCAGAGTGGACGGCCTGCCTCTGTTTCCTCCACTTATAAAGAGGGGGAGGGGGCGGACGTTCCGTTTTTCCTAATAAAGAAACCCCCACGACCACGCCCACGATCTCTCGCACGACGCCACGTCCGGTGCGTGCCGTTAGTGGGGATCGTGGTGGGTCCGGGGCGATTTGCGACGTGGTCGAGGCCACGTGTGCCCGTGCACTGTTTTGGGCCTGGCCCGACAGCGCTCGGCACCGTGTACGGCCCAGGCCCGGGGGCTCCTGTCGGTGTACTAGAGTAGGGGTACCCTAGTATCCCGTACTCGTGCACGGACAGTTGCAGCACCCCGCGGCAGGGTTTGCCTCATCACCGCCAAGATCCTCCGTGGTTCCTTTGGAGCCATTCAAGAACAAAGTATTTGATTAAGAAGACAAGGCCCCGGCAAGAGGAGCTTGTCGGGAAGGCCACTCAAGGCATGCAGAAGACAGGGCCCCGGCAAGAGGAGCTTGCCGGGAAGGCTCGGAGCGCGACAAGCCTCCGGACGCGACAAGGATTCGGCCGCGGCAAGGCGCTTGCCGCTGCAAGCAACCTCTCTCCATCTTCGCTCCAGCTCATCCAGCGACGTGTCGCCATGGGACCGTTCCGTGCGCGCGTGTCGAGAGGCTTTGCAGCCAGCGGAGAGCAGCGATAAGCGGCGCTGACAAGCTTGCCATCGTGGCGAGCGGTGGCGCACCTGACGGTCTCTGTTGCACTGTTTGGGCGACACAGACGGGCATTTATTGCTTTTGTCCCTTGCCATCAGAGTTAGGTATTTTGCACTGTGCACTGTTCGAGTAGGTGTACCAACTCCTGTTTTTACATTTGTACCCTCGCCTATGTTGCCACCTGTCGGAGACCCCTTGAGCATATAAAAGGAGGCCCATGCGCAACGTAGAGGGGGTTCGGTTCGAGCTTCGGTTCATTCGACTCACCAGAGACCAGATACACTCACGCTAGGTTTTGTAGCTCGCATCGCTCCCTAGCAAGAACACAATACATCAAACAAGCAGCAGTAGGAGTTTTATCTCTCCGGAGAGCTCCGAAGCTGGGTAAACTGCTCGTGTGCCACGCCTCAATCCGCTCTTCGTGCGATCTCCGCCCCCCTCCGAACCACAAGGGGCCTGGTCCGCCGGCCCCATAGGTGTTCGTGGGTACGATCAGCCTCCCCGACAATGGAAAAATGGAGTAATGCAATAAGAACAATGACATGATGTAGACAAGATCTATTTATGTAGAAATAGACCCCATCTCGTTATCCTTAATAGCAACGATACATACGTGTCATTTCCCCTTCTTTCACTGGGATTGAGGCGAACCCATCACAAATCACCTCTTCCCATGGCAAGAAAAATCGATCTAGTCGGCCTAACTAAACCAAAGGTTCGAAGAAGAAATGTGAGGCTATAAGTAATCATGCATGCAAGAGATTAAAGAAACTCAAATAGCTTTCATGCATAAAAACATAGATCTGGTCATAAACTCAAAGTTTCATCGAATCCCAACAAACACACCGCAAAAAGAGTTACATCAATAGATCTCCAAGAGACCATTGTACTGAGAATCAAGAGAGAGAGAGAGAGAGAGAGAGAGAGAGAGAGAGAGAGAGAGAGAGAGGAAGCCATCTAGCTACTAACTATGGAACCGTAGGTCTACAATAAGGATGATGAACCCCTCCGTGACGGTGTCTAGATTGGATATGTGGTTTCTGGAACTTGCGGCGGCTGGAATTGTTTTTCGTCGACTCCCCTAGAGTTTCTAGAATATTGGGGTATTTATATTGCAAAGAGGCGGTGCAGAAGGCCCCCGAGCTGGGCACAACCACCAGGGCGCGCCTGGGCCTCCAGGCGCACCCAGGTGGGTTGTGCCCCCCTCAGGGCACCCCTCTGATACTTCTTTGGCCCATCCTGTGTCATCTGGCCCAGAAAAATTCTCCAAAAACTTTTGCTGCATTTGGACTCCGTTTGGTATTGATTTTCTGTGAAGTAAAAGAACAAGCAAAAAACAGCAACTGGCACTGGGCACTATGTCAATAGGTTAGTCCCAAAAAATGATATAAAGCTGCTATAAAATGACTGTAAAACATCCAAGAATGATAATATAACAACGTGGAACAATAAAAAATTATAGATACGTTGGAGACGTATCAGCATCCCCCAGCTTAATTCCTGCTCGTCCTCGAATAGCTAAGTGATAAAAACAGAAATTTTTATGTGGAATGCTGCCTAACATGTTCATCACATAATATTTTCTTTGTAGCATGGACATTTGGACTTCTATCGGATTCAAAGCAATAGTCTATTTTTGACATGAAGATTTCAATACTTAAGCATATCAACAAGCAACCATCTCTTTCAAAATATCAACACTAAAGCAAGTTATCCCTAGCCCATTATGCTCAGTCATTGACCCATTCGTGAAACACACTCGCATGTTTGCTACACCCAATGCTCAAGTATGATCATAGTGCCCCTTAGTTGGTGCTTTATAAGAGAAGATGGAGACTCAAATAAAAAATGCATAAAGTAAATAGAAAGGCCCTTCACAGAGGGAAGTAGGGATGTGTAGAGGTACCAAAGCTCAAAGGGAAAAAGATAGAGATAAAAACATTTTGGGTGGCAGGCTTTTCCTGTCAAAGGAAATGATCATAGGCGGTTCCCAAATAGAAAATAAAGTTTATTCCTTTTTCCACCATACTTTCACATTCCACGGCTAACCGAATCCATGGGTGTCATCCATACCAACACTTTCCAAGGAATTTATTATTTGACAACATAAAGTAATTTATTTTTCATTCGGGAGTGGGCATCCCTAATACCTTTGCCTTACTCTTGTGCAATGACAAGTGAATAAACACTCATCTTGAGAATAACAAATCTAGCACGGAAATATATCAGCCACCCCCTACTGTTTCACTAGCGGTACGAGCACATAAAAGAGAAATTTATTTTAAAAATTAGAGATGGCAAATACAAATTTGCTTAGAACGGCAAAAGAATACCGCAAATAGGTAGGTATAGTGGACTAATATGGCAAAATTGGTTTAAGGATTTTGGATGGACAAATAGTGATCATGATTAGTGCAAATGAAGGCTAGCAAAAGATTGAGAAGCATCCAACCAAGGAACGAAAAATCTCATAAGCAAGCATTAAGCATAACTAACACCAAATAATGCACTATAAGTTGGATGTAACTTCATTGCATAACTATTGACTTTCATGCTTGCATAGGAAATCACAAAACTTAACACCAATATTCTTACTAAAGCATAATTACTCATCAACATGACTCACATATTATATCATCATATCGCAAAACTATTACAAAGAATCAAGTTTATTTTGTCCAATGGTCTTCATGAAAGTTTTTATTATATCCCTCTTGAATATCTATCACTTTGGGACTAATTTCATATGTTGCTTTTGATAGCTCAAACAAATCTAAGTGAAGAACATGAACATAAAAGTTTTCTTCCCTCAAAACGATATAAGTGAAGCATGAGAGAATTTCTTAAAAAAATTACTAACCCTCAAATAAATTTAACTAAAACATGAGATCATTTCTTCAAAAATACTAAAGCACACCGTGCTCAAATAGATATAAGTGAAGCACTAGAGCAATTCCATAGCTCAAAAAGATTTAAGTGAAGCATAGAGAGCAATTCTAACAAATCATAGCATAATTTTGGCTCTCTCAAATAGGTGTGTCCAGCAAGGATACTTGACTTAAAATAAAAAGCAAAACAAGCAAAGACTCATATCATACAAGACATTCCAAGCAAAACTCATGATATGTGATGAATAAAAATATAGTTCCAAGTAAAATACCGATGGTCGTTAGAAGAAAGAGGAGATGCCACTCGGGCATCCCCAAGCTTAGTTGCTTGCTTCTCTTTGGATAAACTTGGGGTGGCATGGGGCATCCCCAAGCTTAGGCTCTTCTTACTCCTTATTCCTTCATCCATCGTGATCTCGCCCAAAACTTGAAAACTTAAATCACACAAAACTCAAGAAAACCTTCGGGAGATCCATTAGTATAACAAAGTAATTCACTACTATAAGTACTGTTGCAAACCCATTCATATTTTATTTTTTCCTTATATCTACTGTATTCTAACTTTGCTATGGCTCATACCCCCTGATAGAGTCCATAGATTCATCAAAATAAGCACACAATGCAAAGAAAACAGAATCTGTCAAAAACAGAACAGTCTATAGCAATCTGAAAACTTCTAATACTTATGTAACTCCAAAAATTCTGAAAAGTTTAGGATAATGCAGGCAATTTGTATATCAATCTCGTGTAAAAAAATTCATAATTTTTTGCCGCTTTTGTGGTTTTTCAAAATTCAATTACTGGACGCAAAAGTTTCTGTTTTCCAACAAAATGATCCCAAAGGCTTTGCTTGGCACAAACACTAATTAAAACATAAAAAACTAAATCATAACAGTAGCATAATTGTGCAAACACTCAAGAACAGAAAACAAGAAGCAAAAATAAATTTTATTCATTGGGTTGCCTCCCAACAAGCGCAATCATTTTATGCCCCTAGCTAGGCATAATGCAAAGATTCAAGTATTGTTGTCTTAATTTCCAACTCTTCAATCACACAATCAGATTTCTTCGAAGATTTAGCAAGTAAAATCGCAAAACTTCCAGTCATAAAATTGAGGAATTCATTCTTATCAATGGGATCTCTTACAACTTCAACAAAATCCGGGTGAAAACCAATCATTTTAAGGTCTGATTTGTTACTATTAGAGGTTGCACCCTTGTTTTTAGTGGCTTGAGTACTTTTTCTAATTTTTACCGGAGTTTTTTCAATATTTTTAGCAGAGGAAAAAGGCGTGCCTAGAATACTAAAAATTTCTTCAAACTTATCAATTCTAGCGGCGCTCTCCTCTATCCTTACGTTGAACACAAGTTCTTTTTCTTTTAGTACTTTAAGAGCGTCTCCCGCTTTTAACCTGATTCTATTAGCAAGATTGTGCATTCTTTTATCTAATTTTTCAATATTTTCTTCAGTGAGCATATTCTTTTCAATAGCATCTAGCCTTTCCACAACATGCTCGAGAGTTAAAGTTGTTTCATTAACCATGAGAGGTGGTGATCCCACCAAATTTCCCATAGCATTAAAAGCATGAAGAGAGGGACACATCAAGAAATTTCCACCGGTAATTGTATCAAGGACGAATCTATACCGCGTGGTGATGCCCACATAAAAACATCGAAGAAGAACAACGGAAGGTTGCTTACGGATAGATCTATTATGAGCATTACAAATCCTATACCAAGCATCCTTTAAATTGTCCCCTCCCCTTTGCTTAAAGTTAAGAACCTCGTTCTCGAGAGTGCATGCAACAGAAGAACAACTATCCATAAAACAGATCTGACAAGAAAACAACGAACGAAAAAGAGGGCGAATAAAACGACATTTTTTTGTGAAGTGGGGGAGATAAAAACGAGAGGCAAATGGCAAATAATGTAAATTGCAAGGAGATGAGATTTGTGATTAGGAACCTGGTAGATGTTGATGATGTCTCCCCGGCAACGGCGCCAAAAGTTCCTTTTGATGCGGCTTGAACTACGTTGGTATTTCCCCAAAGAGGAAGGGATGATGCAGCATAGCTATGGTAGGTATTTCCCTCAGTGATGAGATCAAGGTCACCGAACCAGCAGGATAACCACGCAACACTAAGTGAACGGCACGTGCACACAAAGAACAAATACTTGCAACCCGACGTAAAGAGGGGTTGTCAATCCCTCCCGGGTAAAAAGATAGATAAAATTGTAGTAGATTGGATAAATAGATATCGCGGGAACGCGAGATAAAATAAATAACAATAAATTGCAGCAAGGTATTTTGGGTTTCTTGGATTAATAGATCTGAAATTAAAAGCAAATAAAAATAGATCTCAAAGGCAAATATGATAAAGAATAGATCTGGGGGCCGTAGGTTTCACTAGTGGCTTCTCTCGAGGAAAATAGCATACGGTGGGTAAAAAAATTACTGTTGGGCAATTGATAGAACTTCAAATAATTATGACGATATCCAGGCAATGATCATTATATTTTTTTAGAGAAAAGGCCGTTGCCCGACTTTATAGATAAAGCCATATGAACGAGTACTGGATCAACAACGATCCGCGAGAATCAAATCTCACAGCCAAACCATAGCGAAGACAACCAAGAGTTTATAGGCGGCACGCAGGCCGAAATGAGATAAAGGGGCGCGCAGGCCACCACCTATGCGACAAAAAGAAATGGCAGCTACGACGCAACATCATTAGCTGGCGATGAAAGCAGATTGGCAGACGCCCGCACTTTGGTGATCAACCTCTCTAGCCCGTCACGGTCCTCCTCCTTAGTCAATAATTTCCGAGTGGTCCGGCCATTTTGAACAAAACATCAGCTGGTTTATTAGGGAAGACGCCCTCAATAGTAAACTTGTTCCGAGTGGTCCGGAGATCCCAACAAAGGGCACCCATCGCAGTCCAAAATAACCTCCTGGTCCGGCCATTCAGGCCATTCGAGATGGCTCGCACATCAGTAAAGTTCCCAGGAGACCAAGAAGTCGAATACCACGATCGAACACATCCCCAGACTAGTAGGGCCAGGTCGCACTTAAAGAAGATATGGTTAGAATCTTTGAGGGAGAAGCATAAAGAGCAAACAGCAGAGCCAGGCCCATTCCTTTTCTGGATCTGGTCAGCCGAGGGGAGCCGGCCCGAAAGACCTGCCATAAGAAGATTTTCAGTTGGGAGGAATCCTCGCCGACCAAATACACTTGAAAGGAGGCAGAACCAACTATTACACGCGTATATAGGGACATGACTGAAAACTTCCCCATAGCCGAGTGAGGCCAGGAGACGGAGTCCGCCTCCTGCGAGAGCGCATGGAACAAGGCAGCAAGGTGATGCCAGTCGCCTAACTCTTCAGGAGAAAGGGTCCTCCGAAAATCCAGGTCCCAGTTGATATGGGAAAGCTCAGATATAGAGAACTCGGGGTGTGAGTGATACGTCTCCAACGTATCTACTTTTCCAAACACTTTTGCCCTTGTTTTGGACTCTAACTTGCATGATTTTAATGGAACTAACCCGGATTGACGCTGTTTTCAGCAGAATTTCCGTGGTGTTATTTTTGTGCAGAAATAAAAGTTCTCGGAATGACCTGAAACTTCACGGAGAATATTTTTGGAATAAAAAAATACTAGTGAAAGAATCAACACCAGGGGTCCCACACCCTGTCCATGAGGGTGGGGGCGCGCCCACCCCCCCTGGGGCACGGCCCCTGCCTCGTGGGCCCCCTGAGGCTCCACCGACCTCAACTCCAACTCTATATATTCACGTCCGGGGATAAAAAATCAGACAGAAGGAGCCACTGTGCTTTACGATACGAAGCCGCCGCCAAGCCCTAATCTCTCTCGGGAGGGCTGATTTGGAGTCCGTTCGGGGCTCCGGAGAGGGGAATCCATCGCCGTCGTCATCATCAACTATCCTCCATCACCAATTTCATTATGCTCACCGCCGTGCGTGAGTAATTCCATCATAGGCTTGCTGGATGGTGATGGGTTGGATGAGGTTTATCTTGTAATCGATTTAGTTTTGTTAGGGTTTGATCCCTAGTATCCATTATGTTCCGAGATTGATGTTGTTATGACTTTGATATGCTTAATGCTTGTCACTAGGGCACGAGTGCCATGATTTAAGATTTGAACCTATTATGTCTTCATGAATATATGTGAGTTCTTGATCCTATCTTGCAAGTCAATAGTCACCTACTATGTGTTATGATCCGGTAAACCCGAAGTGACAATAATCGGGACCACTCCCTGTGATGACCATAGTTTGAGGAGTTCATGTATTCACTAAGTGCTAATGCTTTGGTCTGGTACTCTATTAAAAGGAGGCCATAATATGCCTTAGTTTCCCATAGGACACCGCTGCCACGGGAGGGTAGGACAAAAGATGTCATGGAAGTTCTTTTCCATAAGCATGTATGACTATATTCGGAATACACGCCTACATTACATTGATGAACTGGAGCTAGTTCTGTGTCACCCTATGTTATAACTGTTGCATGAGGAATCTCATCCGACATAATTATCCATCATTGATCCATTTCCTACGAGCTTTTCACATATTGATCTTTGCTTAATTACTTTACCGTTGCCACTGTTACAATTACTACAAAAATGGTAATGTTACTTTTTTCACTGTTGCTGTAACTTCCATATTACTTTGCTACTGAATACATTGCTGCAGATATTAAGTCTTTTAGGTGTGGTTGAATTGACAACTTAGCTGCTAATACTTGAGAATATTCTTTGGCTCCCCTTATGTTGAATCAATAAATTTGGGTTGAATACTCTACCCTCGAAAGCTGTTGCGATACCCTATACTTGTGTCAGATAAGTGCCCACAATATCAATACCTAACTAATTCATTTGTGAGAAGGTTTAAATTTACATCCTCGCGCAATTCTCACACTGTTTTATTTGATATTTATGATAAATCATATACCATGGATTTAGAAGATTTTTAATATTGCTTGTAAACTCCTGCGGTGGGGTAATGTTAGCGAACCTCGCAAATCTTAATATAAAGACTTTCTTGCTAGTATCACTGTGGGGGAATCTAGAGAAATCACACAAGTTACCATAGGGAGCATTCATTTTCCTTCCGTATATTATTTTTCTCTCTTTATAGGTAGATGCATTAACGGTAAAGATGAAGCTTGTCATGTGCTTTCCAGATCTTTGTGTCCTCAAGAGTGCGGTATTAGGAGATAAACAATATGTCGGTGTACTAGAGTAGGGTACCCTAGTATCCCGTACTCGTGCCGCAGACGATTCTTGACACCAGCTGCAAGGCTTGCCTCTTCACCGCCAAGATCCTCCGTGGCTTCCTTGGAGCCATTCAAGAACAAAGTATTTGATTAAGAAGACAAGGCCCCGACAAGAGGAGCTTGTCGGGAAGGCCACTCCAGGCACGCAGAAGACAAGGCCCCGACAGAGGAGCTTGCCGGGAAGGCCCGGAGCGACAAGCCTCCGGGCGCGACAAGACCGGCTGCGGCAAGGCGCTTGCCGCGGCATGCAACTTCTCTCCATCTCCGCTCCAGCTCATCCAGCGACGTGTCGCCATGGAACCGTTCCATGCGCGCGTGTCGAGCGGCTATGCAGCCAGCGGAGAGCAGCGATAAGCAGCGCTGGCAAGATTGCCATCGTGGCGAGCGGAGGCGCACCTGACGGCCTCTGTTGCACTGTTCGGGCGACACTGATGGACATTTATTGCTTTTGTCCCTTGCCGTCAGAGTTAGGTATTTGGCACTGTACAATCGCTCGGTAGGTGTACCAACTCTTGTTTTTACATTTGTACCCCGCCTATGTTGCCACGCCGGAGACCCCTTGAGCATATAAAAGGAGGCCCATGTGCAACGTAGAAGGGGTTCGGCTGGTTCGGTTCATTCGACTCACCAGAGACTAGATACACTCACGCTAGGTTTTGTAGCTTGCATTGCTCCCTAGCAAGAACACAATACATCAAACAAGCAGCAGTAGGAGTTTTATCTCTCCGGAGAGCTCCGAAGCTGGGTAAACCGCTCGTGTGCCTCGCCTCGATCCGCTCTTCGTGCGATCTCCGCCCCCCTCCGAACCACAAGGGGCCTGCTCCGCCGACCCATAGGTGTCCGTGGGTACGATCAGCCTCCCCGACATCTTTGGCGCGCCAGGTAGGGGGCGTCGAGGCCGTGTGAATCTGATCCGGCGTTCACACGAGCAGCGTCATCAACATCTTCCTCAACATGCCACCGAAGAAGAAGGCTTCAGCGGCAGCAGAGCCATCCGCGTCGTACCCACCCTCACCGCAGCAAACGGGTGGTGGTGCAGACGCTGGCGGAGGAACGGGCGCTGACGAAGGTACTCGCGACGTTGCCGAGTCCAAGGACAAGGCACTGCAAACCTCGGCGTCCGCGCATCCCCCGCGCCCACCTCAGGAGACGCGGGACCAACAACGTCATGGCGTTCACAACGCCATACGTTCGTTGGATCGAGACCCTCAAGACCAGCATGCGCGCCAACATGCTGGCACGAGTGAGATACGGTCGCTTGGACGGGGTGCTGCTCCTTCTAACGTAGTTAGAAGTCCAAGCGTATCCCGCTCCTCGCACCGTTCTCCAATGCCGCCCACTACTCCAGCAGAAGCTCTTGTGAGAGCTCAGCTGCTCCTCGACTACCCTCCAACGGCCGACAAGGTCGACGAGTGGAGGGCCACTATCCAGAGCCTCATCGGCTTTGCCAACGGCGACCCTCCGCGGCAACCAACGCCATCATTGCCGCGGCGACACGACAAGGCACGAGCCGGTGGTAGATTTAGACCGGAGGTGCAACCACCATGCACTCTCCGCCAAGAAGGCCAAGATCGCCGACTCACCGGATCCACCTCGACAATGACTCCGCTGCGTCGTCGGATCCATGAGCTCGCCGCGATCAGCGCCAAGTTCTTCATGAGCGACAACAAGAGGACGCCGAACTTCGCATCGAGCGCCCGAAGAGAAGCGCGACGTCGATCCGACAAGCGCTGGGGCCCTCTGTTGACATGCGCGCGCCCGGATGAGCCAGCGACTTGTCAGACGCTGTAGGTTGCCCTGCATTCACTCGTGAGCTGCGGCAAGTCCAAAGGGCCCATCGAAAAAACTTCAAACCAGACGTGCGGAGAAGTATGATGGCAGGACGCATCCGTCGGAGTTCCTCCGCATCTACACCATCGTGGTGCAGGCTGCGGGGGACGGGGCGAAGATCTCGCCAACTACTTCCCGCCGTGCTCAAGCCAAACGCCAGATCTTGGCTCATGCACTTGCCGGACAGCTCCATATCCTCTTGGGCAGATCTGTGCCATCAGTTTGTTGGCGCCTTCACAGGTGGCCACAAACCTCATGGCCAAGAGAGTGACCTTCACTTGCTCACCCAGAAGGAAGGAGAGTCCCTGCGCAAGTTCATTCAGAGATTCAGCCGTGTGCACTACAACATCCCAGACGTCCACCCTGCCGCGGTGATCAGCGCATTTCATCATAATGTGCGGAACCGCAGGATGAGGGAGGAGATGGCGATGTGCAAAGTCAAGGACGTCAGTGAGCTGTACGCCTTGGCCGACAAGTGTGCACGCGCTGAGGAAGGGAGGAGACTCCCAGGAGAGAATGCAGAAGCAGGATCTGACAGTGATGACACCGCCCCGGCAAAGAAGGGCCAGCGGCGAGGCAACAGGAAGAAGAAAGCCAGAGAAGTGCTAGCAGTCGAGCAGTCCGGCAATGGAGGTGGCGACAAGAACGCCAAGGCTGGTGGCTCGCAAGGAGGTTGCACGACGCCAACCACCGGCCGGTGGCGGCCGCCGACAAGCTGTGACAGCTCCGCAAGCAAGATCGCAAGATCCACCGCACCAAGGGCCACGACCTCCATAACTGGAAGAAGCTCGAGCAGCTTGTCGAACAGCAGAGAGCTGAGTACGAGCGGCGCGACAAGGAGAAGGCCCAGGAAGGTGCTGGGGGAGCAAGCAAGAAACATCCCGGTCGGGGAGGACGCCGCGGCAAGGCCAAGCAGCGACAAGGAGATCGACCTCCCCGCGGCCGCGACAAGGATGAAGATGAGGACGACGACGAAGATATGGAAGACGACGACGCCGATGAGCAGGAGTTTCAGAAAGCCACGGAGGTCCTTTGCGTTGACGGAGGTGCTTCCCTGCATACCTCCCACCGCCAACTCAAGCAATGGATGCGGGAGGTCAATGCAGCGGAACCATCCGTAGAGTCACGCAAGCCTCTCAAGTGGTCCAAGACGCCTATCATTTTTGATATTGAGGACCACCGATCGCATAATCATGGTCGGGTGCTTGCCGATGTTGGTCTCTCCAACCATCCGCAACCTCAAGGTCACAAAATGTTAGTTGACGGCGGGCCGGCTTGAATCTGATCTCCTCCGCGGTGCTCCGGAAGCTTCAAATCCTCGACGGCGAAGCTCGAAGAGACCGGTACCTTCCAAGGAATCAATCCGGGAAGGAGCAAGCCGAGAGGGAAGATTACGTTGCCGGTAACATTTGGCAGCGAGCTGAACTTCAGGACTGAGAGGGTCACATTCGACGTTGCCGATTTCCCGTTGCCTTACAATGGGATACTTGGCCGTCCAGCACTCGCCAAGTTCATGGCGGCCTCTCACTATGCTTACAATCTACTCAAGATGCCAGGCCCGATAAGTGTCATCTCTGTCCACGGCGACAAGAAGGATGCCCTTATCTGTGCCAACAAGATCTACCGGGATGCTGCAGCCGCGACGGCTTGCCAGACACTTGCCGCTGAAACCCCCGGGGGGAAGAAGACCAAGTCCAAGTCCGGCAAGGGCTCTGATGCTCATCCGGCAAGCGCACCTCTTCGGAGTGCTACGCACCGTCGAAGAAGACCAAGAAGGTGCCCGCCAAGGAGGACGGCACTGGTGGTACCTTCACCATCAGTGCCTCCCTCGACCCTAAATAGGAAGGCGCGCTCGTTGCTTTCCTGCGGGCGAATGTCGACGTGTTTGCATGGCAACCGTCTGATATCCCCGGTGTTCCTGTGAAAGTGATTGAGCACCGCCTGGCCATTTGTCCTCATGCGCCCGTCAAGCAAAAAGTCGAAGCAAGCGGTGGGCGCCAAGAATTCATAGCGGAAGAGATCAAGAAAGCTGGAAGCAGCAGGCCTTGTCGGAGGAGTGCTCCATCCCACGTGGTTGGCCAATCCTGTAGTCGCATAAAGCAAATGGGAAATGGAGACTTTGTATTGACTTCACGGATGTTAATAAAGCTTGTCCCAAAGATCCATTTCCCTTGCCGCGCATTGACCAGATTGTTGACTCCACGGCTGGGTGTGATTTGCTTTCGTTTCTTGATGCATACTCAGGATACCATCAGATCTTCATGGCTGAAGAAGATGAGGAGAAGACCGCATTCATCACACCATGTGGCACATCTTTGTTTCATACGGATGCCTTTCGGTTTGAAGAATGCTGGTTCAACATTTGCAAGGGTAGTCCATGACGCTTTTGAGCCGCAAATACACGTAAATGTAGAAGCCTACATGGATGACATAGTGGTCAAAAGCAAGGACAAAGCAACTCTGGTTCAAGATTTGACGAGACCTTTGCAAATCTGCGCAAGATCAACCTCAAGCTCAACCCCAAGAAGTGCGTGTTTGGAGTCCCTTCCGCAAGCTTCTCGGGTTCTTCGTGTCTCAGCGAGGGATTGAAGCTAATCCCGACAAGATCAAGGCCATTGAGCAGATTGAAGCACCAAAGCGCGTCAAGGATGCACGAAGACTTGCCGGTTGCGTGGCTGCTCTCCGCAGGTTTATTTCTAGGTCTACTGAGCGCGCCCTGCCGTTTTTCAAGATTTTGTAAAAGGCAGGTCCAGTAGAATGGACTCCAGAAGCGGAGGCTGCGCTGCAGGACTTGAAGAGATACCTGTCCTCCACTCCAACACTTGTCGCACCTAAGCCGCAAGAGATGTTGCTGCTATATATAGCGGCAACCAATCAAGTGGTTAGTGCTGCGTTAGTAGCGAGAGGGAGGCGGATGACGAGCCCGGCAGCCACGGCAAGCACATCCAGCGACAAGCAGGGGGCTTCGCCGACAAGCTCTGGTCCCGACAAGGATGAATCCGCGCAGACACATGAACAGATATAGAAAAGGATGGTGCAGCGCCCAGTCTACTTTGTCAGTTCCCTCCTGCAGGGGGCTAGGTCAAGGTACTCTGGTGTGCAAAAATTGCTTTTCGGCCTCCTCATGGCCCCGAGAAAGCTGCGCCATTACTTCCAAGCACATGAGATCACAGTTGTCAATCGCTTTCCCCTGAAGAGGATACTGCAGAATCCAGAAGCGACAGGCAGGATTGTCGAGTGGGCACTGGAGCTGTCAAGCTTTGGTCTTATGTTTGAAAGCACATCAACTATCCAAAGCAGAGCGTTGGCAGAGTTCATAGCTGAATGGACGCCAACACCAGATGAAGAGATTCCTGAGACGATCATACCCGACAAAGAAGCAAGCAAAGAATGGCTGATGTACATTGATGGTTCCTTCACGCTGCAATGCGCTGGTGACGGCGTGCTGCTTATCGCACCCACCGGAGAGCACCTCAAGTACGTCGTCCAGATGCACTTTCCCAAGGAGCAAGCGACAAACAATACTGCAGAGTATGAAGGTTTACTTGCCGGTTTCAGGATCGCAGTGGACCTTGGGATCAAAAAGCTTATTGTCAGGGGTGACTCGCAGCTTGTCGTCCGCCAAGTGAACAAAGATTACTAGAGTCCGTTGATGGAAGCCTACGTCGATGAAGTGAGGAAGCTAGAAGAGCACTTTGACGGCCTGCAAATGGAACATGTTCCAAGAGCTCAGAATGATATTGATGACGGCCTGTCAAAGTGCGCTGCACTTAAGTTACCTGTGGAACCAGGGATTTTCGTGCTCAAGCTAACTCAGCCAACCGTAACACCATCAACTGGACAAAGCAAGAAGAGGAAGTTGGCCTCTGGTGACTACTTTCCGACAGAGCTTCCCTGCCGTCGTTGGAAAGGTCCCCAAGATCAACGCCAGCGATCTTTGAGGAGCGATCTGCCCGACAGCCCTGTGGTTTGTTTCGTTGAAGCAGACGCTCCCGACAAGTCTTGCTCCGGCAAGCTTGTCGGGAGCATCAAGCTCCGGCAGGGCCGCAAGTTCTTGCCGTGGAAGCTGATGTTCCGCAGCGGCAGATGTGCCTTTAGTCCTTGTTGTCGAGCCGCAAGCTCCAAAGATGGGCGCAGCAGATTGTCCATTTCCTTGAAGACGGAGAACTTCCCAAAGAGCAAGAAGAAGCGGAAAGAGTAGCCCGACAGTCAAGTATGTACCAGTTTGTCGACTGACATCTTGCATGTAAGAAGACTCAACGGTGTGAAATTGAAGTGTATTCCTGGGGAAGATGGATGTAAGCTGTTGGCACAGATACATGGAGGCATATGTGGTCACCTCATTGGCGCAAGAGCACTTGCTGGCAAAGCTTTCGGGCAAGGTTTCTTCTGGCCGACAGCCCTCCAGGATGCAACTGCACAAGTAACCAAGTGTGAAGCGTGCCAGTTCCATTCCAAACAGATACACCAGCCAGCTCAAGCTCTCCAGACGATCCCTTTATCCTGGCCATTTTCGGTGCAGGGGCTCGACATCCTTGGCCCCTTCCCCGAAGCCGTCGGGGCTTTGAGTACTTGTACGTCGCCATCGACAAGTTCACAAAGTGGCGGAAGTGGAAGCGATGAGGAAGGTGACAACCGGTCAGTGATCAAGTTCTTCAGGTCAATTGTTTGCCGTTTCGGAATCCCTAACCGGATCATCACCCACAACGGCACACAATTCACGAGTCGCACCTTCATGCAGTACGTCCAAGACCTTGGCGGCAAGGTCTGCTTTGCTTCTATTGCTCACCCGAGAAGCAACGGTCAAGCAGAGAGGGCAAATGTTGAAGCGCTGCGCGGTCTCAAGACCAGAACTTTCGACAGGTTGCACAAGTGCGGAAGAAACTGGATCGAGGAGCTGCCGGTGGTTCTTTGGTCGATCAGGACAACGCCAAATCGAGCCACCGGCCAGACACCCTTTGCTCTAGTCTATGGAGCAGAGGCAGTTCTCCCCACGGAACTCGTATACGGATCGCCTCGAGTGCTCGCTTATGATGAGCTTGAGCAAGAGCAGCTGCGACAAGATGACGCTGCTCCTTGAGGAGGATCGATCTTCAGTCATTGTCAGGCGAGCCGCCGCTATACAAGCTTTGCGTCGCTACCATAGCCGCAAGGTTAGTGCCGAAGTCTCGAGGAGGGCGACCTTGTTCTTCGGGCGTTCAGTCCGCCAAGAATTCAAACAAGTTGACGCTTGAAGTGGGAAGGCCCTTATCGGGTGAAACGAGTCACTAGGCTCGGCGCTTGTCGCTTTGAGACCGAAGATGGCATTCCGGTGAGCAACTCCTGGAACATTGAGCATCTTCGTAAGTTTTACCCATAGGGCGCGGTTGTCGGAACCCCATTCCGGCAACCACCTTTTGTACAAGTCTTGCCGCTGTTGCATGTAATCCTTTGTACAAAGCCGGGCGCAGACCCCGTGCATCAGTAAAGCTCATGTGTTGCGCACAACTTGCCAAATTCGTGCTTTCATTATTTTATTGCATGTTTTGGCTAACACTTTGTGCAGCAACCACACCCGGTAAGCAGAATCGAGCCGCTGGGCTCCATAACGTTATTTCCTCTTCTTTTTCTTATCTTAAAAAAGGAAGGCTCCCTCGCGCACAAGTTAACCAGGGGGGAAGGAGGAGATAATACTATGGACCAGGCACCGCTCGAGGAAGTTTCACCTCACCGGGAAGCAAGAGACAGAAAAGCTAAGTTGCCAAAGTTTGAGCAATCAATTCCTAAATTTTTAAGTTATCTTCCTCGAACGATAGTACTTTGTATGGAAAACCTGTGCGCAGAGGAACCAACTCGCTGGCTAGTCGCGCCCTTACTTTGTTTCGAGTCTGCTCAACAAATTAAGTGAGCTGCAGCTAGTCGCGACAAGGTTGCTTGTCGGAGACAACATCGCCAAAGGCTGTTGACGTTCGCACTTTCGGCCTTCATGACAAAAGTGCCCGCACCGACAAGTCCCCTAAATGCGTAAGGCAGAAACATACAAAGGAAGGAATCAAGTAGAGGAAATAACGTTGCATTGATCGTTCACCTAAGATAGAGTATATTACAGAATAACTTGTTGCTGATCTAACAAAGTTTTCTAAACATGATCAGCAGCGACAAGGGAAAGATAAAGTTGGCGGCCTAGTCTCTGTGATCGCCCTCGATCCGCTTGATCTTGTTCACCTTGTCCACAATGGGTGCGACAAGGGCTTTGAGCTCCTCCATGTTGGCATCGGGCGGCAGCGATCTGAGGACGCCGTTAAGGTTGAGGCCCAGATTGCGGAAGGCCACCTTGATCAACACCTTCTCGAGGGCTCTGCCTGAGACTGGCGTGATTCCTCGGCCAGCTGCTTTGGGACCTCTTCCCGGAGTCGCTGGAGGCCCGTCGCCACGCCTTTGAAGAATAAGTTGAGCTTGGCGCTGGGTTGGAGATGCTCGTCGGAGGAGTACGCAAGGTCCGCCATCCCCAGCTCCATCAGCTCGTTGTGGATGGCAGCGGCGGTGTCCACAAGACCTTCGGTCCAAAGGCTCCACGCTCTCCCTCAAGGTGTTACTGACGGAGGCAGCATTCGCCAAAGAGCTCCTCCTTGGCCTTGATCGCCTCCAACAAGCCCACCTCCCGCTCTCTGGCGCCATCCAACGTGTGCGTCAGAGTGGTCAGCTTCAGCTCAAGATCCGCCTTGGAATCCTTGGCGGCGTCGAGCTCCTTGCCTCTATCAGCGAGACGACTCTGCAGCTCACCCAGAGTGTAGGCGTTCTTCTCGCGCTCACGCTTGAGCACGGCAAGCTCTTCGACGCTCTACTTTAGGGTGGCATCAAGCTGTGCCACCTTCGCCTTCAGCTCTTCCTTGGCGGCCTCGGCTGCGGCGGCGACCTTCGCTTCTGGCGCCCGCCAGCGACTCCTCGCTGCAAGGTCTTCTTCGTAGCTGTCCAGGTTGACCTTCCGCTGCGCCTAACTTCGCTTTCTGCGCTGGCGAGCTTCTCGGCAGCCAGCCGCTCCTCCTCGATTGCGGCCTTCTCAAGGATGAAGGCCGTGCGCTCTTCATGCGAAGTTGCCCAGCGCTTCCGCCACGTCGCGGAGGGCTTCTTTGTTGGCGCCCGGAGCTCCTCGGCGCTTCTCCATGTCCGCTCCGCCCTCGCGACAAGGGCTTCCGGGTCTCTAACTTGGCCTGCGGAGTGCGGTAGAGCGACAACAACTTCTTCAGCTTGCTCCTCCTCAGACTTCGCCGCCATTGCTTGGCGCGTCCACCAGCGTCGGCCAAGCAGAGGCGAGCAGCTCGCCGTCGAAGGTTTCTCCCTCGACCGGCGCCTGGAGCTCGGCTCCTGGGGAGCTTGATGAAGACGCCGCCAGACCTTCGGTAGGCACCGGGCTGGGGCTCCTCGAACTGGCAGCTGGCAGCGGGAAGTCGGCTGTCGGTGTAGCGCTTGCAGCTCCTGCGGCCTCGGGCCGTCGATCTGATCGCCCGACCCCTCGCCGGCCTCCGCGTCGGCAGCCTCGGTGGCCTCCTCGCCAGCAGGCTCGTCGGCGACGGCCTCTTCTTCCACGACGACGACCACCTCTTCCTCGACGGCGGCCTCATCGGTGTTGCCGCGCGTTTCCTCCTCGCTGGCGGCCTCAACCTCCATCGGCTCTGCGTCAGACGAAGAAAGAGCAGTCAAGCAGATGTTCGAAAAGAGAAACAAAAGAAAGCAAGCCCAAGGGAAATTTTCGTGTAAGGGAATTACACAGCACGGGTCCGCAGCCATGGCCTCGACCACCGGAGGGTCCTTGGCGTTGTCCCTTGCCGGGGTAGCCTCCCTTGCCGGGTGGCCTCCCTTGTCGGAGTGGCCTCCTTGTCGGAGGGCGCTCCCTTGCCGGAGGTTCCTCCCTTGGCGGCGTAGTGGCAGCAGACGGAATCTCGGGGGCGGCTTCCGAGCCCTCCTGATGAGGCTGCTCTGCTCCTACACAAGCACACAGTCAGATATCAACGAAGAAAGGGCACCCCTGCACACCTAATAGTAAAAAAAAACTACATACTTACTCTGGGGGCTGTGCTGGGGGCTACTCCGAGGAAGGGTTGCCGGGTCCGGCAAGGGAGTCTCGGACCCGTCTCCCGTCGCCACGGGAGAATCGTCCTCAACGACGACCGTCGGGATCTTGGCCCTCTTCGCCGCTCTCTGGGCCAGCGTCCTGAAAAGGAAGGAGTCCAGAACGAAGCAAATCAGATTCAACATGAAGCAATAAAATTGAAGAAATACAAGCACAATCTCGAGAAGCTTACTCTTCGCCTTCCTCCTCGGAGCTGAGCGCGGAGAAGCCAAACTCCGCCTCGCCTCCGGTGCGACGAGGTGGAGGCGTGGGCTCTCTTGGCCGCTTGGCGGAGGCATCGGCGGTGGCCTGAGAAGATCCCGCCCCGGTTGTCACGGCCGTGTGGGGCGCTCCCGCGGCAACCTCCCTTGCCGCGGTGGAGCGCGTCGCGCGGCGCTGCTGCTGTGGGCCGGTCTGTCGCCCCGGCTCGTCTCCAGCCTTGCGGAGACGCCTCCTCGGTGGAGCCGGGGGCTCCGCTGGCGGCAAGTCGCTTGGCGGTGGGGAAGAAGCGCCCTCGGCGGGTCCACTCGACCCGGCCTCGGGCTCGGCAAGCTCGTCCGCGCCGACGACCTTCCCTCGCTCGGCAAGGCTTGCCGCCTTCGCCGCGTCCGCCTCCTCCACGGTGAACCCGAAAGTTCCAGCGGCAGCGGCTGCTGCCGCCTCCTCCACCCTGGTGGCGATCCTCGCCATCTCCTGGTCGGTGGTGTTGCGGGTGAGCCACTTCTGCTCGTCGGAGCGGATCGGCACTTCTTGCAAATCGTCGAAGAATTGCTGCACGACCTCGTCGGGGGGCTCCTGCCAGGTTGGGATGATCCCGTGGGAGTCGCACAGTGGCATCATGGCGCGGATGCGGTCGGCGCCGAAGTTGTTGCACAAAGGGCGACCCCGCGGCAACCTAAAACCACTCTGGATGGTCGGGTCGTTCTTGAACAGCTCGAGCGATGTCGAGTCCAGCTCCAAGACGGTAAAGTTCCAATTCAGGCCGGCGCAGCCTCATGATGTCCGCCGCATTTTGGAACTCCCAAGCAGGCCTCCTCCTTTCCTGCAAGGGAGCGATGCGGCGGTGAAGGAAGTCCGCGCCAACTGCGCCTACGGTCAACCCGGCAAGCCTGAGGCGCAGGATTCGGGTCACGGCTATCTTCAGCTTCGCATCCTCCGGCGCCAAGTTACTCCAATCCTTGCCGCGCACTATTGTGGTTTGGCGCACGGCGGTGAAGGGCTGCGGATTCTCCTCTACGACCCAGCACCAGTTGGCTCTCCACTCCTCCCACTTGTTGCGGAACTCTCCCTCTAGGTAGGCCTCTTTCTTGCCGATCCTAGAGACCTGTGCTATCCCTCCGGCAAGTGGCTCTCCTCTCTCGGCAGGGAACAAAGAAATGGTGGAAGAGTGCCACGTTCGGGTGGACTCGACAAAGTTTTCGCACAAATGCGCCGAAAACTGCCATGGTCAAGATGGCGTTGGGGTGAAATCAAGGAGGCGGAGGCTAAAGGTGTTCATTATGTCGCAAAAGAACTTCGGAAAAGGGCGGGCAAAGCCCGCAATAGAAGAAAAGGCGAAGAAAGGGTACCCTGTTGGGGCCAAATCGGAGGCGGAGGCGGGGAGCACCCTCGTGCGTGGATGCGCACGAGTCTCCGTCGACCAGAAGAGGTAGAAGACGTCCCGCAGCTCCCTTGCGCCGAGATGCGGGGGGAAGATGGCTCGCTCCTTGCGCAACACCGCGAGCCGCTGCGCCTCGGCCGACTTGACGCCCTTCTCCTTATCGGCTTTGAGCCATGGCGAGGGGGGCGGAGGAGGCCGATGGCGGTGAGTGTGCTTGCGAAAGGGGCAAGGGCACCGCTTCTCTTCGCACCGGAGAAGAAGAGGGGAGCGGCGGTGGTTTCTTGACAAGACAACAATGGCAGGGGTGGTCGGCCCGCCTCTGTTTCCTCTGCTTATAAAGGGGAGGAGGGGGCGGACGTTCCGCTTATACTAATAAAGAACCCCCCCCACGACCGCGCCCACGATCTCTCGCACGACGCCACGTCCGGTGCGTGCCGTTAGTGGGGATCGTGGTGGGTCCGGGGCGAGTTGCGACGTGATCGAGGCCGCGTGTGTCCGTGCAAAGTTTTGGGCCTGGCCCGACAAGCGCTTCGGCACCGTGTACGGCCCAGGCCGGGGCTCTGCCGGTGTACTAGAGTAGGGGTACCCTAGTATCCCGTACTCGTGCCGCGGACGATTGCAGCACCAGCGGCAAGGCTTGCCTCGTCACCGCCAAGATCTTCCGTGGCTTCCTTGGAGCCATTCAAGAACAAAGTATTTGATTAAGAAGACAAGGCCCCGACAAGAGGAGCTTGTCGGGAAGGCCACTCCAGGCACGCAGAAGACAAGGCCCCGGCAAGAGGAGCTTGCTGGGAAGGCCCGGAGCGCGACAAGCCTCCGGGCGCGACAAGGATTCGGCTGCGGCAAGGCGCTTGCTGCGGCATGCAACTTATCTCCATCTCCGCTCCAGCTCATCCAGCGACGTGTCGCCATGGAACCGTTCCATGCGCGCGTGTCGAGCGGCTGTGCAGCCAGCAGAGAGCAGCGATAAGCAGCGCTGGCAAGCTTGCCATCGTGGCGAGCGGAGGCGCACCTGACGGCCTCTGTTGCCTTTGTTAAGCGACACCGACGGGCATTTATTGCTTTTTCTCCCTTGCCGTCGAGTTAGGTATTTGGCACTATACACTGTTCGAGTAGGTGTACCAACTCCTGTTTTTACATTTGTACCCCCGCCTATGTTGCCACCTGTCGGACACCCCTTGAGCATATAAAAGGAGGCCCATGTGCAACGTAGAAGGGGTTCGGCTGGTTCGGTTCATTCGACTCACCAGACACTAGATACACTCACGCTAGGTTTTGTAGCTTGCATTGCTCCCTAGCAAGAACACAAATACATCAAACAAGCAGCAGTAGGAGTTTTATCTCTCCGGAGAGCTCCGAAGCTGGGTAAACCGCTCGTGTGCCTCGCCTCGATCCGCTCTTCGTGCGATCTCCGCCCCCCTCCGAACCACAAGGGGCCTGCTCCGCCGGCCCCATAGGTGTCCGTGGGTACGATCAGCCTCCCCGACACAATATAACTTGGGGGCCATTGTTGCACGAAGGTTGCATCTTAACGGTTTAAGTGGAGACTTGTTTGGTGGAATTTATGCAACTCGTGTAGCTAATTATCTTGATGTACCCATACATGCAAATGACATGGAACTACCTCCTGCTTATCTAGATTATAATGCTATGGTTCGCCATCAGTTTGTTGAGAGGAATGAACAGTTCCTCCAGTACTGACTAATCTTTGACGGACGTCGCACTGTCCATGTTGCTCTCCCTGCCCCTACTTTCTTTGACTTCCAGGCAAAAATGAGATATGTTATAACCAGGGACGAGGCAAACGAATATGAGAGGAGGACAGAGGCAGATCGCCTCCAAGCTACAGCTCGTCAGGCAGTAGCCGCTACATCTCAGTACGACCCCAGTTACAACTTTGGATATCCGCCAGGCCAGCCGTGGCCCTAGACCAACTTAGGCCAAAAGCCTAAGCTTGGGGGAGTACGTATTTCTCACTGACATTACATTCATGTTCACACACTCATGCCAATTGTCCGTGCTCATACTTTTTCATTGTACTATCCATGCTAGTTTATTTTCTAATTTAAGCCTTCTTTTGTGTGTTTGAAAAACCTTAAGAAAACCAAAAAAATTAGTTGTAGTTTTTAGCTAGTTTACTTTCCATGCTTGTAGTAGTAATAATTAAAAGAAAACCCAAAAAGATTTCTCATTCTTCTTTTGCTTGTTCGGAGCTTTCCCGTGTAAATAGTTTTGTATCTTTTCTTTCGGGGTCGAGAGGAGAGGACCATGATGAAAATCTTGAAGTGGCTCTCATATGCATTATTGTTGATTTAACCAAGAGACCATATTACCTTGTCTTCTCCCTTGTATTAAATGCATGCAGATTCCAGCTTAGTCCAATGCACGCGCACTATTATTATTATCCACACTGTTCGGTCGTGCAAGTGAAAGGCAATAATGACGATATATGATGGACTGATTGAGATGGGAGAAGTTGGTATGAACTCGACCAATCTTGTTTTTGTAAATATGATTAGTTCATCGTTCCTGATTCAGCCTATTATTAATGAAACATGTTTGCAATAACAATTAGAGATTATAGTTGCTCATGCCATGCTTAATTAGCTAGGAGTTTATAATGGTTTACCTTGCGTACCAACATGCTATTAAAATGGTTGTGATGTGGTATGATAGGGTGGTATCCTCCTTTGAATGATTCGAGTGGCTTGACTTGGCACATGTTCACGCATGTAGTTGAAACAAAATCAACATAGCCTCCATGATATTTATGTTCATGGTGAATTATATCCTACTCATGCTTGCACTCAGTGTTGATTAATTTTAATGCATGTTCATGACTGTTGTCGCTCTCTAGTTGGTCGCTTCCTAGTCTTTTTCTAGCCTTCACTTGTACTAAGCGGGAATACTGCTTGTGCATTTACTTCCATAAACCCCAAAGTTATTCCATATGAGTCCACCATACCTTCCTATATGCGGTATCTACCTGCCGTTCCAAGTAAATTTGTATGTGCCAAACTCTAAACCTTCAAATGAAATTATGTTTTGTACGCTCGAATAACTCATGTATCAACTAAGGTTGTCTGTATCTTCCATGCTAGGTGGGTTATTCTCACGAGGAATGGACTCCGCTCCTCATTCACGAGAAAATGGCTGGTACCGGGATGCCCAGTCCCATGCTTAAATCAAAATAATTGCAAACAAAACTCCCCCAGGATTGTTGTTAGTTGGAGGCACCCGTTGTTTTGGACAAGCCATGGATTAATGTTTGTTGGTGGTGGGGGAGTATAAACTTTACCATTCTACTTGGGAACCGCCTATAATGTGTGTAGAATGGAAGATATCGAGATCTCTCGGTTGTTATGTTGACAATGAAAGTATGCCACTCAAAATATTATTTATCTCTATTTCAAAAATCGAGCTCTGGCACCTCTACAAATCCCTGCTTCCCTCTGCGAAGGGCCTATCTATTTACTTTTATGCTGAGTCATCATCCTCTTATTAAAAAGCACCAGTTGGAGAGCGCCGTTATCATTTGCATGCATTACTATTAATTTACATTGGGTATGACTATGAATGGATCTCTTTTACCATGAATTACAATGTCTAGTCAGTCCTTGATCTTGAGAGGTGCTCTGCATTTATGTTTTGCGGTCTGAGAAAGGGCTAGAGAGATACCATCTTTTTATATCATATTATGATTGTTTGAGAAAGTGTTGTCAGCTGAGATTTATTATTATTGCTCGCTAGTTGATTATGCCATTGATATGAGTAAACATGAGACCTAAGTGTTATTGTGAATATGGTTAATTCATAATCTTTTGCTGAAAACATTAATGCTGGCTTTACATATTTACAACAACAAGAGCAAACAGAGTTTGTAAAAGTTTTTCTTTATCACTTTCAGTTTGTCAACTGAATTGCTTGAGGACAAGCAAAGGTTTAAGCTTGGGGGAGTTGATACGTCTCCAACGTATCTACTTTTACAAACACTTTTGCCCTTGTTTTGGACTCTAACTTGCATGATTTGAATGGAACTAACCCGACTGACGCTGTTTTCAGCAGAATTGCCATGGTTTTATTTCTGTGCAGAAATAAAAGTTCTAGGAATGACCTGAAACTTCACGAAAACTATTTTTGGAATAAATAAAAAATATTGGCGAAAGAATCAACACTAGGGGGCCCACACCCTTTCCACGAGGGTGGGGGCGCGCCCCCTGCCTCGTGGGCCCCCTGAGGCTCCACCGACCTCAACTCCAACTCTATATATTCAGGTTCAGGGAGAAAAAATTAGAGAGAAGGATTCATCGCGATTTACGATACGGAGCCGCCACCAAGCCCTAATCTCTCTTGGGAGGGCTGATCTGGAGTCCGTTCGGGGCTCCGGAGAGGGGAATCCGTCGCCGTCGTCATCATCAACCATCCTCCATCACCAATTTCATGATGCTCACCGTCGTGCATGAGTAATTCCATCGTAGGCTTGCTGGACAGTGATGGGTTGGATGAGATTTATCATGTAATCGAGTTAGTTTTGTTAGGGTTTTATCCCTAGTATCCATTATGTTCTGAGATTGATGTTGCTATGACTTTGCTATGCTTAGTACTTGTCACTAGGGCCCGAGTGCCATGATTTCAGATCTGAACCTATTAGTTTTTCATGAATATATGTGAGTTCTTGATCCTGTCTTGCAAGTCAATAGTCACCTACTATGTGTTATGATCCGGTAACCCCGATGTGACAATAATCGGGACCACTCCCGGTGATGACCATAGTTTGAGGAGTTCATGTATTCACTAAGTGTTAATGCTTTGGTCCGGTACTCTATTAAAAGGAGGCCTTAATATCCCTTAGTTTCCAATAGGACCCCGCTGCCACGGGAGGGTAGGACAAAACATGCCATGCAAGTTCATTTCCATAAGCGCGTATGACTATATTTTAAATACATTCCTACATTACATTGATGAACTGGAGCTAGTTCTATGTCACCCTATGTTATAACTATTGCATGAGGAATCGCATCCGACATAGTTATCCATCATTGATCCATTGCCTACAAGCTCTTCACATATTGATCTTTGCTTAGTTACTTCACCGTTGCCACTTTTACAATTACTACAAAACTGCTACTGTTACTTTTGTCACGATTACTGTTACTTCCATATTACTTTGCTACTAAATACTTTGCTGCAGATATTAAGCCTTTCAGGTGTGGTTGAATTGACAACTCAGCTTCTAATACTTGAGAATATTCATTGGCTCCCCTTGTGTCGAATCAATAAATTTGGTTTGAATACTCTACCCTCGAAAACTGTTGCGATCCCCTATACTTGTGGGTTATAAGTGTGCAGTAGGAAAAAAGAACTCAGAAAGAGGACGCCAAGGGGGCGTCCCTAGTCCACCAATCTAACCAAAAACGAGTCGGAACTCCATCATTGACCACGAACTTGACATTGGAACGGAACACATCCCGGACCTTGACAAGGTCCACCCAGAACTGGGAGGCCCCACTAGAAGTCGCAAACATAGGGCTACCACTCGGGAAGTATTTTGCTTTTAAGATACGAAGCCACAATGCATCTGGGTTAGCCGTCATGATTCTCCACCACCATTTGACAATAAGACATGTGTTCATCACCTGGATATTCATGATCCCAAGCCCCGCAAGTCTTTTAGGTTTGCAAATTATTTCCCATTTAACCAGCATGTATTTACACTTGTTCTCAGCCGAGTTCCAGAAGAAAGCACCTCTATGTTTATCAAAGCCCGCATGTGTTCCTTTGGAAAGTCTAAAGAAGCCCATGGAAAACATTGGGAGGGAAGAAAGGCATGAGTTGGTGAGGGACACTTTGCCCGCAACCGAATTGTATCTGCCTCGCCAAGGGAGACCTCTGTTCCCCACCTTGGCCACCAGAGGCTTAAACTCACTAGAAAACAACCGCCAAGGGGAAATAGGGAGCCCTAATTACTTGAAAGGGAAGGTATCTATAATTTTTTATTGTTCCATGCTGTTATATTATCAATCTTGGATGTTTTATAATCATTTTATAGTCATTTTATATCATATTTTGGTACTAACCTATTGCCATAGTGCCAAGTGCCAGTTGCTGTTTTTTCCATGTTGTTTACATCGCAGAAAATCAATACCAGACGGAGTCCAAATGCCACGAAACTCCACAGAGATTTTTTATGGGCCAGAAGGAACACAACGGGCCTCGGTCAGGATCGGGGTGCCTCAAGGGGGCACAACCCACCAGTAGCGCCAGAGGCTCAGCGCTGGTGGGTTGTGCCCACCTCGGGTGCCCCCGGACCGCCTCTTTGCTATATAAATATACCAATATTCCAGAAACCCTAGGACGGTCGACGAAATATTCATCCAGCCGTCGTAGAGTCCAGAACCACCAGATCCAATCTAGACACCATCTCGGATGGGGTTCACCACCTCCATTGGTGCCTCTTTGATGATGCGCGAGTAGTTCTTTGTACACATTCGGTCCATAGTTAGTAGCTAGATGGCTCTCTCTCCCTCGCTGGATTCTCAATACAATGGTCTCTTGGAGATCCATATGATGTAACTCTTTTGCAGTGTGTTTGTTGAGATCGATGAACTTTGAGTTTATGTCAGATCTTTCTTTTTATATCCATGAAAGTTATTTGAGTTTCTTTCATCTCTTATATGCAAGATCTCTTATAGACTCATATTTCTTCTCCGATATTTGGGTTTTGTTTGGCCAACCTGATCTATTTATCTTGCAATGGGAAGAAGTGCTTTGTAGTGGGTTCGATCTTACGGTGCTTGATCCCTGTGACAGAAAGGGAAATGACACGTATGTATCATTTCTACTAAGGATAAAACGATGGGGTCTATATCTACATAGATAGATCTTGTCTACATCATGTCATCGTTCTTATTGCATTACTCCGTTTCTCGATGAACTTAATACAGTAGATGCATGCTGGATAGAGGTCGATGTGCGGAGTAATAGTAGTAGATGCAGGCACGAGTCGGTCTACTAATCTTGGACGTGATGCCTATATAATGATCATTGCCTGGATATCGTCATAATTATTTGAAGTTCTGTCAATTGCCCAACAATATTTTGTTCACCCACCGTTTGCTATTTTTCTCGAGAGAAGCCACTAGTGAAACCTACGACCCCCAGGTCTTTCTTCTCATATATTTGCCTTTGCGATCCACTTTTCTTTTACATTTATTTTCAGATATATTAAACCAAAAATACAAAAATAATTTGCTGCACTTTATTTTATTTGCGATCTATTTATTCAATCTATTACAACTTTCTCCCGTCCATGCACCGTTTCTGGCGCCGTTACCCGAAAGGGATTGACAACCCCTTTAACACGTCGGCTTGCGAGTGGTTGTTATTTGTGTGGAGGGGCTGTTTACCTTGTGTTGCTTGGTTCTCCTACTGGTTCGATACCCTTGTTTTCATATCTGAGGGAAATACCTACCGCCGGAAAAACCGACGTAGCTTCAAGCGACATCAAAAGTAATTTCGGGCGTCGTTGTCGGGGAGGATCTTCAACATATACCAGGTTCCTAATCACAAATCTCATCTCCTTGCAATTTACATTATTTGCCATTTGCCTCTCATTTTCCTCTGCCCCACTTCACAAAAATTTGCCGCTTTATTCGCCTCTCTTTTTTTGTTCGCCGTTTTCTTGCCGGATCTGTTTTTGAGTCCAATCTTGTTGTGTGGTCATCACGACTCAAGAGAACAACAAGTTATGTGATTTCTCAAATACCAACAACAATGATTTTATTGGCACTCCGATTGCTCCTCCCGCCACTAGTGCGGAGTCTTGTGATATTAATACTGCTTTGCTGAATCTTGTTATGAAAGATCAATTTTCTGGCACTTCTAATGAGGATGTAGCGTCCCATCTTAATACCTTCATGGAATTATGCGATATGCAGAAGAAAAAAGATGTGGACAATGATGTGGTTAATATGAAATTATTTCCGTTCTCTTTGCGTGATTCTGCAAAAAATTGGTTCTCTTCTTTGCCTCGCAATAGTATCGATTCTTGGAATAAGTGCAAAGATACTTTTATCACTAAGTATCCCCCCCCCCCCACAAAAATTATTTCCCTTAGAACCCAGATCATGAATTTCAAGCAACTTTAACGTGATCATGTTGCACAATCTTGGGAAAGGATGAAAATTATGCTGATGAATTGGGGTTAAATCTTTGGATGACCATACACAATTTTTATGCGGGATTGAATTTTGTTTCTCGTAATCTTTTAGATTCCGCCGCGGGTGGTACTTTTATGGAAATTAATTTGGGTGAAGCCACCAAATTGCTTGATTATATCATGGCAAATTATTCACAATGGCATACTTAAAGAGCTCCTACTAGTTAAAAAGTTAATTCGGTTGAAGAAATTTCTTCTTTGAGTAAAAAAGTTGATGCTCTTATGAAATTGGTTGCTAGTAAAAGTGCTCCTATTGATTTTAATGATATGCCTTTGTATACTTTGATTGAGAAAAATAATGATGCCATAGATGTGAATTTTATCTCTTGAAATAATTTCAATAACAATGTTTATAGAGGTAATTTTAATCCTAGGCCTTTTCCTAGTAATTCCTCTAATAAATTATGGTAATTCCTATGGAAATCAATCTTATAATAATAATAGGAACACCTTTGATCTTGAGAATAATATTAAAGAATTTATCAATACAAAAAAAAGTTTTCAACACTTCCATAGAAGAAAAGTTGAATAAGATTAATGATTTGTCTGGAAGTGTTGATAGAATTGCTCATGATGTGGAAAATCTCAAGATGAAAATTTTTGTGCCTAAAGTAGATGAATCAATTAAAGCTCTTTATGTTTCTATGGATGAAAGTAAGAAAAGGACCGCTATGCTTAGAGCTAAAAGAGAATTTTTAGAAAAAGCATTTTCTAGTGATTTCTTTCGTAAAAGTGATGAAGATATTAAAATGATTGGTGTTTCTTCTATTGATTCCTTGTTTAGTAAAGTTAATATTGATGAAAAAGGGATTGGAGAAGAATCAACTTTAGGTATAAGGCGTCCCAATATTTCGGAGGGTGGAAATCTTGTTTAGAAAATTGATGAAAGTGGGTTTGGAGAGGTCAAAACTTTAGCTAGTGATGTGCCCACTCTTTTGCATTAAAAATACTCTAGTTATGATCATTGCTCTTTGATTGATTGTATTTCTTTTTTGCAATCCATGATAAATTCACCCCATGCTTATGAACAAAATAAAGCTTTTACTAAACATATTGTCGATGCTATGATGAAAGCTTTTGAAGAAAAATTGGAATTAGAAATATCAATTCCTAGAAAATTGCGTGATGAATGGTAACCTACTATCAAATTCAAGATTGAAAATTATGAGTGTTTTGCTTTGTGTGACTTGGGTAATAGTGTTTCTACAATTCCGAAATCTTTATGTGATGTGCTTGGTCTTACTAATCTTGAAGAATGTTCTTTGAATTTGCACTTGGCGGATTCTACTATTAAAAAGCCAATGGCAAGAATTAATGATGTTCTTATTCTTGCAAATAGGAATTATGTGCCCATAGGTTTATTGCTCTTGATATTGATTGCAATCCGTCTTGTCCAATTATTCTTGGTAGACCGTTTTTACGCACTATCTGTGTCGTGATTGATATGAAACAAGGCAATATTAAGTTCCAACTTCATTTGAGGAAGGGTATGGAACACTTTCCTAGAACAATAATTAAGCCACCTTATGAATCAATCATGAGGGCATATTATGGATCTCGAATAAAAGATGACAAAACTTAGATCCTTGCTTTAAGCCTAGCTAAGGGCGTAGAACTATAGCGCTTGTTGGGAGGCAACCCAATGAATAAATTTTAATTTTGCTTTTTGTTTTTTGCTGTTGAGTGTTATCACAATTATGCTACTATTATTATTGTGTTTTTTTGTGTTTTAATTAGTGTTTGTGCCAAGTAGAACTGATAGGATCTTCTTGGGTGATAGTTGTTTGATCTTGCTGAAAAAGACAGAAAGTTTGTCCTCACGAAAACAATTCTCACTTTTTATCAGAAAGAGATTTTGCCCTGATTCTTTTTTCATAAGATTAATATAATAATTATATAGGTCGTTCTATTTTTTCAGAATTTTTGGAGTTCCAGAAGTTTTCTTTGTGTTGTGTGCTTATTTTGATGGCTCTATGGTTTTCTTTGATGAGTTTTTGCTATAGAAAAGTTGGAATACAATAGATATAATAAAAAACAAAATATGAATTGGTTTGATACAATACTTATAGTAGTGATTTATTTTTCTTACACCAACGGATCACATGAAGGTTTTGTTGAGTTTTGTGTGATTGATGTTTTCAATTTTTGGGTTATCTTACGATGGATGAAGGAAGGATGGAAGAGCCTAAGCTTGGGGATGCCCCAACATCCCAAGCTATTATCCAAAAATGAGCATCCAACTAAGCTTGGGGACGCCCCCGAGTGGCATCCCCGCTTTCTTCCAACGATCATCGGTATTTTACTCGAAACTATATTTTTATTCGTCACATGATATGTGTTTTGCTTGGAATGTCTTGTATGATATGAGTCTTTGCTTGTTTCGTTTTGTGTTTTAAGTCTTGATCCCTTGCTGGACACACCCATTTGAGAGAGCCAAAATTATGTCATGACTTGTTACATTGCTCACTATGCTTCACTTAAATTTTTATGTGCTATGGACTTGCTCTAGTGATTCACTTATATCTTTTTGAGCACGGTGTGCTTAGTATTTTTGAAGAAATGCTCTCTTGCTTCACTTAGATTTATTTTAGAGTTAGTAAAATTTTCAAGAAATTCTCTCTTGCTTCATTTAAATTATTTTGAGAGAAAGAAAAATTATGCTCTTGATCTTCACTTATATTTGTTTGAGCTTATGAAAAGCAACACATGAAAATTAGTCCCAAAGTGACTTTCATAAAGATCATTGGACAAAATAAACTTGATTCTTAGTAATAGTTTTGAGATATGATGATGTGATATGCGAGTTATGTTGATGAGTAATTATGCTTTAGTAAGAATATTGGTGTTAAGGTTTGTGATTCCCTATGCAAGTATGAAAGTCAATAGTCATGCAATGAAATTATATCCTACTTGTGGTGCATTATTCAGTGTTATTTATGCTTAATTCTTGCTTATGAGATTATCCGTTTCTTGGTTGGTCGCTTCTCAATCTTTGCTAGCCTTCACTTTGCACCAAGTATGATCTCTACTTGTGCATCCAAAATCCTTTAAACCAGTTTTGCCACATGAGTCCACTATATCTACCTATATGTGGTATTCTTTTGTCGTTAACACCATCTAATCCTTCTTTATAAAGGTGTGGGTCATCCCAAAAGTAATGTCTTAAATAACACAATTTTTTTTCTTTTGCTGGTATGTGAAACTAGGTGGTATAAATTTAGAAACAATATAATTAATATAATCAGCATACCATGGAGCACTACGAGAAGCATTTATGACAGTTAATTGTTCATCAGGAAAACTATCATCAGTAGGTATTGGGTCATCAAGAAAATTTTCTAACCTAGACAAGTTGTCTGCTACAGGGTTCTAAGCTCCCTTTCTATCAATAATATGCAAATCAAATTCTTGCAGCAAGAGAACCCATCTAATAAGTATAGGTTTATCCTCTTTCTTTTCCATAAGGTATTTAATAGCAGCATGATCAGTGCGAACAGTTACTTTGGAATCAACAATATAAGATCTGAAATTATCACAAGCAAAGACAACTGCTACAAAATCTTTTTCAGTAGTAGCATAATTTTCTGGGCATTGTCTAGAGTTCTAGCACAATGGATAGCATTCAATTTCTGATCAACTCTTTGTCCTAGAACATCACCAACAGCATAATCACTAGCATCACACATAATTTCAAAGGGTAAATTCCAATTAGGTGGTTGAACAATAGGTGCCGAAATCAAGGCTTTCTTAAATATTTCAAATGCTTCTACACAATCATCATCAAAAACAAAAGGAGATTATTTTTGCAAGAGATTAGTGAGATGTCACGCCCAATATGCGACCCTATCCAAAAGGAACTCGAAGGTCCCACCAAGGATAGACCCGCATATTGAAACACTTTTGCAAGGTGGATATCATTACATCAACATTACATAATACATAGGGATAAAACCAAGACATACAATGTCACATGAATACAACAATACAACATACAAGATCAACATCCGACTACGGATGAATCATAAATGTAAACTCAAACAATATACACCACCTTTAGCCCAGTACAGTCGACCGGAACCTATCCCCTGATCGAAGAAGAAGTAGAAGAAGAACTCCAAAGTAAGCATACATCGCTCTCGCGTCGATCATCGCATAACCTGTACCTGCAACTGATGTTGTAGTAATATGTGAGCCACGAGGACTCAGCAATCCCATTACCATGGGTATCAAGACTAGCAAAGCTTAATGGGAAAGGAAGGGGTAAGGTGGTGAGGTTGCAGCAGCGACTAAGCATATATGGTGGCTAACCAACGCAAATAAGAGCGAGAAGAGAGCAAGCAGAATGGTCGTGAAGCTAGCAATGATCAAGAAGTGATCCTGAACTCCTACTTACGTCAAACATAACCCAGAAACCGTGTTCTCCTCTCGATCCACCCCGAAAAGAGACACTCACGGTTATGCACACGATTGGTGTATTTTAGAAGAGTTTACTTCAAGTTTACTACAACCGGATATTAATAAATTCCCATCTGCCACATAACCGCGGGCACGGCTTTCGAAAGTTTATACCCTGCAGGGGTGTCCCAACTTAGCCCATGATAAGCTCTCGCGATCAACGAAGGATATTCCTTCTCCCCGGGAAGACCCGATCAGTCTCGGAATCCCGGCTACAAGACATTTCGACCTGTAATAAAACAAGACCAGCAAAGCCGCCCGATGCGCCGACAAACCTGATAGGAGCTGCACATATCTCGTTCTCAGGGTAACACCGGATGAGACATCTTACGAGTAAAACCAGACCCCGAGTTTCCCCGAGGGGGCCCCGCAGTCTACTCGGTTCGGGCCAACACTTAGACAAGCATTGGCCCCGGGGGGGGGGGGGCTAAATAAATATGACCCATGGGTTAATTACTCCCAAGGGAAAGGTCGGGAGTGGTGAGGCAAATGGTTAAACCAAGTTTGGGCCTTCTTTGGAGGAGTCTTATTCAAAGCGAACTGTCAAGGGGTCCCATAAATCACCCAACCGCGTTAGGGACGCAAAATCCGGGAACATAACACCGATATGACGGAAACTAGGGCGGCAAGAGTGGAACAAAACACCAGGCATAAGGCCGAGCCTTCCACCCTTTACCAAGTATATAGATGCATTAATAATATAAGAGATATTGTGATATCCTAACATAAACATAATCCAACATGCAGCAATCTTCATCTTCACCTGCAACTAGCAACGCTATAAGAGGGGCTGAGCAAAGCGGTAACATAGCCAAACAACGGTTTGCTACGAAGGGTGACAAAGGTTAGAGGTTCATGGCAATTTGGGAGGCTTGAGCAGCAAGTGGTAGGTAACGCAGCATAGTGATTGAACGAAGCAACTAGCATAGCAATGATAGTAGTGAGATCCAGGGTAGCGGTCATCTTGCCTGAAATCCCGCAAGGAAGAAGAACGATTCCATGAAGAAGATGAAGCCACGAAGACGAACCAAGCGTGGACGAACGAATCCTCACGATCGCAACGAAACGGGAACTATCGAGAAGAAGCACACAATATGGTAAACACACCACACATGAACAAGACATGATGCTCAACCAAGCATGATGCATGACAAGGCTACATGAAGCTACTCATGGCAAGAGATGATGCATACAAGAGCAACACATCAAAGCAAGTTTAAATGAGGCCGGAAACAACATATAACAATTCCGGTAAGTCCTCATATGCAAATTTCGAAATGGTCCAGATCTGAATAAACCTTATGTTCAAGTTTTTAAACAGCAAGTTAAGATGCACCACGATGATCTACATGAAATTCTAGTCAGGTTACATATAAAGTTCATTAGATTCGGAGCTACGGCCTAGAAGATATGAGCAAAACAAGTTAAACATGGCATTGATGCAAAATTCATACAAACCTCAAGCAAACACTCTCAAAACAAGGATGCAACATGATAATATGAAACTACATGCAAAATCACGCAAGTTTCATATAAAGCACACTCAAAACGGAGCAACGGTTCAACACACACTGTATACAAGTTTAAAGGACAAGCTGTCCAAAACAGCAACTAGGCATATTGCAAGCACCAAAACATTAAGCTACAACATCTCAACATGAAAACAAAAGGCATGGGCATGATGTAAAGGTAAAGCATGACAAAACATGAACACTGAGCTATCTCCATAAGTCACTAGAACATGCTCAAAATGACATGGCAAGATTGCAAATAATAACAGTTCAGACTTTGCAGAAAATAACATCAGGTTGCAATGTTTAGAGCTATCAAACAACATTCTACAGGAACTTATCGTGGCAAACAAAGGCATGGCATGAATCTACTAATTGCATATAACAAAAGTCCTTTACTGACCATGAGCCAAAAGGGCACAGAAAATATGATGGCACCCATGTAAACATGGCAAATGATATGACAGATTCATACATGGCAGGAACAACAATAAGTAGACATGTTGGTGAGCTTGTACCACTCACCACAGAGAATTAAATGGCATGATAAGGCAACCAACAGTACGAAGACATGTTTATGAAGCTAGGCATGATAATAGCAAGTTTATAGAGTGCATGGATCACTAACAACAATCATGGCAACATTGAACTTAATGTTAACAGGCTGACGGCAACATTATTTAGCAACTTTGAAAGCAAGATTACAACAAGTTACGGCAGGCTAAAAATGCAACCAGGGGCATGAATGGATAGAGCATGACATGTATAACAAAACATCCTTATTGAACATCTCCAGATTATGCATATAATGACTTGTAGAAGCAGGTTAACACATTATCATGATATAGCAGATTCAGACATGCAAAACAGCAACAGCAAGTACCCTATTTAACAAGCTTGATGCACTCACTACAGGAATCACAAAAATACATGGATGGAACCACTGTGAATATTGCATGACATAGTTCAAAACACATGTAGGGATTAAGCTCATAAGATGCACACATCAAATGCAACAAAAATGACAAATCATCAAGTTATAATAGTTTCAGCAGGTTAACATCATATATCACTCTTGCAACGATAATTCAGGCATTAATATGGACTCAAATGAACATGATGCAATGGAATGAAATGAAGTACTCGTCGAGGCGAACAATATGACATATTACACGCACGAAACTGAGCAGTATGCAGACAGTTATGATGCGATGAAAATGGCATGACTATGCAAAATATTCGGGGATTTAGAGAAATATACCCCTCCGAAAAACAGATCTAGGGTTCGATGGCACGGTTTCCGAGGTTCGCCTCAAGGTCACCGGAGTCGTGGCCGGGGAAGATGAGGGAGGGCCGGAGATGGCGGACCCGGGCCGGATCACGCCGGATCCGGCCGGATCTCGGCGCGGGGAGGCGGAGGAGGACAGGGTGGCCGACCGGCTGTGAGAGCAGCGGCGCGAGCCGAGTAGGACAGCGAAGCGGCGACCGGCGGAGTGGCGGAGAGGCGCCGGAGGACGAGGACGGCGGCGCGCACGGCATCGACGGCAGCGGCGGACGGAGGCGAGGCGCCTGGCGCTGAGGAGACGGCGGCGGCTCGACCCGGTCTCGGTCATGAGCCGACCGTGGGCAGGCGGGCAGCAGCGGTGGGCGAAGCGCGAGGGCGTTGACGACGTGGCGGGCGGCGACACACGGCCGCGGCTGAGGTGACGTGGCGCGACGCCATTCGTCGGAGTGAGGTGGCGGCGGCAATTTGGACATTGTCCGCTGGGGACTAAATGTCCGGTGGCGCGATGAGGAGGGAGACTAGGGTTTGTACCGCGATTTTCGGGAGGGAAGCACATATTTATAGGTAGAGGGAGCTAGGAGGCCCCAAATGAAGCACGGTTTCCGCCCACACGATCGTGATCGAACGACCGAGAGCATGGAGGGGTTTTGGATGGGTTTTGGGCCACTTTGGAAGGGGTGTTGGGCTGCACACAAGAGAGGCTTTTACGGTTACCCGGTTAACCGTTGGAGTATCAAACGGACTCCAAATGACACGAAACTTGACAGGCGGTCTACCGGTGCTATACCAAGGCCGCTTGGCAAACCTCGGTCCATTCCGAGAACGTTTAACACCCGCGCACGACGAGAGACAAAAGGGGGATGCCGGGGAAGATAGGAGTGCCGGATTGCAAAACGGACAACGGGGAAAATGCTCGGATGCATGAGACGAACACGTATGCAAAAGCGATGCACATGATGACATGATATGAAATGCAGATGATGACATGGCAAAATGCAACACGCAAGCAAATGACATGGCAACGACGGCGAATAACTGACGGACACCTGGCACATCGAATCCGGGCGTTACAACACTCCTCCACTAACAAGAGATCTCGTCCCGAGATCTTAGGACCGAGACGGAAGGGAAAAAGGATGAGGTGAAGCAAGAACTCAAGAGAAGAAGCAAAGAATCGAGAGCACTCGAGAAGAAGAGAGGAATGACGAAAATGACGAGAATCTAAAGCTCACGGAATCAGATAGACTATGAAACCACTCCTGTTAGAACGAGTTAGAAACGAATAAGACTGAAAAGGATTTAGGCAGCACTCCGGCTAAACATGGAAAGAAATAGAACATGAACTTCAGAGGATGGAATGATACTTGATGAAGACATGACACAAAACCATCAGAAAGAATTGAAAGAGTGGAACGAGAAGAACGGGGAAGAAGATGACAACTTGTGCCGCGAATGAAATTGAAAGCATCTTTAGAAGGAAGGATTGAACGGAGTTGTTGAGAAAATCAACAACGAAAAGAATAAGCTTGTTGTGGTCCTATGGTAACATCTCAAGATCATAAGGTGATAACCGGCCACAAACGGAAATAATTGGATAGCTGAGAAGAACAAAGAAATGCAAAACTCCACTTCAAAGGAATACGGATAATTAATTGCACTTCGAGACGTGAGAAGAAAAGATACTTGAATTTCTCCAACAAAGTCTTGACGAACTCTTGAAGAATGAATTAACTCATGAAGAACCACCATGAAGAAGCTGGAAGGAACCGACGAATGACTTCAAGAGGAAACACGGTTGAAATCATTGAGGAAAGAAAGCAAAGACTTCGCATGAGTTGGATGGATACCGACATGAGACTCGGTTCCAAGAAGAAAAAAGGTGGGCGGGTGGGAAAAAGAAAACAACTGAGGATTGAACTTGCGAGAACAAAGAGGTTGAATCGACTTGACGAGAAAATGCACCAGATGAAAAGAGCTGAGAGCCAACGATCGGAAAACCAACTGCGTGATCCTAAAGAAAATTTTTGAAGGGGAAGAGGAGTAATTTAAAACACCTACGTCAAGATTCCTTACCGTAGCGTATTTAAGGGGCTGATGAGTAAAAAAGAATTCCTACTCTCCGATATAACTAGACTCCGAAAAACAGTTTTCTTCTAGACTCAACAACGTCCAAACTACACGATCAATCTAGGGGGCTCCTATGGTCGGTCGAGGCTCTAATACCAACTTTTCACGCCCAAGATGCGACCCTATCCAAAAGTAACTCGAAGGTCCCACCAAGGATAGACCCGCATATTGAAACGCTTTTGCAAGGTGGATATCATTACATCAACATTACATAATACATAGGGATACAACCAAGACATACAATGTCACATGAATACAACAATACAACATACAAGATCAACATCCGACTACAGATGAATCATAAACAGAAACTCAAACAATATCCACCCTGCTAGCCCAGGCTGCCGACCTGGAACCTATCCCCTTATCGAAGAAGAAGCAGAAGAAGAACTCCAAAGTAAGCAAACATCGCTCTCGCGTCATGATCATCGCATAACCTGTACATGCAACTGATGTTGTAGTAATCTGTGATCCACGAGGACTCAGCAATCCCATTACCATGGGTATCAAGACTAGCAAAGCTTAATGGGAAAGTAAGGGGTAAGGTGGTGAGGTTGCAGCAGCGACTAAGCATATATGGTGGCTAACCAACGCAAATAAGAGCGAGAAGAGAGCAAGCAGAACGGTCGTGAAGCTAGCAATGATCAAGAAGTGATCCTGAACTCCTACTTACGTCAAACATAACCTGTAAATCGTGTTCTCCTTTCGATCCACCCCGAAAAGAGACACTCACGGTTACGCACACGGTTGGTGTATTTTAGAAGAGTTTACTTCAAGTTTACTACAACCGGATATTAACAAATTCCCATCTGCCACATAACCGTGGGCATGGCTTTCGAAAGTTTATACCCTGCAGGGGTGTCCCAACTTAGCCCATGATAAGCTCTCGCGATCAATGAAGGATATTCCTTCTCCCCGGGAAGACCCGATCAGTCTCGGAATCCCGGCTACAAGACATTTCGACAAAGAATAAAACAAGACCAGCAAAGCCGCCCGATGCGCCGACAATGCCGTTGGGAGCTGCACAGATCTCGTTCACAGGGCCACACCGGATGTGACATCCTACGAGTAAAACCAAACCCGAAGTTTCCCGAGGGGCCCCCGATCTACTCGGTTCGGGCCAACACTTAGACAAGCATTTGCCCGGGGGGGCTAAATAAAGATGACCCTTTGGTTAATTACTCCCAAGGGAAAGGTAGGTGGTGGTGAGGCAAAAGGTAAAACCAAGGTTGGGCCTTGCTGGAGGAGTCTTATTCAAAGCGAACTGTCAAGGGGGTCCCATAAATCACCCAACCGCGTTAGGGACGCAAAATCCGGGAACATAATACCGATATGACGGAAACTAGGGCGGCAAGAGTGGAACAAAACACCAGGCATAATGCCGAGCCTTCCACCCTTTACCAAGTATATAGATGCATTAATAATATAAGAGATATTGTGATATCCCAACATAAACATAATCCAACATGGAGCAATCTTCATCTTCACCGCAACTAGCAACGCTATAAGAGGGCTGAGCAAAGCGGTAACATAGCCAAACAACGGTTTGCTAGGAAGGGTGACAAAGGTTAGAGGTTCATGGCAATTTGGGAGGCTTGAGCAGCAAGTGGTAGGTAACGCAGCATAGCGATAGAACAAAGCAACTAGCATAGCAATGATAGTAGTGAGATCCAGGGTAGCGGTCATCTTGCCTAAAATCCCGCAAGGAAGAAGAACGATTCAATGAAGAAGATGAAGCCACGAAGACGAACCAAGCGTGGACGAACGAATCCTCACGATCGCAACAAAACGGGAACTATCGAGAAGAAGCGCACAACATGGTAAACACACCACACATGAACAAGACATGATGCTCAACCAAGCATGATGCATGACAAGGCTACATGAAGCTACTCATGGCAAGAGATGATGCATACAAGAGCAACACATCAAAGCAAGTTTAAATGAGGCCGGAAACAGCATATAACAATTCCGGTAAGTCCTCATATGCAAATTTCGAAATTGGTCCAGATCTGAATAAACCTTATGTTCGAGTTGTTAAACAGCAAGTTAAGATGCACCACGATGATCTACACGAAATTCTAGTCAGGTTACATATAAAGTTCATTAGATTCGGAGCTACGGCCTAGAAGATATATGAGCAAAACAAGTTAAACATGGCATTGATGCAAAATGCATACAAACTACAAGCAAACACTCTCAAAACAAGGATGCAACATGATAATATGAAACTACATGCAAAATCACGCAAGTTTCATATAGAGCACACTCAAAACGGAGCAACGGTTCAACACAAAGTTTAAAGGACAAGCTGTCCAAAATAGCAACTAGGCATATTGCAAGCACCAAAACATTAAGCTACAGCATCTCAAAGTGAAAACAAAAGGCATGGGCAAGATGTACAGGTAAAGCATGACAAAACATGAACACTGAGATATCTCCAGAAATCACTAGAACATGCTCAAAATAACATGACAAGATTGCAAATAATAACAGTTCAGACTTTGCAGAAAATAACATCAGGTTGCAGTGTTTAGAGCTATCGAACAACGTGCTATAGGAACTTATCATGGCAAAAAAAGGCATGGCATGAATCTACTAATTGCATAGAACAAAACTCCTTTACTAACCATGAGCCAAAAGGGCACAGAAAATAAGATGGCACCCATGTAAACATGGCAAATGATATGACAGATTCATACATGGCAGGAACAACAATAAGTAGACATGTTGGTGAGCTTGTACCACTCACTACAGAGAGTTAAATGGCATTACAAGGAAACCAACAGTAAGAAGACATGTTTATGAAGCTAAGCATGATAATAGCAAGTTAAAAGAGTGCATGTATCACTAACAACAATCATGGCAACATTGAACTTAATGTTAACAGGCTGACGACAACATTATTTAGCAACTTTGAGAGCAAGATTACAACAAGTTACGACAGGCTAAAAATGCAACCAGGGGCATGAAGGATAGAGCATGACATGTATAACAAAACATCCTTAGTGAACATCTCCAGATTATGCATATAATGACTTGTACAAGCAGGTTAACATAGCATCATGATATAGCAGATTCAGATATGCAAAACAGCAACAGCAAGTACCCTACTTAACAAGCTTGATGCACTCACTAAAGGAATCACAAAAATACATGGATGGAACCACTGTGAATATGGCATGACATAGTTCAAAACACATGTAGGGCTCATGCTCATAAGATGCACACATGAAATGCAACAAAAATAACAAATCATCAAGTTATAATAGTTTCAGCAGGTTAACATCATATAGCACACTCTTGCATCGATGATTCAGGCATCAATATGGACTCAAATGAACATGATGCAATGGAATGAAATGAAGGACTCGTCGAGGCGAACAATATGACATATTACACGCACGAAACTGAGCAGTATGCAGAGATTTATGATGCGATGAACATGACATGATTATGCAAAATATTCGGGGACTTAGAGAAATATACCCCTCCGAAAAACAGATCTAGGGTTCGATGGCACGGTTTCCGAGGTTCGCCTGAAGGTCACCGGAGTCGTGGCCGGGGAAGATGAGGGAGGGCCGGAGATGGCGGATCCGGGCCGGATCTCGCCGGATCCGCCGGATCAGCTGGGAGGCGGAGGAGGATGTGGCCGACCGGCCGGGAACGGAAGCGGAAGTGGCTGAGCCGCGCCGAGTAGGATAGCGGGCGCCACCGGCGGTGGCGGAGAGGCGCCGAGGACGAGGACGGCGGCGCGCACGATCGACGGCGGCGGGCGGACGGAGGCGAGGCGCCTCGGGCGCCGGAGGGAGACGGCGCGGCTCGACCCGTCTCGGCCGCATGGGCCGACTGCGGGCGGGCGGTGGGGAGCGGGCGCAGGACGCGGGCGTTGACGACGTGGCGGGCGGCGATTGGCTACGGCCGGAGGCGGAGGTGACGTGGCGCGACGCCATTCGTCGGAGTGAGGTGGCGGCGACGGCTAGACATTGTCCGGCGCGGAGACGAAATGTCCGGTGGCGCGATGAGGAGGGAGACTAGGGTTTGTACCGCGATTTTCGGGAGGGGAGCACATATTTATAGGTAGAGGGAGCTAGGAGGCCCCAAATGGAGCACGGTTTCCGCCACACGATCGTGATCGAACGACCGAGAGCATGGAGGGTTTTAGATGGGTTTTGGGCCACTTTGGAAGGGGTGTTGGGCTGCACACACAAGAGGCTTTTACGGTTACCCGTTGCTAACTGCTGGAGTATCAAACGGACTCCAAATGACACGAAACTTGACAGGCGGTTCACGGTGCTATACCAAGGCCACTTGGCAAACCTCGTCCATTCCAAGAACGTTTAACACCAAGACAACGAGAGACAAAAGGGGATGCTGGGAAGATAGTAGTGCCGGATTGCAAAACGGACAACAGGGAAAATGCTCGGATGCATGAGACGAACACGTATCCAAAAGCAATGCACATGATGACATGATATGAAATGCAGATGATGACATGGCAAAATGCAACACGCAAGCAAATGACATGGCAACGACGGCGAATAACTGACGGACACCTGGCGCATCGAATCCGGGGCGTTACATGAGAGTCCTAGAAATTTTAGAGAAGTCTTTAATAAACCTCCAATAGAAACGAGCATGACCAAGGAAACTTCTTATACCTTTGATATCTTTAGGACACAACCTCTTTTCAATAGCATCCACTTTAGCTTTATCAACTTCAATACCTCTTTCAGTAATTTTATGCCCAAGACAATACCTTCATTAACCATAAAGTGGCATTTCTCCCAATTCAAAACAAGGTTAGTTTCTTCACATCTCGCAAAATTCGATCAAGGTTGCTTAAGCAATCATCAAAAGAAGTTTCAGAAATGTAAAAAATCATCCATGAAAACCTCAACAATCCATCTACTATCAACAATAGGATAAATTATACCTGCCTCCAGAAGCTTTAGTATTTCATTTCTTACCACATCTTTCATCTTAGGATTTAACCCTCGTTGGTGATCAACAACTGGTTTAGCATCAGGCTACATATTAATTTTGTGCTGACATAGAGTGGGACTAATGCCCTTAAGGTCATCATGTCGGGGAGGCTGATCGTACCCACGGACACCTATGGGGCGTGACTGTGCCCCTTTGTGGTTCGGAGGGCGGAGATCGCACGAAGAGCGGATCGAGGCGAGGCACACGAGCAGTTTACCCAACTTCGGAGCTCTCCGGAGAGATAAAACTCCTCGCTGCTTGTTTGATGTATTGTGTTCTTGCTAGGGAGCGATGCGAGCTACAAAACCTAGCGTGAGCGTATCTGGTCTCTAGTGAGTCGAATGAACCGAAACTCCCGAACCTCCTCTACGCTATGCATGGGCCTCCTTTTATATGCTCAAGGGGTCTCCGACAGTGGCAACACAAAGTAGGGTACAAATGTAAAAACAGGAGTTGGTACACCTACTTGAACAAAGGTACGGTGCAAAATACCTAACTCTGACGGCAAGGGACAAAAGCAATAAATGCCCGTCAGTGTCACCCAAACAGTGCAACAGAGACCGTCAGGTGCGCCACCGCTCTCCACGATGGCAAGCTTGTCAGCACCGCTTATCGCTGCTCTCCGCTGGCTGCACTGCCTCTCGACACGCGTGCATGGAACGGTCCCATGGCGACACGTCGCTGGATGAGCTGGAGCGGAGATGGAGAGAGGTTGCTTGCCGCGGCAAGCGCGTTGCCGCGGCCGAATCCTTGTCGCGTCTGGAGGCTTGTCGCGCTCCGAGCCTTCCCGGCGAGCTCCTCTTGTCGGGGCCTTGTCTTCTGCATGCCTTGAGTGGCCTTCCCGACAAGCTCCTCTTGCCGGGGCCTTGTCTTCTTAATCAAATACTTTGTTCTTGGATGGCTCCAAAGGAACCACGGAGGATCTTGGCGGTGACGAGGAAAACCCCGCTGGGTGCTACAACTGTCTGCGTGCAGTAGCACGGGATACTAGGGTACCCCTACTCTAGTACCCCGACAGAGCACCCGGCCTGGGCACAGGTGCCGAAGCGCTGTCGGGCCAGGCCCAAAAGCAGAACTGCGGGCACACGTGGCCTCGACCACGTCGCAACTCGCCTTGGACCCACCACGATCCCCACTAACGGCACGCACCGGACGTGGCGTCGTGCGAGAGATCGTGGGCGTGGTCGTGGGGGTTTCTTTATTAGGAAAAGCGGAACGCCCGCCCCCTCCCCCTCTTTATAAGCGGAGGAAACAGGGGCAGGCCGTTCACTCCGCCGTCGCTGTCTTGTCAAGAAAACCACCGCCGCTCCCCCCTTCTTCTCCGGTGCGAAGAGAGCGCCAGCCCCCTTTCGCCACAAAGCGCTCACCGCCGTCGGCCTCCTCCGCCGCCCTCGCCATGGCTCAAAGCCGACAAGGAGAAGGGCGTCAAGTCGGCCGGCGCCAGCGGCTCGCGGCGTTGCGCAAGGAGCGGGCCATCTTCCCCACAGCTTCGGCGCAAAGGGAGCTGCGGGATGTCTTCTACCTCTTTTGGTCGACGGAGACGCGCGCATCCTCGCACGAAGGTACTCCCGCCTCCGCCTCCGATTTGGCCCCAACTGGGTACCCCTTTTTCGCCCTTTTCTTCTATTGTGGCCTTTGCCCGCCCTTTTCCGAGTTCTTCTGCGACATCATGAACACATTTGGCCTTCGCCTCCTTGATTTCACCCCCACCGCCGTCTTGACCATGGCAGTTTTCGCGCATCTTTGCGAAAACTTTGTCGGAGTCCACCCAAACGTGGCACTCTTCCGCCACTTCTTCGTGCCCCGCGTCGAGAGAGGAGAGCCGCTTGCCGGAGGGATATCTTGGGTCTCCAGGATCGGCAAGAAAGAAGCGTATCTGGAAGGAGAGTTCCGCAACAAGTGGGAGGAGTGGAGAGCCAATTGGTGTTGGGTCGTGAGGAGAACCCGCAGTTTTCATCGCCAGGCGCAAGAAACCCCAATAGTGCGCGGCAGAGATTGGAGTAACTTGGCGCCGAGGATGTGAAGTTGAAGATAGCTGTGACCGGATTTTGCGCCTCGGGCTTGCCGGTTAACCATGGGCGCAGCTTGGCGCAGACTTCCTTCGCCGCCAGACGCTTCCCTTGCAGGAGAGGAGGAGGCCTGCTTGGGAGTTCCAAAATGCGGCAGACATCATGAGGCTGCGCCCGGCCTGAATCGGAACTTCACCGTCTTGGAGTTGGACGCGATGCTACTAGAGCTGTTCAAGAACGACCCGATCACCCCGAGTGGTTTAGGTTGCCGAGGTCGTACCATTGTGCAACAACTCGGCCGACCGCATCCGCGCCATGATGCCGTTGCCAGCGATTCCCATGGGATCATTCCACCTGGCAGGAGCCCCTGACGAGGTCGTGCAGCAGTTCTTCGACGACTTAGAAGAAGTGCCGATCCGCCCGACGAGCGAAAAGGCTCACCCGCGACACCACCGACAAGGAGATGGCGCCAGACACACCTGTGGTGGAGGATGCGGCAGCGGCCGCTGCCGCTGGAGCCTTCGGGTATACCGTGGAGGAGGCGGACGCCGCTGGCGGCAAGCCTTGCCGAGCGAGGAGAGGTCGTCGGCGAGGACGAGCTTGTCGAGCCCGAGGCCGGGTCGAGTGGACCCGCCGAGGGCGCTTCTTCTCCACCTCCCAGCGACTTGCCGCCAGCGGAGCCCCGGCTCCGCCAAAGAGGCGTCTCCGCAAGGCCGGAGACGAGTTGGGGCGGCAGACTGGCCCACAGCAGCAGCCATGACGCTCTTCCACCGCGGCAAGCGAGGTTGCCGTGGGGCGCCCCACACCGCTGCGACAACCGGGCGGATCTTCTCGAGCCACCGCTGACGCCTCCGCCAAGCGGCCAAGAGAGCCCACTTCGCCTCGTCGCACCGGAGGCGAGCCGAGTTTGACTTCTCCGCGCCATTTCGAGGAGAAAGGCGAAGAGTAAGCTCTTGAGATTTGTGCTTGTATTTCTTCAACTTTATTGCTTCATCTTGAAACTGATTTGCTTGCTCGACTCTTTCCTTTTCGTGACGCTGGCCCAGAGCGTCGAAGAGGGCCAAGATCCCGATGGTCGTCGTTGAGGACGATTCTCCCGTGGCAACAGGGGACGCGTCCGAGACCCCCTTGCCGGACCCGGCAACCCTTCCTCAGAGCAGCCCCCAGCACAGCCCCCAGAGTAAGTGTGCAGTTTTCTCCTTACTATTAGGTGCGCAAGGGTGCCCTTTCTTCGGTGATACCTGACTGTTTGCTTGTGTAGGAGCGGAGCAGCCTCATCAGGAGGGCTCGGAAGCCGCCCCCGAAATCCTGTCTGCTGCCACTACGCCGCCAGGGGAGGAATCTCCGGCAAGGGAACGCCCTCCGACAAGGGAGGCTACTCCGGCAAGGGAGGCTACCCCGACAAGGGACGGCGCTTGGTGACCCTCCAGTGGTCGAGGCCATGGCTGCGGATCCCGCTGCAGGTAATTTCCTTACACGAAAATTTTCCTTGGGCTTGCTTTCTTTTGTTTCTCTTTTGAACATTCGCTGATCGCTCTTTCTTCGTTCGACGCAGAGCCGATGGAGGTCGAGGCCGCCGGGCGAGGAGGAAGCGCAAGGCAACACCGACGAGGCCGCCGCCGAGGAAGAAGAGGCCGTTCTTTGTGGAAGAAGAGGCCGCCGCCGACGAGCTGTTGGCGAGAAGGCCACCGAGGCTGCCGACGCAGGCCGGGCGAGGGTCGGGCGATCGTGACCGACGGCCCCGAGGTCGCAGGAGCGCCAGCGCTACACCGACACCGACTCCCCGCCATCGTGCGGGCCAGTTCGAGGAGCTCCCAAAGACGGCGCCTACCAAGGCCGGCGAGGGTGTCTTCATCAAACTCCACAGGAACCGAAGCTCTAGGGCGCCGGTCGAGGAGAGACCTTCGACGGCGAGCTACTCGCCTCGCTGGCGGATGTCAGGACGCGCCAAGCAGCAAAGAACGGCGAGTCTGAGGAGGAGCAGCTGCTGAAGAAGCTGTTGTTGCTCTACCGCGCCCGGCAGGCCAAGTTGGAGTCCCGGGAAGCACTTGTCGCGAGGGCAGGAGCGGACATGGAGAAGCACACAGAAAAGCTCCGGAGCGCCAACCAAGAAGCTCTCCGCGACGTAGCAGAAGCGCGGGGGCAACTTGCAGAAGAGCGCACGACCTTCATCCTTGAGAAGGCAGCAGCTGAGGAGGAGCAGCGGCTGGCTGCCGAGACGCTCTCCGCAGCAGAAGCGAAGCTGGCGCAGCGGAAGGTCAAGCTGGACAGCCACGAAGAAGACCTTGCCGCGAGGAGTCACTTGGCGGGCGCTTAAGGAAGCGAAGGATGCTGCCGCAGCCACCGAGGCCGCCAAGGAAGAGTTGAAGGCGAAGGTGGCACAGCTGGAGGCCAGCCTCAAGAAGAGCGGCGAAGAGCTTGCCACGCTCAAGCGTGAATGCGAGAAGGACGCCTACACTCTTGGCGAGCTGCAGAGTCGTCTTGCTGATAGGGGCAAGGAGCTCGACGCCTCCAAGGATTCCAAGGCGGATCTTGAGCTGAAGCTGACCACTCTGACGCAGACGTTGGACGGCGCTAGAGAGCGGGAGGTGGGCTTGTTGGAGGCGATCAAGGCCAAGGAGGAGCTGCTAGCGAATGCTGCCTCCACCAGAGCACCTTAAGGGAGAGCGTGGAGCACCGGATCAAGGTCTTGTGGACACCGCCGCCGACATCCACAACGAAATGATGGAGCTGGGATGGCGGACCTTGCATACTCCTCCGACGAGCATCTCCAACCCAGCGCCAAACTCAGTTTATTCTTGAAGGCGTGGTCACGGGTCTCCATCGACTCCGGAAGAGGTCCCAAAGCAGCTGGCCGAGGAATCACGCCAGATCTGCAGGCAGAGCCCTCGAGAAGGTGTTGATAAAGGTGGCCTTCCGCAATCCGGCCTCAACCTTAACGGGCGCCCTCGAGATCCTTGCCGCCAGATGCCAACGTGGAGGAGCTCAAAGCCCTTGTCGCACCCATTGTGGACCAGGTGAACAAGATCAAGCGGATTGATGGCGACCGCGTAGACTAGGCCGCCAATTTTATCTCTCCCTTGTTGTTGTCGATCATGTTTAGAACACTTTGTTAGATCAGCGACTAGCCTGCGAGTTGGTTCCTCTGCGCACAGGTTTTCCATACAAAGATAACTAAAAAATTTAAAAATTGATTGCTCAAACTTTGGCAACTTAGCTTTTCTGTCTCTTGCTTCCCGATGAGGCGAAACTTCCTCGAGCGGTGCCTTGTCCATAGTGTTATCGTCCTCTCCTTCCCCCGTGGTTAACTTGTGCGCGAGGGAGCCTTCCTTTCTTTGAGAAAAGATAAAGAAGAGGAAATAAAGTTATGGAGCCTAGCGGCTCGATTTTTCTTACCGGGTGCGGTTTCTGCACAAAGTGTTAGCCAAAACATGCAATAAAATGATGAAAGCATGAATTTGACAAGTTGTGCGCAACACATGAGCTTTACTGATGCACGGGGTCTGCGCCCGGCTTTTTACAAAGGATTACATGCAACAGCGGCAAGACTTGTACAAAAGGTGGTTGCCGGAACGGGTTCCGGCAACCGCGCCCTATGGGTAAAACTTGCGAAGATGCTCAATGTTCCAGGAGTTGCTCACCGGGATGCCATCTTCGGTCTCAAGGCGGACAGCGCCAGGCCTAGTGACTCGTTTCACCCGATAAGGGCCTTCCCACTTCAAGGCCAACTTTTTGAATTCTTGGCGGTCTGAGCAGCGAAGAACAAGGTCGCCTTCCTCGAGACTTCGCACTAACTCTGCGGCTATGGTAGCGACGCAAAGCTTGCTGGTAGCGAGCAGCTCACAATGACACGAAGGCGATCTTCCTCAAGGAGCGGTAGCGTCATCTTGTCGCAGCTGCTCTTGCTCAAGCTCATCATAAGCGAGCACTTGAGGCGATCCGTATCTGAGTTCCGTGGGGAGAACTGCCTCTGCTCCATAGACTAGAGAAAAGGTGTCCGGCGGTGGCTCGATTTGGCGTCGTCTGATCGACCAAAGAACCACCGGCAGCTCCTCGATCCAGTTTCTTCCGCACTTGTGCAGCCTGTCAAAGTTCTGGTCTTGAGCCCGCGAAAGCACTTCAGCATTTGCCCTCTTCGCTTGACCGTTGCTTCTCGGGTGAGCAACGGAAGCAAAGCAGACCTTGGCGCCAAGATCTTGGATGTCTTGCATGAAGGTGCGACTAAATAAATTGTGTGCCGTTGTCGGTGATGATCCTGTTAGGGATTCGAAGCGGCAAACAATCGACTTGAAGAACTTGACTTGTTGTCTTTGTCACCTTCCTCATCGCTTCCACTTCCGGCCACTTTGTGAACTTGTCGATGGCGGCGTACAAGTACTCAAAGCCCCCAACTTCGGGGAAGGGGCCGAGGATGTCGAGCCCCGGACCGAAAATGGCCAGGATAAAGGGATCGCCCGGAGAGCTTGAGCTGGCTGGTGTATCTGTTTGGAATGGGCCACGCTTCACACTTGGTTACTTGTGCAGTTGCATCCCGGAGGGCTGTCGGCGGAAGAAACCCTGCTTAGGAAGCTTTGCGGCAAGTGCTCTGCGCCAATGTGGTGACCACATATGCCTCCGTGTATCTCGCCAATAGCCTTACATCCATCTTCCACAGGAATACACTTCAATTTCACACCATTGAGTCTTCTTACATGCAGGTATGCCGTCGACAAACCGGTACATACTTGACTGCCGGGCTACTCTTTCCGCTTCTTCTTGCTCTTCGGGAAGTTCTCCTGTCTCGCAGGAAATGGACAATCTGTTGCGCCCATCTTTGGAGCTTGTGGCTCGACAACAAGGACCAAAGGCACATCTGCTGCGGGAACATCAGCTTCCACGGTAAGAACCTGCGGCCCTGCCGGAGTTTGATGTTCCCCGGCAAGCTTGCCGGAGCAAGACTTGTCGGGAGCGTCTGCTTCAACGAAACAAACCATGGGGCTTGTCGGAGCAGCATCGCCTCAAAGATCGTTGGAGTTGATCTTGGGGACCTTCGCAACGACGGCTTCGGGAAGCTCACGGAAAGTAGTCACCAGAGATCAATTTCCTTTTCTTGCTTTGTCCGATTGATGGTGTTACGGTTGCTGAGTCGGCTTGAGCACGAAAATCCCTGGTTCCACAGTGCAACTTAAGTCTGGCGCACTTTGACAGCCGTCGGCAATATCATTACGAGCTCTTGGAACATGTTCCATTTGCAGGCCGTCAAAGTGCTCTTCTAGCTTCCTCACTTCATCAACGTAGGCTTCCAGCAATGGACTATGAGAATCTTTGTTCACTTGGCGGACGACAAGCTGCGAGTCACCCCTGACAATAAGTTTTTTGATCCCAAGGTCCACTGCGATCCTGAGACGGGCAAGCAATCCTTCATACTCTGCAGTATTGTTTGTCGCTTCCTCCTTGGGAAAGTGCATCTGGACTACGTACTTGAGGTGCTCTCCGGTGGGTGCGATAAGCAAGACGCCGCACCGGCGCCTTTGCAGCGAGAAGGCACCATCAAAGTACATCAGCCACTCTTTGCTTGCTTCCTTGACGGAATGCTCGTCTCGGAATCTCTTCATCCGGTGTTGGCGTCCATTACGCTATGAATTCTGCCAACGCTACGCTTTGGATAGTTGATGTGCTTTCAAACTTGAGACCAAAGCTTGACAGCCCAATGCCCACTCAACAATCCCGCCCGTTGCTTACGGATTGTGCAAGATCCTCTTCAGCGGAAAGCGAGTGACAAGCTGTGATCTCATGTGCTTGGAAGTAATGGCGCAGCTTTCTCGAGGCCATGAGGAGGCCGAAAAGCAATTTCGCACACCAGTACCTTGACCTAGCCCCTGCAGGAGGGAACTGACAGAGTAGACTGGGCGCTGCACCATCCTTTTCTCGCATCTGGTCATGCGTCTTCGTGGATTCGCCCTTGTCGGGACCAGAGCTGTCAGTGAAGCCCTCGCTTGTCGCCGGATGTGCTCGCCGTGGTTGCTGGCTCGTCATCCGCCTCCCTCTCTGCTACTAACGCAGCACTAACCACTTGATTGGTTGCCGCTATATATAGCAGCAACTTCTCTTGTGGCTTAGGTGCGACAAGTGTTGGAGTGGAGGACAGGTATCTCTTCAAGTCCTGCAGCGCAGCCTCCGCTTCGAGTCCATTTCATTCGACCTGCCTTTTTCAAAATCTTAAAAAATGGCGGTGGCGCTCGGCAGAGACCTAGAAATAAACCTCTTGAGAGCAGCTACATAACCGGCAAGTCTTCGTACATCCTTGACGCGCTTTGGTGCTTCAATCTGCTCAATGGCCTTGATCTTGTCGGGATTAGCTTCAATCCCTCGTTGACACACGAAGAACCCGAGAAGCTTGCCGGAAGGGACTCCAAACACGCACTTCTCGGGGTTGAGCTTGAGGTTGATCTTGCGCAGATTTGCAAAGGTCTCGCCCAAATCTTGAACCAGAGTTGCTTTGTCCCCGCTTTTGACCACTCTGTCATCCATGTAGGCTTCTACATGTCTGTGCATCTGCGGCTCAAAAGCGTCATGGACTACCTTTGCAAATGTTGAACCAGCATTCTTCAAACCGAAAGGCATCCGTATGAAACAGTATGTGCCACATGGTGTAATGAATGCGGTCTTCTCCTCATCTTCTTCAGCCATGAAGATCTGATGGTATCCTGAGTATGCATCAAGAAATGAAAGCAAATCGCATCCAGCCATGGAGTCAACAATCTGGTCAATGCGCGGCAAGGGAAATGGATCTTTGGGACAAGCTTTATTAACATCCGTGAAGTCAATACAAAGTCTCCATTTTCCATTTGCTTTGCGCACGACTACAGGATTGGCCAACCACGAAGGATGGAGCACTCCTCGACAAGGCCTGCTGCTTCCGGTTCTTGATCTCTTCGGCTATGAATTCTTGGCGCCCACCGCTTGCTTCCTCGACTTTTTGCTTGACGGGCGCGATGAGGACAAAGCGGCGGCGGTGCTCAATCACTTTCACAGGAACACGGGGATGTCGACGGTTGCCATGCAAACACGCCGACATTCGCCCTTGAGAAAGCAACGAGCGCCGCTTTCCTATTTAGAGTCGAGAGAGGCACTGATGGTAAAGGTACCACCAGTGCCGTCCTCCTTGGCGGGCACCTTCTTGGTCTTTGGCGGAGCTACCATCTTCTTGCACTTGCCGGTGGAGCTCGATGGTGCGTCCTCGACGGTAGCGCAGCACTCGAAGAGGTGCGCTTGCGGAGTAAGCATCGAGCCCTTGCCGGACTTGGACTTTGTCTTCTTCCCCGGAGCTTCAGCGGCAAGTGTTTGGCGATCTGTCGCGGCCGCTGCATCCCGTAGATCTTGTCGGCACAGATAAGGGCATCCTTCTTGTCGCCGTGGACGGAGATGACGCTTATCGGGCCTGGCATCTTGAGTAAGTTGTAGGCGTAGTGAGGCTGCCATGAACTTGGCGAGTCTTTGGACGGCCAAGTATCCCATTGTAAGGCAATGGGAAATCGGCAACGTCGAATGTGACCCTCTCGATCCTGAAGTTCAGCTCGCGCCAAATGTTACCGCAACGTAATCTTCCCTTCGCTTGCTCCTTCCCGGATTGATTCCTTGGAAGGTGCCGGTCTCTTCGAGCTCGCTGTCAGGGATTTGAAGCTTCTGGAGCACCGCGGAGGAGATCAGATTCAAGCTGGCCCCGCCGTCAACTAGCATTTTTGTGACCTTGAGGTTGCGGATGGTTGGTGAGACCAACATCGACAAGCACCCGACCGCAGTTATGCAATCAGGGTGATCCTCAATATCAAAAATGATAGGCGTGCTGGACCACTTCAGAGGCTTGCGTGACTCTACGGATGGTTCCGCTGCATTGACCTCCCGCATCCATTGCTTGAGTTGGCGGTGGGAGGTATGCAGGGAAGCACCTCCGTCAACGCAGAGGACCTCTGTGGCTTTCTGAAACTCCTGCTCATCAGCGTCGTCGTCTTCCATATCCTCATCGTCGTGATCATCTTCATCCTTGTCGCGACCGCGGGGAGGTCTGTATCCTTGCCGCTGCTTGGCCTTGCCGCGGCGTCCTCCCCGGCCGGGACGTTTCTTTCTTGCTCCCCGGTACCTTCCCCGGGCCTTCTCCTTGTCGTGCCGCTCGTACTCAGCCCTCTCATTGTTCGACAAGCTGCTCGACCTTCTTGCAGCTCTGGAGGTCGTGGCCCTTGGTGCGGTGGATCTTGCAAGATCGCTTGCGGGCAAATCACCTTGTCGTGGCTGCCACCGGCAGTGGTTGGCGTCGTGCAACCTCCTTGCCGGAGCCACCAGCCTTGGCGTTCTTGTCGCCACCTCCGTTGCCGGACTGCTCAACAGCTAGCACTTCTCTACCTTTCTTCTTCCTGTTGCCTCGCCGCCGGCTCTTCTTTGCCGGGGCGGTCTCCTCACTGTCAGATCCTGCTTCCGCATTCTCTCACAGGAATCTCCTCCCTTCCTCGGTAGCGTGCACACTTGTCGGCCAAGGCGTACAGCTCATCGACGTCCTTGACTTTGTACATCGCCATCTCCTCCTCATCCTGCGGTTCCGCACATTCGATGAAACGCGCTGATCACCCTTGGCGGGGTGGACATCTGGGATGTTGTAGTGCACGGCTAAATCTACGAATAAATTTATGAGGGACTCTCCTTCCTTCCGGGTGAGCAGATGAAGGTCACTCTCTTAGCCATGAGGTTTGTGGCCACCTGTGAAGGCGCCAACAAACCGATGGCACAGATCTGCCCAAGAGGATATGGAGCTGTCCGGCAAGTGCATGAGCCAAGATCGGACGTTGGGCTTGAGCACGGCGGGAAGTAGTTGGCGAGGATCTTGTCGTCCCGTCCTCCCGCAGCCTGCACCGCGATGGTGTAGATCTTTGAGGAACTCCGACGGATGCGTCCTGCCATCATACTTCTCCGCACGTCTGGTTTTAAGTTTTTCCGGCTGGGCCACTGGACTTGCCGCAGCTCACGAGTGAACGCAGGGCAACCTACAGCGTCTGACAAGTCGCCCGGCTCCTCCGGCGCGCATGTCAACAGAAGGCCTAAGCGCTTGTCGGATCGACGTCGCGCTTCTCTCCGAAGCTCGATCAGAGTTCGAGCGACCACATGTTGACGCTCATGAAGAACTTGGCGCTGATCGCGGCGAGCTCGCGGATCCGATGACGCGGTGGAGTCGCTGTCGAGGTGGATCCAGTGAGTCGGCGATCTCGGCCTTCGTGGCGGAGAGTGCATGGTGGTTGCACCTCCGACAGTCTTGTCGCCACCGGCTCGTGCCTTGTCATCTTGCCGCGGCAACGATGGCGTTGGTTGCCGCGGAGCGTCGCCGTTGGCAAAGCCGATGAGGCTCTGGATAGTGGCCCTCCACTCATCGACCTTGTCGGCCGTTGGAGGGTAGTCGAGGAGCAGCTGAGCTCTCACCAGAGCTTCTGCTGGAGTAGTGGGTGGCATTGGCGAACGATGGGAGGAGCGGGATATGCTCGGACTTCTAACTACTTTAGAAGGAGCAGCACCCCGTCCGGGCAGCCGTATCTCACTTGTGCCAGCATGTTGGCGCGCATGCTGGTCTTGAGGGTCTCGATCCAACGAATGTATGGCATTGTGAACGCCATGACGCTGTTGGTCCCGCGTCTCCTGAGATGGGCGCGGGGGATGCGCGGACGCCGAGGTTTTTAGAAGGAAGGATTGAACGGAGTTGTTGAGAAAATCAACAACGAAAAGAATAAGCTTGTTGTGGTCCTATGGTAACATCTCAAGATCATAAGGTGATAACCGGCCACAAACGGAAATAATTGGATAGCTGAGAAGAACAAAGAAATGCAAAACTCCACTTCAAAGGAATACGGAGAATTAATTGCACTTCGAGACGTGAGAAGAAAAGATACTTGAATTTCTCCAACAAAGTCTTGACGAACTCTTGAAGAATGAATTAACTCATGAAGAACCACCATGAAGAACTGGAAGGGGAACCGACGAATGACTTCAAGAGGAAACACCAGTTGAAATCATTGATGAAAGAAAGCAAAGACTTCGCACGAGTTGGATGGATACTCGATTACAGACTCCGGTTCCAAGAAAAAAAAAGGTGGGCGGGTGGGAAAAAGAAAACAACTGAGGATTGAACTTGCGAGAAGAAAGAGGTTGAATCGACTTGACGAGAAAATGCACCGGATGAAAAGAGCTGAGAGCCAATGATCGGAAAACCAACTGCGTGATCCTAAAGAAATTTTTTGAAGGGGAAGAGGAGTAATTCAAAACACCTACGTCAAGATTCCTTACCAGAGCGACGAAGGGGCTGAGGAGTAAAAATAATTCCTACTCTCCGATATAACTACACTCCGAAAAACAGTTTTCTTCTAGACTCAACAACGGCCAAACTACACGATCAATCAAGGGGGCTCCTATGGTCGGTCGAGGCTCTGATACCAACTTGTCACGCCCAATATGCGACCCTATCCAAAAGTAACTCGAAGGTCCCACCAAGGATAGACCCGCATATTGAAACGCTTTTGCAAGGTGGATATCATTACATCAACATTACATAATACATAGGGATACAACCAAGACATACAATGTCACATGAATACAACAATACAACATACAAGATCAACGTCCGACTACGGATGAATCATAAACAGAAACTCAAACAATATGCACCCTGCTAGCCCAGGCTGCCGACCTGGAACCTATCCCCTGATCGAAGAAGAAGCAGAAGAAGAACTCCAAAGTAAGCAAACATCGCTCTCGCGTCATGATCATCGCATAACCTGTACATGCAACTGATGTTGTAGTAATCTGTGAGCCACGAGGACTCAGCAATCCCATTACCATGGGTATCAAGACTAGCAAAGCTTAATGGGAAAGGAAGGGGTAAGGTGGTGAGGTTGCAGCAGCGACTAAGCATATATGGTGGCTAACCAACGCAAATAAGAGCGAGAAGAGAGCAAGCGAACGGTCGTCAAGCTAGCAATGATCAAGAAGTGATCCTGAACTCCTACTTATGTCAGACATAACCCAGAAATCGTGTTCTCCTTCGATCCACCCGAAAAGAGACACTCACGATTCTGCACACGTTTGGTGTATTTTAGAAGAGTTTACTTCAAGTTTACTACAACCGGATATTAAGAAATTCCCATCTGCCACATAACCGTGGGCACGGCTTTCGAAAGTTTGTACCCTGCAGGGGTGTCCCAACTTAGCCCATGATAAGCTCTCGCGATCAACGAAGGATATTCCTTCTCCCTGGGAAGACCCGATCAGTCTCGGAATCCCGGCTACAAGACATTTTGACAGTAATAAAACAAGACCAGCAAAGCCGCCCAATGCACCGACAATCCCGATAGGAGCTGCACATATCTCGTTCTCAGGGCAACACCGGATGAGATATCCTACGAGTAAAACCATACCCCGAGTTTCCCGAGGGGGCCCATGATCTACTCGGTTCGGGCCAACACTTAGACAAGCATTGGGCCGGGGGGGCTAAATAAAGATGACCCTTGGGTTAATTACTCCCAAGGGAACGGTAGGTGGTGGTGAGGCAAAAGGTAAAACCAAGGTTGGGCCTTGCTGGAGGAGTCTTATTCAAAGCGAACTGTCAAGGGGGTCCCATAAATCACCCAACCGCGTTAGGGACGCAAAATCCGGGAACATAACATCGATATGACGGAAACTAGGGCGGCAAGAGTGGAACAAAACATCAGGCATAAGGCCGAGCCTTCCACCCTTTACCAAGTATATAGATGCATTAATAATATAAGAGATATTGTGATATCCCAACATAAACATAATCCAACATGGAGCAATCTTCATCTTCACCTGCAACTAGCAACGCTATAAGAGGGGCTGAGCAAAGCGGTAACATAGCCAAACAACGGTTTGCTAGGAAGGGTGACAAAGGTTAGAGGTTCATGGCAATTTGGGAGGCTTGAGCAGCAAGTGGTAGGTAACGCAGCATAGCGATAAAACGAAGCAACTAGCATAGCAATGATAGTAGTGAGATCCAGGGTAGCGGTCATCTTGCCTGAAATCCCGCAAGGAAGAAGAACGATTCAATGAAGAAGATGAAGCCACGAAGACGAACCAAGCATGGACGAACGAATCCTCACGATCGCAACGAAACGGGAACTATCGAGAAGAAGCACACAACATGGTAAACACACCACACATGAACAAGACATGATGCTCAACCAAGCATGATGCATGACAAGGCTACATGAAGCTACTCAAGGCAAGAGATGATGCATACAAGATCAACACATCAAAGCAATCTTAAATGAGGCCGGAAACAACATATAACAATTCCGGTAAGTCCTCATATGCAAATTTCGAAATTGGTCCAGATCTGAATAAACCTTATGTTCAAGTTGTTAAACAGCAAGTTAAGATGCACCACGATGATCTACACGAAATTCAAGTCAGGTTACATATAAAGTTCATTAGATTCGGAGCTACGGCGTAGAAGATATGAGCAAAACAAGTTAAACATGGCATTGATGCAAAATGCATACAAACCTCAAGCAAACACTCTCAAAACAAGGATGCAACATGATAATATGAAACTACATGCAAAATCACGCAAGTTTCATATAGAGCACACTCAAAAGCGAGCAACGGTTCAACACAAAGTTTAAAGGACAAGCTGTCCAAAATAGCAACTAGGCATATTGCAAGCACCAAAACATTAAGCTACAGCATCTCAACGTGAAAACAAAAGGCATGGGCATGATGTACAGGTAAAGCATGACAAAACATGAACACTGAGCTATCTCCAGAAATCACTAGAACATGCTCAAAATGACATGGCAAGATTGCAAATAATAACAGTTCAGACTTTGCAGAAAATAACATCAGGTTGCAATGTTTAGAGCTATCAAACAACATGCTACAGGAACTTATCATGGCAAACAAAGGCATGTCACGAATCTACTAATTGCATAGAACAGAAGTCCTTTACTGACCATGAGCCAAAAGGGCACAGAAAATATGATGATACCCATGTAAACATGGCAAATGATATGACAAATTCATACATGGCAGGAACAACAATAAGTAGACATGTTGGTGAGCTTGTACCACTCACCACAGAGAATTAAATGGCATGAAAAGGCAACCAAAAGTAATAATACATCTTTATGAAGCTAATCATGATAAGAGAAAGTTCATAGAATGCATGGATCACTAACAACAATCATGGAAACATTGAACTTAATGTTAACAGGCTGACGGCAACATTATTTAGCAACTTTGAGAGCAAGATTACAACAAGTTACAGCAGGCTACAAATGCAACCAGGGGCATGAATAGATAGAGCATGACATGTATAACAAAACATCCTTATTGAACATCTCCAGATTATGCATATAATGACTTGTAGAAGCAGGTTAACATAGCATCATGATATAGCAGATTCAGACATGCAAAACAGCAACAGCAAGTACCCTACTTAACAAGCTTGATGCACTCACTACAGGAATCACCAAAATACATGGATGGAACCACTGTGAATATGGCATGACATAGTTCAAAACACATGTAGGGCTAAAGCTCATAAGATGCACACATCAAATGCAACAAAAATGACAAATCATCAAGTTATAATAGTTTCAGCAGGTTAACATCATATAGCACTCTTGCAACAATGATTCAGGCATCAAGATGGACTGAAATGAACATGATGCAATGGAATGAAGTGAAGAACTCGTCGAGGCGAACAATTAGACATATTACACGCACGAAACGGAGCAGTATGAAGAGAGTTATGTTGCGATGAACATGGCCTGATTATGCAAAATATTCGGGGACTTAAGTACCCCTCCGAAAAACAGATCTAGGGTTCGATGGGACGGTTTCCGAGGTTCCCCTGAAGGTCACCGGAGTCGTGGCCGGGGAAGATGAGGGAGGGCCGGAGAAGATGAGGGAGGGCCGGAGATGGCGGATCTCGCCGGATCCGGCCGGATACCGGCGCGGGAGGGCGGAGGAGGACGGGTGGCCGACCGGCGCGTGGAACGGCAGGCGGCGGCGCGGAGCCACGCCGGAGTATGACGGCGGGCGGCGACCGGCGGTGGCGGCGAGGGCGCCGGAGGACGAGGACGGCGGCGGCGCACGATCGACGGGCGGCGGGCGGACGGAGGCGAGGGCGCCAGCGCCGGAGGGAGACGGCGGCTTGGTCTTGCCTGCCGCTGGGGCCGACTGCGGGCTGCGCGGGCCGCTGCATCAAGCGGGCGCAGGACGCGGGCGTTGACGACGTGGTGGGCGGCGATTGGCTACGGCCGGCGGCGGAGGTGACGTGGCGCGACGCCATTCGTCGGAGTGAGGTGGCGGCGACGGCTGGACATTGTCCGGCGCGGGGACGAAATGTCCAGTGGCGCGATGAGGAGGGAGACTTGGGTTTGTACCGCGATTTTCGGGAGGGGAGCACATATTTATAGGTAGAGGGAGCTAGGAGGCCCCAAATGGAGCACGGTTTCCGCCCACACGATCGTGATCGAACGACCGAGAGCATGGAGGGGTTTTAGATTGGTTTTGGGCCACTTTGGAAGGGGTGTTGGGCTGCACACAAAAGAGGCTTTTACGGTTACCCGGTTAACCGTTGGAGTATCAAACGGACTCCAAATGACACGAAACTTGACAGGCGGTCTACCGGTGCTATACCAAGGCCACTTGGCAAACCTCGGTCCATTCCAAGAACGTTTAACACCCGCGCACAACGAGAGACAAAAGGGGGATGCCGGGGAAGATAGTAGTGCCGGATTGCAAAACGGACAACAGGGAAAATGCTCGGATGCATGAGACGAACACGTATGCAAAAGCAATGCACATGATGACATGATATGAAATGCAGATGATGACATGGAAAAATGCAACACGCAAGCAAATGACATGGCAACGACGGCGAATAACTGACGGACACCAGGCGCATCGAATCTGGGGCGTTAAATGAGAGTCCTAGAAATTTTAGAGAAGTCTTTAATAAACCTCCAATAGAAACGAGCATGACCAAGGAAACTTCTTATACCTTTGATATCTTTAGGACACAACATCTTTTCAATAGCATCCACTTTAGCTTTATCAACTTCAATACCTCTTTCAGTAATTTTATGCCCAAGACAATACCTTCATTAACCATAAAGTGGCATTTCTCCCAATTCAAAACAAGGTTAGTTTCTTCACATCTCTGCAAAATTCGATCAAGGTTGCTTAAGCAATCATCAAAAGAAGTTTCGTAAACAGAAAAATCATCCATGAAAACCTCAACAATCCATCTACTATCAACAATAGGATAAATTATACCTGCCTCCAGAAGCTTTAGTATTTCATTTCTTACCACTTCTTTCATCTTAGGATTTAACCCTCGTTGGTGATCAACAACTGGTTTAGCATCAGGCTCCATATTAATTTTGTGCTGACATAGAGTGGGACTAATGCCCTTAAGGTCATCATGTCGGGGAGGCTGATCGTACCCACGGACACCTATGGGGCCGGCGGACCAGGCCCCTTTGTGGTTTGGAGGGGGGCGGAGATCGCACGAAGAGCGGATCGAGGCGAGGCACATGAGCAGTTTACCCAACTTCGGAGCTCTCCGGAGAGATAAAACTCCTACTTCTGCTTGTTTGATGTATTGTGTTCTTGCTAGGGAGCCGATGCGAGCTACAAAACCTAAGCGTGAGCGTATCTGGTCTCTAGTGAGTCGAATGAACCGAAACTCCGAACCTCCTCTACGCTATGCATGGGCCTCCTTTTATATGCTCAAGGGTTCTCCGACAGTGGCAACACAGGCGAGGGTACAAATGTAAAAACAGGAGTTGGTACACCTACTTGAACAGTGTACGATGCAAAATACCTAACTCGACGGCAAGGGAAAAAAGCAATAAATGCCCGTCGTTGTCGCCCAAACAAAGGCAACAGAGACCGTCAGTGCGCCACCGCCCGCCACGATGGCAAGCTTGTCGGCGCCGCTTATCGCTGCTCTCTCCGCTGGCACAGCCTCTCGACACGCCGCATGGAACGGTCCCATGGCGACACGTCGCTGGATGAGCTGGAGCGGAGATGGAGAGAGGTTGCTTGCCGCGGCAAGCGCCTTGCCTTGCCGAATCCTTGTCGCGTCCGGAGGCTTGTCGCGCTCGAGCCTTCCCGGCGAGCTCCTCTTGCCGGGCCTTGTCTTCGCATGCCTTGAGTGGCCTTCCCGACAAGCTCCTCTTGCCGGGCCTTGTCTTCTTAATCAAATACTTTGTTCTTGGATGGCTCCAAAGGAACCACGGAGGATCTTGGCGGTGTGAGGCAAACCTCGCTGGGTGCTACAACTGTCCGTGCATCAGCACGGGATACTAGGGTACCCTACTCTAGTACCCCGACAGAGCCCCGGCTCGGGCAGACACGGTGCCGAAGCTGTCGGGCCAGGCCCAAAACAAAGGCATCGGCACACGCGGCCTCGACCACGCCGCAACTTCGCCCGGACCCACCACGATCCCCACTAACGGCACGCACCGGACGTGGCGTCAGGCGAGATCGTGGGCGTGGTCGTGGGGGTTTCTTTATTAGGAAAAGCGGAACACCCGCCCCCTCCCCCTCTTTATAAGCGGAGGAAACAGGGGCAGGCCGTTCACTCCGCCATCGCTGTCTTGTCAAGAAAACCACCGCCGCTCCCCCCTTCTTCTCCGGTGCGAAGAGAGCAGCGCCCCGCCCCCCTTTCGCCACAAGCGCGCTCACCGCCGTCGGCCTCCTCCGCCGCCCTCGCCATGGCTCCGAAAGCCGACAAGGAGAAGGGCGTCAAGTCGGCCAAGCGGCGGCTCATGGCGTATGCGCAAGAGCGGGCCATCTCCCCAGCTAGGCGCAAGGGAGCTGCGGGATGTCTTCTACCACTTTTGGTCGACGGAGACGCGTGCGCATCCGCGCACGAAGGTACTCCCCGCCTCCGCCTCCGATTTGGCCCCAACTGGGTACCCCTTTTTCGCCCTTTTCTTCTATTGCGGCCTTTGCCCGCCCTTTTCCGAGTTCTTCTGCGACATCATGAACACATTTGGCCTCTGTCTCCTTGATTTCACCCCCAACGCCGTCTTGACCATGGCAGTTTTCGCGCATCTTTGCGAAAACTTTGTCGGAGTCCACCCAAACATGGCACTCTTCCGCCACTTCTTCGTGCCCCGCGTCGAGAGAGGAGAGCCGCTTGCCGGAGGGATAGCTTGGGTCTCCAGGATCAGCAAGAAAGAAGCGTATCTGGAAGGAGAGTTCCGCAACAAGTGGGAGGAGTGGAGAGCCAATTGGTGTTGGGTCGTAGAGGAGAACCTGCAGCCCTTCACTGCCGTGCGCCAAAACCCAATAGTGCGCGGCAGAGATTGGAGTAACTTGGCGCCGGAGGATGTGAAGTTGAAGATAGCTGCGACCCGGATTTTGCGCCTCAGGCTTGCCGGGTTAACCGTGGGCGCAGTTGGCGCAGACTTCCTTCGCCGCCGCATCGCTCCCTTGCAGGAGAGGAGGAGGCCTGCTTGGGAGTTCCAAAATGCGGCAGACATCATGAGGCTGCGCTCGGGCCTGAACTGGAACTTCACCATCTTGGAGTTGGACGCGATGATGTTAGAGCTGTTCAAGAACGACCCCGATCACCCTGAGTGGTTTAGGTTGCCGAGGGGGGTCGTACCATTGTGCAACAACTCAGCGCTCGACCGCATCCAGCGCCATGATGCCGTTAGCGATTCCCATGGGATCATTCCAACTGGCAGGAGCCCCCGACGAGGTCGTCGCGGCAGTTCTTCGACGACTTAGAAGAAGTGCCGATCCGCTCCGACGAGCGTAAAAAGGCTCACCCGCGACACCACCGACGAGGAGATGGCGCGATTGCCACCTGGGTGGAGGAGGCGGCAGCGGCCGCTACCGGAGCCTTCGGTATACCGTGGAGGAGGCGGACGCTGCGAAGGCGGCAAGCCTTGCCGAGCGAGGGAGGTCGTCGGCGCAGGACGAGCTTGTCGAGCCCGAGGCCGGGTCGAGTGGACCCGCCGAGGGCGCTTTTCTCCACCTCCCAAATGACTTGCCGCTGAGCTCCCTGCTCCGCTGAAGAGGCGTCTCCGCAAGGCCGGAGACGAGTCGGGCGGCAGATCGCCCACAAAGAAGCAGCGCCAAGACGACGCAGCCCACCGCGGCAAGCGAGGTTGCAGCGGGAGCGCCCTACACTGCTGTGACAATCGGGCGGGATCTTCTCAGGCCACCGCTGACGCCTCCAAGCGGCCAAGAGCCCACTCCCGCCTCGTCGCACCGGAGGCGAGCCGGAGTTTGACTTCTCCGCGCTCAGCTCCGAGGAGGAAGGCGAAGAGTAAGCTCTTGAGATTTGTGCTTGTATTTCTTCAACTTTATTGCTTCATCTTGAATCTAATTTGCTTCGTTCGACTCTTTCCTTTTCGTGACGCTGGCCCGGAGAGCGTCGAAGAGGGCCAAGATCCCGACGATCGTCGTTGAGGACGATTCTCCGTGGCAACAGGGACGCGTCCGAGACCCCTTGCCGGACCTGCAACCCTTCCTCGAGCAGCCCCCAAAGACAGCCCCTGCAGAGTAAGTGTGCAGTTTTCTCCTTACTATTAGGTGCGCAAGGGTGCCCTTTCTTCGTTGATACCGACTGTTTGCTTGTGTAGGAGCGAGCAGCCTCATCAGAGGGCTCGGAAGCCGCCCGAAATCCTGTCTCACGCCACTACGCCGCCAAGGGAGGAATCTCCGGCAAGGCAGCCCTCCAGACAAGGGAGGCTACTCCGCAAGGGAGGCTACCCGGCAAGGGACAGCGCCATGACCCTCCGGTGGTCGAGGCCATGGCTGCAGATCCCGTTGCAGGTAATTTCCTTACGAAAATTTTCCTTGGGCTTGCTTTCTTTTGTTTCTCTTTTGAACATTCGCTGATCGCTCTTTCTTCGTCGACGCAGAGCCGATGGAGGTCGAGGCCGCCGGGCGAGGAGGAAGCGCTGGCAACACCGACGAGGCCGCCGCCGAGGAAGAAGAGGCCGTTGCTGTGGAAGAAGAGGCCGCCGACGAGCCTGCTGGCAAGAAGGCCACCGAGGCTGCCGACGCAGAAGCCGGGCGAGGGGTCGGGCGATCGACCGACGGCCCTGAGGCCGCAGGAGCGCCAGCGCTACATCGACAAATGACTCCCGCCATCGTCAAGGCCAGTTCGAGGAGCCCTAGCAGGGCGCCTACCTGAAGGCCGGCGAGGGTGTCTTCATCAAACTCCCCTGGGAACCGAGCTCTAGGGCGCCGGTCGAGGGAGAGACCTTCGACGGCGAGCTACTCGCCTCTGCTGGGCGGACGCTGGTGGACGCGCCAAGCAGCAGTGGCGAAGTCGAGGAGGAGCAGTTGCCGAAGAAGCTGTTGTTGCTCTACCGCGCCGCAGGCCAAGTTGGAGTCCCGGGAAGCACTTGTCGCGAGGGCAGGAGCGGACATGGAGAAGCGCCTGAAAAGCTCGAGCGCCAACCAAGAAGCTCTTCGCGACGAAAGCGTAAGCTGGGGCAACTTGCAGAAGAGCGTACGGCCTTCATCCTTGAGAAGGCCGCAGCTGAGGAGGACCAGCGGCTGGCTGCCGAGAAGCTCTCCGCGCAGGAAAGCGAGCTGGCGCAGGAGAAGGTCAACCTGGACAGCCACGAAGAAGACCTTGCCGCGAGCGAGTCACTTGGCGGGGCGCTTAAGGAAGCGAAGGATGCTGCCGCAGCCACCGAGGCCGCCAAGGAAGAGTTGAAGGCGAAGGTGGCACAGCTGGAGGCCAGCCTCAAGAAGAGCGGTGAAGAGCTTGCCACGCTCAAGCGTGAACGCGAGAAGGACGCCTACACTCTTGGCGAGCTGCAGAGTCGTCTCGCTGATAGGGGCAAGGAGCTCGACGCCTCCGAGGATTCCAAGGCGGATCTTGAGCTGAAGCTGACCACTCTGACGAAGACGTTGGATGGCGCCAGAGAGCGGGAGGTGGGCTTGTTGGAGGCGATCAAGGCCAAGGAGGAGCTGCTAGCGAATGCTGCCTCCACCCAGAGCACCTTAAGGGAGAGCGTGGAGCACCGGATCAAGGTCTTGTGGACACCACTGCTGACATCCACAACGAGCTGATGGAGCTGGGGATGGCGGACCTTGCATACTCCTCCGACGAGCATCTCCAACCCAGCGCCAAACGCAGTTTATTCTTCAAAGGCGTAGTGACGGGTCTCCAGCGACTCCGGAAGAGATCCCAAAGCGGCTGGCCGAGGAATCACGCCAGATCCGTGCAGGAGCCCTCGAGAAGGTGTTGATAAAGGTGGCCTTCCGCAATCCGGGCCTCAACCTTAACGGCGCCCTCGCATCCTTGCCGCCAGATGCCAACGTGGAGGAGCTCAAAGCCCGTGTCGCACCCATTGTGGACAAGGTGAACAAGATCAAGCGGATTGATGGCGACCCCGTAGACTAGGCCGCCAATTTTATCTCTCCCTTGTCGCTGTCGATCATGTTTAGAACACTTTGTTAGATCAGCGACAAGTTATTTTGTAATATACTCTATCTTAGGCGATCAATGCAACGTTATTTCCTCTACTTGATTCCTTCCTTTATGCGTTTACGCCTTACGGCGTTTGGGGGACTTGTCGGTGCGGGCACTTTTGTCAGCGAGCGCCGAGTGTGGAACATCAAGAACTGGCCGGGCAGTGCCGCCTCCGACAAGCAACCTTGTCGCGACTAGCTGCAGCTCACTTAAGTTGTTGAGAGGACTCAAACAAAGTAAGGCGCCGACTAGCTCGCGAAGTTGGTTCCTCCGGGCACAGTGTTTTCCATACAAAGTACTATCGCTCGAGGAAGATAACTAAAAAATTTAAAAATTGATTGCTCAGACTTTGGCAACTTAGCTATTCTGTCTCTTGCTTCCCGATGAGGCGAAACTTCCTCGAGCGGTGCCTGGTCCATAGTATTATCGTCCTCTCCTTCCCCCGTGGTTAACTTGTGCGCGAGGGAGCCTTCCTTTCTTTGAGAAAAGAGAAAGAGGAGGAAATAAAGTTATGGAGCCTAGCGGCTCGATTTTTGCTTACCGGGTGCGGTTTCTGCACAAAGTGTTAGCCAAAACATGCAATAAAATGATGAAAGCATGAATTTGACAAGTTGTGCGCAACACATGAGCTTTACTGATGCACGGGGTGTGCGCCCAGCTTTGCACAAAGGATTACATGCAACAGCGGCAAGACTTGTACAAAAGGTGGTTGCCGGAACGGGTTCCGCAACCGCCTCTATGGGTAAAACTTGCGAAGATGCTCAATGTTCCAGGAGTTGCTCACCGGATGCCATCTTTGGTCTCAAGGCGGACAGCGCCAGCCTAGTGACTCGCTTCACCGATAAGGGCCTTCCCACTTCAAGGCCAACTTGTTTGAATTCTTGGCGGTCTGAACGCTACCAAGAACAAGGTCGCCTTCCTCGAGACTTCGGCACTAACTCTGCGGCTATGGTAGCGACGCAAAGCTTGTCGGTAGCGAGCAGCTCGCAACAATGCCTCGAAGGCGATCTTCCTCAAGGAGCAGCGCGTCATCTTGTCGCAGCTGCTCTTGCTCAAGCTCATCATAAGCGAGCACTTGAGGCGATCCAGATACGAGTTCCGTGGGGAGAACTGCCTCGCTTCCATAGACTAGAGCAAAGGTGTCCGGCGGTGGCTCGATTTGGCGTCGTCTGATCGACCAAAAGAACCACCGGCAGCTCCTCAATCCAGCTTTCTTCCGCACTTGTGCAGCCCGTCGAAAGTTACGGTCTTGAGCCCGCGCAGAAGACTTCAAAGATTTGCCCTCTCTGCTTGACCGTTGCTTCTCGGGTGAGCAACGGAAGCAAATCAGACCTTGGCGCCAAGATCTTGGATGTGCTGCATGAAGGTGCGACTCGTAAATTGTGTGCCGTTGTCGGTGATGATCCTGTTAGGGATTCCGAAATGGCAAACAATCGACCTGAAGAAGTTGATCACGATCGTGCTGTCACCTTCCTCATCGCTTCCACTTCCGCCACTTTGTGAACTTGTCGATGGCGGCATACAAGTACTCAAAGCCCCGACAGCTCGGGGAAGGGGCCGAGGATGTCGAGCCCTGCATCAAAAATGGCCGTGATAAAGGGATCGCCCGGAGAGCTTGAGCTGGCTGGTGTATCTGTTTGGAATGGAACTGGCACGCTTCACACTTGGTTACTTGTGCAGTTGCATCCTGGAGGGCTGTCGGCCAGAAGAAACCCTGCCGGAAAGCTTTGCCGGCAAGTGCTCTTGCGCCAATGTGGTGACCACATATGCCTCCGTGTATGTCTGCCAACAGCTTCTGTCCATCTTCCTTGGGAATACACTTCAATTTCACACCGTTGAGTCTTCTTCGCATAAAGATGTCTGTCGACAAACTGGTACATACTTGACTGCCGGGCTACTCTTTCCGCTTCTTCTTGCTCTTCGGGAAGTTCTCCTGTCTAAAGGAAATGGACAATCTGCTGCGCCCATGCTGGAGCTTTTGGCTCAACAACAAGGACCAAAGGCACATTCGCCGCGGAACATCAGCTTCCACGGTAAGAACTCGCGGCCTGCCGGAGCTTGATGTTCCCGGCACGCTGGCCGGAGCAAGACTTGTCGGGAGCGTCTGCTTCAACGAACCACCCCCTGGGGCTGGTCGGAGCAGACTGCCCCTCAGCGTTGTTGGTGTTGATCTTGGGGACCTTCGCAACGACGGCTTCGGGAAGCTCTGCCGGAAAGTAGTCACCAGAGATCAATTTCCTTTTCTTGCTTTGTCCAGTTGATGGTGTTACGGTTGGCTGAGTCAGCTTGAGCACGAAAATCCCTGGTTCCATTGTGCAACTTAAGTGCGGCGCACTTTGACAGCCGTCAAGAATATCATTCTGAGCTCTTGGAACATGTTCCATTTGCAGGTCGTCAAAGTGCTCTTCTAGCTTCCTCACTTCATCAACGTAGGCTTCCATCAATGGATTCTGGTAATCTTTGTTCACTTGGCGGACGACAAGTTGCAAGTCACCCCTGACAATAAGCTTTTTGATCCCAAGGTCCACTGCGATCCTGAGACCGGCAAGCAAACCTTCATACTCTACAATATTGTTTGTCGCTTGCTCCTTGGGAAAGTGCATCCGGACTACGTGATTTGAGGTGCTCACCGGTGGGTGCGATAAGCAAGACGCCGCACCGGCGCCTTTGCAGCGTAGAAGGCACCATCAAAGTACATCAGCCACTCTTTGCTTGCTTCCTTGACGGGAATGCTCGTCTCCTAATCTCTTCATCCGGTGTTGGCGTCCATTCGCTATGAATTTCGCCAACGCCTCGCTTTTGGATAGTTGATGTGCTTTCAAACTTGAGACCAAAGCTTGACAGTTCCAATGCCCACTCAACAATCCCGCCTGCTGCTTCCGGATTGTGCAGTATCCTCTTCAATGAAAGCGGTGACAACTGTGATCTCATGTGCTTGGAAGTAATGGCGCAGCTTTCTCGAGGCCATGAGGAGGCCGAAAAGCAATTTCTCGCACACCGTAGTACCTTGACCTAGCCCCCTGCAGGAGGGAACTGACAAAGTAGACTGGGCGCTGCACCATCCTTTTCTGCATCTAGTCATGCGTCTTCGTGGATTTGCCCTTGTCGGGACCAGAGTCTGTCAGCGAAGCCCCCTGCTTGTTGCTGGATGTGCTCGCCGTGGTTGCTGGCTCGTCATCCGCCTCCCTCTCCGCTACTAACGCAGCACTAACCACTTGATTGGTTGCCGCTATATATAGCAGCAACTTCTCTTGTGGCTTAGGTGCGACAAGTGTTGGAGTGGAGGACAGGTATCTCTTCAAGTCCTGCAGCGCAGCCTCCGCTTCGGAAGTCCATTTCATTGGACCTGCCTTTTTCAAAATCTTGAAAAACGGCAGGCGCCAACAGAACCTAGAAATAAACCTGCCGAGAGCAGCCACGCAACCGCAAGTCTTCGTGACATCCTTGACGCCGCTTTGGTGCTTCAATCTGCTCAATGGCCTTGATCTTGTCGGGATTAGCTTCAATCCCTCGTTGACACACGAAGAACCCGAGAAGCTTGCGGAAGGGACTCCAAACACGCACTTCTCGGGTTGAGCTTGAGGTTGATCTTGGCGCAGATTTGCAAAGGTCTCGGCCCAAATTTTGAACCAGAGTTGCTTTGTCCCTCGCTTTTGACCACTATGTCATCCATGTAGGCTTCTACATTTCTGTGCATCTGCGGCTCAAAAGCGCCATGGACTACCCTTGCAAATGTTGAACCAGCATTCTTCAAACCGAAAGGCATCCGTATGAAACAAAGATGTGCCACATGGTGTAATGAATGCGGTCTTCTCCTCATCTTCTTCAGCCATGAAGATCTGATGGTATCACGAGTATGCATCAAGAAACGAAAGCAAATCACATCCAGCCATGGAGTCAACAATCTGGTCAATGCGCCGGAAAGGGAAATGGATCTTTGGGACAAGCTTTATTAACATCCGTGAAGTCAATACAAAGTCTCCATTTTCCATTTGCTTTATGCGACGACTATAGGATTGGCCAACCACGTAGGATGGAGCACTCCTCCGACAAGGCCCGCTGCTTCGGTTCTTGATCTCTTCGGCTATGAATTCTTGGCGCCCACCGCTTGCTTCGACTTTTTGCTTGACGGGCCGCGCAAGATGAGGACAAACGGCCAGCGGTGCTCAATCACTTTCACAGGAACACTGGGATGTCAGACGGTTGCCATGCAAACACGTCGACATTCGCCCGCAGGAAAGCAACGAGCGCGCTTTCCTATTTAGGGTCGAGAGAGGCACTGATGGTAAAGGTACCACCAGTGCCGTCCTCCTTGGCCGGCACCTTCTTGGTCTTTGGCGGAGCTACCATCTTCTTGCACTTGCCGGTGGAGCTCGATGGTGCGTCCTCGACGGTAGCGCAGCACTCCGAAGAGGTGCGCTTGCCGGAGTAAGCATCAGAGCTCTTGCCGGACTTGGACTTTGTCTTCTTCCCCCCGGGAGCTTCAGCGGCAAGTGTTTGGCGATCTGTCGCGGCTGCTGCATCCCGGTAGATCTTGTCGGCACAGATAAGGGCATCCTTCTTGTCGCCGTGGACAGAGATGACGCTTATCGGGCCTGGCATCTTGAGTAAGTTGTAGGCGTAGTGAGAGGCTGCCATGAACTTGGCGAGTGATGGACGGCCAAGTATCCCATTGTAAGGCAATGGGAAATCGGCAACGTCGAATGTGACCCTCTCAGTCCTGAAGTTCAGCTCGCTGCCAAATGTGACCGGCAACGTAATCTTCCCCTTCGGCTTGCTCCTTCCCGGATTGATTCCTTAGAAGGTTCCGGTCTCTTCGAGCTCGCTGTCAGGATTTGAAGCTTCGGAGCACCGCGGAGGAGATCAGATTCAAGCCGCCCCGCCATTAACTAGCATTTTGTGACCTTGAGGTTGCGGATGGTTGGTGAGACCAACATCGACAAGCACCCGACCGCGGTTATGCGATCGTGGGTGATCCTCAATATCAAAAATGATAGGCGTCTTGGACCACTTCAGAGGCTTGCGTGACTCTACGGATGGTTCCGCTGCATTGACCTCCCGCATCCATTGCTTGAGTTGGCGGTGGGAGGTATGCAGGAAGCAGCCCCGCCAACGCAGAGGACCTCTGTGGCTTTCTCAAACTCCTGCTCATCAGCGTCGCCGCCTTCCATATCCTCGTCGTCGTCATCATCTTCATCCTTGTCGCGCCGCTGAGGTCTGTCTCCTTGCCGTTGATTGGCCTTGCCGCTGGCGTCCTCCCCGCCGACGCGTTTCTTGCTTGCTCCCCCAGCACCTTCCTGGGCCTTCTCCTTGTCGCGCCGCTCGTACTCAGCCCTCTGCTGTTCGACAAGCTGCTCGACCTTCTTGCAGCTCTGGAGGTCGTGGCCCTTGGTGCAGTGGATCTTGCAGTACTGCTTGCCGGAGCTGTCCTGCTTGTCGGCGGCTGCCACCGACTGGTGGTTGGCGTCAGCGGCAACCTCCTTGCCGGAGCCACCAGCCTTGGCGTTCTTGTCACCACCTCCGTTGCCGGACTTCTCAACAGCTAGCACTTCTCTACCTTTCTTCTTCCTGTTGCCTCGCCATCGGCTCTTCTTTGCCGGGACGGTCTCCTCACCGCCGATCCTGCTTGCATTCTCTCACAGGAATCTCCTCCTTCCTCGGTAGCGTGCACACTTGTCGCCCAAGGCGTACAGCTCATCGACGTCCTTGACTTTGCACATCACCATCTCCTCCCTCATCCCGCGGTTCCGCACATTCTCGATGAAACGCTACCGATCACCACGGCAGGTGGCCATCCGGGATGTTGTAGTGCACACGGCTGAATCTCTCAATAAATTTGGCGCAGGACTCTCCTTCCTTCGGGCGGCAGATGAAGGTCACTCTTCTGGCCATGAGGTTTGTGGCCACCGTGAAGGCGCCAACAAACCGATGGCACAGATCCGCCCAACAGGATATGGAGCTGTCCGGCAAGTGCATGAGCCAAGATCTCGACGTTGGGCTTAAGCACGAGCGGAATTAGTTGGCGAGTATCTTGTCGTCCCGTCCTCCCGCAGCTCGCACCGCGATGGTGTAGATGCCGAGGAACTCCGACGGATGCGCCCCGCCATCATACTTCTCCGCACGTCTGGTTTGAAGTTTTTCCGGCTGGGCCCTTTGGACTTGCCGCAGCTCACGTAAAGTGAACGCAGGGCAACCTACCGCAGACAACAAGTCGCCTGCTCCTCCGGCGCGCTGCATGTCAACAGAAGGCCCAGCGCGCTTGTCGGATCGACGTCGCGCTTCTCTCCGCGCCGATGCGAAGTTCGAAAGCGCCCTCTTGTTGTCGCCATGAAGAACTTGGCGCTGATCGCGCGAGCTCGCTGGATCCGGCGACCCGTGGAGTCGCCGAGGTGGATCCGTGAGTCGGCGATCTTGGCCTTCGTGGCGGAGAGTGCATGGTGGTCGCACCTCCGTCGATCCTGCCGCCATCGCTCGTGCCTTGTCGTCTTGCCGCTGCAACGATGGCGCGGTTGCCGTTGCGTCGCTGCTGGCAAAGCCGATGAGGCTCGATAGTGGCCTCCACTCGTCGACCTTGTCGGCAGTTCGAGGGTAGTCGAGGAGCAGCTGAGCTCTCGCCAGAGCTTCTGCTGGAGTAGTGGGTGGCATTGGCGAACGATGCGAGGAGCGGGATATGCTCGGACTTCTAACTACGTTAGAAGGAGCAGCACCCGTCCGCAAATCAGAGTATCTCACTTGTGCCAGCATGTTGGCGCGCATGCTGGTCTTGAGGGTCTCGATCCAACGAACGTATGGCATTGTGAACACCATGACGCTGTTGGTCCCGCATCTCCTGAGATGGGCGCGGGGGATGCGTGGACGCCGAGGTTTTTAGAAGGAAGGATTGAACGGAGTTGTTGAGAAAATCAACAACGAAAAGAATAAGCTTGTTGTGGTCCTATGGTAACATCTCAAGATCATAAGGTGATAACCGGCCAGAAACGGAAATAATTGGATAGCTGAGAAGAACAAAGAAATGCAAAACTCCACTTCAAAGGAATACGGAGAATTAATTGCACTTCGAGACGTGAGAAGAAAAGATACTTGAATTTCTCCAACAAAGTCTTGACGAACTCTTGAAGAATGAATTAACTCATGAAGAACCACCATGAAGAACTGGAAGGGGAACCGATTTAATGACTTCAAGAGGAAACACCAGTTGAAATCATTGATGAAAGAAAGCAAAGACTTCGCGAGTTGGATGGATACTCGATTCATGCATCTCGGTTCCAAGAAAAAAAAAGGTGGGCGGGTGGGAAAAAGAAAACAACTGAGGATTGAACTTGCGAGAAGAAAGAGGTTGAATCGATTTGACGAGAAAACGCACCGGATGAAAAGAGCTGAGAGCCAATGATCGGAAAACCAACTGCGTGATCCTAAAGAAAATTTTTGAAGGGGAAGAGGAGTAATTCAAAACACCTACGTCAAGATTTCTTACCAGAGCGACGAAGGGGCTGAGGAGTAAAAAGAATTCCTACTCTCCGATATAACTACACTCCGAAAAACAGTTTTCTTCTAGACTCAACAACGGCCAAACTACACGATCAATCAAGGGGCTCCTATGGTCGGTCGAGGCTCTGATACCAACTTGTCACGCCCAATATGCGACCCTATCCAAAAGTAACTCGAAGGTCCCACCAAGGATAGACCCGCATATTGAAACGCTTTTGCAAGGTGGATATCATTACATCAACATTATATAATACATAGGGATACAACCAAGACATACAATGTCACATGAATACAACAATACAACATACAAGATCAACGTCCGACTACGGATGAATCATAAATGTAAACTCAAACAATATCCACCTCGCTAGCCTGTGCCGACACGGAACCTATCCCCGATCAAGAAGAAGCAGAAGAAGAACTCCAAAGTAAGCAAACATCGCTCTCGGCGTCATGATCATCGTGATAACCTGTACATGCAATCGATGTTGTAGTAATCAGTGAGCCACGAGGACTCAAAGAATCCCATTACCATGGGTATCAAGACTAGCAAAGCTTAATGGGAAAGGAAGGGGTAAGGTGGTGAGGTTGCAGCAGCGACTAAGCATATATGGTGGCTAACCAACGCAAATAAGAGCGAGAAGAGAGCAAGCGGAACGGGCGTGAAGCTAGCAATGATCAAGAATTGATCCTGAACTCCTACTTACGTCAAACATAACCCAGAAACTGTGTTCTCCTTTCGATCCACCCCGAAAAGAGACACCCACGGTTACGCACACGGTTGGTGTATTTTAGAAGAGTTTACTTCAAGTTTACTACAACCGGATATTAACAAATTCCCATCTGCCACATAACCGTGGGCACGGCTTTCGAAAGTTTATACCCTGCAGGGGTGTCCCAACTTAACCCATGATAAGCTCTCGCGATCAACGAAGGATATTCCTTCTCCCCGGGAAGACCCGATCAGTCTCGGAATCCCGGCTACAAGACATTTCGACAGCAATAAAACAAGACCAGCAAAGCCGCCCGATGCAATCGACAATCCCGATAGGAGCTGCACATATCTCGCTCGCAGGGCAACACCGGATGAGATATCCTACGAGTAAAACCAGACCGAAGTTTCCCGAGGGGCCCATGATCTACTCGGTTTGGGCCAACACTTAGACAAGCATTGGCCCGGGGGGGGGGGGGGGGTAAAAAAAGTTGACCCTTGGGTTAATTACACCCAAGGGAAAGGTAGGTGGTGGTGAGGCAAAAGGTAAAACCAAGGTTGGGCCTTGCTGGAGGAGTCTTATTCAAAGCGAACTGTCAAGGGGGTCCCATAAATCACCCAACCGCGTTAGGGACGCAAAATCCGGGAACATAACACCGATATGACGGAAACTAGGGCGGCAAGAGTGGAACAAAACATCAGGCATAAGGCCGAGCCTTCCACCCTTTACCAAGTATATAGATGCATTAATAATATAAGAGATATTGTGATATCCCAACATAAACATAATCCAACATGGAGCAATCTTCATCTTCACCTGCAACTAGCAACGCTATAAGAGGGGCTGAGCAAAGCGGTAACATAGCCAAACAACGGTTTGCTAGGAAGGGTGACAAAGGTTAGAGGTTCATGGCAATTTGGGAGGCTTGAGCAGCAAGTGGTAGGTAACGCAGCATAGCGATAGAACGAAGCAACTAGCATAGCAATGATAGTAGTGAGATCCAGGGTAGCGGTCATCTTGCCTGAAATCTCGCAAGGAAGAAGAACGATTCAATGAAGAAGATGAAGCCACGAAGACGAACCAAGCGTGGACGAACGAATCCTCACGATCGCAACGAAACGGGAACTATCGAGAAGAAGCACACAACATGGTAAACACACCACACATGAACAAGACATGATGCTCAACCAAGCATGATGCATGACAAGGCTACATGAAGCTACTCATGGCAAGAGATGATGCATACAAGAGCAACACATCAAAGCAAGCTTAAATGAGGCCGGAAACAACATATAACAATTCCGGTAAGTCCTCATATGCAAATTTCGAAATTGGTCCAGATCTGAATAAACCTTATGTTCAAGTTGTTAAACAGCAAGTTAAGATGCACCACGATGATCTACACGAAATTCAAGTCAGGTTACATATAAAGTTCATTAGATTCGGAGCTACGGCCTAGAAGATATGACCAAAACAAGTTAAACATGGCATTGATGCAAAATGCATACAAACCTCAAGCAAACACTCTCAAAACAAGGATGCAACATGATAATATGAAACTACATGCAAAATCACGCAAGTTTCATATAGAGCACACTCAAAACGGAGCAACGGTTCAACACACTATACAAGTTTAAAGGACAAGCTGTCCAAAACAGCAACTAGGCATATTGCAAGCACCAAAACATTAAGCTACAACATCTCAACGTGAAAACAAAAGGCATGGGCATGATGTACAGGTAAAGAATGACAAAACATGAACACTGAGCTATCTCCAGAAATCAATCTAACATGCTCAAAATGACATGGCAAGATTGCAAATAATAACAGTTCAGACTTTGCAGAAAATAACATCAGGTTGCAATGTTTAGAGCTATCAAACAACGTGCTACAGGAACTTATCATGGCAAACAAAGCCATGGCATGAATCTACTAATTGCATAGAATAGAAGTCCTTTACTGACCATGAGCCAAAAGGGCCCAGAAAATATGATGACACCCATGTAAACATGGCAAATGATATGACAAATTCATACATGGCAGAAACAACAATAAGTAGACATGTTGGTGAGCTTGTACCACTCACCACAAAAATTTAAATGGCATGAAAAGGCAACCAAAAGTAATAATACATCTTTATGAAGCTAAGCATGATAAGAGCAAGTTCATAGAGTGCATGGATCACTAACAACAATCATGGAAACATTGAACTTAATGTTAACAGGCTGACGGCAACATTATTTAGCAACTTTGAGAGCAAGATTACAACAAGTTACAGCAGGCTACAAATGCAACCAGGGGCATGAATGGATAGAGCATGACATGTATAACAAAACATCCTTAGTGAGCATCTCCAGATTATGCATATAATGACTTGTAGAAGCAGGTTAACATAGCATCATGATATAGCAGATTCAGACATGCAAAACAGCAACAACAAGTACCCTACTTGACAAGCTTGATGCACTCACTACAGGAATCACCAAAATACATGGATGGAACCACTGTGAATATGGCATGACATAGTTCAAAACACATGTAGGGCTAAAGCTCATAAGATGCACACATCAAATGCAACAAAAATGACAAATCATCAAGTTATAATATTTTCAGCAGGTTAACATCATATAGCACTCTTGCAACGATGATTCAGGAATCAAGCTGGACTGAAATGAACATGATGCAATGGAATGAAGTGAAGAACTCGTCGAGGCGAACAATCATACATATTACACGCACGAAACGGAGCAGTATGCAGAGAGTTATGTTGCGATGAACATGGCCTGATTATGCAAAATATTCGGGGACTTAAGTACCCCTCCGAAAAACAGATCTAGGGTTCGATGGCACGGTTTCCGAGGTTCCCCTGAAGGTCACCGGAGTCGTGGCCGGGGAAGATGAGGGAGGGCCGGAGATGGCGGATCTCGCCGGATCCGGCCGGATCCCGGCGCAGGAGGGCGGAGGAGGACGGGTGGCCGACCGCTGCGGAACGGCAGCGGCGGCTGGAGCCGCCGAGTAGGACGGCGGGCGGCGCATCGGGTGGCGGAGAGGCGCCGGAGGACGAGGACGGCGGCGGCGCACGCATCGACGGCGGCGGGCGGACGGAGGCGAGGCGCCTGGCGCCGGAGGGAGACGGGGCGACCAGTCTCGCCGTCATGGGACGACCGTGGGCCGGGCCTGGCGGTGGGAGCGGGGCGCAGGGACGCGGCGTTGACGACGTGGCGGGCGGCGATTGGCTACGGCCGGCGGCGGAGGTGACGTGGCGCGACGCCATTCGTCGGAGTGAGGTGGCGGCGACGGCTGGACATTGTCCGGCGCGGGGACGAAATGTCCGGTGGCGCGATGAGGAGGGAGACTAGGGTTTGTACCGCGATTTTCGGGAGGGGAGCACATATTTATAGGTAGAGGGAGCTAGGAGGCCCCAAATGGAGCACGGTTTCCGCCCACACGATCGTGATCGAACGACCGAGAGCATGGAGGGGTTTTAGATGGGTTTTGGGCCACTTTGGAAGGGGTGTTGGGCTGCACACACAAGAGGCTTTTACGGTTACCCGGTTAACCATTGGAGTATCAAACGGACTCCAAATGACACGAAACTTGACAGGCGGTCTACCGGTGATATACCAAGGCCACTTGGCAAACCTCGGTCCATTCCAAGAACGTTTAACACCCGCGCACAACGAGAGACAAAAGGGGGATGCCGGGGAAGATAGTAGTGCCGGATTGCAAAACGGACAACAGGGAAAATGCTCGGATGCATGAGACGAACACGTATGCAAAAGCAATGCACATGATGACATGATATGAAATGCAGATGATGACATGGCAAAATGCAACACGCAAGCAAATGACATGGCAACGACGGCGAATAACTGACGGACACCTGGCGCATCGAATCCGGGGCGTTACATGAGAGTCCTAGAAATTTTAGAGAAGTCTTTAATAAACCTCCAATAGAAACGAGCATGACCAAGGAAACTTCTTATACCTTTGATATCTTTAGGACACAACATCTTTTCAATAGCATCCACTTTAGCTTTATCAACTTCAATACCTCTTTCAGTAATTTTATGCCCAAGACAATACCTTCATTAACCATAAAGTGGCATTTCTCCCAATTCAAAACAAGGTTAGTTTCTTCACATCTCTGCAAAATTCGATCAAGGTTGCTTAAGCAATCATCAAAAGAAGTTTCGTAAACAGAAAAATCATCCATAAAAACCTCAACAATCCATCTACTATCAACAATAGGATAAATTATACCTGCCTCCAGAAGATTTAGTATTTCATTTCTTACCACTTCTTTCATCTTAGGATTTAACCCTCGTTGGTGATCAACAACTGGTTTAGCATCAGGCTCCATATTAATTTTGTGCTGACATAGAGTGGGACTAATGCCCTTAAGGTCATCATGTCGGGGAGGCTGATCGTACCCACGGACACCTATGGGGCCGGCGGACCAGGCCCCTTTGTGGTTCGGAGGGGGGCGGAGATCGCACGAAGAGCGGATCGAGGCGAGGCACACGAGCAGTTTACCCAGCTTCGGAGCTCTCTGGAGAGATAAAACTCCTACTGCTGATTGTTTGATGTATTATGTTCCTGCTAGGGAGCGATGCGAGCTACAAAACCTAGCGTGAGCGTATCTGGTCTCTAGTGAGTCGAATGAACCGAAACTCCCGAACCTCCTCTACGTTGCACATGGGCCTCCTTTTATATGCTCAAGGGGTCTCCGACAGGTGGCAACACAGGCGAGGGTACAAATGTAAAAACAGGAGTTGGTACACCTACTTGAACAAAGGTATGATGCAAAATACCTAACTCGACGGCAAGGGACAAAAGCAATAAATGCCCGTCAGTGTCGCCCAAAGAGTGCAACAGAGACCGTCAGGTGCGCCACCGCTCGCCACGATGGCAAGCTTGTCAGCGCCGCTTATCGCTGTTCTCCGCTGGCTGCATAGCCTCTCGACACGCGCGCATGGAACGGTCCCATGGCGACACGTTGCTGGATGAGCTGGAGCGGAGATGGAGAGAGGTTGCTTGCCGCGGCAAGCGCCTTGCCGCGGCCGAATCCTTGTCGCGTACGGAGGCTTGTCGCGCTCAGAGCCTTCCCGGCGAGCTCCTCTTGCCGTGGCCTTGTCTTCTGCATGCCTTGAGTGGCCTTCCCGACAAGCTCCTCTTGCCGGGGCCTTGTCTTCTTAATCAAATACTTTGTTCTTGGATGGCTCCAAAGGAACCACGGAGGATCTTGGCGGTGACGAGGCAAACCCTGCCACGGGGTGCTACAACTGTCCGTGCATGAGTACGGGATACTAGGGTACCCCTACTCTAGTACCCCGACACATCAAGAGTATATCCATAAGCTGCAAGGTGCTTCTTCAGAGTTTTCAATAATTTCTTTTCTTCATGCTCTGAAAGGTTAGCACTAATAATAATTACATGATATATCTTCTTTTCATCAAGATAAGCATATTTCAAAGTATCAGGTAATTGTTTAAGCTAAAACACGGGATCACCCTTTGGTGGAGGAGGATCCCCAAGAATCTCAACAGGCAAGTTGTGTTTCAAAACAGGCATTTGGTTAAAGAATATTTCATCTATTTCCTTCCTTTCATTCATGAATATATTATTTTCATGGTCTAGCAAATATTGTTCTAAAGGATCAATAGGAGGCGCAGCAATGGAAGCAAGACCAATAATTTCATGTTTACTAGGCAATTCTTTATCATGGGGTTGTCTGCAAAATTTAGAGAAATTAAAATCATGAGACACATCCCCAATACTTACAGTAACAACTTCTTTTTCACAATCTATTTTGGCATTAACAGTGTTCAAGAAAGGTCTACCAAAAATAATGGGACAAAAGTCATCTTCTGGGGGACCAAGAACTAGAAAATAAGTAGGGTATTTTATTTTCCCACACAAGACTTCAACATCTCTATCAATCCCAATTGGTGATGTAGTATCTCTATTAGCAAGCTTACTAGTGACATCAATATCTACTATTTCAGTAGGTGCAATATCATTCATAATTTCTTCATATAAAATAAAGGGAATTGCACTCACACTAGCACCCACATCACATAAGCCATGGTAACAATGATCTCCTATTTTAACAGAAACAACAGGCTTGCCAACAACGGGTCTAGTTTATCTTTATCATCCGGTCAAGCAATTCTAGCAGCTTCATCACAGAAGTAAATAACATGCCCATCAATATTATAGACCAAGAGATCTTTAACCATGGCAATACTAGATTCAACTTTAATTTGTTCAGAGGGTGTAAGTGTTCTAGTATAACTCTTATGAACCACAGCTGAAGCTTTAGCATGTTCCTTTATTCTAACAAGGAAATGCGGTTTCTCAATATAAGCGGTAGGAACAATAGGATAAACATTATAATTAATAGTTTCTTCTTCAGCTTTAATTGGTTCTACTACTTTCACTTCAATGGGAGGATGATATTTAAACCATTTCTCCTTATGGAGATCAACGTGAGTAGCAAATGATTCACAGAAAGAAGCTACTATCTCAGAGTCAAGTCCATATTTAGTGCTAAATTCATGAAAAGCATCGGTATCCATAAAAGATTTAACACAATCAAACTTGAGGTTTATACCTAACTCCTTACGTTCATCGAGTTCCCAATCTTCAGAGTTGCGTTTAGTTCTTTCCAATAAATCCCATTTGAATTCAATAGTCTTCTTCACAAAAGAACCACTACAAGAAGTATCGAGCATGGATTGATCATTACGAGAAAGCCGAGCATAGAAGTTCTGAATAATAATTTCTCTTGGGAGCTAGTGATTGGGGCACGGGTATAACATTGACTTAAGCCTCCCCCAAGATTAAGTGATACTTTCTCCTTCATGAGGCCAAAAATTATGAATATAATTCCGATCATGATAAACTAGATGCATAGGATAAAACTTCTGATGAAATTCCAATTTCAATCGGTTGTAATTCCAAGTCCCAATATCATCGCATAGCCTATACCATGTCAATGCCTTCTCCTTCAAAGATAAAGGGAAGAACTTTTTCTTGACTTCATCCTCGGGCAAACCTGTAAGCTAAAATAATCCAAAAACTTCAACCACATATATTAGATGCATATCAGGATGTAATGTTCCATATCCTCCATAAGGATTAGCTAGTAGTCTCTCTATCATACCCGAAGGAATTTCATAGTAAATATTTTCAGTAGGTTCAGTAGGTTGAGGGGCAACTTTTTGCTCTTCCGGTCGGGGTGAAGATACCTCGAACAAACCCCTCAAAGGATTATTTTCCATAGCAACAAGTGACAGTAAATTTCAGCACACTATCACTACAAAAAAATACACTTCCATGATGATACGTGTTTGTCACAGTAGGTTGCGTTTTTTGTCATGCATGTACATCCATGACGATTTATGACAGAATCAAGATAGTCATACCTGTGCTGTCGTAGAACTGTTCCATGACATAACCAAAACTATCATCACGGAAGTGTCCACTTCCATGACGATAAATCGCGCGTCACAGAAGTGCTTTCATCAAGGGTGACCGACACGTGGCATCCACCGTAACGGAACGCGGTTAAGCTATCAGGTCCGGTTTGGGATCCGATAGCCCATTAACAGCCCCGATCAATGGGGATTTTCCACATGTAAAATAATCATTGGCTGGAGGAAACACGTGTCGGCTCAACGTTGGGACACATGTCATCCACTCATTGGACCCAAAGTGCCTATGATACGTCGACACGTGGCACGGCCCAACAGAGGCCCATTCTTGTGAAAAGGCCGGGCCATTTGATGTGTTCAAAAGGTGGCGGGCCGGCCCACGACAAGCATGTTGACGACCTGTTCGCATATAGCCCATTTCCAGCCCGCTAACCCAGGGCCCGTTTACGGCCTATCCGAATTAGGCCCAGTAGCGTCATCTGGGTCGTCCAATTCCAGGCCGTTTTAACTTTCGGCCCATGTATGTCCCATGACGTCTTTCGGCCCATATGAGGCGCTTTGTAACTCTCGGCCCATTGACGGCCCGTGGTAAAACTGGCCCGTAATGAATAGTGTATCACTTTATACCCATTAACGACACATGGTGAAACTGGCCCGTAATGAAGAGTGTATCACTTTATACCCATTAACGGCCCATTATTCCGTTGGGCAGTTTCCAGCCCATGTTATCTTTTGGCCTTCTCAGGGCCCATTTACTCTTGGGCTCATTTCCAGCATTCGTTTACTTACGGCCCGTTACTTTCATTTTCTGCTTGTGGGCCAAATTCAGCCCGTGGTTACAGTTGGCCCGTTTGTGGCCCGTTATTACGTTGGGTCGTTTTCATAGCGTCATTAAATACGGCCGATTAACGACGGCCCATTATGGTCGGCCCATGAACGGACGATTTCAACACTAGCCCATTTACGACCATAATGTGGTCTGTTATTGGCCCATGTTTGGCCAACCGATCATACATCGAGTAGAAGGCCCATTGATGATACGGCCCGTAGAAGGCCCATTGTGTCTACGGCCCGTATAAGGCCCATTGTTTCTACGCCCCGTAGGAGGCCCATTTATTCTACCGCCCGTAGGAGGCCCATGTTAACTACAGTAAATATGTAGCCCGTGGTTATTCTGGCCTAGTTTTGAAAAATAGGTTATTACGGCCACTAGCAAACCGCGGAAAAAGAACTGCACTGACTACAAGAAAACAAATAAACAAGACAATAAGGAAATAAATTAGCAAGCAACTTACGCTAGGCTATCACGGCTATTACACATATTACATCCACTGGGCATCAAAGTTCGCCACGAGGGCAAATATAGGGAACAAAGCAGCATATAAACGCCGCAGCAAAACAAGTCCAGAACTGAAACCACTTCAGAAGAGCTCAAGAAACAATATCTTGGGTGCCCATAATACTGGCAAGATGCTTAACAAGCTTATTAACTTTCTCTTGTTTGGCGCTTAAATCCTCCAGCACTTGCTGTTGCACCAGAAAGTATGCATCTAAATTCTGCAGGGACTTCCACAGTCCTTCGGCTTCCTGTCGCATAACATATGATCGATGTCTTTCAACTTGAAGTTGAGACTCAAGAAGCCGAACTAATTCAGGCAGCGAGTTCGAAGAGCTGGTGCCAGCAGTAGTAGCCAGTAACTCGAACACTACATCAAGACAGGACTTTGGGGTTGTCTCAGTGTCTTCAATATAGTTTTTATCAGCTTTCTTGGAGACCAAGAGGGATGTCTCACTATCATGAACCTTATTTGCATTACTTCCTTTACCATTGCATAACAGGGTACTCTTCTCCAATATTTTACCCGCGTTCTAAAAGAGAAACAAATAAACACATCACAGGTTTACAATGCAGTATATGAAACTCATTTTGGTAAACCAGTTCAGTAGTAGGGTGGACAGGATAACAACATGAAAGAAACATATATCTATGTAGTATGGTCACTGTATGGTCTATATCATTCTAGTTTATGTTGCCAAATCAAGATAGATACAATTTGAATCATCTCTATTTAAGACAAAGGAGCATAGACAGAATGTAAGTGTGGGAAACTACACAGCAATAGCAACACTTGTAATGTGCATGGCATGAGAACATAACTGTTTATTCAATTGAAACTGAAATCAACATAGAGCAAGTTACAACAGAAAACACGTTAAAGAAATAGGTTTAAAACATACATGTTGCGCCATTGGAGTTTCAATTGCATCCTTCAAATTTGAAATTAGTTGGTATGAGTAAATACAGTGATGCTAGTGCAAAGTAGTATGAACGATAGCTACGGAACCTGACCTGAGAAAAATTCTTATTCTTCTTTAAGCATTGACTTGGGGTTCGGAGTGGTGGCCCTCGTGCTTTGGGCACTGTAGTTGCCTTACTAACTGCTCGTGTTTGGGTGCTCTGTGGTGGAGACGGTGATGTGTCAACGGGAACTGGGTTACTATCTGCTGGGGTTGGGGTTACAAGCGGTGTAGCTGGTTCTCTGTCCAACTGGGTAGGGGTACAATCTGCGTGAGTCTGGGTTATGTGTGGTGGGGTTGGTTCTTGGGAAAGTACAATCGTGGTTCTATCTCCATCGACAGGTAGCACGATCTTTTCTGAAGACCGTGTTTTTACTCCCACAGATACTGCCATCACCGCCTCCAATTGAAATTTCTGATAAACAAGAAAAGTAATTGAATGTACATACATTGTAAGATAGACAGGTGCAATGGATAGTAGGGAAGAAAACAGGGCATGAAATAATTCACATTTATGTTGTCTAACCAAACAGAATAGCAGGACATAATTTCACATATATGATGGCTAATTAAACAGGATAGCATGACACAATTTCACATGTATGATGGCTAACTAAACAGGATAGAATGACATATTTCAAAATATGATGAATATGTAAACAGGATGACATGATATAACTATACGATGTGTCTATTAAAGTGGTTGGCATGCCAAAAATCACAAACATGCCGTCGATGGAAACATGATGGCATGATATAATTCATGGATAGAATGACATATTTCAAAATATGATGACTATGTAAACAGGATGAGATGATATAAATATATTATGTCTTTATAAAATGGGTTGGCATGCCATAATTCAGATACATGCTGTCTATGTAAACATCATGGCATGATATAATTCAAATATATGATTTATATACTATGGTAGTGAGCAGAGAGCAATCGCATATATGATGTGTCAACTAAGGAGATGGCATTCAATATCATGTATATGATGTAAAAACTAAGCATTGCAATACAACATATGCATGATATGAGTAATATAACCCTGCCAAGTTTGAGCATACACCTCATGGGGATAATAGGACTGGTCATCTGCCTCTAAATCCTCCTCTCAAGAGCTATCTCAGAATCAAAGAAGATATCCGCTTGGCAGTAGCATTGTCTCGCTCAAGACCTTGTTTTCGCTCCAGATTTCTCCATCACCAATTCAAATGGCTGATCCACAGGAAGAGCAGTTGAATATACAAACATTGTCGACAAAAACAATGAGAAATACAAAAAAGGACGGCATGATATTATTCACATATATGACGCTTGGCTAAACAACATGGCATTGCATAATTCACATATATAATGCCTTGCAACAAGATAGCATTGCATAATTCACATATATAATGTCTTGCAACAAGATGGCATTGCATAATTCACATATGTGGTAATTAGACACTAAACAGGTGGCATTCACACAAAGCATGTCTAAAATAAGCAAATGACATAGCAATGCAAGATACCATACGCACGATATGAGCAACATAACCCTGCCAAGTTAGAGAATGCACCTCGGGGGGTGGGGATAGGACTGGTCATATGTCTCTGAATCCTCCTCTGAGGAGCTATCTGTAACCAGAAAGACATGCACTTCGTCAGATAGCATTGTCTGCTCTGAAGACCTTGTTTCCACTCTAAATTTTTCCATGACCGTGCGAATGGCTGATGCACAGAAAGAGTCATTGAATGTACTAAAATTGTTGACAAATTTAACACGTAATAAAAAATGATGTCATTCTATAATTCACATATAAGATGTCTGGCTAACCAGGGTGGCGTTGCAAAATTCACATATATGATGCCTGGCTAAACAAGATGGCATTGCATGATTCACATATATGATAAAGAAACTAAACAGATGGCATTGACACAAAGCATGTCTAAACTAAGCAGATAACATCTTTGATGTATACAGTAAGCAATGCAAGGCACCATATGCATGATATTACCAACATTAGCATGCCAAGTTAGAGCGAAGACCTCATGGGGTAAATAGGAGTGGTCTTCCGCCCGAATCCCCTCAGTACAGTTATCTTCCTCTTGATTACGATTCGAAATGGGTGGAGGGGGGCTGCCTTTGCGCCCACCATGGAGCAACGTCTGCATGAAAATTTATTGCCGCGCAAGGCTCGTCTCTTTTGCTCTACATGCTCAGTTCATTTGTGTACAATAACTGACATGCATAGGAATAAAACATAGTGAGATTATGTAAGGAGTGCATGCACAAATCCAGAGTGATGGTAGCAAACTGTGGATAGACCCAAAACCAATGATAGCAGGCAGATAATAGCTTTAATTTAAAAATACAGATAATGGCTCCTTTAATGTTTGTTTGCACCCAACATGAAACGCATAGTAGACACCCACGATTAACCAGATAGTAGACAGATAGTACTGATTGCTGCCCCAGTATGTACCCCACAACCATTTAAAAACTCAAGTTTCAGCATTAGTTTGGACATGACTCGGAGTCTAATAGGTGAACATGACGATAAAGTAGCATGTCATCATATTAAGCGATGCATAACATAAGCAGACACGGAAGAGTGCGACCTCTCTTGCGGACCCGTGTAGTCCTCAAGGTCATCTACCCAGTTTATGATGGTAATGCAGTTGTCGTGGCTGCCGGCGGCGGGGAAGAAGATCTGAGGCGACGAAAGACAGTCTGGAGAGCGGATCCCTGTTGTGGTGAACCGTTCCATCGTTGGAGCAATGAGCTGGGTGGAACACAAAGATCACAGGAGCAGGACAAACCACACAAGGTTTTCTTTGACACATATCTTTAACAGAAGTAATAGTGTAAGGGCTTGTTTGAATTTGAGGATTCTAACAATGCAGGGATAGGAAATAGACAGGAATAGGATAGGAATGCTCGTGCAAAACAAAGAATTTAAAAACACAGGATTTCTGCCAATCTGGGTGTTTGGTTCACAAGAATTGGAAGATCACAGGATGCAAAGAAGCATGATGAGATTAAGTCAAACCACAAGAAAATGTACGGTTATAATGCTATTATGCTACTATCTCTTAGTCTTGTGCTTCATGAATGGGAATTTGAAAAGGAGGACAAGTGGAAATTAAAATTCCTACGGTTTTTCTTTCAAGGAGACACTAAAGGAACAAATCCTAAAGTTTTCCTTTTCTCCATTCCTTTGCAGCAAATTCATGAAAAGAAGTAGCATAGGAAACTTTCCAATTCCTATGTTTTTCATTCACTTTTCCTTTCAACCACTGGCGATTCTAGTAGGCAGGCTTGAGCAAGGAAAATCCTACACTAAAAAAATGATTTTGTGCTACTTCTATTACTTTGGACCCAGGCCACTGCCCCTACTAGCTCAACTCCCAGGGACATCGACAAATGCACAGCTCAAACGCACATAGATAAATAATGATGGCGTTCAAGAGAGTCCATCACGGATAGCTAAGTTGCCTGGTACCTCACTCCTTGTCATATAGTAGGATAAAATAATCATATTTCCCGTTACTCCGTGTGCTCAGTGGAAAATATATATAACATGTAGAGTAAAAAAGAGATGCAACAAGTGTACAACCCATTTGGCGAAGCCATGCCGATCTCAGCGTGATTGGGTTGGCCGGTGAGGATGCTCCGGCTGACTTGGCGGCCGGAGGAGGGGAAGAAGATCTTAGGCGTTTGGAGATGGAGCCTGAGGTACTGCTCTGCTGTGATGGAGGGTTTCGTCGTTGGAGCAGCTCTGGTGAGTTGTATGACACTGAGGCTGAAGCAGGACAAGAGAGACAACATTAACCTGAGTGGAATTCTAATAGCATCTCCAATAGATGACGTAAAATACATAACCACAAAGTGCTAGATGTAAAATACACCAGCCGCTCATCTCTGAACTTAATCACAAAACTGAATTTAATCGTTTAAACTGAACTTAAGCGCCGAAACTGAATTTTCTTTAAACTGAATGTTCTTGTCGAAACCGAACGCACTAGAGGTGAGGCTACACGTCGATGACCGACTTTTTTCATCTCTCGGTCACCCATTTTGCAGCCATTGTATACGAAATCAAGGGCCTACAGTTCATCTTCAACCTCCACCCCCCTGAGCCGCCAGCCACCACCAGCCAAACAGCCACCCCCTCCCGCCAGCGGCCGGCAGTGCGCCACCCCGCCCGCCCCGAAAACACTCCCCACTGCCGGTCCGCCGCCGCCCCGGCCATCCCTTTAGGCCCCCCCGTGCCGAGCTTTTTCTCCAGCGATCCCCACACCACCGCCCCACCACCGCCCACCCTGAACCCTAAGATAAATAGTGGGGTACCTCTCCAGTGAGCCCCCCTCCCCGCTGCGGCAGGTTCTTCCTTAACTCCGGCGAGCCCCCCACCAACTGAAAATTGACTGACCCAAAAGTCGATTCAGTCGACTGAAGTATAGCTAAATCAGAGCAGCATCGCAAGCAAGAGCAAGAGGAAGAGCAGCAGCAAGAGCAAGAGCAAGAGCAAGAGCAGACCAGGCAAGGGACCGAGAGCAAGAGAAGAGCAGTAGCGCGAGCGAGAGCTAAAGCAGCAGCAGCTCCTACTGATGCGGACGTCGCCGCCGAGGGAGCGACGCCGTGGAGGAAGTGGCCGGCGACGCCGCCGTGGATGGAGCCGCGCCGTGTCGGCTCGGGACCGAGCGATGGCAGCACCGTGAGATCGAATCAAGAAGAAAATGCGGCGATTAGTGTACAACCTCTTTGGTGGCACCGATTAGGCCGCAGCTTCATCCGAGGAAACGGTGATGATGATGCTCTTCCGGTGGTGCAGGTGAAGACGGCGGTGTGGGAATGGAGGTGGCACGAAAGATGAGGGGAACGTCGGGGCAGCTCCTTGGAGGTGGAGGACGGGGTGGCTGAACCGGCAGGACAACCAGATCAACGACGGATCCTCATCCAGTATGGTGGATGAGGGACGTCGAGGTGTTGTTGTGGACGACATCATCGGGGAAGAGGCTCTGGCTGGGTAGCGGACGGAGGACGGTGTGGGGCTTCGTGGGTTTTCCCGGCCTCGGTGTACGAATAGGTGGGCGGATGGGATGGGAGTGGGGTACCATGGCTTAGGGCGCGCTTGTCCAAAATGTGGGGTAAGTTACGATAGTACCCCCACCGATTTGAGGCAGTTCTTTCATTTCGGGGGTATCACGAGCATTTTGCGTGTCAGGATTTCACAGGAGCTGGGAGTTTTCGCACGCGTTGCGGAATAGCAAGCCGCGAGTTGAAATGGAGGGTGTTGTCGGAGCACAACGAGACAAAGATATATCTTAAATATTTCGGGCTAACAAGGTGCGGGTTGAAATTTCCGGACAAGCCTAACGTGTACTGTACCAAATCAATTCGCACTACCAATGTCATTCAAAACTTTGAATTCATGTTATGTTCAATTAAAATATTTCACTACGTGTATAATTCATGCAACCTACTACTCAAATGAACGTTTTAGTGCATTCGAAACGTATATACTACCGCTTCAATATGAACTAAATTTGAATTTGTTTCTCTAATTGAATTAGATCTACAATAATGATTGTTGTGAAGTGAAAGCATTTGAATTCGTTTCTCTGTTTTAATAAGATCTACAATTATCATTATTGTCACGTTAAACCATCGTTTGTGTATTATCTTCACAGCACACCAGATGATTAGTCTCGAGTTACATATGAACTATGTGTACTATATGAACTCGAACTCAATTTTTTGAATCCACTTTATGTTGATTTCAAATCATAGTACATTTCAAGCTCTAGCTAGATCTTCATAATCTAAACCATGTCTCATATGTATAATGTGTTTATCACATTATGTATGGTGCCCCGCCCCCTACACCTACAAGTATTTAGATGTGAGTTGCAAACACCACACATTACCACAAATTCAAATAAAATACGAGAATGTTCAATATATAGTATTGTTTAGATTGTTCAATATTTAGTTGTAAGCTGCAAACGCCACACATTATCACAAATTCAGATAAAATGTAAGATTGTTCGATGTATAGTATGGTTTAGATTGTTCGACATTTAGTTGTGAGCTACAAACGCCATGCATTATCACATTATGGTATAACATGTGCAAAACCACAACACATATCACCGCTATATTCATGCATGCATATGTTTAAAACACTACGATCTCCTATTCAAATATATGAATCCACTTTCATATCAAATTATGTTCTTTGTTAGTCTCTTACACCCACACAATCCTCTAACCTTTGTAGCTACCACTAACCTTCTCTCGTGCATGCACACGCCCTCCTCGCCCTCCCCCTCCCTCAACATTCTATCCATCATGCACATTCATTTTTTTCTTAAGGTCGTTCTCCCACAGTCTCCACAACTCCTTTCCGACACACACCGATCGATAAACCTCTCCAGCGATGTCTGCCTACAACATACACACGCACCTTCAATCTCATCCTATATGTGTCCTTGCCTCGCGTCTCTCATACGGTCCCACACACGTGTAAACTCTCGCCCCTCTTTTCATTGATCACACAACCGCACACTGCTCCCCTATCTAGCTAGTAGCTGGGCCTCTCGCACCACCTCCTAGGTCCATTTTCTCTGTCTATCTGTCTTGTCGGGCCTTATTTGCCTCTAACAAATGGATGTACACCGACTGATCTCCCGCTATACATATAGCTAGCTAGGTCCTTATAACTCATTTTTTCCCACGCGTTGATCGATCTGCCTCATTAGTTATGTCTCTCCCTTCCTCCGACAAACAAAAGTTGATCTATCGATCTAGTTCGGTTTGCTTACCAAACACATGGTTCCCCTTCATCATCCATGGATGCGTCCCGACAGATCTATCACGCACAGGCACACACAGAAACACATCCCCACTCTTATTAATAATATTGCAGTTCCACCCTCAGTTTTTCTAGTAGGCCTCTCCCACCATCTTCGAGAAGCAACTCCATCACTCATCCAGCACTCTACCCCTCTCCCTCCCTCTCTCTCTCTCCTCTCTCTCTAGCCCATCCTATTTCCCGTCCTTCAGTTATGTATGGATGTCGACCTTTCTCCCTCAAGACATAGTTGGGTCTCTCCTTCCCAACACATATACGAGTCGTTCTACCTCCATAGTTAGGCCTCTTCCTACCCCTCCCCCCACCCCCTCCCACATACACACACAAACCGATACATCGAGCACTCTAGTCATGTCTCCCTGCCACACACAATCTTGACCTGTGCCCTCTGACGTTCCGGTAGGTCAGTCACCCTATATCTTTGACTTGTCAGAGCGACCCGAATTCGAATGGATCAAGTCTTCGTGCTCAAAGGCGTCATCCTGGATCGTAATGTCGACACCACACAAGATTACTTGAATGATTTATAACAGAGAGTAGCAATCACACACTTATTACATCGCTGTTGCCCCAAAAGAGGACTTATTACAATAAATATGGCTTAAGGCCATCTAATAACGATAACAGCGGAAGACTTGGAAGATAAGTGAGTCCATCAACTCCAGCGCATCATCGAGTATAGAACCACGACCTAAAGCACCTTACTGTCGTTCGAAAAGTCTGCAACATGAAAGTTGCAGCCCGAAACGGTCAAGACATGGAATATGCTGGCAAAGTAACACATAGAGAATAATGAAGGAATAAGCTATACTACATGCATATATGGCTGGTGGAAAGTTCTATGGTTACAGTTTTGCGAAAAGCCAGTTTTTCCCTACTGCAAAGGAATAAATTTGTTTAACTATCATGGTGGTTGTTAAACATTGAGAATGGTTGACAGCATCCTCAATCCCATTTAAGAGTACTCATTAAAACCCAACAATATTAATTAGAGTAACATGTTGAGATTCACATGATATTCAAGTACTTGTTACTCAAGATGTCCTTAACCTGGGACTCGGCTTTTCTTGATTAGTTTATACACTCGCAGAGGTTTATGACTTTTCCCCACAAGACTCGATCGCCTCCGTTGGATTTCTCGCACTACTGAGGATGTTTGAGAAGCGGATGACCGAGACATAGTCTTTCAAGCGCTTAGCACCTTACACGGGTAGACCAAGACACCTACATCCCCTACATCTGCTAGTCCACCACTATAAGAGTTCGCACGACTTACTCAACTATGCCAGAGCCCATAATGGCTTGTGGCTGCACACGGAAGTTTCTAGCATGAATAATCTTATGATCCCTTTGAGCCTGGGTGGCGGTCCAAAAAACAGGCAATCACTTTGGATACACGGGTGCCTCAATCCACCCAGATGTGTGTTTAAGTTGCCACCTTAAATAAACCATTAATTTAACAATCTCACATCTGTCATGGATACACTCACCCAATCCACGTCTACTAGCATAGCATGGCCAATAAGCAAACGTAGAAGTAACTCCCAAAGGTTTGGTAATAAAATAGGTAATAGGTACTACCTCATCTACTTCCCATCCCACAATTTAATTAGATCCTAATCATGCAAGTGTTTGAGGAATAGATCTAATGCATAAAACTGGGTAGTAGAAAAAGTATGATCAAGTGTTACTTGCCTTGCTGATGATCCGCGAAACCTAGAGATTCGAAATAACAAGCGACGCACTCCGGGTGATCTATCGCAGACAAACAACAAGCATACAATAAGTACTCATCTAATGCACAGGTAAATTTCGAATAAAAGATCTAACCAGAAAGTTCAACTTAAGAACCCTGTTTGAAAAAAGAATCGAATCAAATAGAACAACGAAAGTCAAACGACGAAAGAAAACAACTCGGTTCTAGCAAGTTGAAACTAAGTCAAATTTTACAGTAGCAAACTTTGTTTAAGTTGATTAATCGGAACAGCGGTTTCGAGATGAAACTCCAGGCGTTTGAATCACCTGATTTCGATAAACGAGCGAGAAGATAAACTAGAACAAAGATCGGATCTGAAATCGCTATCAGAAAAATAGCGGAATAAATCCGATGAGAAAGAAAACGACGAACGGTTGAACGAACGGACGTTCATTAACCGAAGCAAACCGGTGATCTCGTTCCTTAGGATGAACGGTCCGGCGAACGTTTGCTAAACAAAACCAGAAAGTAAAACCGGCGAGAAAAACCGATCTAGGGTTTCGGAAAGAAAACCGAAACGAAAAACCGATCTAGAAAACCGGAACGGAAACCGGAACGATTTACAAAAAAACCGAACCGAGGAAAAGAAAAGGTGACGCGGCTGGGCTAGTACCTCAAGAAGCGAGGGGCTCCGTGGGCGGCGTTGGGTGGTGGCGGCGGTGTAGGGCGTGGCGGCGGCGGCGGTGTAGGGCGGCGGGCGGTGTAGAAGCGGCAGCTGCTGTCATGGAGGAGAGGAGAGGTGTTGGTTTGATGTGTTAGAGGGGGGGTGCTTGGGTATTTATATTGGGGAGGGGAGGGTGTTTGCTTGGAGTAGGGGACAAGAATTAGAGTAGGATTAGGAATCCTAGGAATAAAAACGGAATAACGAAACGGGTCCAAATCCTACTAGGACTTGTAATAGAAAAGGAAACCAGGGCGGCTCCCTGGCTCCCTGGTGCGGCGCGCTAGCGATGGCCTTGGCCTCCTGGCCGGCCGGCTGGCTTGGCGGCTTGGGCCTTTGGCCCAAGGCGCTGCAGCTCTCTCTCTTTTTTTTAAAATCGGTTTCGCGCGCAGAAAATTACAGAGAAAAAATCTAAACGAACTCCAAAATTAATAAAGTAAACTTTCCCCAACTCCTAAAAATGAGTCGAACAAAATGAACTTTTACTCGGGGCCTAAAATGCAATTTTTGAAAACACGCATTTTTCCCTATTTCAAATAAAATCCGAGAAAAATCAAAATTTTTATTTATTTATTAATTATTCATTTTTCCTAAATTTTGGGAAAGTCATATTATTCCCTCTCTTATTTTGATATTGGAAAAATATTTGAAGATAAAATAAATAAATCCAATGATCCTCTTTTCATAGTTTTGAGAGAACTCAAATACAAAAATTTCGAAATCTACAACTCTCTCCGAGGGTCCTTGAGTTGCGTGAACTTCTAGGATCAACAAAATGCAAGAAAATATGATATGCATGATGACTTAATGTATAACATTCCAAATTGAAAATTTGGGATGTTACAAATCTACCCCCCTTAAGATGAATCTACTTGCATGAGATTCGGGTTGGCTCGAAAATAGGTGAGGGTGGTCCTTGAGCAAATCCTCTTCTCTTTCCTAGGTGGCTTCATCCTCAGTGTGGTGGCTCCACTGAACCTTGCAAAACTTGATAACCTTGCTGCGAGTAACTCTGCAGGTATAATCGAGAATCTTGACTGATTTCTCCTCATACGTCAAATCATCCTTCAACTGAATCGCTTCAAGTGGCACTGTATCTCTTAACGGTACCTCTGCCATCTCGGCGTGACATTTCTTCAGCTGAGAAACATGGAATACATCATGAACTCCTGACAGTCCCTCTGGCAATTCCAGCTTATAAGCAACTTCTCCCATGCGTTGCAAGATCCTATACGGTCCAACGAAACGTGGTGCTAATTTTCCTTTAACTCCAAAACGCTTAACTCCTCGAAGTGGGGATACTCTAAGATATACTCTGTCTCCAACTTCATATTCTATCGCCTTTATGCTTTTGAATCCGCATAGCTTTTACATGTCTGGACTGGGCTACCTTGAGCCTATCGCGAATCAACTTAACCTTCGCTCAGACTCCTTGATCAAATCTGGTCCAAACAATCGACGATCTCCGGCTTTCGTCCCATGATAACGGTGTCTCGCACCTCCTTCCGCATAAAGCCTCGAAGGTGCCATCTTCAAGCTGTTTTGGTAACTGTTGTTATAAGAAAACTCTGCATACGGCAAGTTATCATCCCAACTAGATCCATAATCTAGTGCACAAGCTCTCAAAGATATCCTCCAAAATCTGATTGACTCTCTCGGTCTGTCCATCGGTTACGTGGGTGGAAAGTCATCTGAATTCCAGCCTGGTTCCCAATGTTTTGTGCAACTGATTCCAAAACTTTGAGGTGAATTGGGTTCCTCTATCGTCTGATACTCCTCGGAACTCCGTGTAAACACACAATTCTGGTCATGTATATCTTTGCCAACTAAACCTTTGCTATAGGTAGTCTTGACTGGAATGAAATGAGCTACCTTCGTCAAGCGGTCGACTATAACCCAAATCGAGTCATAGCCGTAACGAGTCTTTGGCAAACCTGTGATGAAAACCATGCCTAGTTTATCCCACTTCCATTCGGTATTGGCAATGGTTGCAACAATCCCGCTTAACCGATGTTACGCCTTCACCCTTTGACATACATCACAAACTGCTACATACTCTGCGATATCCTTCTTCATTCCGGTCCACCAGAAAGTATTCTTCAAATCCAAATACATCTTGGTATTTCCAGGGTGAATCGAGTAGGGCGAATCATGTGCTTCTTGCAGAATCAACTTCCTGATCTCCGGGTCATTTGGCACATAAACACGGTCCTCAAACCATAGGGTATCGTGCTCATCCTCACGAAATCCCTTAGCTTTTCCTTCGCTCATTTTCTCCTTTATAGAGGCAACTTCCCTATCTGCCTTTTGAGCTTCTTTGATTTTGTCCATCAACGTAGACTGAATCTCCAATGCTGCTACATAGCCTCTCGGAACTATTTCCAAATATAGCTCTCGAAGGTCCTCGGCTAACTCCTTGGGTATTCCTCCCATCATTAGGGTATTGACGTGGCTCTTACGGCTCAATGCGTCTGCTTTCTGACGTTAGCCTTCCCGGGATGATAATGCAATCTCATATCATAATCCTTAATAAGCTCCAACCATCTCCTCTGTCTGATATTTAATTCCTTCTGCGTGAAGATGTACTTCAAACTCTTGTGATCCGTGTACACCTCACAATGATTTCCAATGAGAATATGTCTCCAGGTCTTCAATGCATGCCCAACGGATGCTAACTCCAAGTCATGTGTGGCATAATTCAACTCATGAGGCTTTAGCTGTCGTGAAGCATACGAAACAACTCTTCCTTCCTGCATAAGCACTGCTCCAAGTCCTCGGCGTGAAGCGTTGCAATACACCTCATAATCCTTGGTCTGATCTGGAAAAATTAACACTGGTGAGGTAACCAATCTTTTCTTCAACTCCTGAAAACTTGCTTCACAATCCTCAGTCCATATGAACTTGGTATCCTTTTCCAGCAATTCCGTCATAGGCTTTGCAATCCTTGAGAAATTCTCAATGAATCTTCGGTAGTATCCTGCGAGTCCAAGGAAACTCCGGATCTCTCCAACTGTCGTTGGTGCTTCCCATTTGGTTACGGTCTCAACCATTGTGGGGTCAACTGCTATCCCTTCTCCGGATATAACATGTCCAAGAAATCCAACTTACTTTAGCCAAAACTCACATTTCTTGAACTTGGCATATAACTCGATGTTCCCTTAGTTTCTCCAAAACCAATCGCAAATGTTCCTTATGTTCCTCTTCATTCTTCGGAAAACCAAAATATCATCTATGAACACCACGCATTTAACTTATCCAAAAACTCCATAAACACTTTGTTCATCTGGTTCATGAAATAAGCAGGCGCGTTAGTCAGTCCAAATGACATAACGGTATATTCATACAGTCCATATCTCGTGGTAAATGCTGTCTTGGGTATGTCCTGCTCTCTAATCTTCAACTGATGATACCCTGATCGCAAATCGATATTGGAAAACACTCTAGCTCCTTGCAAACGATCAAACAGATCATTTATCATTGGTAGTGGGTACTTGTTCTTGATTGTTACTTCATTTATACCACGATAGTCGACAACCATCCTTACCGATCCGTCCTTCTTCTCTACTAAAAGTACGGGTGATCCCCAAGGCGAAGAACTTGGGTGTATATAACCTTTATCCAATAGCTCCTTAATCTGCTTCTTGATTTCCGCCAAATCGTATGCGGGCATCCTGTATGGTCGCCGATATTGGGCTGCACGGCAAAAGTTCAATCAAAACTCAATGTCTCTATCCGGTGGCATTCTGGCAATTCCTCAGAAATACATCAGGGAAATCCTTCACCACTGGCACCTCTTCCCGCACAACTCCTGATAAGGAATTTACTTGTTTCCTATTTGGTCCATGTCGCGATACATACCTAATCCTTCTTCCTTCTGGTGTTGTGAGCAAAATCGTCTTACTTATGCAATCGATGTTCCCCCATACATCGACAACAACCAATCCATACCGAGAATCACCTCCAATCCTTGGGATTCCAAAATGATCAAATCCGTCAGAACACATGCCTTCCTATACTTAATGGTACTTGAAAACACCCTTATGCGGCCATATATTCCGCCTCTGGTGAGCTTACTAGCATAGGGTTTTAAGGATCCGAGTAGGCAGGCTATACTTTTCTGCAAATCCTTGATATGTATGAATGCGTTGCACCGGTATCGAAAAGAACTAGTGCAGTAAATGACTTAACCAAAAACTTACCGACATCTTGCATCGGGCTGATCTTCAACCTCCTCCACATCAATGTGGTTCACCTGCCCCTGTTGAAAGGGTTTGGCTTCTTTCCAGCTTCCATTTCCACCTTGGCCTTCGGGACAGTCATTTGCATAATGTCCGGTCTTGGAACACTTGTAACGGTGACATGGCTCAGGTCTTTCTTGGTTGGGGTTGATGGTGTGGTCCGGTTACGCCGTTGCTTCCTCCATTCCCATTCCCATTTTGTGGCCATTATGGTTGTGCGAATTACCTCCTCCATGGGTATGCTGAAACTGAACTCCCTGTTTAGGGGTATAACGGGCTTCATTGGGCTCCAGTTATACTTCCCTGCCCATACTTCCTCTTGCGATTCTCAATTTGTTGTTGCTTTCCTTCAATCATGAGGGCACGGTCTACCAACTCCTGGTAGTTATTGAAACTTGCTACCATCAATCGCATGCTTAACTCATCATTCAATCCCTCCGAAACTTCTCCTCGCTTAGCATCTCAGAGTAACGTCATCCGGGGCATAACATGCTAACTTACTAAAATCATCCACATCTTGTGTGATCCTTCCTCCTTGGCGTAAATTGTGAAACTCACGCTCCTTCATGGCCATAGCTCCTGGCCGAGACATGGGCAGTCACGGAAAGCTTGCTGAAACCGATCCCATGTGGCGGTGTCTGTGGATAAGTGGCTGTAAAATTCTCCCACCATGCCGCGGGTCCTTCAAGTTGGTGTGCAGCAAACTTCACCTTCTCTCCATCCGTACATCCTGCAGTGGTCAACTCCTCCCTACCTTACGGAGCCAATCATCTGCTACTACTATCGGCTCGGTGCTCTTTGGAAAATCTTGGCGGGTTCAACCTTAAGAAACGAGCCGGATGGTCAACCGTGGTGGTGGCGGTGGGTTGTTGTTGTTGCCTTGGTTCTGCATACCGGTGTTTGGATCAAAGTGTTCTCGCTTTGAATCAACTGGGTGATCTACGGTGGGAAAACAAACCCGGGGTCGCGTCTCGGTGGCATCTGATGGGTTTAGAAAAGACGAGAAATTAAGAATAGAGTGAGGTCTAAGGGGAAACACTACCCAAATGTATATGAGCAAAAGCACACAAAATCACTTCATTCAATTCAAACAAAGGGCTTACAACGGTCTTATTATCGCAAAAGTGCGTGAACTAAAATGTTACATGGAGGGAATACTACTAATATGTGGGGGTCATCTATTAATTTGAACCGGTGGAAGACTCCATGATGTCCGCTCCAGCTTCGTCTTCAAAGTCGGGTTCACTTGGATCCGAATCGGTGTCGTCGATGATGATGTAGTTGCTCGGACGGTCGGCGTACTTGTCTTCATTCTTGAGCGCCAATTTCTTCTTGAGTTCTTCAATCTCATACTTAAGATCGTTATTGTGTCTTGCTACAGCCTACGATCTCGTCCCATGTAGTCCTTACGTGTAGACTTTAGTTCTTCTTCAAGTTCGATGATCCTTCCCTTCGCATCCTTTAATTCAATCATATCATTGCACATCTGGTTCTCCTGGCGCCGAATGTGCTTTGGTTTAACTCTGGATGAAAGCTGCAATGGATCTATCCTTCTTGGTGCTGACTATCTCCCATTGTTCATCTCAAGGCGTCCACAAATCGATAGACGGTGTCCTTGAGGTCTTCTTGGTAAACTTCTCCAATGCGTCCCATGGTGATATGAGCTGCCATGCTCTTTCCAGACTCCAGGTTGGTGCAATCGAAAACACTATCTATAGGCTTGGTGATTGGGGCGAATGTCCTTCCCGAACGTGAGCTTGAATCTTCCAAATATTCTTCTTCAGCAGAGTGGCGTTGAAAGTCCGGTGAAGCTTGGTAGTCCAATGTTCGTGTACTTGGTGACTTCCTTCAAGTGAAATCCAAAAGGTGTGCCTTCATCCGGTTGGGCGTACTTGATCTTCGGCCCTTCATCCTAAAAGAGTAGAAAAGATGAGGAGTTAGAAAATGTGAAGAGAGTAGTGATCTATGGCTTTAACTTAGTGGTCGTGTCCTACAGTTAAGCGTGTGCTCGATACAATCTCTGTAGCGACCCGACCGAATGGATCAAGTCTACGTGCTTCAAAGGCCATCCTCGGATCAAGAATGTCGACACCACACAAGATTTCGAAGGATTTATAACAGAGTAGCAATCACACACTTATTACATCGCCGCCTAAAAGAGGACTTATTACAATAAATATGGCTTAAGGCCATCTAATAACGATAACAGCGGAAGACTTGGAAGATAAGTGAGTCCATCAACTCCAGCGGCATAACTGAGTATAGAACCACGACCTAAAGCACCTTACTCGTCGTCTGAAAAGTCTGCAACATTAAAGTTGCAGCCCAAAAACGGGTCAGCACATGGAATATGCTAGCAAAGTAACACATAGAGAATAATGAAGGAATAAGCTATACTACATGCATATATGGCTGGTGGAAAGTTCTATGGTTATAGTTTTGCGAAAAGCCAGTTTTTCTCTACTGCAAAGGAATAAATTTGTTTAACTATCATGGTGGTTGTTAAACATTGAGAATGGTTGACAGCATCCTCAATCCCATTTAAGAGTACTCATTAAAACCCAACAATATTAATTAGAGTAACATGTTGAGATTCACATGATATTCAAGTACTAGATACTCAAGATGTCCATAACCGGGACACGGCTAATCATGATTAGTTTATACACTCGCAGAGGTTTATGACTTTTCCCCACAAGACTCGATCGCCTCCGCTTGGATTTCTCGCACTCAGGATGTTTGAGAAATGGATGACCGAGACATAGTCTTTCGAAGCGCTTAGCACCTTACGACGGGTAGACCGTACACCTACATCCCCTACATCCGCTAGTCCACCACTATAAGAGTTCGCACGACTTACTCAACTATGCCAGAGCCCATAATGGCTTGTGGCTGCACACGGAAGTTTCTAGCATGAATAATCTTATGATCCCTTTGAGCACAGGTGGCGGTCCAAAAAACAGGCAATCATCGGATACCCCAGTGCCTCAATCCACCCAGATGTGTGTTTAAGTTGCCACCTTAAATAAACCATTAATTTAACAATCTCACATCTGTCATGGATACACTCACCCAATCCACGTCTACTAGCATAGCATGGCCAATAAGCAAACGTAGAAGTAACTCCCAAAGGTTTGGTAATAAAGCAGGTAATAGGTACTACCTCAACTACTACCCATCCCACAATTTAATTAGATCCTAATCATGCAAGTGTTTGAGGAATAGATCTAATGCATAAAACTGGGTAGTAGAAAAAGTATGATCAAGTGTTACTTGCCTTGTCGATGATCCATGAAACCTAGAGATTCGTAATAACAAGCGGCACTCCGGGTGATCTATCGCAGACAAACAACAAGCATACAATAAGTACTCATCTAATGCACAAGTAAATTTCGAATAAAAGATCTAACCAGAAAGTTCAACTTAAGAACCCTGGTTGCAAAAAGAATCGAATCAAATAGAACAACGAAAGTCAAACGACGAAAGAAAACAACTCGGTTCTAGCAAGTTGAAACTAAGTCAAATTTTACAGTAGCAAACTTTGTTTAAGTTGATTAATCGGAACAGCGGTTTCGAGATGAAACTCCAGGCGTTTGAATCACCTCATTCCGATAAACGAGCGAGAAGATAAACTAGAACGAAGATCGGATCTGAAATCGCTATCAGAAAAATAGCGGAATAAATCCGATGAGAAAGAAAACGACAAACGGTTGAACGAACGGACGTTCATTAACGAAGCAAACCCGGTGATCTCGCTCGTTAGGATGAACGGTCCGCTAACGCTTGCTAAACAAAACCGGAAAGTAAAACCGGCGAGAAAATCGATCTAGGGTTTCGGAAAGAAAACCAAACGAAAAACCGATCTAGAAAACTGAATGGAAACCGAACGATTCTGAAAAAAACCGAACCGAGGAAAAGAAAAGGTGACGCGGCGCGGGGCTAGTACCTCAAAGAAGCAAGGGGCTCCGGCGGCGGTGGCGTTGGGTGGTGGCGGCGGTGTAGGGCGGCGGCGGCGGCGGTGTAGGGCGGCGGCGCTGCTGCTGCTGCGGAGGAGAGGAGAGGTGTTGGTTTGATGTGTTAGAGGGGGGGGTGCTTGGGTATTTATATTGGGGAGGGGAGGGTTTTGCTTGGAGTAGGGAACAAGAATTAGAGTAGGATTAGGAATCCTAGGAATAAAAGCGGAATAACGAACGGGTCCAAATCCTACTAGGATTTGTAAAAGAAAAGGAAACCGGGGCGGCTCCCTGGCTCCCTGGTGCGGCGCGCTAGCGATGGCCTTGGCCTCCTGGCCGGCCGGTTGGCTTGGCGGCTTGGGCCTTTGGCCCAAGGCACTGCGGCTCTCTCGCTTTTTTTTTAATTCGGTTTCGCGCGCAGAAGAATACAGAGAAAAAAATCTAAGCGAACTCCAAAATTAATAAAGTAAACTTTCCCCGGCTCCTAAAAATGAGTCGAACAAAATGAACTTTTACTCGGGGCCTAAAATGCAATTTTTGAAAACACGCATTTTTCCCTAAGGCAAATAAACTCCGAGAAAAATCCAAAATTTGATTTATTTATTAAATCTTCATTTTTCCTAAATTTTGGGAAACTCATATTATTCCCTCTCTTATTTTTGATATTGGAAAAATATTTGAAGATAAAATAAATAAATCCAATGATCCTCTTTTCATAGTTTTGAGAGAACTCAAATACAAAAATTTCGAAATCTACAACTCTCTCCGAGGGTCCTTGAGTTGCGTGAACTTCTAGGATCAACAAAATGCAAGAAAATATGATATGCATGATGACTTAATGTATAACATTCCAAATTGAAAATTTGGGATGTTACACTTGCACACACACACAATTTCGATGGCTCTCTTCATCGATCTTGCACCCACCCACTTGATCCTCTCTTCGACCCTATCGATATCTATGACCCCTCCCTCTCTTCTCGTGGATCGCCCGACCCTCTATATATGATATGGATAGGCCTCCATTTCACACACATTGCAATTTAAAATTTTGTTTGAGATGTCATCGACACATATTCCCACAAATACATTCACGAAATCAACCCCCCCCCCCCCCAAAAAAAACAAAAAGCACTCACGAACGCACAAGCCATTTGTCTAGGTTTGTATCTATCTCACACACACACACGTAGGTGGGGGACGTGCATGAAGAGAATAGGTGCACACATGGTGCACGTACTCCCGTCTATTTCCCAACCACACCCGCGCGGGTACACGGTGGAGCTCATTTCTGTACGAAAAGGCAGCCCACATGGCAATTTGACACGTCTACTGGTTGTCCACTTGACGGAGGGAGGATCGTCTACCACGGGTGAACAAACAAATTGCGACTTGACGCGTTATGTTAAAAAAGAGGCAAACCATGTGGAGCATACCTTAGAGGCAAGGCTCTATACACTCGAGTACTTTTGATGTGTGCCATCAACTCGCAGAACGAGGAGAAGCTTGCTTAGTACGCCGTCTCCCCCGCCCACGGGCGCGGTGGCTCGTAGGAAGAGGTGAAGCTTGTTTACTAGTAGTAGTACTGCACGCCTTACGCCCGCTCCCTCGCCCACGCGAGCAGTGGCTCGCAGGACGAGGAGAAATTTTTACTACTCCCTTCGTTTACTCCTCGTCCCTTCTACCTTGGTTAGAGAGATTATATATTGTTTGAAATATATATATCCTTTAGTAGATTTCAATATGAACTACTACTCCAAACACTGATGTATATAGACGTATTTTAGAGTGTAGATTCACTCATTTTGCTCCATATGTTGTCCATATTGAGGCCCTGTTTGGTTCATAAGTCCTAGGACTTTTTCTAGTCCCAACTAAAAAGTCCCTACTCCTTAAAAAGTCCCTCCCTGTTTGTTTTCAGGGACTAACAAGTCCCTAGTCCCTCCCTAGAGGTTATTGAGTGACCATGTTACCCCTAGTATACAGAAAAATAACACCCAAACAACACTATGGGGCGGCGGGGCAATGGGTGCAGGGAGGGGCATTGTTGGAAAAGTCCCAAAAAGACTCTCCTTGAGAGTCTTCTTCATTAAGTCCCAAAAAGCAAGTTTTAGTCCCTAGTAGTCCCTCTTGTTTGGTTAAAAAGTCTCTAAGAGGGACTTTTTCTAGTCCCTACACTAAAAAGTCCCTGGAACAAACACCCCCTACATAAAGTTGAGACACTTATTTTGGAATGGAGGGAGTACATATTTGCTAGGATCTTTTCGAGGAACCGATGTTTGCTATGATCTGTCAATCATTGAGATACAATAGCATGCATGTTAGTCTCCTTTGTATTTGATGAAATGTTGCAACGGGCAACCTTGGACGCAAGATACATGTAACAGAAGCTGGAAGCTTCATAGCATTGTACTATCTCGCTGATAAATTACAGTACGTACTATAATAGTACTTCCTCCGTTCCTAAATATAAGTCTTTGTAGAGATTTCACCATGAACCACATACGGATGTATATAGATGCATTTTAAGTGTAGATTCATTCATTTTGTTCCGTATGTAGTCCACCTAGTGGAATCTCTACAAAGACTTATATTTAGGAACGGAGGGAGTACTATGTAAAGAGTTAGGTGGCGCAAGGTGTCCAGAAAATATGGTGATAGTGTGAGGTGGGCCATGTAATCACTGAGCCTGCGTGTTTTCACTGCTCTTGCACTCCTCCGTCGTAAGAATGGAGAAAACTGTAATCTAGTAGTACCTCCTTTCGCCGAAAGCGTGGGACATCCAGCAGTCCTACCACCTCAGTAATAATGAGCAATGAGCCGTCAAATCACATAGACCGAGCAGTAAGTTGGACGGAGAAAGCAACCATCACTCTTGAATCCGCTTCTCCCTTCAACGCAGGCACCAGTGAGAGGTCGCGTCCGACCTGCCCGGGGATGAATGCGGCACCGGTTCTTTGGAGCGGCGCTGACTGTTTCCGGCGGGAAGCGCGCGCGGGCGATGGAGGGGCTTTGGGTGGGCCAGGCTAGTCAGGAGCGGGTGTGGCAGCTGTCCGCCTGTCCCTACCGGACGCCCGGAAACGAGAGGATGCACCGACTCTTGCGGCTAAAATCGTACACTACACACCATCTCTCTGTAGGAGTAGGTCGATCTGTCGCTCTCTCTAACACACACATGTTGTTAAACACACACACACGCACGCACGCACGTACGCGCACACACAGGTTCATAGAACAGGAAAATCGTGCGAGTGTGAAGCCACAGGAAGTGCGATACAAATGGAGTACGTACAAGAAGAGAAGAGGTGACGAATATTCCATCAAACCTAGACTGAGGAGTAGTACTCCCTCCGTCTAGGTGTTAAGTCATCTTACGGAAAACAGATATTCCCAAAATGTTTAGGTGTCGTCCATTAACTTCGCACCTCAATTCCCTCCTGGCCTCGTTGCTAGCGAGTGTTGTTACTTAGGGAGTGTTTGGAACCTTAGCAAGAACAACTTATAGCATCATCGGGCAAGGTTAGGCGTTTGGAACTGTTAAAATATGTTAGCTTTTGTGGGCCAGCTAGCTTGGGTGGGCTAGAAAACCTTGCTAGCTTAGGAGAGCCAGATCGTCTCGCTTTCGACGGCAAACTTTGTGTAGTAGTAACATAGACTAGTAACATATGCATGTTACTAGTCCAAGTTACTCACCACTATGACCAGCCTAAGCAATGTAACCAAACGCTCCTTACTATGCCTTGTTATCTCCCGCGGAAACCCAATGCATGGAGCGCAACTACGCGTTGATCAGTCAAGAAATCAAAGTCGGCTTGCATGCGAGTTAATACGTGGCCCTGCATGGTAGCTAAAATGACATCTGTTAGTTGTTTGGATTAATTGTTGCATTTAGAGACAGAAATCAGGGCTTTGATTGGAGGAATGACCGGTCAAGTTTCTCCTTCTCCTCCAATCTGCTTGCACCTTGGTCCCACTGTACCTTCTAACGTGACTTATTAGAGCATGGTTAATAGTATAGCCAGCTGCTGGCTATAAGCCAATGCTATGTCATCTACAACCCATCTTATAGCCAACATGTACAATAGTAGATTAAACACGTGTACTTCTTTTTTATTATGTGGCCCACCTTTCATTCTCACAAAGTGCCTATGAGCACGTGCTAGAGCTGGCTCTTCATGAAGAGCCCGCTTACCTTCTCTCTCCTCTCCTCTTTCCTCCAACTAAGCAAAAATATACTAGTTTATTCTTTATAGTCCGTTGACTCATCTCTATTATACTTGCTCTAACACCTAGACGGAGGGAGTCGTACGAGATATGGTGGCACACTGACTTAGGTCGAATACAAGTGCCCAAAATTGTGTGCATGTTATAATAAGGATTCACTTAAAATAGTACGTGAGCGAAAGAGGAGGATCAATTGGATAGTGTTCCCGAGCAGTAGCGAGATGTGTGAGGTAAGATACACCGCTGGCGCTTTTATTTTTTCTTATTAATTTGTTTGTTGCACCCTCTGACTGGTGGGACCCAACGTAATACTGGAGAGAGGTAAGGTGACTAAGGCTGCATTATTTCTGCACCACTGTGGATAGTCTTACCACCAAAGCTACATGACACAATTATGATTTAAATCCCAATGACTCCCACACACACAAAAAAACGGCATGCTTGTCACACGAATGCAGGAATGTATAAAAGGTTATTTTCCTCTCGTTGAACATAACGGGAGGGTTGTGTAGCTGGTTAGCCTGTTCGCTCATCAAACTTGAGGTCTCGGGTTCGATAACTACACTTGAGCATAATTCGTGCCAGGAGGATTCTTTGACTGGTCAAAATGGATGGATACGGAGCTATACGATCAGCTGCAGCCTCGGCGCTTGTTTTCTAGGGTTTGCACTCTTCACACTCTCTCCAGTATATATATATACACGCTGGAGCCTCAACGCTTGTAGTTGCTCTCTTCACACTCTCTCACCTCTCCAGATCTAAACAAGACTTCGTTGGCCTCTCTCTCTGCCCTCACTGCTGGTCTGCTTGTAGTTGCTCTATTCACACTCTCTCACCCTCTCCAAATCTAAACAAGACTTCGTTGGCCTCTCTCTCTCCCCTCACTGCTGGCCAAAGAGCGGGAGGATCCGTCCGCCGGGAAGGGAAGGAGGCTTAACGCTGTCGCCGTCGGCGAGGGAGGGAATCCACTACAGGCGCAGCTGTTCACTTTCACCCATCGGCGGCGCGGGAGGGCCTCCGACCCCTTCTTCTTCGCCCCCGTACATAGTGTGGGCCGAACGGCATCTGGTCGCCCACCGAACCACACCCCAAGAACCTTAAGGTATAATTTACTTATTCCACATGCATTTCTCTAGCTAAATGTGGGCTTTTTCCGCTTCTGCACTCGAATCTAGGTGTTGGATCAAACAGGAAAGTAGTGGGGAAAGTTGTATACCATGAATCTAGGACGTGGTTCAAAGAGGAAAGGAATGGGGGAAGTAGTGGGAAAAGTTGTATAGCATGAATCTAGGACGTGGTTCAAAAAGGAAAGGAAGGGGGAAAGTAGTGGGGAAAGTTGTATCGCATGAATCTAAGACGTGGTTGAAAGAGGAAAGGAATGGGGGAAAGTAGTGGGGAAAGTTGTATAGCATAAATCTAGGACGTGGTTCAAAGAGGAAAGGAAGGGGGAAAGTACTAGTATAGACTGGCTATCCAACACCTACGTTGGTTGAAAAGGGAAAACAATGACAAACGCAGTACGCATATATGTAACGAACTGATGTTTTGTTTTGGGGGACAAGGCTGTAGAGTTTGAGCAGGACTAGATTTGTTGCACTCACATAGGGAAAGGTGTTTAAAGATAACAAAACTGGTACCAACACAAATATGCTCCTTGGTTGTTTGTTCTTTGTTGCAACAGGTTGTGCATCACCCCTGTACATCGGTAGATGCACATGGTGTCAAAAGGCCCACCGTCCCTGCAACTCTTTAGCTATTGTTAATCTAAGGCCCTATTTGGTTGAAAACTCCCTAGTCCCTACCTTCTTGGTTCCAGGGACTAAACATGGACTAGGGGTTATTAAATGACATGCTAAAAGACCATGTTACCCCTAGTAATGAACTAATAGAGACAAGGTGCGATGCGTGGCAGGGGCAACTGTTGGAAAAAGTCCCAAAAAGACTCTCCCTCTGGGTCTTCTTTCTTTAGTCCCAAATGCCACTTTTAGTCCCTAAAAGTCCCTCCTGTTTGGTTTAGATGGGACTGACACGGAGTTTTTTTAGTCCCTCCACCAAAATGTCCCTGTAAACAAACACCCTCTAATAATGCCGATGGAAAATTGATGCAATGCCACAGTTAAAAGCAAATTACATGTTTAACAAATTTTATTGTTAATATAATCTCTCTATTAATATTAATCAATGCCACTGTATGAGAAATGCTACTGTTTTGCTTTCTTTCCCATTTAGATAAGGTACATGCTTCTTTTTGTTGGCTTTTGTGTCATCCACCGTTATTGACCACTAGTTGTTTCCTTTGCACCTCTGTGTGAACAGGGTTATCTACTTCACCTCGTTGCCATTATGACCTTTTGTTTCACTGCACAAAACACTTTTGTTTTCAGAGTGTTTTGTGCAGTTCAACCAAAATGTCAGACCGAAAATGTTGCTTGATTGCTTGATCTTAGTGTAACTGCACAAGAGGATATCTTACTTCCTATCCGTGTTGGCAAATTTGGTTCAGATCTTCTTCTTGTGAGTTGTTTGAATTCTGCTTCATGAGAGGTTAGTACTAGCCTTCTTTTACATGATTCTGAAGTGTACTTTCATATGTTGTGCTACTTGTACGGTAATATTGCTTGATTTTAGTGAACTGCACAAATGAAGACAAGACTTCCAATCTATATGTGCACCGTAATGTCCCATTGAGGCAAGATAAGGATATTTCACAACTGTTGGCCTGTATTTTTTCACTTTCATCAGAAAATTAATGTCGTTGTTTAGTGCTATACTTGTGCAACCTAATTGACATGCCAAATCTTACATTGAAGGCAAAGCTTGTCTGTTATTGAACCAAGTGATGAAGGGGAAGAACAAGTGGAAGAAAAACATAAATCAACTCCCGGTGCTGTAATGAAGCACTGGAACTGTGATGACACAAGTAATGATATAGTTTTGCATCTTAATTTATTTCTATGGCTGGAACAAGCAATTGTTTTGCCACTAATTTGATGCCACTCTTAATGTAATACGGAATTATCTCAACTTGTGCAAACAGGGATCTTCTTTGAAGATACCATATATTTTAGTGGAACTGCACAAGAAGATGTTGGAAATATTAAACAAATCGAGGAGTATATAGTAGGCATGGCCGCCACAGTAGATAGCAACAGATGGTTCCGGAGAAGTGCTTCATCTGTATGCTCTACACAATAAGCCTCCTGACAAAGGTTGGTACTCGCCCACTGATTTCATCCATATGATTGAGCTTTGTCATCTCTATTGGTTGTGCTACTGTTTAGATACTGTCATGAAAAAGTGGTATTGTCCTTGAGAAGTGCTTCATCTGTGCTGTTTTAAATATTTCCTTTCCTTTTTTTCAAGCAAACAGGGATGCTAGCATTTAGTTGTCCTCTTGTCTTTGCACAACAGGATCATCCTCCTTTGAAGAAGAATATGGAGTACATGAAGTGACTAGTTCCGATTATGCCAGGATGAAGAAGCCCTGTCTATCTTCTCATCAGAAGGAGCAGTTGAAGGATGGTTACATTACTCCCCACAAGACCAAACTAACCCATTTCGGAAGGGTGACAAATCTCCATCTTCTTCTTTGTGATGCGAGTACAATGTTGTTCTAGGATTCTTTCCGGTGAGTTCCATTTTTCTAAAAGTGTGCTCTACATGGACCATATAGGTGCCTATTTAAACTGCCAATTCATAGTACAGTTTGCTTTATACTAATCACTTTTTTGTATTTGTGCAAACAGGGGTGCTCAGCTTGATTTCAATGGGAACTGCACAAAATGTTCATGAATACATCGAATCATTCATTTCCACCACAAGAAAGGAGGTGCCGATAAGTTCAAGGCGTCGCAACATATAAGGGCGAAATCATACAAGCTACGCGCGAATTTGGTTGATTTTGGTGGAACTGCACAAAAAGCATAGCTAGTTTATTTAGCATGAGGTGCCATGTCAATGTCCGAACTGATGGAAAACCCTTCCCATTCCACAATCATAGGCATTTGATATTTTGGAATGGGACAACTGTCGGTGTCAAAATCGGCGGATCTCGGGTAGGGGGTCCTGAACTGTGTGTCTAGGATCGATGGTAACAGGAGACGGGTGAGGGAGTCCTGGATTAGGGGGTGTCCGGATGGCCGGACTATAACCTTTGGCCGGACTCCTGGACTATGAAGATACAAGATTGAAGACTTCGTCCCGTGTCCGGATGGGACTTTCCTTGGCGTGGAAGGCAAGCTTGGCGATACGGATATGTAGATCTTCTCCCATTTTAACCAACTCTGTGTAACCCTAGCCCTCTCCGGTGTCTATATAAACCGGAGGGTTTTAGTCCGTAGGACGAACAACAATCATACCATAGGCTAGCTTCTAGGGTTTAGGCTCTCTGATCTCTCGGTAGATCTACTCTTGTACTACCCATATCATCAATATTAATCAAGCAGGAGTAGGGTTTCACCTCCATCGAGAGGGCCCGAACCTGGGTAAAAACATCGTGTCCCTTGTCTCCTGTTACCTTCCGCCTAGACGTACAGTTCGGGACCCCCAACCCGAGATCCGCCGGTTTTGACACCGACATTGGTGCTTTCATTGAGAGTTCCTCTGTGTCGTCATCTTTAGGCCCGATGGCTCCTCCGATCATCAACAACGATGCGGTCCAGGGTGAGACTTTTCTCCCCGGGCAGATCTTCGTATTCGGCGGCTTTGCACTGCGGGCCAATTCGCTTGGCCATCTGGAGCAGATCAAAAGCTACGCCCCTGGCAATCAGGTCAGATTTGGAAGTTTGAACTATACGGCTGACGTCCGCGGAGACTTGATCTTCGACGGGTTCGAGCCACAGCCGGGCGCGCCAGACTTTATCACGATGGGCATGATCTAGCTCTGGCCAACAAAGGCTCTGGAGGTCAAGACCAGTGTCCGCTCCGACCCTTAGCTCGGAGCCGACTGCGCCAATCGAGGACGGGTGGGTGGACACCGCCTCGGGGGCTGCAATCTCTGCGGTGATCGAGCCGAACACTAGCCTTGTCCTTTGCGAAGCTCGTGACTCCAAGGTGTCGGACTCCTCTCCGGGCTCCAAACCTTCCGCGCCCCTGCCAATCGAATCCGATTGGGCGCCGATCATGGAGTTCGCCGCCGCGGACATCTTTTAGCACTCGCCCTTCGGCGACAACCTGAATTCACTAAAGTCTCACTCTTTGTCAGGAGAGCCCTGGCCGGACTATGTTCAGCAAGGTTGGGATGCGAACGACGAAGAAAATCAAAGCCTACCCACCACCCACTTCAGAGCTAATCGCCGATGATTTAACCGACATGCTCGACTTCGACTCAAGACATCGACGGTATGGACGCCCGATGCAGGAGGCGACCAAGAACCAGCGCCTATAGGGCAATGGAAGGCCACCGCCATATGACATATACATGGTGGACACCCCAAAAGAAGGGAAGGGCGATGGAACAACGGAGGATGACCCCTCCAAGAAGCAGCCTAAGCGCCGACGTCAGCGGCGCCGCTCTAAATCCTGCCAAAGCAAAAACGGCGATTCCGGCACGGGAGATAATAACACCCCGAACAGTGCCGAAGACAACCCCCTCCAGCAGGATTCAACACAGGAGGATGGAGAAGCCAGCCCCCATGAGAGAGCGGCAGACAGAGAGGTAGAGGAAGATAATTACATGCCTCCCTCCGAAGACGAGGCAAGCCTCGACGACCATTTAATTTATCGTGCCTGAGGATCCCGTCGAACAAGAGCGTTTCAAACGCAGGCTTATGGCCACGGCGAGCAGCCTCAAGAAAAAACAGCAACAGCTTAGAGCTGACCAAGACTTGCTAGCCGAGAGATGGACTGAAGTCCTTGCGGTCGAAGAGTACGAACTCGAACGCCCCTCCAAGAGCTACCCAAAGCGCAGGCTGCTATCCCCGATTAGAGGAGGAAGCACCTAAACCTACATCACCAGCGCACGACGCGGCCGACCGGCCACCTCGTGGCAGCGACAGAGAGGCCTCTCAGCCCTCCACTCAAAGAATACCAAGGCACGGGGAAATGCGCCAGACCTGCGAGATATATTGGAGGACAAGGCAAGGCAAACAAGATCGATCTACGGATCGCGGGCGCCTACGACACGCGGCGACAACCGTCATGCCGGATATGGCAAATCCGCCAGGCCGAACATGAGAAAAAGCTCATTCGAGCTACGCCGTGATATACCCCAAAGACAAAGGCGCCAAGACACCCACTATGCTTCACAGATGAAGTAATGGATCATCAATTCCCGAGGGTTTCAAACCCGTAAACATCGAATCAAACGATGGCACAACAGATCCTGCGATATGGATCGAGGATTATCTCCTTCATATCCACATGGCCCGCGGTGATGATCTACACGCCATCAAATACCTCCCACTCAAGCTTAAAGGACCAGCTCGGCATTGGCTTAACAGCTTGCCAGCATATTCAATTGGTCGATGGGAGGACCTGGAAGCCGCATTCCTCGACAATTTCCAGGGCACCTATGTGCGACCACCAGACGCCAATGACCTAAGCCACATAATTCAGCAGCCAGAGGAATCGGCCAGACAATTCTGGACAATGTTCCTACCCAAGTAAAATCAAATAGTCGACTGTCCAGACGCAGAGGCCCTCGCAGCCTTCAAACATAACATCCGTGACAAGTGGCTTGCCCGGCACCTAGGACAGGAAAACCCGAGATCCATGGCAGCCCTCACAACACTCATGTCCCGATTTTGCGCGGGAGATTACAACTGGCTATCTCGTAGTAATAACATGACCAAGAGCCCTGGTAATTCGGATACCAAGGACAGCAATGGCAGGTCGCGTCGCAACAAGCACAAGCACCGCATTAACGGCGACAATGCTGAGGATACGATAGTTAATGTCGGATTCAGAGGCTCTAAACCCGGTCAGCAGAAAAAGCCATTTAAAAGAAATACTCCGGGCCCGTCTAGTTTGGACCGAATACTCGATCGCTCGTGCCCGATACACGGCACCCCCGAAAAACCAGCCAACCACACCAACAGGGATTGTTGGGTGTTCAAGCAGGCAGGCAAGTTAAATGCCAAAAACAGTGACAAGGGGCTGCATAGCAACGACGAGGAGGAGCCCCGGCCGCCGAACAATAGGGGACAGCGGGGCTTCCCCCCACAAGTGTGGACGGTGAACATGATATACGCAACCCACATACCCAAAAGGGAGCGGAAGCGTGCACTCAGGGACGTATATGCGTTGGAGCCAGTTGCCCCAAAGTTCAACCCATGGTCCTCCTGCCCGATCACTTTTGATCGAAGGGACCACCCCACTAGCAGCCGCCATGGCGAATTCGCCGCATTGCTTCCAGACCCAATCATTGACGGATTTCACTTCACTAGAGTCCTTATGGACAGCGGCAGCAGCCTGAACCTGCTTTATCAGGATACAGTGCGAAAAATGGGCATACATCCCTCAAGGATTAAACCCACAAAGACGACCTTTAAAGGCGTCATACTAGGTGTAGAGGCCAAGCTATGACAGGCTCATTACACTTGAGGTGGTCTTCGGATCCCGGATAATTTCGAAGCTAGGAGTTAATCTTCGACATAGTCCTGCTCAGTTGGCTATCAAGCACTGCTCGGAGGAACCGCATTTGCAAAGTTCAATGCGGTGCCGCACTATGCATACCTCAAGCTCAAGATGTCAGGCCCTCGAGGAGTCATTATGGTCAATGGAAACACCGAATGCTCTCTCCGAACGGAGGAGCGTACGGCGGCCCTCGCTGCAGAAGTACAAAGTAGCCTCTCAAGGCAATTCTCCAGTCCGGCTATTAAACGTCCGGACTCCGTCAAGCGCGCCCGGAGTAACCTACAACAAGACCGCCTGGCACGTTCCGAGCAAGCGTAGCAGTGCGGCCCCAACCCCAGCCCTCGCGAAATCACGAAACAAGTACTACGCGTACATAATTACACTCTAGAAATACCATGGGCATAAGGGGAGGGGCACGACCACGGCACGCCCAAAACGCAGCTTAACCGCACTAGGGGCTCCCGATTTTATCATTCCTTTTTTTCTTACTTTCAGGACTCCACTCTCTGGAAGGCCTGTCCGGCAGTACAATCGTCGAACACACAATGCAACAGCCAGGGAGGCAGAAAGCTACGTCGAGTGTCCAGGTGGTCTCTATAACGAGCAGTATACTTGTTTCACATATCATCCCGCAACTCGCCCCTGGAGGGGGACATGTCAAATAGTCCCATCTCTAGCCTATCGCACTATTTGTATCGTTCTGCTTTTACCGCAGCCTTTTCGAATAAACAAAACATAGCTTTTGTCTATTATTGCATTCATTTTTATGTAAATATGTTCAGTTATGACATTATGCAACCGTACACTTTGGTACGGCCAATACACCAGGGGCTTAAATACCCCAGAATATGGTGTGAGAAGTCCGAACACTCTCACGAAAAGGCACCCGAACTTATAGCATTATATGCATTGGCTCGAATCATGTCTTGGGTCAATAGTTGGGTTTGCCCGGCTCCCATGTTTTGGTACCTTACGCCTGCTATATCGGCTAAGGTAGCGCTGGGAGAACTACTGCAATTGTGCCCCGGTTGAGCTGGGTTAAGCACTGCAGTAGAGAAAGCTAAAACTGACAGTCATGATAGGGCGAGAGCTGGTCGCTGTTTGAGAGGTTTCGAGTCCCTAAAGACTTATGCCGCTTAGAGCGAGGGGCTGGCTTTGTCCGGCCTAGGCGTGGATAGCGCCCCAAACTCGGTGTTCCGAATACTTGGGGCTTCGTCGAAATTTAAAATTATAGAATTCTATGGCTAAGTGAGAGTGATAAAGCATTATAGTCCGATTGCCTTGTTCGTTGTGCTGAGCGCCTCCCTCGAAGGACCCAAGAATGGGAACAAGAGCGCCCAGGTTTATCCCGAACTCCCCAGCACTCGCGGCATGGGGGCAGAAGCCGACGACTCGCCATCTCTCAGATTTAATAAACGGCTGCACAGAAGGTAATACTTTAAATTCAAAAAGCGTTGCTTAGCGATATGAACAAGTTTTCAGCGCACAGGATAACACAAGCGAGTTTACTCAAAAATTACATCCTTGGAACATTCATCCGCCATAAGGCGGGCACCCTTCAGGACGCCCTCATAATACATATCGGGCTTGCGATGCTCGTTGCCCTCCGGTGGCCCATCTGTCACCAGCTTCTCAGCGTCCATCTTTGTCGGATTTCGGGTTCCGGCAGACCCTTGAGGTTCGAACACTTAGGTGCGTGCGGAGATCCAACCTCCACCGCCTCGCACCTCGCCGAATCGCTGGGATCTAAACTACTAAACAGAACAGCATAAGAGACACAGGGTTTATACTAGTTCGGGCCACCATTGTGGTGTAATACCCTAATCTAGTTTGTGGTGTGGTAGATTGCCTCTTGGGCTGGTGAGGAACAATACAGGGAAGAACAGCCTCGCGAGGGTCTGTTCTTGGTGGGTGTGATGAACTGCTAGGTGGTGTTCCGTCGCTCTAGCTTGAGGATCGGGTCTCTGTCTTTCTCTGGATGCCAGATCTAGATGCCTCTTCTCTCCCCTACTCTGAGTGTGGCTACTCCTATTTATAGGCGAAGGCCCTGGGCCTCTTCCCAAATATTGAGCGGGAAGGGCACCAACAATTGGCCATTTTGAAGGGGAACAGCGGGTACACTTATCCTGACTAAAGTTGGTCCTTGCCTGCCAAAGGCTCTGGTGATGACGCCTGCTTGAGCTCCACGATGACTCCCTTCTAGCCGTTGGGCTGGTCTTGGTCTTGTTGCACCGAAATCGACGCCTTTGCTTGATGCTCTTGACTGCGCTTGCTCCCTTTGCACCAAAGAGGAAAGGAGGACACCGCATGGGCTGGCGCTTGACTGGCGCCCTTGGTCGTCATGGCTTGCGTCATGGGCACCTCGCGAGGTACCCTGCCTTGAACTCTCCGCCTCCTCATGAGCCAGCCTGACGAGGCCGTGCCTGAGGAAGCTCCTTGTCGTCCGCCCCACGAGGCTTGGCCCCTCGCGAGGGTCTTGAGCTTGCGTTGATGAAGATGGGCCGTCCTGGGCCTCCTTTGAGCCACGCCACAGGCCGCAGGTAGGCAAGTCTGGGGACCCCCGTTCCCAGGACGCCGACAGTAGCCCCCGGGCCCACGGCGCGCCCGAACTTGGCCGAGCAGAGAGGTGAAAGGGCAAGTGCTAAGCATCGCGGGCCCTAACAGCCTGCGGCCTTGGGCGCCGTGTGGCGGTTGATTGGACGCGTGCGCACTACTTCCCCATGATGCCTCGGTAACCACCCGGATTCGACAAGTCCCTGCATGCAAAGTTGGTCATGATTACCGGTGATCGTGGAGGCCGACGGTTGGCCTTCGCTGGCAATATGTACGGAACGGCGCGCGCCCTTCCAGTCTATCCTTCTGCTTCTCCTCCTCCTCGTCTCGTCTGGTTGCCATGGCTCCGATCCACCGGTTCTCCAAGGAAGAGAAGGGAAAGGCTCCTCAAGAGGATCCTGACCTGCTCCCCCCAAAGAAACGGCTTGCTCTCTGGTGTCAGGGCAGGAGCGCTCGCCAGGAGGCGCCCATGCCCTGGTGCAGGCGGCCGCCACCGTGGTTTCCTCTTCCCTTGTACGCCGCAAATTGGTGGCTCCTGAAGGAGGCGACGCCGGGCGCCACGAGCGGGCGCCACGCCCGACGGGTCACGTCAGGTGTGCGTCTTCCCCGAGACCACGCCGAGGCTCCTCGCTGGGAGTTCGTGCTTGGCCGCCGCGCCTCCCAAGTCTTGGATTCATCTTCCTTCTTTCTTCGCCTCCGTCGTCCGTGGGAGCCCTGGGACTGGCTGCAAAGACGCCGGGCTGCGGCACCCTCGCGACCGGGGCAAAGGTCGCGGTAGTTGCCTCGGGCGAGGTCTTCATGACACGAGGCTGGGGCGAGGTCGCACGGGTCTGCAGGGCGAGGGGCGCCCTCACGATCCACCTGGAGTACGATCGTGCTTCGGTGGTGTCCTTCAAGGTCTTCGACACGGAGGGTCGTCGGCTGGAGTGCTGCCCCGGGAGAGGCGGTCGGGGTCCTGCTGTGGCGAGACAGAGGCCGACCGACCACTCCCTTGGCATCTCCTCAGGCGACGAAGGCGCCGGAGGATCCAGCGACTCCGCCGAGCTCTTCGCGACGCCGGAGACGAGCGACGACAGCCTGAGCCCCGAGCCTGCGCCGCTCCCGAGCAGTGGCGAAGCTCGTCAGGCCGTCGCCGCCCTGATCTGGATGGGGTTGGCTCCAGACCGGGTGGCCCACTGTTGATGATGGCGTCTGCCGCGGTGGTCCCTGTAGATAGGACTCCTTAGGATTCGCGTCTTTTGTTCCTGCGAGGAGCCAAGATTGTACCCCGCGGGGGCTTGTAAGATGCTTGTAGCTTCGTTTGTCAATATGATCCTTTTTATGAGGCAGTGCGAGATGCTCATTCCGTTCTAGCTCAGTTTCTTCCTTTCAGACCTCGTGAGGGCTTGGTGCTCTGCGCCGACAGGTCCCAGTCCCAAGGCGGCTTCAGCCGTCGTTGGTATGCCAGGTCGCGATGCCGTGGTCAAGGCCAGGAGGTGAGCAGCCCGAGGTCCGGTAAGAGCCTCTGAGTCGTGATGCTCAGGGGGTCCCCCTTGGCGCTCAAGCAACCATCATTCGGTGAGAAAGGAGAGCGACGTTGCTAACACGGGGTTGCATTGAGTGTGGGGATGGTGTTGCGATAACTAGTGTGTCCGGAGGGTGACTTATCTCGAGGGTCAGGAAAATGCTTCCTGGTGTGGCGCTAGGTCCGTGCCTAGGCCGGCGAGAGATTGCGTGACGAGGTCGTTTCGTGCTCCTTGGAGGGACCCTGCAGGTTCACCACAGAAGGAACAAGAGCTCGCCGTGGCGATCGTTAGTCCTGCCATTAGTTGCTTTGGAGTGGCGCGAGAGGCCTCGCGAGGTGTGTCGGGGCACCCGTGAGCTAGCGCGGGACTCACTGGGCCCTACCTCAAGGCGGGTTGCGCCTGGCTCTGGGCCTTATCTTCGAGTGTGTTCCTGCAAATTTGGCCAGATGTCGGTGCTCTACGTCTTCGGGTCCCGGCTCTCGGGCTGGTCTCAGCCGTCGCTGGCAAGCCAGGTCGCGATGCCATGGACAAGACCAAAGGGTGAGGGCCGGAGAGCCGGTAGGAGCCGCGAGTCGTGATGCTCAGGCACACCCCCTTTAACGCTGCATAAGCTGGGTTAGATGACGCAACTCACGTCCTCGGGTCCCGGCTCTCGGGCTGGTCTCAGTCACTAGCAAGCCCGGTCGCGATGCCATGGACAAGACCAGAGGGTGAGGGCCGGAGAGCCGGTAGGAGCCTGAGTCGCGATGCTCGTGCACCCCCTTTAACGCATAAGCTGGTTTAGATGACGCAACTCTCGCCCTCGGGTCCCGGCTCTGGCTGGTCTCAGCCGTCATTGGCAAGCCGTGTCGCGATGCCATGGACAAGACCAGAGGGTGAGGGCCGGAAAGCTGGTAGGAGCCACGAGTCGCGATGCTCGTGCACCCCCTTTAACACGCAAGATTCCGCCACCCAGAAAAGGCACCAAATAACAAGCATGGTGGAGCGAGAGCATAATCCTAAGGAAAAAGTAGGAAGGATACATGTCACTGGGGTGGCACGAGCGGCTTGGGGATGATGCAGCCCGAGGGGCGCCCCCAGATAGGCTAACGACATGAAATAAAGGGATACATGCCGCAGGATGGACCCACGTGACCTAGGAATAATGCGGCCTCAAGGCGCCTCCCACCTGAAACAAAACTTAAAGATGTCACCTGGTGATGTTGGGGACGAGGGGGTGTTGGTGTAGAAGACTCGGTGGGCTGCGGGAGCCGATCCTCACGAGCCCCCAGTCCCAGGGGCCTCGGGAGGCTCCGGAGGCGCTGGCGGCTCCTCGCGGGCCATCTCCATCTCCGCCAGGGCTGCGACGTACTTGACCTCTTGAGCCTCCAGGATGGCCCTCATGAGACGCTGGTGCGCAGCTGCCGCGTTTGGCAGGCCATAAGGCATGCGCACGTAGCTGTGGGGCGGGCCCTCGCAACGTCCCACTCGCGAGGGCCAGAGGCGCTCTTGAGACGCGGCTCGGTTGAGCCCTGGTATGTCGATGCAGACGCGCAACCCACCATCCTCGCCTGGAAGGGGGGCCACAGCGGGTAGGCGGCGGCTGCCCCTCATGACCCTAGACTCAGAGCTCTGAATGGCCTTGGCGACGAACTCCTGAGGGTTCGGCCCTCCTTGCCTTGCTCCTGCTTGCGGGAAACGTGCTTCGAAACACGCCTCCACGTGGTGCCCAAACGCCTCCCTCGAGCGGCCCTCCAGGGAGAGCCCCCGAGCCCTGCCTGAGGAGGGCGCCGGGCGCGCTTTCCTATGTGATGGAAGGAGGCTCCCCCTGGCCCGGTGCGGGCCCTGAGGGGCTTGTCTCTTGAGGAGCCGGGCCGGTCGTCATGGCTTGCGTCATGGGCACCTCGCGAGGTACCCTGCCTTGAACTCTCCGCCTCCTCATGAGCCCGCCTGACGAGGCTTGGCCCCTCGCGAGGGTCTTGAGTTTGCGTTGATGAAGATGGGCCGTCCTGGGCCTCCTTTGAGCCACGCCGCAGGCCGCAGGCAGGCAAGTCTAGGGACCCCCGTTCCCAGAACGCCGACAATCTTGCCCCAGTGTACTTTAACACGTTGCAAGAGCCCTACGGGCGCCTTCTATGCATACGGAGCACTTGATGACATCAAGCTGTGGACAGGCATCCGCCAGCTGCCTCACCAGCCCAAAGTAGCTCACAGGCATGACCTCCCCAGGCCATAGCCGGACTATAAGGCCCTTCATGTCATGTTCGGCCACCTTATGGAGCTCGACCAGCTGCTTCAGCTGGTCGCTCAAGGGCACCGGGTGTCCGGCCTCAGCATACTGAGACCAGAACACCTTCTCCTCCGAGCTCCCCTCCTCGGCTCGGTAGTATGCGGCAGCGTCGGACACACTGCGGGGCAGATCTGCGAATGCTCCTGGAGAACTCCGGACTCGGGTAAGTAACAAGTAATTCACTTTCACGTGCTTGCTTTGCATAAAGAATGCCTTACCCGCCGCTATCTTCTTAATCACCTCAATTTCCTGGAGGGCTTTTTGGGCTTCGGCCTTGGCAAATTTGGCCCTCTCAAGGGCAGAGGCAAGCTCGGACTCTCGAGTCTTTGAGTCAAGCTCCAAACTCTCGTCTTTTTTCACGAGAGCCTGGAGCTCTTGCTGCACCTCCGCCACCCGCGCCTCCTGCTTTTCTCACTCGATGTGCTCCACGGCCGCATTTTCTTCGGCCTTGGACAACGCTTTCTTCAGGGTTGCCACAGGTTGTGGCCCCTGTAATACTCACGTTGGTCCTGTCATTTTTTGCAACCACATCTTTTTTATGTACTTACATAAGGTATTACTTACCTTCCTTGTCCTCGAGCTGCTTCTTGGCAAGGCCGACCTCGTTCTCGGACCGCTCGAGGCTCTGCTTCAATTCATCGACCTCCATGATCGGCAAAGCAGAGGTCACTGGCAGCCTGCATTCCCATATTGACATACTTCTATTAGACTCCTGCAGATATCTTTTAGATCCTCGGTTCGGCTTTTCTTCCGAACACAAAAGCGAGCATCGGGCTACTCTGTCTATGCGGTAATATTTTTACATATCTCAAATACATACCTCAAAGCCTGTTAGAAGGCTGGCATAGGCTTCTGTCAGCCCGCTCTTGGCGGACTGAACCTTCTGGATCACCGCACTCATAATAGTGTGGTGCTCCTCGTTGATGGAGGCGCCGTTAAGCAGCTCCAGCAAATTATCCGGTGCCTCCGGTTGGACGGAGGTCACCGGCGTCGTAGGCTTGCCCTTCTTACTTGGGGGCCGCCTGCCAGACTACGGAACCACCGAAGGTTCCGATGCGGTGTCCGGGCCGGGGACGGACTTAGAGCCCTTTGGGGTTTTATCCCCTTTGCGCCTGGAGTCCGGGAGGTCGCCTTGCGGTGCCTCCAGGACCACCTCCTCCTAGCTTGGACCTTTTTCAGACTCCACCTCGGCATCGTCCGTAGGACGAGGGGAGGTACCAGTCGGGAGTGAAATACTATTCACATCCGACGAATCCAGGGAGCCGCTCGACGAAGCGACGAGCCAGGCCTTCGGCGGACTGCATGATTATATTCGGCGTCAGAAGATACTGTGCAATAAAGGAACGCCATGAGTTATTCTGGTATCCGGATACTTATGATTTTGCCAGGGGCTTGGCCCTGGATGGCCACTCCTCTTCGCCGTCGTCGGTGTTGGTGGAGTAGTCCGGAGGAAGGGTCCTTCCCTTCTTGGACCCTCCGGCCTCCCCAGTTGGGGCGGCCTTCCTTTTCTTTCCTCTCCCCGCTGAAGGGGGAGAGGCCTCTTCTTCCTCCTCCTTGTCTTCGTGGGAGGAGTGCGCCTCGGAGTCATCGGACGATGAATCCGACACCACCGGGCGCCGGGAACTCTTTCGAGTTCCCGTGGCCTTCTTCTTGGCCTTCTTCTCCGGCACCACGTAAGGTGCCGGAACCAGCAGCCCCGTCAAGCGGGCGTCCGCTGGGTCTTCGGGCAAGGGAGCCGGACAGTTGATCTGCCCGGACGTCTTCTGCCAATCCTGTCACAAAGGTAAGGGAGTTTAGATCCCGTGATAGAGTCAAACTATGAAAAACAAGTATCCCGTAAAGGGTAAAACAGCTTACCGCGTTGGCTTGATGCTGGCGGCTGAATCCGCGATCCTCGGTAGCGGATGCGGGAGCCTCGGCGCCCTTGAACAGCACCTTCCAGGCATCATCGTACGTAGTGTCGAAGAGCCTGCTCAGGGTTTTGTGTTGTGCCAGATTAAACTCCCACAAGCTGAAAGCCCGTTGTTGGCACGGGAGGATCCGGCGGATGAGCATGACCTGGACTATGTTGACGAGTTTGAGCTTCTTGCTCACCAGGTTTTGGACGCAGGTTTGGAGCCCGGTCAGCTCTTCCGAATTACCCCACGACAGGCCCTTCTCTTTCCAGGAGGTGAGCCGCGTGGGGATGCCAGAACGGAATTCGGGGGCCGCTGCCCATTTGGGGTCACGCGGCTCGGTGATGTAGAACCACCTCGATTGCCACCCCTTTATGGTCTCTATGAAGGAGCCCTCGAGCCATAGGATGTTGGGCATCTTGCCCACCATGGCACCTCCGCACTCCGCTTGACGGCCGCCCACTACCTTCAGCTTGACATTGAAGGTCTTCAGCCATAAGTCAAGTGGGGCTGGATGCAGAGGGAAGGCCTCGCACTGACGATGAACACCGAGATGTTGAGGATGAAGTTCGGGGCCAGATCGTGGAAATCCAGGCCGTAGTAGAACATGAGCCCCCGGACAAATGGGTGAAGTGGGAAACCTAGTCCGCGGAGGAAATGGGTGAGGAACACCACCCTCTCATGGGGCCTGGGGGTGGGGATGAGCTGCCCCTCATCTGGGAGCCGGTGCGCGATGTCATTGGACAAGTATCCGGCTTTCCTCAGCTTCTTGATGTTCCCCTCTGTGACGGAGGAGACCATCCACTTGACTCCCGCTCCGGACATGGCTGGAGAAGGTTGAGGTGCGGAATGCGAACTTGGGCGCTGGAGCTCCAGTATGCGAAAACGGATGAGCAAAGGAGGAAGAAGGCGTAGATGAAAAGGTGGATCCTTATCCCCTTATATGGGCGGACGAAACTGAGTGCCCCCACCAGCCTAGTAAAACTCGCTTATCTCCCAAGCGCCGTAAATTAATGGCACGGTTGGGTTACCCACGCCCGTATTGATGAGAATCCCGGAATAAGGGGACACGATCTCTGCTTCGACAAGACGTGCCAAGGAAACCGCCTCACTAAACGCGCTGAGGTGGGACAGTAAAACGATTCGAATAAAGGCTTGGCTGTGGCGTGATGTCATGCTGCGGAATACGTCAGCAGATTAGATTTGTGCAAATATTTTTCTCTCTACGGTGGTATGTGGAACTTATTTTGCAAAGCCGGACACTATCCTTATGTTCAAAATCTTCTATGAAGTATTCGGAGGAGGAACCCGCCTTGCAATGCCGAAGACAATCTGCACGCCGGACTCGTTGTCATTGAAGCCTGGTTCAGGGAGCTCTTGAGGAGTCCTGGATTAGGGGGTGTCCAGATGGCCGGACTATAACCTTTGGTCGGACTCCTGGACTATGAAGATACAAGATTGAAGACTTTGTCCCGTGTGCGGATGGGACTTTCCTTGGCGTGGAAGGCAAGCTTGGCAATACGGATATGTAGATCTCCACCCATTGTAACCGACTTTGTGTAACCCTAGCCCTCTCCGGTGTCTATATAAACCAGAGGGTTTTAGTCCGTAGGACGAACAACAATCATACCATAGGCTAGCTTCTAGGGTTTAGCCTCTCTTATCTCGTGGTAGATCTACTCTTGTACTACCCATATCATCAATATTAATCAAGCAGGAGTAGGGTTTTACCTCCATCGGGAGGGCCCGAACCTGGGTAAAAACATTGTGTCCCTCGTCTCATGTTACCATCCGCCTAGACGCACAGTTTGGGACCCCCTACTCGATATCCGCCGGTTTTGACACCAACAACGGGGGACACGATGTTTATCCAGGTTCGGGCCCTCTCTATGGAGGTAATACCCTACTTCCTGCTTGATTGATCTTGACGAATATGAGTATTACAAGAGTCGATCTACCACGAGATCGTAATGGCTAAACCCTAGAAGTCTATCCTATATGACTATGGTAGTGTGTTTATCCTTTCCGGACTAACTCCTCCGGTCTATATAGACACTGGGGAAATCTAGGGTTTACATAGAGTCGGTTACATAAGAAGGAATCTTCATAATCAGTCGCCAAGCTTGCCTTCCATGCCAAGTAGAGTCCAATCTGGACACGGGTACAGTCTTCGACCTTCATGTCTTCACAGCCCATCAGTCCGGCCCATGGATAATAGGCCGGACGCCCGAGGACCCCTTAGTACAGGACTCCCTCAACAACCTTGTCAAATTTTGCTCATTGATTTTAGCAAGAAGACATGCGTTTGATATTTTCGAATGGGACGCCCTTTGCTGTCAGCAGCGTTGATCCATTTTTTTCTTCATTCTTTAGTTGTGAAGTAAATATTGGCTAAAAAGCTGCTCAAACTCTTTGACCTCATTTTGTTCCTTTTTACTTCGCACATTGTGAAAGTGCATACTTTTTTCTATAAGATTGGTCAAAGTAGAGATACTTTGACTGCAGACAAAACTTGTATGCAGACTAGAAAGGAACGGAGGGAGTACATGTGAAACTACTGCAAACGAGGTGATCACCCTGGGAATAATGCCAGTACATATTGTTTTGCATGTTCATCCAATGCCAGCGATACAAGAATTCGAACTAATCAAAATAAATTCGTTTCATTCATAAACAGTCGGATTTCATATAAACATGCCGGATTTCATTACATTTCATACATTCTTCAACTAAAAAGGGGTGCGTTGGAGGTATAATTAATTAATCGAAGCTACCCACCTGTGTCCGGGCCGAGCTTTAACAGAAAGCTAAGTGACTTAATCGCAGTGCAGCTATAGAATCGACATGTGGCCTAGATGCCTATTGGGCCCACGTGTCATTCAGCCAATCGCACCAAATAGCTAAGTAGAAGCAGCGTCCTTCTCCAACATAGCTCTCCGACTCCACGTCGCCACCAAGAAGCTAACTGGCCGTCAGTGGTCAACCCGCCTAGCTTGGCTTCAACCGGAGGGTAGCAGCGGTGGCCTTACTTGGACCCGAGCAGCGGCGACCTACCGTGTTCTACTCTTTCTTGTTTTCTGTGTGGCACGGCCTCGTTGGCAGCGGGGCGGGGCCTCGGCGGAGCCGGCGATATCCTCTGTCTCATTGCCGGCAGGAGGTGCCTCAGCCGAGCGGGGGAAATCCTCCCCCTCATTGCCGGCAGGGTGGGGCCTCGGCGGAGCTGGCGGTGTCCTTTGCCTCGTTGTTGGCGCCGCGGGGCCTCGGCGGAGCAGGGCCTCGTCGACGCCAACGGAGCAGGGACTCGTCAGAGCTAACATTGTCCTCTGCCTAATCCTCGGTCTCGCCAAACAGCGCCTCACCCGCTTCATGGCCCTCTTTGTAGGCGGCCGCAACCTCCGCCACCCGCATGCGGTACCGCCGGCGCTCGAGGCGGCCCCCGTGGGCGGAGCGGTACGAGTCGACCAGCGCCTCCTGCTCCACCCGCTCCGCTGTGATCTGCTCCTCCGCCTGCAGGTGCTCCTGGAGGAGATGGTGGTTGTAGGAAGCATCGGCCTACGCCTCCCGGAACTGCTCCTCATGCTTCTGCCTCACCGTGTCCATATATTGGGCACGAGCCTCTCCGATGTTCATGGTGCAATGCACTGGCGAGGATGGCGCGGAGGAGGGGTTGGCGCCGAATCGTCGACTACCATGTCCTCCATTGGGACGTTGTCGTCCTCTGGCTGCCTGCCGGCCAGCCAGTCAGCAGTAATGGCTGCTATCTCCTTGTGGTCCGTCGTCCGCCCGTCCCGAAGAACACTGGAGCGCGAGGAAGCCATGGTGAGCAGTAGTGGTGTGGACAGGAGAAAGGGAACGGATGCGGTTGACTGCGACTATGGCTGGGCGGTAGAGGGACGGACGTGTGGCGCCGGAGTAGCCGCCTCGGCAACCGCGTATCATTAATGTGGGCGGCGGAAGGACGGATGGACATCACTTGTGTCGTTTGAAGGTGGAGCAATCGCCTGCACCGGGAAGCGGAGTGGGCGACGCTGACCGTTTCGGGCGGAAAGCGCGCGGGGGCGAGGGAGGTTGTCTGGGTGAGCCAGGGCAGTCAGACTCATGCTTGGCAGTGGGTCAGTCCAGCAGTCGGACATGCTAGCTCACCACCTAGCTCGCCGAGCTGAGCAACGACAATCAGACGATGGATGTAGCTTCCGACCAGGAGCCGGCGCCACTGTCCAAGCCGGTTCTTGCCATGTTCACCATAGAGCAGGTGCGGCCGCATTTTGACACCCTAATGGCGGAAGAGCTACCAGTGCAGGAGGACCTGTGCTGCAACCTCTGTCTCCTCAACGAGCACCGGTGAACTAGCGAACGACAATGTCGTCGCGGACATGTGGCCCAATGATTCTGGCTTCCCGAATGAGCAGCGGGCGCTGTATCAGACCATCCGTAGGGCCCGCGAGGCCCTCTCCATCTTCCTTCGAGTTGTTGCACTCACCGTGGCGCCGCCGTCTCGCATTGTCAACATGGTCAAAATACATGAGGATGAGTAGATGACTTTACTTGGAGAGGATGATAGTGGGGACCCACCAGGGCCATAGCCGCACGTACGCAAGTGCCTCCTTATTAGTATATAAAACTATAATTTTTTTGCTTTCTCCTGGTTTCCTGACATCACGGTCCCACACCATTGTCAACCTATGTAGTCAATAAACGAGAGAATTGCACAAGAAACGGCCGACAACTGGGACCAAGCAGCTCGAGCAGTATTTGCGTTTTTGAGGTGTGAGCACTGCAGAGTTTTTCTTAAGCGATGTTTAGCCCAGATATTAATTTTTCTCCTCTGAACAACAACGAAAACATCGCTGCAGGTATTAACTGGGCGGGCTGTGGCCCGTCTAGTCCAGGCCAGATATCCAGCCCAGATATTAATTTTTTTCAAGCTGAAAATGGCTAGCTCAGCTATACTTTTTTTAGGAATACGCAGGCAAGGTCAAGTTGTTATTCTCCGCCCCGCTGGGCTGCAAATCTTTCTTAGGAGGGATGCATTAGGCTTAACAAGAAGATGGGCTTTAAGAAATAATAACTGGGATGTAATTATAAAAAATGGGCACTAACTATAAAAAATGCACAAACACGTAATTACTTTATAAAATATTATTTTTGGATATTGAAAATTTTAATTTCATTAATTGTTGCAAGCACAATGTTTCTTTGGATTTTTACGTAATATAAATTTATATTGAAATAGTATTTAATCTGACTAGAAATTTTGGGATAAAAATATTTTGAATCCCATCAAAATATGGGAAATTTTATTGAGTTCTCTTTTGAACGGTTGGTTGAAATGGGCTGTACTTTTAACAAATTGTAAATGGGCTATAGTAAATTCCATTAGAATTCAAAAATTGGCTGCACATTCTTACAAATCTCAAATGGGCTATAAGTTCTCTACCATACACTTGTGGCCTTACTAAGTTGACGCGTCCCCTCAAAAAAAAAACAGAGTTGACGCGTATGCAAGGCTTTGTCAACTTATAGTCAACACACGGTTCTAGCAGTAGTGGCCGTTGGATGTCCATCCAACGGATGTCGTGCTTCTTCTTCAATCTCGGATATTCTAGCTTCACCCACCCAAAAAATGATTCCTCCCCCTAACATCTGGGGCGCACCATTTTTGAAGCTGACCTGTAGGCCTACTAAGTTGACGCGTACAAATGGCTTTGTCAACTTAGTCAATATAAACGATTCTAGCCGCATCGATCGTACAATGTCCATCCAACGACCGTCGTGCTTATTCAACCTCTGGTCTTCTTGCTCCAGCCGCCCAAAGTAGCACCGGTCGTGCCGCCTGCTCCTGCTTCCCGTGGCCGGCTGTGCTGCCGCGGAGGCCTCCCCGCCCCCTACTACTCCCACCGCTGGCCAGGCCATCCCTCCAATCACCCACACCCCCTGTTATTCTGCGGCGACGGCAGCCTCACACCGCAACCGAACCAGTGAACCCTCGTACTCCTCTCCGTGCGGGCTTCCATTGCCGCATCTTCCCCGGCTCCGAGTCGTCCCCTTCCTAGGCCTCGACGTCGTCCACCGCCCTGGAGCTGTCGGCGAGGCGTGGTCAACGTGGTCAAGGAACGACTTCCATTGGAAGAGTACTGTATGTGGAGAGGCTGACAGCTGGGTCCACGACGGCCGCAAGGAAGTGCCTCCTTATTACACGCAAAATAATTATTCCTGCACCTGACAGCAAGGACCCACCGGATGGGCCACCGTATTTCGTGAAAAAAATGTTTCCCCCCTGACTGCTGGGACCCACCAGCTACATCTTCGCACGCAAGGAACTGCGTCTGGATAAAAAAATAATTCACCCCCCTAACTGCTGGGACCCACCAGCTATATCTTCGCACGCAAGGAAGTGCATGACAGTCGGGACCCACCTGGTTGAAGCGTACGTAGCGTTGTCATTCTGGTCGTGAACGTCTACGTACATACTGGTTGATGTAGAGGCGCGCACGTGTGGTAGTAGAGGCGCGCACGTACCATGTACACATACGTACAGCGGCCAGTGTGCAAGAAAGAAAATACGGCCACGTACGTACATACGGGCGGGGTCTCGAATGCCTACTCGCGCATACGTACGGCCAGGGCTCGTGTACATGGCTGGGTCGGAACGGAGAAACTGCATCATCGCCGTGTTCATGGGGAGCGAACCAGCTGGGTCGGAACGGAATGCGTCATCGTGTTCATCGGGAGAACTTGGACGGAACAGCCAATGGAAACAAGGCCTGGCGTACCGCAGAACGGAGGAAATGGCCTTGTGTTCGACCGGCCACATTTGAAACGGGATCCTGTTGATCGAGAGGGTTCTGGCGTACCGCAAAACAGAGGAAACCGACCTCCTACGGTCGAAACGGGGTCCTGTTGATCGGGAGGGGTGTGGCGTACCGCAAAACGGAGGAAACGGACTTGTGTTGGAGTGCTAAGGTTGAAACGGGTGATACGTCTCCAACGTATCTATAATTTATGAAGTATTGATGCTATTATATTATCCATCTTGGATGTTTAATGGGCTTTACTATGCACTTTTATATTATTTTTGGGACTAACCTATTGACCCACAGCCCAGTGCCAGTTTCTGTTTTTTTCCCTTGTTTCAGTGTTTCGCAGAAAAGGAATATTAAACGGAGTCCAAACGGAATGAAACCTTCGGGAGAGTTATTTTGGGAACGGAAGCAATCCAGAAGACTTGGAGTGTACGTAAGGGAAGCAACGAGGAAAGCACGAGGCGGGGGGCGCGCCCTCCACCCTTGTGGGCCCCTCGTGGCTCCCCTGACCGACTTGATGCGGAGCATCCCACATTCATCCCCATGTACACTTCGACTACTCTCCAAACCCCAAGTGGACATATGACGAGACCTCGAACAAACGCCATAGGATACAAGGTGAACTCGCTCCTCTCCGAGCCGTCACTTCCCACATGTGAGACATGGTTACTACCTCAAATGTATGTGCTATGCATGACCAGGAACAAGGAGGAAGACCATGGACAAGACGGCGAGGACACCAAATACAAGGACCAAGAGAAGAAGCTGCCCGAAGCTACAGCAGCCGGACGTCCAACCAGGACCGGGCGTCCGACGAACTCCAGGCACCGGACGACCGGCCCCCTCCGGACGTCCGACCGAAGCGCACCCGAGCCGAATCTACGGAAGTCCGAAGAGCACCGGACGTCCGGACCTTCCCGAGCCTCCGGACGACCGGAACCCTCCAGACGTCCGACGCCTGTCTGCGCACAGTGTATTGGACCGAGTCCATGTATCCCCCACTCACCCCTTCGTGGCCCAAGACTATATATACTCCCCCACCTCCTCCTAGTTAGGGTTAGCGTTGATTTAGCTCATTTGTGAGATAGAGCTTCGCTCATCCATATCGGATCTACTCCACGAGAGAGACCGCGAACCCTCTTCGGAGAAGATCCACCTTGGATTCAAGACCTCCTTTGCGGAGAAGACCATCATCAAGACCTCCTCACGGAGAAGAACGGCTACCGTTTGTATCGTCCTTTGTTGACTTTGGATCATGTATCTCCCTTTGTGTTCATCGATCTAGCACATGTGTGATTGATCTTGTTGGTTCGAGAGATTCTCTTGTGTTTTCCCCGTGATTTCTCTCGTGCTCTTCCACTCGTTCTTCGTATTCCTTGTAGGGATCCTCTCCAAACGTGAAAGATCGTCCACATAGGGTTCCGCCCTATATCATCTTGGTATCAGATCCACGTTGATCACGAATTTGGAGCCCCTACCCCTCTTTTTCTAGCTTGATTTTGTTGATTTCATCCTAAATCCGAAAATCCCCACAAAAAATAGCCCCAAATTTTTTTTGTGATTTGTTAGTTTGATGATGTTTTGTTGATTTTGATCCATGGATTTGCTTAGTTTCGAGTGGATCTAGCATCTCCCCTTGTTTCCCCATCTTCCATCAACGAAATCTCGTCAATTTTGACCCCGAAATCCTCATTTTCCACCCAAAATCGCGGCTCTCGAACTCAGATCTCGCTTGACTTTAATTTCCCCGGACGACCGGGCGCTTTACTGGACGTCCGGAGCCCCAGGAACGACCGGCCGTCCGACCTTTCCCGGACGACCGTAACCCCTAACCCGAACCGAATTTACGGATTTCCGACTTTTCCGGACGTCCGACGCCCTGGACATCCGACCTTTACGCACGTCCGTAACCTGTAGTTTCAGACTTCGGCTGATTTTTGTTTTGTCCATAAATAATTCATCCGAACTCCGATTTTGACGTTCTTTAGCTCGTTTTGAAGCTATTGACATCCCCTATCCCACAAAAAATACCAACAACATCTTTTGACTCCATCAAATTTTGTGAATTTTGGCATCTTTGCCTAGGGCTTCCACCACATCCTCCGCATAGCCACCACCGACTTCCGCAACCTAACCAATTTTGTTCCTCATGGTTGTTTGAGTTGTGATTCGAGTCTCCTAAGGTGTGTCGGCTACTTAGGGACGGTTGCTTCTTCATCAACCACCACTGCCACTTCCGCATAGGCTTGACCACCATACACTTCCACCTCAACTTAACCCAATTTTGTTTGTGTTGTGAGTTGTGTCTCCTAAGGTGTTTAGGCTACTTAGGGACCGTGCTTCCAACTCCGACACCGTGTATAGTCCACCACCCTACACCCCACTTCCGCATTGCGTACGGCAAAACCTCCATTGCATTTCCGCAATCCCATTGAGCAAGTGCAAACCACCACCGCTTTTCCGCTACCACCATTTGACATTTGTCATTTGAGATTTTGAGTTCGCGGTTTTTCCGTTTCCTAAGGTGTTTGACTACTTAGGACGAGTCTCCATCATCTTGGTATCTACATCAAGAACACCGCCACTCATCATCTCAAAGGACGGTAACCTCGACGACACCATTGTATATTCCCTTGCTATTGCATTGTTAACCCCTAGCCCATTTTTTAAGGCCACTTGCCTATCGAGACTAGCCATTTGAGTATTGCCGGCAACGTTACTTGTGCACATTAGTGATCTACACCATCCATTGCATACATACCATATCATATTGGTATCATATCTTGTGTCACAAGTTTATTCCCGCATATACACAATTGCTATCTTGGTTTGTGCATTGTGCAAAGTGGCCATACAAAAAAACAAATAAAGATTTTAAGCAAAAAGAGAAAGAGCAAAGAAGCTTGTAAGCAAGTGCCATAGCATCATACCACATTGCATATAAGATTATCATATCCGATCATCTTGGATCATCTTGAGAAACACCGGGAACCATACATACATAGCATACTTGGGATAGAAAGTTTATCCATTTTGCATCTTATAGGTTGTGCACAAGTGTCGATCCGCCTATTGAGCAATCGTGCTAGCGTCTCTCTTGAGTTGTGCAACATGAGCATTTTGGTGGATTCCACATTTTGAGCTCATTCCTTGGTTGCACGGCCCCATTTATCTATCCGTGTGTGTGTTTCCGTGTGCCATTCTTTGCTATTGGTCTACTTGTTTCACTTGTGAATTTGTGAATCTCTTTCAACATTATTGACTCTTGCTAACATTTTACATCAAATTTTTGTGCCAAGATCCTCACCGAGCTCCACCATAAGCCTTACTTGTGTAGGTGTGAGAACCGACAAGAATTGGTACCAATTGTGCTATTTCCTTGTTACACATTTGAGTGATCATTGATCCATCTTCAACATAGGTCAAGGTACATTTGGTCAAGTTCTTCTCTTTCTCCCACTCATATTTGCTCGAGTCTTGTGATGGATAGGCAAGGCATTTCATCTCCGGTCTACGACAACAACGACGGCGTGAACAACTACATCACCAAAGCGTCCATCTTCGATCTACAACGACAAATGCAAGGCGCACAATCAAGATTGCAAGAGCGCATCGAGAACCTCTCCATCGACATTCATCTCTCCGAAGCAAGAAAAAGGGGCTACATCGACAAGAAGCTTTCCGCAAATAAAGAGGAGCAAGATTCAAGGATGGAGGAGATTAGAGCCTTGATCAAGTCTTCTTCCCCTTCGTCATCTTCAAGGCGGCGACGTTCAAGCCACAAGTCTTGAGCGCCTAAGCGATGCAAGTGCAAGTCGCCCACGCCCACATCCCCATGGCGACCACCATCACGCTCGTGATCCACATCGTCAGGAAGGGCAAGTCACCTCCAAGAAACATGTGCACGACGAGGACGAACGACATCTACTACGAGCTCAAGTGCGACATCGACACCATCAACATGAAGATGCTCCACAAGCGCAAATGCACAAGTCCCAACAAGACCTACTTCACGCCAAGTCCAAGCTTCAAGAGCACAAAAGAAGACCGCGAGACGACCACCACCAAGACGGTGCTACGGCTACATCAACCACTTCGGCATCTTCACCAAGTGTTCTCAAGGCATCTTCGCCTTTGGACGTACGACATCTTTCGCCTACTTCCCACGAGTACGCCTACAACAACTTCATATGAGGGAGGGCGACACTTCCATCTTCGTGAGCCCCCCAAGGAAGATGGCCGAGCATGGGAGATTCCCTTCGTGCATGGAGACGAGCTGCGAGGTGCCACATCATATGGGCCTCCCACACCAAGACGGCGACAAGAAGGTCGAGCAAGGGCCATCCCCTTCGACCACAGCAATAGGAGTTGAGCATGGAGACGTTCGCACCAACATCTCTCCGACACCCACATATAAAGAGATGACCCAATTCCCATGTGAGGAGAGCCACCCCACCATGAGTGATATGAGTGACTCCACCATATGTGACATTGAGTGCATTTCCTATGAGAGGATGAGTGTGACCACCACTAGCCCCACACTTGAGAGCATGCCACACATACTATGTGAGGTTGAGCGCCATTTGAGTGACTCCACCAACCATATGAGTGAGAGCATCCAAGAGGGAGTGAGTGAGCCACAACACTTAGTGAGTGAGGTAGTTGACACGACATGTGAGGCCACCATGATTTCTAATGACTTAACCTCTACTCCTAGTGTGTTTTCTTCTTTGGTGCTAGGTCTCCTACATGACGATATGCCTATCCTCGACGAATCCATCCCTCCAAAGGGAAAACCGATGGCCATGGTGGACAATGATGCACCCCTCACATGGTTCCATCAAGATGAAGATGACAACGAGTGGATCTTCAACACCTCACCTACAACACATGAGCGACCTTCCAATGGTAACATAGGTGATGGTGCTTCTCTTGTCCCACTAGTGGACTCTCTTACCATCGATTGCTCCCATGATGTTGACCCACCTATTCCCATGCTTCATGCTAGTGAGACTTCTTCATGCCTTGACTTACCTATTTATGATGAATAAGATGATGAGCATGTTGAGTTGCCTAGTTGTGATGCTATGCTCCATAGGATATCATGTGAAAATTCTATTGGTCACATCATGTTTGACAATCCATTGAACTTGTCATATGCTAGGAGTGAGATCTCCCATATTGCATCATTTCAATCTCAACATAGTAACTATGCATGCCCCATTAAAATAAATCCCATTTGCACTTATGGCATAGATGACGAGATGATGGTCATTGGCTTTTGTTTTTCATGTGATGATATTGCCATGCTTCCTTTACATGATTTGCTAATTCATCTACTATGTCATGCCATGATCACATTGTTCCAAATATGCTTTGTTTTGAATGTTGCCAATATTCTCCATGTGATGTTGCTACTCATGCTCATGAGGAGACCCCCATAGTTTCCTCATACATGTTTGGAGATTTTGATTCATCCCATCCTTTTCATGATTTCCATGATTGCTTGCACCATATGCATTCCATGAATAACAATGCTCTAGATATTTCTCATGATGCATTACATCCTCTGAGTCTCCATTATGCCATACATAATAACAAACCTATCATGATGGATGACATGTTTCTATATCACGCATCTCATTTATTTGAGCATTGGATATTTTGTGCTAACCGACACATGCACGCAAGATCATGATGGATGATGTGTACATATATCACGCACACACAATTTTCCCTTTGTCTTTGTTTTGTGTAGGTACTCACGTATACTCGTAAACATCTCAATCCCATGAGTTGACGAAACGAGCTCTCGAGAGCAACGATGATTTGGGATCCCATGGACTTTCATTCCCACCATTGCTTTTGCGCAAGGACTGCGTGCATCTCTTTTACTTGTCTCTCACACGGCTATGGGCGATATATCACTTGTCGATTCATGCTCATTTTACCGTGTTTACTTTGCATGCTATGCTTGCTTCTATACCTTTGCCATGCAATTGTGACCCTTGCTTGCATCTACCCATGATTCACCATTATGCTACTCCTATGTGTATTTGCATGCTTGGTGGATATCCTTGTTGCTTTTGCCATATTTATCATGTGCCCCATGCTATTGATGCTATTTTGCTCATATCTTGCCATTATGCTTGTGAAATGTCATGTGCATTTTATATGCCCACTATTTGCACACACGACATGATTACCATGATTAGATCTAGCATGTTGCATCTTCGCACTACTAGCTTGCTTGACATGATTGCTTGCTATGTTGCATCACCCATGTTCCACTATTACTCGATTTCTTGGGTTGGTGACATATATGTTCAAGCCTCTCACATGATATATCTTGTTCATTGTCGATTGCCTCCAATTGTTGCATCTATGCTTAGTGATCTTGGAGACTTTGACACTTTACTTGTGATGCATGCTTGCTTACTTGAGCCTATTGTCTTTGGTTGTAGTTGCATCATATGCTTTCATACCATACCACACCTTGTCCTTTCGTATGATAAGAATAATGAAAACACTTGTTGGGTATCTTACCCCTCGAATGATAGGTCTTGCATTTGCACTAACATCATTTGTTTTTCCGAGTGTTTGTCATGTTCTTTCATTTTGAAGGATTCACAAGGCGGTAACATCACGAGACAACTTGGTTATGTGAAGGCATACAAGATGCAACTCCATCATCCTTGAGAACCTCCTAAAGGTGACCTCCTTCCCTTTGAGCCATCCTCAAATACACATATTGGATGGGTCACTCTTTCATTGTTGCTTCCTTCTTGTTGTCTACATGATACATCTCGTGAACGGAGGAGCGACATTGGAGATTGGCTATATGGACCTTTACATTGAGGAGCGCTCTCACTTCTTGGATGCACCTTCGGAACTTCACTCATGCCTCAACACCGAGTTTTGGTACACCAACACCTCAATCTTTGTTGATTGTGCTCATACATGTCATGCTCGATGGACTTATCATACTCACCAAAAGTTTGCACTCTATGCATGGATTGACTCACATTATGCTTGTCTTGTTGCATCTATTTCCATGTCATCCATGATATATGAGCTTGTGCACTTCCTTAGCAAATTTGTTGTGATCTTTCTTGATGGCATATTCATACATCGTGATCATATTTCCTACCATCAATTGCATGATAACATAATCATATTGAGCTTCCATTGCCATATTCATGCTATTGATAAACCGTCTCACTATGACATCATTTTGCACCGTGGTTGCATTCATCATATTCACAACACATTCGTGTGCACAATGATTGCATTTCCTCCCATGAATGCTTTGCATCTCATTCTAGATCATCTTGATAAGCTTCATGCGCTTTGTCACAACCAATCTTGCCACACGGACTCATTCTTACATGATGGACACTTGTGTGCGCTAACCATTGTGGATTGCGCCATGTCTTCAACTTCGTCCAACTACAAGTCCGTCTACGACAACCGTTTCCATGGTGATGAGGATCACGATCCGAGGTCGGATCTTCCCCAAGGGGGGGAGATGATGCGGAGCATCCCACGTTCATCCCCATGTACACTTCGACTACTCTCCTAACACCAAGTGGACATATGACGAGACCTCGAACAAACGCCATTGGATACAAGGTGAACTCGCTCCTCTCCGAGTCGTCACTTCCCACATGTGAGACATGGTTACTACCTCAAATGTATGTGCTATGCATGACCAGGAACAAGGACGAAGACCATGGACAAGACGGCGAGGACACCAAGTACAAGGACTAAGAGAAGAAGCTGCCTGAAGCTACAGCGGCCGGACGTCCGACTAGGACCGGACGTCCGACAAACTCCGGGCACCGGACGACCGGCCCCCTCCGGATGTCCGACCGAAGCGCACCCGAGCCGAATCTACGGAAGTCCGAAGAGCACCGGACGTCCGGACCTTCCCGAGCCTCCGGATGACCGGCCCCCTCCGGACGGACGTCCAATCAAGCGCACCTGAAGCTGAATCTACGGAAGTCCGAAGAGCACCGGACGTCCGGACCTTCCTGAGCCTCGGACGGCCGGAACCCTCCGGACGTCTGACGCCTGATCACAAGACAGTGTATTGGACCGAGTCCATGTATCCCCCACTTACCCCTTCGTGGCCCAAGACTATATATACTCCTCCACCTCCTCCTAGTTAGGGTTAGCGTTGATTTAGCTCATTTGTGAGATAGAGCTTCGCTCATCCATATCGGATCTACTCCACGAGAGAGACCGCGGCCCTCTTCGGAGAAGATCCACCTTGGATTCAAGACCTCCTTTGCGGAGAAGACCATCATCAAGACCTCCTCACGGAGAAGAACGACTACCGTTTGTATCGTCCTTTGTTGACTTTGGATCATGTATCTCCCTTTGTGTTCATCGATCTAGCACATGTGTGATTGATCTTGTTGGTTTGAGAGATTCTCTTGTGTTTTCCCCGTGATTTCCCTAGCGCTCTTCCGCTCGCTCTTCGTGTTCCTCGTAGGGATCCTCTCCAAACGTGAAAGATCGTCCACATGGGGTTCCGCCCTATATCACGACTTCTTTCACATATATATGTCCATATACCCTAAAAACATCACGGAACATAATAGATTGGGAGTTCCGCCACAAGCCTCTCAGAGCCACCAAAACGAATCGGGACCTCTGTTCCAAGACACCTGGAGGGGGGGATCCCTCACCGGTGGCCATCTTCATCATCCTGACGCTCTCCGTGACGAGGAGGGAGTAGTTCACACTCGGGGCTGAGGGTATGTACCAGTAGCTACGTGTTTGATCTCTCTCTCTCTCTCTCGTGTTCTTGAGGTGGTACGATCTTGATGTATCGTGAGATTTGCTATTATTGTTGGATCTTATGATGTTTCTCCCTCTCTACTCTCTTGTAATGGGTTGAGTTTTCCCTTTGAAGTTATCTTATCAGATTGAGTCTTTAAGGATTTGAGAACACTTGATGTATGTCTTGCCGTGCTTATCTGTGGTGACAATGGGATATCACGTGATCCACTTGATGTATGTTTTGGTGATCAACTTGCGGGTTCCGCCCCTGAACCTATGCATATGACTTGGCACACATTTTCGTCTTGACTCTCCGGTAGAAACTTTGGGGCACTCTTTGAAGTACTTTGTGTTGGTTTGAATAGATGAATCTGAGATTGTGTGATGCATATCGTATAATCATACCCACGGATACTTGAGGTGACATTGGAGTATCTAGGTGACATTAGGATTTTGGTTGATTTGTGTCTTATGGTGCTATTCTAGTACGAACTCTATGATAGATCGAATGGAAAGAATAGCTTCGTGTTATTTTACTACGGACTCTTGAATAGATAGATCAGAAAGGATAACTTTGAGGTGATTTCGTACCCTACCATAATCTCTTCGTTTGTTCTCCGCTATTAGTGTCTTTGGAGTGCCTCTTTGTTTCATGTTGAGGGATATTTATATGATCCAATTATGTTATTATTGTTGAGAGAACTTGCAGTAGTGAAAGTATGAACCCTAGGCCTTGTTTCAAAGCATTACAATACAGTTTACGCTCACTTTTACCACTTGCTACCTTGCTGTTTTTATATTTTCAAATTATAAAAACCTATATCTACCATCCATATTGCACTTGTATCACCATCTCTTCGCCGAACCAGTGCACCTATACAATTTACCATTGTATTGGGTTTGTTGGGGAGACAAGAGAATTTTTGTTATTTGGTTGCAGGGTTGTTTGAGAGAGACCATCTTCATCCTATGCCTCCCACGGATTGATAAACCTTAGGTCATCCACTTGATGGAAATTTGCTACTGTCCTACAAACCTCTGCACTTGGAGGCCCAACAACGTCTACAAGAAGAAGGTTGTGTAGTATACATCAACGGGGGTCCTGTTATCGGGAGGGGTGTGGCGTACCGCAAAACGGGACTCCACGGGATACTATTCGTCTCCACCGTCGACCCCCTCCAGCCTCCACGGGCTACTGTTCATCCACCGTCGACCTCCTCCAGCCTCCACCTATGACTGTTCATCCACGGGCTCTGTTCATCCAGCCTCCACCGTGCGCTACTCCACAGGTTACAGTTGAACCAGCCCTCTCCACGGGCTCCTGTTCAACCACCCGACCACGGGCTACTGTTCATCCAGCCCTCCACCATCTACTGTTCATCTAGCCCTCCATGGGGTGGTCCTGTTCATCTAGCCCTCCACGGAGTCCTGTTCATCCAGCCCCAACCAGCTCGATCAATCGGGGTCCTATTCATCCAGAGGCAACACCACGGGGTCCTGTTCATCCACCCCCGCCGGGAACTGTTCATCCAAACCCCCCAGCAACACTCACTATTCATCCAGAGGCAGAATTGGTCGGCTTCAGTTAGCAGCAGTAGCGAAGGAATCGCTCGATCGGGTTCAGTTAACAGCCATCAATCGATCGCTCGGGTTCAGTAATGCGTAGCCTGTAGTGCAATCGCTCGGGTTCAGTTAGAGCCCAACGCCTCGCTCGGGTTCAGTTAGAGCCCAACACCTCGCACCCACGCGCGTGCGTGTATGAGAGAAATGCGCATCGCTCGGCCCCTACCACCCACCGTAACCGGGAACACCCCGATATTTTCCTCGCCCTCACTTCTACCACGGTTTTTTCTGTCATGGACGGCCCAAAGAATGTCATGCATCTGCGTCTCCGACCCGCCCCGGACGAAAAGTCCATTTCCTATCATGATTTTTTCTCATAGAAGTAGGAGCCCACCACATCTATGATGATACCGGGTTTTGTCACAATTATCGTCATAGAAGTGTCATAAGTATGACATAATTTTTTTTGTTCGGCCCAAAATGTCACGGATGTGTCTTTTTTTTTAGTGTATATAAATTTTTCCTTACCAAATTCCACTTACCAAAGGCGCTTCACTCCCCGGAAATAGCGCCGGAAAAGAGTCTTGATGACCCACAAGTATAGAGGATCTATCATAGTCCTTTCAATAAGTAAGAGTGTCGAACCCAACGAGGAGCAGAAGGACGTGACAAGCGGTTTTCAGGAAGGTATTCTCTGCAAGCACTGAAATTATCGGTAACAGATAGTTTTGTGATAAGATAATTTGTAACGGATAACAAGTAACAAGTGTAACTAAGGTGCAGCAAGGTGGCCCAATCCTTTTTGTAGCAAAGGACGAGCCTGGACGAACTCTTATATAAAGCAAAGCGCTCCCGAGGACCCATGGGAACTATTGTCAAGTTAGTTTTCATCATGCTCATATGATTTGAGTTCGTTACTTTGAAAATTTGATAAGTGGGTGGACCGGTGCTTGGATGATGTCCTTACTTGGACAAACCTCCCACTTATGATTAACCACTCTCGCAAGCATACGCCACTATGAAAGAAGAATTAATATAAATCTAACCATAGCATGAAACATGTGGATCCAAATCAACCCCTTACGAAGCAACGCATAAACTAGGGTTTAAGCTTATGTCACTCTAGCAACCCATCATCTACTTATTACTTCCCAATGCCTTCCCCTAGGATCAAACAATGGTGAAGTGTCATGTAGTCGACGTTCACATAACACTACTAGAGGAAAGACAACATACATCTCACCAAAATATCGAACGAATACTAAATTCACATGATTACTTCCAACAAGACTTCTCCCATGTCCTCAGTAAAACGTAACTACTCACAAAGCATATTCATGTTCATAATCAAAGGTTATCATTAAGGATCTGAACATATGATCTTCCACCGAATAAACCAACTAGCATCAACTACAAGGAGTAATCAACACTACTAGCAACCCACAGGTACTAATCTGAGGTTTTGAGACAAAGATCAGATACAAGAGATGAACTAGCTAGGATTTGAGAGGAAATGGCACGGGTGAAGATGTTCATGGAGACTGACCCCCTCTCGGTGAGAGGATCATTGGTGATGACAATGGCTTCGATTTCCCCCTTCGGGAGGATGTTTCCGTGGCAGAACAGCTCTGCCGGAGCCCTAGATTAGTTCTTCCCAAATTTCGCCTCGAGGCGGCGGCGCTTCGTCCCAAAAGCTCTCTTCTGATTTTTTTTTTTGTCATAACCCTCTAGCAAAAGATGGGCATCGGAGGCCTACCAGGGGGCCCACAAGCCATAGTGGCGCGCTGAGGGGGGTAGGGCGGGCCCCCAGGCTTCCCTACAAAAACAATACACTTCCACGATGATACATGTTTGTCACAGTAGGTCACCTTTTGTGTCATGTATGTACATCCATGATGATTTTATGACAGAATCAAGATAGTCATACCTGTGTTGTCGTAGAAGTGTTCCATGACAATACCAAAATCATCATCACGGAAGTGTTCACTTCCATGACGATAAATGACACGTGATGGAAGTGCTTTCGTCAAGGGTAACCGACACGTGGCATCCACCGTATGTCACACCCTGATTTTCATGCCACTACACTTAAGCTAACAATGATGATCAAATGTGGTTTGACAAAAACTTTTGAGTGTTTTGGACCTTGCCTTGATTGGTTTTTGTCTACTGTTTGCAAGTGCTCTAAAAATCAAATAAATTCTCCAACTCTTATACTTCATATCCTAGCTCCAAACTCTTGAATCAATGATCATGCCATGTGTATAGGACATAAAAATAATTTCTTACAAAAATAATTTGGCCAAATAGTATTTTTTTAGAAAAATTAGTTTTTCAAAAACACCTGAATTGAGGTTTGCATTGCAAGTACTTAATTAAAGGCAGTAAAAATCTTTCCAAAAATATATTTGACTCCTATTAGATATAGGATACACAGAAACCACAAAGATTTAATTTTAAAAGTTATTTACCTATTTTATTTAAAGGGTTTTTCTTTAGGCCAGAAATGGTCTTTAATAGGTTACAATTATTTTTATGCTTTAAAAATATTTGGTTAAACCTAGGGAAACTCAGTGGAGATATATTGTCCATATATAAGAGTTTCAACACATGGTCATGTTCAAAATATTGGTTAAATCCCTCAAAAACCCTTTATGGATATTTCAAGCTTTTGAAATATTTACAAAGGAAATATTCTCCAAAAATTCCAAGAAAATTCTAGCATGTCACATATGACATGTTTGATGATCTTGACAAGTATCATGTCATGGAGAATAGTATAACCCCATGAAATCCCCTCAAAACCATTTCTGTCTATTTTTGAAGTTTGAGCAACTTTACATTGCCAAACATGTCCAAATGTTCTCAAACCTTGTGAACATGCTCAAATGGTCTAATCATTCATCTAGACCAAATGGCACAAGTTTGAGAAAATGTTATATTGATCAAAGTGCCCCAAAACCCTTCCTGTCCAGAACCAAATTTGAACAACTCTACATTGCCAAGTGTGTCCTTTTGATCTGAATTTTTGTGGACATGTTCAAATCCCCAAATGATGACACTACACCAAGTGGTGCATGAAGGAGAATAGTTTTGCATGACTAGATCTTGGAAAACTCATTTCATTGATTTCTAGGGTTTACAAAGTTGCATTGGCAACTTTGCCCACATGGACTCAATCTTGGTGGAACCACTTATTTTATCATGCCATTTGACCCTCTCAAGCCTTATGACAAGAGGATTTCACCTTCTTGCCCAAACCAACAACAAACACCTTCTGCCATTTTTCTAAAAACACCACTTTGACCACTTCCACTAATATCCATGAGTTCTACTTCTTACCACAGCTCCTCCTAGACCTCTTCTACCTCCAGTAGCTCTCCCCTGGCTTTTGCTCAATGATTGATGGGTGAAGCACCCTCATTTACCCCTCCGACAGCAGTTTCTCTCGCTCCCTCAACCTCTCTCCTCTCCTACTGGCTATCCAGAGCATCCAATGCCCCTCCCCACTTCTTTACTTCCCCCTAGAGCCCCCAGACACTAGAGGCCAAGCCCAGAGCGCTAGAAAAATGGCCATGCCGGCCATATGCACGCTTCTGGAGGCCTTCTGATGCACTCCCAAGACTGTAGCCGCCCTCGCCTGATGCTCACGTAGACCTCGGGCCTCTCCCTCGTGTCTCCCAAGGTTTCCTCGACGTCCAAGACACGCAACACTGTCGGGCTCTTCCTCCCTGGCCCTCCTTCTCCCTCTACGGAGCTCACCGAGCGCGCCCTAGACCGCACCCACTGTGCACCAACGCCCCTCTATATAGAACCCCCCCTTGAGCTCTCTGGCCTCTTCTCGCTCTCCTTCTCCCCCAGCAACATCCCGGACAAGCTCTCTTGCCCCCTCATGCCCTCTGTCCACCTCCATGGCCGGCGGCCTCTTCCACAGCCATCCCGCTCTCCACCTCTTCGGACCTCCCCGACATGCCTTGGGCATCTGCATGGATGCGACACTCCATCATGAGCTCTCCGGTGCGCAGCACACCGCGGGAGGAGGCCGGAATTGCCGGCACGGGCGGCGGCCAAGCCACTGCTCCGACGGCGTCCGCACACGCACGAGGAAGGCGCCTTCCCCTCGCCTCCTCCTTGGCGCTGCCGAGCCAAGACGGCTCCGCCCACACCACCCGGCCGGGCGCAGATGGGCAGAGAAGAAGCCGGCGGCGAGGTCGGCGCCTGCACTGGCGCCGTGGGGTTGAAGACGACAGGCAGGCGAGCGACCTGCCACAGACCCGCCCGTCGACCACAAAGCGCCACGCCCAGCTGGCATAAATGGAGGCGCCCGCGTGAAACACGCCTTCGACGTGGCCTTTTCCTGCACGCTGCTGAGCTGCTAGGCCGTCCCACTAGCTATCTCACGCCCAGTGCGTGTTTTAGGTATAAGCCTAAACTTTTCCTTTTTCTTTTATTTTGAACTCCTAAAATCCATAATCAATTCGTTTTAACTCCAAATTTGTTGATTCAAATTCCTAGTGACCCCATAAATCATTCTCTACCTCAAGGAGTACCTTACACATTTTTCCAGAATACTTTCTTTCACACATATTTCACAAAACCCCATTTCCCTATGTTTGTGATGGACTTTGGGAAATCACAGAGAGATCATCTTTGATCCAAATGCCATGATTCAAATTTCTATATGCTTCTAAGTTCATAACTTACGTGATGAACATTTTTATTAATACTTTCTGGGCCACACAATATAATGATCCATTTCTTCATATTTGTCAACTTTGCAAATTCATAGGAAATTCATTTGAACTCCAAATCAAGTGAAACCAACTCCTAGATGCTTCTAAAATCATGCTTTGATAAATGGGTGCCTTTGCTCATTTTTCAAAATAATATTTCTGTACACTTCTGTAAGTGCATCTAGTGCCCCTTAGTGATTTTGGTGTATTGAAGACTTATAGGTTAAGGGACTAATGTGTTTATGAGTGTACACAGGTCTATAAGTCTATGAGGAGTTTGATATTTACAGAGAAAGTCGACCCCTAAAATTGAAGTTCTTGTTGAAGACTATGATATTCTCAAGACTTTCCAAGACTTTGAAAGTGAAGAAATTGGTGTGACCTTGAAGACTTGGTATTCATTTGAGGAACATGAAGCGTGAAGACTTTTGTTTTCGTAGTTTCATTTTCTCTTTCTTGAGTCATAGGAAACACCGTCTTTGTTAAAGGGGGTCGAGGAAATACTAAGGAAAATTTCCATGTGATGCTCAACTCAAAATCCTACACCTACCAATCCCTTGAGTGAAGCCTTTGGAAATCTCATACGATTCAGTCAATTTCTTGATGTGAGACGAAGTTCTTCCGGTCATTGAGAATTTGTTTTGACCGAGGAGTTAGGAATTCGCCAAAGGCGGATTGCCTACACAGTGAGGAACATGATAGCCCTGAGGAATTTGAGAGTCAAATTCCCGACCGTTGCTGTGCTGCGCGCCAGCTGTTCCAAAACATCTTATCCACCTAACGGTCATATCATTGAAGGGCATTTATGTCTTATCATGTTGGGCTGCTCCCTAGGCTATAAATAGCCGCCCCCTACAACCACTGGCTGGTTGGCTGCTCCGAGAGAAACTTGACACTTGTCATTTGAGAGCAACCCATCCTCCGAGGACTTTGATCGAAAATCATCGAGTGAGGAAAAACCCAAAAACCAAACACCTACAAACCCAAAGTGATTGAGCTTAAAAAGCAGATCCTCAAAACAAACCCTAGGAAAGAGGGTATTGCCTTTGAGAGGAAACTCAATGCTGATGGAACATATTGGAAGCCTGATCAGTATCCCAAAACCTCATGGGTTGCTGCAAAGGGACCTCCAGTTGATCCATCTAACTTATCTGGCTTTACATGCGAATCTCCTCATTCTTCTGATGAGTCATTTGACTCCAACTATAAATTGTTCAAAAATCAGAATGGTGAAGTATTTGCTAGATATGTTGGCACTAATCTGCAGGAACGGTTCCGTATGAAGAAAATCTGGGTTCCCAAGAAGTGCCTTGAAAGTCTTCGGTGAATGTCCTCATGACAAAGACCTGTGAAGAATAGGAACTCCAGATCAAACTCTTCATATGGACCAAATTCTTCATATGGATCCAAGTCCTCATACGGACCAAATTCCTCACGTGGATCAAATTCCTCAAAAGGATCAAAGTCCTCACATGATTATCGTCGTCCTAACAACTCTGTTTCGCAGGGTAGAGCTAAGGGCTATGAATATGTGCATTATTCTTCAAACCAATATGTTCATAAGTCCTCCAAGAATTTCTCTGCTTATTCATATGCTTACCCTAACCCCTATTATGTGAAACGAGATGGATTGGCCTCTATGCCACCATTCTCATATGGTGCTCGCAGAATGATGAACTCTTTGCCACCCCTTCAAATGTGGGTGGTGAAGAAAAAGAACTAATCTCTTCTGCAGGGTCAGGTCTCCAGACGTACTTTAACGTCTGAAGAATTTGCTGGGGACCTGACAAAACTGCCTGAAAGGACGCAGGCTAATCATGAAGAAATGAACTTTCATTTCACACGTCCTCATACTTCTTATCTGTTATACTGCCTGATGAAATTCATCTGATGAAATTGATATCATATTCTTCACTCATGAAGTATATGAGATCGTAAGTTGCACTAATTCATCTGCAGGAGGATCAACCCAAAGCAAATGAGTGGGTCCTCGATAGTGGATGTACAAATCACATGACCGGTGACAAGAATCTATTGATGGATACTCCCTTATCACCGTCACATCTGAAGCATATCATCTTTGCTGACAAAGGCCAAAGTCAGGTATTGGGTCTTGGTAAGGTTGCGATCTCTAAGGACATACACATGGACAAAGTCATGCTTGTTGAGTCCTTAGGATACAACCTCATGTCTGTCACAATGCTTTGTGATCTTGATATGGTTGTTGTCTTTGGCAAGTATCGTTGTGTTGTGATCATGGAAGCTAACAATTCCAAAGTCTTCGAAGGCTTTAGGAGAGGAGACTTGTATATTGTTGATTTCTCTCTGAGGACCACAACCAGCCGTGTGTCTACTTGCAAAAGCTTCAGAAGCCTGGCTATGGAATCGGCGACTTGGTCACGCAGGCATGAGGAATTTGCACACGCTTGCGAAGAAGAAGCATGTCATTAGCGTTGAGAATGTCAAATTCCTCAAGGATCACTTGTGTGGAGCCTGTGAAGCTGGAAAATTGACCAAGGCCAAGCATCCAGCGAAGACTATCATGACCACTACTCGTCCATTCAAATTGCTTCACATGGACCTCTTTGGTCCTAATCATTACTCAGTGGTCACTAATGATGCATATCTATATGGCTTTGTTATTGTTGATGATTACTCTCGTTACACATGGGTACACATTGTTACTTACAAAAATGAAGTGCAGGAAGTCTTCAAACGATTTTCCTCGAGGGCTTCAACTAACTTTGGTGTGAAGATCAGACACATCAGGGGTGACAATGGAACTGAGTTCAAGAATTCCGGTCTTGATGCATATCTTGATGAACTTGGTATTACTCATGAGTTATCTGCTCCCTATACACCTCAGCAAAATGGCGTCGTGGAGCGCAAGAACAGAACTCTTGTTGAGATGGCTCGCACTTTGCTTGATGAATACGAAACGCCTAGTCGTTTTTGGATTGATGCAATTGATACCGCGTGCCACATCATCAACAGAGTATATCTTCACAAATTCTCCAAGAAGACTGCCTATGATATCCTCACTGACAAGAAACCCAATGTGAGCTATTTCAAAGTCTTGATTGCTAAATGCTTTGGATTAGAGATCCTCATCACAATTCTAAATTTGCACCGAAAGCACATGAAGGTTTTATGCTTGGTTACGGAAAGGACTCGCACACCTACAAAGTCTTCAACATCACTCTTCATAAGATTGTTGATACTGTAGATGTGCGGTTCGATGAAACTAATGGCTCGCAAAGAGAGCACCTACCTTCTATGTTAGATGAACCAGCTCCTGAGGAATCTATCAAGTTCAAGGCAACTGAGGATGCCATTCCTACTGAAGAACCTGCTGAAGAATTCATTCCTGTACGCGAAGAACGTCGAGCTGATGCACCTGAAGATAATCTTTGAAGACAATGGTCTTTGAAGAAAAATCTGATAAAATTCCTCGACGACAACCGGTTCATCCTCGCGTTGCAAAAGAAGTGCAAGTTGACAAGATCATCAATGACATTGAAGCGCCAGTCCTCTCACACGCTCAAAAGCTTCACATTTATCTAACTTTTGTGGGCACTATGCTTTTGTCTCTATCACAGAGCCCACTAAGGTAGATGAAGCATTTCGAGCCCGAGTGGATTCAGGCCATGCAAGAAGAATTACATCGATTCGAGCTCAACAATGTGCAGGAACTGGTCAAACGTCCATATCCTCGCAAGCATAATATCATTGGCACAAAGTGGATCTACCGCAACAAGCAAGATGAAAATGGCCTTGTGGTGAGGAATAAGGCACGACTTGTAGCTCAAGGCTACACACGAGTTGAAGGAATTGATTTTGATGAAACTTTTGCACTGTTGCTAGACTTGAGGCTATTCGCATACTACTTGCTTATGCTAACCATCATAATATCACTTTATATCAAATGGATGTGAAAAGTGCATTCCTCAATGGTAAGCTTGAGGAAGAAGTATATGTTGCTCAACCCCCGGGTTTTGAAGATCCAAAGAATCCCGACAAAGTCTTGAGACTCAACAAGGCCCTCTATGGTCTCAAACAGGCCCCCACAGGCGTGGTATGATACATTGAAGGAATTCTTCGTGAAGAATGGCTTCACACCAGTTCACTCGACCCTACTCTCTTTACTAAATCATATGATGGTGAACTATTTGTGTGCCAAATATACGTTGATGATATTATCTTTGGCTGTACTGACCAACGTTATAGTGATGAATTTGCCTATATGATGAGTGAAGAATATCAAATATCTATGATGGGAGAGTTGGAATTCTTCTTAGGTCTTCAAATTCGTCAACAACACAATGGCATATTCATATCTCTGGAGAAATACCTCAAAGATGTCCTGAAGAAATTCGGCATGCAAGATTGCAAAGGCGTCAAAATTCCTATGCCCACAAATGGCCATCTATGCACTGATGAAAATGGTATTGACTTCGATCACAAGGTATACCGCTCCATGATTGGTTCTTTATTTTACCTATGTACATCTAGGCCAGATATAATGCTTAGTTTTTGCATGTGTGCCCGATTTCAAGCTACACCGAAGGAATCACACCATAAGGCTATGAAGCATATTCTTCGATATCTAGCTCACACACCAACACTAGGATTATGGTACCCCAAGGGCTCTACTTTTGATCTCATTGGATATTCTTACTCTGAATATGTTGGTGATCGTGTGGACCGCAAGTCAACATCTGGTACTTGTCATTTCCTCGGACGATCTTTGGTCTGTTGGTCCTCGAAGAAACAGAACTGCGTCTCACTGTCTACTGCGGAAGCTGAATACATTGCTGCTGGCTCTTGTTGTGCTCAATCGCTGTGGATGAAGCAAACTCTCAAGGACTACGGCATCAACGTGAAGAATGTGCCTCTCTACTGTGACAATGAGAGTGCCATCAAGATTGCTCACAATGACATTGAAGAAGTGCAAGTTGACAAGATCATGAATGACATTGAAGCGCGGAGTCCTCTCACGCTCAAAAGCTTCACATTTATCTAACTTTTGTGGTCACTATGCTTTTGTCTACATCACAGAGCCCACTAAGGTAGATGAAGCATTTACGGAGCCCGAGTGGATTCAGGCCATGCAAGAAGAATTACATCAGTTCGAGCTCAACAATGTGCAGGAACCGGTCAAACGTCCGAGATCCTCGCAAGCATAATATCATTGGCACAAAGTGGATCTACCGCAACAAGCAAGATGAAAATGGCCTTGTGGTGAGGAATAAGGAGCGACTTGTAGCTCAAGGCTACACACAGGTTGAAGGAATTGATTTTGATGAAACTTTGCACTGTTGCTAGACTTGAGGCTATTCAAGATACTACTTGCTTATGCTAACCATCATAATATCACTTTATATCAAATGGATGTGAAAAGTGCATTCCTCAATGGTAAGCTTGAGGAAGAAGTATATGTTGCTCAACCCCGAGGTTTTGAAGATCCAAAGAATCCCGACAAAGTCTTGAGACTCAACAAGGCCCTCTATGGTCTCAAACAGGCCCCACGGGCATGGTATGATACATTGAAGGAATTCTTCGTGAAGAATGGCTTCACACCCGGTTCACTCGACCCTACTCTCTTTACTAAATCATATGATGGTGAACTATTTGTGTGCCAAATATACGTTGATGATATTATCTTTGGCTGTACTGACCAACGTTATAGTGATGAATTTACCTATATGATGAGTGAAGAATATCAAATATCTATGATGGGAGAGTTGGAATTCTTCTTAGGTCTTCAAATTCGTCAACAACACAATGGCATATTCATATCTCATGAGAAATACCTCAAAGATGTCCTGAAGAAATTCGGCATGCAAGATTGCAAAGGCGTCAAAATTCCTATGCCCACAAATGGCCATCTATGCACTGATGAATATGGTATTGACTTCGATCACAAGGTATACCGCTCCATGATTGGTTCTTTATTGTACCTATGTACATCTAGGCCAGATATAATGCTTAGTTTTTGCATGTGTGCCCGATTTCAAGCTACAGAAGGAATCACACCATAAGGCTGTGAAGCATATTCTTCGATATCTAGGTCACACACCAACACTAGGATTATGGTACCCCAAGGGCTCTACTTTTGATCTCATTGGATATTACGACTCGACTATGGTGGTGATCGTGTGGACCGCAAGTCAACATCTGGTACTTGTCATTTCCTCGGACGATCTTTGGTGCATTGGTCCTCGAAGAAAGCAGAATCGCATCTCACTGTCTCTGCGGAAGCTGAATACATTCTTCTTGGCTCTTGTTGTGCTCAATCGGCTGTGGATGAAGCAAACTCTCAAGGACTACGGCATCAACGTGAAGAATGTGCCTCTCTACTGTGACAATGAGAGTGCCATCAAGATTGCTCACAATGACATTGAAGAAGTGCAAGTTGACAAGATCATGAATGACATTGAAGCGCCAGGTCCTCTCACACGCTCAAAAGCTTCACATTTATCTAACTTTTGTGGTCACTATGCTTTTGTCTCTGTCACAGAGCCCACTAAAGTAGATGAAGCATTTCTGGAGCCTGAGTGGATTCAGGCCATGCAAGAAGAATTACATCGATTCGAGCTCAATAATGTGCAGGAACTGGTCAAACGTCCAGATCCTCACAAGCATAATATCATTGGCACAAAGTGGATCTACCGCAACAAGCAAGATGAAAATGGCCTTGTGGTGAGGAATAAGGCGACTTGTAGCTCAAGGCTACACACGGTTGAAGGAATTGATTTTGATGAAACTTTTGCACTGTTGCTAGACTTGAGGCTATTCAGATACTACTTGCTTATGCTAACCATCATAATATCACTTTATATCAAATGGATGTGAAAAGTGCATTCCTCAATGGTAAGCTTGAGGAAGAAGTATATGTTGCTCAACCCCCAGGTTTTGAAGATCCAAAGAATCGCGACAAAGTCTTCAGACTCAACAAGGCCCTCTATGGTCTCAAACAGGCGCCACGGGCATGGTATGATACATTGAAGGAATTCTTCGTGAAGAATGGCTTCACACCAGTTCACTCGACCCTACTCTCTTTACTAAATCATATGATGGTGAACTATTTGTGTGCCAAATATACGTTGATGATATTATCTTTGGCTGTACTGACCAACGTTATAGTGATGAATTTACCTATATGATGAGTGAAGAATATCAAATATCTATGATGGGAGAATTGGAATTCTTCTTAGGTCTTCAAATTCACAACAACACAATGGCATATTCATATCTCGGAGAAATACCTCAAAGATGTCTGAAGAAATTCGGCATGCAAGATTGCAAAGGCGTCAAAATTCCTATGCCCACAAATGGCCATCTATGCAATCGATGAATATGGTATTGACTTCGATCACAAGGTATACCGCTCCATGATTGGTTCTTTATTGTACCTATGTACATCTAGGCCAGATATAATGCTTAGTTTTTGCATGTGTGCCCGATTTCAAGCTACACCGAAGGAATCACACCATAAGGCTGTGAAGCATATTCTTCGATATCTAGGTCACACACCAACACTAGGATTATGGTACCCCAAGGGCTCTACTTTTGATCTCATTGGATATTCTGACTCTGACTATGGTGGTGATCGTGTGGACCGCAAGTCAACATCTGGTACTTGTCATTTCCTCGGACGATCTTTGGTCTGTTGGTCCTCGAAGAAACAGAACTGCATCTCACTGTCTACTGCGGAAGCTGAATACATTGCTGCTGGCTCTTGTTGTGCTCAATCGCTGTGGATGAAGCAAACTCTCAAGGACTACGGCATCAACGTGAAGAATGTGCCTCTCTACTATGACAATGAGAGTGCCATCAAGATTGCTCACAACCCGATTCAGCACTTTCGAAGACAAAGCACATTCAGATTCGTCATCATTTTCTTCGTGATCATGTGTTGAAGGGCGACATCTCCATCGAGCATGTGAAGACTGAAGAATAACTAACCGATATCTTCACAAAGCCCTTGGATGAGAAGAGATTTAGCAAGTTGCGGTGTGAGCTAAATATCTTAGAATCTTCGAATGTTCCTTGAAAAGGACACACATCCTGACACTTATGCAAAATTGATGACTTAGATGTGCAACACATGAAGAAACGATTTTCTTCAATCAATGAAGAATAACACTCTAAGTGTGAAGAAATTAATGAAGAATTTGATTCTCGAGAACCCTCGACAATTGTACGGTGTCTGAAATCATCATTCATATCTGATGGGTCACGCCACCACCAAAGTTGAAAATCTTCAATTGGAGTTTTTCCTCGCTTTTTGAAATTCTTGATTTTTCAAATTCTTCAACTTTGCAAAATCTTCACTGTTTCCGTCATTTTTCTTCATTGGCTATATATATATATATACATATATATATATATATATATATATATATATATATGTTTATGTCCTCTATAGCATTCACTTATGGCTATTTCTTCAAGTCGCTTTTTCTGCTAAGTGAATGTGATCGGACCCATCCACCACAATTCTATACAAAAACCAATCTATTCACAAAATATTCAAGTGCGTTATATTTTAAACTCGTTCAAAATCTTCACTGTGTCCTTGTCAGCTGAAGAAATTGCGAACGGAACTTTAAAGCTGATCTAATCCAAACTTTCGTTTTTGCCGCTCAAACCGTTCCGCATCCCACGATAGATTTATCTATTCACCCACGATCTAACACAATCTCCACTTCTCAGTACGTGGGTGACACATGTCAAGCGAATGAGAAGGGTCAGGGGCACGTTCGTCCCAAATCTTGAGCGAACAGTTTTTCATCGTGGCTATATATACCCCTCTCCCCTTCCTCACTTCCTTTACTCCGCTCGACCGCTCTCTCGCTCGAGCTTCTCAAACCCTAAGCGCCGCCGCTAGTCCATCGTCGCCCGGTGAGGAAGAGCTTCCTTGCCTCGACCTGCGTCGCCGTCATACTCGCGCCCGATCAGCGGAAATCTTCACTCCGCGCCGCCGTAGGCTGTCTTCCTCCGCCAAGTTAGGGCGTGGAAGATCTAACTGACGAACTTCCCATCTGTTCTTCTCGGTTCGTCGTGTTCTTGATTCGGGTAATTAAAAGTTACTTTTATTACTCGCTTTGATTCTCAAACCTTCACGAAAATCTTCAAAGGTGTTTATTCTTCAAATCTTCACACATATGAACACCTCAAACGAAATATGCTCTTGATTCGTTTCTCCAAGCAATGATTTTTTCTTCAAGATTCCTCAATTGTGTGGATCCTCGATCTATACAACTCTGGAACCTAAGACAAAGATCGCTTAGTGAAATTCTTCAAGGCTCCTCTGGTCAAATTCCTCAAACTAATTCTTTTTGAAAAACATTCTGAGAACGCATATGACCTCTCCAAAATTCCTCGTGACTATACTATGTTCACAGGTACTCTTGTCCACTGCTGAATCACTAGGTTCTCATCAACTTAACTCATTTGCAGCGTTCCTCGAAGAAAAGTTGCATACTTCTTCAGAGAATTCGATTGTTCAAATTCCTCAGCTGAAGAAGATGGCAGAAGGAAAGAAGCCACAGAAAGGAGTAAAGAGGCACGAGGTCATGACTGCGTTTGAGATTCCCGAGGACATCTATGCTGATTATTGCACACTGATGATGAAGCCGAGTTCGCAAAGAAAACAAAAATCAGTGCAAGGTGCGATTCAAAGGATTGAAAGGAGATGGGCAAGGGAATGGAGGGAGTACAGATATGTTACTCCAAAGTACATGAAGAAATTTGCTCTCAATCCTCCATGCCCAAGAGCTCCATTGGCACCTGGTCAAGAAGCTGACCCCACCAAAGATCAAGCGTGGTGAGGACTTTCTGAAGAATGGGCAAAGCGCCAAGCCAAGTTGGCGAGACAAGCCAATGAGGCAGTGAGGAAATTTAATGAGGACTCACATCTGCCGCTGCCATCGAGGCCTCTGTCAAGCCAAGAAAATCTATGGCAAAGAAGCCCGCACACAAGCCAAGTGCTTCACCAACAGTGCCCTCACGGCCAAGTTCCTCAGCTGTGCCCTCACGGCCAATTCCTCATGCTGCCCCAGCTCCTCCCAAATCCTCAGCTCCTACAAAGTCCTCAGCAGCTCCTCCCAAGTCCTCAGCAGTTCCGACAAAGTCCTCAGCACCTGTGCATCTGGCCATGTGCCAAAGGACTGCAGGCATCTCCATTGCCTCTGGTGTTTCAGCAAGTTCCTCAGCTGCACCAAATTCTTCATCTGGTCCGACTCTGCTGAAGACTAAGGCCACAGCTGGACGAGGTCCTCGGCCAAGTCCCAAGAAGAAACATGTCGCCTTCCAAGAGCCACCTGACGATGATGAGGCTGATGATGATGAACTTGCGGAAATCATCAGAGATCGACAAGAAAGGGCCGCTAGAGCTAAAGGCACACCTGTGCCGCTGCTGTTGGATCCAAGAGCGATCCTAGACTACATTGATCTCTGGCACATGGACCCAAACACTCCTATGCCTGAATTCAAGTTGACACCTGGCCAAAGTCACATGCTGACTCATTTCATCCAAGAGGAGAAATGGAAATTTGATACGGCCAGAGAGATCAAGAAATCACGACAGAAAGGAGAAAGCTTGAAGAAAAAGCGTTGTCAAGATGACAAGTGAAGAACTTATCAAGATGCGGTGACATCAAAGCCCTCAGCGACAAATTTGACTCCTATTATGCTGATTGGCAAGGACCCAAAGTCAGATTCATCAACCTGACGAAGAAATTCACCAATGTTGCAGCCCCAACGCAACAAGAAATTCCTCAGGCTGGAGCCTCACCAGCCGATTGAAGAACATGCCAAGACACCGATGAAGTTCAGCTCGAAGACAATGCTAGTTCGAGGGCTGATGATCCCATTCCAAATTGAAGAAATTTCGGGGCATCCACTAGTGGTGCGCTGAAGAAAGCGAACAAGTCGAGCAAGCTGCATCGGTTGCACTGAGGAAAATCAACCAGATTCCTCAGCTCCTCCTGCGCCAACACCAACTCCAATTCTTCCATCTGCATCTGATGTGAAGAAGACCAAGGCTGCAGAACGAGCTGCAGTGAAGAAACGGAAAGCATCAGCTGCGTCAAATTCTTCGGCTGCAGAGAAAATGAAGCCAATGACCAGCTCTTTTGAAAATCCTATTGATGCCGTTCCAATTTCCTCAATTCCATCAATGGACATTGTTCCTTTTGGTGAAGATTATGAGATCCCAAGAGGATCTGATGAAGAAGATCATTCTGCTGCTTCGTCAGAGCAGATTCATGAAGAAATTGAAGTGGAAGCTATCCCTTCAACCCCAATCATTTCCTCGCCTATGCCTTAGTTCACAAATGAAGAGGCGGTGTTGAGGAAATTGAAGAAGATGTGGACATTGGAAGCACAACGCCCGGTGATGAGCGATGACTTTTGGGAAAGTCGATCCAAATTCGCCACTCTTCACCCCAATTCAACAGATTCCTCGGTCCCTGCTCCAACAGTTCAAATGGGCTCTGAAGAAACTCATCCCACTTCATCTGTACATGAGAAAATTCCAGCCACTAGCGCTGATGAACCTGCTGCTGCTGATCCTCAGGCTGCACATGTAGAGGAACCAGAAATTCCTCACCCTGAAGAACCTGAGATTGCGATTCCAGAGGTCGTGATGCAACTCACTGACACTCCACTGCCAAAGCCAAAGAATCCCTTCTCAACAAAGCAGAAGTTCAAGGCTGAAGATTTCTTCGGCGAGTACGTATTCTTCACTGATTACAATCCATATGATTATGCTCGCATAAGAAAGAGGCGTTTCTGGACTGCTAGTCAAGCCAACTTCTATTCCTCTGTGCTCTTCAACAAAGACAAAGTCTTCGATCATGCACATATTCCTCATGTGGACATGGAATCTCTGCTAGGCTTCGAGCGAGTCCTCAGTGTTCTTCACGATGCAGGACTTCTGAATTTCTGCACTGACATCTATGATTGGAATGAAGAACTCATTCTTCAATTCTATGCGACGCTGCACATCACCGGAGACGTCAAGATGTGAACTCATGGGTGTTGGACTGGATGTCTAAAAATACACACTACAAGGCACCAGCAACTGAATTGCTTCATGCCCTACCACTCAGTCCTCCCCTTGATGGTGCTCGTTGTATCTAGAACGAACCTGAGCTTTCAAATCACTACATGCAAGTGCTGATGAAGCCTTTGCAGCTCGGACAGGCACCTCGAACCAAATTCCTCGTCAAGGAATTACTATATGTGCCTCGGACTGTCTATCGGATTCTGACGAAGACAATGAGTCCTATCAAAGGCCACGACTCAAATGATGAAGAAGTCATTGGCATCATGAAGAATATGCTTTTCAATATCATTCATCATGTTCCCGTCAACTTCCATGATTTCTTCATACGGACTCTAGCAAACATTGCTATGTCACCTTTTGAGTTGAAGCCTTACGCGCCATGGATTATGAGGTTCATCAGGACAAGGTCTTCACTCAATTACAAGGCTGATACTCTGAACCAATGCAGCTACTTGCCCCCGATTGAAGTCCTCAAACGGACATTTACCTCAGCTGATGACAAGGGCAAGGCAAGCTGCTGTGATAGATGAAGGCACTCGTCCATTGGATGGTCGGGCCAAGAAAGCTGCATCCTACTCCACTAATGATGACTACGCCACACATGACTCGCCGCCAATACCTCGGCCAAGCAAAGTCCTCAAGCCATCGCACCTGTGGTGATGACTGATCATGAGTTACTCCTCGGTCTTCATCAGAAGGTTGATCGCAATCATAAATGGGTCAAGCGTCAGTTTGGTTCAATTCTTCACAACATGACCTCTACACACAATGCAGTGAAGAAAAACCACTACTACCTCCAGGAAACCTTCAAACGCACATGTGCTGTTCTTTCTAATGTCTACAGCACGGAAGAACTGAAGTCAATGGGTCTCAAGGAAGAATTTAACTGGTCTGCACCTCCTCCGAAAAAATACAAGAAGGTCAAAGTTCCTTCCTTGGTCGCCAGCTCCTATTCTTCATCGCGAGACACTGATGAAAATGAAGACTTGGACGACACTGCGGCAGGCCCTACTACGACAACCGACCCCAACAACGTTGGCGCTCCTTCATCAACTTGAAATTCTTCAGGGGCGTTAGTCCTCTTTCGATCCTTTTGGTCATTCGATGACAAAGGGGGAGAAATTTGAGTTAGTCTTCAAGCGGGTCTATTATATGGGCAATTTTTTTGTTAAGTTACAACTCTCGTTCTTCTGAAACTTTTATTGGATCGAGTTGTAAACTTAAACCCGATGGTGCTTTGATACGTTTGATGCACTGTGCTCTGATACTTTTGATGCAATGTGCTCTGATACTCTTGATGCGTTATTTTGCATGCTTGTTCCTCATTAATGTTATCGCACGCATGCTGAATTTCATCAAGCACCATATTTCATCATGAAATTTCAAATTCTTCATATTATATGTCAAATGCGTGTATGAATTACAAGATATAGGGGGAGATCTCCATGATTCAACTCTTCAAATGTGCATTGCCTCAAAAGCAAATTCCTCACTATGCACATCTTCAGGGGGAGTTCTTCTATATCTTGCATTCAAATTCCTCAATATAAGTAGTTACACTTCATATGCTTATCCCCGTTGAAAACTTAACCTATATTGTCATCAATCACCAAAAAGGGGGAGATTGTAAGTGCATCTAGTGCCCCTTAGTGATTTTGGTGTATTGAAGACTTATAGGTTAAGGGACTAATGTGTTTATGAGTGTACATAGGTCTATGAGGAGTTTGATATTTACAGAGAAAGTCGACCCCTAAAAATGAAGTTCTTGTTGAAGACTATGATATTACGAAGACTTTACGAAGACTTTGAAAGTGAAGAAATTGGTGTGACCTTGAAGACTTGGTATTCATTTAAGGAACATGAAGCGTGAAGACTTTTGTTTTCGTAGTTTCGTTTTTCTCTTTCTTGAGTCATAGGAAACACCGTACTGTTAAAGGGGGTCGAGGAAATACTAAGGAAAAATTTCCATGTGATGCTCAACTCAAAATCCTACACCTACCAATCCCTTTGAGTGAAGCCTTTGGAAATCTCATACAGTTCAGTCAATTTCTTGATGTGAGACGAAGTTCTTCTAGTCGTTGAGAATTTGTTCGACCGAGGAGTTAGGAATTCGCCATGCGGATTGCCTACGTGATGAGGAACATGATAGCCACGAGGAATTTGAGAGTCAAATTTCCGACCGTTCTTGTCTTGCGCGCCACCTGTCCCAAAATATCTTATCCACCTAACGGTCATATCATTGAAGGGCGTTTATGTCTTATCATGTCGGGCTGCTCCTAGGCTATAAATAGCCGCCCCCTACAACCACTAGCTGGTTGGCTGCTCCGAGAGAAACTTGACACTTGTCATTTGAGAGCAACCCATCCTTCGAGGACTTTGAGCGAAAATCGTCGAGTGAGGAAAAACCCAAAAACCAAACACCTACAAACCCAAAGTGATTGAGCATCACTGAAGAGATTGATCCTGCGTGGATCCGACGCTTGTTACCTTTGAAGAATGTGCTTCTTCCAGACGGTTAGGCGTCATGGTCTAGAGCATCCAAGAGGAATTGTGGATCGCCGAGTGACCAAGTCTGTGAAGGTTTGGAAGTCGCTCAAGACTTACCACGAGTGATTGGACGAGGCTGTGTGACCTTAGTTCAAGGAGAATACGGTGAGGACTTGGTGTCCTGAGCTGCGTGCTCGGCGATTTGGGTGTCCGGGACTATGTGTCCTCGAGTTTAAATACTCACCGCTCCAACCAGACGCATAACCGAGAAAAGCAGTTGGAACTGGTCTACCAAATCATTGTCTTCACCAACCTAACGGGTTCTATTTCCTCAACCCTTTCATTTCCTCATTCTTTGTGTTGAGTGTTCATTCATATCTGTGTTTGAAGACTTTGTTGAAGACTTTCTCAATTTCCTCAGTTCAATTTCTTGATCTGTTTGTCTTCATCTTGTGCTATCTTGTGTTTACGCTTCTGTACTCTTTGATTGTCTTCATTTCATCATGATGACCATGCCTGCATTCTCTTATGCTTACTTACGAGTACTTATTCCGCTGCAAGTAGTTCTTCACTTAGGAATTTCCTCACCGGATAATTCCTCATTGAAGAATTCATAAAAATCGCCTATTCACCCCCCCTCTAGTCGATATAACGCACTTTCAACTTCTTGCAAATCCACAAATCCCTTAATTCCATCATATTGAAATATTCAGAGATATCCATTGATCAAATCCCATTGAAACCACTTTGGTCATACCTCATATGACCAAAGGTATCCTAAAAAAGTCCAACTCACATTTTTTAGAGCACTTTTATTTTTGCCTTATTGTGTTGCTTATTATGGGTGTTTTCAACGATAGTTGACGAAGGAGACGAAATGCTCAGAGTTGGACCAGAGATATGTGAAGACCTCGAAGACTTTGTTAAAACAGGCAAGCAGCCCTTTGACCATGTCTATGAAACCCTTTTTATACATGTCATATAGCACCATATTGTTGTTGCAACGGAATCATGATAAGGTGGTAACCACTTTGATGGTTTGCCACCGTACTTCCTCGTTGATACTTACATTGTGCATGACCCTACCTTCTTATGAGGGTTATGCCGGTGGGGTTAGATATGATGCTAAAGTAGTGCTACGCAAAAAGGGACGGGAATATGCATGGTGATGGAGACAAAGTATTTTCAAAAGACTTTTCGAAAACCCCATCGGGTGCCACTTATGCCCGGGGGAGATGATGAGTTGAGTAGCCACTTGATGACGAAGTGGTGTACCGAGGCAAGTGTGTGTTGTTTTCAAAACGGATTGGTTTAAGTTGCGACCGTTATTCCAACCTTACATGCGCAACCACTCTACCCTTGTATGGGAAAGGGCATTATTGATTACCTAGGCCGATACTAGCTTGGAGCCCGCATTACTAGTGACGGGGGAGAGTTGGTGCTCTCTCTCGGGGCGGGTCATTCTGGTAGGGCGGCCATGACTGTTTCATTGGGCACGGATACATCGTTGTGTCCCTCTCTCGGATGTTACAATCTCGAGTGAGTCTCATATGATGTACATCGTGAGGATACTGGAACAACGAGTGGACTCTTTTTAGTGTCGCCTAGGGAAAGATAGTGATCGGGTGCTTACCCTGGGTACTTGAGGTACCACGGGTCGTGGCTGACACAGAAGTTCCCCGGATCTTGTGGGTAAAGTGTGCAACCTCTGCAGAGTGTAAAACTATTCGAATAGCCGTGTCCACGGTGAAGGACAGTTGGGTAACCGCTCTTGGGCTACGTCCACATGTTTACAAACCAGTGTGTGTGTTTGGATAAGTGGGAAGATCTACTTGGGTCAAGTCAAGGGACTTGACATGATTGAGTTGGGTTGATGCCCACTCTATTTATGTTGATATCTGTAACCTGTCCTCATGGTTACTTGAATTCTCCTAATGCATGTCTTACAAGTTGTTGAACATGTCATTGCACTCAAAACTAGCTTTCTGCAAAAATTTACCTATATCATGCGTTGTTGCATCTTGGACCAAAACATGGGTTGCTTGCGAGTACATTCAAATTACTCATTAGCTTGCCACTGGTTATTTAATTGGCCAAGCATGGAAGAACAGGAGTTCGAAGAAGAGTTCCTTGGAGACGAACATGCAAAGTAGGACGTTTCCCAGTCAGAATGACATTAGGGTTAAGGCAGATTGCATGGGTTCTACTTATCGACGAAGATTTTCGCTGCTTAAGTTTATTTGGTATTCAGCCCTTGTGGCTTTATCTATGTATAAGACTTGACAATAATGGTCATAATTTGTGTAAGACGGTATGAATGGATGTAAGGCTCTTGTTATTCAGCTTCTGTGTGTTCAGTGAGCATTGATCTCTGGGATCACTGTACACGTGCATTCGGTGATCACGACTTATGGGTCGGGGTCCCCACAAAGCTGGTATCAGAGCCATCCTGACTGTAGGAAGCCTTAGTTAGCATGGTCGTTAGTTTTCAAAACTATCTGTACTTCTCTTCCCTTCTCAGTTTTTCAAAAACTAAGGTATACTTTCCTTATTGGTCGCTTCCCCTTCAAAACTTTTGGTCGCTAGAACCCTTATGCCCCTGACCACCGGATTCCTTGAAATCCTTGTGGATAGTCTAGAAGGAGGATGCCTTGTCAGACATCCACCCACATCTTCTGAACACAAGATTGGCGACACCACAACAAGACGATACCAACACAAGATACATCTTCGAGGAATGAGGACATGAAGACCCAGAGGATGGAGATACCTTTGAATTTCCCCCAGGATGATGCAACCTTGTCCTATGACGATCAGGGTGTAAGATATGCAAGATCACGATATACATCACTAATAGAGCAACCATGTCGTTACCATTGTTGTAACGGCAACCACTAGTGGATGAGAACCTCACCATTTGGTCCGCCTCACTATAGTGAGCAGGAAAACGGTTCTCTTCATCCCCTCCTCTTGGTGTCGATGTTGTCATCAACGTAACCGACATGTTGGACCTCTACTATGCCTTGTTAATGTCCTTGCATAAAGGATTACAAACCTGGTACCATCGACGCCTTAGAAAGCAAAAGCGATCATCATGATTAAGAAGACAAGAGAAGACCAAGTCAAAGACAGCCACGAGGAGCCACCATCACCCCATCACCTCATCAAGAGAGAAGTTGTCGAAGATTCTTCAGGCTCAACCCAGATCGTTTCATCAAACAAGAGACGTAGCAACACCTGAGGAAAACTCAGGAGACTGCACGAGGCACAAGGCACGACTACTGAGTCCGAGAACCCCTAGGGTAGGATGAGTCGTGTAACCCCTACACACAGTCGAGTCCGTATGATGGTTCGAACAGAACCATGATTGTGTGTTGCTTGTTTTTATTTGTTTGTTTTTGATATAGGTCACACTTTTGCCCTAGGCAACAAGTACGCAACTATATCACCTTCCTTACCCTGTTTCTTTTGTTTGGCCCTTTTTGCACCTGTTTGTTTGCACTTTAGGCATTCCCCTCCTCTATGCTACCTCTCCCTCTCATGTCTCTTCTCAACTGAAGGCTAGCAAGACAAGATACACCAAGGATTCTACTTTGGCAACCAACCAGCACTGAAGACTTTTGCTACAACCTCCTCGACCAAGTGCAGCCCCTTAGAGTTATGGTTGCCCCTCAAGATTAGAGACCCATTCCTAGACCCTTCAAGACTTCATAAGATACCCCAGCTCGAATCCTTAACCATGTGCTTAACCCACATAATTGCAAGAGAACCTGTTAAGCCTCCGTAACCTTGCTTATCACTGGGTTCATTATGGAACTAGTGGACATAGTGAACGAGCACATTATCATCCTAAGATAGCACCAAAACTGACGATGCCATAGGGAAGACCAATTTGAGGATATAGGAACAGAGGACAAATGACTTGATGAGTTTATATCAGTGACCTTGAGGAATTATTTGAGAATCTTCGGAGGATTATAAGGCTTTCATGTTGGTAGATGAACTTGGTGGGACCATGATTATAGAGTAGCATAGCTTTCATTACCCCTGAGTAAATTGGATTTAATAGGACAACTATGATCGCAAGCTGAAATTCTTGGGAGTATAAGGATTTGACTTAGCCAGGGGATATTGATAGGAGATAGTTGACATTACGATAATGACTTGGGGGAAAGTGTGGAAACTCTCGCGGGACATGAGATTTGGATTAATAGGTTACCCTAGTGGAGTATGGATGCAGAGTAATTTTACATGGTTCGGAGTAAATTGGAATTAGACCGATAATCTTGATCGTGATACCATGTTTCTCAGTGGACAATAAACTAGGAGATTGGATTAATTGTCGGAGTTGATATAAACTTGACCTTGGAGGTTACTTGACCATGATAATGGAAATTGGTGGACTGACTATAGTAGAGATAGCCTTTTCAAGTAATTGGGGATTATAAGGACTTTAGAAGATCATGTGGAACACCATAAACATTGGATTTGTAGAATTAATGGATTGTGTAGTGATTGATGGAAGTTAATGGGCTGCTGGAGTTGATTCATAGGAAGGAAACAAGATCTTGGAGTGGCTTACGACGTGTTTCCTTAGGATAGAGGTGCTTTATCTTAGACCTTGGAAGAATAGGCTGAGCACATGGATTGTCACGTTCAATCTTAGCAGCTTATATGTTCTACCCATGGATTTTTAGGGGTAGACATACATATGGGTTTGGGGATTGTAGACATATATGATTTTGTTAGACCTCCTCTCGACAGTCATGAGGATATGAATCACATGAGTGATGATTGGAGTTGACCTATACGAAATGATACTATCAGTGATATGATGTGATTTGTTTAAAGAACTAGATAGCACAATTGGCATCTCAGAAACTGTGCTCAAGAATGGGATGATAAACATTCACTCGCACACTAGAATCCTTGAAACCCTTACGCCCTACCAAGCCACAACATGGTCGGATCCTGACCTTGGGCTTTGGCTCTAGATTGATAAGACCTTGGAGAGTGCTCAACCATGACCATCACCAATGCCTCAGCCCACTTTACGCACCCCATAGACTTCATGGAGTGCTTGGACAAGTTAGTTGTCATCTTTCTTTGATGACATACTTGTCTACCCGAAGACGGAAGAAGAATCGTTGAGCTGGTCAAGGAACATCTGAAGATCGTCATGTCTAGGAGGAAGAACTATACCAACCACCATCTTCAAGAAGTATACTTCCGCATCAAAGACCATGTGTATATGCAAGCCACTCCTCTCTAAGGAACCAAGCATTTCCATGACAAGGAGACCCACACCAAGATTTATCGGCCCCCTTCGAGATCACTCCAAGATTTAACAAATCCCCTCAGAGATCACGACGAGACGAAGAGAAGACAGTTACCAGCTGGAGATGCCACCTGAGTTACCTGATGTGCACAATGCTTTCCATGCATCACAACCCCGAAAATGTTTCCAACTTCCTAACTTGCCCGATCTCTATGAGGGCATTAACCATCGAGCCATCGACCCCTAGCCCAATCTAACCTACCGCGAGCTACCCATTAGCAACCTGGATCAAGAGGAGCGTCATACACGAAGCCACACCATCAAGTACTTCAAGCTCAATGGAGCACTACACGGAAGCGAAGCAACATGAGGACTTGAAGACTACCCTGATCCAAGTTTACAGTATCCCTTTCCGCTTAGTTTGGGAATCCTGGGACGAGATTCTTGTAAGGGGGTAGGTCTGTCACACCTGATTTTGATGCCACTACACTTAAGCTAACAATCATGATAAAATGTGGTTTGACAAAAACTTTTGAGTGTTTTGGACCTTGCCTTGATTGGTTTTTGTCTGCTGTTTGCAAGTGCTCTAAAAATCAAATAAATCCTCCAAATCCTATACTTCATCTCCTTGCTCCAAACTCTTGAACCAATGATCATGCCATGTGTATAGGACATAAAAATAATTTTTACAAAAATAATTTGGCCAAATAGTATTTTTTTAATTAGTTTTTCAAAAACCCCTTAATTGAGGTTTGCACTGCAAGTACTTAATTAAGGGCAGTAAAAATCTTTCCAAAAATATATTTGACTCCTATTAGATATAGGATACCTAGAAACCACAAAAATATAATTTTAAAAGTTATTTACCTATTTTATTTAAAGGCTTTTCTTTAGGCCAGAAATGGTCTTTAATAGGTTAAAATTATTTTAAGCTTTAAAAATATTTGGTTAAACCTAGGGAAACTCAGTGGACATATATTGTCCATATATAAGAGTTTCAACACATGGTCATGTTCAAAATATTGGTTAAATCCCTCAAAAACCCTTTCTGGATATTTCAAGCTTTTGAAATATTTACAAAGGAAATATTCTCCAAACATTCCAAGAAAATTCTAGCATGTCACATATGACATGTTTGATGATCTTGACAAGTATCATGTCATGGAGAATAGTATAACGCCATGAAATCCCCTCAAAACCATTTCTTTACATTTTGAAGTTTGAGCAACTTTACATTGCCAAACATGTCCAAATGTTCTCAAACCTTGCAAACATGCTCAAATGGTCTAATCATTCATCTAGACCAAATGGCACAAGTTGGAGAAAATGTTATATTGATCAAAGTGCCCCAAAACCCTTCCTCTCCAGAACCAAATTTGAACAACTCTACATTGCTAAGTGTGTCCTTTTGATCTGAATTTTTGTGGACATGTTCAAATCCCCAAATGATGACACTACACCAAGCGGTGCATGAAGGAGAATAGTTTTGCATGACTAGATCTTGGAAAACTCATTTATGTTGATTTCTAGGGTTTACAAAAGTTGCATTGGCAACTTTGCCCACATGGACTCAATCTTGGTGGAACCACTTATTTTCTCATGCCATTTGACCCTGTCAAGCCTTATGACAAGAGGAGTACACCTTCTTTCCCAAACCAACAACAAACACCTTCTGCCATTTTTCTAAAAACACCACTTTGACCACTTCCACTAATCTCCATGAGTTCTACTTCTTACCACAGCTCCTCCTAGACCTCTTATACCTCCAGTAGCTTTCCCCTGGCTTTTCCTCAATGATTGATGGGTGAAGCACCCTCAATTACCCCTCTAGACAGCACTTTCTCTCGCTCCCTCAGCCTCTCTCCTGTCCTACTGGCTATCCAGGGCATCCAATGCCCCTCCCCACTTCTTTACTTCCCCCTAGAGCCCCCAGACACTAGAGGCCAAGCCCAGAGCGCCAGAAAAATGGCCATGCCGGCCATATGCACACTCTGGAGCGCGCTACAGTGCACTCCCGCACTGTAGCCGCCCTCTGCCCAATGTTCCCGTAGACCTCAGGCCTCTCCCACGTGTCTCCCAAGGTTTTCTCGACGTCCAAGACACGCACCACGGTCGGGCTCTTCCTCCCTGGCCCTCCTTCTCCCTCTACGGAGCTCACCGAACGCGCCCTAGACCGCACCCACTGTGCACCAACGCCCCTCTATATAGAGCCCCCCCTTGAGCTCTCTGGCCTCTTCTCGCTCTCCTTCTCCCCCAGCAACATCCCGGACAAGCTCTCTTTCCCCCTCGTGCCCTCTGTCCACCTCCATGGCCGGCGGCCTCTTCCACGGCCATCCCACTCTCCACCTCTTCGGACCTCCCCGACATGCCTTGGGCATCTGGATGGATGCGGCACTCCATCATGAGCTCTGGCGAAGACATCGCGGAGGTGGCCGGAATCGCCGGCACGGGCGGCGGCCAAGCCACTGCTCCGACGGCGTCCGCACACGCACGAGGAAGGCGCCTCCTTCCCCCTGCCTCCTCCTTCGGGCGCGGCCGAGCCGCACGGCTCCACCCACACCGCCGGCCGACGCAGATGAGCATAGCAATGCCGACGGCGAGTGAGGCCGGCGTCCTCTGCCTAGCGCCAGCGAGGTTGAAAACGGCAGGCGAGGCGGCGACACTGCTCACGAGACCCGCCCATCAGTCACCGAAGCGCCGCGCCCAGCTGGCATAAGTGGAGGCGCCCGCGTGAAACACGCCTCCGACATGGCCTTTTCCCTCACGCTGCTGAGCTGCTGGGCCGGCCCACTAGCTATCTCACGCCCAGTGTTTTAGGTATAAGCCTAAACTTTTCCTTTTTCTTTTATTTTGAACTCCTAAAATCCATAATCAATTCATTTTAACTCCAAATTCGCTGATTCAAATTCCTAGTGACCCCATAAATCATTCTCTACATCAAGGAGTACCTTACACATTTTTCTAGAATACTTTCTTTCACACATATTTCACAAAACCCCATTTCCCTATTTTTGTGATGGACTTTGGAAAATCATAGAGAGATCATCTTTGATCGAAATGCCATGATTCAAATTTCTATATGCTTCTAAGTTCATAACTTACGTTATGCACATTTTTATTAATACTTTTTGTGCCACACAATATAATGATCCATTTCTTCATATTTGTGAACTTTGCAAATTCATAGGAAATTTATTTTGAACTCCAAATCCAGTAAAACCAACTCCTAGATGCTTGTAAAATCATTCTTGGATAAATGGGTGCCTTTGCTCATTTTTCAAAATAATATTTCTGTACACTTCTTGCAAACCCACAAATCCCTTGATTCCATCATATTGAAATATTCAGAGATATCCATTGATCAAATCCCATTGAAACCACTTTGGTCATACCTCATCTGACCAAAGGTATCCTAGAAAAGTCCAACTCACATTTTTAGAGCATTTTTATTTTTTTCCTTGTTGTGTTGCTTATTATGGTTGTTTTCGAAGATAGTTGACGAAGTAGACGAAATGCTCGGAGTTGGACCAGAGATATGTGAAGACGTCAAAGACTATGTTAAAACAGGCAATCAGCCCTTTGACCATGTCTATGAAACCCTTTTTATGCATGTCATATAGCACCATATTGTTGTTGCAACGGAATCGTGATGAGGTGGTAACCACTTTGATGGTTTGCCACCGTACTTCCTCGTTGATACTTGCATTGTGCATGCCCCTACCTTCTTATGAGGGTTATGCCGGTGGGGTAGATAGGATGCTAAAGTAGTGCTACACAAAAATGGACGGGAATATGCATGGTGATGGAGACAAAGTATTTTCAAAAGACTTTTCGAAAACCCCATTGGGTGCCACTTATGCCCGGGGGAGATGATGAGTTGGGTAGCCACTTGATGACGAAGTGGTGTACCGAGGCAAGTGTGTGTTGTTTTCCAAACGGATTGGTTTAAGTTGCGACCGTTATTCCAACCTTACATGCGCAACCACTCTACCCTTGTATGGGAAAGGGCATTATTGATTACCTAGGCCGATACTAGCTTGGAGCCCGCATTACTAGTGACAGGGGAGAGTTGGTTCTCTCTCTCTCGGGACGGGGTCGTGCCAGGTAGGGCGGCCATGACTATTTTCACAGGGCACCGGATACATCGTTGTGTCCCCTCTCGGATGTTACGATCTCGAGTGAGTCTCATATGATGTACATCGTGAGGATAAGGAACAACGAATGGACTCCTTGTTAGTGTCGTCTAGGGAAAGATAGTGATCAGGTGCTTACCCCGGGTACTTGAGGTATCGTGGGTCGTGGATGACACGGAAGTTCCCCGGATCTTGTGGGTAAAGTGTGCAACCTCTGCAGAGTGTAAAACTATTCGAATAGCCGTGTCCACGGTCAAGCACAGTTGGGTAACCGCTCTTGGGCTACGCCCACATGTTTACAAACCAGTGTGTGTGTTTGGATAAGTGGTAAGATCTACTTGGGTCAAGTCAAGGGACTTGACATGATTGAGTTGGGTTGATGCCCACTCTATTTATGTTGATATCTGTAACCTATCCTCATGGTTACTTGAATTCTCCTGATGCATGTCTTACAAGTTGTAGAACATGTCATTGCACTCAAAAGTAGCTTTCTTCAAAAAATTACCTATATCATGCGTTGTTGCATCTTGGACCAAAACATGGGTTGCTTGCGAGTACATTCAAAGTACTCATTGGCTTGCCACTGGTTATTTAATTGGCCAGGCATGGAAGAACAGGAGTTTGAAGAAGAGTTCGTTGGAGACGAACATGCGCACTCGGACGTTTCCCAGTCAGAATGCCTGTAGGGTTAAGGCAGATGGCATGGGTTCTACTTATCGACGAAGATTTCCGTTGCTTAAGTTTATTTGGTATTCAGCCCTTGTGGCTTTATCTATGTAAGACTTGACCATAATGGTCATAATTTGTGTAAGACGGTATGAATGGATGTAAGACTCTTGTTTTTCAGCTTCTGTGTGTTCAATGAGCATTGATCTCTGGGATCACTGTACACGTGCATTCAGTGATCACGACTTATGGGTCGGGGTTCCCACACCGTAACGGGTCGACGTTAAGCTACCGGGTCCGGTTTTGTATCCGATAAACCGTTAACAGACCGGACCAATGGGGATTTTCCACATGTAAAATTCTCATTGGCCGAAGGAAACACGTGTCAGCTCATCATTGGGTCAATAGGCGCCTATGATATGTCGACATGTGCGACGGCCCACCACTGGCCCATTTAGCTTAGAAAGGCCGACCTGTTTGACTTTGTCAAATGTTAGCGGGCCGGCCCATGAAATGCCTGTTAATGGTCTATTCGCATATAGCCCATTTTATTGCCCGGTAACTCACAGCCCGTTAGGGCCTTCCCGAAATCGGCCCAAAAATGTCATGTGGGCCGTCGACTATAACACCAGCCCGTTTCACTTTTGGCCCATGTATGGCCCGTGATGTCTTTCAGCCCATATGAGGCCTTTCGTATCTTTAGGCCCTTTAGTGGCCCACGGTGACTCTAGCCCATAATGAACAGTAATTTTTTTTGTTCCCATTAACGGCCCATGATTCACATGAGTAGTTTCCAGCCCGTGTTAGCTTTCGGCCTACTGAAGGCCCATACGTTCTTGGCCTCCTTTCCGACCCGTTACTGGTATGTTCCCCTAATGGGCCAGATTCGGCACATGGCTATAATCGGCCTGTTTCTGGCTTGATAACCCGTTGCTCCTGAGGGAGTCCTAGATTAGGGGGTGTCCGGATAGCCGAACTATCACCGTTGGCCGGACTCCTGGACTATGAAGATACAAGATTGAAGACCTCGTCCCGTGTCCGGATGGGACTTTCCTTGGCGTGGAAGGCAAGCTTGGCGTCACGGATATGTAGATCTCCTACCATTGTAATCGACTACGTGTAATCCTAACCCTATCCGGTGTCTATATAAACCGGAGGGTTTTAGTCCGTAGGAGCGAACAACAATCATACCATAGGCTAGCTTCTAGGGTTTAGCCTCCTTGATCTCATGGTAGATCTACTCTTGTACTACCCATATCATCAATATTAATCAGCGGGAGTAGGGTATTACCTCCATCGAGGGGCCCGAACCTGGGTAAAAACATCGTGTCCCTTGTCTCCCTGTTACCATCCTCCTAGACGCACAGTTCGGGACCCCTACCCGAGATCCGCCGGTTTTGACACCGACATTGGTGCTTTCATTGAGAGTTCCTCCGTATGTCGTCGCCGTCGGGAAGGATGCCTCATCCCGTCTTTAAAGACGATACTATCGCCAAAGGAGCCTTGGCCACTGGTCAGACTCTTCGGCTAGGTGGTTTTCTTATGACCGCCAGTTCGGCCACCGCGCCAACGATGACTTCTCAAGTCATCGAAAGCAATCTTCACGTTAACTCAGAACTTGCCGAGCAGTTAGATCCAATCGAGCTCTCCTCCGTAAACGAGCTCTTGGATCGCATCGCCGCCCTGGGAGTCGCCACAGACTACGACCAGATCGGGCCTAAAACCGATCTGAGAGAGATCTACTCTCCCGGGCTACCCATCATGTTGCTGTGATAGAGGAGCAATACGGCGATTCTTCTTCTATCTTAAGGACTAGCTACGTCCGGATTCCCGATCCCTCCATGCCGGATTCCCGCAGAGGGACGGATGTCAATAAAGCCCTGAACTTAAAGTCAGGCGGCGGGTTGGATTCACTGGATAGCATTAAAAAATCCAAACTTCCAAGTTCGGAAACTTCTCGGCCCCTGAGTCTTAAATTGGACGGGGTTCCAGATCTAGTTCCACCCGCCCACCCAAACATTAGCGATCTATCCCGAATTCGGCAAGAGCCCGCCAAACAAGACATCATTCTTGGGCCGATTCCTCCGGTTATGGACAGGATAAAGGACTGCCGAGAGGAGGACACAATCTCACTTTTCCGCAATAATTGCACGGACAAGGGAATCCTAAACGCCATAAGTCGTCATGAAATTACACGCTTTGGTCGACTTGGTGACCATAGTACAAAAGTCTTGTGCGATGGAGAGTGCTTGGAAAATCGAAAGTAAATTTTGGGATAATCCGGCCCCGAATACAGCCCTAGTCCGAAATAAAAGGGTGCATCATCACCAAGCACCTGGATTATACATCAAAAAACAAAAACCCCCTAAAGGGCATGGAACCGTACTGGAGGGTTGGCTAAACGGACCCTGCAAAATTCATAGCACAGAGGGCGCCACTCCAACTCATAGCCTTCGAGCATGTTGGATACTACGGCAGGTGGCCAAAAGTGGCGAAGAGCTTCTAGCCTCGTAATCCCAGCCTAGCAACACCAAAGACGGTATTAACAGTCTTGAGGCTTCGCATCAAATAACATGCGGAAACGAACACTCCAACCTTGTCAAGTCTACCAAGTAGCAACAATAAATCCATGGAGGACACGGCTATTACCTTTAATGCCGTGATTTAACCCAAATTCCGAACAGCCCGAGCACCAGCCGCATTGGTCCTCAGTCCAATAGTGGACGGCTTTTGCCTTACTACGGTACTCATGGATGGCGGCAGCGGACTAAACCTCATCTACGAGGAAACCCTCCGGAGAATGGAAATAGACTGGAACCGCATTGAGCGAAGTAGCACAACCTTTAGAGGAATAATCCCTAGCCGGAAGCATGCTGCACAGAAAAATCACTTGGACGTAGTGTTCGCTCGCCGGACAATTACAGTCCGAGGAGGTCACATTTCAAGTGACCCTGCTCAGCAGCGGATATCACGCTTTATTAGGGCGAGAGGCATTCACAATTTTTCAAGCTATACCCCACTATGGGTACATGAAGCTTAAAATGCCGGACCTAACGGAATCATCACTCTCGCTAGTGATCCGGACATAGCACTCCGCTACCGAAAACAAGACAGCCGCACTAGCCCCGGAGGCACTATCAAAGCCCTAGCGGCCGAGGAACTTACTGCGATGCGCTCCACGGTGAACAGGGACGATGTGATACTTGATAAAAGATCCAAGTCCACCTCTTTTAAACCAGCGGATGAAATAGTCAAATTCCAAGTCCACCCAATGGACCCTGCAAAGACGGCCTCCATTGGGGCACAATTAAACCTTGATGTAGATGCCGCGACCACGAGAATTTCTATGAGAAAATCGGGACATTTTTTCCTGGCACCCTTGAGACATGCCAGAATCCCACGTCGGCTGGCGAGCACAGCCTAAATATCCTAAAAGGATTCAAGCGATCAAACAGGCTCTTGGCGCTTTTCCGAGCAGACAGGCCATGGGAGAGGAGCTAGCCAAACTTACGAAGCCGGATTCATCAGAGATATAAAACATCCGGACCGGCTAGCAAATCTGGTGATGGTACCAAAGAAGGATAAATCCTGGCACCTATGTGTTGATTTCAAAGACCTTAATAAGGCTTGCCCAAAGGATCCCTTCCCCCTCCCTCGAATTGATCAAATTATCGACGCCACAGCAGGGCACGACTCATTGTGCTTCCTCGACGCGTACTCTGGCTACCACCAAATCAAGATGGCGGAGCCAGACCAAGCCGCAACAACATTCATCACTCCATACGGCCCATTTTGCTTCAACACAATGCCCTTCGGGCTCAAAAACACCGGCGCAACATATCACCGCATGATTCAGACATGTCTGGCAAACCAGATCGGCAAAACAGTGGAAGCATATGTAGATGATGTGGTCGTCAAATCCAAGCATGTCGAAACTCTAGTAGACGACTTAAGGTTCACATTCGACAACCTCCGAAAATATGACATTAAGCTAAATCCGGAAAAATGCGTCTTCGGTGTTCCAGCCGGAAAGCTCTTGGCATTCATTGTGTCCGGTAGAGGAATTGAAGCAAACCCAGCCAAGATCCGAGCTCTGTCACAATTGGATATTCCAAAAGACCTAAAACAAATACAAAAATTGACTGGATGCGTAGCGGCTCTAAGCCGCTTTATTTCCGCTTGGGAGAAAAGGCGTTACCCTTTACCGCCTCCTCCAAGATCAACACTTCGAGTGGATTTGATGCCGCCACGGCCGGACTCGAAGAAATAAAAGCTATATTGGCAAGAAATCCGGTCCTGGCCGCGCCCAACGTGGCCAAACCAATGCTATTATATATAGCCGCAACACATCAAGTTGTCAGCGCGGTGCTCGTCGTCGAACGAGAAACAGACGGACACCGGTTCCCTCTTCAAAAACCGGTTTACTATGTGTCCACTGTCCTAACTCCATGCAAGTCCCTGTACCCACATTATCAAAAGATAGCATACGCGGTGTTCATGGCATCCCGGAAGCTGCGACACTACTTTCAAGAGTGTTCGATAACTGTAGCCTCCGAAGTACCTCTTAACGACATTATAAACAACGCTGACGCCGACGGGCCGGATTGCTAAATGGGCCATAGAGCTCCTTCGATTCGACATAACCTATAAGCCACGACGAGCTATTAAGTCGCAGGTTTTGCCCGACTTCGTGGCGAATGGACCGGCCGAACTCCCTAAAGAGTACGGGCGCATACTCCAATTGGATCATGCACTTTGACGGCTCCAAAATGTTGGCCGGTCTGGGGTGGCGTCGTCCGACGTCCCCCAACCGGGGACACAGTCCAATATGTCCTTGAGATAATGTATACGGACTCCAACAACGCGGCGAATACGAGGCCCTTCGCACGGCCTCCGGATGGCAGTCTCCATGGGCATTAAACGCCTAGAGGTGCGCGGGGATTCGAACCTCACGATATCTCAAATAAACGGAGACTTTGATGCCAGAGATCCGAAAATGGCAGCGTACCGCAATGCTGTCCTAAAAATGTCAGCACGGTTCGAAGAGCTCGAATTTCATCATATAGCCCGGGATAACAACCAGGCGGCAGACGTATTGGCACGCACCGGTGCAAAACGCGATGCCGTCCCGCCCAACATCTTCCTGGAACGGCTGTTCAAGCCATCCGTACTATGGGAAGGGGAGTCCGGAAATAACAATCCGGACCCAATCGCACTGCCTGACACCGAACACTCTGACACAATCGGAGGCTCTGCCACCGAGATAAGACCCTCCGCTCATGAAATAATGGCGGCTATCGCCCCGTGGACGGAACCATTCCTAGCCTACCTAACTAGGCAAGAACTCCCCGAAGACCAAAATGAGGTTCGCTGCATAGTACGGCGATCCAAAACCTATAAAGTCCATGAGGGAGAGCTCTATAAGAAAAGCACAACAGGAGTCCTTCAAAGGTGTATCTTCGAAGAGGAAGGGTGAAACCTCCTGGCTGAAATTCATGCCGGACTGGGTGGGCACCACGCCAGAGTTCGGGCCCTTGTAGGCAAGGCCTTCCGTACATGATTTTATTGGCCGACGGCCCGAGAAGATGCGCAGGATTTAGTCCAACAATGCGTCGGTTGCCAGCTTTTTGCTAACCAAAGCCACATGCCACCCACCGCCCTCAAAACTATACCCATCACCTGGCCGTCATGATCCGGGGCTTGACATGGTTGGACCCCTTAAGGGAGGAACCCACAAGCAAAAATACCTATTGGTCATGGTGGATAAATTCACAAAATGGATAGAGGCCAAGCCTGTTAAAACGGCCGAATCCGGGCTAGTGATAGACTTCATATCAGGGGTAGTGCACCGTTACGGCATCCCCCACAGTATCATCACTGATAACGGCACCAACTTCACGGTCGATGAGGTCAAATTATGGTGCAAGAACATGGGCATCGAGCTCGACACGCCTCGCCTATCACCCTCAAACCAACGGCCAAGTCGAGCGAGCAAACGGTCTAATCATGAGCGGCATTAAACCCGCACTAGTGCGTTCCCTCAAGGAATCTAACACGCCTGGGTTGAGGAGCTTGACTCCGTACTACGGGGGCTGCGGACCACGCCCGAATCGTACTACCGGATTCACACCATTTTTATGGTGTACGGTGCATAGGCAGTCCTGCCCTGCAACATAATTCATGACTCACCTCGCGTGCGCATGTATGAAGAAAGAGAAGCCGAGCTCGACCGGCAGGACAGTTTGGACGCATTGGAGGAGGAGCGCGATGTGGCAAAAGCTCGTTCCGCATTTTATCAACAGCAGGCTCAAGATATCAAAGCAGGAAGTACGGGCCAAAGCTTACAACGCGTTGGCGAACTAGTTCTACGCTGTCGGACAAGAAAAAGGACAAACTCAAGCCCAAATGGGAAGGTCCCTTCATCATCGACCAGGTCCTCGACCGGGCGGAGCATACCGTCTGAAACGCATCGGATAACCGACTCGAGCTGAACCCATGGAACGCAGCCCGTCTCACGAAGATTCTACGCCTAAGCGCGGACTCCGAAGTTCGTCTCCTTCCTCCGTCCACATTTTCTATTTTGCTGTCTTTTATTTCTCTCCTTCCTCCTCCTTCTTCTTGAAGCCTTTAGAGGCTCGTTTGCGCTTTAGGCGCACATACTTGACGCGCTATCCGCTCATTATACCGGGGCTTCTTTAATGAAGCTTATTTATACGGGCTTCATGCCCAACACATGTGTCAAACTTCCGCATGTACCTTTTACTCACCATTATATGCATCGATATGACTTAAGTTTTGGCCAAGCTGGGTTGCTGGCTCTGCTTACACCTACGTTCCCGATTGTTCGGCTAGGTGGTAAAGGGAGCACCTCTGCGATTATTCTCGCCGGTCACCGGATGTGTACCTCAGATCGGGTGAAGCCGAAAGCTAGCGTTCTTAAGGGAATATTCGGTCGGTGAACTGAAAGATGATTTTAACTATTTATCCATCTGCCGCCAGATGATTTTCTGCTTTCTTAGCAGTTTGGACATGCACTTTAGGGCATGCCTCCTGTGGAAAGGAACCCTTAACGGAACTATTCTCCCTGGAAGATGTTTCTTACTATCCATGTAATATAACATAACTAGTTGGGCACTTGTTTGATACAGCAATAATGACCCCTACGCCTTGTCTCCATGTATTCGAACTCCGGACTATTGGGTCCCGAGGTCGAAGCGAAAAGGTCCGCTATGACAAACGATCTACAATCCGGCTAGAAGACATTTTTCATGTCATATTCAATTACATAGTCAACTCGACTAATTGTATTCCTCCTCAATGCCATCTAATAGGCTATCTAATTTACAATCTTCTTGGGAATACTTGGCGGCCAATTCTACTTGGCCGTACACTGCTTACAGGGATCTCCTTCCCATCGGACCCCACAGGTCCGACCTCGCCATGTGGTTTGGGTCGACAACCGTGTACTGCGTCTTTACCATGGCCCAGCCTCCTCGGGCGCCTTTGATGGCAGGCCGATATCTTCCATAGTCGGAGCGCCGCCGTGCTCCTTGAAGCCGCTCTACCTGCTCCCCGATGCCTTCGGGCAGGGAGATAGATGGCCACAAGGCCTGGCGACGCCTTTCATCACCTCTTGAACTTCGTTAAATGCGGTAGTGATTCGGGAAGAAGATCACCCGAAGAACTTGGCATCTCCTCCTCAGGACGACCTATGAGCAAACCTACATACATGTTTATGTTAGTCGCCTTCCTCGCCGAACTCTTTCAAAGTTCGTTCAAGCACTTACAGAAAATGCCGCGACGACGCCGTCGATTCTCCTTTACGGAGTCAGACAACTGGGCACGAACATCCTTTAGTTCCTCACCCAGCTGGGTGTTGGCATCTTGGAGGTTATTTTTCTCCTGCCGCTCCCTCATAAGCACGCTCTCGCCGGCCTTCAACCGGCGCAAGAGCTGTTGCTTGTCCGGATCTAGTCCGGCGCCATCTGCAATATTATTGTCAGATTTACACACGCCGCACTTCATAAACTATTTATCTTTTGAGGCATGTATTACCAGAGGGGGTCTCTGTGGCTCCCCCTGTAGCGGCTAGTGCGGCCTCAAGTTGGGCCTTGCATTCTTCAAGCTCCTGGGACAGTCGGGTATTCTTTTTTGTAAGATCCTGCATAACAAATGATTCTTAAATCAGTTATTCTAACTATTTTAAGTCTCGGGGGCTACTGGCATATATAACTGTCAAATTTCCTTACTTGTATGTCCTTTACATCTTGCCCGTGGCTCTGGCTAGACCATCTTGAGCGGCACGGAGGTGCGCATCTCCCGAATTGAAGGCATTCAAGGCCTCTTGGGAGAAACATGTGTCACGAAGAACTGTCCGGCGGCGCCTGTGATTCATGGCGCTCTCCACCTCGGAGTTGGTGGCGGACAATCTGTCGGCATCCTCTGTCGGAGGAACATCCGAGCACGCCTCATGCTCGCCTCCGCTTCTGGACCCGGCTTTGGAGCCTGGCTGGCGGAGGTTCGATTATAACCTCTCCGGACTCGGTCCGTGAGCACTCTTTTTCTGAAAAGAGCACCAGCGTCAAGACGCCTTCCGTGTATCAATCCTGGAATATGGTGACGCGCCATACCGTTCTTGCGGCGTAGTTTCGATCCGGACCGCACTTCTTTTTAACTGCTTGGGTCAGACGCCCCTTGTTGGCTAGCCACCGCGGGCTCGGCCTCCTGACTCGAAGCCACCCCTACGAAACACCATTGGTATACGGTGATCAAAAAAATAAGCACGGATGGGTCATTATCATAGTATTGGGACCTCGGTCTCAGTTACCTGGGAGGCCGAAAATAATCCGGGGTAGTCGGCCGTAATGGCAACCAAAGCATTGTCGATGCTAAGTTGGTGGAACACCCCGTCGATCAGCTCCACCTTTATATCCGGGTCCTCTTCTGAGGCCAGATCGAGGGACCGTTCCGGATCCTCGGGTTGTGGGGGCGCGCTGTGTATCTTCTCCTTGTCCCGGCGCAGTTCCTGCGTAGAAACCATGAAATGAGATATTTAACCACGGGAACATGGATCGAACAGGCCACAAAGATGTTTGCTTACCCAACTTCGAGGATTATTCGAAGAAAACTCGCTCAGTGGACTGACGTGGAGAAAATCCTCCTCCTCCCCTTTATACATGGCGGACAAGGTCTTCACCAGTTCGGTGACCGATCCCGGCCCTTTGCAGCCATGGCAGGTGGCATTGTCCTCCCCGTTGAAGTCCCACATGGGGTGGCCCGTATATTGGAGCGGCTGCACTCCCCTCATAATGCAGATTGCCATGACTCCAATCATGGTCAATCTGGCATGAGCCAGTAATCTTATTCGGCTCATCAACTAAAGGACGTCCCGGTCATTTTCCCTCTGGGGGCTCTGCGGGCGCCCGGCTTAGGCGCTTCTTGAGGAGCGTTGCTAAACTCCGGAAGGCCGATCCAACAGGATCCGGCGGCAGACGCCCTCCATGTAAAACCATTACGAAGGCCGGTCTTCGGACGACTTCTTCGGGCTTCCGGATAGATATCCGGTCCCGGCGATGCGCCATAGTTCGGCTCCGCCCACTTGATATATTGACCCCTCATGAGAATGGGGTACAAGGCAGAATAATCTCTTCCACGGCGCAAAATGAGCCTCGACGCCCAAGAACAGTTCGCAAAGGGCCACAAAGCCCGCGATTTGCAAAATAGAGTCAGGCGTAAGGTGGTGCAACTGGAGGTCGTAGAACTCCAAGAGCCCCCGGAGAAATGGATGAATTGGAAATCCGAGTCCTCTTACTAGATAAGAGATAAAGCACACCCGCTCTCCTTTAGAGAGATCGGGGACACTCTCCTCTTGCTTTCCGCCCTTGTAGGTGGCAAGTCCGGCTCGAACCGGAACCATGAAGGCCGGGGGAAGAAATCCCTTGGTTTGGAGTATAACTAGCTCGCTATGCGGGACTGAGCATCTCTCCCAATTTCCAGGCTCAGGGCTGGGAGCACGACAGGAGGAGCCGCGTCGACTGTCCATGATGGAATGGGTTTTTGTCAGAGGCGCTCCGATGAAAGCTCGCGGAGGGGGGATTGTGTGACTCAGATCTAGATCCTCGTCCCTTTTATAGGCGGGTCATTTGCGCAGCTAGGGGGGTAAGTGTAAAAATACCCTGGCTTTTCGCATTCGTTCAAACACGTGGAAGATGGCCATTATTGGGCGTAGAAGCCAAGGAGCGCAGCATTTATCAGAAGTCGGACACTATTCGACAAGTATATGGAATTTGGAGAAGAACCCGCCTCGCAATGCCGAAGACAATCAACGCTACTGGACTCATCGCCATTGAAGCCTGGTTCGGGGCTCTTGAGGGAGTCCTGTATTAGGGGTGTCCGGATAGCGAACTATCACCGTTGGTCGGACTCTGGACTATGAAGATACAAGATTGAAGACTACGTCCCGTGTCCGGATGGGACTTTCCTTGGCGTGGAAGGCAAGCTTGGCGATACGGATATGTAGATCTCCTACCATTGTAACCGACTCTGTGTAACCCTAACCCTATCCGGTGTCTATATAAACCGGAGGGTTTTAGTCCATAGGACAAACAACAATCATACCATAGGCTAGCTTCTAGGGTTTAGCCTCCTTGATCTCGTGGTAGATCTACTCTTGTACTACCCATATCATCAATATTAATCAAGCAGAGGTAGGGTATTACCTCCATCAAGAGGGCCCGAACCTGGGTAAAAACATCGTGTCCCTTGTCTCATGTTACCATCCGCCTAGACGCATAGTTCGGGACCCCCCTACCCGAGATCCGCCGGTTTTGACACCGACAGCGCCGTTTCCAGCCCGTCCTACATTCTGGCCCATTAATGACTCGTTATGCCTGTGACAGAGTTAAGCCATTTCTGTCTCCCATCCTGTTGACGCCCCATTACCGTGCTGGCCCGATACCAAATACGCCTGTTTACGGCCCATGTGGACCCATCTATCCAACGGCCCGAGGCCCGCCGATTCTACGGCCCGTTGGAGGCCCATTTATCTGATGGCCCATAGTAGGCCCATGGATCCTATGGCCTGTAGCAGGGTCAAGGTTACCACGCTCCGTATATGACCCATAGTTGTTGCGGCCACTAGCAAACCAGGGAAAAAGAAGACTAGGAAACAAATAAGCTTGAAACTAACGCTAGGCTATTAAGGTGATTGCACATATTACATCCACTTGGCATCAAAGTTTGCCACCAGTGCAAATATAGGGAACACCCTACACTATACAAAAATGGCTTGCTGTTTACTTCAGCCGTTGGCTGCACGTTAATAACAAATTTTGTATCGCAACAAAATAAATTACAACCATAAAACAAAAGGAAGGTTGGCATAAATGTTAAGAGTCTGGGAGATAAATGCACCACCAGAAGTTCAGAAGCTCAGTTCATTTGACCTGATTGTTATGTTTTCATGTTGTATTGTCCGATGGAGCACCATAACCTTCACCTTCATTTCTCCTAGGCTCCTGAACAACATAGCAAATGTCTGATAGTCTGGTTTCAAAACCATGCATATCTTGACGACATCGAACAATAGTTGTCCCTGTTTCGCAAAGGGTCTCTGTTAGGGAATGGACTTGTGTCTGGAGCGCAGATATAACATTATTTTGAGCTTGCATATCTTGATCATGAGGCAGTTTGGACGAGATTGCCTTAACAACCAACCCAAGATTACGCAAGAACGTGCTTTTGGCCTTTGTTAGTGGACGTGCACCCACCCACTGCAGCAAGAGGTAACATTGTGGTTATAGTTGCCTTGTCACCTTCAGAAGGTGGCGGTTCCACCATTTTTTCCATAGCTTGCTGAAAAGTTGAGTTTTTACATTAGTAGTACGAGAACAGAAGATATTAAGGAGGCAACAAAACCAAACAAAATAGATTTGGTCTATATACATAACTTATTCTGTTGAACCCGTGTAAAATATTAGTTGTATTTTACTACGAAGTACATAATAAAACCAGGTTCCAAACATATGACCATGTACCATGGCTAATGTATTGTTTATTTCTTCACATTGTATTGACAACTAAGGATAAAGAGACAAAGTTTATAATATGGTAAGCATAGTATGACATCATTCATATCAACAAACAACTGAGAACATACAAACAGGCAATTGTAACGTTGTGTGGGCAAGTCCAGCACATAACTAGATTACAGATCAAGATCAAAGGAACATCACTCCTCTCTTTTAAACCTTGTAAGGTGCCATGATACGCTAAGACAATTGTGTATAAAATTGAAAACAGCAATAGACATTGGCTGCAAACCATGTAGTTCAATGCACAAGTCAGGGTAAGTAGTAGTTAAAAGGCATGAGGATTAAGGACTTACAACAGCGGCTTTGACTGGTGTAGTCATGCCCTTCGTCTTGCTGGTGTGACAGTCCTTGAAGATTTCCATAGCATTTGGTTCAGGTACTTTTTGGTCCTTGCGGGCTTTCCTCTGCATTTGGAACAAGTCAATATAGATCTGATAATATGGAACAGCGAAAAGAGTGAAACAACGGCAAATTACAAGAGCCTCATAGCTACGAGATCCTGTCGTCTGTCGGAATTGCCCTTCCGTACGGTTGGCCTTGTTCATTGAACAGTTCACCTACAAGAAGATAGATTTGTGAGGCACATGCGTACATAGGAGTTCAACATGTGATCTGATCACATACATATAACATACCTGATACTTCAGATCAGATCAGTGTTTAACGAGGCCACTCCAGTCTTCACCCGATATATTTTCCACTGGAGATGTTTGGGCAAGTTCACTGTTAGCCTTGCCTTCAAAGTGAGTTTTCCTCAAGTTATACCCATATTGTCACAGAGCAGACTTGAAAACATGGATGCAAGCTTGTCTGGTTGCATCATCTTGGCTATCCAACTTGAACCCCATATATTGAATATTATGGGAGTCTCATTATCAGCAACCTAGAAAGTATGGGACACACCAAGACGATATTACTAGTTTCCATACATAACCATACTTACAGATAAATGGTCGAGGAAGGTGTTGAACTGGGTTTCTTCTTTGTCATTCTTGTACTGAATCCATGTTGGGAGGATACATGCATGACACCTAACGGCAACCGCTGCCTCTGATACTAACTTGGCTGACTCTGTAGCATCACGTGGCATTTTTAAACCTGCCTCAAAACGGATCTCCATTCGTCCTCCTCTAGATTTAGTTAACCTATCGAGAATTATCCCTGGTGTTTGTTTCCTCTTGCACCTAGGTGCTAGTCCAGCAATGAACATAGGAACTGTTAGTGTACATCAAACTGTGAGACTACATATAATGAAGCATGCAACTGTAACTTGACTCCAGCAACTACCTTCTTGCTGTTGAAGCTCACAAGGTTCATCTGATCTTGCCAACTCGTCTTGTGTCAAGAGTGCTTCGGAAGTAGTGTTAGGTGGCAAGGGAGCTTGGGAACGTGCTGCTAGCTGAGTTGACAAACAAGTAACTTGTGCAGCTGGTGGTACTGTGGAAGGTGTTGCAACAACTAGGGTCTCTGCTTGTTTGGTGGGAGCTATTGGTTTCTGTTTGGCTTGTTTTGCAGCTCGCGTAACACGGGATACCCCGTTTGTACAATTTTCCACTGGACTTTGACCTTCTATTGCACCATCAGTACCACCAGAATCTGCATAATTGTTTCGCTTCCGTTGCCATGTGTCCTTAGCACTAACACTATCCCCTATCATTCTGTGTTCCTTCCTCTTTCTCTGTGCCATCTTAAGTCAAGCCGAACAAAAAAAGGAATAAAAATTTAGTTCTTTAGAACAAATTGATGCGTGATACAGACGAACTGAACTATGATGTTAGACAACCACTGTCGGATTTCGGGTTCCGGCAGACCCTCTAGGTTCGAACTCTGGGGTGCACGCGGAGATCTCACCTCCAACCTACCTACACCTCGTCGCCTCGCAAGGATCTAAACTACACAAAGAGCAACACAAGGGACACAAGGTTTATACTGGTTCGGGCTACCATTGTGGTGTAATACCCTACTCCAGTGTGTGGTGTGGTGGATTTCCTCTAGGGCTGATGATGAACAGTACAAGGAAGAACATCCTCGCGAGGGTCTGTTCTTGGCCGGTGCGATGAACTGCTAGGGGGAGTTCAGTCGCTTCTCTCTCTCTGGATGCTCTTAGATTGCCTCTGCCCTGTGGGTGGCTAGTCCTATTTATAGGCAGAGGCCCTGGGCCTCTTCCCAAATATTGAGTGGGAAGGGCGCCAACAATTGGCCATTTTGAAGGGGAACATCTAGTACACTTATCCTGACTAAAGTCGGTCCTCACACTGCCAAAGACTCGACGGTGACGTCGGCTTGGGCTCCACGATGACCTCCTTCCGCCGTTCTGCTGGTCTTGGTCTTGTTGCACCGAAATGGTTGCCTTTGCTTGATGCTCTCGCTGCGCTTGCCTCCTTTGCACCAAAGAGGAAATGAGGACACTTGGCGGGCTGGCGCTCACCGGCGCCCTTGGTCGTCATGGCTTGCGTCATGGGCACCTCGTGAGGTACCCCGCCTTGATCTCTCCGCCTCCTCGCGAGCCAGCCTGACGAGGCCGTGCCTAAGGAAGCTTCCTGTCATCCGCCCCACGAGGCTTGGCCCCTCACGAGGGTCTTGAGCTTGTGCTGATGAAGATGGGCCGTACTGGGCTACCCCTTGAGCCACGCCGCAAGCCGCAGGCAGGCAAGTCTGGGTATCCCCATTCCCAGAACGCCGACAGTAGCCCCCAGGTCCAAGGCGCACCTGGACTTGGCTTAGTAGAGAAGCGAAGGGGCAAGTGCAAAGCGCCGCGGGCCCTAACAGCTTGCGGCCTTGGGCGCCACGTGGCGTTTGATTGGACGTGGGCGTCTCCACTTCCCCACGACGCCTCGGCAACTGCACGAATTGACAAGTCCCTGCATGCAAAGCGGGTCATGATTACCTGTGATCGTGGAGGTCGACGGTTGGCCTTTCCCGGCTATTAGTACGGAACGGCGCGTGCCCTTCCAGTCCATCTCTTGTTGCTTCTCCTTCTTCTCCATCCTTGCCCTTGCTACACATTGCGGCAATGGCTCCGATCCGCCGGTTCTCCGCACAAGAGAAAGGAAAGGCCCCCCGAGAGGGTCCCGATCCGCTTCCGCCGAAGAAACGGCTAGCCTCTGCCGCTGAGATGAGGGTGCCCGGCAGGAGGTGTCGAGGCCCTGGTACGAGCGGCCACCGCCAGGGTTCCCGCTACCCTTGTACGCCCGCATTGAGGGCCCTGAAGGAGTTGACGCCGAGCGCCATGGACGACACCGCCGTCGGCGCCGGCGGGTCACGGCGGTGCGCGTTGTTCCTCCTGGAGTCCATACCGAGGGCTCCTCCCGAGAGTTTACCTCTGGAGCTCTGGTTGCAACACGCTGGCTGCAACACTCTTGCGACCGGAGCGGAGGTTGCGGTCGTCGCTCCAGGCAAGGTCTTCATGACTCGAGGCTGGGGCAAGATTGCCCGGGTCTCCAGGACGAGGGGCGCCCTCGTGATCCACCTGGAGTACGACGGCGCTTCCGTGAAGTTATTCAAGGTCTTCGACGCAGAAGGACGCCGGCTGGAGTGCTGCCCTGAGGGAGGTGGTGGGGTCCCTGCCGCGGCGAGGACTAGGCTCGCCGACCGCTCCCCCAGCAGCTCCTCAGGCGGCGGAGGCGTCGGAGGATCCAGCGACTCCGCCGACCTCTCCCCCAGCAGCTCCTCAGGCGGCGGAGGCGTCGGAGGATCCAGCGACTCCGCCGACCTCTTCGCGACTCCGGAGACGAGCGACGACAGCTACGAGCTCCCGAGCTTGCGTCGCCGGGCGAAGCGGGCTCGTCAGGCCGCCGCCGCCACTGATCTGGATGGGGTTGGCGCCGGTGCCTGACGGCTCACTGTCTATGATGGCGTCTTTTGCAGAGGCGCGTGTAGTTAGCGTTCTTTAGGATCTACTCCCTTTGTTCCCTGCGGGGAATCGAAAAACGCGCCCCGTGGGGGCTTGTAAGGTGCCTGCGGTTCTGTTTGTTAATATGATCCTTGTCGTGAAGTGGTGCGAGATGCTCATCCCATCTTAGCTTAGTTCCTCCTTTCGAACCTCGCGAGGGCTTGATGCTCTGCGCCGACAGGTCCCGGTCCCAAGGCAGGCTTCAGCCGTCGCTGGTATGCCAGGTCGCGATGCCGTGGTCAAGGCCAGGAGGTGAGCGGCCGGGGTCCAGTAAGAGCCCCTGAGTCGCAATGCTCAGGAGGTCCCTTTTAGCGCTCAAGCAGCCATCGTTCAGTGAGAAAGGAGTGCGACGTTGCTAACACGAGATTGCTTTAGGTGCGAGGTCGGTGCTGCGATAGCTAGTATTTCCGGAGGACGACTTATCTCGGGAGTCAGGAACCGCTTCTTGGTGCGGCGTTAGGTCCGCGCATCGGCAGATGAGGAGTTGCCTGGCGAGGTCCCCGCGTGCCTCTTCTCTCTCGCCTTTACTCCCCTTTCTGCTCTATGTCCTCGGGTCCCAGCCCTCGAGCGAGCTCAGCCGTCGCTGGTATGCCAGGTCGCGATGCCGTGGACAAGGCCATAGGGTGAGGGCTGGAGAGCCAATAGGAGCCCGTGAGTCGCGATGCTCAGGTACCCTCCCCCCCTTTAACGTGCAAGTTGTTCGCGCGGACGAGAGTGAAGGAGACGCCGTGAAGGCCTCGCCTGACGCTGCTCCTTGAAGAGATCCTGCAGGCTCATCACAAAAAGAACGATAGTTCGCCATGACAATCGACAGTCAGCTGTTGGTTGCTCTGGAGGGGTGACGAGGCACTAAAGGCTTGACGAGGTGGCACCATGCGGGGCTACCGCAGCCAGAGCTCAGCCATTCAGGTTTGTCGGTGTTGCAGGGACGGACCCATGCGCAAGCGTCGTGCCATTAGGGAGCAGCTCCATCAGCTGGTGTCAATCGAGCGGGCGACTAGGTCAAACACGTTAATCACAAAGGAGAAAGTCCATTTAGATAGGTGCAGAGAAGGCGGACATCGCTGGGTCGGGCCCGAGGGACTTGGGGATGACGCAGCCCGAGGGGCGCCCCCAATAAAGTAGACTAGAAACATGAATCAAAAGGGATACATGCCGCAGGGGCGGACCCACACGACCTGGGAATGATGCAGCCCTGGGGGCGCTCCCAGCTGAAAATGAAACTCGAAGGATGTCACCTGATAATGTTGAAGATGAGGGGATGCTGAAGTAGCGGGCGTTGTGCGCTGCGAAAGCCGATCTTCACGAGCCCCCATGCCCAGGAGCCTCGGGAGGGTCCAGAGGCGCTGGTGGCTCCTCGCGGACCATCTCCATCTCCGCCAGGGCTGCGGAACGCCTGGCCGCTTGAGCCTCCAAGATGCTCCTCATGAGGCGCTGGCGCGTGGCAGCCGCGTTCGGCAAGCCGTAAGGCATGCGAACGTAGTTGTGGGGTGGACCTGCACAGCGCCCCACGTGTGAGGGCCATAGGCGCTCCTGAGAGGCGGCTCGGTTGAGCACTGGTATGTCGATGCAGACGCTCAGCCCACCATCCTCACCTGGATGGGGGGCTACGGCGGGTAAGCGGCGGCTGCCACTCATGACTCTTGACTCCTGCAGCTCCTGAATGGCCTTGCTGACGAACTCCCGAGGGTTCGGCCCCCCTTGCCTTGCTCCTTCCTGAGGGAAACGTTCTTTGAAACATGCCTCCAAGTGGTGCCCGAGCGCGTCCCTCGTGATCTTAGCAAAGTCGGTGGCCCTCCAGGAGAGACCCCCGAGCCTTGCTCGAGGAGGGCGTCGGGCGCGCCTTCCTATGCGACAGAAGGAGGTGCCCCAACAGCGCGGACTGAGGGGCCTGCCTCCCAGCCAGTCGGGCCAGGCGATGTCTTCTTCTTCTTAGGAGCAGCCTCGGGAGCCTCCCGCCCTGTGATCTGGTCTTCAATTGACGGCTTGAAAAGCATGCTCAGGGAACACACTGCGTCTCTCTCTTCACAAGGCACCGTGATGACTCCACCGCTTCACGGCATCTTGAGGACATTGTAGCCGTGATGAGTCACGACCATGAATTTGGCCAGAGCTGGGTACCCGAGGATGGCATTGTACGGTAGGCGAATGTGAGCGACGTCGAAGTCAATGAGCTCGGTGCGGTAGTTCTCACGCGCCCCGAAGGTGACAGGAAGGTGGAACCATCAGTGACTCCGGAGAAAGGCTTGGTTGGCTGAAGCTGATTGTATGGCACTTGGAGATTGTTGAATGTCTCGACGGATAGGACATTGAGCCCTGCTCCGCCATCGATGAGGGTCCTGGTGACTTGCATGTTGCTGATGATTGGGGAACAAAGCATCGGGAGGACTCCGTGGTGGCGCGACTTGAGCTGATCCGCTGATTTGAACGTTATGGCTATTAATCGACCACCTGAGAGGGCGCGTGGCTTCGAGCTTGGGGAGGACTGCATTCACTTCGCGGGCGAACTGCTTGAAGATGCGCTGAGAGGCTGGGGCTTGAGCTCCGCCCAGGATGCAAGCGATTGCACGCGGCTCCTGGAAGCCCCCAGCCCCCTTGTCCTGATGATGGTCTTCATTTCTCCTTGGCTGTGGGGGCAGAGGAGGGAGGCCTGCGTTGCCTTATTGGCGATCCTCGCGAGGCTGATCCTTCCAGCCTCCCTCGCGAGGCGGGTCCCTCCAACCTCCCTCGCGAGGCTGATCCTGCCAGCGGTCCTCGCGAGGTCGGTCGCGCCACCCTTGGCGAGGGCCACGGTCTTCCCAGCGTCCTGTGCTTCTTCCTCCTCCTCGGCCGTAGCCTCGATCATTGCGGTCGGGGCGTCGACCGATTCGCCCTTCTCGCACGGCTCTGAGCTCTTGGCATTCATTGGTGTTGTGGGTGCGGAGGTCATGGTACACGCAGTACCGGCTGCCCTTGGAAGACTCGGGCTGATCCCTGCCTTGCTTGGTGTCTGGTTCTACCGCGAGCACGGCAGCCCCCTTGCGCTTCACGTCCTTGACCTTGGGCTTCTTCTCTTCTGGGTCTGTAGCTGGCAGCTCGAGGAGGGAAAGGCGTCCTTCCTCAGCCCTGGTGCACTTGGTCGCCAAGTTGAACAGCTCCAGGGATGTGCACAGGTCTTGATGCATCGCCAGCTCCTCCTTCATCTTGACGTCACGCACACCGTCGGCGAAGGCTGAGATGATGGCTTCCTCAGTCACCTTGGGAATCTTGAGGCGTGCGTTGTTGAAGCGCTGGATGTACTCGCAGGTCTCTCGGCTGCTTTGCTTCATGCGGCGCATGTCGCTCATGGCAGGAGGCCGGTCGCGAGTGCCTTGGAAGTTGGCGATGAAGCGGGTGCGCATCTCGTCCCAGGAGGAGATCGTGCCAAGAGCCAGGTTCAGGAGCCAGGTGCGGGCACCGTCCTTGAGCGCCATGGGAAACCAGTTCGCCATGACCTTCTCATCCCCATTGGCGGCTTCAATGTCCAGCTCGTAGAGCTGAAGGAACTCTGCAGGATCGGCGGTGCCATCGTAGCGAGGAGGCAGGTCTGGCTTGAACTTGCCGGGCCATGCGATGATGCGTAGCTCGATGGTGAAGGCGCGGCAGCCTGCAGTGGCCACAGGAGGCCTTTGGTGACAGAGGGCTTGACCTTGCGGGTCCCCGTGCGCTGCCGCTGGGAGCAGCGTGGGGTCTTGGCATGCTGGAGCAGGAGCGCGGTCGTGAAGTGCCGGTGCATGGAGCACTCGGGCAGCTTCTTGGGGGCGAGGGACCTCTTGGCAGCTCTGCTCTTGCTGCGCTGGTGCCAGACGGAGTGGGTTCCGCCCAGGGGCCATGCGCCTTGGGGCCAAGGCGCCTTCTTGAGGGGGAGGCGGCTGAGGCGCCCCCGGAGCTTCATCGCCTGCGCAAGGCGGGGCGCAGTGCTTGAGAAGGACGGCGCGGGAGCCCCATGGCGCGAACAGCTTCGGCTCTGTGGTCGAGCCACTCCTCGTAGGCGTCGTCGACGGGCGGTAGCGCAGAGCTCGCTTGCCGCGATGGCTGGCTCGAGAGCTCCGTGGCGCGGAGCTGCTGAACGAAGAACCAGCCGGGGCGAGCAAAGGAGTAGCGGTGCGGCCGTCTCGCCTCACGGATGGATGCTGGGATGACGCCTGCTGCTTGTTCCCCGCCGGGCCGGTTGCGGCGTTGACGTCAGGCGACGGGGAACGGCGGGGGCAGCCGCCAATGGGGGCCGTCTGGGCGACGCGAGTAGCGAGGGCAGCCCGGCGCTCGGCGCGGGCCCGACGAGCGTTTTACATGGATGTGAGGGGCGGCGAAGAGCAGGGCGGCGGAAGGCGGATTCCGGTGCACCCCTACCTGGCGCGCCAAATGTCGAATTTCGGGTTCCGGCAGACCCTCTAGGTTCGAACTCTGGGGTGCACACGGAGATCTCACCTCCAACCTACCTACAGCTCGTCGCCTCGCAAGGATCTAAACTACACAAAGAGCAACACAAGGGACACAAGGTTTATACTAGTTCGGGCCACCATTGTGGTGTAATACCCTACTCCAGTGTGTGGTGTGGTGGATTGCCTCAGGGGCTGATGATGAACAGTACAAGGAAGAACAGCCTCGCGAGGGTCTGTTCTTGGCCGGTGCGATGAACTGCTAGGGGGAGTTCAGTCGCTTCTCTCTCTCTCTCTCTCTCTCTCTCTCTCTCTGGATGCTCTTAGATTGCCTCTACCCTGTGGGTGGCTAGTCCTATTTATATGCAGAGGCCCTGTGCCTCTTCCCAAATATTGAGCGGGAAGGGCGCCAACAATTGGCCATTTTGAAGGGGAACATCTAGTACACTTATCCTGACTAAAGTCGGTCCTCTCCTGCCAAAGACTCTGACGGTGACGCCGGCTTGGGCTCCACGATGACCTCCTTCCGGTCGTTCTGCTGGTCTTGGTCTTGTTGCACCGAAATGGTTGCCTTTGCTTGATGCTCTCGCCTGCGCTTGCCTCCTTTGCACCAAAGAGGAAATGAGGACACTACGCGGGCTGGCGCCCGCCTGGCGCCCTTGGTCGTCATGGCTTGCGTCATGGGCACCTCGTGAGGTACCCCGCCTTGATCTCTCCGCCTCCTCGGGAGCCAGCCTGACGAGGCCGTGCCTGAGGAAGCTTCCCGTCGTCCGCCCCGCGAGGCTTGGCACCTCGCGAGGGTCTTGAGCTTGTGCTGATGAAGATGGGCCGTACTGGGCCACCCCTTGAGCCACGCCGCAGGCTGCAGACAGGCAAGTCTGGGTACCCCCGTTCCCAGAATGCCGACAACCACATGATAGGAGGATCTAATATGTACGAAAAACAGGACGGCATGAGATAATTAGAACTATGATGTGTAAACTAAGCAGAAGGCAATTCACTAAATTAAAAGTATTGCAATGGAAGGTAGACACCATATGAAAGATGCTACAAATATTCCTCTGCCAAGTTAACAGTGTCTAATCATAACTGGCGTTTAAACAAATGTGAAGCAGTACAAGAAATAAATCATATGCAAGATGCAAACAACATCACACTACCAAGTTAAATGTCTCTCGTCATTAGTGCCATTGCATATTCACAGCATTATGATGTGTAAACTAAGCAGAAGACATATCAACAAATTAGAAGCAATGAAATCTAGACACCATATGTAAGACGTAGCGAATATCACCCTACCGAGTTAAAACTGTCTCGTCATTAGTGCCATTTCAACAAATTAGTAGTACAAGCTAGAAAATAATGCGAGATGTAAACTATAATAGACTCCTAAGTTAAACGTGTCTTGTGAAAAGTGATTGTTGCAGGTTACACAACAGTAGTACTTTGATGTAAGAACATGGTGTGATAAACAGATATTGTATGCTCTAGAAACACGAACACGTGTCTTATTCACAAGTATAACGTGTAAAGTAAGCAGATGGAATTCAACAAAATTAGAAGCAACACAAGCTAGACATCATACATAACATGCAACCACATATAATAGTGCCAAGTTAGAGGGATCACCTGTGATGGTGCACTAGGGGAGACGTGCTCATCATCAACACAACTATGTTGAGTGTATATGCATGTGTTGTCTTGCAAATCTTCTTGGGGGTGGCGGAGTAGAATCTGTAGAGGCCCTCCATTTGGAAGGAGCACCTTTATCCACTGCCTTGCTGATTTCCTTCCGCTTTATTGATTTTGAATTTTCAAGTAAAACCGACAAGAAAAAGCAATAAAATTCACTCTTCAGAACTCATTTGTGCATGATACTGACAATCACTACTTTGATGTAAGGCAAACACATGATACCAGGATGCGATATGTACGAAAAATAGGACGGCATGGCATATTCAGAAGTATTTCTGTAAACTAAGCAGGAGCCATTTCAAACAAATAAGAAGCAATCCAAGGTAGACACCGTATGCAACATGCAAGACAATATCACACTGCCAAGCTAGAGAAAGCACCTGGGATGCCGGTCTCGCCGGAAGACCGCCATCAGTCCCTGCCTTATTTTTTCCTTCTTATTTCTTAATTGCATTGCCTTGTCAAGTCAAACCCACAAGAAAAATGAATAAAATTTTGCTTTTCAGAACTTATTGATGCACGATGCTGACGAGCACTACTTTAATGCAAGGCGACCACATGATAGGACGATTGACTGTGTAAGAAAAAAGGACAGCATTGCATATTCACAGCTACGATGTGTAAACTAAGCAGAAGGCATTTCAACAAATTAGAAGCAATGAAAGCTAGATACCATATGAAAGATTCAAGAATATCACTCTACCAAGTTAAAGTTGTCTCGTCATAAGTGCCATTTCAACAAATTAGAAGTAGTACAAGCTAAAAAAGAATGCGAGATGTAAGCTATGTCACACTCCCAAGTCAAACGTGTCTTACGATAAGTGATTGTTGCAGGTTACACAATAGTAGTACTTTGATGTAAGAACATGGTGTGATAGACAGATATTGTATGTTCCAAAAACAGGAACACGTGTCTTATTCACAAGTATAATGTGTAAAGTAAACAGATGGAATTCAACAAAAATAGAAGCAACACAAGCTAGACATCATACATAACATGCAACCACATATAACGGTGCCAAGTTAGAGGGAGCACCTGTGATGGTGCACTAGGGGAGACATGCTCATCATCAACACAGCTACACTGAGTGTTTATGCATGTGTTGTCTTGCAAATAATCTTGGGGGCTGGCGGAGTAGAATCTATAGAGGCCCTTCGTTTGGAAGGAGCACCTTTATCCAATGCCTTGCTAATGTCCTTCCGCTTTATTGATTTTGAATTGTCAAGTAAAACCGACAAGAAAAAGCAATATAATTCACTCTTCAGAACTTATTCGCGCATGATACTGACAATCACTACTTTGATGTAAGGCAAACACATAATACCAGAATGGAATATGTACGAAAAACAGGACGGCATGGCATATTCACAACTATTTGTGTAAACTAAGCAGAAGCCATTTCAACAAATAAGAAGCAATGCAAGCTAGACACCACATGAAAGATGCAACCAATATCACACTGCCAAGCTAGAGAAAGCACCTAGGATGTCGGTTTCGCCGGAAGACCGCCTTCAATCCTTCCCTTATTTTTTTTCTTCCTATTTCTTAATTGCATTGCCTTGTCAAGTCAAACCCACAAGAAAAATGAACAAAAATTCGCTTTTCATAACTCATTGATGCATGATGCTAACGAGCACTACTTTAATGTAAGGCGACCGCATGATAGGACGATTGAATGTGTAAGAAAAAAGGACAACATTGCATATTCACAGCTATGATGTGTAAACTAAGCAGAAGGCATTTCAACAAATTAGAAGCAATGAAAGATAGACACTGATAACCCACAAGTATAGGGGATCACAACAGTTTTCGAGGGTAGAGTACTCAACCCAAATTTATAGATTCGACACAAAGGGAGCCAAAGAATATTTGAAGGTATTAGCAGCCGAGTTGTCAATTTAACCACACCTGGAGATTAATTATCTGCAGCAACATGATCAGTAGGAAAGTAGTTTGATAGTTTTGATAATAGTAACAGTAGCAACGGTAACGGTAAAAGTGATAGCAGTAATTTTGTAGCATGTGTAACAGTGATGATAGCAGTAGTAACTTAGCAGAAACAATATAAGATAAATTCGTAGGCATTGGATAGGTGACTTGTCGGATGACATTCATCATGAGACAGTTATAACCTAGGGCGATATGGCACTAGCTCCAGTTCGTCAATATAATGTAGGCATGTATTCCATAAATAGTCATACATGCTTATGGAAAGAACTTGCATGACATCTTTTGTCCTACCCTCCCGTGGCAACGGGGTCCTATTAGAAACTAAGGGATATTACGGCCTCCTTTTAATAGAGAACCGAAACAAAGCATTAGCACATAGTGAATACATGAACTCCTGAAACTACAGTCATAACCGGGAGAAGTCCTGGTTATTGTCACTCCGGGGTTGCTGGATCATAACACGTAGTAGGTGACTATAACTTGCAAGATCGGATCTAGAACATGGATATAATGGTGATAACATAACCGGTTCAGATCTGAGTTCATGTCACCCGGGCCCAAAGTGACAAGCATTAAGCATGACAAAGTCATAGCAACATCAATCTTAGAATATAGTGGATATTAGGGATCAAGCCCTAACAAAACTAACTCGATTACATGATGAATCTCATCCAACTCCTCACCGACCAGCGAGCCTACGAAGGAATTACTCACTCCCAGTGGGGAGCATCATGAAATTGGCGATGGATAAGGGTTGGTGATGACGAAGAATGAAGATCCCCCTCTCCAGAGCCCCAAATGGACTCCAGATCTGGCCTCCAGATGAAGAACAGGAGGTGACGGTGGCTCCGTCTCGTGGATCACGATAATTCTTTCTCCCTATTTTTTTATGGAAATAGGATTTTATAGCATCGGTTTCAGGGTCTGCGGGGCCACCAGGTGGGGACAACCCACCTGGGCGCGCCAGGAGAGGGGGGCGCGCCCTGGTGGGTTGTGCCCACCCAGGTGCTCCTCTCCGGCAGGTCTTGGCTCCAAAAATTCTTATTTATTATATAAAAAATCCTCGCAAAGTTTCGTTCCATTCCGAGAACTTTTATTTCTGCACAAAAACGACACCATGGTAGTTCTGCTGAAAACAGCGCCAGTCCGGGGTTAGCTTCATTCAAATCATGCAAATTAGTGTCCAAAACAAGAGGAAAAGTGTTAGGAAAAGTAGATAAGTTTGAGACGTATCAACTCCCCAAAAATTAAACTTTTGCTTGTCCTCAAGCAATTCAGTTGATAAACTTAAAGTGAAAAAGACAAACTTTTACAAACTCTTTTGCTCTTGTTTGCATAAATAAGCTTAAAAAGCACCCAGGTTTTCAGCCAACATTATAACTAACCATGCCGACAATAACTCTTAAAGATTATAATGACTCATATCAATGACATAATCAACTAGCGAGCAATAATAAGATATCTCAAACGGCAACACATTGTCAAAACAACCATGATATAATATGACAATAGTGCTATCTCGCTAGACCTTTCTGAGACCGCAAAACATAAATGCAGAGCACCACCAAAGTTCAGGCAGCGACTAAACATTGTAATTCATGGTAGAAAAGATCCAGTCATGATGCACCCAACATTAGCTACACACAATGCATAACTCATGACAGCTATGCTCTCAGGTTCTAGCACTTGTTTTAGAAGGTGATGACACAACATAAAAGTAAATAAATAGTCCCTTCGTAGAGGGAAGCAGTGATTTGCAGATGTGCAGAGCTCAAGTTTTAAAACAGAGGTAAATGATAGTTTGAGACATGCACCCTTCTCATTTACTTCACGACCATCAGTTATCAATATCTTCCATGCTAAGCACGCTAGTGGCGGTTCCCAAGCGATAAAAGTAAAGGTTTTGACTCCACTGGGAGTTTTTGTTTGATTATTTGAGAGATTAACTCTTTTTCAGTTTGTAGTTTGGAACTGGGCATCCCTATTACCGCCCTTTTCTCGTGCGATGGCAAGTGAATAAAAACTCAACCTAAGAATAACCCACTTAGCATGGAAGATACCGACGACCTCCTTTCGTTCCGTGAACGATCCAGGCACACAAAATAGATATTTATTTAGAAATTTTTAGAGCTGGCACATGACAATTTGCTTAGGACGGCAGGGTAATACCGCATATAGGTAGGTATGGTGGACTCATCTGGAATAACTTTTGGGTTCAAGGTTTTTGACGTACAAGCAGAATTCCCCACTTAATACAGGCGAAGGCTAGCAATTAGATTGAGAAGCGGCCAGCTAGAGAGAAACAACGGTCATAAACATGCATTATGCATAAGTAACATTGGACACTAGCATGAGTAGGATATGAACACCATGAACATAAATATCATAGAGGCTATGTTAGTATTGATTCAACTACATGCATGAACATGTGCCAAGTCAAGCCACTTGAACATTCAGAGCAGGATACCATATCATCATACTACATCACAATCATTTTAACGCGATGTTGATATCCAAGATAAATCATTACCCCCTCCCACCTACTTATGCATGGCATGAGAAACTATAATCTCTAATTATCATTGCAAACATGTTTAATCATAATGGGCTGAATCATGGATACTAGGTTAAACATATTTACACAAACAGAACAAGTCAAGTTCATACAAGTTTCTCTCTGTCACGACCAGTTCATCGAATTTCGTCATTATTGCCTTTCACTTGCACGACCGAACGATATGAAAATAATAATAGCGCAAGAGTGCCGTGGACTAAGCTGGAATCTGCAAACATTTTATTCAACAGGAGAAGACAAAGTAAAATGTGCTCTTTATTAGATCAACAATTATTCATATGAGAGCCACTCAAGATTTTCATCGTGGTCTTCTCCTTGGTACAACTCGAATAAAAAGAAAATAAATTCAGAGAAACACACTGAAATATTTTTGGAGTTTTTGGTTTTCTTGAACAAGCAAATAAAAGGGAAAAGCAAAAACGAGAAAAACTATTTACTCGGGAAAGCTCCCAACAAGCAAAAGAAGAATAAGGAATTCTTTTTGGGTTTTCTTTTTAGTATTACAACTAAGCATGCATAGAAAGTAAACTACTACAACTAATTTTTTTGGTTTTTCTAAAGTTTTTCAAACACACAAGAAGAAGGCAAGAAAATAAATCTAAGCATGGATGATACAATGAAAAAGTGTGAACACTGACAAATGAATATAAGTGAACATGAATGTAATGTCAGTGGGAAACACATACTCCCAAAAGCTTAGGCTTTTGGCCTAACTTGGTAGTCGATCAGTAGCCTGGATAGTAGTTGGCATGGTAGCTGAGGGAGTCCTGGATTAGGGGGTGTCCAGATGGCCGGACTATGACCTTTGGCCGGACTCCTGGACTATGAAGATACAAGATTGAAGACTTCGTCCCGTGTCCGGATGGGACTTTCCTTGGCGTGGAAGGCAAGCTTGGCGATACGGATATGTAGATCTCCTACCATTGTAACCGACTCTGTGTAACCCTAACCCTCTCCGGTGCCTATATAAACCGGAGGGTTTTATACAGTATGAAGAACAACAATCATAACATAGGCTAGCTTCAAGGGTTTAGCCACTCAGATCTCGTGGTAGATCTACTCTTGTACTACACATATCATCAATATTAATCAATCAGGAGTAGGGTTTTACCTCCATCGAGAGGGCCCGAACCTGGGTAAAAACATCGTGTCCCTTGTCTCCTGTTACCATCCGCCTAGACACACGCTTCGGGACCCCCTACCCGAGATTCGCCGGTTTTGACACCGACATTGGTGCTTTCATTGAGAGTTCCTCTGTGTCGTCATCTTTAGGCCCGATGGCTCCTCCGATCATCAATAACGATGCGCTCCAGGGTGAGACTTTTCTCCCCGGACAGATCTTCTTATTCCGCGGCTTTGCGTTGCGGGCCAATTCGCTTGGCCATCTGGAGCAGATTGAAAGCTACGCCCCTGGCCATCAGGTCAGATTTGGAAGTTTGAACTACACGGCTGACGTCCGCGGAGACTTGATCTTCGACGGGTTCGAGCCATAGCCAAGCGCGCCGCACTGTCACGAGGGGCATGATCTAGCTCTGCCGCCGAACAGTGTCCTGGAGGCCGCACCAGAGTCCGCTCCGACCTTTAGCTCGGAGCCGACCGCGCCGATCATGGACGGGTGGCTGGACACCGCCTCGGGGGTTGCGATCTCTACGGCGATTGAGCCGTACACCTACCCCGTCCTTTGTGAAGCTCGTAACTCCAAGGTGCCGGACTCCTCTCCGGACTCCGAGCCTTCCGCACTTCGCCCTATCGAATCCGATTAGGCGCCGATCATGGAATTCACCGCGCGGACATCTTTTCAAAGACTTCGCCCTTTGGCGACATCCTGAATTCACTAAAGTCTCTCTCTTTATCGGAGAGCCTGGCCGGATTATGGTCAGGAAGGTTGGGATGCGGACGACGAAGAAAATCAAAGCCCACCCACCACCCACTTCGTAGCCACTGTCGAGGATTTAACCGACATGCTCGACTTCGACTCCGAAGACATCGACGGTATGGACGACGATGCAGGAGACGATCAAGAACCAGCGCCATTGTGGCATTGGAAGGCCACCTCGTCATACGACATATACATGGTGGACATCCCAAAAGATGGGAATGGCGATGGAACCGCGGAGGATGACCCCTCCAAGAAACAGCCTAAACGCCGGCGTCCACAAGGCCGCTCTAAATCCCGCCACAAGAAAACGGTGATTCCGCACGGAGACAATAACACCGGACAAAGGTGCGAAGACAACCCCCTCCAGCAGGATTCAGCGCAGGAGGATGGAGAAGCCAGCCCTCGTGAGAGAGCGGCGGATAGAGAGGTAGAGGACGATAATTACATGCCTCCCTCCGAAGATGAGGCAAGCCTCGACGACGAATTAAATGCGTGCCCGAGGATCCCGTCGAACAAGAGCGTTTCAAACGCAGGCTTATGGCCACGGCAAGCAGCCTCAAGAAAAAGCAGCAACAACTTAGAGCTGACCAAGACTTGCTAGCTGACAGATGGACTGAAGTCCTTGCAGCCGAAGAGTATGAACTCGAGCGCCCCTCCAAGAGCTACCCAAGACGCAGGCTGCTACCCCGATTAGAGGAGGAAGCACCCAAACCTACATCACCAGCGCATGACACGGCTGACCGACCACCTCGTGGCCGCGACAGAGAGGCCTCTCGGCCCTCAACTCAAGCCGCACCCCGGCGCCGCTCAAAAAATACCAAGGCGTGGGGAAATGCCCTAGACCTGTGAGATATATTGGAGGACAAGGCAAGGCAAAAAAGATCGATCCGCGGATCGCGTGGGCGCCCCGCGACACGTGACGATAACCGTCACGCCGGATATGGCAACTCCGCCGGCCGAACACGATGAGACAAAGCTCATTTGAGTTGCTTCGTGATATAGCCCAATACAGTAGGCGCCAAGACACCCACTATGCTTCACAGATGAAGTGATGGATCATCAAATCCCTGAGGGTTTCAAACTCGTAAACGTTGAATCATACGATGGCACAACAGATCCTGCGGTTTGGATCGAGGACTATCTCCTTCACATCCACATGGCCCGCGGTGATGATCTACACGCCATCAAATACCTCCCACTCAAGCTTAAAGGACCAGCCCGGCATTGGCTTAACAGCTTGCCAGTATAGTCAATTGGGTGTTGGCAAGACCTGGAAGCCACATTCCTCGACAATTTCCAGGGCACATATGTGCGACCACCAGACGCCGATGACCTAAGCCACATAATTCAGCAGCCAGAGGAATCGGCCAGACAATTCTGGACACGATTCCTAACCAAGAAAAATCAAATCGTCGATTGCCCGGATGCAGAGGCCTTTGCAGCCTTCAAACACAACATCCGCGACGAGTGGCTCGCCTGGCACCTAGGACAGGAAAAGCCGAAATCCATGGCAGCCCTCACAACACTCATGACCCGCTTTTGCTGGAGAGGACAGCTGGCTAGCTCGCAGTAACAACATGACCAAGAGCCCTGGTAATTCGGATACCAAGGACAGCAACGGCAGGTCGCGTCGCAACAAGCACAAGCACCGCATTAACGGTGATAATGGTGAGGATACGACAGTCAACGCCGGATTCAGAGGCTCTAAACCCGGTCAGCGGAAAACGCCATTTAAAAGAAATACTCCGGGCCCGTCCAATTTGGACCGAATACTCGATCGCTCGTGCCAGATACACGACACCCCCGAACAACAAGCCAATCACACCAACAGGGATTGTTGGGTGTTCAAGCAGGCAAGCAAGTTAAATGCCGAAAACAATGACAAGGGGCTGCATAGCGATGACGAGGAGGAGCCCCAGCCGCCGAACCATAGAGGACAGAAGGGCTTCCCCCCGCAAGTGCGGACGGAGAACATGATATACGCAACCCACATACCCAAAAGGGAGCGGAAGCGTGCACTAAGGGACGTATATGCGATGGAGCCAGCCGCCCCAAAGTTCAACCCGTGGTCTTCCTGCCCGATCACTTTTGATCGAAGGGACCACCCCACTAGCATCCGCCATGGCGGATTCGCCGCATTGGTTCTAGACCCAATCATTGACGGATTTCATCTCACCAGAGTCCTAATGGACGGCGGCAGCAGCCTGAACCTGCTTTATCAGGACACAGTGCGCAAAATGGGCATAGACCCATCAAGGATTAAACCCACGAAGACGACCTTTAAAGGCGTCATACCAGGTGTAGAGGCCAACCGCACTGCTCGGTTACACTTGAAGCGGTCTTGATCCCGGATAACTTCCGAAGCAAGGAGTTAATCTTCGACATAGTCCCGTTCCGCAGCGGCTATCACGCACTGCTCGGACGAACCGCATTTGCAAAGTTCAATGCGGTGCCGCACTACGCATTTCTCAAGCTCAAGATGCCAGGTCCTCGGGGAGTCATTACGGTCAATGGTAACACCAAACGCTCTCTCCGGACGGAGGAGCATACGGCGGCCCTCGCGGCGGAAGTACAAAGCAGCCTCTTAAGGCAATTCTCGAGTCCGGCTATTAAACGTCCGGACACCGTCAAGCGCGCCCGGAGTAACCTACAACAAGACCACCTGGCACATTCCGAGCGCGCATAGCAATGCGGCCCAAGCCCCGGCCCTCGGGTTGCGAAACCCGATTACTACTGGCGTACATAATTACGCTCTGGAAATACCATGGGCATAGGGGAAGGGGCACGACCACGGCATGCCTAGAATGCGGCTCAACCGCACCAGGGGCTCCCGATTGTGTCATTCTTTTCTTTTCTTCTTTTTTTCTTACTTTCAGGACTCCGTTCTCGCGAAGCCCTATCCGGCAGTAGAATCGCCGAACACACGATGCAACAGCCAGGGAACCAGAAAGCTACGTCGAGTGTCCAGGTGGTCTCTATTACGAGCAGTATACCTATTTTACACACCATCCCGCAGCTTACCCCTGGAGGGGGACATGTTAAAAAGTCACGTCCCTTGCTTATCGCACTATTTGTATCGTTCTGCCCTTGCTGCACCCCTTTTGAATAAACAATACATAGCTTCTGCCTATTACTGAATTCCCTTTTTTCTCTCTATATATGTTCATCTATGACATTGTGCAACCGTACACTTTGGTACGGGCAATACACCAGGGGCTTAAGTACCCCACAACATGGTGTGACAAGTCCGAACACTTTCACAAGTGCGGCACCCGAACTTATAGCATTATATGCATCGGCTCAATCATGTCCCGGGTCAATGGTTGGGTTTGCCTGGCTCCCATGTTTTGGTACCTTACGTTTCGTTATATCGGCTAAGGTAAGGCCGGGAGAACCACTGCGATTGTGCCCGGTTGAGCTGGGTTAAGCACCTCGGTGGAGAAAGATAAAACTGACCCGTCATGATAGGGGCGAGAGCCGGTCATTGTTCGAGAGGTTTTCGAGTCCCTAAAGACTTATGCCGCTTAGAGCGAGGAGTCGGCATTGTCCGCCTCGGCGTGGATAGCGCCTCAACTCGGTCTTCCGAATACTGTGGCCTTCACGAAATTTAAAATTATAGAATTCTATGGCTAAGTGAGAGTGTTCAAGCATTACAGTCCGGTTGCCTTGTTCGTTGCATTGAGCGCCTCCTCAAGGACCCAAGAATGGGAACAAGAGCGCTCAAGTTTATCCCGAACACCCCAGCACTCGTGGCATGGGGGCTGAAGCCGACGACTCGCCATCTCTCAAATTTAATACACGGCCGCACAGAAGGTAACATTTTAAATTCAAATGTGTTGCTTAGCGAATATGAACAAGTTTTCAGCGTACAGGATAACAAATGCGAGTCTACTCAAATATTACATCTTTGGAACATGCATCCGCTATAAGGCGGGCACCCTTCAGGATGCCCTCATAATACATTTCAGGCTTGTGATGCTCCTTCCGTGGTGGTGGTCCGTCCGTCACAAGCTTCTCAGCGTTCATCTTGCCCCAGTGCACCTTAGCAAGGGCAAGGGCCCTACAGGCACCTTCGATGCAGACGGAGCGCTTGATGACGTCAACCCATGGACAGGCATCCACCAGCCGCCTCACCAGCATGAAGTAACTCTCAGGCATGGCTTCCTTAGACCACAGCCGAACAATGAGGCCCTTCATGGCCTGTTCGGCCACCTTATGGATCTCGACCAGCTGCTTCAACTGGTCGCTTAAGGGCACCGGGTGTCCGGCCTCAGCATACTGAGACCAGAACACCTTCTCCGTCGAGCTTCCCTCTTATTTCGGTAGAATCACGTGACATCAGACACCTTCTTGAGGGCAGATCTGTGGATGCTCTGGAGAGTTCCGGATTCGGGTAAGTAACAGATAATTCACTTTCACATGATTGCTTTGCATATAGAATGCCTTACCCGCCGCTATCTTCTTCATCGCCTCAACTTCCTGGAGGGATTTTTGGGCTTCGGCCTTAGCGGCTTTGGCGCTCTCAAGGGCCGAGGAGAGCTCGGACTCTAGAGTCTTTGAGTCACGCTCCAAACTCTCGTGTTTTTCCACGAGAGCCTTGAGCTCTTGTCGCACCTCCGCCACCCGCGCCTCCTGTTTCTCTCGCTCGGTGCGCTCCGCAGCCGCATTGCTTTCGGCCTTGGACACCGCTTCCTTCAGGGTCGCCTCCTCGTTCGTGGCCCCTGCAGTATTCACGTTATTCCTGTCATCTTTTGCAACCACATCTTTTAAATACTCCCATAAGGTATTACTTACCTTCATTGTCCTCGAGCTGCTTTTGGCAAGTCCGAGCTCGTTCTCGGACCGCCGAGGCTCTGCTTTAATGCATCAACCTCCGCGATCGGTCTTGGCGAGAGGTTAGCAGCGCAGCCTACGTTCCCATATTGGCATACTTATGTTAGACTCCTGCGTATATCTTTTTAGATCCTCAGTTCGGCTATTTCTTTCCGAACACCAAACTGAGCATCAGGGGCTATTGTCTATGCGGTAATATTTTTACATATCTTAAATACATACCTCAAAGCCTGTTAGAAGGTCGGCACGAAGCTTCAGTCAGCCCGCTCTTGGCGGACTGAACCTTCTGGATCACCACACTCATAACAGTGCGGCGCTCCTCGTCAATGGAAGCGCTGTTAAGCACCTCCATCAAATCATCCGGTGCATCCGGTTGGAAGGAGGTCACCAGCGTCGCAGTCTTGCCCTTCTTACGAAGGGGTCGCCTGTCGGACTCCGGAACCACTGAAGGTTCCGGTGACGGTCCGACATGTGGTCAGACTTGAAGCCCTTCGGGTTTTATCCCTTTGCGCCGAGTCCGGAGGTCGCCTGCAGGCGCCTCCATGGCCACCTCCTCCTGGCTGGGCCCCTTTGGGACTCCACCCGGCATCATCCGCGGCGGGAGGAGACGAGGCGGTCGGAAGTGAGGTGCTATTCACCTCCGAATCCAGAATCGAGCCGCTCGACGAATCGTCGAGCCCGCCCCATGGGCGGGCTGCACGGTTATACTCGGCATTAGAAGATGCTGAGCGACAAATGGAACGCCATAAGTTATTCTGGTGTCCGGACACTTACGATTTCGCCAGGGGCTTGGTCCTTGGTGCCCACCCCTCTTCGCCGTCATCGGCATTGGCGGTGTAGTCTGGAGGAAGGGTCCTTGCCTTCTTGGACCCTCCGGCCTCCCCGGTTGGGGCTGCCTTCCTTTTCTTCTCTCCCCCCGCTAGGGGAGAGGCCTCTTTTTCCTCCTCCTCGTCTTCGCGGGAGGAGTTCGCCTCGGAGTCATCGGACGATGAGTCCGACAGCACCTGGCGCCGGGAACCCCTTCGAGTTCCCGTGGCCTTCTTCTTGGCCTTCTTCTCCAGCACCACGTGAGGTGCCGGAACCAGCAGCCCCGTCAATCGGGCGTCCGCTGGGTCTTCTGGCAAGGGAGACGGACAGTCAACCTGTCCGGACGTCTTCATCCAGTCCTGTCAAAGGTAAGGGAGTTTTAGATCCCGCATAAAGTCAAACTATGAAAAAAGAGTCCCGTAAAGGGTAAAATAACTTACCTCGCTGGCTTGATGCTGCGAGCTGAATCCGCGATCTTCGGTAGCGGATGCGGGAGCTTCGGCGCCCTTGAACGGCACCTTCCAGGCATCTTCGTATGTAGTGTCGAAGAGCCGACTCAAGGTTTGGTGTTGTGCCGGATCAAACTCCCACAAGTTGAAGACCCGTTGCTGGCATGGGAGGATCCGGTGGATGAGCATCACCTGGACTACGTTGACAAGCTTGAGTTTCTTGTCCACCAGGTTTCGGACGCAGGTTTGGAGTCCGGTCAGCTCTTCCGAATTACCCCACGTCAGGCCCGTCTCTTTCCATGAGGTGAGCCGTGTAGGGAAGCTAGATCGGAATTCGGGGGCCGCCGCCCATTTAGAGTCGCGCGGCTCGGTGATGTAAAACCACCCCGATTGCCACCCCTTTATGGTCTCCACAAAGGAGCCCTCGAGCCATAGGATGCTGGCCATCTTGCCCACCATGGCACCCCCACACTCCGCTTGGCGGCCGCCCACTACCTTCGGCTTGACATTGAAGGTCTTCAGCCATAAGCCAAAGTGGGGCTGGATGCAGAGGAAGGCCTCGCACACGACGATGAACGCCGAAATGTTGAGGATGAAATTCGGGGCCAGCTCGTGGAAATCTAGGCCGTAGTAGAACATGAGCCCCCGGACAAATGGGTGAAGTGGAAACCCTAGTCCGCGGAGGAAGTGGGGGAGGAACACCACCCTCTCATGGGGCCCGGGTGGGGATGAGCTGCCCCTTATCGGGGAGCCTATGCGCGATGTCGTCGGACAAGTATCCGGCCTTCCGCAGCTTTTTGATGTGCCCCTCCGTGATGGAGGAGGCCATCCACTTGCCTCCCGCTCCGGACATAGTTGGAGAAGGTTGAGGTGGGATGTGCGGACTTCGGCGCTGGAGCTCAAGTGCGCAGAAATGGATAAGCAAAGGAGGAAGAAGGCGTGTGTGAAGAAGTGGATCCTTATCCCCTTATATGGACGGACAAAGCTATGCGTCCCCACCGGCCTGATAAAACTCGCTTATCTCCCAAGCACCGTAATCAATGGCGTGGGTTGGTTACCCACGCCCGTATTGATGAGAATCCCGGAATAAGGGGACACGATCTCTGCTTTGACAAGATGTGCCAAGGAAACCGCCTCGCTAAACGCGCTGAGGTGGGACAATGAAAACGATTCGAATAAAGGCTTGGCCGTGGTGTGATGTCATCTTTGCGGAATACGTCGGCCAGATTGAACTTGTGTAAATATTATTCTCTCTACGGTGGTATGTGGAATCTATTTTGCAGAGCCGGACACTATCCTTGTGTTCAAAATCTTCTATGAAGAATTCGGAGGAGGAACCCGCCTTGCAATGCCGAAGACAATATGTGCGCCGGACTCGTCGTCATTGAAGCCTGGTTCAGAGACTCTTGAGGAGTCTGGATTAGGGGTGTCCGGATGGCCGGACTATGACCTTTGGCGGACTCCTGGACTATGAAGATACAATATTGAAGACTTCGTCCCGTGTCCGGATGGGACTTTCCTTGGCGTGGAAGGCAAGCTTGGCGTCTGGATATGTAGATCTCCTACCATTGTAACCGACTGTAACCCTAACCCTCTCCGGTGCCTATATAAACCGGAGGGTTTTAGTCCGTGGGGACGAACAACAATCATACCATAGGCTAGCTTCTAGGGTTTAGCCTCTCGATCTCGTGGTAGATCTACTCTTGTACTACCCATATCATCAATATTAATCAAGCATGAGTAGGGTTTTACCTCCATCGAGAGGGCCCGAACCTGGGTAAAAACATCGTGTCCCTTGTCTCCTGTTACCATCCGCCTAGACGCACAGTTCGGGACCCTCTACCCGAGATCCGTCGGTTTTGACATCGACAGTAGCTTACGGAGGCTCTCGGTGCGGATGCCTCAGCCTGTCATGCTGCCTCCACTACTATGTTGTGAACTCGGGTCTCGCTCTCAAGAACAAAATATCTTCCTTTGTTGTGATAGTCAAAAAGAGCAGGCGCAGGCAAATATGTGTGCACAATAGATTTTTGGTTAAACATTAGATTGTATGTGAAGTTGTCAACCTTTCCCTTGAGAATCTTATGATCTTTTAAGGTGTCAAAATCTAAATACTGCATGGGTAGGATAGGATCAAAGGGCAAAGGTGAAACACCCAGCCCTCGTGCTAAACGCGTGGCATATATTCCTCCATAGAAATATCCACTGTTAGCATTGTGCTAAAGTCTGCGTGCAACAATCGTTCCAAGGTTATAATCCCTTTCACCGGTGAGAGGAGTGCGGATGAGGCTCAAGTTTGTAGCACACAGTGTACTACAGTCTTGCTTGCCTACTATACATTTCCCATTAAATAATGCAAGAAATCGAATCAAGGGAAAGTGAATGCTCTTTATTCTACCTTGTGTCACTCCCCTCGTCTCACCGCAGCAAAGACTAGTCAAGAATGTTTGATACTCAGCCCTAGGCGGTTCGTCAAGCGAACCCCAGAACGGGAGTTTGCAGTGGTAAGCAAAATTATCTGGTGAGATGGTAAATGGATTATCATAAAGCATGAACGACACCCTAGAGTCACGGGGAAGGAATTGAAATCCTTTGACAAATGATTCAGTGAGAAGGTGGTGTTGTTCACACTTATCTGAAAGGTAGGGACTGAGACCGGCATTATGAACATATTTCTGAAATTCCTCTTTAATACCCACACGCATCATATACTCAATGCAAGGCCATAAGCATGTTTTGGTGGCGGCATCTCGAGTAGAACTTTCACTTGGTTCAACATATTACCGGCGAGCGGAGCTGTCACTAGAAGATGCCCCCGAGGATCGCCTCCTTGGAACTCCTTCCAAAAAGGTTCATCATGTTCGCGTACAATTTTCTGAAAAAAAATTAGTGACAAAAATATGTCAACAAAACTTTATTAAATTGATAGCAACTACTCATAGGGATACATAGAGGCCATATCAAGCATTCAATCTACTTAGAACTCTAATAATTCAACATGCAAGCTCATCTACAGCAGCACCAAGAGTATCTAATTATTCAAAATATAAACCACTAAAACAAAAACTAATTGGACAAACGGTGGAGTCACATACCAAGCAACAATCCCGCGAAACAGTATCGGAAATGGAGCTTCGAGCAAAGAGATCGAAATCCATGGGTTTGAGAGCAAGAACACGGGAGAGAGAGCAATGGACATTTTTTCTAGAGGTAAGTGATGATGTGGGATGAAGAGATAAGTGAGGGGGCCCACATGGGGACCACAACCCACCAGGGCGCGCCTGGGGGTCCTGGCGCGCCCAGGTGGGTTGTGCCCATGTGGTGCACCTCCCTGTGATATTATTTGCACCAGAAATTCAGAAATATTCAAAAAAAAATCATATTAAATTTTCAGGGCATTCTGAGAACTTTTATTTTTGGGTCATTTTTTATTGCACGGGAAATTCAGAAAACAGACAAAAACATGGCATTTTATTTTATTTAAGTAATAAAAACAGAAAACAAAAAGTAGGGACAGAAGGTAGTGCTTACTAAATTCATCAACTTCATACCGTTCAAAAATGATCCATTAATAAGGTTGATCAGTGTCGGTGTACTAGAGTAGGGGTACCCTAGTATCCCGAACTTGTGCACGGACAGTTGCAGCCCTCCGCGGTAGGGCTTACCGGGTGACCGCCAAGATCCTCCGTGGTTCCTCTGGAGCCATTCAAGAACAAAGTATTCAAGCCAGGGAGACAAGGCCCCGGCAAGAGGAGCTTGCCGGGAAGGCCACCCAAGGCACATAGGAGACAAGGCCCCGGCAAGAGGAGCTTGCCGGGAAGGCCACCCTGGGCACTTACAAGACAAGGCCCCGGCAAGAGGAGCTTGCAGGGAAGGCCCGGTGAGCGACAAGCTTCCGGGCACGACAAGACAACGACCGCGGCAGACCACCTCTCTGTACCTACGCTCCAGCACAACCACTAACGTGTCGCCCTGGGACCTTTCCAGGCGCGCGTGGCGAGAGGCTGTGCAGCCAGCGGTGCGAGGTGGCAAGCAGCGCTGACAAGTTTGCCATCGTGGCAGACGGTGGCGCCCCTGACGGTCCCTGTTTGCACTGTTAGGGCGACTAGACGGGCATTTAATGCCTTTGTCCCCTGCCGTCAGGGTTAGGTATATTACACTGTACACTGTACAAGTAGGTGTACCAACCACTATTTTTCCATTTGTACCCCCGTCTACGTTGCCACCTGTCGGAGCCCCTTGAGCATATAAAAGGAGGCCCATGCGCAACGTAGAAAGGGTTAGTCGATCAGTTCCCTCCACGCTTAGTCTCGTTAGCAGCTCGTCTATACTGTAGCACTCGAGCGCTCCTGAGCAAGAACGCAATACACCTAGACATGCAGCAGTAGGAGTATTATCTCTCCGGAGAGCTCCGAAGCTGGGTAAACTTCTCGCATGCTTCGCCTCGATCTGCTCTTCGTGCGACCTCCGCTCCCGCCCGAACCGAAGGGGCTCGGTCCGCCGCCCCATAGGTGTTCGTGGGCGAATCAGCCTACCCGACATCTTTGGCGCGCGGGTAGGCGTCGAGGTTGTGTGAACCTGATCCGGCGTCCACGCGAGCTAGATCTTCATCATCTTTGTCAACATGCCACAGAAGGAGAAGGCTTCGGCGGCAGAAGCTCCGTCCGCGTCAAACCCACCACCACCGGAGCAAACAGGTGGTGGGGTAGACGCCGGCGGAAGAATGGACGGCGACGGGGGAGCTCACGGTGCTGCCAAGTCCAAGGACAAGGCTGCGCAGACCTCGGCGTCAGACACGCACCGCGCCCGTCTCAGAGGCGCGGGACCGACAGCGTCATGGCATTCACAATGCCATACGCCGTTGGACCGGGATCGAGCTGGAGGATCTCGGGATGCTCAAGACCAGCATGCATGCCAACATCTTTGGCGCGGCGAAGCGAGGCACGGTCGCTGGGCGGGATACTGCTCCTTCTAACATAGTTAGAAGTCCGAGCATATCCCACTCGCGCCGCTCGCCATCGCCACCCACTACTCGAAGAAGCTCTGGCGAGAGCTCAATCGCTCTGGATTACCCTCCAACGGCCGACAAGGTCGATGAGTGGAGGGCCACCATTCGAGTCTCATCGGCCGCCAACGGCGACACTCGCTGACAACCGAGTGCATCGCTGCCGGCAGGATCGCCAAACACGAGCCGGTGGTGACGAGACCGGTGGGGGTGCAACCACCATGCACTCTCCGCCCCGAAGGCCAAGATCGTCGACTCGCCGGATCCACCTCGACAGCGACTCCACGGCCGGATGTGATTTGCTTTCATTTCTGGATGCATATTCAGGATATCATCAGATCTTCATGACAGAAGAGGATGAGGAAAAGACCGCATTCATCACCCCATGTGGCACATACTGCTTTGTACGGATGCCCTTCGGGTTAAAGAATGCTGGTTCAACGTTTGCAAGAGTAGTTCATGATGCTTTTGAGCCGCAAATGCACAGAAATGTGGAAGCTTATGTTGATGAAGTGAGGAAGCTAGAAGAGCACTTTGACGGCCTGCAAATGGAATATATTCCGAGAGCTCAGAACGACATTGCTGATGGCCTGTCAAAGTGCACCGCACTTAAGTTACCTGTGGAACCAGGGATTTTTGTGCTCAAGCTGAGTCAACCGTCTGTAACACCACCAACTGGACAGAGCAAGAAGAGGAGGTTGATCTCTGGTGACTACTTTCCCGTGAGCTTCGAAGCCGCCGCCACGAAGGTCCCCAAGATCGACACCAACAGGTGTTGAGGGGCAGTCTGCTCCGACAAGCCCTGTGGTTTGTTTCGTTGAAGCGCACGCTCCCGACAAGTTTTGCTCCGGCAAGCTTGCCGGGGAACATCAAGCTTCGGCTGAGCCGCAGGTTCTTGCCGTGGAAGCTGATATTCCCGCAGCAGCAGATGTGCCTTTAGTCCTTGTTGTCGAGCCGCAAGCTCCAGCATGGGCACAGCAGATTGTCCATTTCCTTCAGACAGGAGAACTTCCCGAAGAGCAAGAAGAAGCGGAAAGAGTAGCCTGACAGTCAAGTATGTACCAGTTTGTCGACAGCACACTGTACAGAAGAAGATTCAACGGTGTGAAATTGAAGTGTATTCACCGGGAGGATGGACAAAAGCTGTTGGCAGAGATACATGGAGGCATATGTGGTCACCACATTGGCGCCAGAGCACTTGCCGGCAAAGCGTTCCGACAAGGTTTCTTTTGGCCGACAGCCCTCCAGGATGCAACTGCACAAGTAACCAAGTGTGAAGCGTGCCAGTTCCATTCCAAACAGATACACCAGCCAGCTCAAGCTCTCCAGACAATCCCTTTATCCTGGCCATTTTCGATGCGGGGCTCGACATCCTTGGCCCCTTCCCCGAAGCTGTCGGGGCTTTGAGTACTTATGCGTTGTAATCGACAAGTTCACAAAGTGGCCGGAAGTGGAAGCGATGAGGAAGGTGACAGCGATCAAGATCAAGTTCTTGGTCGATTGAATGCCGTTACGGAATCCCAAACAGGATCATCACCGACAACGGCACACGATTGCACAAGCCGCACCTTCATGCAAGACGTCCAAGATCTTGGCGCCAAGGTTCCGCTTCGCATTGCTCATCCGAGAAGCAACGGTCAAGCGGAGAGGGAAAATGCTGAAGTGCTTCGCGGGCTCAAGACCAGAACTTTCGACAGGGTACACAAGTGCGGAAGAAACTGGATTGAGGAGCTGTCGGTGGTTCTTTGGTCGATCAGGATGACGCCAAATCGAGCCACTGGCCAGACACCTTTCGCTCTAGTCTATGGAGCAGAGGCAGTTCTCCCCACGGAACTCGTATACGGATCGCCTCGAGTGCTCGCTTATGATGAGCTTGAGCAAGAGCAGCTGCGACAAGATGACGCTGCTTCCTTGAGGAAGCTTCGCCTTCGTTTGTCAGACGAGCTGCTCGGTACCCGGCAAGCTTTGCGCCGCTACCATAGCCGCAAAGTCAACGCCAGAAGTCTCGAGGAAGGCGACCTTGTTCTTCGCTGCGTTCAGTCCGCCAAGAATTCCAACAAGTTGGCCTTGAAGTGGGAAGGCCCTTATCGGGTGAAACGAGTCACTAGGCTGGCGCTGTCCGGCTTTGAGACCGAAGATGGCATTCCGTGAGCAACTCTGGAACATTGAGCATCTTCGTAAGTTTTACTCAGAAGCGCGGTTGCCGGAACCTGTTCCGCAACCACCTTTTGTACAAGTCTTGCCGCTGATGCATGTAATCCTTTGTACAAAGCCGGGCGCAGACTGCGGCGCTTAGCGCGTGTTTTCGCACACCTTGTCAATTTCATGCTTTTTACTTCTATTTGCATGCGCTTATCCGACACTTTGTGCAGCACCTACCCTGGTAAGTGATAACGAGCCACAAGGCTCCATATCTTTATTTTCTCTTCTTTCTCTTTCTCAAAGAAAGGAAGGTTCCCTTGCACACAAGTTTGCCGGGGGGAAAGGAGAAGATAATGGTGTGGACCAAGCGTCGCTCAAGGAAGTCTAGCCTTACCGGGAAGCAAACGACAGAAAAGCTAAGTTGCCAAAGTTTGAGCAATCAGTTTTAAATTTTTTAAATTATCTTCCTTGAACGACCGAACTTTGTATGGAAAAGCTGTGCGCAGAGGAACCAATTCGTAGCTAGTTGCGCCCTTACGTTGTTTCGAGTCCGCTCAACAACCTAAGTGAGCTGCGACTAGTTGCGACAAGGTTGCTTGTCGGAAGCGGCACCGCCAAAGACAGGCCGACGTCTCAAGACTAAAGATCAAGGCTCAGTGCTACCGACAACTCCCCTAAAAGCGTAGGACAAAACATACAAAGGAAGGAATCAAGTAAAGGAAATAACGTAGCGATTGATATCCAAAATAAAGTTATATTACAAAATAGCTTGCCGAAGCTCTAATGGATTATTCCTATGACATGACCAGCAGCGGCAAGGGAAAGAGAAAACGGGCGGCCTAATCTACGCGGTCGCCCTCAACCCTCTTGATTCCGCTCACCCTGTCCACAATGGGTGCGACAAGGGTCTTGAGCGCCCACATCAGCATCCGTGGCAGGGACTTGAGGACGTTGGTGAGGTTGAGGCCTGGGTTGCGGAAGGTCACCTTCATCAGCACCTTTTGGAGGGCTCCCGTGCAGATCTGGCGCGACTCCTCGGCCAGCTATTTTGGGACCTCTTCCCGGAGTCGCTGGAGAGCCGTCACCACGCCCTTGAAGAACAAGCTGAGCTTGGCGCTGGGTTGGAGGTGCTCGTCGGAGGAGTATCCAAGATCCACCATCCCCAGCTCCATCAGCTCGCTGTGGATGGCGGCAGCAGTATCCACGAGACCCTCGGTCCAGTGCTCCACATTCTCCCTCAAGGCACTCTGGGCGGCAACAGCATTCACCAGCAGCTCCTCATCGGCCATGATCTTCTCCTTCAAGGCCACCTCCCGCTCCTTGGCGCTGGCCCAGTGTCTGAGTCAAAGTAGTTAGCTTCAACTCAAGATCTGCATTGGAGTCCTGGCGGCGCTGAGCTCCTTGCTCCTCTCGGCGAGACGGCCCCGCAGCTCGCCAAGAGTGTAGTCGTCCTTCTCGGCGCTTGTGCTTGAGTGCAGCAAGCTCCTCGCCGCTCTTCTTGAGGCTGGCCTCCAATCGCGCCACCTTCGTCTCCAGGCTCCTTCTTGGCGGCCTCGGCAGCAGCGGCAGCATCCTTTGCCTCCTTGAGAGCCCGCCAAATGTTTCCTCGCGATGGCGAGATCCTCCTCGTGGCTGTCCAGGTTGACCTTCCGCTGCGCCCGGCTCGCCTTCTGTGCAGACGGCTTCTCGGCGGCAAGCCGGCTGTTCCTCCTCGCAGCCTTCTCGAGGATGAAGGCCTTGCGCTCCTCGGCGAAGTTGCTCCGCTCCTCCGCCAAGGACCGGAGAGCTTCTGGTTGCGGCCGGAGCTCCTCCGCGCTTCTCGATGTCTGCTCCGCCTTGGCGACAAAGCGCCTCCGGGATGCCAGTTTGGCTTGTCGGGCGCGGATGAGCGACAGAGCTTCCGCAGCTGCTCCTCCTCAGGCTCGCCGCTGCTGCTGCTGGCGTGTCAACTAAGCGTCGGCCAATGGAGGCGGTAGAGAAGAAGAGCGCGAAGAAGGGATACCCGTCAGGGGCGATTCTGCGGCAGCGGCGGGAGTACCTTCTGGCGCGAATCGCGCGTCTCCGTCGACCCGAGAAGAGGTAGTAGTTCTCCCTCGGCTCCCTTGCGGCGAGCTGAGGGAAGACAACCCGCTCCTTCCGCGGCGCCGCAAAGCCGCAGCGCCTCGGCCGACTTCACGGTCTTCCCTTGTCGGCTTCGGGCCCATGGCGGAGGCGGTGGAGGAGATCGGCGGCGTTGAGGGTGCCGGTGGCGATGGAAGCGGAGCGCTCTCTTTTCAGCCTTGAGAAGAAGGGGAGCAGCGGTGGTTTTCGATGGGACAAAGAATCGGCAAGGTAGGCGACGTGCCCCTGTTTCCCCTACTTTTAAGGAGGGAGGGGGCGGACGTTCCAATTTTCCGAATAAAGAAACTCCCACGATCTCGCCCACGATCTCTCACACGACGCCACGTTCGATGCGTGCCGTTCGTGGGGGGCGTGGTGGGTCCGGGGTGAGTTATGATGTGACCCGGGCCGCGTGTGCCCGTGCCCTGTTTTGGGCCTGGCCCAACAGCGCTCGGCACCGTGTGTGGCCCAGGCCGGGACTCTGCCGGTGTACTAGAGTAGGGGTACCCAAGTATCCCGAACATGTGCACGGACAGTTGCAGCCCTCCGCGGTGGCTTACCAGTGACCGCCAAGATCCTCCGTGGTTCCTCTGGAGCCATTCAAGAACAAAGTATTCAAGCCAGGGAGACAAGGCCCCGGCAAGAGGAGCTTGCCGGGAAGGCCACCCAAGGCACATAGGAGACAAGGCCCCGGCAAGAGGAGCTTGCCGGGAAGGCCACCCCAGGCACTTACAAGACGAGGCCCCGGCAAGAGGAATTTGCCGGGAAGGCCCGGTGAGCGACAAGCTTCCGGGCGTGACAAGACAACGACCGCGGCAAGGCGCTTGCCACGGCAGACCACCTCTCTGTACATACGCTCCAGCACAACCACTAACGTGTCGCCCTGGGGCCTTTCCAGGCGCGCGTGGCGAGAGGCTGTGCAGCCAGGGATGCGAGGTGGCAAGCAGCGCTGACAAGTTTGCCATCGTGGCAGACGGTGGCGCCCCCTGACGGTCCCTGTTTGCACTGTTAGGGCGACTAGACGGGAATTTAATGCCTTTGTCCCCGCCGCCGTGGTTAGGTATATTACATCGCATAATCGCATAAGTAGGTGTACCAACCACTATTTTTCCATTTGTACCCCGTCTACGTTGCCACCGTCGGAGCCCCTTGAGCATATAAAAGGAGGCCCATGCGCAACGTAGAAAGGGTTGGTCGATCGATTCCTCCACGCCAGCCTCGTTAGCAGCTCGTCTGCATCAGTAGCACTCGAGCGCTCGAGCAAGAACGCAATACACCTAGACATGCAACAAGAGGAGTATTATCTCCGGAGAGCTCCGAAGCTGGGTAAACCTCTCGCGTGCTTCGCCTCGATCTGCTCTTCGTGCGACCTCCGCTCCCCGCCGAACCGAAAGGGGCTCGGTCCGCCGGCCCCATAGGTGTTCGTGCGCCAGATCAGCCTGCCCCGACAATCAGGTCTTATTAACAAACACTTTCGATTAGCATGAAACCGAAGAACTTTCATAAAGCACTAAGTTACCTCAATGGGGATATGAATGTCCCCAAAAATAAGCATTTCATCTTTCTTTTTGACAGTAGGTAGAGGTATTTGAAAACTTCTAATAGTGATTGTCGGAGATTTTTTAATAACATTAATACCATTCACTTGGAATTGTTTTTTCGGAAAACGCACTGTATGCTCATTACCATTGATATGAAAAGTGACCTTGCTTTTATTGTAATCAATAACAGCCCCTGCAGTATTCAGGAAGGGTCTACCAAGGATAATCGACATGTTGTCGTCCTCGTTTTTCTCAAGTATAACAAAGTCAGTTAAAATAGTAACATTAGCAACAACAACGGGCACATCCTCACAGATACCGATAGGTATGGCAGTTGATTTGTCAGCCATTTGCAAAGATATTTCAGTAGGTGTGAGTTTATTCAAATTAAGTCCTTTATATAAAGAGAAAGGCATAACACTAACACCAGCTCCTAAATCACACAAAGCAGTTTTCACATAATTCTTTTTGATTGAGCAATGTATAGTTGGTATTCCCGGATCTCCAAGTTTTTTAGGTACTTCATCCTTAAAAGTATAATTAGCAAGCATAGTGGAGATTTCAGCTTCCGGTATTTTTTGTCTTATTGGTGATGATGTCTTTCATAAACTTTGCATAAGGAGGCATTTTAAGGATATCAGTCAAGAAAGTACGCAATAAGACTGGCCTCAGCATTTCAGCAAAGCGTTCAAATTCTTCATCATATTTTTTTAGTTGACTTGGGTGGAAAAGGCATAGGTTTTTGAACCCACGATTCTCTTTATTTATCGTGTTTTCTAGCCAAAAAGTCTCTTTTATCATCTCTTTTATTCTTAGGTTGTGGGTTATCAAGATCAACAGGTGGTTCTATCTCAATATCATTATCTGGTTCTTTATTATTATTTGGTTGAGTGTCTTCATAAAGCTTGTCATTATCTTTTTCATTATCACTAGGTGAGTGTTCATTACTGCATCGAGTTTCAAAGATCGAGATAGAAGTTTCATTATCATTATCAGGAGGTTTTTCCATTTCAGGTTCACTAGAAGTATGCAAAGTCCTATCATTTTTCTTCTTCTTTTTCTTTCTAGAAGGACTAGGTGCATCAGTGTTAACACTCTATGAATCTTGTTCAATTCTTTTTGGGTGTCCCTCATGATAAAGTGGTTCCTGAGTCATTTTACCTCCTCTAGTTGCAATTCTAACAGCAAAGTCATGTATATTATTATTCATTTCATCAAGCAACTATCTTTGTGATTTAGCAACTTGTTCTAACTGAGTTTGAACAATAGAAGCATGTTTTCCAACACCTCTAACGTCATTTGAGACACTAAATAACAAGTCACTCAAGCGAGCAATCATATCAGAATTGTATTTCAATTGTTTCATAACATTTGCATTGAAGTGATCTTGTTTTCTACTATAGTTTTCAAACTCATAAAGGCATTGGCTAGGATGCATATTGTGAGGATTGTCATTATCATTGAACTTCATTAAAGAATTTACCTCTACCACCTTAGTCATTGGTGGTGTATTAAGCCCATGTATTCCTTCAATAGGAGGTAAATTTTTAACATCCTCAGCTTTAATACATTTTTCTTTCATAGATTTCTTTGCCTCGTGCATATCTTCAGGACTGAGATATAATATACCCCTCTTCTTTGGAGTGGGTTTAGCCGGTGATTCAGGAAGAGTCCAATCATCATAATTTTTCAATATGTTATTCAATAATTCTTCAGGTTGTCCAACAGTTCGTTCCCTGAAAACACAACCAGCACAACTATCTAGGAAGTCCCTAGAAGCATCGGTTAGTCCATTATAGAAGATATCAAGTATTTCATTTTTCTTAAGAGGATGATCAGACAAAGCATTAAGTAACTGGCAAGCCTCCCCCAAGCTTGTGGGAGACTCTCTTCTTTAGTTTGAACAAATTTAAATATTTCCTGTAAGGCAGCTTGTTTCTTATGAGCAGGAAAATATTTTTCAGAGAAGTAATAAATCATATCCTGGGGACTACGCGCACAACCAGGAGTAAGAGTATTGTACCAAGATTTAGCATCACCCTTTAATGAGAAAGAAAATAATTTGAGAATAAATTAATAACGAGTTTTCTCATCATGAGTAAAAAGAGTCGCTATATCATTCAACTTAGTAAGATGTGCCACAACAGTTTCAGTTTCATAACCATGGAAAGGATCAGATTCAACCAAAGTTATCAACTTTGGGTTGACAAAGAATTCATAATCCTTATCATCAACAAAGATAGGTGAAGTAGCAAACTTAGGATCACATTTCATTCTAGCATTCAGAGATTTTTCTTTATACTTGCATAATAATTTCTCTACATCATATCTATCTCTGCAAGTAAGAATAGCTCTAGTTGTCTCCTCATTCATAACATAACCTTCCGAGACCTTAGGCAATTCATATCTATGAGAGCTAGTTCTAGACGGTGTTTCAGGAGATTCAATTTCAAGTTGATCATCAGATTCAACAACATCATGTTGTATTACTCTAGCAATTTGTTTATCAAGAAATTCACCAAGTGGCACATCATCATCAAGCAAGGTACTAGCATGATCATAAGCATCATTCATAGTAGAAGTATCATCATCAATAACTTGTGACATATTAGAATTTATAGCATGTGGTGGTGTTGCAAGTTTACTAATAACAGAAGGTGAATCTAAAGCAGAACTGCATGGCAGTTCCTTACCTCCCCTCGTCTTTCAGGGATAAATCTTACTCTTAGGACCCTTCAGATTCTTCATAGTGATAATATGGTAATAATCCCAAGTGACTCAACAAATATAGCTATGCTCCTCGGCAACGGCGCCAGAAAAAAGGCCTTGATAACCCACAACTATAGGGGATCGCTATAGTTTTCGAGGGTAGAGTATTCAACCCAAATTTATAGCTTCGACACACGGGGAGCCAAAGAATATTTGAAGGTATTAGCAGCTGAGTTGTCAATTGAACCACACCTGGAGATTAATTATCTGCAGCTACATGATCAGTAGCAAAGTAGTTTGATAGTTTTGATAATAGTAACAGTAGCAACGGTAATGGTAACAGTGATAGCAGTAATTTTGTAGCAAGTGTAACAGTGATGATAGGAGTAGTAACTTAGCAGAAACAATATAAGCTAAATTCATAGGCATTGGATCGGTGACTTGTTGGAAGACATTCATCATGAGACATTTATAACCTAGGGCGATACGACACTAGCCCCAGTTCGTCCATATAATGTAGGCATGTATTCCGTAAATAGTCATACGTGCTTATGGAAAGAACTTGCATGACATCTTTTGTCCTACCCTCCCGTGGAAGTGGGGTCCTATTGGAAACTAAGGGATACTAAGGCCTCCTTTTAATAGAGAACCGGAACAAAGCATTAACACATAGTGAATACATGAACTCCTCAAACTACGGTCATCACCGGGAGAAGTCCTAGTTATTGTCACTCCGGGGTTGCTGGATCATAACACATAGTAGGTGGCTATTACTTGCAAGATCGGATCTAGAACATGGATACAATGGTGATAACATAAACTGTTCAGATCTGAGTTCATGGCACCCGGGCCCAAAGTGACAAGCATTAAGCATGGCAAAGTCATAGCAACATCAATCTCAAAACATAGTGGATACTAGGGATCAAGCCCTAACAAAACTAACTCGATTACATGATGAATCTCATCCAACTCCTCACCAACCAGCGAGCCTACAAAGGAATTACTCACTCCCGGTGGGGAGCATCATGGAATTGGCGATGGAGAAGGGTTCGTGATGACGAAGAACGAAGATCCCCCTCTCCGGAGCCCCTAACGGACTCCAGATCTGGCCCCATGATGAAGAACAGGAGGTGACGGCGGCTCCGTCTCGTGGATCGCAATAATTCTTTCTCCTGATTTTTTTCTGGAAAAGTATGATTTTATAGCATCAGTTTCAGGGTCTGCGGGCCCACCATGTGGGGACAACCCACCTAGGCGTGGGAGGAGAGGGGGCGCGCCTTGGTGGGGTTTTCCCACCCAGGTGCCCCTCTCCGGCAGGTCTTGGCTCCAGAAATTCTTATTTATTATATAAAAAATCATCGCAAAGTTTCATTCCATTCCGAGAACTTTTATTTCTGCACAAAAACAAGACCATGGTAGTTCTGCTGAAAACAACATCATTCTGGGGTTAGTTTCATTCAAATCATGCAAATTAGAGTCCAAAACAAGAGGAAAGCGTTAGGAAAAGTAGATACATTGGAGACATATCAGACACCATAGGAAAGATGCAACGAATATCACTCTACCAAGTTAAAATTGTCTCGTCATAAGTGCCATTTCAATAAATTAGAAGTAGTACAAACTAGAAAGGAATGTGAGATGTATCCTATATCACAATCCCAAGTCAAATGTGTCTTATGATAAGTGATTGTTGCAGGTTACACAACAGTAGTACTTTGATGTAAGAACATGGTGTGATAGACAGATACTGTACGTTCTAGAAACAGGAACACGTGTCTTATTCACAAGTATAATGTGTAAAGTAAGCATATGGAATTCAACAAAATTAGAAGCAATAAAAGCTAGACATCATACATAACATGCAACCACATATAACAATGCCGAGTTAGAGGGAGCACCTGCGATGGTGCACTAAGGGAGACGTGCTCATCATCAACACAGCTATGTTGAGTGTCTATGCATGTGTTGTCTTGCAAATAATCTTGGGGGGGGGGAGTAGAATCTGTAGAGGGCCTCCATTTGGAAGGAGCTCCTTTATCCACTACCTTTCTAATTTCCTTCTGCTTTATTGATTTCAAATTGTCAAGTAAAACTGACAAGAAAAGGCAATAAATTCACTCTTCAGAACTCATTCATGCAGGATACTGACAATCACTACTTTGATGTAAGGCAAACACATGATACCATGATGGAATATATACGAAAAACAGGACGGCGTGGCATATTCACAACTGTTTGTGTAAACTAAGCAGAAGCCATTTCAACAAATAAGAAGCAACGCAAGCTAGACACCACATGAAAGATGCAACCAATATGACTCTGCCAAGTTAAAAGTGTCCCATCTTAAATGGAGTTTCAACAAATTAGAAGCAGCGCATGCTATAAATCATATGAAAGATGCAACTAATATCACACTGCATATACTAAAGGCGTCTCGTCATATTGATTGATGTAGGATACGAAAAACTATAGTTTTATGTAAGGACATGCTTAATAGACAGATGTACTATGTACTAAAAACAGGAAGGCATGTCACATTAACAGGTATAATGTATAAACTAAGCAGAATAGCACATGCAATTTAACCAGATTGGAAGAGTTACAATCTAGACACCATATGCAACATGCAATCACATATCATGCTGCAAAGTTAGAGCAAGCACCTACGATGCTGGTGTAGGCGAAATGCGGTCATCAACTACATAGCTACGTTCACTATATTCATCTAGCCTTGTTGTTTCTTGAGAATCATGTGGGGAGGCTGACGCTGCATTCTTTAAAAGAGAGTATTTTTCACAGTAACCCACTGGGGTGATTGTCTCATCATAAGTGACTGATGAGGGATGCACAAGAACATTAGTTTGATGTAAGAACATGGTTAATAGACAGATGTACTAGTATGTACAAAAACAGGAAGGCATGTCATATTCAAAGGTATAATGTGTAACCTAAGCCGAAGCAATTTAGCCAAATTGGAAGCAATACAAGCTAGACATCCAGCTGGAGTGGTGAGCATGATCATCGAGGACCTTAGAGCCTCGTGGGAGACGGGCTGCTTCGCCACCATCGTGGCTTTTTAGTTGGCTTCCAGGTGATGCATGTCTGTGCTGGGCTTGTCACTGGCTCGGCCAGTGCCCTGACTAGCTATTTGTCTTCTGGTGCTCCAGGGATGGTGGTTCATGTCAAAAATATCTTTCCTTATCTTAATAAAGACCGACTTCGGCCTTTTGAATACAAGGTAGACACCATATGCAACATGCCACCACATATGACATCGCGAAGTAAAAGCAAGCACCTGGGATGGTGGTTCATGGAGAGCGGGCTCATCAACTCCAGAGCTATGTTTATCGCCTCCACCTGTTGAGACTGCATCCTTTATAAGGCTGAAACGTGTCTTGCCTAAGCCCGAAGAAATCTGGAGCTGCTTATCTCTTTTATTTTGTGCTTCTATCAACCAGTTGGTAGAGTCTGAAATACCGATGCATAAAAAAACAATAGTGAGAGTATGGGAGAAGTGTGTGCAGAACTAGTGCACTGTAAAAGTGGTAGATAGCAGGTGGCTGAAAAATAAATGACAGGAGACATATGATAGCACTACAACATTGCATGGCAAACAAAATTAGATTCTACTCCATATGATTTTGTAATATATGAGCATAGAGATGGCTGGGAAATGCAGGTACTCCTCCAGCACACCACCACATGTGGTCCTATCAAAATACCAGTCGACTGAAAATAAATAGGTCAGCCAATTTTTTTATGACCCGCTTGATCTATAAGGAACCGGCAGATGGCCTTCATCTACCTCCTGCCAGTCACTATTGACGATCTTTCTCGAACCGCCAGCAACCACCGGCCCAAACCCCTGCCTCCGCCGCCCCGCCCTCCCCTCGACCTCACACCACCGCTGTGCTTGGCAGCGCCCCCGGCCATCCCTTTAATCCCGGCCGACCTCCAGATCGGGCACCAACAGCTCCTAGGCCCCACACACCCCTAAGATAAACACCGAGGCATTACTTCCCTGACGTAATAGGCGGACTAGCGCCTGTTACGCCGGGGAATGCTTCCTTTAATTGGGAATAAACTGACTAGGAATTGAAATCCAGGGGCGACGGACCTCTAGCTATGGTGAAATAGTATATTAGGAGAAACCTTGTGCATCGTGAGTTACTAGGAACATCTAGTATCAGGAAGAAGCGGTCAACTAGTGTCTTCTGTGGGATGGATACCATGCAAGAAGACACGTAAGATTTGCACGAATAAGGGAAGAGGAGTGTCATTTCCGGTTGCTAGTGATGTGTCCTCGGGATGTCGCGACGATTTTCTTGTTTTTACTGGGGGAACCGATGTTTTGGAGGAGCGTGGAGCCTTGGACGAACCCATGGCCAAAGTGTTGACTGAGTTGCGGCGGCCATCTGTCGGCGAAGGGGAAGCAGATCAGAGGCGGCGAAGGACGGTGTAGCGGGAACAGCTCCGGTGCGGTGGATGGTGGCGAGGTTGGAGCGGCAGGGGTGAGGTGGAGGACGGTATGGTTGAACTGGCTCGAGTACAGACAGCTCGGCCTCGGCTTCAACTACTAGCCGTGGAGGGCGTTGCGGTTGTGGTGGACGACGACGTCGGGGTATCGGCTTCGGCATGATGGAGGAGGGCGGCTGTTGATGGGTGGGATGGGGTGGCGAACGGAGGACGCCGGGGTTTCGCGGATGGTGGAGAGGTAGTTTTGGCGCCCATGGAGCATGAATGGGGAATCGGATGGGCGGGGGGAGCTAAGGGAGAACCATGTTTCGGTCTGGGACATGCTTGTTTTTGGTTTTTTTGAACAGATGGGACACGCTTGTTTGAAATTTGCGGAAAGTACAAACTTTGCCCCCATCTTAAATTTTGGACCTATTGCGGGTCGGGGTAGGATGGTAATTCCAGGTGTCCCAAATAGTGGGCGGGAACAATTTCGACCGCACGCATGTGTGCTTAGGCTGCCATTGTGTAAGAATGTTTTCGGAGGCAGTTGCGTGGCATCTAGATGAATCTACAAACCTACCCTGGTTTAGACCTTTGGACGTCGGGCCAGTATGTTTCACGGGTCGGAGTTAGAAAAGTAATTTCCTTCTACCAAACATTGGTCTCACGTGGTTTCGGGCGAGTAGAGGCTCTTTTGGCGCTTCATTCAAAATTTTGAAACAGAAGCATTCACGTTTAGAGTACTCTTGAACTTTGAGGATTGACCTAAATAGACAATGTTAAATTTTACCTTGTATTTTTAATACCTCATTAAATTATGCGCTTCTTTTTGAAATTTTGACACTTGAAAATCCTATAACTATGATTTTTTTGGAATGGAGGAGGTAAATTTGAATCTATTTTGTACACGACAATATATGTTATTATGTACAAAAGCAGAGCAAAGATTGGTGTCCCCATAATTTAGGTATGATTTACAAATGCCATGATATCAAATTTTCAAATAATTGAATGGACTTCATGTTGAATTCGAATTTTTTAAACCACCTTAAGTTGAATTCAAATGTATGCTAGTTCATAGCTAGCTATTTATAATGTTCATTGTGTAACTTTTGTATGTATAATGTGCTTTACACACACAACATGAACTATACTCACTTTATATTCGATTGCTAAAGCGATGCATTGTCTGGAGTTCAAAATACTAACTATCTGGATCAATTATGTCGAATAATAACACTGACATGCTCAAATTCGATAGAATATAGATGTCTGATGAATCAATGACCATTCCTTACGCGAATTGCAAATATCATGATCCCATCCTAATATTTGGATACAATTTATATTTTTAATCAATGTGTACATCGATGCATGCGTGTAGTTTCACTCTCCATCGGTGGTCTCTCACACATGCTCACACACTCTCTCCCGAGGTGTCTTTCTCGAAGACATGCTCTCGATATAAACCTCCCTCCCTCTCATAACCATTTACGATTGTTTTCACTAACCTTTATCACAAGCACTCTTCCTCTCACAAGCATACACATGCATAATCCCCATCGACCCTTTCTATATACATAGACCTGCCTACGTGTCTCCCGCACGCACATTATCTTTAGGCTTGTCTCTCACGCATTGTCTCCACCTCTCTTCCTAATTGACGAGTATGATTCTAGCAGAGCATTCTGTAGGATGCCCCTCAAAGTTAGGTTGGATGAATAGAAATATTAGAAATAAGGGGTTACCTTAGTCCAAGGACCTAGGGTTACAAATCCTAGTTGGCTTTATCAGTGGACACAGAGTCCTTCACGACTCTGCTATCTTTGTCTTGTATGACTAGTCCTCCATGGGTCTCCCTACACTACTGCAGGATGCTGCTAACGCGACACTATGATCAGAGACCCTTCGACGAAACTGTGTGCGATGCCGTAGTCGCAAACGGTGGTGTAAAATAACCGTCAAAAAAGGTGCAAAACATTTGTGATGGAGGATGCATCAAACACGGTTCAGATTTTAGTTGCATGTGTGATGCAGGGCATACGGTTCAGCTCAATTAACTGTTTGCGATGAGGAGGAACAAAAGAAACGGGCAGCCAGATGAAGGTGTGTTCGCTGTATAGCATACGGTGCACTCGGATGAACTGTTTGCGATTAGGCAACACAAAAGAAACGGTCAGCCAGATCAAGGTGTGTGCGATATACGGCATGCGGTTCACTCAGATGAACTATTTGCGCTGAGACAAGAGAACAGAAACGGTTCAACTTAACAAGATATGTGTGATACGCGGCAAACAGGTCTGTAATCATAAATGTATGCGAAGACCAATAATAACGCACACGATTGCTTCTAATAAGACATATGTGTTGTGAGCAAACGATTGCTGGTATACAATTGTCAGTGATTGATGAAACCATCACCGACGGGTTCCATTGTTTAGTCCGTCTGCGATGTGATTTTCTTTGTCCGCACAACATCTACGCTCTGTCTATAGAGCATCAACATATATACTTAAAAAGACAGCATTGCATAACCAAATTAAGCATACAATTACACAAGTGACTACACACATATCATTTCCACACACCAAAGAAAGAAATTACATGCATACTAAAGTAGGAGAAACGAGCATCTAATCATCTACTTATTGTTGTGACGATGCTTGCCATTGCTCTGCTTCCGGCTGGATCCCTGGCCGTTTTGGGGAAGGAGGGACTTCCTCATGTCAACGATCCACTGTACATGTAAGTAGCTCGTGTCGCCTCCTTGGCAGCCAGACACGACGTGAGCTTTGTCGAGTTTCTCCATCCAGGCCGAGTGCCAGGCACACATGTCCTTGTTGCACGAATCCGTCATGTCTCTGTAGTAGGGGTCGATGATGGCCTCGGCAAGGTGAACCAGTGAGTCCTTCTCATGCTCCTTGCTGCCCCTGATCTTGTATTGGCCCTGGATGTCGACAAGATTCTGGCAGGCGATGCCCGAATTCTCGAGTGCCTTTACATCATTGGTGATGTCCACCGTAGCGAACATGTAGTGGGGGCAGTTGACAAACCTGGCGAAAGGCTCGCAAGGCCTTGTGGCCAGGCAGTAGTGGTAGACGAGGACGTGGTGGCGCACGCACATCTGGGCGACGGTAGCCTTGGGACGAGACCCGGCACGAGTGCGGGTGTACTTGAGGTCGAACCCGACCACCTTGTACTTCTCCTCGGCAAGCAACAGCTCCATGATGTGGATGGAGTGCTCCGCCCAGACCGGGTCGTTGGTGTACACCACTAAGAGGTCCATGAACCTTCTGTGGGTGTCCACCACGGCACGCATGGTGAATCGCTTTGCTCGTCTTCGGCCGCTCGGAGCACCATTGGAGCCGCGCAGGATACCCTCTAAGAATTTCTCGTGGTGGGTGTGCTTCTTGCACTGGTGGGGCGCGATCTAAAGGTTGAAGAGACACAAGGGTAAGTTAAATGGCCGCTGTAATAAATGGGGGCCGGCCGGCCTGTAATCGTCACGTCTTGTCACGGCGTTCATAGCGGAGGATTCCAGAATCCAGTGCACGCTTGACAACACCGCACCCCAGGTGTGGGCTCGAAGAGGCGCCAAATGTATCATCGGTGAGCCTATTCCCGCGCTACCGCAGTGTTTACCGCGCAAGCTTCCCGCCCGGCTAGTTTGGCCACGCGTCGGCTAGAAGAGGGACAAATCGTGGGTGTTTATTGGCAAAAAGCTTTGTAAAAACGAAGTTTGTGGAATGACTTAGGTCATAAGTTTACCCTTGGGTGATGAGGTCAAAGTTACACAGAAGGGTGATGATGGACACTCGAGTGTGATAATTAATTCTACGCTCTACAGTGCACATGATGGAAGAAACCAACTGTGTGCAATAATGTCGAAGATCGCAGTCGAATTAGCTATACAGATCGTGTGTTGTGAGATCGACAAGGTAAATTGATTCTAGAATGGTTAATAAAATCTAAGACTATTGCATATTAAGGTCAAAATAGTGCTAGCAATATACGAGTCTCATACGATGCCATTTCAACGATTGTACCACAAAAGCTCGAAATGTTACATGGTTCAAATTCCAGAGTTATATGGCTCAAATTCGAAGATTACAAGGTTCAAACTGATATTAGAAATGAAATTCAGCTCATCACCAGAACGCTTCTTGTTGATGCGCTGAACATGGATATCAGAGAGGTTCAAACTAATATCACTGCTTCTAAGTCTGGCTTCGAAACCTCACAATTTTTGCAAAGGGCTCAGCCACTAAGAAGTCATGTATGGGGTTGACCCGATGACTTTCGGTTACTCTGTCATCTGAAGTTCCAAAATGAAATTCAGCATTTTTGGAGCCTACTCCATTCTGCCGTAGGCGCCGACGCTGATCAACAGACCATTCGTTTTGGCGAAATAAATGTAGGGCAAACCTCATTTCCTTCAGCACCCTTGCTCTGAGAACAAATAACCTGGCGAATATAATCTCCGGTACAGCAGTGCTATACACACGACACAATGCACACGCTCCATGCACGATACTTAAATCCAGCCGGACATGCACATGATTGAGAAGGGCACCAGCGGCTGGATTAGCATGTCGTGCATAGATCAGGAAGCACTGTCGTCTGGGTAGCAGTTTCGTCTCCGGTAAGGTCCCTCGGTAGGAGTTCAAAGTAATTTCTAAGAAATGCAGATCTAGGCATTCGACGTGATTGTTATATTGTATCACATTATCCACCACTGGGCCTAATCTTATCTGCAAAGGAAGAAAACGTGTTAGTGCCTACATGCAGTTTTGAACATTACTACAGGCCTAGCTATTGGGTTTGCAGGATTTGTAAAATGTACTAACATGCCATCTTCGATCTGACATGATTAACATGGGCATTTGATTACATTCTAGAAAAATGTAGCCTTCTTCACAAGAGGTGGGAGTGAATGAAAAGTTCCCTAAGAAAACAAGTACAGATGAATCCAAAGGAGAGATGCTTATTGAATGTAATCATATGGATCAAGCAACCAATATGGGTGGGGGCATGTTTGTACTAAAATCCTCCAAAAGAACCTTCAGAAGTCGTAGTACATTGTCATTGTAAACTTGGAAAAAGGTGTCACAATTGAACTCCCTTATGGTTAAGATTTAATAGGAAAGGAACATCACCTCGATATATAGCTTCTCCAGGCACGGAAAGCATCTCAGGAAACTGACAACTTGCTCCAGGTCGGGCCCGATAGATTCTAGTGCCAAGACCTTCACTGTGCGCAGTTTCAGGGTCAAGCTTGTCGGAATCATTTTCTGAATGACAGACGAACAAACATCTTCAAAATTAGAAATAATGTTAATTTGTAGAAGGAGAGGTAGAAGGCGGCTGTTGTACCTGAACGGGTGTGGATCCAATAACAAGTTCGAAGTATTTGTCAGATGAGTAGCCCACCACTGTCAATTTCAGCGCAGAAATGACATTAATTCTTGTTGGACCTTCTTGATCAACTACAAGGAATCTCTCAAGTGCGGGTGTGTCCTGGATGACCATACTGTGGTCCACCTTTTGTGATGTCTTCATGTCGCACCAGCAACACACATAAATAGTCCAGAGAGTCATGGAGGTGATGTGGAAGGTACTCAAACCATTGATCACCTGAAGACGAAGGTACTCGAGTGTAGTACAGCCACGGAGCAGGCGCTCCATGTCACCCTTTTAGAGGCAGACGGCGACGAGCTTGAGGTGCTTCAGTCGTGGTAAAATAAGAGCGGCGCGTCATTAAGGGGCAGGAAATAGTAGTTCCTGGACTTGGCGACGCGCAGCATGGGCGCGAGGCGGAATGCAGACGTTTGTAGCAACGGCATATGCCCATCATCAAAAGTGAGCTCCTCGAGCTGATCTAGGGCGGGGGATCGGAACCATTCGTCAAGCTTGGCTCGGTCCTTGCCGTTGGAACGGAACTTTCCCATTCTAAGGGCTTTGGTTGGGCGAAAGTGACTGACGAGGATCTTGGAGAACGCATCTAAGCTTTTGTGATAGCCATGGCAGAGCTCGTGGGTGTCGATGAGGTCGAGAGGGCTGGAGTTCCATAGGGGCCGCCACCGCCGGGAAAGGAGGGTTGTCTGTGCCCCATATTTGATTGGGAGGAGGGAGATGATGACTCTCAACATATCATCGGGGAGGCTGCTGATTAAGACTAGGCCTGCTGGAGTCGCTTGTGGTTCTAGCTCGCCCCGCCTTCGCTTGTTGGCAGCCCCGGCGCTTTCTTATAGAAATGGGAGTACAGGGAATATTTAGTTAAAATAGGGCAATAGAAAAGTGTATTGGTAACTAGAAGTTATTAGGTAGGAACATAGTAAGAAAAGGGAATAACAATTGGTTCCTTAAATAATACACAATTCATTTGACATTGTTGGGTAAGTCAACATATGCATTGAGTTGAAAAGAAAACTTACTTCGCACAAAGTCTAGACGGATGATTTTGTCGGGTAAGTTAGCATATATCTCATGACCAGGCCCTTCTATGTACAGTGCAATTTTAGTGCCAGCTTTCAGTACATAAAACTTTGCAATTTCATTCCAAAAGCCAGTGCCAAAATAGGAGTCACCACGTCTTACAGTAGCAACGATTGTAAATCCAAGTTTGTGTGCAGTATGACATTCGTGGAGCCTTGATGTATGTAAAGGGAAAAATTGTGCACTACGTAATCTGTTGCATAGCGAGGGATGTCCTGCAGAAATGGAGGATTGTTAAAGAAAATATGGTAACATGCAAATATGGGCCCAAATTGAAAGAACTGTACAACAGTTCAAATCAAAGGACGAAAGTCGATAATTAAACAAATAGGGTAAACATGATGTCATGGAAATGTGAGAGTAATCGAAAGAACGATACATCATTAATTTGCCTAATATAGAAAGAAGAGGGGGAAATCCCCTTTGACGTATATGGTGCATGTGGCACCTTTTATCCAAATGTAGCGATATTTAGAATATGTTCAGGAAAGTAGGCCATGCTAACCGATTTAGGGTGAGATTGAACATACCGCGCGCGTCCGCAAGTTATCTGGTACGGTGAGATGGAATCTCTGGCGGCGGTCGCCAAGTCCTGAAGTGTCGGCGCACTGTACATTCTATGAATGAAAGAAAACCCTCAAATCAGCTCGAATAAAAATGAATTCACGGCGATTTCTGTCGGGTGATTGAAGGAGGCAGATGAACTAGGATAAGATATTGTTGGGGAACGTAGTAATTTCAAAAATTTCCTACGCACACACAGGATCATGGTGATGCATAGCAACGAGAGGGGAGAGTGTGTCCACGTACCCTTGTAGACCGAAAGCGGAAGCATTAGCACAATGTGGTTGATGTAGTCGTACGTCTTCACGATCCGACCGATCCAAGTACCGAACGTACGGCACCTCCGAGTTCAACACATGTTCAGCTCGATGACGTCCCGCGAACTCTGATCCAGCACAGCTTCACGGGAGAGTTCCATCAGCACGACAGCGCGATGATGGTGATGATGTTACTACCAACGCAGGGCTTCACCTAAGCACCGCTACGATATGATCGAGGTGGATTATGGTGGAAGGGGGGCACCTCACACGGCTAAAAGATCAAGAGATCAATTGTTGTGTCTATGGGGTGCCCCCTCCCCCGTATATAATGGAGTGGAGGAGGGGGAGAGGGTCGGCCCCTATGGCGCGCCCTGGAGGAGTCCTACTCCCACCGGGAGTAGGATTCCTCCCCTTCCAAGCAGTAGGAGTAGGAGACAAGGAAGGGGAAGAGGGAAGAGAAGGAAGGAGGGTGCGCCGCCCCTCCCCCTAGTCCAATTCGGACTGGTCGTTGGGGTGGGGGGGGGGGGGGGCGGCGCGGCCTGCCTCTCTCTCTCACCTAAAGCCCAATAAGGCCCATATACTTCTTCCCTTGTATTCCCGTAATCCCCGGTACTCCGAAAAATACCCGAACCACTCGGAACCTTTCCGATGTCCGACTATAGTCGGCCAATATATCGATCTTTACGTCTCGACCATTTCGAGACTCCTCGTCATGTCCTTGATCACATCCGGGACTCCGAACTATCTTCAGTACATCAAAACAAATAAACTCATAATACAAAGCATCACCGAACGTTAAGCGTGCGGACCCTATGGGTTCGAGAACTATGTAGACATGACCGAGACACGTCTCCGGTCAATAACCAATAGCGGAACCTAGATGCTCATATTGGCTCCAACATATTCTACGAATATCTTTATCGGTCAAACTGCATAACAACATACGTTGTTCCCTTTGTCATCGGTATGTTACTTGCCCGAGATTCGATTGTCGCCATCTCAATACCTAGTTCAATATCGTTACCGGCAAGTCTCTTTACTTGTTATGTAATGCATCGTCCCACAACTAACTCATTAAACACATTGCTTGCAAGGCTTATAGTGATGTGCATTACCGAGAGGGCCCAGAGATACCTCCCCGACAATCGGAGTGACAAATCCTAATCTCGAAATACGCCAACTCAACAAGTACCTTCGGAGACACCTGTAGAGCACCTTTATAATCACCCAGTTACATTGTGATGTTTGGTTGAACACAACGTGTTCCTCCGGTAAATGGGAGTTGCATAATCACATAGTCATAGGAACATGTATAAGTCATGAAGAAAGCAATAGCAACGTACTAAACGATCAAGTGCTAAGCTAATGGAATGGGTCAAGTCAATCACATCATTCTCCTAATGATGTGATCCCGTTAATCAAATGACAACTGATGTCTATTGCTAGTAAACTCAACCATCTTTGATTAACGAGCTACTCAAGTAGAGGCATACTAGTGACACTATGTTTGTCTATGTATTCACACATGTATTATGTTTCTGGTTAATACAATTCTAGCATGAATAATAAACATTTATCATGAAATAAGGAAATAAATAATAACTTTATTATTGCCTCTAGGGCATATTTCCTTCAGTCTCCCACTTGCACTAGAGTCAATAATCTAGTTCACATCGCCATGTGATTTAACACCAATAGTTCACTTCACCATGTGATTAACACCCATAGTTCACATCGTCATGTGACCAACACCCAAAGGGTTTACTAGATTCAATAATCTAGTTCACATCGCTATGTGATTAACACCCAAAGAGTACTAAGGTGTGATCATGTTTTGCTTGTGAGAGAAGTTTAGTCTCACGGTCCGCCACATTCAGATCCGTATGTATTTTGCAAATTTCTATGTCAACAATGCTCTGCACGGAGCTACTCTAGCTAATAGCTCCCACTTTCAATATGAATCTAGATTGAGACTTAGAGTCATCTACATCGGTGTCAAAGCTTGCAACAACATAGCTCTCTTTTATCACCTCCATAACCGAGAAATATTTCCTTATTCCACTAAGGACAATTTTTGACCACTGTCCAGTGATCTACTCCTAGATCACTATTGTACCCTCTTGCCTAACTCTTGGTGAGGTACACAATAGGTCTGGTACACAGTATATCATACTTTATAGAACCTATGACTAAGGCATAGGGAATGATTTTTCATTCTCTTTCTATTTTCTGCCGTGGTCCGGGTTTGAGTCTTACTCAATTTCACACCTTGTAACAAAGGCAAGAACACTTTCTTTGACTGTTCTATTTTGAAGTACTTCAAAAAAAACTTGTCAAGGTATGTACTCATTGAAAAACTTATCAAGCGTGTTGATCTATCTCTATAGATCTTGATGCTCAATATGTAAGCAGCTTCACCGAGGTCTTTCTTCGGGAAAAAAAACTCCTTTCAAATACTCCTTTATGCTTTCTAGAAAATTCTACATTATTTTCGATCAACAATATGTCATTCACATATATTTATCAGAAATGATGTAGTACTCCCACTCACTTTCTTTTAAATACAGGCTTCACCGCAAGTCTGTATAAAACTATATGCTTTGATCAACTCATCAAAGCGTAAATTCCAACTCCGAGATGCTTGCACCAGTCCATAGATGGATCACTGGAGCTTGCACATTTTGTTAGCACCTTCAGGATCGACAAAAACCTTCTGGTTGGATCATATACAACTCTTATATAATAAATCCATTAAGGAGTGTAGTTTTGACATCCATTTGCCAGATTTCATAAAATGTGCCAATTTGCTAACATGATTCGGACAGACTTAAGCATCGCTACGAGTGAGAAAATCTAATCGTAGTCAACACCTTGAACTTTGTCAAAACCTTTTTCGACAAGTCTAGCTTTGTGGATAGTAACACTACTATCAACGTCCGCCTTCCTCTTGAAGATCCATTTATTTTCTATGGCTTGCCGATCATCGGGCAAGTCAACCAAAGTCCACACTTTGTTCTCATACTTGGATCCCATCTCAGATTTCATGGCCTCAAGCCATTTAGCGGAATCTGGGCTCATCATCGCTTCCTCATAGTTCATAGGTTCGTCATGGTCAAGTAACATGACCTCCATAACAGGATTACCGTACCACTCTGGTGCGGATCTTACTCTAGTTGACCTACGAGGTTCGGTAGTAACTTGATCTGAAGTTACATCATCATCATTAGCTTCCTCACAAATTGGTGTAGTAGTCAGAGGAATAGATTTATGTGATGAACTACTTTCCAACAAGGGAGCAGGTACAGTTATCTCATCAAGTTCTACTTTCCTCCCACTCACTTCTTTCGAGAGAATCTCCTTCTCTAGAAAGGATCCATTCTTAGCAATGAATGTCTTGCCTTCGGATCTGTGATAGAAGGTGTACCCAACTGTCTCCTTTGGGTATCCTATGAAGACACATTTCTCCTATTTGGGTTTGAGCTTATTAGGATGAAACTTTTTCACATAAGCATCGCAACCCCAAACTTTAAGAAACAACAACTTTGGTTTCTTGCCAAACCACAGTTCATATGGTGTCATCTTCAACGGATTTAGATGGTGCCCTTTTAACGTGAATGCAGCTGTCTTTAATGCATAACCCCAAAACGATAGTGGTAAATCGGCAAGAAACATCATAGATTGCACGATATCCAATAAAGTACGGTTATGACGTTCGGACACACCATTATGCTGTGGTGTTCCAGGTGGCATGAGTTTGTGAAACTATTCCATATTTCTTTAATTGGAGGCCAAGCTCGTAACTCAAATATTTGCCTCTACAATCAGATTGTAGAAACTTTATTTTCTTGTTATGATGATTCTCTACTTCACTATGAAATTCTTTGAACTTTTCAAATGTTTCAGACTTACGTTTCATCAAGTAGATATACCCATATCTGCTCAAATCATCTGGGAAAGTTAGAAAACAATGATACCCGTCGTGAGCCTCAACACTCATTGGACCGCATACATTGGTATGTATTATTTCCAACAAGTCAGTGGCTCGCTCCATTGTTCCGGAGAACGGAGTCTTAGTCATCTTGCCCATGAGGCATGGTTCGCAAGCATCAAGTGATTCATAATCAAGTGATTCCAAAAGCCCATCAGCATGGAGTTTCTTCATGGGCTTTACACCAATATGACCTAAACGGCAGTGCCACATACAAGTTGCTCTATCATTATTAACTTTGCATCTTTTGGTTTCAATATTATGAATATGTGTATCACTACGATTGAGATCCAAAAGAAACTATTTTCATTGGGTGTATGACCATCGAAGGTTTTATTCATGTAAACAGAACAACAATTATTTTCCAATTTAAATGAATAACCGTATTGCAATAAACATGATCAAATCATATTCATGCTCAACGCAAACACCAAATACCATTTATTTAGGTTCAACACTAATCCCGAAAGTATAGGGAGTGTGCGATGATGATCATATCAATCTTGGAACTGCTTCCAACACACATCATCACCTCACCCTTAACTTGTTTCTGTTCATTCTGCAACTCCTGTTTCAAGTTACTACTCTTAGCAACTGAAACAGTATTAAATACCGAGGGGTTTCTATAAACACTAGTAAAATACACATCAATAACATGTATATCAAATATACTTTTGTTCACTTTGCCATCCTTCTTATCCGCCAAATACTTGGGGCAGTTCCACTTCCAGTGACCAGTCCCTTTGTAGTAGAAGCACTTAGTCTCAGGCATAGGTCCAAACTTGGGCTTCTTCACTTGAGCAGCAACTTGCTTGTTGTTCTTATTGAAGTTACCCTTCTTCCCTTTGCCCCTTTTCTTGAAACTAGTGGTCTTGTCAACCATCAACACTTGATGTTTTTCTTGATTTCTACCTTCGCGGATTTTAGCATCGCGAAGAGCTTGGGAATTGTTTTCGTAATCCCTTGCACATTATAGTTCATCACGAAGTTCTAGTAACTTGGTGATAGTGCCTAGAGAACTTTGTCAATTACTATCTTATCTGGAAGATTAACTCCCACTTGATTCAAGCAATTGTAGTACCTAGACAATCTGAGCACATGCTCACTGATTCAGCTATTCTCCTCCATCTTTTAGGCAAAGTACTGTCAGAGGTCTCATACCTCTCAACACGGGCATAGTCTGAAATACTAATTTCAACTCTTGGAACATCTTATATGCTCCATGACATTTCAAAAACATCTTTGAAGCCCCGATTCTAAGCTGTAAAGCATGGTGCACTAAACTATCAAGTAGTCATCATATCGAGCTTGCCAAACGTTCATAACGTCTGCATTTGCTCCTGTAATTGGTTAGATCACCTAGCGGTGCGTCAAGGACATAATTCTTCTGTGCAGCAATGAGGATAATCCTCAGATCATGGATCCAATCCGCATCATTGCTACTAACATCTTTCAACTTAGTTTTCTCTAGGAACATATCAAAATAAAACAAGGGAGTTAAAAGCGAGCTATTGATCTACAACATAGATATGCTAATACTACCAGGACTAAGTTCATGATAAATTAAAGTTCAATTAATCATATTACTTAAGAACTACCACTTAGATAGACATCCCTTTAATCGTCTAAGTGATCACGTGATCCAAATCAACTAAACCATGTCCAATCATCACGTGAGATGGAGTAGTTTCAATGGTGAACATCACTATGTTGATCATATCTACTATATGATTCACGCTCGACCTTTCGGTCTCAGTGTTCTGACGCCATATCTGCATATGCTAGGCTCGTCAAGTTTAATCTCAGTATTCCGCGTGTGCAACTGTTTTGTACCCGTTGTATTTGAACGTAGAGCTTATCACACCCGATCATCACGTGGTGTCTCAGCACGAAGAACTTTCGCAACGATGCATACTCAGGGAGAACACTTATACCTTGAAATTTAGTGAGAGATCGTCTTATAATGCTACCGTCGATCTAAGCAAAATAAGATGCACAAAAGATAAACATCACATGCAATCAATATAAGTGATATGATATGGCCATCATCATCTTGTGCTTGTGATCTCCATCTCCGAGGCACCGTCATGATCACCATCGTCACCGGCACGACACCTTGATCTCCATTGTAGCATCGTTGTCGTCTCGCCAACTATTGCTTCTACGACTATCGCTGCTGCTTAGTGATAAAGTAAAGCAATTACAGGGCGATTGCATTGCATACAATAAAGCGACAACCATATGGCTCCTGCTAGTTGCCGATAACTCGGTTACAAAACATGATCATCTCATACAATAAAATATAGCATCATGCCTTGACCATATCACATCACAACATGCCCTGCAAAAACAAGTTAGACGTCCTCTACTTTGTTGTTGCAAGTTTTATGTGGCTGCTATGGGCTGAGCAAGAACCGTTCTTACCTATGCATCAAAACGACAACGATAGTTCGTCAAGTTAGTGTTGTTTTAACCTTCTCAAGGACCGCGCGTAGTCACACTCCGTCCAACTAAAGTTGGAGAAACTGACACCCGCCAGCCACCTGTGTGCAAAGCATGTCGGTAGAACCAGTCTCGCATAAGCATACGCGTAATGTCGGTCCGGGCCGCTTCATCCAACAATACCGCCGAACCAAAGTATGAAATGCTGGTAAGCAGTATGACTTGTATCGCCCACAACTCACTTGTGTACTACTCGTGCATATAACATCTACGCATAAGCCTGGCTCGAATGCCACTGTTGGGGAACGTAGTAATTTCAAAAATTTCCTACGCACACACAGGATCATGGTGATGCATAGCAATGAGAGGGGAGAGTGTGTCCACGTACCCTCGTAGACCCAAAGTGGAAGCGTTAGCAAAACATGGTTGATGTAGTCGTACGTCTTCACGATCCGACCGATCCAAGTACCGAACGTACGTCACCTCCAAGTTCAGTACACGTTCAGCTCGATGACGTCCCGCGAACTCCGATCCAACAGAGCTTCACGGGAGAGTTCCTCAGCATGACGGCGTGATGATGGTGATGATGTTACTACCGACACAGGGCTTCACCTAAGCACCGCTACGATATGATCGAGGTGGATTATGGTGGAGGGGGGCACCGCACACGGCTAAAAGATCAAGAGATCAATTGTTGTGTCTATGGGGTGCCCCTCCCCCGTATATAAAGGAGTGGAGGAGGGGGAGAGGGCCGGCCCCCATGGCGCGCCCTGGAGGAGTCCTACTCCCACCGGGAGTAGGATTCCTCCCCTTCCAAGTAGTAGGAGTAGGAGACAAGGAAGGTGAAGAGGGAAGAGAAGGAAGGAGGGGGCGCCGCCCCTCCCCCTAGTCCAATTCGGACTAGTCGTGTGGGGTGGGCGCGGCCTGCCTCTCTCTCTCACCTAAAGCCCAATAAGGCCCATATACTTCTTCCCTTGTATTCCCGTAATCCCCGGTACTCCGAAAAATACCCGAACCACTCGGAACCTTTCCGATGTCCGACTATAGTCGGCCAATATATCGATCTTTACGTCTCGACCATTTCGAGACTCCTCGTCATGTCCTTGATCACATCCGGGACTCCGAACTACCTTCAGTACATCAAAACAAATAAACTCATAATACAAATCATCACCGAACGTTAAGCGTGCGGACCCTATGGGTTCGAGAACTATGTAGACATGACCGAGACACGTCTCCGGTCAATAACCAATAGCGGAACCTGGATGCTCATATTGGCTCCCATATATTCTACGAAGATCTTTATCGGTCAAACCGCATAACAACATACGTTGTTCCCTTTGTCATCGGTATGTTACTTGCCCGAGATTCGATCGTCGGCATCTCAATACCTAGTTCAATATCGTTACTGGCAAGTCTCTTTACTTGTTATGTAATGCATCATCCCGCAACTAACACATTAGTCACATTGCTTGCAAGGCTTATAGTGATGTGCATTACCGAGAGGCCCCAGAGATACCTCACCGACAATCGGAGTGACAAATCCTAATCTCGAAATACGCCAACTTAACAAGTACCTTCGGAGACACCTGTAGAGCACCTTTATAATCACCCAGTTACATTGTGACATTTGGTAGCACACAACATGTTCCTCTGATAAACGGAAGTTGCATAATCACATAGTCATAGGAACATGTATAAGTCATGAAGAAAGCAATAGCAACATACTAAACGATCAAGTGCTAAGCTAATGGAATGGGTCAAGTCAATCACATCATTCTCCTAATGATGTGATCTTGTTAATCAAATGACAACTGATGTCTATGGCTAGGAAACTCAACCATCTTTGATTAACGAGCTAGTCAAGTAGAGGCATACTAGTGACACTATGTTTGTCTATGTGTTCACACATGTATTATGTTTCCGGTTAATACAATTCTAGCATGAATAATAAACATTTATCATGAAATAAGGAAATAAATAATAACTTTATTATTGCCTCTAGGGTATATTTCCTTCAGTCTCCCACTTGCACTAGAGTCAATAATCTAGTTCACATCGACATGTGATTTAACACCAATAGTTCACATCACCATGTGATTAACACCCATAGTTCACATTGTCATGTGACCAACACCGAAAGGGTTTACTAGAGTCAATAATCTAGTTCACATTGCTATGTGATTAACACCCAAAGAGTACTAAGGTGTGATCATGTTTTGCTTGTGAGAGAAGTTTCATCTACGGGTCTGCCACATTCAGATCCGTATGTAATTTGCAAATTTCTATGTCAACAATGCTCTGCACGGAGCTACTCTAGCTAATAGCTCCCACTTTCAATATGAATCTAGATCGAGACTTAAAGTCATCTAGATCGGTGTCAAAGCTTGCATCGACGTAGCTCTTTATGACGAACTCTTTATCACCTCCATAACCGAGAAATATTTCCTTATTCCGGTTAATACAATTCTAGCATGAATAATGAACATTTATCATGAAATAAGGAAATATATAATAACTTTATTATTGCCTCTAGGTCATATTTCCTTCAGAGATGAGATAATATCTCGTTAAATTAGTTGCCTTGTCGTCCATGAGAAAGAACCCTCAGTACGGCAGAGTCCCCAATCGAGCGGAGCTGGGTCGACCATGAGGAGCGTCGAGAAAGTCGAGGGCGATAGGCGGCGGCAAGCGTAAGTGACGAAATGCGGTGGGCTTTGCCGGCAGCCTGGCGGCGGCGGCAGGCGGCGAGCTAATCGTTTACCGCCGTGATAGGTGATGCCATGGCATAGACGCGGAGGAGCTTGTGCAGGTGTGAATGGGGGACATACCAGAAGGGCCGAGGGGGTGGCGGGCGGTGTGAGGGTTTTTGTGACGTGGGGATGGTGAGGGTTTTCTTTTTTCTTTTTTGAATTGGGTGGTGAGGGTTTTCTGTCGCATAAAGAATTTTGGGGGCGACGGTTTGCTAGAGCGAACCGTGTGTGATTGACGTAGCAGGCAAAGTGAATGTCATTGCACATGGTTCCAATTTTGGGAACCGTGTGTGATTGACGTACTACCTCCGTCCTGGTTTATTGGTCCCCCATTGTAATTTTTACCAAAATTTGGTGAAATATTTAACATACTCAGACATAGATAATAAGCGTACTGCATTACATAAACATAGTTCAACCATAAGTACATAGTTCAACCGTCATTAAGCATACTCAAGCGTACATAGTTCGATCCGTCCCACATCTCATCTCACATGCGGCCGGCACGATCCTGAAGCTTCTCCAGGTACTCGACGTACGCGTCGTGTCCCACCCTGCGACAATACTTCTGCTTGATGGAGCCAATGGACCGTCCTCTTGCATGCGCCAGAACACTAAGATACGCGTCATGAATCTTGTGGTTGGAAAATGGGCTTCCATAGCCGTCGTTCCAGGTCCTAATACGCCTGTTATGCATTCCCGCATAAAGCTCCCTCGGGATTCGCCTCTTGTACCTCCTCTGGCATCTTCATCCTCGATGTCCACATCATCAGACAACACCTATACAAATAGTAAAACAAATTTGGCATCAAATTACTGATTACATGCCGTGAAGTAGGATTAGGAATTTATGGCTATTTATTTATACATATCCAGAGATTATGGTTCGATTTTTAAGCATAGTCGCCTATGTAGAGACCAATCTTGAAGAAAATAATGGCACAAACATATGTAGGTCATACGAAATCAATTGTCAAGTCCTGGCTAGGAATTATTAGCATGAACACTAACCCTAGTCGGATTACTAGCCGAAATCATTTGCACAGATGAAAGAACTAATCACTTATCAGCTGTACCATTCAAACAATCAATACACTACACGGATCTAACGAGACTTACTCATATTTCATGGATTGCGAGAACATAACCACGGGATTTCTATTCCAAAAAAGGGGGACACATGAGTAACCAAAGAAACCCTATGATCTATTCGACACATAAATGGGTATAGATGACTAACCAGCTGCCGTCGTCGCCGGAGTGGTCGTCGAGTCGTCGCCAGAGTGCTCGTCGGAGTCGGTGTGGAACTCTGCCTCCGGTTGTGGAAGCTCGACGCCGTCGACGACGTCAGGGTGTAGCGGTGGTGACGGCAACCTATGTCTCCATCTCCACGTCATGCTCCGGTGCTTTAGCATCCCCGACATCGCCACTCCCTCCGATGGGGCGCTTCGGCGGCATCCTCAAACACTGACGGCTTTGAGGACTGAGAGCGGCATCGAGGATGCAAGCGGAGAGAGAGGATTGTGTGTGCGTAGCGAGGATGGGGGTACGGCCACTCGGGCGCACCCTTAATATGGAGTAGTGGGAGTTGTGGGAGAGAGGCGGGCAGCAGTCAAACCGATGGCTCACCTCCCGGTGACCCAGCGCACTGGACTGCTGGCATGCCTACCAAAGTTTCACACATCTACTCGCACGCCTCCCGATGACACTGCATAGCGAGCACGCCTCCGTCAATTCACACACCTGCACACATGCCTCCCATCTGCCTATGCGGCGGACTGCTCGCATGCGTCCCGTCGACTCACGCCTGCTCGCATGCCACACGGGTCGCGCGGCGGCACGTATATTGTTTTCCATTTGGATGATTAATGCTACCGCTTATTGCTTAACCGAAGCATGGCATGTATCCATTGTTGGTCTAACGCTCACGGTTCGAATAAATAATCCGTTGGGATATTGGTTCCCAATTATTAATAATCTCCCATCTGTAATTAGATAAAGATTACATCAAAACTGGTCTCAAATTTGACAAAAAAGTACAATGCCACTTTGTATTGGTGTCCATGACAACATGATAAGCTTCATGAACTTCAAATAAGTTTTGGATGTACTAGAATTTAAAAATCAAGATTCTCAATGTTTGAAATTTGTTGCATGGTGAGTAAACATGCACGCAGTGAGACACATGTGTTTTTGCAATTCATTTATGTGCACTGTCACGTGTGCATGTAGCTCAAATTTGATTTTTGCACATTATACCCATAGAAAATCAATCAATCAATGTACTAAAACGTCTTAATGATCTCTGTGATTTTTTGAAATTAAAAGCGTCCCTCCTTTGGTAACATGTATGTTCACCGCGGGATAATTGGTGTAACATGCATCGTAGTTGCGGTGGATTTGCGGTGTGTGTGGGTGTGTGTGCGTCATGGCTGGCGGGTGGCTCATGATACACAACGAGTTGTGAGCCACCGTGTGGGTTGGCCGTTTTGTTAGGCAGGCTGGTGCCACATCAGAGTCGTCAAATTGTTATTTAAAACATTACACAACCCTTTCATACATAAATGTTTTGGCCACATGCAGTCGATGGTTGTCCTACACGACACTCGATACTCGCGTGTGACGCTTTCTGTGGGCCCGCAAGGTCATTGTCCATCACTTTGACGAACAATCGGCAGTGAGGTTAATTTGACTAGCAAGGTAGAATCTTTTTTGTTTGTGTTATGGTGGTATATAGTACGCGTCAAAGAGGTGGGAGGGGACTAGCATATATACTATACGTATGTGTCCGTGACAAGTACACCTCACTCAATGTCGGGACTTTTTGGTTACCGAGGCACGTGCCACATCAAAATTCTGAAATTGGTTATTCAAACATCACACAACACCTTTTTGGGCCACATGCATATATATCCTAGCTAGGACACTCACGTGTGACGCTTCCATCTGTGGGCCCATGAGGCCATCGTCGATGCATGCATGCATACATCACTTTAACCTACATCGGGAGAGGTTAATTAGTTTCACCATTGATGAGGATTCTTTTGGGTTTGTCACGGCAGATGTCCTAGGGTGAGGACTTAGTCGTGAGGCCAACGCATCTATGTAGTAGCTTGAGAGGGGTTGAGTGGAATCGAGAGACGCAACACAAGACAAGGATTTAGACAGCTTCTGGCCCCGGGAAACATCATCCGGTAATAACCCTACATGCTGTTTGTGGCTAGGTCTCATTATCATCATGAGGGAAACGCCGTAAACCGGCTCTTTGTGTCTAGCCCTAGAGATTGTTTCTTCTTTCCTCTCCCTCTTTGGGGAGCCCTGCCCCTCCTTATATAAATTGAAGGGGCGGGTTACATGTGGAGTCCTATTAGGAGTAGGACTAGTCTACCTTCTAATACAAACCGGATACAAGTCTGGGTCTTAACTCCTTGTAAGGTAAATATTCCTCATGCCTTTCCTCTGAAATCGGCCCATCATTAACATGAACCGGCCTTCTGGGCCTTGGGCCTTGTCATCCGTTTGTCCCGCCTGCCGGGTCATCAGTGAGTCATAATGACCAGGTGGGTTGCTTGTAAACCGCCAGGTTAGGGCGGATCGCCAATGAATCGCCAAGTGTCAGTCGGGTCTCGAGTAAACCGCCAAGTCCGGCCGGGTTATACTTCCGGCCGGTTTACACCGCGGGGTATATCCCTGACATTAGCCCCCAGTTTAATTTGGATTTATCCATGTTAAACTGATCCTGTAAAATAAACACAAGAACAAACTTGACAGATTATGCTCCGGGTTAAGAATTCTTGTAAACCGGCACCTGATCACCCTTAAGTCCTTGTCATTTCCTCCTTCTGAAAAATCCGAGTCAATAGACCAGCTTCATAATCAATTTGCTTGTAGAAGATATTTCATTAATAAAGAATCCATTTGAATCTGCCTTCAATGCACTGACTTGACAAAATTATTGGTCTTCAAAATTTCAACTGATATCCGCCGGTTTGAAAATGTAGGACTTGCCGGTTTATCATTGTCAAAATTGCCGGGTTATAAAAACTGATAATTCTAGGTCATGATTGTTTGCAACGCCGGTTCATCATTGTTGCCAACGCCGGTTCATGATTATTGATGATGTCGGGTTATGATTGTTGTAAACACCGGGTTATAATGATTGGTGATCCGGGTCAATCTGGTTTGCTCAAAACTGAAAATTGGAAGATATTTCTCCCTTATATCCATATTACCTGTAGCCCCCAAGTCTTGAACAAAACGAAGTGATGATTTGAGACTTGTTTCCATATAATTACTGCCACTTTGAAGAAATCCATGTTCATCTCAGTCACTAGTAAAAACTGAATACTCCATATATGTAGCCCCCAAGTGCCGGGTTGTCTTGCTTGCGACAACACAGGACTTGAAATTACCTTATGCTCATAAAAACTTCAACCAGTGTAGCCCCCAAGGGTCGGGTCATTATGCAATAATGAGCAGGGACTTTGTAAGTATAATCATGTAGATTTGAGCAGTGATGTGTAGCCCCCAAGGGCCGGCTCATTATGATGTGATGAGTCGGGTCTTTAATAAGATGAGCAAAAAATGACTTTGCATTAGCCCCCAAGTGTCATGGTGCATGATTGCAGCGACATGAGACTTGCATATTTGATATAATCTCAATTTAAATAATGTAGCCCCCAAGTGCCGGGTCGTAAGCCTGCAGCGACTCGGGACTATTCCTTTAATTGTAGAATAAATCATATCCATCGATAATATAATAGCCATTGCGCTAAAGCGACTTTGAAAACCTTAATCATAATACTGGTTACTGATAACCATAATAAAATCCAGCCACGTTGGCTATTTGAATAATATAATCCAATGACTTTTAAGCACATGATTCCAATGGCGCAATCCAAATATATACTGGCGACTTATAGTCCAAAGCCAGGCTGGTTTAATAAACGCCGGTGATTTATCATCATACTAGCGACATATAGTCGAAAGCCAGGCCGGTTTAATAAACGCCGGTGATTTATCATCATACTTTATTCAACCTGTTTCTGCATACAACAAGGTTAAAGTGTCCTGGCGGTTTACCGCCGGACGGGTCATAATGCCCAACATATAACCTGGGTTGATAACCAAGGCTGGCCTTAAGAATAATCAAATAGGAAATATATCATACCTGTGACACTGAATCACATCGCTGGTTGGCCAACTTTATTGTAGTAAGGGTGATAATTCCAATCTTGAGTACTGATAACTACTTCCATATTGTGCCGGTTTATGATAAAACCATACCAGGTTGTGATAAACACCGGATTAACCATATATAATACTGGCGACTTGTAGTTGAAACCAGACCGGGCTGATAGTCTCCGGATTATAACTTGATCATTTATTGACAACTTGGAGTTGACAGCCTAACCGGGTTGATGAACACCAGTTTGAAAATATCACAAATCTTGTCAAAAGAAAGAAAAACTTTAGCAAAAGGAAAATAAAAACCGTTGTAGTCGAGGCTTTTCACGGGCTGCCAGGCCCCAAATTCGAGGCTTTTCATGGGCTGCCAGGCCACTGAGTTAAACCATTTTTGCAAAGCCTTTTAAGATGGTCCGTGTCGGTGTCAAAACCGGCGGATCTCGGGTAGGGGGTCCCGAACTGTGCGTCTAGGCGGATGGTAACAGGAGACAAGGGACACGATGTTTTACCCAGGTTCGGGCCCTCTTGATGGAGGTAAAACCCTACGTCCTGCTTGATTAATATCGATGATGTGTGTTACAAGAGTGGATCTACCACGAGATCAAAGAGGCTAAACCCTAGAAGCTAGCCTATGGTATGATTGTTGTATATTGTATATGTGTCGACTAGCCTGGCCCTGGTTTATATAATGCACGGAGGCCTAGGATAACAAGAGTCCTAACCGAATATGCGGTGGGGGAGGAGTCCTTGTCTTGATCACCAAGTCTTGTGGAATCTTCCTTGTATGCGGCACCTGTCCGGACTAGCCCATGTGTATGCGGCCCTGGGGGTCCTCGGCCCAATCTAACCGATTGGGGGACGACGTGGTGAGTACCCCCTAGTCCAGGACACCGTCAGTCCGCAATCCTTAACCAATCATCGTTTTAACTTGACAAGTTCAGGGTCTGCATTTTAGAGTAACTTGTCAAAGTTCGAAGGGTCATACCAGGTTTACCTGGGCGACGTGACTTACTTAAAGAGGCAGGTTAACCCGGGTTTTTAGGTGTATACACCAGGGTTCCAAGCCATGGCTTGATAGCCCATTACAAGTGTAGATTCTAAGTTCATTGCGATAGCGAATCGCCAAGTAACATTGTGAGCTGTGCTCAGTGGGTGCCTATGTTTGAGTTGTTGTTTTACAACACTCTCTTTGGCCCCGGATTGATTTGGTTTTGAGCCGATCAAAAGGTGTGACTATGGTTCGGATACGACCAAGCCCCCAAGTGATGTTGTGGCATTGCGCCGATCAAGAGGTGTAGCTATGGTTCGGATACAACCAAGCCCCCAAGTGATCAATAATATGATAAGCCAATAAGGCATGATACCCATGTTTGAACCGCGCATCATGGCATCAGTTCCTCTTTGGCACCCTTTAACTTTTTGCAAGAGATAAATCCTTCTTGAACCGGGATTTTGAACCGGATATTGAGAGCTTCAAAGCTTTATGGGAGAGAGATGTCTCTTGAGCCGAATTTTAAACCAGAATCTTCATTTTGAGCCGGAAATTATCTGACGGCCTTTAAACTTGAACTTGCGAGAAGTTAATTCCTTTTTGAACCGGATTTGAGAGCTTCAGAGCTTTGTGGGAGAACATATTTCCCTTGAACCGGATTGTAAACCGGATATTTGAGAGCTTTAGTGAGACTGACTTCCCTTGAGCCGATTTGTAAACCAGAATCCTTTCTGATGACCCGGAACTTCTTAATTGAGCCAGGATTTTGTAACTGTCATATACTTTCAAAGCCGGAAATTTTCTGACGGCCCCTTTAAATTTTCATCAATATAACAATAGCTTCCGGGACCGGGTTATCCTTCCCTCCATCGTCCTGGGGTTCTTAAATTTCTTTGGCGGCAAGATTTGCCGAGTCATGTCATCGTAGCCCCCGAGTCTCAAAGGTGACTCGAGGAGTTGGCTTGAGGCTCTCCATATTTGATCGTGATATAAATCGGCATAACTTGTATATCACTGGTGTTGATAGCACGATGTGAATCCACAGAAGGTTGAGGTGACTGCGGCGGGTTATAAATGGTCACGTATGAGCCGTGTCAGCAACTCGGCTAATGGTTCCTTCCAACTGGCGATTTGAAGTTAACCAAACTGTAGTGGCGGCGACTTGTGCGCCTGCCCATTGAGCCATCCAGTGCAGACGGTGGTTGATAGTATATGATAATTTTTCTCCATTTTGTTGAAAGAAAAACCGGGCTATCCAAGCTGTGATTTACTCATGCTCAATAAACAGCTCATGCAGACAGGTGTGGCCCGGTGTGTTGATGTAGACCAGGCCGCGAGAGACGGATGAAAAATACGACTGCAACATCAGAGGCGGCACAGACAGATGAACCGACCGTGGTGTTGTAAGACGGCGTGGACGGGCGAGTCAACCATGTCGTTTTGATGTAGTGAACAATTGTCCTCCATCACAAAACATCACAGGCCAGAGTAATTGTTTTTTGACAAAAGGAATATGTGCCAAATTTATATTTAAAAGGATATCACCTGATTCGCCCGGACAACAAATGAATCGGCCGGGGCATTGTAAACTGGCGTGGACGGGAGAGTCGGCCACGGGGTCGGACGGGTAAATCTCCCATAGTGTTGCAAACCGTCGCGGACGAGTGAGTTGTCTTCCACGTTGTAAGCTGGCGCGGACACGTGAACCGGCTGCGAGGGCGGACGAGCGAGTCGTCCGTGGCGTTGTAAGGTGGTGCGGACGGGCGAGTCAGCTGGCGCGTTTGATGTAAACTGGACCGAGACACACGTGCTCGTAGAGCCACGCGGCACAGCCGAACGTGCATCCGCGGTATAACACCACTAACTATAACCCGTGGATACAACAGCAGATAATTTGTAAGAATGAAGTAAACTCCTTCGGGCCCATAATATAAGATGTTAATTCGTCTAATATGTGAGTATATTGGATGTTATAAGATACTCCATCTGTTCCTAAATATTTGTCTTTTTAGAGATTTCAAATGGACTACCACATACGGATGTATATAGACATATTATAAAGGAGTGTTGTACTACATCATTGTGCGATTGATGTTTAGCTTCTAATATTAAATTGGTGCTTTTAGGTACATATGTCATTGGTAAAGATCCGCGTTTCGACCCTTTCTGCGTATGGGGCAATGAGATATCGATGAACCAGCATCCAGTGAGGAAGCTGATAAAGATTGTTAGTAAAATGGGTCCAAAGATGGCAATTAAACTATTTGTTTACACTTTATCCAAGACAACAGCGAACTGCAGGATGGTAAGTAAGAACTCTGCAGCCTTCTTTTTACTGCCCATAATGAGTTGTGTTAGATGACAATGTCTGAATCTTTTTCCTTTGCAGTTTACTCAAGATTACCTCTCAAACTACATGATTGTGGGCATGCAAAGGTTAAAGTATTTCTACCAGAATACGATGATTATCTAGATGTTTTCATGAAGACCCTGAAGGATGGGCGGTCGGCCATCACAAGGGGTTGGACTAGAGTCGTGCGTGCCTTCTACATGGACGAGGGCACAATATGGGCATTCCACTTCACTTTGTTCAGCAACCAGAATATATTTCGCCTCTTTCTTTACCGTCTTTAATAGTACATGTATACTACTGTGGTTCATCATTCTTTATTTGGTTCTTATGTAATTCTTGAACATATGTACCTATGAATCGAATAATGCATTGGTTGTTTGAACCTGATGGATATGAATAAATATGTAGCATACGTTCAAATTCAAATTCAAATCTCGTACAATTTGGAAAAGCAGCAATTAAATTACGGTGAAATTACGCTCTCCAGGTTGTTATGGCACAGACGGTTGGTAAAACACAAACGTTTGTGATATGCACCATAATCGGAGACGGTTCCCAGAGAGGAAACATGTGCAAGCATGCACACAGTTGCCGTTTGGAAAGCATGTGCAACGTCAGACAATATCACAAACGGTGCGGGCAAACTAAACGTTTGTGTTAGTTGCCTTATCGTACACGATTTGCAACCATGAACTTTTTCTGATGAGGTATGCATCGTAAATGTTGCACCACAGAATAGTGCGTGCGATAGTTGTCGTGTACGACGATGTTACGATGGTCCGACTTTTCGTAATCCTGTCGGACACTCGTACTACAATTAGCTAATCTTCTTAACGGTGAACCGTTTGTGATGGGCCGCGCATCATACACGTTCTATAATAGTGAACCGTTTGTGATGGGCCGCACATCATAAACGTAGCACCACAGAATACCGACTGTGATAGCAATCCGAGCAGAAGCAGTAGAATCTTTGAGGGGCCCTATCCCCGATGGTTTCTGGGTCGTGTGGGAAGGACCCCCCTATCGCCCCACTCACTTGGCAAAGGTTGCAAATGTCGTCGCGGAAAGGGGTTAAAACCTGTTTGTTTAGGACCGACGCGCACCAGTGCTAAATGCGTCACGGGCTGACCAATGTGGCGCAGGACGGAACCGAACCAAGGGTCACCTCGGCCCACCGGACCTCACGCGGTGACACGCCCTCTACCCCCAGGTCTCGTTATCTTCTCACACCCACACATGCACAGACACCACACAAAAAAATTCTCCTCGTGCCTCTATCCTCCCCTTGCATATACACACTCAATGGCATCTCTCGCCGTGACATCATGTTCGTCTCTCTCTCTACACCTATGTAATTTCTCGTGCTATCTCTCCCATGTCCCCCCCCCCTCGCCGGCCCCTCTATCCATGCCTCTCTCGAATACGTAATACACACACATACCTCTCTAGGCCCTGCCAAATACATCAACTACACATTCACCATGTTACATCATGTACCCCATTGATCTAAAAAAGCGCTCTCTTCACGTTTATTTCGCATACAACATTCCTTTTGAATAAAACAACACAAAGTGTGGCCAAAAAATTATTTTAGAATTTCTACATATATACAACATTACAAAGTTATATGGAGGAGTATGAATGTTAATTTGCATTGCTGGTGCCCATAATGATATTTATTCTACACTGTGAATTTTTATATTTTTATACTATATATAAAGTTAGTCATAATAAAGAGAAACAAAGAGCATCTCTCTCTCCATCGGATACACCCCCTCTATGCCCCTTTCACATACGCAACAAACTATCTCCGGGTCCTCTAAAAGTACGCCCCGAGCACACTCACGCATATTTCATCTTTCTCTCGCAATATATACAGTGGCGATTATTGTATTTGAAGCGAAAGCACGATACGTACATTTGACTTCAAAATCCACTCATTACGGTCACCATTTACGTTTTGTGGTTATTATATAGTCACGGGCTCACCGTAACACTCTGTATTTGCTCAAGACACGACTAATTGACCAGTTAAACGCTCCACGCGGCACCTCTAGTGTTGCATCACATTATCTCACTACCATTGGGCCCACCTATCGACGTGTATCTACTCTACTCTTATAAAAAACATAGTTGGTGATGATGGTGTGCCTCCCATCCTGCAATATAGGCCGTCCGACTTATATCTGACGGATAGGAAGGAAACTATGGCAGTTCTGCAAAAAGGTACCCACACCCCTCTCCACATTTGCAAATAAGGCCTTCCCTCGTTCATCCTTTTCTCTCACAAGATAAACTACTCATACAAATGCCTCTTGATGTTACGTGCAATGCACGTGCATCTTTCTAGTAAGAATGAAAACAAACGATAAAAAAATATTGGACGGTGCTTCGAAGTCTTGACTGCGGGCATAGCAGACAAGGTGGCCTTGTATTGGTATGCTGAGCCGTCTATTTTAACACACAATAAGTGGTGTGGTGATTATACACACACGCACGCATGCACACGAACTACATGAACGTAACACTCGCACGAACACAGGCATCCACGCACACACGCAACACTCACACGTACACACACAACCACGCACGCACGCAACACTCACACGCACCACTACAAAAAAAATACACTTCCGTGATGATACATGTTTGTTTTGTCACAATAGGTCATGTTTTCTGTCATGCATGTACATCCATGACAAATTTATGACATAATCAAGATAGTCATACCTGTGCTGTCATAGAAGTGTTCCATGACATTACTAGAATTATCATCACGGAAGTGTCCACTTGCATGACGATAAATCGCGCGTCACAGAAGTGCTTTCGTCAAGGGTGATCGACACGTGGCATCCACCGTAACGGAATGCCGTTAAGCTATTGGGTCCGGTTTTGGATCCGATAACCCGTTAACAGCCCCTACCAATGGGGATTTTCTACGTGTAAAATCATCATTGGCTGGAGGAAACATGTGTCGGCTCACTGTTGGGACAGATGTCATCCACTCATTGGACCGAAGGCGCCTATGACACATCGACACATGGCACGGCCGAACCGAGGCCCATTCCTGTGAAAAGGACGGCCCGTTTGACTTGGTCAAAAGGTGGCGGGTCGGCCCACGGAAAGCCTATTAACGGCCTGTTCGCATATAGCCCATTTACAACCCGCTAACCTAGGGCTGGTTACAACCTATCCGAACTAGGCCCAGTAGCGTCATCTGGGCCGTCCAATATGATTCCAGCCCATTTTAAGTTCCGGCCCATGTATGGCCCATGACGTCTTTCGGCCCATATGAGGCCCTTTGTAACTGTTGGCCCATTAACGACCGTGGTGGCGGTCCGTAATGAACGGTGTATCACTTTATACCCATTAACGGCCCATTAATCCATTGGGCCATTTGGAACCCATGTTATCTTCGGCCTTCTCGGGGCCCATTTATTCTTAGGCTCATTTCCGGATTCGGTTACTTACGGCCCCTTACGCCATTTTACGCTTGTGGGCCAAATTCAGCCCGTGGTTCTGATCGGCCCATTTGTGGCGATTAATACGTTGGGCCGTTTTCATAGCGTCATCAAATACGGCCTATTAACGACAGCCCGTTATGGTCGGCCCATGAATGGACGACTCCAACTCTAGCCCGTTTACGACCATAATGTGGTCTGTTTTTGGCCCATTTTTGGCCAAACGATCATACGGACCGTCTAAGGCCCATTGATGATACGACCCGTAGAAGGCCCATTGTTTCTATGGCCCGTAGAAGGCCCATTGTTTCTACGGACCGTACAAGCCCATTGTTTCTATGGCCCGTAGGAAGCCCAGTGTCACTACAGTAAATATGTAGCCCATGGCCTGTTAAAGGCGGGAAACTACTATAGGTTTAGACCTGATAATGGCCCAAGATGATTATAGGCCCACGTTTTGGCCCATATGAGTAACGGGTCGGCCTGAAGACCGACAACACTGAGATCCACTGAACCTTCCATCCTAAATTACAGCATACCGATCAAAGAATAAACCTAGACTATACAACAAAGAAATTACGGCATATTACATCCACTGGGAATCAAAGTTCGCTACCGGTGATAATAAAGCATAACAAGACCGCGGATTACATACACTGGGCATCAAAGGTCGCCACCAGTGCATATAAACGCGTCGACAAAAGAATATACAAAACTGAGAGCACTTCAGAAGGCACTAGACCTGGAAAGCTCGGGCCCCGCAAGCAGCCGAACAAGCTGATGAGACCTCATTTGTGTCAATGGTAGATGCTTCATCCCTAGCTGTATGGCACCATAGTGCGCAAGGCAGTCCCCTAACATCTTCATTAAATCTTTGGCTTCAAGTCGGAGCTAAGCTGAAGCAAGCCTTTCCGCTTTAAGTTGAGACTGAAGAAGTCGAACTGATTGAGGCCTCGACTGCACAGAGGTTGTCTCACACCTGCTGGTGAGTAGCTTCAACTCACTGTCTTCATCAAGACAGGACCTTGGGGTCATCTTGCTGTCCTCAAGATGGTTTGGCTCACTATCTTTCCTAAAGTACTGCCTGGCATAAGAGATACGACTCTGAAAGAGAAACAAGGACACATGTAACAGGTTTCACAATTATATAAGCAAATAAATGGATTTGTTCTGCATAAGGGACGTGTTTTTACAACTTCAATTTAAAACTGGTAGTTGTTGCAAACATCCAATCAGATGTAAACAGCAGTGGAGGAAATGATGTCTATCCAAATCTATACTAGAACAAAGTTTGAAGGCTTGAGAAGGATGAACTTACATTACATGTTAACACGGGTTGGACAAAGCCCTTCTCCATGTTGATGGAAAGATAATTCAATAAATTCCCCAAAGAAAATTCTTTATAAGCGTTGCCATTATTCTACATTTTGCAAAGAGTAAATATAGATCAAATAATATTGGAAGAAATAGAGGATAATGAAGCTCAGTGCGGCCCGGTGATACAAGGCAAAAGTCTTGACAAGAGGAATCTGGAGACATCAACGTGTGCGATGGCATTGGCTTTATTCAACATTTTGGTAAGAGTAAATGTAGATATGATAATTTGGAGAAAGTGGAGGGCAGGGCAGATAAGATGCAGAGTAATGCTAGACAATCAACTATCTCGCGATGCATGTACATTAATACCACCACCATTCGTTATTAGTTGTCATTCAAATGGATGTATCTAGCACTATTAAGTTCTAAATACATCCAATTGATCAACAATTAATTCGATACAGAGGGAGTACATGACAACAGGTACTTACATGAGCAATCCAAAACTTCATAACCATTGTGTTAATTCTACATTTATCTAAGAGTAAATATAGATCTTATAATTTCAAGCAAAGGGAGGATAAAGAAGCGAACATTTACAGTGATGCTACATAATCAAACAACAATGAGTGTAAGTATGCTCACAAAGGGCAAGAGGTACTGACAAGAGCAATGCAGAGCCCGGTATTGTCGTGAGATCCTATGATCCTTTGAGCAAGGAGATTCATCTCAAATTAGTTTTCATATAAGAGAGAAGGTAAGGCACATGCAGAAATTTAGGAGTTCAAATTTTGAATTGATATCATAAACGATTACTGACGCTGGGCTGTCGGCAGATTCTAATAGGGGTTTGGCCACTTTGGAGTAGGGGTAAAGTGCATTACAGGTGGGCCTATGTTTTCTGTGGCTGCTGATCTATCTGATTTAACAGGTATCACTACTTTTTCCAAATACCTAGTTTGTACTCCTTGAGGATCTGCAATCACCCTCTTCCTTTTGGACATCTATTACGAAAGAGCAACATTTGACTGGAAAAACATAGTATGACAACACATGGAATAGGTACAGAAAATGGATAGGTATGGCATATACTCATATATGATGCTTAAACTAAGCAGTTGGTGTAACAAAGTAGAAGTAATGCAAGAGGTCAGATGCAAAATATGTGCGACCAATACAACCTTGCCAAGTTAGAGCATGCACCTTGATGGGTGAATAAGATAGGCCATCCTCCACCATGCCAAGTTTGTTAGCCAGTGGATTGTTCCGCAATATTCCTCTCGTGCGCCCATTCTCATATTCATTTTGATAATGTTCAATACATGACATGCATGAAAACATAAAAACAAGTGAGATTATCTTTGTAATGCAGAAGTGATTCTAATCCAATACTTCCTCCCTCTAAACCTCTTTGTGCTATCTCTACAATTCTTCTAAGAGGTGCCATGCATGCTGTAATTTAGTGTGTGCATTAATATAATGTGGCCCAGAGCTCCGGAAGTGATGATACTTCGCAGATGACAGCTTCAACATATAGTAAAGAAGAACAAGTCGACTGACTGTGATTCAGAATATACTAAGGAGAATAACTCGACTGACCAGTCGACCGCAAGAGAAGAGGATCATCTTAAAGAAGAGCAGAAGAGCAAGAAGATTGAAGATATTACAAGTCTTTCTATACAATGTCGGTTGGCCACCCATGATGAACCAGAGCACACAGAGAAATACTATTCCTTTCGGTCTCTCCATATGTGGCTCACATGAATTTTGAAACTAAAGTAGGAACATTTAGCTAACCAATTAAACATCTCTCGGTTTTACTAATATCAGCATAATATCAGATTTGAATTTGTACAACTAAGCTTCTTTAGCTCGATGGGTGGAGCAGTGCTATTACGACACGAGCAGCGTGAATCGATCATGGTCATCATAAAATGGGGAAACCGTAAGCATGATGAGTATAGTGTTGGCCGTGGCAGTGGGATGGCAGATCTGAAGCTGCAAACCGCGCAAAGGGAAGTTAGCAACCGACATTTGCTTTGAAATAACAACTAAGATTTGGTATGGACAAGAAAGTACAGTCAACAAGTGACAAAGAAATGCAATTCTGCTGTCTCTCTATATGTCGCGACATGCATTTGGAAACTCAAGTGGGACCTTTAGCTAATCAATTAAATGTGTCTGTTAACTAATATCAGTATCATATCACAATCATATATGAACAACTAAGCTTTGGAATTTTGAGTGTTGTGTTGTTTAGCTTGAAGGGTGGAGTAATGCTAGTATGACAGAAAGCACCTACGCAGATCATAGTAGAGTAGATAAAAGGTGAAAACCCTAAGCATCAAGAGTAAAATCAGGAAAGTGGAACTAGCTGGACCAGTGGGTGGCGCACATGCTTTTCAAAACGAATATAGGAACATTAGGTGACCAATTAAACGTTCTCTGTTTTAGAAATATGAGCATTATATCAAATTCGTATTTCAACACGTAAGCTTTGGAATTATGAGTGGCATGTTGTTTTGCTTGATGGGTTGAGGTCTTGAGGAGCAGTGCTAGCACGACACGAAGCAGTGAAGCACCTACGATGATGGTAGTGAATATAAAGGGGGGAAACCATAAGCTTTACGAGTGTAGTGACCGTGACATGGCGGATCTGAAGGTGCAAACCGGACAAAGCTACTTGGCAACCAATGTTTGCATTCAACTAGCCACTACGATTTGGTACGGACAAGAAATGTACAGTAAACAATTTAAGATCTATTTTCCGGGTGAGATCAATAACTTAAGAACATACGGAAGAGTACCACCTCTCTTGCGACACCGTGTAGGCCCTTGCTGATACGTTGAGGGTGTTGCGGGCGCGATGGCTGTCGGCGGCGATGAAGAAGACTTTAGATGGCAGACAGCTGGGTTGGGGGATAAATCATGTTGCCGTGGACGAGGCGGTCGTAGGAGCGGCAACGGCAAAGTGGACGACGGCGCCGATGAAGAGAGACGACGCGATGAAAGGATCCTGGTCCGGCGCCATGGATGAGAGACGTCCATCTCTTGCAGTGGACGACGGGTAGGGGTAGCGGCTCCGGCAAGGTGGAGGATGTGGTGGCGAACGAAGGAGGCTGGCCGCAGTGGGGAGGTTGTCGTGGCGCCGACGGTGTATGAATGGGGAAATGGAGGGGGAGGGGGATCTCAAACTTCGGGACGCGCTTGTCTGAAATGTGGGAAAGTTACGAACTTATCCCCCATTTAAAATTTTGGACATCACGTCGGTTGGGGATAGGATGGTAAACTCGCATCTCCCAAATACTTTCCGGCAACGATTTCGGGCGAGGAGAGGGTGTTTGCTGCCCACAGTTGGCGCCCATGGTGTATGAACGGGGCTGACAGGTAGGGCAGTTGTGTCGCGTCTGAGGGAAGTTACACATCTGCCCCTATTTAAAATATTAGCCTACATCGATTTCGGACGAGGAGAGTTTGTTTTACCGCGCACCATGGATGAATGGGGAAATGTAGGGAGAGACACATGTCTGTCGGACGAGCTTGAATCAAATGTGTATTGCCGCCCACGTTTGGCGCCCACCGTGTTTGAATGGGCTCAGAGGCCGTCGTGTCATGTCTGATTGAAGTTACTAGTCTACCCCTATTGACAGAAGTGTAATCCGGTCGATAAGGATGTCAAGTGTCAGGGGTAGACAGTAATTTCCATCTCGCAAACACTTGCTTCGGGCAGCCAACAAATGATAGTGGGTGTTTTAGCCGCTTCGTTCAAAACTTGGGAGAATTAGCATTCACGTTTGCCCTGGGCCCTGGCAACTAAATCCAAATCCAATTTTTATTCGATTACAAATATCCACAGATAATTCTATGTTTTGTTATTTATTTCTTCAAAACCACAACAAAGATTTATTCCACCTTTATATATGATTATGATTTAGAAATGACGTGATCTTCGAATTCAGTAGGTTGGATACACTTTGAGTCAAACAGTTATTTCATCCAATACAATATGCTCACACGAAAAACAGTTCACCTTATGTCAATCATTCAAGTCTTGAGGATTACCTCACCTAAAAATTCAGATCATTACAACACATGGACAACATAGGGGGTCTTACAACATAGTCCATTCAGAGACATGACACAACATGCAAGTACAATAATCTAATGACAATTTCAACTGCTATCTAAAGAAGAACTGGGATTACCCTGGGCTTCAGATAGAAGAAGCAGCAGGACCTCCTCCGTCTTCAAATGCAACATTAGTTCCTCCAATTCTTGGGTTGCTTGCATAATGCGTGCAGCTAATTGCATAATTTCTAGCTTCAAGGTCGAGATTACCTTATTCATGGCAGCCACACCATCTCTTTCTGCCTCTAGTAGAGCCTCAAGAACTATAATATCTGTGCTCAGACTGCTCTCCGGTGGTGTTGCCTCTGAACTGCTACCACCTGGTAACATGGATGGCTGCTTTGCTTCCACAAATAGATTCTGGGGTTGTACATTGTGTCCTAGTGTGAACAGCATCCACGAAAGGTTTCATTGGACATAAGTAAGAGATAGTTATCGCATGATCCAGGCGATAGCTTACATGGTAAGCGACATATTTAATTATTGCCAAGCATGGCAAGCTATATTTAAATGGTTCAAGACATCAGCCGAAAAGAAATTAAAATGGTAAGATGAAACTAGGGATGTAAGTGGCAAATAAACGACACCCGCCAGTCCCATCTAGTTAGTTTTTGCTAGCTCCCTGGTTCATTTTCCTCAAAAAACAAAAACTCTTTTGAACAATCATACCACTAGTGGACTTTAATCGGGATTAAACAGGACCCAATTGACATCCCTAGTTGAAAGGAAGTATACCACCGCTATATTTAAGTTGCCAAGGCATCTAAGGAGTTGAAATAATCTGAGAAAGCACTTAGCAGTGTGGCCTCCTATAAACTACGAAGACAGTCTTGTGATGAATTCAGAGGAAAAGTTAAGGACTCAAATGAACTAGGCATGCATTTCTATACGATAGTACAGCGAGCCTAGCGACATATTGGCCAACTCAGGTATAGCGTAACAAGTAACAAACAAGCATTCGAATCAAGCAATACAACAAAGCCGACAACTGAACTATTTGTTATTCTGTAGGATTACAGGTTGAGGGAACAAGCCAAGAAAGTAGCCCACACGCATTACATTTCACATGTACTAAAACACACTGGATTACCATATGTTGTTGTGAAGCCTCGCTGCTGTTGCAATGTCCTTTGAAGATATCGTCAGCATCCCGTGGTTGCAAATCTACTTGTTGTAGTTTATTCTGCACCCTCTATTTAGGTAAAATTAATTTTAATCGCATGCACTATCGCATGCACTGCTTCGAATTGATCATCAATGGTTCATCTAAACTAATGAAACAAGGGTGTGTGCATACACGACAATACATCTGCTTCCCTCTATTTTTATGCTTGTTCGAGGTGCCAGCCCCAAAAGAACAAAATTTTTGCTTGATGGGGTTGGCAGCTCCATGATTAATAGCAGCATCAAATAAGTCATGCAACTTGGGAAGAACAAGAACACACACAAAAGTAATGAACAGAGGCTTGTAGCAGTGATGTAATAGCTAGCATCAGAAAATGTAGGGTAAAACGAACAAAAACCAGCGGAACCACATGCTAGTTTGCTGATGTGTAATTAAGCATAGAGAACATGAAGCGATCGATGGAACCAACAGGTGGCATCAGAACAACACCATTATCATAAATATAGAATGCAAGAAGTAAAATAGTAGGCAGTGATATCTAGGAAGTAAAGTAATACTTAGGACAAAACTAAAGCATATTAACTATATGTGCCTTTGGTATGTAATTTAGCACATGTAACATGTTCCTTTGCGAAGTATGGCCCTCACGGTGCAAAGCGAATAACGCGTCTCATGAAAAACTGAATGATGCCCTGAAGAAATTCAAAGGTGCGGTGCTTAAGCTAAGAAAGTGAACGTAGGCGCCGGCCGTTGGATAATAGTACCTGATTCTCGGCGGCGTATGGGTATCGTTGGCATACTTGATAGCTAAGGATCGTCGATGGTGCTCGTGTTGCGGTTGAGTTTGGGCCGGCTGTCGCCGTCGCTGAAGCGGCTCCGGTGCTACGGTTGCGGCGCCTGTCGACATACAAGAAAGCTCATCTGTGGTAAGTGAACAGTTGCACGATAAAGTGAAAACCGAAGAATGCGGTCGAAATAACCTGATGAGGCTGTGGCGTCGGTAAAGCAGGGCCGGTGGAGTTGAATATGGCGTCCGTGGAGCGGGTCCGGTGCAGTGGATGAAGGCTTCGGCGGGCGCGTTGTACAGTGCTTTCGGTGAGGCGGATCTGTTGCGGTGGACGAGGGCTTGTATGAAGGGCCAACGAAGGGACGGACGAGGGAGTTAGTGAAGGGCCTACACTGTCGTGGACAATGGCACCGGTTAAGCAGATCCAGTGCGATGGACCATGATGGCGGTCATGGAGATCTGGAGCGGTGTACGAGCCAGTCGCTGAAGCGGCTCCGGTGAAGTGTTGAGTTGGCAGTTGGGGGTTCCAAGGTGCGGAAGGTAGATCCGTCGGGGTGTGATGTCCACCGCTGCGGCGGAGGACTAGATTCGGCGGCTTGCCGTGGTTAGAAGTCGGGGAGGGAAGGGAGGGCTGCAGGGAAGAATGTTGGGGGGCAAAGAGGGGAAAACAATGGAGTTACCAAAGCAGCCCTTTTCTGTTCATGTGGCAGGGGTAAAACAGGAATATCGCAGGGCTGAACTTTTGGGCGCGAGATATTTTGATGTGAGCGGGAAGTTTGAAATCTTTTGGCGCCAGAAATTATATTCTGCTCTTGTACAGCCGACTATGATATCATGGCCGAGGATTTGTTTGTTTTGCACGCAAAAAAGTGCAAGTTTTGAAAATCAATGTCTCCAACTCGATACTTAGATTGTCCATTCAATTCAAATATGGATGATTGAGCTACTACAAGCAAATACCATCATATGGTCCAATTCAAACGAAATTCCAAATGTTTTTATCCTAAATATGATGACAAAAGCAAAAATGTATATGTGTATGAATAAAGTGGGTGATTATAAAGTTTGAACATGCTCGTATGTGTATACCTCTAGGTTTGATATATGAATTTGAAATCACGAAATCCCGGCTTAAAAATGTACCTCCGTTTAAATGAAATAAAAAAGCTAATGATGGAGTCGAATTCCAAAATTCCAATCTTAGGTTTGTAATTCTGGTACATCAAAGTATATCACGCATGTTCAAAAGTATTGTTATCTCATAGTCCAAACTGTGAAACAAATTGATAAACCTTGAGTGCACACACTATTAACCATTTATATCTCAATTACGCTAAAGTTCCTCAAATATAGACACCTCACTCTTTATCTGAAGCCAATCCCCCCCTCGTCCCCCACACACACACACAGAAGTCGTTCTCTCCCCAAAACACCAACACACGAGCACATTAACACCCCTCTCTCTTCTAAAGTCCGAACCCCAATATAGGTCTCTATCACTTTGTCTCTTGGGCATGCACACATCTCTTCCCCCACTCTCTAGCTAGGTCTCCCGGCATCTCTCTTTCCCAAGCACACTCACTATGTAGAGTGTATCTTTCCATACACACAAAATGTCGCCCCCAAACGTCTATCTCCCTAGTTGTGTGGTTCTCGCACACTCACCTCATACACCACCCCCACTTCAAAACAAACACACTTTGTCTCCTTGTGCACCACTCTCCTCTTTCTATCTCTCCCACGTGCGGACCTGCCCCAACTCCTCCCTGTATACATATATGTTGTGACTATTTCCATAGCTCCCTAATGTATAATCGTTCTCGATCTCACACATTGTTCTCTACACCATCTATTCTAGATCTCTCGTGAAGTCCGTATCACACACACGATGACTCGCTTCCCTTGCGTATCCGTAAATAGGCCAATTTCAAACAACATCAACATTGTCTCCCTATCTATACGCCATTTATGGACACGAATGCCCCCTCTCTCGCCCCCTCTCTTCCTCTCTCTCTCTCTCTCTCTCTCTCTCTCTCTCTCTCTCCGTCGCTAGTTCTCTCTCTCTCGCTCTCACACCCCTCTCCCACACACAATCGATGTCTCTTCCAAATAGTCTGCTCCCCCACCCGCACCCATGCTATCCCGCTACTACACATGTCACACCATTCCCCCTTCCCTTATACTAGGTTTACATCATTAGTGGTCTCTCTACTCCACATACACACACTCCCTCTCACACACAAACGCGTGCACAAACACACACAGACACGCGCAAACACCCATTAATCTGGATCCTCATCTCTCCCCATGTCCGCATGTGTATCTCACACACTCACTCTCTAATTATGTATATGTGTCTCCACGTTACACAACACAAAGCCCCATGTACATGTCTCTCTCTATCCTCCACACACATAGACACAAAGAATATGTTATCATTGCCTCGGTCTCTAGACATATCACACACGCACACTCTCTCTTTCTCTCACAAACACGGTCAACAAGGATTTCCCCGTGAATAACTTAACGTCTATTCATCAATAGTCGTGGCAGTACGGTGAACACGAGACGTGAAAAAGAATAAATCTACACGTGCTTAGACCACCTAGTATGACTACTAGGACTAGAGCAAGCCAAAAAGCGCGCCGCCGTCACCCCCTCCTTATCGGTGATGGGAAAACCTTTGTTTTACACAGTCGAGAAGCCATTGTGCTAAGGCCTCACATGCTGAGGCGTTGAATAGAATGTGGATGCTAGTTTACGGAAACAAGTATCGATAATAGTTTGTATCTCCATACTTATATTTATTCTCTTATAAAAAACCGAGTTGGTGATGATGGTACGCGTGCCATCTTGCAATATAGACCGTTCGATCTATATCTGACTGATGGAAATTAAACTAAAAGATACTCGCACCCCTCTCCACATTTTCAGAACAGGCCTTCCCTCGTTCATCCTTATCACCAACAACCTCATTGTTGAGCAATTAAGAAAGGAAGCCTCTGGAACAAACTGGCACGGTGGTCAGCGGCGTCGTCAATCCCCATGCCTCTGCTCAGTCCGACCACCAATCACCACCATGCCCCACTCCTCTTCACCTTATCTCCTATTTCTCGAGATATCATTAGTTTTTACAAATGGGATTATTCCCGCATGGGTCAATCACAACGAGTGTTTTTATAATAAAATGCATCTCGATGTTCCGTGCAATGCATGGATCTTGCTAGTACTCCTACAGAAAACTAAGTTGGTGATGATGGTGTGTCTGCCATCCGCCGTTTATGACCATTCGATCTACATCTAACGACTGTGAGGTAAGTTGTTTCCTTTTCTCACAAACATCCCTGAGGGAGTCCTTGATTAGGGGGTATCCGGACAACCTGACTATATCCTTTGGCCGGACTGTTGGACTATGAGGATAAAAGATTGAAGACTTCATCTCGTGTCTGGATGGGACTCTCTTGGCATGGAAGGCAAGCTTGGCGATACGGATATGTAGATCTCCTTCTGTTGTAACCGACTCTCTGTAACCCTAGCCCCCTCCGATGTCTATATAAACCGGAGGGTTTAGTCCGTAGGACAACAACAATCATACCATAGGCTAGCTTCTAGGGTTTAGCCTCTACGATCTCGTCGTAGATCAACTCTTGTAATACTCATATTCATCAAGATCAATCAAGCAGGAAGTAGGGTATTACCTCCATAGAGAGGGCCCGAACCTGGGTAAACATTGTGTCCCTTGCCTCCTGTTACCATCCGCCTTAGACGCACAGTTCGGGACCCCCTACCCGAGATCCGCCGGTTTTGACACCGACAATCCCACTTGTCTACCAATTTGTAGAAAACCCCATAATCAGTATCTTAAAACGAACAGCATCCCTCCCCGACCTCACCAAAACAGCCCAAGGAATATATTCTAATTGAAACATAATATATCTCTAGTGATATATGTATATCAAAATTAGAATGTTTTGTATTAAGTTTGTGAACAAGTATTATTCTAATTATGATTCGTTGCAACGCACATGAACATTGCTTGTATTTCCAACCATGCAATTTTTTCCCTAGTATTCCTTAGTTTCGAGTTTTCCATCAAGATATTAGTCACTCATGGTTGATATTTACTTTCAATCATGTACACATATGCACTATGTAACTAGCCTTGCTTATTGGGTTCCAAAGCTTAACTTTCACTCTTACTTACAATATGTAGAGTACTTAACAAAAAACTACCAGTTTCAACCAGCCCTAGGAAGAATCTATTGTACAAAAAATAGCAAAAACATACCCAAAATTTCTTAATCCATGCCAAAAACTACTACCTACCGATTAGGTTAGTTTAAACCCAGTTATGACAGGGTTGGCCCACGTCCCGTCTTGTGAGGCAGCTTAAACCAACACATTTGGTTTGACCAGTTGACACGAGGGACCCACATCGACCTTCTATCCCGTTATTCCCCTCAAATCATTATTTTTCCCGAACATTACTTCAAACAAAGATCTTGATGCGTGTTCGTCGGTGGCGCCGGTGATGAGCGAGTTGGCCGCCACTCCCGGACGGGCAGACGCTTGGCCAGCCTCCGAACGGTTGGCAGGCTGGCCCGAGTGTGACTCACGAGCGAGCAAGCCGCCGCGCTGGCCTTCGCTCGAGCCATATGGCTGGCCTTAGCGCGGCGTGCGCGAGCAAGCCGCCGCGCCGCCGTGCCAATCTAGCTAGCAAACCTTGCAGACAAGCAGCTGGACAGAGCTATCTTGGCTAGCTTCATGACCCATGGCGCCGGGACGGAGCCAGCATCCGGGCTGCCGCAAGATGGGCTCCGCACCGCCGGGCGGTTTTGACCTGCATATACGCCGGGCGGCGGTAGCTGCGTCCTATGGCCGAGGATGACTAGGTGGACGGGCCGGAGGTAGGAGGTCACTCGGGGATTTTTGTGCAGACTGACATGTTGGTCCCACAAGTCATAATGCCTGGTCGAATAGAAGGCGTTGACTTAATGGGCGACATGGGCCCTGTTTGGATACTCTAAGTCTGAGGTTATATTCTAACCCTGAACTAACTCTAACCGAAGTGGTGTTTGAATGGCAGGGTTAGATTGACAACAAATGTATCCAAATAGAGCCATGGGTTGAAATGTGCCTATAACGACACTTTGTAGAGTAGTCGTTTCTTGGTAGGGCTGGTTGGTAAGAGCATGTACAATGGTTGATAAGGTAGTCTTATCTTAAGTCTGCCACGTATGCAAGTGGTAGTAGTTCTTGGCATTATTAGTGGTTTCTTGCATTATTAGGGGTTTCTTGTAAGGAACAATGTACTACTAGCGACAACAGGCGATTCTAGGTTGCGTTGTACTCCAACAAGTACTACTAGTGTTCGCGGGAGTGTATACCTCGTTTTGTGGGTTCGATCCCGGCCGAAGAAACGACAGCCTTTTTTAAATAGTAACTTCGTTGTGAGCCAATATTTTACACGGGTAGTTTGAGTTTTGAAGTCAAACGATCATGCAGCACCACAATCTGGGTGCATTGGATAACCTAGCCACGTGAACGGGTTTTCCTTCCTAGCATCTCGTGGCTCGCGTGCTCGCCCTAGCCGCACCTCGCTTGCAGCTTCCTCATCAGCTAGTAGCATATTTAAACTAGCGCCTCCCAATTAAGCCCGAGGAGCCCGAAAAGCCTGGCGAGGCATTGGGAACTGTGCAATATGGCTCTGTACGTAAAGTACTCTACTACTACTCTGTAGCTTGTGGCGTTGCACGCATGGACTTCACTCCATTATCGGCTCTACTATAAAAGAAATTCCTCTTGATGTGTTTTTTTTAAATGGAGGCAAAAGCTTTGCTTCATCTCATTCATAAAGAAGGAACTACTAACAAAGTTCGACGAGATCCTTTACACCTCCACAAATGGAAGTGAAAAGCCTAGTCTGACTGTATCAAATAACTCAAATGTTCTGCACCCACAGTAATCGTCGCTGATAAACAGGCTGCTAGTGTGTGCGTGAGAGGAGCGGCTGAATAGAGCACCGAAAGTACCCACTAGGCCACTACGCAGGTGTACTTTCCCTGCATTGATAGTACAACGATGGTTCTAGAGAACAGTAGTACCCTCCACTTCCAACTGTAGCTCCTTGGCCCTGAGATTCAAGAGTTCAAAACTGGTGCACTATACTATAAGTGCAGTACATAGCACTAGTAGTACCCTCGCACTACTAGTTGAGAGAGTAGTACTAACCGCTTTCTGATGAGTACGTACTCCTCCGTCACATAATGTAAGACGTTTTTTGACACTAGTTGGCGTGTACAAAAAATAGCAAAAACATACCCAAAATTTCTTAATCCATGCCAAAAACTACTAGCTAGTGCCAAAAAATTCTTACTAGTGCTATTATTTACAGTATAATGCAATCCCATAACGTCCCATAATGGAACGATCTACAGTTGGAAGGGACGAGGCCCTGCGGTTACTACACTCTCATATCCTCCTCCCAGTTCCGCTCCCCCCGAAGAGAAGGCAGTTCGTTGCTGCTCCCATGGATTCGCCAGGCGGTTCTCCTCCTCGTCGGGGCTGGGAGACCTTGGACGACGATCCTCTCGGAGAAATCGCACGCCGCTCCGACGTCCTCTCCGCCGCAAGACTCGGTGCTTCTTGCACCAACTTTTTCAAGACGGTGCTTAAAATGGCTTGGGAAAAGGCCATGCTTGTTGGTCTTCCATGCGTCCTCGAGGAGAAGGTTCTTCTATGTGACAATCCTTCGAACAGTCCACCGCTCCCTGGCCATGGTTGCACGTTGACTCCGCTAGAGTTGCCGACGTTGAGAGGTAGTCGGAATTTGTCCGATGAGCAGGTCAGTAATGGAGTTTGACCATCTAGTACTTAGTTATTCCATTTCCATCCCGTAATTTCTCCGCTGCCCACCGTCTTATATATAGGTCTGGGTCGGTGCCAATGAAGTTTGGCTTGCATAACTCCGGCCGGATACCACCATCATTTTGCACAACATCCATAGCAGTGCGGCCGTTCCGGTAGACCCCTTCTCCACCATTGGGATCGGCCTTCCGGACTGGCTGGGCTTGAATACGTATAATGATGCCTACATGAGATTGAAGAAGATAGCAATTGCGGACCCGCCAACAAAGCGACGCGGCTACGACGATTACTATCTCATCGCAGTGTTCGACATAAGGATTGCCATCAATGCAAGAGGCAGTAACGGCAGAGGCTAGCGCATGTTGGCGGCGGCAAATTTCTACCCCTACACATTCGAAGATGACGTGCGCCATCTAGGCCGCATCTTCGCTGTGACAAGCTAGGGGACTTGTTTGATCTGGTTGCCATCCTACGGTACGGGAGATTACAAACGGAATGCACAAACCATCATTTGCATCCCTAACGGTACGCCATTATTTTGCAGGGACCAATCATCCCGCGATCAAAATAAGATCATCGATCCTGGATGTGCATTTACATCCGCGATTCGGTCTAACCTGGAACCTTGTAGCTGACTTTGGCATATTGGGATCAACTATCTTAGCAGTCGTTACCCATGGTACCAGTGATGTGCAACATGGTCACACAATCTACCACGATCGGACCGTCACCATCTACCCAGGTATACCATTTTTTAACCCTCTCGCCTTATCTTTCATTGTTGTACTAGTACTCTGCTTACGTACTAGTAGGAGTACTTTTTACCTAGGAGGACGTGTATAGCTAGCTAGGCCCTTGAAGACTTGAACCCACTAGTCGCCACCATTTATGTTTTTCCATGTCTTACTATCTCATCCATGTAGCCAAGAGTGGCTATATATAATGAGCCGGTTATTTTACTTCCTCTACAGTGGAGTAGTACTATTTGTTGTAGTATTACTGACCGCCATATTTGAGCACAACATTATTATGCATGGACCTTGACTATGTATGTCACCATGTGTCCAGATCTGAGATGCCGCGTGTACCAGATGAACAGCGCCGAGTTCGACCCCCATGATGCTACGTGGGTGCCGAGGAACACTCTTGGAGAGTACTCGCTTTCATTGGGGACAGCTACCCCATTGTGAAGCGGATGCCACCTTCCGTGCACGACACGGAAGGCCTGTCGTTCATGAAGCATGGTTGTGTCTTTTGTGCGCACCGCCGGATGAACGAAATGCTGGGACACGCTATCCCTGATTTATGTCGCTTCAGCTTGGATGAGTCTCCATCGTGTGGAACCGGACTAGAAAGCTGCGACAATGATTCCCGTTGCCCACCGCTATGGATCGTGCCATCCATGAAGAACACCTAGGACTGGAACCTGGAGGAGGACATGTAGCCCATCTATAATGTGTAAGTGGAGTACGGTAAATTGTGAATGGTAGCGCTGTGAATATATGTAGACTACTCGTGCACAAATTGGAGATGAACTTGTGTGGCATACTGGCATTTGTCCTTTAGAATTTATTACTTAAATGTGTTATGTGTACGTGCAACTTGTGTGGTTGTTGCACGGGCTCCAACACGCTCTTTGAGAAAAAAAAAGGTGGCACAGCTTTGGATATACGTGACGTGGCGGCATCATACAGTAGCATCGTTTGCTACTAGGATGACAACTCCTATAAAACCTTGCGCTTGGATCTTTGCCTCTTCGGGAGGTTCAACAGTTCGTACTCGTGTGAACCTTGCACTTGGCTCTTCCCCTCTTCGGAAGATCCAACAATGATGATACTACAGTACATATTATGCTTCTGGCAATCTGACACCGATTCAACTGCTGCACGTCCACCGCGAGGGCGAGGGTGAGGGCGAGGGAGAGGGCGCTGTAGTCAAAACCCTCTCCTTGTCCTGCAAACCGCCGCGCGCGTGGGCGAGGGAGAGGCGTAGTAAACAAGCTTCTCCTCGTTCGGCGAGTTGACTTGAAACATCAAAGCAGTACTAGTACTAGTCCATACTGTGTCCTTTCCGGTTAATATGGCTTAATTTGAAACGAGAAAAATACACTGGCGGTCAACGTATGTAACAATACGCTCTTTACGGTCACTATATATAGTTTTGCGGTGATTATTCGATCACTAGCTCATCATAGAGCACCGCATTGCACCCTACTGACCGGCCACATAGTCGACGTGGCACTTTGTTGACTGGTTAAATTGTCACCTGGTTTCTGGGTCCCACCTGTCAGTTGGCAAAGCAAAGAAATCAGCTAAAAACAAAGAGTGTAGTACATCTACACTTCCAATGCATTTAGCCTTTAATCTAAATCGATATTGATTGACTAATGCACCAACTTGTGCTCTAGGTATAGGCTACATGTCTATCCTTCATTACAAAGACATGCAACGACCTTCATTTAATCTTCTTCTCTCAATGGTCGCATGCACACATAAGTCTGCTACTTTTGGGCATTAATTATGCCCTGGTCAATGTGTAAATCTGTAAATGTACAGTCTTTCACGGACGTAGGGAGTAGGTTGAGCACTTGAACGTGAGCGTGTGGGTTGCGTCGTGTGCTGTGTGCCGCATGGGTGCGTGAGTGTTGCGTGCGTCCATGTGTACGTGTGAGTGTTGCATGCATGGGGCTTACTCCCTCCCATTGACATGTTCATATTTCAAGCTTCCTCTGTTCCCTCCATATGGTGATACTCCCTCTGTTCCCAAATACGGAGTAAAATCCTTCCTCTGTTCCCAAATATGGAGTAAAATCCTCCCTCTGTTCCCAAATATGGAGTATTTGTCTTTCTAGAGATTTCAAAAAGTGACTATATACGGAGCAAAATGAGTGAAGTGAGCGTAGAGGCATAGGGATAATGTAGAAAGGAAGTCTTCGCGATCCATTATTCCCCATCTCTGTCAAAGAGAACTATTCAACTAGTCTTTGCAGTGAAGTGACAATACACACTGCAGCAGATGGGACACTTACTTAATAAGCTGAACCCGGTGTGTTGGTGTTACTAAGTCAGCCTTACCCAAGATCGCCATCATGTTTGCCGATGAGAGCATGCTACATCCTCCATTAAGCGACATATGGGCCCTCTTGTGGTAGACACATATGTCATCGGTGTAATTATTTACACTCCGAAGGACGGTATATCCTGGTAGTAGTAGTAGAATTGAGATTTAATGCACTTTCTTCCCCATCTACCACTCTTCTTCCTCCTCTCTTCTTCTTCCTCATCTCTTCCCCATCGTCGGACGCACACCATTTCCCCCCACTCTCTGCTCACCCGCCCGCTCTATCTTCCTTGGTAGCTCGCGCATACCATATCCCCTGCTCACTGCTCGGCCACACGAGGAGAAGCTTCTTCGCTCGCCCGCCCGAATCCACTTCCCCGCTGGCTCGCAGGCACCGAAAACTCCAATGGCAGAACCGGTCGACACCTTGAGCCGCGATTGGAATTCCCTCCTGATGTTCTCTTGGAGCAGATCTGTGTCGTATGGACCTACTCAGCACCGTCCGTATGGCGCATGCTCGGTGTCTTTGTACCGTCTACTAAATGCGCAACCGGCTGGCTCTTTTCAAGACACCACCTTTGCGATGCCCGATCCTCGCGATGGCCTAGACACCGACTTGACGATCCTACGGAGGTTGTCGTGGTGCCCCTCGACATGCTACCACTACCCGTCCACCTGTCCTTCATGCGCGGCCACTACTGGGCGGGCATGAAGGCCAACTAGATCGTTCTCATCCACCAATCTGGTAGTCTGTGGCGTCTCGTGGATATCTACACCCAGCGAGAGATCACCCTTCCATCTTTGGATACCGCCGCCATCGAGCCCGCGGCCCGCCGGACACTCCTGCCTACTATGCACGAGACATGTCGAGCTTTTGGCTCGACCTCTGTTTGTTGAAGGTTGTAATCTGCGAAGTGCCCACACCATCAGAAGACTACATGGATTACAAGTTCATTGCCGTGTTCGACATGGGATTAGTCTCTCTGGAATCTGGTCGCCATACATGGTTATGGCTCATCGTCGATCCTCTTTACCCAACACTTCTGAATGATGCTATAGTGCACGATGGCATCGTTTATGCGCTCGACACACAGATTGACTGCCTATACTGGTGGAATCTATCGTCATGTAATTGTTCTATCTCATCTCATCTTTACCTTAAGAATACGACTGCTTGTTCATTGTTAAAAATTTAGAATATATAGTATGTCTATAACCACATCATTGATATATGTTCCTCTCATTTCCTAGATTTCTATGACCACACATGTTATTGTTAGAGTTGATATGAGAACAATTGGTATCTAATGATTGTTAGAATATATATTATGAGTATAACCTCATGATTGCTATATGTTACTCTCATTTCCAGGATTTTTATAACAACGCATGTTATTGCTTAGAGTTGATATGATAACTGTAGTAAGTGCAATGGTAGAATATGAGTAGGCCTTGTCATATCTGTTTTCCTCACATTGTGACATGATGTTTGAACCATGATATATTGCTAGAATATGAAAGCCATTGGATTATTTCTTTTAACTTGGGGTATGATTATGACCACGGCATTGCAATTCTCTATCTATGATATGTGTCACTGTTATAATAATCTTAATTCCACACATACTCTGAATATGATTGTTTAATTTTGTCCTTTTGGTCTCCAATTTGAATTGTTGCAAAGAGCGCCGAATGCGCTGGCCTTCATGATTCGGGACCTGGAATCATACCAGCCGATGGGTGGTGGTTTATCGCTCGTTCAGCTGACGGTGGTCATTCGATGCTCATTTGCACGTACCAAATTGACCAAACCATTTCATCAAACCACATGCAGTACAATGCCTGGGGCGTTTTTGTGACATTGATGGCTATGGCTGCTTCGTGTTCGAGAAAGATCCCAGCTCCGTTGGGCCAGGCGTATTCAACTGGAGGCGGGTTTACAGCCTCCGCAACCACTCCATGTTCCTCGGGCTCAATTATCTGATCATCCAACCAATCATCGATCATATCACCGGCGATCATTATCGTGCTATGCAACTTCCATTCGCCAGGGGGGACTGTGTTTACACATCATACCATGGGTTTCATGAATCACAATATCCAGAGATCCGTCGACACAGCTTGTTGCCAGATAATCTTCAGTGTGTGAAAGGCATCAAGCTTCCATGCGTTGGATGGCTTTTGCAAACCCGACATGCGGCGATGTGGTTCATGCCAACAGCAAATATGCACAACTTGATTCGTACTGATATGTAGATTGAGCCATGTATACGATCTTGTGTACGACCCTCTTTTGTTGGATATTATGTCTTGTTGTTAGTCCGAAACACTCCTCTGGTTTGAAGGATAGATACCTTTACGGGATCAAGTGCATCCCTAACTCACTGCGCAGGATGTCTTGATAATGATGATGGAGATGTTATGCGGTACATATATATATATATATATATATATATATATATATATATATATATATCACTTAGGCTTCAAGTGCGTACTTGTTAGTTAAACCTATGGTTAAAATGTGGCACTAAATACGACTAGTAAGTAGTACAGTAGCAGTACTAGTATACGTCGGTCAAATTATTCATCATGTCCACACATTGAATTGACATGACAACACGCTGCGCGTGAGGTGACACAAGAATCCCGGCAGGGTGTTCGGTATTCTGGACTTCAGATTTGGAGTACCACTTATCTGTCGAAATCTTTCATCATTCACTTAAAACAGTCGATTGATCATACATTGAGTACCATATAACTGGAATTAACCCATGCAAGTCGAAGAACGATTGGCCGGTGCTGCCGGCTGGCATCAAGTTTGATCCCACGGATCAGGAGCTGATCGAGCACTTGAGGCCAAAGTGAGTGCCGACAATGAGATCTCACCCTCTCATCGATTTGTTCATACCAACCATCGACAATGAAAGCACGACATATGCTACACCCATCACGAGAAACTTCCGGGTAAGACAACGATTGGCCGTCTACTTGCACAAACATATTCCTTTGTTTATAGCTCTATTTTTCTTTTTAGGCCTTGAGACCTGGTGAAGCAATTACAATTTGATAGTTAATAAAAAGTGAAACAAGTGACTGCAACATGCCAAAGATGTTATGAAAATGCCAACTACATACACTAAAACCTGTATTCAACAATACTGCAGGTATCACACTGAGTGGCATAAGCAAGCACTTCTTCTAGCGCAATTCCAGGGCGTTCAAAGGGGCACGTGGACGCTTCACAAGATACAGTCGGAGTGTGGCATGCACGTGATGTGGCACAACATCGGAAATACCTTGCCGGTGATGGTCAAAGGCCGGCAGACGGGCAGCAAAAAGGTTCTGGTGCTGCACACCAACAAGAACTACGACCAATAGAGGACCAACTGGGTGATGCACCAGTACCACCTCGGGGACCTGGAGCAAGAGAAGGAGCGGGAGCTGGTCCTCTGCAAGATTTTCTACCAGACGAACACTAGGGCCAGGAGTAAAAAGATTATAAGTTAGTTTGATATTGGTACTTGTACTACCTTGTCGTCCGCAAGTTGGTACTGTTGTTAACGATCTTTTGGTATGAACTTGGCATTTGCTTCCAACCATCATGCTGAGGGTCGATGTGGATATAAAGCTGAATCATTTGTTTTGAAACGAATTTTCAGGCACCTGATTTTTATTTGATGGGTAGCATAAGCACCTGCCGCTCGAATTCCCACTTCTCCAAATTTTTCAAAACAAGTGCATGCTCTTATTATCATGATGAAAAAACAATATCTCTGCTGCATCCCAGTTATCAGTCTGTACTTGCAGAATTTTCTCGTTTATTGAGCACGTTTATTGTTTTTTTTTAGGTCGAGCAAGTTTCAACTGGGATGTAGACTACCCAGGCTTGGTTTTGTTTTTAACAGGCCCAACCTATGACGACAACAGGGCACAAAGATCCAGCAGGTATCTACTGGCCTCTGGCCCGCCAGCGTTAGTTATAATTTGTCTTACAACATCCGCAGGCATTTTTTTACTGAATCAAACACGCAGCCCAGTTCTATTTTCCTCTTGAAACGCATGTCCTACATCCGTTTTCTAATCTCTACCTATAGTTTTACTAGTTCATATACACGTATCATTATATTGAAAATACATAAAATTCACTTTTCATATTTACATCCTTATTTACATTGTTGTTTTTCCCTCGGTATGATTTTTTTACCACTAGTTTTCCCTTAAACCAACTCAATTGTCCCACGTCTTATTTGCTTATAAAAACAAAACAAATTTTTTTGGCAAATCAATAAGTTCTTAAAAAAATGTTTATCATTTCGGGATTACAAAAGTTCGGACTCCACCAAAATATGTAAAATAAGGTTGAACTTTTTGACCGTGGTCCTCGGCAGAAAATGGGCTGTAATAAATTACTTAAGAATTAGCAAATGGGTTGCAAATGATTAAAAAATAGCAAATGGGCTCTATGTTGTCTGCCAAAGATTTGGAGGCTGACTTGTGGGCCTACTAAGTTCATGCGTACACAAGGTTTATCAAAAAAGAAACTTAGTCAACAATCGACTCTACCAGCGTCAGACCGTTAGATGTCAATCTAACGACAATCGTGCTTCTTCAGTCTCTGATATTCCTGCCCCAGCCGCCCAAACCAGCGCCTTCGGAACCGCCTGCTCCCGCCTCTCGTGGCCGGCTGTGCTGGCGGGCAGGCCTCACGGCCCCATCATATACTCGCATCCCTAGCCTGTCTATCCCTCTACTCACCCACACCTCCTGTTATTTTCTGGCGACGGTAGCCGAACCAGTCAACCCTCGTACTCTGCACCACATGGCCAGCCACTGTCGTGTCTTCACCGGCTCCGTGTCATTCCCTTCGTAGGCCTCGCCGTCGTCCACCGCCCTGGTGCTCTCGGCGCGGCGTGGTCAACATGGTCAACGAACGACATCCATCGAAAGTGGACTGTACGTGGAGAGGCTGACAGCTGGGTCCACGGCCGCACACAAGGAAATGCCTCCTTATTACGCGCAAAATAATGATTCCTCCACCTGACATCTGGGACCCGTCGGAAGGGCCTCTGTGTTTCGTGAAAAAATGTTCCCTCCGGTGACAGGTCGGACCCACCAACTATATCTTTGCACGCAAGTGCCTCCTTATTGCACACAAAAAATGAATACCCCCCTGCCAGCTGGGAACCACCATAGTGGGAGGCTGACTTGTGGGCCTGCTAAGTTGACGGGGACGGAGGGCTTTGTCAACTTAGTCAATATGAACGATTCTAGCTCCAGTGATCGTACGATGTCCATCCAACGGCCTTAGTGCTTCTTCAACCTCTGGTCTTCTTGCTCCAGCCGCCCAAAGCAGCGCCGGTTGTGCCACCTGCTCCTACCTCCCGTGGCGGGTCAGTGTCAGCGGAGGCCTCATCGCCCCCATACTACTCCCACCGCTGGCCAGGCCATCCCTCCACTCACCCACACCCCCTGTTATTCTGTGGCGACGGCAGCCTCACACCGCAGCCAAACCAGTGAACCCTCGTACTCCTCTCCGCGTGGGCATCCACTGTCGTGTCTTCCCCGGCACCGCGTCATCCCTGTCGGTATCAAAACCGGCGGATCTCGAGTAGGGGGTCCCGATCTGTGCATTTTAGGCTGATGGTAACAGGAAGCAAGGGACACAGATATTTACCCAGGTTCGTGCCCTCTCGATGGAGGTAAAACCCTACTTCCTGCTTGATTAATATTGAAGATATGGGTAGTACAAGAGTAGATCTACCACGAGATCATGGAGGCTAAAACCTAGAAGCTAGCCTATGATGGTATGATTGTAATTGTGATCGGGCTTCTAAGGACCAACCTCTCCGTTTTATATAGGCACTGGAGAGGACTAGGGTTTACATGGAGTCGGTTACAAGGAAGGAAATACAATATCCGGATCGCCAAGCTTGCCTTCCACGCCAAGGAAAGTCCTATCCGGACACGAGTGGAAGTCTTGAGTCTCGTATCTTCATGCTTCAATAGTCCGGACGTTGTATACAGTCTGACTGTTCGGATACCCCCTAATCCAAGACTCCCTCGGTAGCCCCTGAACCAGGCTTCACTGACGATGAGTCCGGTGTGCAGTCTTGTCTTCGGCATTGCAGGGCGGGTTCCATCTCCGAATACTCCAAAGTACCTATTACGGCGAATAGTGTCCGGAACTCCATCAATGTTGTACTCCTTGGCTTCAGTGCCTCAACAATGACCATCTCCACGTGTCGTTTAATGCGAGGAGCCGAGGTGTTTTTCGCATTTACCACCCTCAATCTTTTGGGTTGACCGCCTATTTGAAGAGACGGGGATTCTCATATCCAAACCTCACTCTTCCCCCTCGAGCAAGCATCCAACAGAGCGCTCCGGAAAAACCATTCGAACATGGCCGGTCGTCACAGCTCCTCTTCTCGCTCTCCTTGCTCCAAGCCAGGGGACTGGGAAGAGTGTTCAGTTCCCCATAGCCGTTTGATTGAGTTACAAATCCAAGGGTTTCTTCCACTAGCATTCATGGTCCCTGTCCGAGCCGGAATAGCCACCTATAATGGCGGGGAGCAAGCGGAGAGATCTCCGAATCCATCTCCAGAGGATCGAATATGCCTCATTCCGCATCTGCTAAGGGGCGTCGGGTTTCCTATCCACCCGTTCCTTCACGGGCTCCTGGAGTTCTACGGCCTCCAGTTACACAATCTTACCCCTACGTCTATACTACATATAGTAGGGTACGTTGCCCTTTGCGAGCTATTTTTAGGCTGCGAGCCTCACTTCGGGTTATGGAAGAAGTTGTTCTGCCTTGTCCCCCGCAACCAGGGAGAATCCCTATGTCAGGTGGGCGGGGTCGAAGTATGGCGCATTGCCGAAACCGGATACCTATCCGGCACTCCCAAGAAGGTACCAGAGAACTGGCCTTCAGAGTGGTTCCACATTGACGATGTTCCCATTCCGAATCCAGTCCGGACAGGTCTCCCCCAGATCAGTAACGCCCCACCGAGGGCACGTATAAGCTGGCGCCCCCAAGGCCCCCAAGAGGAGGATACCAGGGAAATATATTACCTGATGAGCAGGATAAAGTTACTGGCCAAATATGGACTGACGATAGTCGAGGTTATGGCAATATGCATAATACGGGGAGTGCAACCGCTTCAATATCGGGGGAAGCCCATGTGGCACTTCAACGAGGAAGATGATGCCACCCGCTGTGGTCGTAAGGGTCCGGACTCTGCCACTGCTCTGGCAAGGATATTGTTCGGTTTATACAAAGGGGAAGAGGAGCAAGTCCTTCACATCAAACCGCGAGATGGATTCTCCATGTACAACCCCCCAAACTGGGTAAGTTGTCATTCCTTTCCCTACGTCACTTATTGTGGCGTTCTTCGCTAAGATCATCTGCCTCGATATTCCCGAGCAGGAACTGAGGAGGGTCGTAGAAGGAATCTCCAGCCCCTCCCCGCAGCCAGAGGACCCCGGAAGGGCCCTAGATCCAGGTCTCGAAGAAGATCCGGATATTACCGTGGAGCTCGTCAACGGGATATTTTATCAAGCAAGCTGCGATGGCGCCTCAGTGGCCATTACTGCCGACTATCCCGGACCGCTTCCTACGTCGCGCGTAAGCCAAGTCGAAAAACCCTATCCTCCAAAGAGGAGTCCCTTCAGATGTCATGCCTTACCCTTGAAGTGTCGTGGTTTTTGCAGAGACGACGGTCGGAGCATGGGGCCGAGCCCCTAGGGACTCGTCGGCCAAGGGCGTCCGGATCGGGCAGGCTCAAGAGGAAGGCGGTAAGGGTCGACTCGCCGCTACAGAGGTAAGGCAAAAACTTGTGCTGTGATTATGGTATTTTGAAGTATGACAGCACCCTTTGTGGCCCGACGGGAAGAGGAGCAGCTGGACTATATCCGGGGATCCTGCCATCCACGCCTCCACCAGCCGGATTCCAGAACCGGCTTCGAGAGCGGAGGTAGGAGCGGGGCCGATGCCGCATAGTTCTTCGACAGAGAATGCGGATATGCTCTCAGCCACGAATTCCTAAGTATAGAGCACCATGAATCACCGGCGCCAACGGGCCGTACTTCGGAACAACATCTTTTCCGAAGAGGCGTTTAACGCCTTCAATTCAGGAGACGCATACATCCGAGCTGCTCAAGGCGGGCTTGCCCGAGCGATGGACCAGTATACCAAAGATATACGGGTAAGAAAATTTGATAAGCATGTGTAGCAGTAGCCCCTGAGACTTGAAACGGTTGTGTCAGATTTCGGGTTCCGGCAGACCCTCTAGGTTCGAACACTGGGGTGCGCACGGAGATTTCACCCTCTACCTTCCTGCGCCTCGCCGCCTCGCTAAGATCTAAGCTATGAAAGGAACAACACAAGAGACACAGGGTTTTTACTAGTTCGGGCCACCATTGTGGTGTAATACCCTACTCTAGTTTGTGGCGTGGTGGATTGCCTCTTGGGCTGATGATGATGAACAATACAAAGAAGAACAGCCTCGCGAGGGTCTGTTCTTGGCTGGTGCGATGAACTGCTAGGAGGAGTTGATCGCTCGCTCTCACGATCCCGGATGCTGGATCCTCTCTCTAGATTTCTCGATACCTCTACCTGTAGGCGGCTAGTCCTATTTATAGGAAAAGGCCCCGGCCTCTCCCCAAATATTGAGCGGGAAGGCGCCAACAATTGGCCATTTTGAAGGGGAACATCTAGTACACTTATCCCGACTAAAGTTGGTCCTCGCTTTGTCAAAGGCTCTGGTGGTGACGCCTTGACTTGGGCTCCTAATGACTTCCTTCCTGCCGTTGTAACGGTCTTGGTCTTGTTGCACCTAAACGGATGCCTTTGCTTGATACTCTTGCTGCGCTTGCTCCCTTTGCACCAAAGAGGAAAGGAGGACCTGCTGGGCTGGGCGCCTCACTGGGCGCCCTTGGTCGTCATGGCTTGCGTCATGGGCACCTCGTGAGGTACCACCGCCTTGATCTCTCCGCCTGCTTTCATGAGCCAACCTGACGAGGCCGTGCACGAGGAAGCTCCACATCATCCGCCTCATGAGGCTTGGCCCCTCGCGAGGGTCTTGAGCTTGTGCTGATGAAGATGGGCCTTGATGGGCCACCCCTTGAGCCACGCCGCAGGCCGCAGGCAGGCAAGTCTGGGGACCCCCGTTCCCAGAACGCCGACAGGTTGGAACAACTGTTTGAAGGATCAATTTATGCACAGGTCCTTGTAGATAAGAATGAGCAATTGTCTCGGGAGCTGGAGGAATGCAAGGCCGAACTCAGGGCCGCAGTTGCCAAGTTGGAGGAATCCCAAAAGCCCTAATCTGGTAACAGTTGTCGCGATTGTACGAAGATGCACCAGTTAGTAAATGGCTGATATGACAAGTCTAACAAAAAATTCTGCAGACAATCACAGGGTGAATCCGGTGAGGCGTAAGAGAGGACGATCGCATCTCAAAAGGCAGATGGAGGCTGGCGGCGCATTCTTACGCGAGTTAGGCGGAGAAGAACAATCTTCAAGATGCCAAAGTCCACTGGGCGTGGAGTTAAAAGATCTCCGCGCCACCGGTGGACTCCGTGAAGGAGAACAAAAGGCTTCGACGCGGCATTTACGGTAGTGCCTAGACGAAGCTGTAGTATAGTTCGCAAGGAAGTATATTGAAAGAATTTTGCTTGCAGGAATGTTAACGGGTCGCATACGAGGAGGAGATGCCCTCATGCGCAAGTGATTTACTGCAAGACCTTTTCGCGAATCGCACGAGCGAGCTCGGCAAGTGATGCAGTGGTGTTGCTCAGCTTTGAGGCCATCAAGCTGCTTGCCCGAATGGCATGGGGGAGCTTGTGGATATGCTTCAAGGAGCACGGCGGCACTTCCATTGTGGAAGATGTCCGCTTGCCGGCAAGGCGCAAGAGAAGCCTGGGCTATGATGAAGACGCGCTACACCAAGTGGAACTGAACCATATGGCCGAAGTAGGACCGGCGGGGCCCGATGGGCAAGAAATTCCCGTGAGTTTGGTATATGACCAGGTAGCGTGAGCCGCTAAGTATTCTCAACAGGATTGTAAGCTAGATAGTCTGTTGGATGGTATAGAGGAGGAATATAGTCAGTCCAAGTGACTGTGTAATTTAATGGACATAATTAGCCCCTAGCCAGATTAAAATCATTTGTCATGGCGGACCTTTTCGCTTCACCCCCCGGATCCTACAGTCCGGGGTGTGTCGGAATACCCACTCAGTTATACAAAACCGGGGTATGCTTTGGAAACAAGGCGTAGGGATCATAAGTGCTTGAATAGACAAGTACCCAACTAGTTATGTTATATTACATGGATAGTAAGAAACATCTTCCAGGGAGAATAGTTCCGTTAGGGGTTCCTTTCTGTGGGTACACATGCGACAATGCACATGTCCGGACTGCGAACGATGGCACAGGATACAAAACTTCTGGGGATTTACGTTATAATAAACAAATACATCTTTTGTTCACCAACCGAATATTCTCTTAAGGAAGCTAGCTTTCGGCTTCACCCAGTTTCAGGAACACATCTGGCTGAACCGGGAGTAACAATCGCAGAGGTGCTCCCCTTATGCCCTAGCCGAATTAACGGGAACGTAGGGCATAAATACAAGAGCCAGGCAACCTAGCTTGGCCACATCTTAAGTCATATCGATGCATATAATGGTGAAGAAAACGCACATATGGAAACAGAATGCATATGTGATGGGCAGAAAGCCATGTGAGTAATTATTTTTAGCTTCCGTATAGGAAGCCCCCAGGTATTGCTTAGACACCTATTGCGGCTGGAGTGATCCGGGACTCCGCACTGTATTGAATACTTTGTGTGAAGAGAAAAAAGGTCGAGAAAGGAAAAAAGGATGGAGCATAATTAAAAAGGAGGGGTTAGGAGACGAACATTGAGTTCGGCGTTAGGCGTAGAATCTCCAGAGTCTGGTCGCGTTCCATGGGTTCGGCTCGAGTCTGTTATCGGATGCATTACGTAAGCGGTACGCTCCTCTGGTGAGAACTTTGTCAATGACGAAGGGACCCTCCCACTTGGTTTTGAGCTTGTCCTTCTTCTTCTCCGGTAGGCGTAGAACGAGCTCGCCCATATTGTAAGTTTTGGCCCGCACTTCTCTGCTTTGATATCGTCGAGCCTGCTGTTGATAGAATGCGGAGCGGGCTTTTGCGACGTCGCGCTCCTCCTCCAGGGCGTCCAAGTTATCCTGCCGATCTAACTCGGCTTCCTTCTCTTCGTACATGCGTACGCGTGGCGAATCATGTATTATGTTGTAGGGTAATACTGCTTCCGCGTTGTACACCATAAAAAATGGTGTATATCCGGTGGTGCGATTCGGCGTGGTCCGCAGCCCCCAGAGTACGAAGTCAAGCTCCTCGACCCAGTGCGTATCCGACTCTGTCAAGGATCGCACTAGTCTGGGTTTGATGCCGCTCATGATGAGACCATTTGCCCGCTCTACCTGGTCGTTTGTTTGGGGATGGTAGGCAGGCGTAATCAAGCTTAATGCCCATTTTTGTGCACCAAGTTTTCACTTCGTCGGCTGTGAAATTTGAGCCATTATTAGTGATGATGCTGTGGGGGACACCGTATCGGTGTACGACCCTGGATATGAAGTCCATTACTGGTCCGGATTCGGCCGTTTTGACTGGTTTGGTTTCTATCCATTTGGTGAATTTGTCCGCCATGACCAATAAGTATTTTTTCTTATGGCTTCCCCCTTTAAGAGGTCCGACCATTTCCAGCCCCTGATCGCAAAGGGCCAAGTTATGGGGATTGTTTGGAGAGCGGTAGGGGCATATGACTCGATTGGCAAAGAGGCGGCAACCAATGCAATGTTGGACAAGGTCCTGGCGTCTGCCGGGCCGTCGGCGATGGAAACTCAGACGGAAGGCCTTGGCTGACCGATGCTCGAGCATGGCGTGGTGCCCGCCCAGTCCAGCGTGGATTTCAGCCAAGAGCTGCCGCCCTTCCTCTTCGGAGATGCATCTTTGGAGTACTCCGGTAGCGCTTTTCTTGTAGAGTTCCCCTTCGTATACTTTGTAGGCTTTAGAGCACCAGACGATGCAGCGTGCTTCATTTTGGTCTTCGGGGAGCTCCTGCCTATTTAGGTAGGCCAAGAAAGGCTCGGTCCACAGGGCGATTACAACCATGATTTCGTGGGCCGTGGACGTTATTTCGGTGGTAGAACCTCCGACTATGTCTGATAGTTCGGAATCTGGGGGTGTATTCGGATCCGTGCTAGTATTGTCGGACTCCCCTTCCCATACTACGGATGGCTTGAACAGCCGTTCCAGGAATATGTTAGGTAGGACAGGGTCGCGTTTAGCGCCGATGCGAGCGAGGACGTCCGCCGCTTGATTGTTTTCTCGACCACATGGTGGAATTCGAGCCCCTCGAACCGAGCTGACATCTTGAGGATGGCATTACGGTAGGCCGCCATTTTCGGGTCCTTGGCATCAAAATCTCCATTTATTTGTGATATTGGGAGGTTTGAATCCCCGCGCACTTCTAGGCGTTGAATGCCCATAGAGGCGCCATCCGAAGACCGTGCAATGAGCCTCATATTCGGCTGCATTGTTGGAGTCTGTGTATAATATTTGGAGGACGTACTGGACCGTTTCTCCGGTGGGAGACGTCAGGACTACACCTGCTCCCAATCCGGCCAGCATTTTAGAGCCATCGAAGTGCATGATCCAGTTTGAGTATGCGCCGTACTCTGTAGGTAGTTCGGCTTCTGTCCATTCAGCGATGAAGTCAGCCAATACTTGCGACCTGATGGCCCACCGTGGTTTGTATGTTATGTCGAACGGAAGGAGCTCAATGGCCCATTTGGCAATCCGGCCTGTAGCATCGTGGTTATTTATTATGTCACTGAGTGGTACTTCGGAGGCCACCGTAATCGAACACTCTTGAAAGTAGTGTCGTAGCTTCCGGGATGCCATGAAAACCGCGTATGCTATTTTTTCATAGTGTGGGTATCGGGATTTGCATGGGGTTAGGACCGTGGATACGTAGTAAACCGGCTTCTGGAGCGGGAATTTGTATCCGTCAGCTTCTCGTTCAACGACGAGCACTGCGCTTACAACTTGATGCGTTGCATCTATGTACAGTAGCATAGGTTCATCAATATTCGGCGCTGTTAGTACTGGATTACTGGCCAATAAGGTCTTTATTTCATCCAGTCCGTCCGCGGCTGCATCCGTCCACACGAAGTGTTCGGTGCACTGAAGAAGGCGGTAAAGAGGTAATGCCTTTTCTCCTAACCTGGAGATAAAGCGGCTTAGAGCAGCCACGCATCCGGCTAGTTTTTGGATGTGCTTGAGGTCTGTTGGTATAGCCAACTGTGACATGGCTTGGATTTTTGCCCGATTCGCTTCAATTCCTCTGTTGGAAATGATGAAGCCGAGTAGTTTCCCCGAGGGGACGCCAAAAACGCATTTTTTCGGGTTCAGCTTGATGTCGTATGTCCGGAGATTGTCGAATGTAAGCCTCAAGATATCTATTAGGGTTTCGACGTGTCTTGTTTTTATGACCACGTCATCCATGTATGCCTCCACTATTTTGCCGATTTGCTTTTCCAGGCATGTTTGAATCATGCGTTGGTAGGTTGCGCTGGCGTTCTTGAGCCCAAAAGGCATAGTGTTGAAGCAAAAAGGGCCATATGGCGTTATGAAAGGTGTTGCAGCTTAGTCAGATTCTGCCATCTTTATTTGATGGTATCCAGAGTATGCGTCGAGGAAACACAGCAAGTCGTGTCCTGCTGTGGCATCAATGATTTGATCGATGCGAGGGAGGGTATAGGGATCCTTGGGGCAAGCCTTGTTGAGGTCTTTAAAGTCGACACATAGGCGCCAGGATTTGTCCTTCTTCGGTACCATTACCAGGTTTGCCAACCAATCCGGATGCTTGATATCTCTGATGAATCCGGCCTCGAGTAGTTTGGCTAGCTCTTCCCCCATGGCCTGCCGTTTGGGCTCTGAAAACCGTCTTAGAGTCTGCTTGACCGTTTTGTATCCTTTTAGTATAATGAGGCTGTGTTCGGCCAATCTGCGTGGGATGCCTGGCATGTCCGATTTGGGACATCTTCGCTTGGCCGAATACCACGTCGAGTGTGATTTTTCCTGCACACCTGCGCTTCCCGACTAGGGATAATTCCCATGAAGGTTGTGCCGCTTTGTTCAATGCGGCCTTTTTCAATTTCCATCTTGCTGAGTGTCTCTTCATAGATCAATTTTAATCCGCTTCCACCATCCATGAGCACTTTAGTGAGCCGAAAGCCATCCACGATTGGGCTAAGAACCAGAGCGGCTGGTGCCCGAACAGTCCGGGATCGAGGTTCGTCACTAGCATTAAAAGTTATAGCAGTGTCGTTCCAGGGGTTTATGTTGGCCATATGGCAAATTTCTTTGGAGCTTCGATGAGCTCGCTTGCGCCTACTGTTTGAGGCAAAAGTCTCGAAGACTGTTAGTACCGTATTGTGCTCGTTGGCGGGATGTTGTTCTGTAAGAAGATCCTCGCCACTTTTTGCAACCTGCCGGAGTATCCAACATGCCCTAAGGCTATGAGTTGGTGCTGTGTCCGGAGTGCCGTGGAGCTTACATGGCCCATTGAGCCATTTTTTCAATACGGTTCCCCGCCCTGGGGTGGGCTTTGGTTTCTTGGGGATTGGATCGGCCGACTTATGACAGTTCGCCCGCTTAGTTCGGACAAAGGTTTTGGTGGAAGCCGGACTGTCCCAAAATTCAGCTTGAGTTTTCCAAACGCTTTCCATCGCACAGTACTTCTGTACTATGATTTCTAAGTCCGCAAAGCGTACTATGTCACGCCGACTTATAGCATTAAGGATTCCTTTGTCCGTGCAGTTTTTGCAGAAGAGCGAGACTCCGTCCTCCTCGTGGCAGTCCTCGACCTTGTTTAGCGCAAGGAGGAATCTGGCCCAGTAATGATGCACTGTCTCCTGGGGCTCTTGCCTGATATGGGAGAGACGATTCAAGTCCACGTGGGTGGTTATAGCTGAATCCGGATTCTGATCCGATCTAGCACCCCAGGGCATGGAAGCTTCCGAGCTCAACAGCTCGGGATCCGGGACGCTGCCCAATTTTTCCGGCCCCGCGCCCGGCTCTAAGTCCGGGACCTGGGTCATATCCTCCCCTGGGTGGGTGTCCGGCTCCGGGAGCTCCGTGATCCGGACATAATTCGTCCTCAAAGTAGAGGGATACTCCCTGTGTGGTTCTTCCGATACCGCTATCTCATGGGTGGTCGGCGGGGATTTAATTTTCCTTTGGTCGGGTTTAAGCCCGATCCGGTCGTAGTCCATTGTGACTCCCGGAGCGGCGATGTGATCCAAGAGCTCATTAAGAGAAGAGAGCTCTATCGGATCCATCTGTTCGGCGAGTTCCGAATTGATGCGAAGTTTATGCGTGATGACCCGAGAGGCCATCGTCGGCGCGACAACCGATAGGGCGGCCATGACGAAGCCGCCTAGTTGGAGAGTTTGGCCTAAGGCTAGGGCTCCCCCCGCGGTAATGTTGTCCCTGACAACGAGACGAGCCATCAAGCCTTGCAGCGACGACACAGAGGAACTCTCAATGAAAGCACCAACGTCGGTGTCAAAACCGGCGGATCTCGGGTAGGGGGTCCCGATCTGTGCGTCTTAGGCTGATGGTAACAGGAAGCAAGGGACACAGATATTTACCCAGGTTCGGCCCCTCTCGATGGAGGTAAAACCCTACTTCCTGCTTGATTAATATTGAAGATATGGGTAGTACAAGAGTAGATCTACCACGAGATTGTAGAGGCTAAACCCTAGAAGCTAGCCTATGATGGTATGATTGTAATTGTGACCGAGCTTCTAAGGACCAACCTCTCCGGTTTATATAGGCACCGGAGAGGACTAGGGTTTACATGGAGTCGGTTACAAGGAAGGAAATACAATATCCGGATCGCCAAGCTTGCCTTCCACGCCAAGGAAAGTCCTATCCGGACACGGGTCGAAGTCTTGAGTCTCGTATCTTCATGCTTCAATAGTCCGGACGTTGTATACAGTCCGGCTGTCCGGATACCCCCTAATCCAGGACTCCCTCAGTCCCCTTCCTAGGCCTTGCCGTCGTCCACCACCTTGGTGCTCTCGGCGCGGCATGGTTGATGTGGTCAACGACCGACTTCCATCGGAAGAGTACTGTACGTGGAGAGGCGGACAGCTGGGTCCACAGCCAGAGCCTAGTTTTTTTGTGATTTGCCAAGTAAGTCGCTTTGTCAGGCCTGTTGGGTGGCAAATCTTTCAAGACGAGGAGAGCTTCGTTCGGCTGGCCGAGAAAATGGCCTATCAGTAATGAGAATTGGGCTGTACATATTTAGAACACATCAAACCGGCAATTAGTTTCAAATTTCTTTTTTTCATTTCGAGGTTTTAAATTGCATTGATTTTTATGCGTGGACAATTTCTTGGGTTTTATATTGATATACATTTATTTTTAAAATCAGTTTGAATGTGACTCAAAGTTTCGGGATTAAAAACAGTTCGAACCGCACCAAAATATGCAAAATTTTGTATAATTTTTTAACCGTAGCCACAATATGGGTTGTAATGCTCACAAAAAGAATATGGGCTCCAAAAAAAACCTTAAGAATTGGCAAATGGACTGCAAATTATTAGAAATAATGGCAGATGGGTTGTATGATGTTTTCCACAGATTTGAGGCTTTCCTAAAAAAATGGTTGACGCACAAGCAGTGAATGTTGGATGTCCATCCAACGGTTGTCGTGCTTTTTCAATCTCTGCTCTTCCTGCTCCAGCCACTCAAACAAGCGCCGGCGGGACTGCCTGCTCCCTCCTCCCTGCGGCCGGCTATGCTGCCGCGCAGGCCTCACCGCCCATCGTACTCCCATCGCTGGCCTAGCCATCCCTCTACTCACCCACACCTGCTGTTATTCTCCGGCGATGGCAGATGAATCAGTAAACCCTCGTACAGTCATACTCCCCTCCGCGTGGGAAACAATTGCCGAGTCTTCCCTACCTCCGTGTCATTCCCTCCTAGGCCTCGCTATCGTCCACCTCCCTAGTGCTCAGCGCGGCCTGGTCAACGTGGTCAACGACCAACAAGCATCTGAAGTGGACTGTATGTGGAGAGGCTGACAGCTGGGTCCATGTCCGCAGGCAAGGAAATGCCTCCTTATTACGCACAAAATAATGATTCCTCCACCTGACATCTGGGACCCACCGAAAGGGCCTTTGTATTTCACGAAAAAAATGTTACCACCGCTAACAGCTTGGACCCACCAGCTATATCTTCGCACACAAGGAAGTGCCTCCTTATTACGCACAAAAAATTGAATACTCCCCCTGCTAGTTGGGACCCAGTATAGTGGCAGGCTGACTTGTGGGCCTACTAAGTTGACGGGGACGGAGGGCTTTGTCAACTTAGTCAATATGCACGATTCTAGCTCTAGTGACCGTACGATGTCCATCCAACGGCCGTAGTGCTTCTTCAACCTCTGGTCTTCTTGCTCCAGCCGCCCAAACCAGCGCCAGTCGTGCCTCGTGCTCCTGCCTCCCATGGCCGGTTGCGATGCGGCAGAGGCCTCACCGCCCCCTACTACTCCCACCGCTGGCCAGGCCATCCCTCTACTCACCCACCTGTTATTCTGCAGCGACGGGAGCCTCACACCGTAGTGAACCAGTGAACCCTCATACTCCTCTACGCGTGGGCATCCACTGCCACGTCTTCCCTAGCTCTGCGTAGTCCCCTTCCTAGGCCTCGCCCTTGTCCACCGCCCTGGTGCTCTCAGCGCGGCGTGGTCAACGTGGTCAAGGAACGGCTTCCATCGTACGTGGGATGTCGTGGAGAGGTGATACCGGGTCCACGGCCGCAGCAAGGAAGTGCCTCCATATTACGCGCAAAATAATTATTCCTCCACTTGACAGCAGGGACCCACCGGACGGGTCACCGTATTTCACGAAAAAAACGTTTCCCCCTGACTACTGGGACCCACCAGCTACATCTTCGCACGCAAGGAAGTGCGTCCGGGCAACAAAAAAACGATTCGCCCCCCTAACTACTAGGACCTACCAGCTACATCTTCGCACGCAAGGAAGTGCCTGACAGTCGGGACCCACCTGGTCGAAGCGTACGTAGCATTGTCATTCTGGTCGCGAACGTGTACGTACATGCTGGTCGATGTAGAGGCGCGCACGTGTCGTAGTAGAGGCGCGCACGTAGCATGTACACGTACATACAACGGCAAGTGTGCAAGAAAGAAAATACGGCCACATACATACATACGGGCAGGGTTTCGAACACCTACTCACGCATACGTACGCCCAGGGCTCGTGTACATGGCTGTGTCGGAACGGAGAAACAACATCGTTGTCGTGTTCATGCGGAGCCAAACGGCTGGGTCGGAACGGAATGCGTCGTCGTGTTCATCGGGAGGGCTTGGACGGAACAGCCGATGGGAACGAGGCCTGTCGTACCGCAAAACGGAGGAAACGACCTTGTGTTCGACCGGCCACGTTCGAAACGGGATCCTTTTCATCGGGAGGGGTCTGGCCTACCGCAAAACGGAGGAAACGGACCTCCTACGGTCAAAACGGGGGTCCTGTTGATCGGGAGGGGTGTGGCGTACCGCAAAATGGAGGAAACGGACTTGTGTTTGAGCACTACGGTCGAAACGGGGGTCCTATTCATCGGGAGGGGTGTGGCGTACCGCAAAACGGGACTCCACGGGATACTGTTCATCTCCACCGTCAACCCCCTCCAGCCTCCACGGGCTACTGTTCATCCACCGTCGACCTCCTCCAGCCTCCACCTGCGACTGTTCATCCATGGGCTCCTGTTCATCCAGCCTCCACCGTGCGCTACGCCACCGGCTACTATTCAACCAGCCCTCTCCACGGGCTCCTGCTCAACCACCCCTCCACGGGCTACTTTTTCATCCAGCCCTCCACCGTCTACTGTTCATCCTGCCCTCCACGGGGTGGTCCTATTCATCCAGCCCTCCACGGGGTCCTGTTCATCCAGCCCCAACCGGCTCGATCGATCGGGGTCCTGTTCTTCCAAAGGCAACACCACGGGGTCCTGATCATCCACCCCCACCAGGAACTGTTCATCCAAACCCCCCCAGCAACGCTCACTGTTCATCCAGAGGCAACACCACGGGGTCCTGATCATCCACCCCCACCGGGAACTATTCATCCAACCCCCCCCCCCCCAGCAACGCTCACTGTTCATCCAGAGGAATCGCTCGATCAGGTTCAGTTAACAGCCATCGATCGATCGCTCGGGTTCAGTAACGTGTAGCCTGCAGTGCAATCGCTTGGGTTTAGTTAGAGCCCAATGCCTCGCTCGGGTTCAGTTAACCACCAACGCCTCGCACCCACGCACGTACATGTACGAGAGATAAATGTGCATCGCTCGGCCCCGACCACCCACCGTAACCGGGAACACCCCGATATTTTCCTCGCCCTCGCTTCTAACACGGTTTTTCCATCATGGACTGCCCAAAGAATGTCATGCAACTGCATCTCCGGCCCGAAGAATGTCATGCAGCTGCGTCTCCGGCCCGCCCAGGATGAAAAGCCCATTTTCTGTCACGATTTTTTGTCATAGAAGTAGGACCCCACCACATCTATGATGATACCGGGTTTTGTCACAATTATCGTCATAGAAGTGTCATAAGTATGACAAAAAAATCATTTAGCCCAAAATGTCACGGATGTGTCTTTTTTGGTAGTGCACACACGCACGCATGCATGCACACAACACATGACCAACACACACACACACTCACACTCAAGTGCTCAACCTACATGTGCATGCGCACACATCAGGCCCTGACAGACACATACACAACCAGGTGGTTCCCGCGCACAGGTTGGAGTCTTGTCACGCCTGCGTAAATTTGTGTTTATCTGACCTTTTTCCTATGCGAACTGCCAGGTGGGACCCACAAGGAACATGGTCAATTTAACTAGTCAACATAGTGCCATACAGACTATTTGGCCAGTCAACAGAGTGCAATCCGTTATGAACGATGACCAAGTGACAGTATAATCACCGCAAAACGTATATAGTGACCGTAATGAGCGTATTCTGAAGTCCGGTGACCGTATTAGGCTTGAAATAAATACACGGACGATCAGTGTATTTCAAGCCTAATACGGTCACGGACTTCGAATACGCTCATTACGGTCACTATATACGTTTTGCGGTGATTATACTGTCACTTTTTACGGTCAAAAAGTGACAATATAATCACCACAAAACGTATATAGTGACCGTAATGAGCGTATTCTGAAGTCCGGTGACCGTATTAGGCTTGAAATACACTGACCGTCCGTGTATTTATCTCTTATCTCGCTCTCTCTGTGGAGCCTAGTAGGCCAACGTGCAAGTGCCTAAATTGGCGCACGCCACCCCATTATTGTTGTACTGGTTTTGTAAGAGCGAACAAGCATTCACGTCTACTGTACAAAACTGTAGGTATGAGTTACAAATGCTATGAAGACGAATAAAATATTTGAATCCACTTTATGCCCAATTTCTCTCTGTAGGCCCTCCAAAAGTACATCTCTACACATTCTCGCATGTTACATCTAACAACTATGCAATACAGCACTACTACTACACTCTAACACAATAAATCATATGTGTTTTTAGTTTTACTAGATCTCATATTGTTACTTAATTATTCAGTTTGCATACATTAAAATTGCCTTTGAAATGTATGGCTAGTATCATCTACCGCGCGGGAAAAATCCCGCCCTTTCCTGTTTAATCGGGTTTGTATCGATGGATCATGCGAAACAGCAAAACTATAGTAGTACTACAGTACAAGTAACAGTTCACTAGGCCGCCATGTCGTGTACTCCTCCGTCGTGAGAGTGGAGCGCTCGCCTTCATAAATTCTACTCCCTTTCGCCGACATTTGGGACATCAAGCAACCGGGTACACGTGCCATACCGAAATAACAGTGCAGAGCAGCAGGGGTGAAGCATCCCAGTCATGGCGCCGGCGTAGTAATGAGCAATGAGGCATCAAATCACAAAGCTGCACCTTTCCTGCAGTTAAGTTGGAGGGACGAAGTAATAATGCTAAAAAAAGAAGTTGGAGGGACGAAGCAACCATCATTTCACTCGTTGCTAAATCCGCTTCTCCCTCATCTTCTTCAAGTTAACCACGTGTTGCTTCTACCGTTGTTTTGCCCCATTTGGGACGCGGATCGGCTTGGTAAAGCACTAACACATGGGACCGCATGTTTGCAAACCGCTAGGCCAACGTCCTCTAAAAATAAGAAACCTCCCCCGCCATCCGCGTGGCAAAATCACCTCCTTTTTACTAATCTTGATACTACAATTTTTTATATCAATACAATTGAGATTTGTACACAGGAGCAAAAACAAGTGGTACGGTTAAGGGCATCCACAGATCACAATGTGTAGCCAAATGTGAAAATAGCTTTTGGCATTGATGGGAACCATTGTGGACGGTGCTGCCAATTCCAAAAAGATGGAACCGAAGCTCCCTAATTGATTGATTGAAGGAATAGAAAAATGCAAGCTCTCTCCTCTTTCTCCCGTGCTTGGACACATGTATAGTATAGAGCATAGAGTCTACTCCCTTGTCCCTTCTATCACAAATCACAAAGCAGTGAGGCGTCAAATCACAAAGCACGGATGAAGGAACCATCATTTCACTCTTCGATGACTCCGCTTCTCCATCGCCTTCTTCAAGAAACCACCTTACCGCACTAAGCTGGATGGACGACGCTATTGTGTAGTACTAATACATTTACGCATCCTTTGGTTCAACAGACTTCCTGGATGCAAATAAGGTGGTTGTCTCGTCTTGCAGGCGGCACTTGCGAACGACTTACCGTGGTCTCCCTCAATGGTGTTGTCCATCGAACGCACTTTGCCAAACCACAACGTTCGAGATATCATCGATGTCATCGTAATCAGGAAGGAAGTCAAATAGTTACTACCTCCATTTTTTGTACACAAGGCCAGTGTATCAAAATTACAATTTTCAGAAGGCCACTAACACTAATCGAGGCAAAATTGGGGGGGGGGGGGGGTTTGCCTCGTACTAGCAACCAAGGACATTAATATACCCTTGCATGCATGCGGAAGTGAGAAGGTTGGTTTGCATGGCGCTGCATTAATCAAGCGATGAGGAGTGAGACGGTTAGCTCTTTGGGCGTTGGAGAAAAAATATGCATTAATTGACACGTCAAACAAGGATCTGTATCGATCAATCCCGTGAAGGAAAACCCCGCCTTTCTTTTCTAACACAAGTAATACTCCTACGTACGTACTTGTATCCTATTTGGGTCTAGGCCTTGCATTGCCATACTTCGCCACACTTTTTTGCCAAGCTTGCCCAAAGTTTTCAAAATGAAAAGGAGGTACACCTGCGCACGGCTGTTGCGGTCGCACCGCACCCTCACACAGTCGCTCCTGCACGCTGTAGTCGCTCTTGCACACTACAAACCCAACCAAGGGAACGGACCCTCACTGACACCTGCTACCGCATGTGATCAAACCAAACTCAGCCATCCTACCGCTGACACATAATTTTTGTTCATACAGTATGTTTATCCAACCACATGTTGGGGAAGATCCATGCGGCATCTTGATGGTGCATTGGGGAAGAAGAAGAGGTGAGGAAGAAGGGTTAGGAGACGTAGGATATTCATCCAACCGCCCGAAATGGTCGACTGACCCAAATGATGAAAGTCATGCGACTTTCATAAATATATGTTTTTACACAACAAAAGATCCCTAAAAACAACATCATAAAGAAAAACTATCACTGCTCGCAGAACGAGACGGCCTCGTCGTCTTTGGCTGCCGGGCGAACTAGTCATAGCTGCGGACGTGTGCCTCCGCACCGTGGTTGTCCTTGGCCTCCAGCTACTCGTTCATGCGGAGCGTGCGGGTGCTCTGCACGGACAAGAGCACCACCCGGTTCAAGTCCAGGACGTTCGGTTCCGCGTGCAGGAGGGCCTCGATTGCAGTGGCATCCGCGCGCTCCGCGTCGAGATGAGCCTCGGCTGCCCGGTTCAAGTCCGGGACGTCTGGTTCCGCCTGAAGGAGGGCCTCGATTGAAGTGGCATCCGCGCGCTCCGCGTCGACTTGAGCCTCCACCGCCCGGTTCAAGTCCACGACGTCCGGTTCTGCCTGCAGGAGGGCCTCGATGGCAGCACATCCGCGCGCTCCGCGTCGACTTGAGCCTCCACCGCCCGATTCAAGTCCACGACGTCCGGTTCTGCCTGCAGGAGGGCCTCGATGGCAGCGCATCCGCATGCTCCACGTCAAGTTGAGCCTCAGCCGCTCGGTTCACATCCACGACATCCGGTTCGTCTTGTAGGAGGGCCTCCATGGCAGCGGCATGTGCGCACTCCACGTCGTGTTGAGCCTCCGCCTCCCGGTCCTCCTTTACTTTCTCCAGGTTGAACCGTGATACGTCTCCAACGTATCTATAATTTTTTATTGCTCCATGCTATATTATCTACTGTTTTGGACAATATTGGGCTTTATTATCCACTTTTATATTATTTTTGGGACTAACCTATTAACCGGAGGCCCAGCCCAGAATTGCTGTTTTTTGCCTATTTCAGAGTATCGCAGAAAAGGAATATCAAACTGAGTCCAAACGGAATGAAACCTCCGGGAACGTGATTTTCTCACCGAACATGATCCAGGAGACTTGGACCCTACGTCAAGCAACCAACAGGGAAGGCACGAGGTAGGGGGCGCGCCCACCCCCCAGGGCACGCCCTCCACCCTCGTGGGCGCCCTGTTGCTTCACCGACGTACTTCTTCCTCCTATATGTACCTACGTACCCCCAAACGATCAGAATAGGAGCCAAAAACCTAATTCCACCGCCGCAACCTTCTGTACCCACAAGATCCCATCTTGGGGCCTGTTCCGGAGCTCCGCCGGAGGGGGCATCCACCATGGAGGGCTTCTACATCAATATCATAGCCTCTCCGATGAAGTGTGAGTAGTTTACCTCAGACCTTCGGGTCCATAGTTAGTAGCTAGATGGCTTCTTCTCTCTTTTTGGATCTCAATACAATGTTCTCCCCCTCTCTCGTGGAGATCTATTCGATGTAATCTTCCTTTTGCGGTTTGTTTGTTGAGACCGATGGATTGTGGGTTTATGATCAAGATTATCTATGAACAATATTTGAATCTTCTCTGAATTCTTTTATATATGATTGGTTATCTTTGCAAGTCTATTCGAATTATCAGTTTGGTTTGGCCTACTAGATTGGTTTTTCTTGCAATGGGATAAGTGCTTAGCTTTGGGTTCAATCTTGCGGTGTCCTTTCCGAGTGATTAGGGGCAGCAAGGCACGTATTGTATTGTTGCCATCGAGGATAACAAGATGGGGTTTTTATCATATTGCATGAATTTATCCCTCTACATCATGTCATCTTGCTTAAGGCGTTACTCTGTTTTCATGAACTTAATACTCTAGATGCATCTTTGGATAGCGGTCGATGAGTGGAGTAATAGTAGTAGATGCACGAGGCAGAGTCGGTCTACTTGTCTCGGACGTGATGCCTATATACATGATCATACCTAGATATTCTCATAACTATGCTCAATTACATCAATTGTTCAACAGTAATTCGTTCACCCACCGTAAAATACTTATGCTCTTGAGAGAAGCCACTAGTGAAACCTATGGCCCCCGGGTCTATCTTCATCATATTAATCTTCCAACACTTTGCTATTGCCTTTGCTTTTATTTTACTTTGCATCTTTATCACAAAAATACCAAAAATATTATCCTATCATATCTATCAGATCTCACTCTCGTAAGTGACCGTGAAGGGATTGACAACCCCTTATCGCGTTGGTTGCGAGGAGTTATTTGTTTTGTGTAGGTACGACGGACTCGCGCGTAGCCTCCTACTGGATTGATACCTTGGTTCTCAAAAACCGAGGGAAATACTTATGCTACTTTGCTGCATCATCCTTTCCTCTTCAAGGAAATCCAACGCAGTGCTCAAGAGGTAGCAAGAAGAATTTTTGGCGCCGTTGCCGGGGAGTCTACGCAAAATTCAAACATACCAAGTACCCATCACAATCCCTTATCTCCCGCATTACATTATTTTCCATTTGCCTCTCATTTTCCTCTCCCCCACTTCACCCTTGCTATTTTATTCGCCCTCTCTTTTTCATTCGCCTCTTTTTTGCTTGCTTGTCGTAATGGATAGTCCCTTATCTTCTCCTTTGTCCCCCGAGTTTGAGGTTCTTCACTTCAAACGAAGACAAGGAGAAAACTTAAAAGATGCTTGGTTTAGAATAATGGAATCTTATCGTAATTGTACCCTAGAGGTGAATTTTAGAATTTTGCTTCGCAACTTTTATGTTGGACTAAATATGTCTCATAGACAACTTTTGGATTGTGTTGCCAAAGGCAATTTTATTGAAATTGATCACAGTATTGCTCATGAAATTATAGAAGGTATAGTGGGAACACTACCTCAACAAAAGGGGCCTCATCCTACCCAGGAAGAGACACAAGTTTCTGAAAAAAATTGTGAAGTTTTTAAGATTTTACAAAATTCTCTTGAACCTCTTAAGAACGTTAGCGGAAATATTCACCGCATGAATATGTTGATTACTCTTTGCAATAAGCGGTTGGATTCTTTAGATCTAAAGAATTTCAGAATATGAAGGGAAACATAAAGAACCTCCCAGATTCGAGCTTGATACCGCTAAAAAGTTGAAAACCAAAGATGGCAATACCTAGATCTATCCTTGCTTTTATGCCTAGCTAGGGGCGTTAAACGATAGCGCTTGTTGGGAGGCAACCCAATTTTATTTTAGTTTTTTTGCTTTTGCTTCTGTTTAGAAATAAATCTTTGATTTATCCTCTGGTTAGATGTCTTTTTATGTTTTAATTAGTGTTTGTGCCAAGTTAAACCTATAGGATCTTCTTGGACGATAGTTATTTGATCTTGCTGTAATTTCCAGAAACTTTCTGTTCACGAAAAAAATTGTTAAAAATCACCAGAACGTGATAAAATAGTGATTCGAATTGCTGCTGATCAATAAACAAATTGCCTAGGTCTTCCTATTTTGGCTGTTTTTTTGGAGTTCCAGAAGTTTACGTTAGTTACAGATTACTACACACTGTTCTGTTTTTGACAGATTCTGTTTTTCGTGTGTTGTTTGCTTATTTTGATGAATCTATGGCTAGTAAAATAGTTTATAAACCATAGAGAAGTTGGAATACAGTAGGTTTAACACCAATATAAATAAAGAATGAGTTCATTACAGTACCTTTAAGTGGTCTTTTGTTTTCTTTCGCTAACGGAGCTCACGAGATTTCTGTTGAGTTTTGTGTTGTGAAGTTTTCATGTTTTGGGTGAAATCTTTTGATGGATTATGGAACAAGGAGTGGCAAGAGCCTAAGCTTGGGGATGCCCATGGCACCCCCAAGATAATCTAAGGACACCAAAAGCCAAAGCTTGGGGATGCCCGGAAGGCATCCCTCTTTCGTCTACTTCCATCGGTAACTTTACTTGGAGCTATATTTTTATTCACCACATGATATGTGTTTTGCTTGGAGCGTCTTGTATGATTTGAGTCCTTTCTTTTTAGTTTACCACAATCATCCTTGCTGTATACACATTTTGAGAAATCCATACATGATTTGGAAATTATTAGAATACTCTTTGTGCTTCACTTATATCTTTTGAGTTATATAGTTTTGCTCTAGTACTTCACTTACATCTTTTAGAGCACGGTGGTGGATTTGTTTTATAGAAACTATTGATCTCTCATGCTTCACTTAGATTATTTTGAGAGTCTTAAATAGCATGGTACTTTGCTTAAATAATCCTAATATGCTAGGTATTCAAAAATAGTAAAAATAATTTCTTATGAGTGTGTTGAATACTAAGAGAAGTTTGATGCTTGATGATTGTTTTGAGATATGGAGGTAATAATATTAAAGTCGTGCTAGTTTAGTAGTTGTGAATTTGAGAAATGCTTGTGTTGAAGTTTGCAAGTCCCGTGGCATGCACGTATGGTAAACGTTATGTAACAAATTTGAAACATGAGGTGTTCTTTCATTGTCCTCCTTATGAGTGGCGGTCGAGGACGCGCGATGGTCTTTTCCTACCAATCTATCTCCCTAGGAGCATGCGCGTAGTGCTTGGTTTTTGATGACTTGTAAATTTTTGCAATAACTATGTGAGTTCTTTATGACTAATGTTGAGTCCATGGATTATACGCACTCTCACCCTTCCATCATTGCTAGCCTCTTCGGTACCGTGCATTGCCCTTTCTCACATTGAGAGTTGGTGCAAACTTCACCGGTGCATCCAAACCCTGTGATATGATACGCTCTTTCACACATAAACCTCCTTATATCTTCCTCAAAACAGCCACCATACCTACCTATTATGGCATTTCCATAGCCATTCCGAGATATATTGCCATGCAACTTTCCACCATTCCGTTTATCATGACACATCCATCATTGTCATATTGCTAGCATGATCATGTAGTTGACATAGTATTTGTGGCAAAGCCACCGTTCATAATTCTTTCATACATGTCACTCTTGGTTCATTGCATACCCCGGTACACCGCCGGAGGCATTCATGTAGAGTCATACTTTGTTCTAGTATCGAGTTGTAATCATTGAGTTGTAAATAAATAGAAGTGTGATGATCATCATTTTCAAGAGCATTGTCCCAAGTGAGGAATAAAAAAAAGAGAAAGGCCATAAAAAAAAGAAGGCCCAAAAAAATGAGATAAAAAGAGAGAAGGGACAATGCTACTATCCTTTGCCACACTTGTGCTTCAAAGTAGCACCATAATGTTCATGATAGAGAGTCTCTTGTTTTGTCACTTTCATACACTAGTGGGAATTTTTCATTATAGAACTTGGCTTGTATATTCCAACAATGAGCCTCCTCAAGTGCCCTAGGTCTTCGTGAGCAAGCAAGTTGGATGGACACGCACTTAGTTTCTTTTGTTGAGCTTTCATATATTTATATCTCTAGTGCATCCGTTGCATGGCAATCCCTACTCCTTGCATTAACATAAATCAATGGGCACCTCCATAGCCCATTGATTAGCCTCGTTGATGTGAGACCTTCTCCTTTTTTGTCTTCTCCACATAACCCCCATCATCATATTCTATTCCACCCATAGTGTTATGTCCATGGCTCGCGCTCATATATTGTGTGAAAGTTTATAAGTTTGAGATTACTAAAGTATGAAACAATTGCTTGGCTTGTCATCCGGGTTGTGCATGATGAGAGCATTCTTGTGTGTGAAAATGGAGCATGACTAAACTATATGATTTTGTAGGGATGAACTTTCTTTGGCCACGTTATTTTGAGAGGACATAATTGCTTAGTTAGTATGCTTGAAGTATTATTATTTTTATGTCAATATGAACTTTTATCTTGAATCTTTCGGATCTGAATATTCATACCACAATTAATAAGAATTACATTGCAATTATGCCTAGTAGCACTCCGCATCAAAAATTCTGTTTTTATCATTTACCTACTCAAGAATGACGAGGAATTAAGCTTGGGGATGCTGATATGTCTCCAACGTATCTATAATTTTTGATTGCTCCATGCTATATTATCTACTGTTTTGGACAATATTGGGCTTTATTATCCACTTTTATATTATTTTTGGGACTAACCTATTAACCGGAGGCCCAGCCCAAAATTGCTGGTTTTTTTGCCTGTTTTAGAGTTCCGTAAAAAAGGAATATGAAACGGAGTCCAAACGGAATGAAACCTTCGGGAACGTGATTTTCTCACCGAACATGATCCCGGAGACTTGGACCCTACATCAAGCAACCAACAGGGAAAGCACGAGGTAGGGGGGCGCGCCCACCCCCACCAGGGCACGCTTCCACCCTCGTGGGCCCCTATTGCTCCACCGACGTACTTCTTCCTCCTATATATACCTGCGTACCCCCAAACAATCAGAACAGGAGCCAAAAACCTAATTCCACCGCTGCAACCTTCTGTACCCACGAGATCCCATCTTGGGGCCTGTTCCGGAGCTCCGCCGGAGGGGGCATCCACCATGGAGGGCTTCTGCATCAACATCATAGCCTCTCGAATGAAGTGTGAGTAGTTTACCTCAGACCCTCGGGTCCATAGTTAGTAGCTAGATGGCTTCTTCTCTGTTTTTGGATCTCAATACAATGTTCTCCCCCACTCTCGTGGAGACCTATTCGATGTAATCATCTTTTTGCGGTGTGTTTGTTGAGATCGATGAATTGTGGGTTTATGATCAAGATTATCTATGAACAATATTTGAATCTTCTCTGAATTCTTTTATGTATGATTGGTTATCTTTGCAAGTCTCTTCGAATTATTAGTTTGGTTTGGCCTACTAGATTGGTTTTTCTTGCAATGGGAGAAGTGCTTAGCTTTGGGTTCAATCTTGCGGTGTCCTTTCCCAATGACAGTAGGGGAAGCAAGGCACATATTGTATTGTTGCCATTGCAGATAACAAGATGGGGTTTTTATCATATTGGATGAATTTATCCCTCTACATCATGTCATCTTGCTTAAGGTGTTACTCTGTTTTCATGAACTTAATACTCTAGATGCATGCTGGATAGCGGTCGATGAGTGGAGTAATAGTAGTAGATGCAGGCAGGAGTCGGTTTACTTGTCTCGGACGTGATGCCTATTACATGATCATACCTAGATATTCTCATAACTATGCTCAATTATGTCAATTGCTCAACAGTAATTCGTTCACCCACCGTAAAATACTTATGGTCTTGAGAGAAGCCACTAGTGCAACCTATGGCCACCGGGTCTATCTTCATCATATTAATCTTCCAACACTTTGCTATTGCCTTTGCTTTTTACTTTGCTTTTATTTTACTTTGCATCTTTGTCACAAAAATACCAAAAATATTATCCTATCATATCTATCAGATCTCACTCTCATAAGTAACCGTGAAGGGATTGACAACCCCTTATCGCGTTGGTTGCAATGAGTTATTTATTTTGTGTAGGTACGAGGGACTCGCGCGTAGCCTCCTACTGGAGTGATACCTTGGTTCTCAAAAACTGAGGGAAATATTTACGCTACTTTGCTGCATCATCCTTTCCTCTTCAAGGAAATCCAACGCAGTGCTCAAGAAGTAGCAAACTGCTGGTCCGCCTGCATCATGGGGACCTGGACGCTGGCATGAAGTCGACGTCCATCGTCTCATACACATCGGGGCCTTCTGCGCCGTGACCTCCGCTATGAACATTGGATCGGCTTCCTCCTCCTCGGAGCTTGGCTATAGAAAACTCGGGGATTTACCCGCCGCAAAGCGAGCTTGGGAGCGGAGGTATGTGGCGCCGACCGCCACCGTGATTTCTGCGTGGCGCTCCGGCGTTAGCATCTTGTAGTACGTGATCTTGCGGCGCACCATGGCTTTCCAGCGAACTAGGGGACGTTTGATGCGGACTAGGGGATCGAAAGGTGGGGGAATGGGCTGGAGTGGAGGTGTGCTTTTGAGGCAGTGGCTGGCATAGGCCGAGCAGCGAAGGTTCTGGTGTGAATAGTGGTTCTGGTGACGACCGGTCAATTGGTTTTGACTGTACATCTCTCTTGTCGCATTTGCGTTGCACCCCGGCACATTGGACCCTCCACGTCGCTCACCGAATGGAACGCGCTTCGTCTTGCGTTTTCGCTTGCTTGTGGGACCGCGGTTGAGAGCAAACCGATGCCCCACCCCCTCCCCCGCCCGCTTCATTTATACTACTACTCCCTCCGTTTTATGTGGAGTAAATAAAAACGGAGGGAGTATACTACGGATGAGGATCCCCTGACGTGGCCGAACCCATTGAGTAACTGACATGAGGGGCCTAGCAAGCTTGGGGCCCGCTAGTCAGTGACCGAAAGGCAGGGTAAGGTAGGGATACCTACGTTAGTGGATCCACCTCCACTACTACTCCCTCCTTCCATCTATACAGGACCTAATAACTACGTCAGAGGATCTCATGTACTATTAATCTTGTCAATAGTCAAAGGCGGTTTTGAAAAACACATTAGGCCCTATATAAATGGAAGGAGGGAGTACTAGTACTATGAGCACTTGATAACCCACAAGTATAGGGGATCAATTGTAGCCTCTTTCGATAAGTAAGAGTGTCGAACCCGACGAGGAGCTAAAGGTAGAACAAATATTCCCTCAAGTTCTATCGACCACCGATACAACTCTACGCACGCTTGACGTTCACTTTTCCTGAAGCAAGTATGAAACTAGAAGTACTTTGAAGGTGTTTTTGGATAGGTTTGCAAGAATATAAAGAGCGCGTAAATAAAAGCTAGGGGCTGTTTAGATAAGGACACAACTAAATTAGTTTTAGTAGAGAGCTTTTTGTCACGAGAAAGTTATTTGTCCCTAGGCAATCGATAACTAGACCGGTAATCACTATTGCAATTTTATTTGAGGGAGAGGCATAAGCTAACATACTTCCTCTACTTCGATCATATGCACTTATGATTGGAACTCTAGCAAGTATCCGCAACTACTAAAGTTCATTAAGGTAAAATCCAACCATAGCATTAAAGTATCAAGTCCCCTTTTATCCCATACGCAAACAACCTACTTACTCGGATGCGTGCTTTACATCACTCACGCCACCCACCATAAGCAAATCATGAACATATTGCAAACCCTACAGTGGGGATCCCTCAAGCTTGTACGACACGGAGAGCACCATAGGACAGCACCAATAATAAAACATGCAACTCAAACCAATCTTGATCATCAAATAACCCATAGGACAAAATAGATCTACTCAAACATCATAGGATAGCCATACATCATTGGGAAATAATATATAGCATTGAGCACCATGTTTAAGTAGAGATTACAGCGGGTAAGAGAGAGGTTACACCGCTGCATAGAGGGGGGAAGAGTTGGTGATGATGGCGGTGAAGTTCTTGGTGAAGATTGCGGTGATGATGATGGCCACGACAGCGTTCCGGCGCCACTGGAAGAGAAGGGGAGAGGGGGACCCTTCGTCTTCTTCTTCCTTGACCTCCTCCCTAGATGGGAGAAGGGTTTCCCCTCTGGTCCTTGGCCTCCATGACGTGGGAGGGGCGAGAGCCCCTCCGAGATTGATCTGTCTCTCGATCTCTCTCTGTTTCTCTGTTCTGGGATTCTGCCCTGGCACCGTTTCTTTTATATCTGGAGATCCGTAACTCCGATTGGATTGAAACCTTCGCCCAGATCTTTTTCCAAAAATTAGCTTTCTTGCGGCCAAAGTAGAGCATCAACCGCCTTATGAGGGGCCCACAGGGGTGGGGGCGCGCCCACCTGGAGTGGGCATGGGCCCCACCCTCGTGGCCAGCTCGGGCACCGTCTCGCGTTGATTTTACTTCCCAAAAATCATAAATATTCCAAAATAATTCTGCGTCCGATTTTATCCCATTTGGACTCCGTTTGATATGGGGTTTCTGCGAAACATAAAACATGCAACAAACGAGGCCGACCTTTGAGCCTTTGGATCAATATGTTAGTCCCAAAAATAATATAAAAAAATTGCCAAAAGTATATGAATGTTGTATAATATTGGCATGGAACAATCAATAATTATAGATACGACGGAGACGTATCAACATCCCCAAGCTTAATTCCTGCTCGTCCTCGAGTAGGTAAATGACAAAAAAGATAATTTTTGATGTGGAATGCTACCTAGCATAATCTTGATCATGTATCTAATCATGGCATGAATATTAAGACACGAGTGATTCAAAGCAATAGTCTATCATTTGACATAAAAGAAATAATACTTCAATCCTACTAATAAAGCAATCATGTATTTTCAAAATAACAAGACCAAAGAAAGTTATCCCTACAAAATCATATAGTCTGGCTATACTCCATCTTCTTCACACAAAATATTCACATCATGCACAACCCCGATGACAAGCCAAGCAATTGTTTCATACTTTTGACGTTCTCAAACCTTTTCAACTTCCACGCAATACATGAGCGTGAGCCATGGACATAGCACTATAGGTGGAATAGAATAATATGATGGGCGTTATGTGGAGAAGACAAAAAAGGAGAAGATAGTCTCACAACAACTAGGCGTATCAGCGGGCTATGGAGATGCCCATCAATAGATATCGATGTCAGGAGTAGGGTTTTCCATGCAACGGATGCAGTAGAGCTATAAGTGTATGTGTCGGCGTTCTGGGAACAGGGGTACCCAGACTTGCCTGCCTGCGTCCTGCGGCGTGGCTCAAGGGGTGGCCCAGCACGGCCCATCTTCATCAGCACAAGCTCAAGACCCTCGCGAGGGGCCAAGCCTCGCGGGGCGGACGAAAGGAAGCTTCCTTAGTCACGGCCTCGTCAGGCTGGCTCGCGAGGAGGCGGAGAGATCATTGCGGGGTACCTCACGAGGTGCCCATGACGCAAGCCATGACGACCGAGGGCGCCAGGAGGGCGCCAGCCCGCGCAGTGTCCTCATTTCCTCTTTGGTGCAAAGGAGGCAAGCGCAGGCGAGAGCATCAAGCAAAGGCAACCATTTCGGTGCAACAAGACCAAGACCAATACAACGGTAGGAAGGAGGTCATCGTGGAGCCCAAGCCGGCGTCATCGTCAGAACGTTTGACAGGCGAGGACCAACTTTAGTCAGGATAAGTGTACTAGATGTTCCCCTTCAAAATGGCCAATTGTTGGCGCCCTTCCCGCTCAATATTTGGGAAGAGGCCCAGGGCCTTTCCCTATAAATAGGACCAACCACCCACAGGGTAGAGGGATCTGGAATCCAGAATAGAGCTAGAGATCAAGCAATCTAGAGAGAGAGAGAGAGAGAGCGACCGAAGTCCCCCTAGCAGTTCGTCGCACCGGCCAAGAACAGACCCTTGCGAGGTTGTTCCTCCTTGTATTGTTCATCATCAGCCCCTGAGGCAATCCACCACACCACACAGTGGAGTAGGGTATTACACCACAATGGTGGCCCGAACCAGTATAAACCTTGTGTCCCTTGTGTTGCTCTTTGTGTAGTTTTAGATCCTTGCGAGGCGATGGGGTGTAGGTAGGTAGGAGGTGAGATCTCGCGTGCACCCAGAGTTCGAACCTAGAGGATCTGCCGGAACCGAAATCCGACATTTGGCGCCGGGTAAGGTGCGCGGAATCCGCCTGCCGCCTCGCCCCGTCGCATCATCATCGTCATGTCCGGCGACCCAATGGGCAACCCTGATCCCTGGGCGGCCTGGCCCGCCCACGCGGAGCCGCTTGCCCCGGGCGACCTCAACCCCATGCCCCAGGCAGCTATCGGTCCACAGGGCGCTGCGGGCATGGCGGCTGGGTCGCAACGATCGCTCTCACGCCGCGGCAGGCACGGTCGGCGGCGAGGGCCTCGAACCACACCGCGGCCACGGCGCCGTACACCCGACGGGAGCAGGCGAACTCAAGGGCCGCGCTCACGGTGGCCCGAGAGCTACTACAATGTAGGCTGCTGGAGGGCGGCCGCGACGTGCTGCTGGAGCGGGTGGCAGAGCTCCTGGGCTTCGCCACATCGGCGGCTCACCCCTTCTGCACCCAACTGCCACTTCAGGTCCAGGGCGGGCCACGCGGAGGCCCCACGCACGTCCGCACAGCTCCAAGCGAACTCCAAGGCCACTCCAACGCCAACCAGGCCGTCAGCACCGGGCTAGCAGCGGCGCTGCCTCCGCCCCCGGCCAACGAAGGAGGACTCGCCACAGCCCACGGCCCTAGTGGGCCACCGCGCTACCACCCCCAGGTGGGCGCCTCAAGCAGGGCTACGTGGCACACGGGGCACTACGGTGAAGCATTTGGGATGGCGGCCCCGGAAGAGTACGTGCACCAGATGATGGATCAAGGGCACGCGCAGGAGGACGAACATGGATTGCTCCTCGGCCCAAGCTGGGGGGACGAGGCACCCGAAGCTGAGCTTTTCCAGGAGCCAGGGAAAGCCCGTCGACAAGGCCGGAAGCAACGATTATCGGGTACCGCTAATTCCTCAGGAGCAGGCATACGCTAACCATGGATCGCAGGAGGTACAGGTCGTCGCAGCGGACGGCTGCCCAAATCCCGCAGTTTCCTACCCCTCAGGAGGAGGGCGCCAGGGGCTGCAGGAGAGGGGTCGAGATCCGGCATCACCACCGCGGCGTTCGGAGCAAGGCGTCCTCAAGAGGTAGGCCCTCTGTCGGGGAGGTGCCTCAGGGCCTACCCCCGGCAGAGGACCCGTGGTCGTCGGGGGAACCGCTGGCGACCGCTCTACCCCATCGGCGGCGTCCTCGGTCTCCGGCCGTCGTCGATGGCACTAGAGTGTGGCGCAAGGCGGGGCCCTCGTCTGGCGATATGAAGCAAGGCCGGTACCTGTGAAGAAGGCCCAGGGCGTGTGAAGCTCGCCGCCCGTGACACTCTCACGTAAAAATGAGTGGGGTTGTACACGCCCGGAGTCTCGAGGCGCCCGGCTTGAGGCCACAGGGCTCCCTCCCATGCCCAGTGGCAGCACTTAGCTCCATGTTGGTGAGAAGACGCCCAAGACTAGACTAGGTGTTGGACGCGGCTTTTTCTGCTTTTCTTGCTTTTCCCCTTGGCTGTCGCTTTTCCCCCGTTTGGATTTAAGTTGGATTTGAGCTTGCGATTTGCGTATGTTCGGGGAAGGGGTGTTTAGTCTTGTTCGAGCAATCTCTCGCATTCTAGTTACCACTTTGCCTCAGCTGCCTCCCCTCGTGAGCCCCTCGCGAGCCGGGCCAGGCCTAGCATGCGTGTAGCCCGGACCGCCATCACCACGCCCTCTCAAGAGGTTCTCATCACAGGTTCAATGGGCTTGTTCAGGGAGCACTCGGAACACCACAGCCCTCCGCAGGCTATCTCGGGGCCCACGCGGGTCAAAGGTAAACAAGCCAGCCAGCTCGTCGCAAGGCCAGCCACTTGGCGCAGGCGTACGGGTGATATCGCATCTCCTAATACGCTAACTGCAAGTTTTTACACGAGGGGCTCCCCCTCCCAAAATGCCCTTACAACCTTCAGGGCCAAGCCCGAACTCTATCTGCGCAGGATAAGAAAGCAGGAGCAGCACGCGGTCAATCGGATAAATCCCCCAATGCATCCTCAAGGTCACCTCCTGAATCGTCGCTGGCCTCGGCATCGCCCTCCGCATCGCCGTCAGCGGCGTCAGGGCCGTTCACCACGCCGCCTTCATCAGCAGCCACGACCACGCCCGTGCCGTCGATGGCGAAGGCCCTGACGAGGGCATCCACGTTGTCTTCCACCCAATGCGCCAGGTCGTTCCGGACGGCCTGGGGTACTGGGGAAATGGCGGCATCAAAGTCGTAGTTGGGGTCCATGTCCCGAAGATGGCTGAAGACGCGAGAAAAGGCACGCCCGAGCAGGGCGCGACTCCTCTCCTCCACCAACCTGTTGGCTCTGCCCGACCGCACCTCCAGCTGCGTCACCACATCAGTGAAGAACTGGAGGTTACCAGCATAGTTAACTGCATGAGGCTCGCCAACGGCCGCCTCGCAGATGTTGCCCAAGGCCGTGTTAGCTCTTCTCCCGGAGCGTGCGGAGCATAGGTCCATGCTCGTGCTCCAGGATCTGCCGCTGGCGTATCTCGTCCTCGTTCCGCCGCGCAACATCCTCGGCCGAGTCCACCCGCTGATGTAGAAGAAGCACCTCGGCGCGGGAGGAAGTCAGCTCCTCCTGCGCCACGCCAAGGGCGGCCCAGGAAGCGTCAGCCCGCCGCGTCACTTCATCCAGCTTGGCCCTCAGGGCGGCGGTCCTGCCTTCCGCTTCGGCCCTGATCAACCCCAGCCTCTCCTCGAACTCGCGCTCGAGGTTCAAGCGGGCCGCCGCCACCCGGCGATCAACCTCTTCCAGGACTCGGGCCTCCCATGCAGCGACATCGTCCTCCGCCTGCGTCACCAATCGCTCCCTCGTCTCCAGCTGCTCAAGATCACGGGCGCGCTCGGCAGCTTCCAGCGTCAGTGCCTCCTCACGTCTCTGGAGCTCCGCCTGGTCGACCGAAGCCCCCTTCATCGACGCCAGGGCCGTCTCACGCGGCTCCACTGCGGCTCCGGAATTGCTCCAGGCACGAGCTTCCGCCCACTCCTCCGCCGCCTCACGCCACGGTCAGCCTCCCGGGCCTCCTCGACGGCCCGGAACGGCCTCCCGTGAAGCCGGCGACACCTCGGCTTTCTCATTGTCGAGGTCACGCTGGTGGCAGCATAATCTGTGACCACCTTCAGCTTGCGCCTCTCTTCAGCTAGGCGCAGGACCTCAGCTTCAAGGCGCGCGTCGTCGTCAGCGAGCTCTACACCAAGCTGGCTCACTGCGTCAACCGCCCTCTGGAGAAACCCTTGGCGAAGGGCACGACGCTCCCGGGCGCGCTCGAGCACGTCTTCCGCGTCGTCCTCCGCCCCAGGTGTGTGCGGGGGGCCGCGAATCAGCACTCCCCCTCTAGGCAGGGGGCTGGGGGTTGGCGCCCTCATGATGGCCGGGCACTCCTCGCCAGAAGCCCGGCCTAGAGCCGGCTCATCCCCAAATGAAGAACAAAGGGCCGACCTCAGCCAATCGCCGTCCAAGACCAGTCGAAGAGCCCAAGGCAGGCTGGCTATACCCCGGGAAGGCTCACGAGGTGCGCAGAACCATGATGCACCACAGGATGGCTCACCTCTCCGACCGGCCTCACCACAAGGTCAGTGCTTGATCTCGGAGCGCTTGGGGACGATGGAGAGGGCGAGGCCTGGGGGGATGGCTCCTCAGCCATCTCCGTGAGCTCGGCAGGAAGGGCCCTGCAGAGCGAGGATCGGCCGAAGCAACGGGAAAATAAGGAACTAGGAAAGGAGGAGGCTTACTCATCAATGGCGAAATACTTCCTGCGCTTCAGTAGGCGGCAAGGGTAATCATCACCCAAGGCCTCCTTTCTCTTCCGGAGAGCCTCGAAGTCCACGCGGAAGCGGCCCAGGAGCTCGGCGCAGGGGTCAGCCTGCGACGAGGAAGAAGCACCAAGGTGACCAGCGTAAGGGGCGTCGTCCTAGCGCACGCCACCGGTCGCCTCACCAAGAAGGGTAGCCGGGGCCTCAGGGGCCTCTGCCACGGGAGCCGCGGGCCGCGGCTCAACGCCTTCGCCATGACAGTCTGCGGGCCTCGAGAGCTGCCCCTCGGGAGTGCCGCTGGCTCGTCATCCGGCGATGGCCCCCTCGGCCTCCGGTGGCCCTTGCCTCCTGCTCCACCACTCGAGGAAGGACCGCCGTGGGCAAGCTGGAAGGGCGATCCACCTGGCGGGTTCTCACGAGGTCCCATGAGGCATGCGGGGCGCAGCCCCCATTCGTCAAAGCCGGGCATCTGCTTCACGATATCACCCCTGTTTGACCAAAGGTACAGCAGAGTACCCCCTTGTCGGATGCTTCCAGGGGAAGGGTCCCCAGTCAGGATCATGAGAACCTTCCTCAGCACTTCAGGCGTCAGGTCCTCCTCCTGGAGCCTCATGCGGTCCTCACGCCCGCCGAAGGCCCACATCCGGTGGGAATGGCGGTGGAGAGGGGCAATGCGGCATAGGAGGAACTCATTCACCACCTTGGGCGCCGTCACGCCGAGCGCCCTCAAGTACGCGAAGCGATGCCAGACGAAGACGAGCCGGGGGCTCGTGAGCGTCTCCTGGCCCCAGCCCGAATTGGGGATAGCGGGTAATGTTGGCTTCGAAAGCAGGGGGCTGGGCACCCCGACATCCACATACAGCCACCGCTCGCAGAACCCAGGCACAGGCGGAGGAAGGATGAAATCAATCCCTGAAGCCGCTGTTTCTGGTGCGGCAATGAAGCTCACGCACCCCGAGCATTGGGTGGGGTCGCTGAGGCGCAAAGAGAAGAAGTGGCGCAGCAAGGCAACTGAAGGAGGGATGCCCATCATCGCCTCGCAGACAAAGGCGAAAACGGCAAGAAGAGTAATGGATTCGGGACCCAAATGCATCATATGGATCTGGTAATGGGAAAGCACATCGTTGAAGAAATTGGAAAAGGGGGGAACCATTCCCGCCCACAGGGCATCGGCGAAGTACCGGACCTCCGTGACTATTCTGTCAATGGAGAAGTGAGACACGGGCCAGACCGTCGTCCTCCCGCACTCGTTGAAGATAGTGGCGAGGGCAGAACTGACCTTGTCCAAGCCTTCTCGGTTGAGTATGATCGACCGATCAGCAGCAGGAGCCGTCGGCGACGGCGAGCGGGGCGGAGGCATAGGCTTTTTCCCTTTCCCCTTCTTCGTCGGAGCCATGGAGACAGGAAGGGGGAGGATTCGAGATTGGATTGGAAGCGGAGACTGGAGCTCGAGAGGAGGAAGAGCAGGAGACGCTCGAGCGGCGAGAAGAGGGATGACTATGTGCAACCACGGGTCCGCCTAGCTGGGCGCAAAATAAGGAGGCGTGGGGGAACAGGGACGCCCACGTCCAATCAACCGCAACGCGGCGCCGAGGCCGCATGCTGTTAGGGCCCGCGGCGCTTCGCACTTGCCCCTTCGCTTCTCTGCTTAGCCAAGTCCAGGCGCGCCTTGGGCCCGGGGGCTATTGTCGGCGTCGGGAACGGGGTACCCAGACTTGCTCGCCTGCGGCTGCTGGCGTGGCTCAAGGGGTGGCCCAAAGACGACCCATCTTCATCAGCACAAGCTCAAGACCCTCGCGAGGGGCCAAGCCTCGTGGGGCGGACGACAGGAAGCTTCCTCAGGCACGGCCTCGTCAGGCTGGCTCGCGAGGAGGCGGACAGATCAAAGCAGGGTACCTCACGAGGTGCCCATGACACAAGCCATGACGACCGAGGGTGCCAGGAGGGCGCCAGCCCGTGCAGTGTCCTCATTTCCTCTTTGATGCAAAGGAGGCAAGCGCAGGCGAGAGCATCAAGCAAAGGCAACCATTTCAGTGCAACAAGACCAAGACCAACACAACGGCGGAAGGAGGTCATCATGGAGCCCAAGCCGGCGTCATCGTCAGAACCTTTGACAGGCGAGGACCAACTTTAGTCAGGATAAGTGTACTAGATGTTCCCCTTCAAAATGGCCAATTGTTGGCGCCCTTCCTGCTCAATATTTTGGGAAGAGGCCCAGGGCCTTTGCCTATAAATAGGACCAACCACCCACAGGGTAGAGGGATCCGGAATCCAGAACAGAGCTAGAGATCAAGCAATCTAGAGAGAGAGAGAGCGACCGAAGTCCCCCTAGCAGTTCGTCGCACCGGCCAAGAACAGACCCTCGCGAGGCTGTTCTTCCTTGTATTGTTCTTCATCAGCCCCTGAAGCAATCCAACACACCACACACTGGAGTAGGGTATTACACCACAATGGTGGCCCGAACCAGTATAAACCTTGTGTCCCTTGTGTTTCTCTTTGTGTAGTTTTAGATCCTTGCGAGGCGACGAGGTTTAGGTAGGTAGGAGGTGAGATCTCCGCGTGCACCCCAGAGTTCGAACCTAGAGGGTCTGCCGGAACCCGAAATCCGACAGTATGAAAGCTCAACTGAAAACTAAGTGGGTGTGCATCCAACTTGCTTGCTCATGAAGACCTCAGGCATTTGAGGGAGCCCATCATCGGAATATACAAGCCAAGTTCTATAATGAAAATTCCCACTAGTATATGAAAGTGATAACTCAAGAGACTCTCTATATGAAGAACATGGTGCTAATTTGAAGCACAAGTGTGGTAAAAGGATAGTAACATTGCCCCTTCTCTCTTTTTCTCTCATTTTTTTGTTTTCTCTTTTTTTGGGCCTTCTCTTTTTTTGGCCTTTCTCTTTTTTTTCGTCCGGAGTCTCATCCCGACTTGTGGGGGAATCATTGTCTCCATCATCCTTTCCTCACTACGGCAATGCTCTAATAATGATGATCATCACACTTTTATTTACTTACAACTCAATATTACAACTCGATACTAGAACAAAGATATGACTCTATATGAATGCCTCCGTGATGTGCGGGATGTGCAATGATCTAGCGTAGCAATGACATCAAAAAATGGACAAGCCAGGAAAACATCATGCTAGCTATCTTACGATCATGCAAAGCAATATGACAATAAATGCTCAAGTCATGTATATGATGATGATGGAAGTTGCATGGCAATATATCTCGGAATGGCTATGGAAATGCCATGATAGGTAGGTATGGTGGATGTTTTGAGGAAGATATAAGGAGGTTTATGTGTGATAGAGCATATCGTATCACGGGGTTTGGATGCACCGGCGAAGTTTGCACCAACTCTCGAGGTGAGAAAGGGCAATGCACGGTACCGAAGAGGCTAGCAATGATGGAAGGGTGAGAGTGCGTATAATCCATGGACTCAACATTAATCATAAAGAACTCACATACTTATTGCAAAAATCTATTAGTCATCGAAACAAAGTACTACACACATACTCCCAGGGGGATAGATTGGTAGGAAAAGACCATCGCTCGTCCCCGACCACCACTCGTAAGGAAGACAATCAATAAATACCTCATGCTCCAACTTCGTTACATAACGGTTCACCAAACGTGCATGCTACGGGAATCACAAACCTCGGCACAAGTATTTCTAGTAATCCACAACTACCCACTAGCATGACTCTAATATCACTATTTTTATATCACAAAACTATTGCAAGGAATCAAGCATATCATATTCAGTGATCTACAAGTTTTATGTAGGATTTTATGACTAACCATGTGAATGACCAGTTCCTGTCATCTCTCTAAATAGATATAAGTGAAGCAAGAGAGTTTAATTCTTTCTACAAAATATATGCCCACGCTCTAACAAATATAAGTGAAGCAAAAGAGCATTCTACAAATGGCGGCTTTCTATGTGAAGAGAAACAGGCAATCCAAACTTTAAATGATATAAGTGAAGCACATGAAGCATTCCATAAAGCCATGCTCAAAGAATATAAGTGAAGTGCAAAGAGCATTCTATAAATCAACCAAGGACCATCTCATACCAGCATGGTGCATAAAAGAAAAATGAAAACTAAATGCAAAAGACGCTCCAAGATTTGCACATATCACATGAACGAAACGAATCCAAAAACATACCGATACTTGTTGAAGAAAGAGGGGATGCCTTCCGGGGCATCCCCAAGCTTAGACGCTTGAGTCTCCTTGAATATTTACTTGGGGTGCCTTGGGCATCCCCAAGCTTTAGCTCTTTCCTCTCTTCCTTCTTCTCACATCGAGACCTTCTCGATCATCGAACACTTCATCCACACAAAACTTCAAAAAAAAACTCGGTAAGATCCGTTAGTATAATAAAGCAAATCACTACACTAAGTATTGTTGCAAACTAATTCATATCTTTTTTGAAATTGCCTACTGTAATATAACTTTTTCATGGCTTAATCCACTGATATAAATCGATAGTTTCATCAAAACAAGCAAACTATGCATCAAAAACAGAATCTGTCTAAAACAGAACAGTCTGTTATAATCTGAACATTCACCATACTTCTGATACTTGAAAAATTCTGCCAAAATTAGGAAAAATAAAAAATTTGTATAGAAATACACTGCAAAAAGAATCAGAACCATTTGACGTTCCAGTAAAAAAATGAAAAATCGCGCACTACAGCCAAAGTTTCTGTCCTGCACCGCACAAACCAACAAGCATTGTAAACATCCTAAAGGCAAACCTTGGCACATTAGTTTTTATTTATAAACTTTATAAAAGCACACAACAGAAATAAATGACTCTCTAAAACTTCCGGGTTGTCTCCCTGGCAGCGCTTTCTTTAAAGCCATTAAGCTAGGCATATGGTGCTCAAGTAATGGATCCACCCGGATCCCAAGGTATATCAAAGCCAATTTTAATTAAAAATGATTTAGAATTTAGTAGTGAGCATAAAGCAACATATATCATGCAACAACGAAGTCTAACTTTCTTCCTATGCATCGGCATGTCATGAAAGAACAATTCATGCACACAAAGTAAAGGCCAATGCATAGTATAAACAGTTTCTTGCAATTTTTTCGTGTTGGAAACATGGAGAGGCGGAGATGTAGTTCCTCTCTCATAATAATTGCAAGTAGGAGCAGCAAGCACATGCATATTATATTCATCAAAATCATCATGTGCAACGGTAAAAGGCAACCCATCAATATAATCCTTAATAAAAGCAAACTTCTCCGATATAGTGTAGTCGGGAGAATTCAAAAAGATAATAGGACTATCATGCGTGGGTGCAATAGCAACAATTTCATTTTTAACATAAGGAACTATAGCAAGTTCATCTCCATAAGCATAGTTCATATTGGCATCTTGGCCACAAGCATAGCAAGCATCATCAAAAAGGGATATTTCAAGAGAATCAACGGGATCATAACAGTCATCATAGCAATCATCCTTCGGTAAGCACGAAGGTAAATTAAACACGCTTCGACATAGCTGAAGCTCTAGGTGAATAATCTCTTTCTTAAAAATCAAAACGCAAATCAAAATGACAAATCTGGTTGAGTTATTCTCATTAGAAGGTGGGCACGGGTAGCTAATCCGCTCTTCCTCCTTTTGTCCTTCGCACTCCTCATCATCTTTTTCATCCAATGAGCTCATAGTTTCATCAATTTCTTCTTCCATAGACTCCTGCAAAATATTAGTCTCTTCTTGGACAACGGAGACTTTCTCAATAAATGCATCAATATCGGCATTGTATTCATAATTCTCAAAGCAATATTTAAGGATAGCTAAATTTTCAGGTCTATAAACAACATCATAAATATTTTCATACTCTCTGAATACCGATTCAATTTCAGAAGCACCCATAAAAGCAACAAATTCTTCTATTTGTTCCACATCATAGTAATCATATATACCTCTAGCATAATAAGCCAAGGTTTCATTATCATTAAATTTGCATGAAAAGGGAAGGTGTGGAGACTTCATCCTAGAGCAACAAGTATAATCATATCTCAAGCATAGTTGCCTAGCATACCACCTCAACATATGAATTTCATCTCATAATAGTTTCCGTTTTTGAGTCAAGCGATAATCCCTAAAGTATTCACGTTGATCCAATGTGTCTCCCATTACATAATTGAATGGGGTTTTCTCTGGATTATCAAAATAGTACATAATATCTGTCACATAACGAGCATCGAGGGTTTTAGGATGTTCCCCATCTCCATGAGTAGCAACTACACCTAATTTTTTTGGTATTTCGTGTTCCATATCCATAACTAAAGATAGAGAACAACTAAGAACAGCAAATAAAAATTAATTAGTGATAAAGCAAACAAGCACACACGAGAATATTCACCCCACGGTATTGCTCCATGGCAACGGTGCCAGAAAAGGTCTTGATAACCCACAAGTATAGGGGATCAATTGTAGCCTCTTTCGATAAGTGAGAGTGTCAAACCCAACGAGGAGCTAAAGGTAGAACAAATATTCCCTCAAGTTCTATCGACCACCGATGCAACTCTACGCACGCTTGACGCTCGTTAAACTGGAAACAAGTATGAAACTAGAAGTACTTTGTAGGTGTTTTTGGATAGGTTTGCAAGAAGATAAAGAGTGCGTAAATAAAAGCTAGGGGCTGTTTAGATAAGGACACAACTAAATTAGTTTTAGTAGAGAGCTTTTTGTCACGAGAAAGTTATTTGTCCCTAGGCAATCGATAACTAGACCGGTAATCACTATTGCAATTTTATTTGAGGGAGAGGCATAAGCTAACATACTTTGTCTACTTGGATCATATGCACTTATGACTGGAACTCTAGCAAGCATCTGCAACTACTAAAGATCATTAAGGTAAAACCCTACCATAGCATTAAAGTATCAAGTCCCCTTTTATCCCATACGCAAACAACATACTTACTCGGGTCTGTGCTTCTGTCACTCACGCCACCCACCATAAGCAAATCATGAACATATTGCAAACCCTACAGCGGGGATCCCTCACGCTTGTGCGACACGGAGAGCACCATAGGACAGCACCAATAATAAAACATGCAACTCAAACCAATCTTGATCATCAAATAACCCATAGGACAAAACAGATCTACTCAAATATCACAGGATAGCCATACGTCATTGGGAAATAATATATAGCGTTGAGCACCATGTTTAAGTAGAGATTACAGCGGGTAAGAGAGAGGTTACACCGCTGCATAGAGGGGGGAAGAGTTGGTGATGATGGCGGTGAAGTTGTTGGTGAAGATTGCGGTGATGATGATGGCCACGGCAGCGTTCCGGCGCCACTGGAAGAGAAGGGCAGAGGGGGCCCCTTCGTCTTCTTCTTCCTTGACCTCCTCCCTAGATGGGAGAAGGGTTTCCCCTCTGGTCCTTGGCCTCCATGGCGTGGGAGGGGCGAGAGCCCCTCCGAGATTGGATCTGTCTCTCTGTCTCTCTCTGTTTCTCCGTTCTGGGATTCTGCCCTGGCACCGTTTCTTTTGTATCTGGAGATCCGTAACTCCAATTGGATTGAAACCTTCGCCCAGATCTTTTTCCAAAAATTAGCATTCTTGCGGCCAAAGTAGAGCATCAACCGCCTTATGAGGGGTGCACGAGGGTGGGGGGCACGCCCACCTGGAGTGGGCGTGGGCCCCACCCTCGTGGACACCTCGGACACCGTCTCGCGTTGATTTTACTTCCCAAAAATCACAAATATTCCAAAATAATTCTCCGTCTGTTTTTATCCCGTTTGGACTCCATTTGATATGGGGTTTCATGAAACATAAAACATGCAACAAACAGAACTGCACCGAAACCTTTGGATCAATATGTTAGTCCCAAAAATAATATAAAAAATTGCCAAAAGTATATGAAAGTTGTATAATATTGGCATGGAACAATAAAAAATTATAGATCTGACGGAGACGATTAAAGATCACTTTACATACTCTCGCAGATGTTGTCAGTACTCCACTAGTACTATTGGACAGGGAGCTTAAGAAAGTTACTATTGGACTGGCTATACATGGCAAAATCCTAGTAGGAAGAGCATGCGCGAGAACAAGCACATTCAGGTGTTTGAATACAAATTGGAAACCATCTCTGTTTGAATACAAATCTAGGAGTACGTACGAATCTAACAATATTGATTGGGCGTTGTTGAATGTTGATACTTTTTTCTCTAAGTTTGATCAAAGTAGAGATACTTTAACTACACATAAAACTTATATGTAAACTAGAAAGGATCGTAGGGTGTTATATTGTACGTTCAAAAGCGAACCGAACATTGGATACCCTTTATATATGATTTGCTGATGCTATGATCACCGGTTCAAAATTTTGAATCCGCCTTAGGTATCACACATGCACCCACGCATGCTCTCTCGGTTTCATCTCGGGGTCCGGAGATCGGTTGAAAGAGGACTAGGGTGGGTACAGTACATTCGTTTCGCTTATGAACGTACAATATACTCACTCTGATCCCCACAGACCCCCCCCCCTGCGGGTCATTTCTATCATAGAAAGAGACCAAACCTTTATCTCCTTGAACGACACGCAATTGATCTCTTAACATCAATTGATCTCGTCAAGATGTGTCGAGGCATGAACCGAATGGGATGTCAAAACTAAGATGGGAAGCGACACGTAGTGCAGGCGAAGTGAAAATTTAAATGAAACATTTGTCTGTATGCATGCCGCAGAAATTACAACATTGGAAATACAAGCATGGTCTAGGCCCACATGCAAATGATACTCGGCAGAATGTTCAAATGAGGCATGCGGGAGGATGGACTCGGCCGGAAGGTGGCATGATCGATGGAGAAGAGGGTTGGAGAGGAATGAGAAATAAGCAACGCCACATGATTATACTTGAACGTCTCAAATAAACAATAAGCTGTCTCGTTTTCTCTTCCGTCTTGGTCAGGGAGTAAGATACTCCCTCTGTTTTTATTTACTCTGCATATTAGGTTTGACTGAAGTCAAACTTCATAAAATTTGACCAAACTTATAGAAAAAATATGAACATTTACAATAGCAAATCAATATGATGTGAAAGTATATTCAATAATGAATCTAATGGTATTGATTTGTTATTGTATATGTTATTATTTCTGTCTATAAACTTTGTCAAAGTTTACAAAGTTTAACTTTGAGCAAAGCTAAAATGCGGAGTAAATAAAAACAGAGGGACTACGCAGGGACTAGTATAGTTACTACTGCTGGAACATGGTAAGTTGGACCCCTAAATGTAGGCACGGACCGGGCACACCTCAATTATTCCTTCAAACAGTCGGACACCTACATTAGCACACCATCCGAATACTTAATCAAATTCTATGCTTCACTAGTTTAACAGGAAAAGGGTGGTACTGTACCCAAAACCACCACACTTGGGGCTAGGGTAACAACTTGGTACTGTACCACATTTGAACCATGGCACAAAAACCACATGTGCTACGCTTAATGCGTAATGCGGAGCACTAACGCTCGAATTTGGCCGGGAAAACAGGGAAACCGACATGTGGGGCACACCTGTCGGGACGACGTGGTGCAGACTAGTCTAATGGAGGAGCTGGCCCACGACCTCCTCGCCACTGGCAACCGTTCATGTGGGTCGTGGGGGCCAGCAACGTGGCGCAGCTCCCGCACCGCCTCTGGACACAGCGACCCTGGTGAGCGACATGCTCGTCGTTGCTGGACACGGTCGGCTTCAGTGTGCCGAGTGTGGCGTTAGCGCTATGGCACGACCAACAGATCAACACCTGGCTCGTCGAGGATGCACGGGGCACCGAAGTGCGCGCGCACCATGACGCATCTGTGGAGTGTTGTAGCGCGACCAACTGCATCCCCAGGACCTGAGACCATGCCGGGTCGTCTTGCTTTTTCAATGACATGTGGGGATCGCATGTGAGCAAAGGGAATCTCCAACGTTGCCACGATCGCAACTGACTAGCCTGGCACACCAAAAGCCCTCGTCCCTCACGCCGTCGTGCAGTGCGTTCCCAGCAGGCGCCAGCTGCCCGCATTCATGCCGTCCGTCCGTATGCCATCATTAAGAGGCTCAGTGCCCGAGGAACGAAAATCCGGTGAGTTAATGACGCACCCGGATGCTTGGCCTCATCAAAATTCGCTACTTAAAGCGGCAACGCCCAGCTAAACTCCACACCATAGTGCATCATCCTGCTACGTGGCACCACAACCGCCATGACCGCGAGCGCGAACGCTCTGCGGGGCAGCTTGTCTTCGGGGATGAAGCTCGAGGTCGTCGCCCTCGCTCAAGTTGCTTCTCGCAACGCAATAGCAGCGTAGTCGGACGCGCACGCGACCGCACAAGCGGTGGCCACGGTGGCAGCAGACGATGGGAGCACTGTCAGCCACGCGTCCTGCTTGCCGCCGTCCAAAGTTCGGTCGTGCATGTGGTAGGTGAAGCGACGGACCGTCCATGTCCACCATCATCGACCTCACATCCACCGATACCGCCGAGGTCAGGGACTCCTCCGAGGATGAGTAGGGCATGGGAGGCGGCAGGGCATGGTGTGCCAACTGGCCGGTCTGTCTCTCGTGTTCTACTCTTCCTTGCCGGAGACCGCACCTTCACTTCATGGGTCTTGAACCCCGCCCCCGTACATGGAGATCGCAGATGGAGGACGTCAGTCGCCGCCGTAGAGTAGGTTTAGGGCCGGGTTTATTTTATTTTACTGTCCTATAAAAGTTTGAAATGTAATGAAAATCTGCCGTGTTTGCATTAATCTCGTCCGGGGTATATGAACATTCACAATAATAGTAAGATATATCGTAGGAGTGTATGGAATGATGATTCGTTTTTGTGTGTATAACTTAGAAGGTTTGACCCGAGACAAAGCTAACATGCGAAGTAAATAAACACATAGGGTCTACATACACAATTTATCTTAGGCACTCCAGTAGTACGTCCACTACACATTCACGCATTTCACATCTTTCTACATCTATGGGAACCTACGAAAGGGTTAACGTAAATTGCCTCTCTCTCCCCCCTGATTTTCATGGTGGTGGGCCCTTCCTCCCCCATTCTACAATCAACAGCTCACATGTTTCACATTACGTTAATTACGTAACTGGGATTACGTAGGTGTAGCATTACTCGTCCTAAAAAAACCAACTAAGCCAACCTCCCAGCATATCGCGCGAGATAAGACAAGATTACCGGATTACTAGTAGTAGTATCGATGGATCGCGCGAAGCACCAAGTTTTTTTAGGGGGCAAAGTACCAAGTTTAAAAGGAAAAAAGCGGTACACTCACAGCATGCCTGTCGTGGTCGCATTGCACCTCACACATGGTCGGTCCTGCACACGGCTCATGCAAACAAAACGCGCTTCTGCTTGCCTCTTCACTGACACGTGGGACTGCACTTGGAGAAACCGACCATGCGCCAAACTCCCCCCGCCCACCGCGCGAAAATCCCCACCAAAAATTCCGCCCAAATCCCAAATTCATCTGCCCTTCGGCCAACTAGCCAATAATATTCCCTAAACCCCCTCCCCCCGGCCCCCTCCACTCCATTCGCTCCGCCAAAGCCGCCCTCCCCGCCGTGCTGATACGTCGGTGCCGCGGTTCGTCGAGGGGACGCACGGCGATCCTCTCGCTCCCAAAGTACGCTCTCGTAGACTGTCGTCCTATAGCCACGCCGCCACTGCTGGCGACGTTCGTGTGGAGATGCACGGTGGTCAGCACCGCAACCGCTGGTGACGTTTTTGTGGATACGCATAGCGGTCAGCTTCTCCCACTGTACGCGCATTCTAGACTGAGGGCCCGTGCATGTCGGTGTAGCGCTGAATGTTAGCTGATAGACACTGTTAATCTAACTATTTACCGAAGTAGTTTATAGTCAATATGCTCTGCTTAAGAAGCTTCCTTGCCCTGTTCTGCACTCAATCTGCTTAGCTGAGATGGCATGCCAAGCCCGATTAGTTGCTAAAATATCCTGCCATATATTTATGGTGACATAGATCGCCATGGTCTAGTAGCCAATCTGTTAGGTGAAATAGCTCTACACCGTTTTATACTCGATCTGTGTTGCTGAGATGGCCTTTGATGGCTGTGTGCTCGACCTCATTGACTGCTGAAATAGCCTGCCATAAGTTAGCACTCAGATCTGTTTGCTGAATTAGCTTTACATATATTTCGTTACTTAGATCTGCTTGTCCAAATATCTTGCCATAGCTTTAGACATCGACCTAGGTCTTTTTTACGGACTTCGTAAAAAGCATATATGTTTTTCTGTAATATCTAGTAGAAGAACTAATTTGTATGTCTAATAGATGGACAGGACTTGGATAACTTATGCTCAAGATTCTCCGCTGCATATGTCGAGGGGGTTGAAAACTTCATGAACTTTATCAGAGCTGAGTACGGTGGTCCGAAATCAGATGTGCTCTGCCCGTGTAGCAGTTGTATGAATTCGGTTACAAGACCCCAGTCAACTGTGCAAAATCATCTACACTTGTATGGAAAGTCGGTCACATATACTAGGTGGGTTCATCATGGTGAAGTTGTGAACGTCAATGTTACTGACTATGTGGAAGCAGCAGATCACCATCTTGATCTGCTTGATGCTCAGGTGGAAGAGGAGGAGGTGGTGGTGGTGGAGCCAGTGAGTTTGACCAACATTGAAACAATGCTACGAAATGCCCGTGCATTTTGTGAACTTTCACCTGCAGCAGAAAAATGGTGGGACCGCATGTTGGAACAATGCAACATGGTTGTCACCCTAGGAAATAAGCTATCAATATTCTCAGCTATGGTCACCTTTATTCAGGTGAAGACATCTGAGCAGATGACCAACAAATCATTCGATGTAATGTTGGCTGCTTTCTGCAAATCTTTACCAGATGCGTCTGAGCTGCCACACACCTACAGTAAAATGAAGAATTTCCTTCGTGTAGTTGGAATTGGATATGATATGATATGTGTTTGTAAGAATAATTGTGTTCTGTTCCGGAAGGATTATGCCAACTTAAGTGAATGCCCAAAATGCAAATCATCAAGATGGAAAGATGGTGATATTGTGAAGAGGATTCCTCATAATGTTCTGAGACATTTTACAATTATACCGAGATTGTAGAGGTTGTTTCATGATGCTGAAACAAGAGAGGATGTACTGTGTCATTCTAGGAACCATGAGTACAGAGATCAGAATGTAATGAGCCATCCATCTCATGGTAGTGACTGGAAAAACTTCAATCAGAAACATAAAAGGTTTGCTGCTGACCCGAGAAACATTAGACTTGGCTTAGCTTCAGATGGATATAACCCATTTGGCCACCAGAGCACCACATATAGTATGTGGCCAGTGCTTGTTATCCCTTACAACATGCCTCCAAATGTCTGCACCAAAGAATCAAACTACATGCTGGCCTTGCTCATCCCAGGTCCAAAAAGTCCTGGAAAGGATTTTGATTTATTCATTGAGCCTCTTGTGGAGGAACTTCAACAGCTAAGGAGGGGTGTTCTCACTCGAGACCTATATAGCAGCCCACCAGCTGATTTCTTTCTGTGTCTATTATATTTTGGTGCATCCATGATTATCTGGCTTTGGGCACTATGTCAGGGCGAACGACACATGGTTACAATGCATGTGTTCGCTGTGACAGGAATCCGCTGTCATACGCAATACTTAGCAAGATTTGTTACATTGGACACCACCATTTCCTTGCCAAGGAAAAGTCGCGTCCTACAAAATACGGAAGATATGTGTTCAATGCAAAGCATGAAAACCGTGATGCACCAAAGAGGCTCACCGCCGATGAGTTGCAAGTAGAATTAGAGAAGGTCAGGCAGATTACACCAGGAAACCATCCTGATAATGGTAGCGGGAAAACGAAGAATGGCAGGGCAGAAGAGAGATTATTGTTTACTCGCAGGTCTACTTTGTGGGACTTGGAGTATTGGAAAGATTTGGATCTGTGGCATAATCTTGATGTGATGCACATCTGGAAAAATATATGTGACAGCATTATCGGCACACTTCTTAACATTGAAGGAAAGATGAAAGATACCTTAAAATCTAGGATTAATTGGACACAGCTGGGTATCAGACAAGATTTGCAGGTGCAAGATGAAGGTAACCACGGGATATGGCACCAGCTGTGTACGTCTTGGACAAGGTAAAAAGAAAAGAATTCTGCGAGGTCCTATCACGTGTGAGATTCCCACATGGATTTGCTTCCAACCCTGAAAGGAGAGTCAGTGCAGATGGAAACAAGGTACAAGGGTTGAAAACTCATGACTACCATGTCCTACTTCAAAGGGTTTTACCTGTTATCCTTAGAGGATTGGCCTACCCTGACTTATACAGAGCAGTTGCAGAGTTGGGACAATTCTTCAGGGAACTCTACAAATGAAATATCAGGATAGATGCTTTGGAGCATCTTAGAGACAAGATACCAACTATCCTATGCGACCTTGAGAAGATATATCCTCCAGCCTTCTATGATGTGATGGTGCATTTGGCTGTTCATTTACCTGATGAGGCACTACTTAGAGATCTAGTATAGTATGGCTGGATGTACCCTATTGAAAGGCGGCTAGGCACTTTCAAGGGATATGTTAGGATAAGAGCTAGACCCGAGGGTTCCATTGCAGAGGCCTACATTGCTACAGAAGCGTTGACATTCTGCTCAAAATACATTGAAACAGCTGATCAGCTTAGCAAAGAGGTGGGTGAAGACAATCCCGGGCTCAATGTTTTTATTGTTCTGTTCGAGTTACACGGAAGAGTCAACAAGACGACAAACCTAAAGATTTGGACAAAATGGTTTGGTATGTGTTGAATAACTGTCCTGAGATACTACCTTATATCAAGTAAGTGCTAAGTACTGCAGCTTAAACATCGTAATCTACTAAACTTGTAGCACATTCTTATATATTTAGATGTTTGACGTGATCACTATTGTTGGATTTTGGGTTCCGGCAAACCCTTGTGAGGTTCAAACTCTGCGCACGAAGAACTATCTCCCTTACTAGCTCGCTCGCTCAACAATCCCACGACCTAGCTCGATGAACCCAAAGAACAAGAGGCACATAGATTTATACTGGTTCGGGCCACCGCATGGTGTAATACCCTACTCCAGCTTGTGTGTGCAAGGATGATCTGAATGATCCGTCCCCATTTCCTTTTGTGCTCGATTTTTGTCCTCCTCCTATGGTGGTGGCCAATCCTACTTATAGAGGCCCTGGTCCTCTTCCCAAATGTTAGGCGGGAAGGGATCCCACAACGACCAAGTTTGAAGGGGGACAACTAGTACAAGCTATCCTGACAAAAGCTGGTCTTCGCCTGCCAAAGGCTCTGGTGGTGATGCCGCTGTGGGATCCGCGATGACCTCCGTCCTACCATCCTTCTGGTATTGGTCTTGTTGCACCGATATGGATATGTTTGCCTGATGCCTCGGGACTCCTCGCCTGCGATTGCCTCTTGAGCACCAAAGAGGGAACTGGTACGCTGCGCCCGCTGGCGCCTGCCTAGCCTTGGTCGTCATGGCTCACGTCACGTGAACCTCGTGAGGTGTCCCTTGCATAGATATCTCCGCCCCTCGAGAGCTAGCCTAGTGAGATTGCCCCCAGGGAGGTCTTGGTGTCGTCCGCCTCGCGAAGGTCTTGGGTTATCGCTACTGAAGATGGGTCGTACCAGGCCGTCGGTGGAGCCACGCCGTGGGCCGCAGGCAGGCAAGTCTGGGCACCCCTGGTCCCAGAACACCGACAGTAGCCCTCGAGCCCAAGGCGCGCTCGAACTTGGCTTCGAGGCGACGCCAAAGGGCAAGTGCGGAGGGCCACGAGCCCCAACCGCCTGCGGCCTTGATTGACGTGTGGCGATTGACGGGACATGGGCGTCTCCGCTTCCCCACGCTACCTCGGCAATCGTTCGACTTGACGAGACCCTGGTGCATGCAGAAGGAAACCATCATTACCGGCGATCGTGGAGGCCGGCGGTTGGCTTCCTTCTGGCTATAAATGAGGAGGGGCGGAGCCCCCGTTGCTCGTATCCTTCTCCACTCCGCCTGCTTCTTCTTCTTCCTCGCCTTGCTGTCTTGCCGTGACACTCATGGCGCCGATCAGGAGATTCTCCGCCGCTGAGAAAGGGAAAGTCCCTCGCGAAGAGCAGGGGCCACTTACGCCAAAGAAGAGGTTGGGCTGCTCCCGCGACGCCAACGTGAGGCTGGAGGTGATGAGGCCTTGGTATGAGTGGCCTCCTCCCGGCCACCCGCTGCCCTTGTACGCCCATGCGCAAGGCTCTGGAGGAGGAGGCAGCGCCCCGCGCAGCTCATGTCACGGCCGTGGTGGCACGTGCCGCTGGCCCGCGAACTCATGTTGAGGGCTCCTTGCGCGAGCTCGTGGTGCGGGCGGTGATGCCACCGTGCTCATGGATCAGATTCCCGCAGTTCTTCACCGAGGAGATGCCGCCGAGTGGGCCGCTCGAGCTGTGGTTGCAGCACGCCGAGTGCAGCACCCCAGCAACGGGGGCGGAGGTCGAGTTCGTCTCCCCGGGCAAGATCTTCATGACCCATGGATGGAGCGAGGTCGCCCGAGCTTGCCGCGCGGAGGGGGACCTCACCATCCACTTCGAGTACGACGGCGCCTCCATGATGTTCTTCAAGGTCTTTGACAAGGAAGGCCGCCGCCTGGAGTGCTGCCCTGGAGGGGGCCACCAGGATGGCGCGGCAGCGGGCATCGAGCCCGCCCCCAGCCCTGCCAGCAGTTCCTCCAGTAGCAGCGGTGGCTCCTGGGAGTCCAGCAACTCTCCTAAGCTTGACGAGACTCCAGAGACGAGCGACGACAGCTACGTGCCCCCGAGCTCTCGCCGTGCCCGGAGTGCAGCGATGGCATCTGCTCATCGTCATTGGTGATCTGGACGGGGTTAGCGTCCACCCCGCGTGGCCCACTATTGATGATGGCGTCGGCGGCGATGTCTGTAGATACGACCCCCGGAAGCCTTCTTCTCTTGTTCCCTGCAAGGAATCGAGATGAACCCCATGGAGGTGTGTAAAGAATCTGTAGTGCTTTTACGCCGATATTATTCCCATTATGATGTTCGCGGTTGTGTGTCTTGCTTCGGCGTTGTCCCCCCTTTTCATCCTCGCGGTAGCTTAGCACTCTACGCCGACAGGTCCAAGTCCCCAGGTAGGCTTCTGCCATTGCTGGTATGCCAGTTCGCGATGCCGTGGTCAAGGGCAGGAGGTGAGCGGCCTGAGGTCCGGTAAGAGATCCTAAGGCGTGATGCTCAAGAGGTCCCCTTTAGCGTGCAAGCAGCTCCCTGAAGGCAGAAGAGGAAGAAAACATTGCCGGAGAAAGGCTGCAAGAGTCGGAAATCCTGAGTCACAGCGCTGGGCACACTCGAATGCGTGACTTATCTTAGCGAGCCTGAGGCGATTCCTTGTGTAGCGTCCGATTGGTGCGTCCGTGGTGGTGGTACGGTAGGTTAGGCCCGCGCCAGCTTCCCCCCTTTTCACGCTCTTCTAAGTGATCTGCGTCTTCGGGTCCCGACCCTCGAGCAAGCTCAGCCGCCGCTGGTATGCCAGGTCGCGATACTGTGGTCAAGGCCAGGGGGTGAGGGCTAGAGAGTCAGTAGGAGCTCCTGAGGCGCGATGCTCAGGAGCCCCCCCCCCCTTTAACGCGCAAGCGAATCACGCGAAAGGAGGGCAGTCGGCGAGACTACCCATAGCCGAGCCCCGTAGATCCCTGCGGGTTAGTGCGAGGAGAGAATACAACTTGTACTCGCGCTTGCTGCCTTGCCGCTGGTCTTTCCGCAAGAAGATGAAGGCACTGAGGGTCTGGTGAGGTGACGTGCGTGGGGCGTGCCGCAAGCCAGAGCTCGACCACTCAGGTTTGTCAGAGTTGCAGGGACAGACCCGAGCACAAGCGTCGTGCCAGAATGTGTAGCCCCCGTTGCGTTATGAGCAAGAGGCCGGTCAGCAACGCGGGTGGCCGCGAAGGGTAACAGGCAAGTAGGTGATAATCATAAGGCGACTCATGCAAGGAGGCAAGCTAGTTCAGATAAATGCAAGGACGATACATGCCGCAAGGACGGACCCATGCGGCCTGGGGATGATGCAGCCCGAGGGGCGCCCCGATAGAGTAAGCTAGAAATGCAAAAGGATACACGTCACAGGGACAGGCCCGTGCGACTTGGGGATAATGCCGCCCGAGGGGCGCCCCCAACTGAATGAATCAGAAAGAGTCTCCTGGTACCATTGCTGGAGAGGTGTTGAAGTAGCTGAAAACGCATGCTAAAGAAGTTGCTCCTCATGAGTCGCCTGGGTCCTGAGCCTCGGGAGGCTTCGGGGGCCCGGGCGGCTCATGAAGAACCGTCGCCATCTCTACCAGGACAGTGTGATGCCTGGCCTCCTGAGCCACCAGAACGCTCCGCAAGTGGCGCTGGAAGGTGACAGCTGCGTTCGGCAAGCCGAATGACATGCAAACATAGCTATGAGGTGGGCCCTCGCACCGACCAACGTGCAAAGGCCATAAACGCGCCTGAGATGCCGCCCTGTTGAGTCCTGGGATGTCGATGCAGACGTGCAGCTCATCGTCCTTGCCAGGACGAGGGGCTGCGCCAGGTGGTGGGCGGCGGTCGCCGCGCAAGATTCTTGCCTCCTGAAGCTCCTCGATTGCCTTGGTGATGAACTCCTGAGCACCAGGCACTCCACACCTTGTGCCCTCTTGGTGGAAGCGTGCGGGGAAGCAAGCCTCCACGTGGTGCCCGAGCGCCTCCCTCGTGACATGGGCTAGGTCAGAGGCCCCCCAGAAGAGAGCCCCCAAGCCTAGCCTGAGGAGGGCGCCGGGCGCGCCTTCTTATGCGAGGGAGGGAGGCGCCCCATCCGTGGGTGCAGGTCCTGAGGTGGCGCCGCTGGAGACACCGCTGTCCTGAGGCCCTTGGCAGAGCAACTGCTTCTTCTTCTTCTTCGGGACTGCCCCAGGAGGGTAGACGACAGCTCCGTTGTCTAGGTCTTCGGTCCCCGCAGCCTGGTAAGCACGCTTGAGAGAGCACACCGTGCCCTTTCCTCGCAGGCGACCGTGATGATGCCGCAGCTCCCTAGCATCTTGAGGACGTTGTAGCCGTGTTGAGTCACTACCATAAACTTGGCCAGGGCTGGATATCCAAGGATGGCATTGTACAACAGGCGGATGTGGGCGACGTCGAAGTCGATCAGCTCGGTGTGGTAGTTGTTGCGCTTGCCGAAGGTGACAGGGAGGCGAACCTGCCCTATCGGGGTGGTGGAGCCATCGGTCACTCCTGAGAAGGGCTTGGTAGGCTGTAGTTGATCATATGGCACTTGGAGGCGGTCGAATGTCTCGACGGATAGGACATTGAGCCCTGCGCTGCCGTCGATGAGGGTCTTGGTGACCTGGACATTGCTGATGATGGGCGAGCAGAGCATTGGGACGGCGCCGGCAGTTGCCGCACACTTGAGCTGGTCGGATGAGCTGAAGGTAATGGTGCACTTGGACCACCTGAGCGGGCGCGTGGCTTCGAGCCTGGGAAGGGTCGCGTTCACCTCACGAGCAAACTGCTTGAAGATGCACTAAGAGGCGGGGGCATGAGCGTCACCCAAGATGCAAGCGATGGCGCGAGGCTCCTGGAAGCCCCCAACCCCCTCATCCTGGTGATGGTCATCACTCCTCCTCGGTGGTGGTGGTAGCGGAGGGAGTCTGGCCTTGCCCTGCGGACAGTCCTCACGAGGCTGGTCTCTCTAGGCGCCCTCGCGAGGCTGGTCCTGCCAGCGATCCTCACGAGGCCGGTCGCGCCACTCCTGGCAGGGGTCGCGGTCATCCTAGCGTCCTCCACCTCGTCCTCCTCCTCGGCCGTAGGCTCGGTCGTGGCGCTCGGGGCGTCAACCGATGCACCCATCATGGATGGCCCTGAGCTCCTGACAGTCATTGGTGTTGTGGCTGTGTACGTTGTGGAAGGCGCAGAATGGACGACTACCCTTGGACGACTCCGGGTGGTCGCAACCGCGCTTCATCTCTGTCTCAGCCGCAAGCACGGCCGCTCCCTTGCGATTCACATCCTTGGTCTTGGCCTTCTTGTCTTCTGGGTCGGCAGCTGGAAGCTCGAGGAGGGAGAGGCGCCCCTCCTCAGCTCTCGCGCACTTGGTTGCCATGTTGAACATTTCCAGAGCCGTGCATAGGTCCTTGTGGATGGCGAGCTCCTCCTTCATCTTGACGTCGCGGACGCCATCAGAAAATGCTGAGATGATGGCCTCGTCCGTTACCTTGGGGATCTTGAGGCGAACGTTGTTGAAGCGCTAGATGTACTTCTGCAGGGTATCCCCCGGCTACTGCTTGATGCGCCACAGGTCACGCGCGGCTGGCGGGCGGTCGCGAGTGCCCTGGAAGTTGGTGACGAACCGCTCGCGCATCTCACCCAGGGAGGAGATCGATCCCGCGGGCAGGTTCAGGAGCCATGAGCGCGCACCATATTTGAGGGCCATGGGAAACCAGGTCGCCATGACTTTCTCATCACATCTGGCCACCATGATGATCAGCTCATAGAGCTGCAAGAACTCAGCAGGGTCGGGGTGCCGTCGTAACTCGGAGGCAGGTCAAGCTTGAACTTGTCGGGCCAGACGACGCTGCGCAGCTCGGGAGTGAAGGCACGGCAGCCTGCTGTAGTCACTGGAGCCCATCATGGAGGTGGAGCCTAGTCTTGGTACCCACGCGCCGCCACCGCGGGCGGCACACGGTCTTGACCTGGTGGTGCTGGGAGTGCATGAGCGTCTTCTTGCGGCCACGGGATTTCTTGGCAGGTTCCTTCTTCACATGCGGGTGCCCTGCACGGTGGGTCCCGCCGTGGGGCCGCGCGTCTTGGTGCGAGGGCGACATCTTTATGCGGAGGTGATGGAGGTGCTCCATGGGCTATGTCGCCCGCAGCAGGAGGTGGACGAGGCAGCGAGAGAGACTGTGCGGGAGAGCCCCCAGCGGTGCTGACGAGCTCGGCGATGCGGTCCAGCCAGTCTTCATAGAGGTCGTCGACGGGGCGGTAACGCAGGAGCTCGCGCGCCATGAGTAGCACGGCCTGCGCGTCCGTGGGTGCGCGACGAGTGTGGGACGATGAGCCGGCCAAAGTCAGCGACAGGGTGGTGGTGCATCTGTCCCGCCGCACAGAGGGGTGCAGCGACAAAGCTTGCTTCTCGTTTCCCGCCGGGCCCGTGGCGGTGTTGGCAGCAGGTTAAGGAGAGCGACGGGGAGGCCCGCCGACGGGCGCTGTCTGGGCGATGCAAGCATTGAGAGCGGCCCGGAGCTCAGCGTGGGCTCGACGAGCATCAGCCATGAAAACTGGCAGAGCGGTGGAGCGTGGATCGACGGAGGAAAAGCTTAGGCACACCCCTACCTGGCGGGCCAAATGTCGGATTTCGGGTTCCGGCAAACCCTTATGAGGTTTGAACTCTGGGGTGCGCACGAAGAACTCTCTTCCTTACTAGCTCGCTCACTCAACGATCCCACGGCCTAGCTTGATGAACCCAAAGAACAAGAGACACAGAGATTTATACTGGTTCGGGCCACCGCGTGGTGTAATACCCTACTCCAGTGTGTGGTGGTTTGCCTCGAGGTATGAGGATGAACTAGTACAGTGGATGAACAGCCTCCGGAGGGGAGGTGTTCTTGGACTCGATGAGCTTGTGTGTGCAAGGATGGTCTGAATGATCCGTCCCCATTTCCTTTTGTGCTCGCTTTTTGTCCTGCTCCTATGGTGGTGGCTAGTCCTACTTATAGAGGCCGTGGTCCTCTTCCCGAATGTTATGCAGGAAGGGATCCCACAACGGCCAAGTTTGAAGGGGGACAACTAGTACAAGCTATCCTGACAAAAGGTGGTCCTCGCCTACCAAAGGCTATGGTAGTGACGCCGCAGTGGGGTCCACGATGACCTCCGTCCTGCCGTCCTGATGGTCATAGTCTTGTTACGCCGATATGGAAACCTTTGCCTGATGCCTCGGGACACCTCGCCTGCGCTTGCCTCTTTAGCACCAAAGATGGAACTGGTACACTGCGCCCGCTGGCGCCCGCCTGGCCTTGGTTGTCATGGCTCACGTCACGTGAACCTCGCGAGGTGTCCCTTGCATAGATATCTCCAACCCTCGGGAGCCAGCCTAGTGAGACTGCCCCCAGGGAGGTCTTGGTGTCGTCCGCCTCACGAGGGTCTTGGGTTGTCGCTGCTAAAGATGGGCCATACGAGGCCGTTGGTGGAGCCGCGCCATGGGCCGCAGGCAGGCAAGTCTGGGCACCCCCTGTCCCAGAACGCCGACAACTATGTTGTGCATCATCTACAAAAAGGAGTTACTGTCGCAAAATCCAAGAAACATTGACAAACTGGTTATGGCAGGATTTGCGAAATGGTTCAAGAGCCATGTAAGATTTTGGATTGAACTGACAGTATTTTAATATATTGAGTACATAAGATGATCAGCTTATCTATTTTCTAACCATATGTTAAGAAGATGCGGGAGGATGGGCAGGCGGTTGATGATGCCCTTTATGTACTAGCAATCGGTCGTGTTACTCGGGTAAGACATTATGAATCTTGCGTTGTTGGAGATGTGTGCTACAACACCCTTGCACGCGACGAAGGTAGGAAGACACAATACAGTGCCATCATGAGCACAGATAAGTACGACGATGTGACAAATGAAATGTATGCTAACATAACAGACATTTTTCAGTTGCAGTATATCTCCAGTTTCGAGGTTCATCGGTGTGTGGTTCTGTTGTGATGTCGTTGGTATAACCTGTTTTCCAGGATCGTAAAACCCAGAGCTGATGATTATTTCAAATCCATCAATGTCAAGGCGGCCTACCAGACCAAGGAGCCTTTTATTTTGGCAAATCAAGCAACACAGATATTTTTCTTAGAAGACACATTTGCACGTAGCGATGACTAGAGAGTATTACAAAGGTTTGAGCAGAGGAATTCGTTTAATGAAGTTGCACAACAAGATGATGCTTACACTGCTCCTGATATACAAGATTCCACAGATGTTCCTAATATCTTTAAGAACCATCACGTCAATGACGCTGGCGAAAATATTGCCTATCGGGCTGTGGACATACAAGAGTTGATCAATAAGAAGCCAACATTCGAGTACATTGAGGATGAAGAAGATGACAATGCAGGGAATTATGATTCAGACTGATACACATGGCGAAGATGTTGACGCTGCTGCTGCGGATGATGGTTAGATTGCTTTTGTCGTATTTTCCTGTCAGAAGACGTCTTTTATCTACTATGTGAAATTGTGTTTGCTATGTCAACTGAAACCTGCTGAACTTGTTGTTTAGTATTTTGCTGTGAGAACATCACTTATTATGTATGTTGATTTGTGTTTGGTGATTGTGTGACAACTAAAACATGATGACATTGTTGTTTAGTTGTACTCATATTTGGTTGTGAAACTTGAATTTGATGACATAGTTTGTTGTTGGACTGCAACTTGCTCGACGTCTTAGAATGGGAACAAAGCTAACCCGACAGGGCCTCTGCTAATTTATTTATTTATTAGCAAATGGGCCACTGCTATTTAGTTATTTATGAGCAAAAGGGGATACCCCCCCGACTTCCATTAATAGAAATCATTAGATGTTCACAACACTACGCCCAGCCTGCTAAACACGTTTCATTCATTACTAGTTTTAGCAAAGTGCTCATGTCATAGCCACTGAATACATCAGAGTGCTACAATACACTGCAAATAAAGAGACAATCATCCTACAGAGCACATTGATTTTGCCCATTATCTTCACAAGCTCTTTCATCTCCTCATTGCTGTCAAGGTCGTTCAGCAACTATTGCTAGGCCATGATCAGAGGAACTGCATCTTTAACCTTCTGCTTTGCATCTTCCTCTTCTGCCGTTCCTTTAGTCACTTGTCCAACACCCCAACCTGTTGGTATTGGGATTCCTCGGCTAACCAAATAATCAGCGTAATTGCATTCCCCACATCGAACTTCCCGTAAATACAAATCACACGAATCTTCCCTTCTCGCACGAATCAAATTGGAAGATCATCAACCAAACTATTAAAAAGCAAAGAATCGAAAGCAATAGAACAACACTTAAACATATTATTACCCCATGATTCAGGCATTTGTAGAAGACTCGGCCAGGGTTGAGGATTGCGGTTGAGACACGACGGATGACTCTACGTGATTTGTAGCAGTGGCACCACACCAACGGCAGCGGGTTGCGATGAGCAACCGGCTGTGGTGCGTGTGCCGGCAGGGGTGTGATGAGACCCATAGGTGATGGTATGGGTGGCGACTAGGTGCATATCTGGTTGTTGCCTGCTAAAGAGCAGGTGGACGAGCAGCTAGTGGGCATGGTTGTTGCGGCCAGAGCTTCTGATGCTAGGCAGAGTAAGTAGAGAAGAGGAGAAGCGAACGTTGGATATGTTAGTTTCATTACTTGCAGAGTAGCATAGCACCATATATAGTAATAGTCTAGGTTTGGATTCGAACCAGCCATGTGAGCACGTCTCTCTTTTTTCTATAACTCAAAGAACGCCTCTTTTACCGCACACTAGCTTGTTCTGTACGCCTTCTCAAGTCTTTGATTTTGTTTCTTTTTTTGCGGGGAAGGAAGGAGGACACAATTGAGAGTTCCTGGGACTCGAACCCAAGACCTCTTGGTTGAAAACCAACGTTGCTAGTCACTTATGTGGCAAAGGTTCCCTAGGAGGAGGACGGCAGAAAAATGCATTTTCCTCGCAGTTTAGTTGCGACGCAAGATCGAACGGTCGCAGTTTCGGGAATGTTATCAAGCGAACGAGCCCAGTTTTTCTTTTCTTACTATATATAAAAAAGTATGCTACTTGGTGCCGCCTTAGTCAACAAACAATTTGTGCCAACCTTGACCGTTTGATTGACATTCAACGTCCGTCGTGTTTCTTCAGTATCTTCTTCCTCCAAATTACCAAAGCTAAACCAGCCAGCTGACCGCTGCTCCTCGCCTCCCACGGCCGGGTCTTTGCCGCTGCATGCATCGTGGCCACATCGCACCCTAAAACTCTAGGCATATTCCCTGGCTCCTGTTCGTTCCCGTCCGAGGCCTCACCATCATCCTCTGTCTTGGTTCGCTCACCGCGGCGCCGCCCTCTGGTGTTGTCAACATGGTCAACAACCAAGAGGAATAAGGAGATGACTGTACATGGTGAGGATGACAGTTGGGACCCAACAGCACGTAGTTATTCTTTTCGGGACGCAGAAGGGTATCAACTGGGTTGTGCGGGAGCTATAGCCCGTCTAGCCCAGGCTTTTATTTCATATGTTTACCACATAACCAGCCTAGTTTGTTTTTTTCCTTTCTGAAAATGACTAGCCCAACTATTTTGTTTTTTTGTAGAATAACCAACGTAGGCCTACTTCCTTTTCTACACCCTGCTGGGCCGGAAATCTTTCAAGACGAGGAGGGATGCATTCTGGGCTTCCCAGAAAATGGTCTATAAGTAATAGGAAAAATGGGCTATAAGTAATAATAAATGGGTCGTAAAATGAAAAAATACAGCAAAGAGGCAATTAGTTCCAAAATACTTTTTTCTTTCGGATTATGATATTTTAAATTTCATTGTTTTTGTGCGGGTAAAATTTCATAGGATTTAAATTAAGGTATGTTTAGTTTTTAAATTAATTTGAAACAGGCTAGAAATATTGGGTTGTATGCTATTTGGGACAGATTTGGAGGCTGACTTGTGGGTCTACTAGGTTGACATGTACGAAAGGCTTTGTCAACTTAGTCCACAAACGATTCTAGCAGCAGTGACCGTCGGATGTTAATCCAACAGCCGTGCTGCTTCTTCAATATCTGACTTCTTGCTCCAGCCACCCAAACCAGCGCCGGTGGGACTGCCTGCTCCCTCCTCCCGCGGCCGGTTGTGCTACCGCAAAGGCCGCACCTCCCCACCCTACTCCATCGCTAGCCAGGCCATTCCTCTACTCACCCACACCTGTTATTTTCCCGCGACGGTAGCCGAACCAGAAAACCCTCGTACTCCCCACCGCGTGGGCAACCATCGCATAGGCTTCCCTGGCTCCGTGTCATTCCCTTCCTAGGCCTCGCCGTCGTCCACCGCCCTGGTGCTCTCGGCATGGCGTGGTCAACATGGTCAACGAACGACATCCATCGGAAGTGGACTGTACATGGAGAGGCTGACAGCTGGGTCCACGGCCGCACACAAGGAAATGCCTCCTTATTACGTGCAAAATAATGATTCCTCCACCTGACAGCTGGGACCCACCGAAAGGGCCTCTGTATTTCGCGAAACAAATGTTCCTCCCGCTGACAGCTCAGACCCACCAGCTATATCTTCGCACGCAAGGAAGTGCCTCCTTATTTACGCACAAAAAATGAATACTCCCCCTGCTAGCTGGGACCCACCATAGTGGGAGGCTGACTTGTGGACCTGCTAAGTTGACGCAGATGGAGGGCTTGGTCAACTTAGTCAATATGAACGATTCTAGCTCAAGTGACCGTACGATGTCCATCCAACGGCCATAGTTCTTTTTCAACCTCTGGTCTTCTTGCTCCAGCCGCCCATACCAGCGCCGGTCATGCCGTCTGCTCCTACATCCTGTAGCCGGCTGTGCTACCGCGGAGGCCTCACCACCCCTACTATTCTCACCGCTGGCCAGGCCATCCCTCTACTCACACACACCCCATGTTATTCTGTCGCCGACGGCAGCCTCACACCGTAGCCGAACCAGTGAACCCTCGTGTTCCTATCCATGTGGGCATCCACTATCGCGTCTTCCCCGGCTCCGTGCCGTCCCCTTCCTAGGCGTTGTCGTTGTCCACCTCCTTGTGCTCTCGGCACGACGTGGTCAATGTGGTCAAGTAATGACTTCCATTGAAAGAGTACTGTATGTGGAGAGGCTGACAGCTGGGTCCACGGCTGCAGCAAGGAAGTGCCTCCTTATTACACGCAAAAAATGATTCCTCCACCTGACAGCAGGGATCCACTGGACGGGCCACCGTATTTCACAAAAAAATGTTTCCCCCTGACTGCTGGGACCCACCAGCTACATCTTCGCACGCAAGGAAGTGCGTCCATATTACGGGCAAAAAAATGATTCTCCCCCTGACAGCTGGGACCCACCAGCTATATCTTCGCACGCAAGGAAGTGTCTCCTTATCCTCCCTGACAGTCGGGACCCTCCTGGTCAAAGCGTACGTAGCATTGTCATTCTTGTCGCGAACGTGTACGTACATACGATCGGTCTGTCTGCAGGCTGCTGCGATGAACCGTGGTTGAGTAAGGAAGGGCACGTGTTGTAGTAGAGGCGCGCAAGTAGCATGTCACGCAGTCCCGTCAATATCGTGCACACATACGTACAACCAGGGTGCAAGAAAGTAAATACGACCGCGTACATACATGCGGGCAGGGTCTCGAACGCCTACTCGTGCATACGTACGGCCAGGGCTCGTGTACATGGAGAGGCAGCAATAACGTCATGTTCATCGGTAGCCAACTCGCTGGGTCGGAACGGAGGAAACAACGCCGTGTTCATCGGTGTCGGATGTGGGGTTCTGGCAAACCCTTAAGGTTCAAACACTGGGGTGCATGCAAAGTCTTTCCCTTCTACCGATCTACGCTTTAGCTCGCTAAGATCTTGCGGACAAACTCGATGAACTCACGACAGAGAAAGACACGGGGTTTATACTGGTTCGGGCCACCGTTGTGGTGTAATACCCTACTCCAGTGTGGTGGTGGTGGATCGCCTCTTGGGCTGATGATGAACAGTACAAGGTAAGAACAGCCTCCTGAGGTTGAGGTGTTCTTGTGCTTGTGTGGTTGAGGATGATCTGAACTAGTTCGGGATCAGTTGCCTCCTACTGTGGTGGCTAGTCCTATTTATAGAGGCCCTGATCCTCTTCCCAAATATCGAGTGGGAAGGGAGCCAACAATGGCGGGCAAATTTGAAGGGGCACAGCTAGTACAAGCTATCCTGACAAAAGCGGTCTTCGCCTGCGAAAAGCCCTGGGGTGACACCGTCTTGGGCTCCACGATGACCTCCGCCTTGTCGTCCTCCTGGTCTTGGTCTCGTTGCATCAATATGGCAACCTTTGCCTGAAGCCTCGGTACTCTTCGCCTGCGCTTGCCTCCTTAGCACCAAAGGGGAAATAAGGACCTTTGACGCACGGCACCACCGCACCGCTTCGTCATGGCTCACGTCACGAGAGCCTCGTGAGGTTTGCCCCGCCTTGATATCTCCGCTCCTCATGAGCCTGCCTGGCTAGGCCACACCAGAGGAGATCTTGCATCGCCTACCTCGCGAGGCTTGGACCCTCGCGAGGGTCTTGGATGCCTTGTTGATGAAGATGGGTCGTACGGCCTGCTGCTTGGCCACGCCATGGGCCACAAGTAGGCAAGTCTGGGGACCTCCGTTCCTAGAATGCCGACAACCGGGAGCCAAGTGACTGGGTCGGAACGCGTCCTATTCATCGGGAGGCAACAGACTGGGTCGAAATGGGTCGTGTTAATTGGGAGCCTACTGGCTTGGACGGAACAGCTGGAACGGGGTCTGGCATAACGCAAAACGGAGGAAAACGACCTTGTGTTCGACCGTGTACGGTTGAAAGGGGTTCTTGCTCATCGGGAAGGGTCTGGCGTACCGTAAAACGGAGGAAGCGGACTTGTATTCGAGCTCCTATGGTCGAAACGGGGTGCTGTTGATCGGAAGGGGTGTGGCGTACCGCAAAACAGAGGGAACGCGCTTGTGTTGGAGCACCTATAGTTGAAACGGGGGTCCTGTTCATCGAGAGGGGTGTGGCGTACCGCAAAACGGGACTCCATGGGATACTCTTCATCCACCGTCGAACTCCTCCAGCCTCCACCTGCGACTGTTCATCCACGACGTCTCCCTCCTGCCTCCACCAGCTACTGTTCATCCACGGGCTCTTGTTCATGTAGCCTCCACCGCTCCTCCACCGACTATTATTCAACCAGCCCTCTCCACGGGGTCCTGTTCAACCACCCCTCCATGGGCTACTGTTCATCCAGCCCTCCACCGGCTACTGTTCAACCAGCCCTCCACAGGGTCTTGTTCATCCAGCCCTCCACGGGGTCTTGTTCATCCACCCCCAACCGGCTCCATCGGGGTCCTGTTCATCCAGCGGCAACGACCTCTACTACCACGGGGTCCTGTTCATCCAACCCCCACCTGGAACTATTCAACCAACCCCCAACAATGCTCATTGTTCATCAAGAGGCAGCAGGTTCGATCGGCTTCAGTTAGCAGCAGTAGCGAAGGAATCGCTCGATCTAGTTCAGTTAACAGCCAGGGATGGATCGATCGCTCGGGTTCAGTAACGCATAGCCAGTAGTGCAATCGCTCAGGTTCAGTAGGCGAATGCCTCGCTCGGGTTCAATTAGACCCCAACGCCTCGCACCCATGCGCGTACATGTACGATAGAAACGTGCATCGCTCGGCCCGACCACCCACCGTGACCGGGAACTCCCTGATAGTTTCCTCGCCCTCGCTTCTACCATGGTTTTTTCCGCCATGGACGGCCCAAAGAATGTCATGCAGCTGCGTCTCCAGCCCGCCCAGGATGAAAAGCCCATTTTCTGTCATGATGTTTTGTCAGCTTTTATCATTTACTTACTCGAGGATGACCAGGAATTAAGATTGGGGGTGCTGATACATTTCCAATGTATCAATAATTTTTTATTGTTGCATGCTATTATATTATCAATCTTGGATGTTTTATATACATTTACTAGCAACTTTATATCATTTTTTGGGACTAACCTATTAACTTAGTGCCCGGTGCCAGTTATTGTTTTGCTTGTTTTTTTACTTTGCAGAATACCAATACCAAACGAAGTCCAGATGCCATGAAATTTTTTGGAGATTTTTTGTGGCAAGAAGAGACCCTTGTAGCCTCTACATGCCATGATAGGAGGCTCATAGGTCCCACTAGGCATTAGGGCGCGCCAGGGGCCTCTGGCGCTCCTTGGTGGGCAGTGGGGCCCATGGGCACTGCCTTAACCTACCTCCACCTCTATAAATACTCTAAAATCCCCAAAACCATAGGGGAGTTAACGAAATACTTTTTCCACCGCCGCAAGTTCCAGAACCACGAGATCCAATCTAGAGGCCTTTTCCGGCACTCTGTCGGAGGGGGCAACGATCATGCATGGGTTCTTAATCATCCTTGTTGCCCCTCTGATGCTGCGTGAGTAGTTTACCACAGACTTAAAGATCTGTAGTTAGCAGGTAGATGGCTTCTTCTCTCTTTTTGATCTTCAATACAATGTTCTCCTTGATGTTATTGGAGATCTATTTGATGTAATGAATTTTTACGGTGTGTTTGTTGGGATCCGATGAATTGTGAGTTTATGATCAGATCTATCCATGAATATTATTTGGGTTTTCTTTGAACTCTTTTATGCATGATTGTTATAGCCTCGTATTCCTTCTCCGATGTATTGGTTTGGTTTGGCCAACTAGATTGATTTATCTTTCCATTGGAAGGGGGTGCTTTGTGATGGGTTCGATCTTACGGTACTCAATCTCAGTAACAGAAAGAGACATGACACGCATGTACCATTGCTATTAATGGTAACAAGATAGGATTTATTTCAATCATGAGTTTATCTTGTCTACATCATGTCATCTTGCTTAAAGCATTACTTCATTTTTCCATGAACTTAATACACTAGATGCATGCTGGATAGCGGTCTATGTGTGCAGTAATAGTAGTAAATGCAGAATCGTTTTGATATACCAATCTTGGACATGATGCCTATATACATGATCATTTCCCTGGATATCATCGTAATTATTTGCTTTTCTGTCAATTGCCTAACAGTAATTTGTTTACCCACCATGTGCTATTTTCTCGAGAGAAGCCTGTAGTGAAAACTATGGCCCCGGGTCTATTAAAACCAAAAATACCTTTCTACAATTTTATTTATTTTATTTTATTTTGTGTTCTAGTTAGATCTATTTATCAAAACCCATACAATGTAATCTATCTCAAATTCTCAATATCGTTGAGGGATTGACAACCCCTCTATGCGTTGGGTTGTGAGTATCTGTTGTTTATGTGCAGGTGATGTTTACATAGTGTTGCTTGGTTCCCCTACTTGATTGATAACCTTGGTTTCATAACTGAGGGAAATACTTATCTCTATTGTGATGTATCATCCCCTCCTCTTCGGGGAAATCCCAACGCATCTCACAAGTAGCATCAGCTTCCGGGATAGCTTCTTATTCATTATTATCATTACCATCGATGGTTTCTGCGTCGAGATCAACCTCTTTGTCATTCTCCCCTTTTGCTTCATTATTTTCTTGCATCTTGTTGGACTGGTTCTTCTTGATCTTCTTCACCAAATAGGAGTACTTTATTCTCTTAAGTCTGGCCCTGACTTTCTATCTCTTTAGTGCTTGCTCCCTTTCGTACCATTCGGGTGCTTTAGGGTCATGCTTTATTTTTATGACTTCGAGTACCAATCCAGTTAGAAGAAACAAGATTATCTTTCTCAAGTTGGGAAAGAATCAAAGATTGAGTTTCAGAAATTTGTGAGCATTGGGTTTCTATCAAGCGAGAATATTTAGTGACATTCTTCACATCATGACTTAATCCAATTACTTCTTTAGACAGGTAAGCTATAACCTTTTCATAATGATGAATGCATCTTCGGAGGTCTTGGTTCAAATTATCTTGGTAAAGCTTAAATTTGTTGATCATCTCCCTGAACTCGTCTTCCTGCTGATAATACTTTTTCATTAATGACCTGTTGAACGGGTTTACCTTTTTCTTGAATAACCTTTTTAAATTCTTCCACGTATTCAACATGATTTTTTTATATTATGCTTCACCGGTTCCTCAATATTCCATTTCTCTTTTCTCGATCATTATTCCTTTGATGAGTGCTTTGCCTTCTTCAATAGTTAAAGCCATAGAACGTCTACATGCACTCAAATCAAGAGTAGACTTGGATTCTGATAGAACATATGAAGTATGACATATTCAACATAACTATTCGAAGAGACTTGCAAAGATAACCAATCATACATAAAAGAATTCAGAGAAGATTCAAATATTGTTCATAGATAATTTTTGATCATAAACCCACAATTCATCGGTCCCAACAAACACACCGCAAAAAGAAGATTACATCGAATAGATCTCCACGAGAGAGGGGGAGAACATTGTATTGAGATCCAAAAAGAGAGAAGAAGCCATCTAGCTACTAACTATGGACCCGAAGGTCTGAGGTAAACTACTCACACTTCATCGGAGGGGTTATGGTGATGATGTAGAAGCCCTCCGTGGTGGATGCCCTCTCCGGCGGATCTCCGGAACAGGCCCCAAGATGGGATCTCCTGGGTACAGAAGGTTGCGGCGGTGGAATTAGGTTTTTGGCTCCGTATCTGATCGTTTGGGGGTACGTAGGTATATATAGGAGGAAGAAGTACGCCGGTGGAGCAAGGTGGGGCCCACGAGGGTGGAGGGTGCGCCCTGGGGGGTGGGCGCGCCCCCTACCTCGTGCCCACCTCCTTTCTTTCTTGACGTAGTGTGCAAGTCTCCTGGCCCATAGTCGGTGAGAAAATCACGTTCCCGAAGGTTTCATTCCGTTTGGACTCCGTTTGATATTTCGTTTCTTCGAAACTCTGAAATAGGCAAAAAACAACAATTCTGGGTTGGGCCTCCGGTTAATAGGCTAGTCCCAAAAATAATATAAAAGTGGAAAATAAAGCCCAATATTGTCCAAAACAGTAGATAATATAGCATGGAGCAATAAAAAATTATAGATACGTTGGAGACGTATCATTAACCTCAACAGTCTGATTCTTTTTGTATTTTCTATTATGCTTGTTGCTCACGAGGAAAATAGAAAATATTTTCTGGCAAATAAGTTATCCCAGAACTAGTAGGTCCCCTCTCACCTACATGATATCTACAATAACAAAACCTACAAAATAGTTACAAAAGAAATACGCAGCATTTAGCTCCCTGGCAATGGCGCCAGAAAATGCTTGATGGCCTGCAAGACACATAGGGTAGTGTAGTACTTTCACATTAGTATCCCAATTGGAAATCGTTACCAACGAAGAGCGGGGTAGAGTATTTATAAGTAGCACTTTGTCACACACAAGTTGTCACAGTTCTCATGTGAAGTAACTGCTTGCAATTCTGCAAAACGGTTTGCCAAGAGGTAAATGTACCAGAGCAATAAATAGGATGATTTTGTAGCAACGAGAGCAATAAAACTTGAAAGTAAAGAACATAAACAAAACAGAAAGTAAAGTTGTGTTTCCTGGAATGGAAAGGTTCGGAATAGAGAGAATTCAGTTCATGGTATATATCAAGGGTGCCAGTGTGACGGTAATACCAGTTACCTTGTATCATGAATATAGTATTTGATTTATTTTTTAGGTAGGTGGATCACCCTAAGGTTTGGAACTCCTCACGGGATTACATTCCATTATATGGTCCTGCTTCGTCGTAGCCATAGAGTGGTCGTCTCCACTATAAAGGTCTTTAGACCGAAACCAAGCATCAAGTTTAATAGATCACCATTATCTCATATTGTCTATGGTCCTCATAGATGTCTCCACCTGTGACGGCAGAGGTCACAGATTTCCTAAACAATATGTGTTACATGTGTAGGTCTTGAGATCATTTTGCATGGGTCCTTAACTTGGACAACACGCGTCGAGTTCACCATAGCATAACAACGTACTAGACAGATCATAAGGCTACAAACACAAATGATGGCATTTAGATTAGGCATAAATGAATCTTACCACTCACCTACATCTCCCATGCCTAGGGGGCTACTCGCACATCATAAGAGAATAACCAATCATGTAAGATAATAAACCAACGAAAACCATGTCAATAACACAAGGAAGATCGATGATGAAATGAATGATCCAAATAGTCTTGATCTCCAGATGAGTATGAATAGAGTTTGCAAGTTGGTCTTACAACTTGGAATTCCTCATACAATTGTGAAGGGTGAAATAATGGTGGAGATGAAAGGACCAAAACTACAAAGATCTCTGGTGGTCCTCCGGATCTCTTCTCTCCTTGTTCTGGTAGTGGAGGCGGTGGCTAGGGTTCTCTATAATGTTCTCCCCCTTCACAAAAGTGTCTTGTATTGATAAGGTGGAGCTCCAAGCGCCTCATATGACCATCCACACGTGCTGGTGCGCTCACATGGAAGGCCTTCTTTCACCCTGTCTCGCTCGCGGCTTGGCCTTCAACATGGAAGTTGCTCCATTTGGATTGATTTGCAGTAATTCTCCTTAGTTTCCTTCCATATATAATATTTCCTGCCAAAAAATGGGAAAACCGATTTTCTTCCCTCTTGAAGGATTAGCGTCAGAAATAACCAAGAAGTGTATGAATTTCGGTGAAAACCAAATAAAAACCCTTTGCAAATTATCATAAATTCTTGAGCCATCATTGCCATCGGTAGCCACGACCTTAGAGGCTTTGGTCCTCTTAACCTTGGTAGGGGTCATAAATCATCCATTGTCAGCAGGCCAGCTAGGACCGTGCTCACCGTCTTCTCGGGTTGTGGTGCCGATGACTTGACGCAAACTCCGAAGTTGCATCATTCCTGTAAGAATTCGAGGAGGAGGGAGTTTGTTAAGTCAAACATTACAAACCACCTTCTCTTAAGGAGAAGAGCAGGATATCGAACCTTGTCGGGCTAGTGCTCTACCCAGTAAGCGATGTCGGACCCCTCAGCCATGATGGTCTGGTCCTTGGTGGTGAAGAGCAGGTCTCTCATCCCTGCAATATCTCTGTGCTCGACAAAGCCTTGGATGACTAAGGTCTCGTCACTCTACTTAGCAAACTCCCACATTGGCTGGGCTTGGGCTTGAAGGGGCAACATGGCATGGTGGAGTGCGACGTAAACCACATCGATGAGCGTGACCCCTCCCCCCCCCCCCTCTGATGAAGAACTTCACCCTCTTCCGGAGCTCTACCACCTCCACCTCGTCCCCCCAAGTGGGCCTCTTGGGTTTCCAAGAGTGAAGCCTCTTCATAGGGAAAGCAGACAAAGCTTTCATAATCCCTTCTCGGTTGCCCAGAGGCATGTCGGCCATGTAAAACCATTCGTCCTGCTAGTTCTTCACCGATGAATTTCCAGGGAAACCACTTGGCACCTAGAATCTTGCTAATCATGGTTGCCCCGCACTCCGTGGGATTGTGGCCTTTTGTGTGCATCTTAACACAGAAAAGTTTGAGCCAGAGCGTGAAGTGGGGCCCGATGCAAAGGAATGCCTCACAAAAAGTGACATAGCTGGCAATGTGAAGGATGGAGTTTGGGGTGAGATGGTGGAATTGGTTGCCATAGAAATAAAGCAGGGATCGAAGAAAGGGATGGATGGGAAAGTTGAGACCTCAGAGGAGATGAGAGAGGAAGATGATGCGCTCACCAACGCGAGGCTCGGGAATCTAGGCGGAGGAGCCACCCGTTGGCCCCTTGACGAGCGAAGAGCGGGCCGAGGCATCCCCGGGCGCCGGAGGTATCTAGTGTCCTGGAGCTTGATAATATTTTCGTTGGAGATGACATAAGAGCACCATAACCCCCTCATACTCACCACTTTTTGGATCTCTGCAGCCTTCTTCTAACTCCTAGTGGCAGTCTTTGGGCCAGCCTTCGAGGGCCTCATTGACACGGAAGAAGCACCTTTGTCGGCCATCTCATTGAATATGGAAGGGGGAAGAGGACATCCGAAGCTTTTCGGGGCTCTGGTTTTGCGGACACTGGAGCTTGAGAATGATGGAGGCTGAGAAGGATTGGGAGCGTGAAGTTCAGTCTCTCTCTTCTGTAGCCTTTTGTGGGCAAGTAAGAATGTGAGTTAAGCGGGCGTGTTGCATTAATTTCACAGTTTCCATGCGACTTGTGTTAAACGCACACAAGAATCGAGGGGCCTGTTTACATGGGTGCTACAAATCCTAAGCGCGATCTCTTTATTGATTTGATGTTCCAATGGCAGTGGCCTCGAGTCGTTCCAATACATTATGATGACATCTAAAAACACATACATTATGATGACACCTAAGAAGACCACACTGTTAAATAGTACGCAGTGGTGGTTCAGTTAAAGCTGTCAGAGCAATACCGAATCGTAATCCTCATCTGAATGCGAGAACTCTTCACTATTAAGGTAACCCTGCGTGGGAAAGGTTCCTAGAATCCCCAAAACTCCCTATATAATGAGTGCTTTTGTTAAAAAAACATTGGAGAAGCTTCAGGAGGGCTCCTTGAATGCCCGAGGTATACAACGATCACTTTAGAAAAACATACCGGAACTTGGTGAATCAGCTTACAAGACCGAGGATGATGAACAACTCGGAAGGACCAAGGAGTGTCCTCCACTTGAAGACTTGTTTAGGGGCTATTGATTGTGTTGGCTCCCAGCCGTATGGGCTGGGCCGAGGGCCCCTCCCCCCATGAAGATTAACAAGTGGGCCTCGTTAGTCAAGTCCAGGAGAGCCAAGATGGAAGATTCCAAAGACTTGGTGCGTGCTCCTAAGATTAGAGGTCGTCTTCACCATGATTTCCCTTAGATGTAACTACCTATGTAAACCCTAGGCACCCTTGGTGTCTATATAAATCGAGGAGTAAGGGTTGTAGACGCCATACATACACGATCTCATGGTAGATCACGTATACACTGTACCCCCTCGAAATCAATACAATCAAAAGCAAGACATAGTGTATTACCTCTTCGAGAGGGCCCGAACCAGGGTAAACACATGTGACCTTGTTACCATCATGTTAAGATTACCAACTTGGGACCCTCTACCTGAGATCTGCTGGATTTAACTCCATCAGTTCGTCTGACCGGCATGAATGCGAAGTGGAGAGAGATTTCTAGAGCGAGTTGACGCGACAAAAATGGGGTTTTTGGTGGGTGGGGGCATTGGACTCCCATGAGACGGGCGTTTCCCCCAAGCCTCCCCCAGTTTAGTGTCGGTTTACACAATTTTGATTGTCCGTACCATTCCAAACAATTTTAGTGACCATCGTCAGATGCATAAAATTGTCTAGACCTTACGATCCATACATTTGATCATTAAAGTGAGCCATGTTGGAGTTGGTCTTAGAGCATCTACAGCCGAGCACCATTAACCGGCCTCAAACGCCCAGGCAGACGAACAGGTCACTAACCGATCAAAAAAAGCCGACACAACCGAGCACCTCAAACCGACCAAGAAAGCATTGGTTGTTCGGCACCCGTCATATCCAGCCAAAATCTAGGGAGGATATGAGGAGGCTCGGGCGAGTTCGCCAAGTCAGCCAGCCCACGCTGGCCCACCACAACCCCACTCTGTTCCCAGAAAAACCTCGCCCAAAGCAATCCCTAGCTCACTTCACTATCGCTCCAATCTCCGTCTCTTCTCCTCCCACTCCCCAATCCATTTCCCGCTCGATCTCCGCCTACCCTGTCCAGCACTGGCAGCCACTTCGACAGATCCGGCGACGAGTGGGATGCCTTCCCCTGTAAGGCGGAGGGCAGTGAGGAGGACCTACCTGTTCGCATCGCGTTGCAGCGGTCGCGGGTGGACACGTGTAGCAGCTCCAGCTTTGCTCTGTCCCCAGTCGCACGCCGCTGCAGCGCCGACGCGGGAGCAAGCCCGTCTCAAGATCAAGCAAGACAACTCCAGCGTGGTCAGCCCGCTCTCGCCATCGCCCACCGCCCTCGGATTTTCGCCGCTTCTCTAAAGGGAAGCGGTGGGTGTTAGTGCCCGCTCTGCCGGCACCACGGACGCGCACGCCCAAATCGAAGGCGCGCGCCACCCGTTGCGAGAGGCAGTGGGCTAGGGAGAGGGTGGCGACGTCGGAGGCAGTCGCACAGTCATCCTGCCGTCGCAATAGGCTGCCGACGGTGCGTGATGAGGATGAGCAACTCCTCGCAGCTGTCTACTGCCGTTCGTTGATGATGGTGGAGACAGACGCACGCCGGCTCCATTAAAACTAGGTCCGGAGTAGTCGGCGCGCGAGGCAGCGAAGCTAAAGAGGCAGCAGGACCACACAATCTGGAGGACGGCCGGCTTCATCGACTCCTCCTCCTTCAACGTCATCGACGGCTCCAACGACAGGTCCAACGACTCGCCTCCTGCCTACGATGTCTACACAGACACCTACAACAGCGGCGGTGACCGAAATTGCCAAGGGCCAGCAATATAGTGGTGAACGTCGGCCCTCTCTTCATCTATTTCCGTTTTTAGTAATTTTACTTTAGAACTTGCTCGTCGGCTCTATGGTGGTGCTCTTTTGGCTTATTATGTGGATTTCTATGTCCCTTTGTTGTTGATTTCTATGTCTGTTCGTTGAAAGTCGGTCTATTTCATTAATGATCTATGTAGTTTCATGTTGCATGCATAGTATGGCTTTAGCGAATCAGACCGTGAAAGCGAAAATTTAAATCGTAACCGGTCACTGTCTATGGACACGTCCGGAGAGCATAGGATGCCGGGTTTGGTATGCGTGAGCGTAGATGCTCTTAGCAGCCTTGTTGGTTGTTGATCGGACACAATGGTGGTTGTTGATCGGACAGTGGTGTCGGCGCGGCTTCTCGTGCGCGCGTCCGCTGACTCGACCTGCTCGAGAATATACATCGCCACTGACTCGAAGTCATGTGCGCTAGTGTTAGCCTCACGAGAGCGTGCGCCAAAAACTCTAGTGCTGCACATGGACGGCTTGCACAAACACACGCACCGACCCCTAAATGTTTGTTGTAGTACTAAGATGCAACCACCTACTAATACAAATCCGGGCCTGCGGCAGAAGCGAGATCGCCGTCCCTGTCGACGGAAGGTCCAAATCACGTCGTGATCCGGTGTCAATTGACCACGGTACGGTGCACCTGTACCTGCAGCTTACTCAAACGGGGCTCACATCCACAGACAGGTCTCTCTGATGTGCTAGGTTCTGCTCGATCTACAAGTAACCAATCGAGAGCATTTGCTTGCACACTTCGCATACAGAAAGCGATAGCAATGACTTGTCTGGAGGTCTAAACATCGTACATGCTGCCTGGTTGTTATCCTGGTCGACGACGGAATTCTTTTTGCGAAGAGAGATCTAGGGGAATCTCAAATTTTGTCTGTAATTAAATTTAATTGTCGAATCAAATCAGTGGCTGCTGCCACCACTCTCTCGCATCTTTCGAAGTGGGCTCAAATGATGGAACTGGTTGAGCTGAGCTTCTATCCGCAACTCTTGTCGCATACTCCTTTCCATCGATTTTTTTAGTCTAGAGGGGACTGACATGGGTAAGATCTAACGCTAGTTGTAGGAGCGCGCACTAGAAGAAGGTGCCTGCAAAGAGTTAAGCAAAAAGGGGTTTAATTTGGCTCCTTTTAGCTTTCCGAAGTTTCCTCCGGTTGGCAGCCTCAGTTCGTAAATTCAGTGACCACGTCCTTCAGTTTGGGCACCACGAGATGAGGAATCTTCCCGGACTAAAATACTACTCTGCGTACTTGTTATTTGTTATTTGTTTTTTGCGGGGTCGTACTTGTTATTGTTAGGATGGAAACTCATTTTAAGCGCCAATCTCCGGTAGCAATCCTTGGGAAAGAAAAGCTAAGAGCAAACAATAGCAGTTCTAGTTTCAACAATAACTCGGGCAGATTTTCCGGAAATGCATGATCTATAGAAAACTGCTATTATAGTGAACGGGCAACAAATTGCACGCTAACACATAGTATTTTTTTAGATCTTGTATACGCAGAGTAAATTGGTTCAATACGAGCAATCCCCGACGATGAAGAAATTCGTTCGGTAGGAGAACCTCCACAGCCCGAACACCCTCCCCATTGCCCTAGAGGCCCTTTCACTGAGAAAATGAAAACGAAAAAACGCCCAGTAGCGTAACATAATAAAAAACCAAAATGATTTTTCTTTGTTGTGACAAATAAAAGCCAAGTCTTTAAAAAGCTAAAAATTTGCCATGGCAAAATAAACTAAAATTTTCCATGTGAATAAAAGCATTCTTGCCATGGCAAAAATGGAGTAAAATTTGCCATGGGAAAAATGGATTAAATTTTCCATGAAAAATAAATTAAAAATTGCCATGGGAACACAAGTATATTTGCCATGCTACATAAAATTTGTCATGTTCTTGAAATGTAAATTTGCCATCATATTAAAATTAAAATTGCCATGCTCTTTACAATAAATTTGCCATGGGAAAGAAATGAATTAAATTTTCCATGAAAAATAATTAAAAATTGACATGGGAACACAACAGTATTTGCCATGCTACATAAAATTTGTCATGTTCTGGAAATGTAAATTTGCCATCATATTAAAATTAAAATTGCCATGCTCTTTACAATAAATTTGCCATGGCAACAATAAAGTACAATTTGCCACATCATTAAAAGTATGCCATGGGCAAAATGAAGTAAATTTTGCCATGCCAAAAATGGATCAAAATTTGCCATGGAAAAAATAGAGTAATTTTGCTATGGAAATAAATCTAAAATTGCCATGGCTACACAAGTATATTTGCTATGTGTCGGTGTCAAAACCGGCGGATCTCGGGTAGGGGGTCCCGAACTATGCGTCTGAGGTCGATGGTAACAGGAGACAGGGGACACGATGTTTACCCATGTTCGGGCCCTCTCTGTGGAGGTAATACCGTACTTCCTGCTTGATTGATCTTGATTAATATGAGTATTACAAGAGTTGATCTACCACGAGATCGTAATGGCTAAAACCCTAGAAGTCTAGCCTGCATGACTATGGTAATGAGTATATCCCCCTCCAAACTAAGTCCTCTGGTTTATATAGACACCAGGAGGATCTAGGTTACACAAGGTCGGTTACAAAGAAAGGAATCTACCTGTTTGGTCGCCAAGTTTGCCTTCCACGCCAAGGAGCTCATCTGAACACGGGTGTAGTCTTCGGTCTTCGTATCCTCACAGCCCATCAGTCCGGCCCATGGCTAACAGGCCGGACGCCCTAGGACCCCTTAGTCCAGGACTCCCTCAGTAGCCCCTGAACCAGTCTTCAATGACGAGGTGTTCGGCGCGCAAATTGTCTTCGGCATTGCAAGGCTGGTTCCTCCTCCGATGACTTCCAAGTAATGTATTCGGCCCTTAATTCAGTGTCGCACCCCTCGGCTTTTGTGCATCGATGACTTCAGCTTCCACGTGTCAAATGAATGTGGAAGGTCAGGGTATTTTTTGCAAATAACACCCCGGCCATGCAAGGAAGAGCGTATATTTAAAGAGATTGGATCTCAAATCCATTCGGCACCACGCGGAGAGAATCCTCAGAGATTGCTAGGAAAGACTATTCCAACATGGCCAGCATTCCCAGCTCCTCCCGTTCCGACCAAGAGAAAGGCGAGTGGGAGAGGTGCTCTGTGTCCCACTGTCAATTGGCGAAGTTGCAAATGCAGGGATTTCTTTCCCCCACAGATCTGGTCCCTGTTCGAGCAGGGTTGGCCTCCTTTAATGGCGAGACCCAGGCGGAGGACTTCCCCAATCCATCCGGGGAGCGTATGTTTCATTCCCTTATCTCGCTAAGAGGCGCCGGATTTCCCATTCATCCGGTCCTCCGAGGGCTTCTGGAATATTATGGCCTCCAACTGCACAACTTTACTCCCGCCTCTATCCTGCACATTGCGGGTTATGTTGCTTTATGCGAACTATTTCTGGGTATTGAGACCCATTTTAAACAGTGGATAAAGTTGTTTTGTCTTGTCCCGCGCAACCACGAGGGGTCAATATTTGAAGCGGGCGGAGGCGAAATATGGCGCATCGCCGATACCTGAAGAATGGCCTTCCGAATGGTTCTACATTGAGGACGTCGCACTTCCCGACCCAGTAAGGAAGGGTCTTCCTAATTTTGTAAGCGTTCCATTAAAGAAACGCCACAGTTGGCGTCCCCGGAGTCTTGAAGAGGATGATAGTGCGGAAGTTGGTCAGCTCATGAGCAAGATAAAGACGCTCGCTCAGTCTGGACTAACAATGGTTGAGGTAATGCCGACCTCAATAGTGCGAGGGGTTCAGCCACTTCAATACATAGGGCTCCTGATGTGGCACTATAATGGGGAGGACGACGCCTCCCGCTGTGGTCGGAAAGGTCCGGACACCCCCGCCGCTCTGGCCAAGATACTGGTCGGGCTGTTTAAAGGGGAGGAGGAGGAATTCCTTCGCATCAAGCGCAGAGATGGATACTTTATGTATGACCCTCCCAGTTGGGTAAGTCCTGACCCCTCTGCCTTTACTCATTCCGCTTTTCGAGTCATCTTTAATGAATTCTTAATCCGTCTATTTATAACAGCACTGGTGAAAAATCACCAAGGGGCTTCACAGCCCCGCCCCACAGCCAGAGAACCACAACCGGGAGCTTGATCCTGGGTTTGAAGAGGACCCGGATATATTCGTGGTACTTGCGGAAGGGGTGTTTTACCATGCAAGCTACGATGGCATGGAAGTGGCCATTATCGCTGATTATCCCGGTCTTCTTCCTGCTTCACACGTAAGTCATCAGGAGAAATCCCCCCTAAAAGAGTTTCCTCACACTGCCTCACCCACCGCACTGTCTCATGCTCTAAAGGGGAGGCGTTCGGCATGTCATGCTACCCCAGGGGCGACTCTAAAGAGAGCGGCTCCTACGCTGAGCAAGGCCTCTAAAAGGAAGACCGGTAAAGACAAGTCCGGCCTTCGTCAAAGAGGTATGGATTTGAAAGTATGCTTCAGTAGTCACATCCATCTTGGATCATATGTTTGTCCTCAGTATCGAAAAAGGTTATTGAACTATGTAAAATTGACGGTCGTACTCCCAACAGCCGGGGTGCAGACCCTGCCGGAGAGAACGGGGCCGATACGGAAATGACACCGGACTGTCCTTCGGCCGAGGGCTTAGAAGATATGTCCGTCACTAACTCGGAAGTGGAGAGCGCCATGAATCATCGGCGCTGGAGGGCCGTTTTACGGGACCTTGGCTTCTCAAAAGATGTGTTTGATGCCTTCAGCTCAGCTGGCGCATACATACGAGCTGCTCGAGATGGGCTGGGCAGACCCACAAAGTAGCATTTAACGGATGTGCAGGTAAGGTTTCTTTTGTCCGAATAGGATAAGCACATGCTAGTAGCCCCCGAGACTGAAAGCAGTTGGCACAAGTGATTTAAGGATCGTTGTATGACCAGGTTCTTACGGAGAAGAACAAATTGCTGGCTCAAGAGCTGGAGCAGTGTCGGACACAGCTAAATGCTGCTACAGCCGAACTGGAAAAGTCCAAGAAGGCATCCTCTGGTAATGCTCCCCTCCATCGAGGAATAAAAATTATATACCAGCTGTGCTAATACCGTTGCTTATCTCATAATAGGATCATCAGATCAACTGGAGGATAAGTTCAAAACCGCTCGAGCGGGAGAGAAAGATGCAAAAAGACTAAATGTGGCAAGCGAGCGTGTTCTGACCCGAGTCAGAGAGGAGAAAAACAAACTCCAGGATTCAAACACCAAACTGGGCGAAGAACTGAAAGATGTGCGAGCCCAGCTAGCCGACTCCGTGAAGGAGAATAAGAATCTACGAGGCGGCATATTTAGTACGTTGCCGAATTTACCTTATAACAGTTTGGAGGTTAAAGTAGCTGATATCAAGTGATCTTCTGCAAGGGCTGTCCCGAAGAGGAGGTGTCCAGATCATCAAGTGATCTTCTGCAAGGGCTGTCGCAATTGCACGAGCAAGCTCGGCAGGCAATGCGGAGTGCGGCCATGGCCTTATGGCCATCCGCCTCCCCTCCAAGGAGTATGGAGGAGCTTGTAGAGCTGTTCAAGGGAGTGTGGCGGCGTATCCGATTATGGAAGATATCGGCCTGCCGAGAGGGTGCGCGAGAGGCCTGGGCCATGGTGAAAACGCGGTATACCAAGCTGGATCCAAATCACATGGCCCGGGTCGGACCGCTAGGGTCAAATGGGGAAGAAATTCCTGTTAGTTTAGCATATGACCAAGTAGAGGTGGCCGCTAGATATTCCCAACAGGATTGTAAGTTAGACCGCCTGTTGGACGGTATAGAGGAAGAAGTTTTTGAGTCCTAAGTGACTGTGTACTTTCCTTCTAGCTGGATTGTAAAACGATTGTCATGGCCGACCTTTTCGCTTCGACCTCTCGACCCGAAGGTGCGGAGTATTTTCCGAATACCTGAGCGGCAAAATAAACCGGGGTATGCGGGAAAACCAGGCGTAGGGGTCATAGTTGCTTGAACAGACAAGTTGTATCCGGCTAGTTATGTTATATTACATTAAAATTGTAAGAAACATCTTCCATAGAGAATAGTTCCGTTAAGGGTTCCTTTCCCTGGGTGTGCATGCATCGATGTGCATGTCCGGACTGTGATGAAAAAAATCACAATGTGTATAGCTTCTGGGGGTTCACGATGGAACGAATGCAAAAACACCTTTAGTTCACCGACTGAATATTCCCTTAAGAACGCTAGCTTTCGGCTTCACCCAGTCTGAGGTACACATCTGGATGACCCGGCAGTAACAATCAAAGAGGTGCTCCCTTTATGCCCTAGCCGAACTAACGGGAACGTAGGGCATAGGCACAGGAGCCAGGCAACCCAGCTTGGCCAAAACTTATGTCATATCGATGCATATAATGGCAAAGAAAAGGTACATATGGGAGAAAACACATATGTGATGAGCTTGATGCTCGGAAAATAATAATAGCAAGCTTCTGTCCAAGAAGCCCCTAGGTATAATAGACGTACATACTTGAAGATGTATGCGTCGGGGGTGCACGGTCTAACCACGCGAAAGCTTTTATGGCTAAAGAATAAAAACGAAAAGAGAGAAAAAATGATGGAAAAGTAGGGGGAAGGAGACGAACAAAGAGTTTGGCGCTAGGCATAGAATCTTCGGAGTCTGGCCGCGTTCCAGGGGTTCGGCTCTAGTTGATTGTCTGAGGCATCACGCAGGCGGTATGCCCCTCCGATGAGAACTTCGTTGATGATGAAGGGACCCTCCCATTTGGGCTTGAGGTTGTCCTTTTTCTTCTCTGGCAGGCGTAGAACGAGTTCGCCGACGTTATAAGTTTTGGCCCGCACTTCTCTGCTTTGATACCTGCGAGCCTGCTGTTGATAAAATGCGGAACGGGCTTTTGCGACGTCGCGCTCCTCCTCCAGGGCATCTAAGATGTCCTGCCGATCGAGCTCGACCTCTCTCTCTTCGTACATGCGCACTCGAGGTGAGTCATGAATAATGTCACAGGGTAGCACTGCCTCTGTGCCGTACACCATGAAGAAAGGTGTGTATCAAGTAGTGCGATTGGGCGTGGTCCGCAGCCCCCAGAGTACGGAGTCAAGCTCCTCAACCCAGTGCTTGTCTGACGCTTTCAAAGACCGCACTAGTCTAGTCTTAATGCTGCTCATAATAAGACCATTGGCTCTTTCGACTTGACCGTTTGTCTGTGGGTGATAAACAGAGGCGTAATCGAGCTTGATGCCCAGATTAGCGCACCAGGTTTTCACTTCGTCGGCTGTGAAGTTGGAGCCGTTATCAGTGATAATGCTGTGTGGCACACCATAACGGTGTACGACGCCAGATATAAAGTCTATTACTGGTCCGGCTTCGGCTGTTTTAACTGGTTTGGCCTCTATCCACTTGGTGAATTTGTCCACCATGACCAGCAGATATTTTTTCTTATGGCTTCCCCCTTTAAGGGGTCCAACTATATCCAGTCCACCGCAAAAGGCCAAGCGATGGGGATTGTTTGTAGGGAAGTGGGGGGCATATGGCTTTGGTTGGCGAAGAGTTGGCATCTGACGCAACATTGGACAAGGTCCTATGCATCTGCTCGGGCTGTCGGCCAATAAAACTATATACGGAAGGCTTTGTTAATAAGGGCCCGAGCTGCGGTGTGGTGCCCGCCGAGACCGGCATGAATCTCAGCCAGGAGCTGTCGCCCCTCCTCCTCGGATATACATCTTTGAAGGACTCCGGTAGCGCTTTTCTTATAGAGTTCTCGGCCGTGAACCTTGTAGGCCTTCAAACGCCGGACAATGCGGCGGGCCTCATTCTGATCCTCAGGAAGTTCCTTCCTATTAAGGTAGGCCAAGAAGGATTCGGTCCATGGGGCAATGACTGCCATGATGAGATGTGCTGATGGTGTTATTTCGGTGGCTGAACCTCTCCGGACTCAGTCCGGCGAGCGCTCTTTTTCCTGAAAGGAGCACCAGCATTAGTACGCCTTCCAGGAATCAATCCTGGGAGTATGGTGACACGCCATACCGTTGCGGCGGAGTTTCGATCCGGACCGCACTTCTTTTTAACCTTCAAGGCCGCCTGCCCTTTGTTGGCCAGCCATGGGCTCGGCTTCCTGCCTTGAAGGTACCCCCTGCGAAGCACCATTGGTATACGGTGATCAAAATAAGCATGGGTGGGTCATTATCAAGGTTTTTGGGATCTCGGTCTCATTTACCTGTGAGGCTGGAAGTATTCCGGGGTAATTAGCCGTAATGGCAACCAAAGCATTGTCGATGCTAAGTTGGTGGAATACCCCGTCGATCAACTCCACCTTTATATACGGATCCTCTTCGGAGGTCGGATCGAGGGACCATTCGAATCCTCGGGTTGTGGGGGCGGGCTGTGTATCTTCTCCACAGTCCGGCGCAATTCCTGCGCAGAAACCATGAAATGAGATATTTAACCATGGGAACATGGATCGGACAGGTCACAAAGGTGTTTGCTTATCCATCTTCGAGGATTATTCGAAGAAAACTCCTTCAGTGGATTGACACGGAGGAAATCCTCCTCCTCCCCTTTATACATGGCAGACAAGATCTTCACCAGCTCGGTGACCGATCCTGGCCCTTTATGACCATGGCGGGTGGCGCTGCCCTCCCGTTGAAGTCCCACATGGGTGGCCCTGTATTGGAGTGGCTGCACTCTCTCATAATGCAGATTGCCATGACTCTGTCATGGTCAATCCGTCATGAGCCAAGAACCTTATTCGGCTCATCAAATAAAGGACATCCCGGTCATCTTCTCTCCGGGGGCTCCGAGGGCGCCAGCTTAGGCGCTTCTTCAGAGGAGCATTGCTGAACTCCGGAAGGCTGATCCGAACAGGATCCGACAGCGTGACGTCCTCCATGTAAAACCATTCCGAAGGCCAGTCTTCGGACGCCTTCTTTGGGGTTCCGGATAGGTATCCGGTCCCGGCGATGCGCCATAGCTCGGCTCCTCCCACTTGATATATTGACCCCTCATGAGAACGGGGTACTAGGCAGAATATTCTCTTCCACAGCCCAAAATGAGCCTCGATGCCCAAGAACAGTTCGCAAAGGGCCACGAAGCCCGCGATGTGCAAGATGGAGGCAGGAGTAAGATGGTGCAACCGAGGTCAGAGAACTCCGTGAGCCCGGAGAAACGGATGGATTGAAATCCGAGTCCTCTTACTAGATAAGAGATGAAGCATACCCGCTCTCCTTTAGAGGGATCGGGACGCCTCCGCACCGCTTCCCGCCCTTGTAGGTGGCAAGTCCGCTCGAACCGGGACCATGAAGGCCGGGGAGAAATCCTTGGCTTGGAGTATAACTAGCTCGCTATGCGGATCGAGCATCTCTCCCAATTTCCTGGCTGGGGGCTGGGAGCGCGAGAGGAGGAGCCGCGTCGACTGTCCATGATGGAATGGGCGTTGGTCAGAGGTGCTCCGATGAAAGCTCGCAAAGGAGGGATGGTGTGACTCAGATCTAGATCCTTGCCCCTTTATAGGCGGCTCATTTGCGCGGCTAGGGGGGTAGTTGTAAAAATACCCTGGATCTTCGCATTCGTTCAAACACGTGGAAGATGGCCATTATTGGGCGTAGAAGCCAAGGAGCGCAGCATTTATCAGAAGCCGAACACTATTCGACAAGTATATGGAATTTGGAGAAGAACCCGCCTCGCAATGCCGAAGACAATCAACGCCACGGACTCATCGTCATTGAAGCCTGGTTCGGGGCTACCGAGGAGTCCCGGATTAGGGGTGTCCGGATAGCCGGACTATCGCCACGACCGGACTCCAAGACTATGAAGATACAAGATTGAAGACTTCGTCCCGTGTCCGGATGGGACTTTCCTTGGCGTGGAAGGCAAGCTTGGCGACACGGATATGTAGATCTCCTACCATTGTAACCGACTGTGTAACCCTAACCTATCCGGTGTCTATATAAACCGGAGGGTTTTAGTCCAGAGGATCTAACAACAATCATACCATAGGCTAGCTTGTAGGGTTTAGCCTCCTTGATCTCGTGGTAGATCTACTCTTGTACTACCCATATCATCAATATTAATCAAGCAGGAGTGGGGTATTACCTCCATCGAGAGGGCCCGAACCTGGGTAAAAACATCGTGTCCCTTGTCTCCTGTTACCATCCGCCTAGACGCACAGTTCGGGACCCCCTACCCGAGATCCGCCGGTTTTGACACCGACACCTACCTATGGATTGAGTAAGATCCTTCAAGTAAGTTGTCATCGGTGCAAGCAATAAAAATTGCTCTCTAAATATGCATGACTTATTAGTGTGGAGAAAATAAGCTTTGTACGAACTTGTTATGGAAGCAATAAAAGCGACGGACTGCATAATAAAGGTCCATATACATGGGGCAATATAAAGTGACGTTTGTTTCGCATTAAGATTTTGTGTATCCAACCCTAAAAGCGCATGACAACCTCTGCTTCCCTCTGCGAAGGGCCTATCTTTTACTTTATGTCTTTTACTTTTATGCAAGAGTCAAGGTGATCTTCACCTTTCCCTTTTTCATTTTATCCTTTGGCAAGCACTTTGTGTTGGGGTGATCCTGATATATATATATCCAATTGGATGTAAGTTAGCATGAACTATAATTGTTGACATCACCCAAAGGTGAATAAGTTTGGAGGCAACATCATAAGCCCCAATCTTTCTCTGTGTCTGATTAAAACTCCATAACCACAAGTATTGCGTGAGTGTTAGCAATTGTAGAAGACTATATGATAGTTGAATATGTGAAGTTTGCTGAATCAAAGCTCTGACATAGACCCTTCCTGAAAATAGGACGAATTGCAATTGTTTGATGACTAAGAATGAAGTTTGCTAGTTTTCAAGAAAGTTTATGGTCAATGCTTTGACATGTGAATTGCTTGTTACTTTATCATGAGAAGTTTTATGAGATGAACTACTGTTATGGCATATTATCATGCTAGGAAAGGTGATTGAAATTATCATTGATCAAACTTGTGCACCTTCTAGCATTCACACTTCATAAATTCTTTCTTTTATCATTTACCTACTCGAGGACGAGTAGGAATTAAGCTTGGGGATGCTGATACGTCTCCAACGTATCTATAATTTATGAAGCATTCATGCTATTTTATCATCTGTTTTGAATGATTATGGGCTTTATTATACACTTTTATATTACTTTTGGGACTAACCTATTAACCGAAGGCCCAGCCCATATTGCTGTTTTATTGCCTGTTTCAAAGATTTCGAGGAAAAGGAATATCAAACGGAGTCCAAACGGAATGAAACCTTCGGCAGCGTGATTTTTTGGAAGAATATGATCCTGGAGACTTGGAGTCCACGTCAGAAGATCCTCGAGGAGGCCACGAGATAGGAGGGCGCGCCCCCCTGTAGGGCGCGTCCCCCTGTCTCATGGGCCCCTCGAGCACCTCCCGACCAACTTCTTTCGCCTATATAAGCCTACGTACCCTATAAACATCAAATATGAAGATAGATCAGGAGTTCCGCCGCCGCAAGCCTCTGTAGCCACCAAAAACCTCTCGGGAGCCTATTCCGGCACCCTGCTGTAGGGGGAATCCATCACCGGTGGCCATCCTCATCATCCCGGCGCTCTCCATGACGAGGAGGGAGTAGTTCACCCTCGGGGCTGAGGGTATGTACCAGTAGCTATGTGTTTGATCTCTCTCTCTCGTGTTCTCTCTCGTATTCCCTCTATGGCACGATCTTGATGTATCGCGAGCTTTGTTATTATAGTTGGATCTTATGATCTTTCTCCCCCTCTACTCTCTTGTGATAAATTGAGTTTCCCATTTGAAGTTATCTTATCGGATTGAGTCTTTACTTTGAGAACACTTGATGTATGTCTTGCCGTGTTTATCTGTGGTGACAATGGGATATCACGTGCCACTTGATGTATGTTTTGGTGACCAACTTGCGGGTTCCGCCCATGAACCTATGCATAGGGGTTGGCACACGCTTTTCTTGACTCTCCGGTATAAACTTTGGGGCACTCTTTGAAGTACTTTGTGTTGGTTGGATGAATCTGAGATTGTGTGATGCATATTGTATAATCATGCCCACGGATACTTGAGGTGACAATGGAGTATCTAGGTGACATTAGGGTTTTGGTTGATTTGTGTCTTAAGGTGTTATTCTAGTACGAACTCTTTAATAGATCGATCTGAAAGAATAACTTTGAGGTGGTTTCGTACCCTTCCATAATCTCTACGTTTGTTCTCCACTATTAGTGGCTTTGGAGTGACTCTTTGTTGCATGTTGAGGGCTTCTTATATGATCTATCTATGTTATTATTGTTGAGAGAACTTGCACTAGTGAAAGTATGAACCCTAGGCCTTGTTTCCTATCATTGCAATACCGCTTACGCCACTTTTATCTTTAGTTACCTTGCTGTTTTTATATTTTCAGATTACAAAAACCTATATCTACTATCCATATTGCACTTGTATCACCATCTCTTCGCCGAACTAGTGCACCTATACAATTTACCATTGTATTGGGTGTGTTGGGGACACAAGAGACTCTTTGTTATTTGGTTGCAGGGTTGCTTGACAGAGACCATCTTCATCCTACGCCTCCCACGGATTGATAAACCTTAGGTCATCCACTTGAGGGAAATTTGCTACTGTCCTACAAACCTGTGCACTTGTAGGCCCAACAATGTCTACAAGAAGAAGGTTGCGTAGTAGACATCAGGACTGCCGATACATAATACACTAGTTTTTGGAGTGGGAATTTGTGTCCCTCTTCCTCTCATTCGGCGACAAGCACGGCACTTACCACCTGGTGAGTTGTGGATATGTAGAGCAACATAGGCTCGCCAACGTTTGGTGCGGCAAGGATTGAGTTGTTTGCTAACAAGGTTTTTATTTCTTCGAATTCGGCTGCTTCTGCATCTGCCCACTCAAAGTGGTCGGTGCGTTGGAGCAGGCGATAAAGTGGCGGTGCCTTTTCTCCTAGTCTGGAGATGAAATGGCTCAATGCTGCCACGCACCTCGCTAGCTTCTGGACTTGTTTTAAGTCTGTTGGCGTTGCCAATTGTCACAGGGCCCGAATTTTTGCTGGGTTTGCTTCAATTCCTCTGTTGGACACAATGAACCCGAGCAGTTTTCCGGCTGGGACACCGAAGACATATTTTTCCAGATTGAGTCGGATATCTTATGTCCGAAGGTTGTCAAATGTGAGTCATAGATCGTCCACCAACGATTCGACATGCTTAGTCTTGATGACGACGTCGTCCACATATGCCTCCACCGTCTTGCCAATTTGTTTTTCCAGGCATGTTTGAATCATGCGCTGATAAGTGGCACCGGCGTTTTTGAGTCCGAAAGGCATGGTGGTGAAACAGAAAGGTCCATACGGAGTAATGAATGTTGTTGCGGCCTGATCGGATTCCTTCATCTTAATATGATGGTATCCGGAGTATGCGTCGAGGAAACACAGTGAATCGTGTCCTGTAGTTGCATCGATGATTTAGTCAATGCGGGGCAGTGGGAAGGGGTCCTTAGGGCAGGCCTTGTTGATGTCTTTGAAATCGACACAAAGGCGCCAGGATTTGTCCTTCTTTGGTACCATGACCAGGTTTGCTAGCCAATCCGGCTGTTTGATCTCTCTAATGAACCCGACTTCAAGTAGTTTGGCTAGCTCCTCCCCCATAGCTTGTCTCTTAGGTTCGAAAAATCGCTGCAACGTTTGCTTGACTAGCTTGAACCCCTTTATTATGTTGAGGCTGTGTCCGGCCAGTCTATGTGGGATTCCTGGCATATCCGAAGGATGTCAGGCAAAGATATCCCAATTCTCGCGCAGGAAAGCGCTTAGAGCAGCGTCGGCCGTCGGATCCAGATGTGCTCCAATGGCTACTGTTTTATTATGATCCGTCGGGTGAACTTGGAATTTAACTATTTCGTCTGCTGGCTTGAATGAAGTGGACTTAGGCCTTGTATCAAGGATTACGTCGTCTCTATCCACTGTCAAACGCAGAGCGGTGAGCTCCTCGGCTGCAAGGGCCTTAGATAGTGCCTCGAGGGCCAAGGATGCGTTTTTGTTTTCGGCGCGGAGTGCTATGTCCGGATCACTGGTGATAGTGATAACTCTGTTGGGCCTGGGTATTTTGAGCTTCATGTACCCATAATGGGGTATGGCTTGAAAGCATGTGAATGCGTCTCGCCCCAACAGGGCATGATATCCGCTGTTCAAAGGTGCCACGTGGAAGATTAACTCTTCGGACCAATAGTTCTCTGGCGTGCCGAATACCACGTCAAGTTTAATTTCCCCCAAACATTGCGCTTCTCGACCGGGGATAATGCTTTGCTCGATGAGGCTCTTGTCTATTTGCATTTTATAGAGCGTGTCTTTGTAGATGAGGTTCAGTCTGCTCCCGCCATCCATGAGCACTCTAGTAAGCCGAAAGTCGTCGATGATTGGGTTTAAGACCAAAGCGGCTGGTGCACGGACTGATCGAGCCCTTGGTTCATCATTGGCGGCGAAAGTTATCTCCGTATCATTCCAAGGATTTACTGCGGCTATTTGGTTGATTTCGGCGAGGTCACGGAGTGCCCTTTTACGCCGATTATTTGAAGAAAAGGTCTCAAAGACCGTAAAGACGTTGAGATCGTCGTCCTTCGAAGAGTATTTCTCTGACGTTGTATTGGTGAGGATAGCCTCACTGCTCTTAGCCACCTGCCGGAGTACCCAACATGCCCAAAGGCTGTGTGTGTGTATCTGAAAGGGCTTGTCAAGCCATTCATCAAGGACAGTTTTGTGTCAAATTAAGGGCTTAATTTTCTTGTCCGCGGGATGATGATCGGGTGCCCCGCGAGGGTGCATCCTTTTTGCCCGTTCGGTGGGTGGCTTAAAGGCGGGTGGTTCCCACCGGGCTGTCTGGGCTTTCTAGGTGCTTTCAATTGCGCAATATTTCTGTACTATGTGTGCCAATTCTGCAAAATGCAGTATGCAGCGTCGGTTGAGGGCATTGAGGATCCCCTCGTCCGTACAGTTGTGGCAGAACACTGAAACCGCGTCGTTGTCGCAACAATCTTTGATCTTGTTTTTAACAAGGAGGAATCTGGCCCAAAAGTGATGGATTGTTTCCTGTGGTTGCTGTGGTACGTACATTAGGTCGCATATGTCTGGAGGACCAGAATTGCTTGGGGAATATTGCTTCTGGTGGGTGAGCGGGCTTAAATCCGAACTCTGACCCACTGTGGAATATGGAGATCGAAGAATTTCTGAGGTTACTAGACCGGGATCCGGAGTGTCCTGGGAGTTTTCAGGCTCAACGCCTGGTTGTATGTTTGGAAGACATGAGGACTCTTGCCGAAGATGGGTATCCGGCTTGCAAGGCTCGGAAATCCGAACATAGCTTTGATCAACTCATTAAAGCGTATATTCCAACTCCGAGATGCTAGCACCAGTTCCATAGATGGATCGCTGGAGCTTGCGCACTTTGTTAGCACCTTTAGGATCAACAAAACCTTTGGTTGCATCATATACAAATCTTCTTTAAGAAATCCACTAAGGAATGCAGTTTTGACATCCATTTGCCAGATTTCATAAAATGCGGCAATTGCTAACATGATTCGGACAGACTTAAGCATCGCTACGAGTGAGAAAAGCTCATCGTAGTCAACACCTTGAATTTGTCAGAAAAAAATTGCGACAATTCGAGCTTTGTAGATAGTAACACTACCATCATCGTCCGTCTTCCTCTTGAAGATCCATTTATTATCAATGGCTTGCCGATCATCGGGCAAGTCCACCAAAGTCCACACTTTGTTCTCATACATGGATCCTATCTTAGATTTCTTGGCCTCAAGCCATTTTGCGGGATATGGGCTCATCATTGCTTCCTCATAGTTTGTAGGTTCGTCATGGTTAGTAACATGACTTCCAGAATAGGATTACCGTACCACTCTGGTGTGGAACCTGCTCTAGTTGACCTACGAGGTTCGGTAGTAACTTGATCTGAAGTTTCATGATCATTATCATTAGCTTCCTCTCTTGTTGGTGTAGGCATCATGGAAAAGGTTTTCTGTGATGCGTAACTTTCCAATTCAAGAGAAGGTACAGTTACCTCATCAAGTTCTACTTTCCTCCCACTCACTTCTTTCGAGAGAAACTCCTTCTCTAGAAAGGATCCATTCTTAGCAACAAAAATCTTGTCTTCGGATCTGTGATAGAAGGTATACCCAGCAATTTCTTTTGGGTATCCTATGAATACGCACTTCTCTGATTTGGGTTCGAGCTTATGAGGCTGAAACTTTTTCACATAAGCACCGCAACCCCAAACATTAAGAAACGACAGCTTAGTTTTCTTGCCAAATCATAGTTCATACGGTTTCGTCTCAACAGATTTAGATGGTGCCCTATTTAACGTGAATGCAGCTGTCTCTAATGCATAACCCCAAAACGATAGTGGTAAATTGGTAAGAGACATCACAGATAAAGTACGGTTACGACATTCAGACACACCATGACGTTGTGGTGTTCCAGGTGGCGTGAGTTGTGAAACTATTCCACATTGTTTTAAATGAAGGCCAAACTCGTAACTCAAATATTCGCATCCGCGATCAGATCGTAGAAACTTTATTTTCTTATTGCAATGATTCTCCACTTCAATCTGAAATTCTTTGAACTTTTCAAATGTTTCAGACTTGTGTTTCATTAAGTAGATATACCCATATCTGCTCAAATCATCTGTGAAGGTCAGAAAATAAGGATACCCGCCGCGAGCTTCAACACTCATCGGACCACATACATCGGTATGTATTATTTCCAATAAGTCATTAGCTCTCTCCATTGTCCAAAGAACGGAGTTTTAGTCATCTTGCCCATGAGGCATGGTTCGCAAGTATCAAATGATTCATAATCAAGTGATTCCAAAAGTCCATCCACATCGAGTTTCTTCATGCGCTTTACAAAAATATGACCTAAACGGTAGTGCCACAAATATGTTGCACTATCATTATCAACTTTGCATCTTTTGGCATCAATATATGAATATGTGTATCACTACGATCGAGATTCAATAACCCATTTATATTGAGTGTATGACCATGGAAGGTTTTATTCATGTAAACAGAATAACAGTTATTATTTGACTTAAACGAATAACCGTATTTCAATAAACATGATCCAATCATATTCATGCTCAACACAAACACCAAATAACATTTATTTTAGGTTCAACACTAATCCCGAAGGTAAAGGGAGTGTGCGATGGTGATCTTATCAACCTTGGAATCACTTCCAACACACATCGTCACCTCGCCCTTAACTAGTATCTTTCCATTTTGCAACTCCTGTTTTGAGTTACAAACCTTAGCAACTGAATCGGTGTTAAATACCCAGGGGCTACTATGAACACTAGTAAAGTACACATCAATAACATGTATATCAAATATACCTTTGTTCACTTTGCCATCCTTCTTATCCGCCAAGTATTTGGGGTAGTTCCGCTTCCAGTGACCATTCCCTTTGAAGTAGGAGCACTCAGTTTCAGGCTTAAGTCTAGTGATGACCCACAAGTATAGGGGATCTATCGTAGTCCTTTCAATAAGTAAGAGTGTCGAACCCAATAAGGAGCAGAAGGAAATGACAAGCGGTTTTCAGTAAGGTATTCTCTGCAAGCACTGAAATTATCGGTAACAGATAGTTTTGTGATAAGGTAATTTGTAACGGGCAACAAGTAATGAAAGTAAATAAGGTGCAACAAAATGGCCCAATCCTTTTTGCAGCAAAGGACAAGCCTCGACAAACTCTTATATGAAGAAAAACGCTCCCGAGGACACATGGGAATTCTCGTCAAGCTAGTTTTCATCACGTTCATATGATTCGCGTTCGTTACTTTGATAATTCGATATGTGGGTGGACCGGTGCTTTGGTACTGCCCTTCCTTGGATAAGTATCCCACTTATGATTAACCCCTGTTGCAAGCATCCGCAACTACAAAAGAAGTATTAAGGTAAACCTAGCCACAACATGAAACATATGGATCCAAATCAGCCCCTTACGAAGCAACGCATAAACTAGGGTTTAAGCTTCTGTCACTCTAGCAACCCATCATCTACTTATTACTTCCCAGTGCCTTCCTCTAGGCCCAAACAATGGTGAAGTGGCATATAGTCGACGTTCACATAACACCACTAGAGGAGAGATAACATACATCTCATCAAAATATCGAACGAATACCAAATTCACATGACTACATATAGGAAGACTTCTCCCATGTCCTCAGGAACAAACGTAACTACTCACAAATCATATTCATGTTCATAATCAGAGGGGTATTAATATGCATAAAGGATCTGAACATATGATCTTCCACCAAATAAACCAACTAGCATCAACTACAAGGAGTAATCAACACTACTAGCAACCCACAGGTACCAGTATGAGGTTTTGAGACAAAGATCGGATACAAGAGATGAACTAGGGTTTTAGAGGAGATAGTGCTGGTGAAGATGTTGATGGAGATTGACCCCCTCCCGCTGAGAGGATCGATGGTGGTGACGATGGTGATGATTTCCCCCTCCCGGAGGGATGTTTCCCCGGCAGAACAGCTCCGCCGGAGCCCTAGATTGGTTCCGCCAAGGTTCCGCCTCGTGGCGGCGGTGTTTCGTCCCGAAAGCTTTCTTATGATTTTTTCAGGGTAAAAGACTTCATATAGCAGAAGATGGGCACGGAGGCCTGCCAGGGGGCCCACAAGGAAGGGGGCGTGCCCAGGGGGTAGCGCGCGCTCCCCACCCTCGTGGATGGTGGTTGGCCCCCCTCTGGTTGATTCTTTCGCCAGTATTTTTTATTAATTCCAAAAACTGCCTCCGTGAAGTTTCGTGACTTTTGGAGCTGTGCAGAATAAGTCTCTAATATTTGCTCCTTTTCCAGCCCAGAATTCCAGCTGCCGGCATTCTCCCTCTTCATGTAAACCTTGCAAAATAAGAGATAATAGGCATAAGTATTGTGACATAATGTGTAATAACAGCCCATAATGCAATAAATACTGATATAAAAGCATGATGCAAAATGTACGTATCAACTCCCCCAAGCCTAGACCTCGCTTGTCCTCAAGCGTAAGCCAATAAAGAAAATATGTCCACATGTTTAGAGATAGAGGTGTCGATAAAATAAAATACGGACATGAGGACATCATGATCATTCTTATAACAACAACATATATAAATATTGTCATATGATTTCTTATGCTCAAGTAATAATCTATTCACAATGTCAAGTATGAATCAGAAATTTCATTGAGAACTAACAAACTATGATCTCGGTCATTGAAGCAATTGCAATTTATCATAACATAGGAATGAGTCAATATAAGAGCTTTTCAGCAAGTCCACATACTCAACTATCATTTAGTCTTTCACAATTGCTAACACTCATGCAATACTTATGGTTATGGAGTTTTAATCGGACACAGAGAAAGATAGGGGCTTATAGTGTTGCCTCCCAACCTTTTACCTCAATGGTAATGTCAACAATAATAGTTGATGCTAACTTACATCCAATTGGATATATATATCATGATCTTTCCAACACAAGGTGCTTGCCAAAGGATAAAATATAAAAAGGAAAGGTGAAGATCACCATGACTTTTGTATAAGGTATAAGACAAGAATAAAAGATAGGCCCTTCGCAGAGGGAAGCACATGTTGTCATGTGCTTTTATGGTTGGATGCACAAAATCTTAATGTAAAAGAACGTCACTTTATATTGCCACTTGTGATATGGACCTTTATTGTGCAGTCCCTCGCTTTTATTGCTTCCATATCACAAGATCGTATAAAGCTTATTTTCTCATTAATAAATCATACATATTTAGAGAGCAATTTTTATTGCATGCAACAATGACAACTTACTTAAAGGATCTTACTCAATCCATAGGTAGGTATGGTGGACACTCATGGCAAAAATGGGTTTAAGGATATTCGGAAGCACAAGTAGTATCTCTACTTGGTGCAAAGAATTTGGCTAGCATGAGGGGGAAAGGCAAGCTCAACATGTTGAATGATCCATGACAATATACTTTATTTCGGATATAAGAAAACATAGCCCATTACGTTGTCTTCCTTGTCCAACATCAACTCTTTAGCATGTCATATTTTAATGAGTGCTCACAATCATAAAAGATGTCCAAGATAGTATATTTATATGTGAAAACCTCTCTTTCTTTATTACTTCCTATTAATTGCAACTTTGACCAAAACTATGTTTGTCAACTCTCAACAACTTTTATTCATCATACTCTTTATATGTGAAGTCATTACTCTCCATAAGATCAATATGATCTCTCTATTTATTTTTATTCTTTCTTTTTCTTGTATTCCCTCACGATCATAGCAAGATAATCAATCCCTTGACTCAAGACTAATATTTATTATATATGGCTCACAGACTCGATTACATAGAAGGATCATAAAGCAAAACTCAAAACTAAATCATACTAAAACTTTATTCTACTAGATCAAGATATTACCAAAAGGATCAAACTAAGGAAAACGGTAAAGATAGAAGTGTGATGGTGATACGATACCGGGGCACCTCCCTCAAGCTTGGCAGTTGCCAAGGGGAGTGCCCATACCAGATACTCAGTTCTCCTTTGCTGGTGAAGAAGATGGTGGTGATGATGGATAATCACACATCGAGCATAGGAGATCCTCCAATTTGCAGATAATGCCCTTGAGTGTGGTAATATGCTCCTTCAACAAAATATTTTCACGTGTGAGATACTTGTTTGTATACGAGCTAACTCAATCATCTTCAAAGTTTCAATCTCCGTTGGGGTAAGAAGATTGTAATGAGGTTGAAGGATGTCTTCTTCTTCTGCTGCCGGAGCTAGATCCTCCATGGCCTTCTTGATCCCATCATCCTTGTTGATCTCCCTAGGTGCTTCTCTCTTCTGCTCTATCTTCATTAGCCAAGCATCGTTATCACCATTGTTGGACGAGGGGGACAACATGATGCCTGGTCTTGACGACTCTGGTAGAAAACAGCTCGAAACAAAAATAGAGGATATTTGCGGTACGGTGGTCAAAACCTTCGGGAAATTATATAATGAATTTTTACCGACCAAAAGAAGTATCGTGCAAGAAAACATAGTCCGGAGAGCACACGAGGTGCCCACGAGGCAGGGGGCGCGCCCAAGGGGGGTAGGGCACGATGGTTTGACATCCAAGGGGGGTAGCCCCCAAGTGATTCTGTGGCCTTAGGCCGATCAAGAGGCGTGGGTGGTTCAGACATGACCAAGTCCCCAAGTGATCTTGTGGCTTTCGCCGGTCTAAAGGTGTTGCATTGGTTCGGATACGACCAAGCCCCCTAGAGACATGATACAAAGCTTATTTGAAAAAGCTAACTCAAGGGGTAAACCGGAGGTCGCTTTAAGATAAAAAAAACTCCGTGTAACCACACATGATATAAAAATAACAGAGATCCCGCTTTAGCTAAGGCTCCGATTTATTATATTGATCATGATATATACATTGTCTTAATATGTACATAAGCAGAGCCTATGGTTCATGTATAGTAAGGCCGAAGATGAGCTATGTTCCAGGGCCTGTTGGTCTCCTCCTCTGACGTGCGTGAGTCTTTATGCTCTCGAACATCGATTAGATAGTACGACCCGTTGTGCAGATTCTTGCTGACCACGAAAGGTCCCTCCCAAGGTGGGGATAACGTGTGCATATCGATGCGGTCTTGGATGAGTCAAGCACCAGATCTCCTTCTTGAAAGGTTACGGTTTTAACTCGGCGATCGTGATTTCGACGAAGATCCTGCTGGTAAATCGCCGAATGAGCGGCGGCGGTGTCACGCTCCTCGTCCAACAGGTCCAAAGCGTCTTGCCGTGCTTCCTCGTTGTCCGCTTCAACATACGCCACTACACGAGGTGAATCGTGACGGATATCACTGGGGAGGACCGCCTCCGCTCCGTAGACCATGAAGAACGGTGTGTATCCTGTCGATCTGTTGGGCGTGGTGTTGATGCTCCATAACACATATGGTAACTCCTCAACCCAACATCCCGGCGTTCGTTGTAAAGGAACCATAAGCCGGGGCTTGATGCCTCGTAAGATCTCTTGGTTAGCCCTCTGCCTTGGCCATTGGACTGTGGGTGAGCTATCGATGACACGCTGTCGGATGTGCTCACGCCACAAAACTCCTTCATAGCTCCCTTGGACAAGTTGGTACCATTATCAAGAATGATACCGCGGAAAGCCAAACCGAAAATCACCTTTTTAATGAATTGAACCGTCGTGGCTGCATCACACTTGCTCACAGTGCTCCGCTACAACCCACTTTGTAAACTTGTCCACTGCCACCAAAAGGTGGGTCTTCTTGTCCTTGGACCGTTTGAAGGGTCCAACCATATCCAGCCCCCAAGTCGCAAACGGCCAAGTAATTGGAATCATTCTCAATTCTTGAGCGGCACATGAGCGCCGCTTTGAGAATTTCTCGACAGCCACCGCATCGTCTCACTAGGTCCTCCGCATCAAGATGGGCAACAACCAAGAAACCGTGATGAAACGCCTTTAGCTACCAGCGATTTTGAACCGCATGGTGACCACAATCCCCTTCATGTATTTCACGCAAAATTTCACAGCCTTCCTCGGGGACGACAACGCTGAAACGCTTCCCGACACGCCGCAATGATGCAACTCGCCATTGATAATAGTCATGGACTTGGATCGCCGGACTATCTGCCTGGCCAGAGTCTCGTCCTCTGGTAACTCGCCCCGATCATGTACGCAAGATAAGAAACTGTCCAATCTGGTATGACATGTAGGGCTGCCACCAACTAAGCCTCCGGATCAGGAATAGCCAAATCCTCTTCACCAGGGAGCTTGACAGACGGGTTATGCAGAACATCTAAAAAGACGTTAGGCGGGACCGGTTTCTGGAGAGCCCAGCCGGCTTAAAGCGTCCGCCGCTTCGTTCTTCCGTCTGTCCACATGATCCACTGGTAACCCTTAAAGTGGCCCGCAACAATATCCACCTCACGACAATAAGCTGCCATGAGCGGATCCTTGGAATCCCAAGTGCCGTAAACTTGCCGAGCCACCAGGTCCGAGTCACCGAAGCATTTAACCCGGCTGAGATTCATCTCCTTTGCCATCCGAAGACCATGAAGCAAAGCTTCATACTCAGCTGCATTGTTAGTACAAGGGAACATTAAGCGGAGAACATAACAGAACTTATCACCTCGTGGGGAAGTTAATACGACTCCAGCCCCCGAGCCCTCCAATTGCCTGGACCCATCAAAATGGATAGTCCAAAAAGTGTGATCCGGCTTCTCTTCAGGTGCTTGTAGCTCCGTCCAATCATTGATGAAATCAACAAGTGCTTGAGATTTGACCGCCGTCCGAGGTGCATATTGCAAACCGTGCGGTCCAAGCTCTATAGCCCACTTGGCAATCCGGCCAGTCGCCTCCCTGTTCTGAATTATATCTCCCAAAGGAGCAGAGCTGACCACTGTGATAGGATGTCCCTGGAAGTATTGTTTAAGCTTCCGGCTCGCCATGAAAACCCCATACACCAGTTTCTGCCAATGCGGGTACCTTTGCTTGGACTCAATAAGTACCTCGCTGATATAGTAAACCGGACGCTGAACCAGATACTCTTTGCCCGCCTCTTTGCGCTCCACCACAATAGCCACGCTGACTGCATGAGCATTAGCCGCTACATATAGTAGCAATGGTTCCTTGTCAATCGGAGCTGCAAGAACGGGTGGATTGGCTAACTGCCGCTTTAAGTCCTCAAACGCTTCATCAAGAATCAACTCTGCATTTAATTGATCCGTCTTCTTCAAAGATTCGGTACAAGGATCGCCTTCTCACCGAGGCGGTTGATAAACCGGCTTAAGCGCGGCAATCCGTCCTGCCAAGCACTGAACGTCATTGATACACTTCGGTTTAGCCAGGAGGTGATAGCTGTAATCTTCTCCGGATTAGCTTCAATTCCGTTGGACACAAGAAAACCCAATAACTTGCTCGCGGTACACCAAAACGCATTTGGCGGGTTGAGCATCATCTTGAAAGTCTGCAGGTTATCAAAGGTTTCTTTCAAATCGCCAATCAGCGTCTCCTTCTCCCTTGACTTGACCACAATATCATCCACATAGGCATGCACATTACGGCCGATCTGTTTATGAAGGCAATTCTGTACACACCGTTGATAAGTTGCCTGGGCGCTCTTGAGCCCAAAAGGCATAGATACATAGTAGAAGGCTCCAAAGGGAGTTATGAACGCTGTCTTATCTTGGTCCTTAACCGCCATCTTGATCTGATGATAACCAGAATATGCATCCAGAAAACTCAAACGCTCAAATCCCGCGGTGGCATCGATAATCTGGTGAATGCGGGGGAGTGCAAAGGGGTCTGCTGGACAGGCTTTGTTAAGGTCTGTGTAATCCACACACATGCACCAAGTGCCATTTTTCTTAAGAACCAGCACCGGATTAGCAAGCCATTCTGGATGGAAGACTTCAACAATAAAACCGGCCGCTAAGAGCCTGGCCACCTCCTCTCCAATAGCTTTGCGCCGTTCCTCGTTAAACCGGCGGAAAAACTGCTTCACCGGTTTGTACTTAGGATCAACATTAAGAGTGTGCTCAGTGAGTTCCCTCGGTACACCTGGCATGTCAGAAGGCTTCCATGCAAAAATGTCCCGATTCTCACGGATGAACTTCGATGAGCGCCGCTTCCTATTTCGGGTCCAAGTTGGCGCGATAGTGAACTGCTTGGACGAATCGCCAGCACGAAGTCAACAAGCTTAGTCTCGGCCGCCTATTTGAACTTTAAATCCGGATCATGCTCAGAAGTTGGCTTCTTCAACGGGGTCATGTCCGCCGGATCAACATTGTCCTTGTAATATTTTAACTCCTTCGTAGCACAAACCGACTCTGCATAGGCCGCATCACCTTCCTCGCATTCCAAAGCAATCTTGCGGCTTCCATGAACCGTTATCGTTCCCTTGTGACCCGGCATCTTGAGCTGTAAATAGATATAACAAGGACGTGCCATGAATTTGGCATAAGCCGGCCGCCCAAATAGAGCATGATATGGGCTCCGGATCTTCACCCCTTCAAAAGTCAGCGTCTCGGACCGGGAATCATGATTGTCCCCAAAGGCCACCTCCAGAGCTATCTTGCCAACAGGATATGCTGACTTGCCAGGTACCACACCATGGAATACTGTATTGGACGGTTTAAGATTTTTATCATCACCCCATACGGCGGAAGGTCTCATAATATAAGATGTTAATGCTGCTCCCCCCATCCATGAGCACTTTGGTGAATTTATAACCTCCCACCTGAGGGGCTACCACCAATGCTAGCTGACCCGGATTGTCAACCCGGAGAGGGTGATCCTCTCTGCTCCATATGATTGGTTGTTCTGACCAGCGTAAATAACTTGGTACGGCCGGTTCAACAGAATTCACCGCTCGCTTATGGAGTTTCCGGTCTCGCTTATCCATGCTAGTCGTGAAAACATGATAATGCCCACTATTCAACTGATTTGGATGTCTCTGATAACCCGATCTGCCTGGCTGTAACCACCTTGGTTATTCTCGATTATTACGATTGTTATGTCCACCCTGATTGCCATTGAAGCCTGAACCGGAAGCTCCTCCATCATGACCCGGCCCATGGAAACCGGATCCTGAACCGCCGCCTGATCATGATCATAACGGAAAGCATTAGAATTCTTGAACTCCTGCATAATGTAACAGTCCTTCCAAAGGTGGTTGGCCGGCACCTCCTTCGTCCCGTGCTTCGGACAGGGCCAATTCAACAAATAGTTTAGGCGATCCGGGTTAGGATTCAGAGCTCCACCGCGATTCGCCGCTTTATCCTTACGTCGCTGACCCTTGTCCTGCGCATTAGTATTAGCCACAAAATCATCCGCTTTACGTTTGGCTCCGTTCCCATGACCTGCCGCGTTGTCTTGCTAACCCTTGGAGTTGCTGTTCTTTTTTCCCTTCCCCGCCTTGTGATCCTCAGACTCGGGATCCTTGGTACTATCAGAATCAGCATACTTCACTAAAGCACCCATGAGGGTGCCCATGTCGTTACAAAAACGCTTCATTCGTCCCAATTTTAACTTCAGAGGCGTAAACCGGCAGTTGCCTTCCAGGGTTATAATCACAGAATCAGCGTTGATACGGTCTGACGAGTGCAAAATCTCCGAGACACGGCGTACCCAATGGGTTGTTTACTCTCCTTCCTCCTAGACACAGGCCGCTAAGTCCACTATTGACATGGGTTGTTTACAGGTATCCTTAAAATGTTGTATAAACCGGCCTCGCAACTGGGCCCATGAGCTGATAGAATTGGGCGGCAAGCCCTTTAACCAGGTACAAGCCGTCCCTTCAAGCATCATGGTAAAGTACTTTGCACACGCGGCCTCATCCACATCTAGCATCTCCATGGCCATCTCGTAACTCTCTACCCATGCTTCTGGAGACAAATCGGCAGTGTAATTTGGTACCTTGCGCGGACCCTTGAAGTCTTTAGGTAAGCGCACATTGCGTAGAGCGGGGATGAGACAGGGCACCCCCAAGGAGCTAGAAGTGACCCCTGGCTCGACTGAAATAGTGGGACGTGTTGGAAATATGCCCTAGAGGCAATAATAAAAGCATTATTATTATATTTCCTTGTTCATGATAATTGTCTTTATTCATGCTATAACTGTATTATCCGGAAATCGTAATACACGTGTGAATACATAGACTATGATACGTCCTAGTAAGCCTCTAGTAGACTAGCTCGTTGGTCAACAGATAGTCATGGTTTCTGACTATGGACATCGATGTCATTGACAACGGGATCACGTCATTAGGAGAATGACGTGATGGACAAGACCCAATCCTAAGCATAGCACAAAGATCGTGTAGTTCGTTTTGCTAGAGCTTTTCCAATGTCAAGTATCTCTTCCTTAGACCGTGAGATCGTGTAACTCCCGGATACCGTAGGAATGCTTTGGGTGTACCAAACGCCACAACGAATCGGGTGACTATAAAGGTGCATTACAGGTATCTCCGAAAGTGTCATTGGGTTGACATGGATCGAGACAGGATTTGTCACTCCGTATGACGGAGAGGTATCCTTGGGCCCACTCGGTAATGCATCATCATAATGAGCTCAAAGTGATCAAGTGTCTGATGCGGGATCATGCATTACGGTACGAGTAAAGTGACTTGCCGATAACGAGACTAAGCGAGGTATTGGGATATCGACGATCGAAGTCTCGGGCAAGTAACATACCGTCGACAAAGGGAATAGCATACGGGGTTGCTTGAACCCTCGACATCGAGGTTCATCCGATGACAACATCGAGGAGCGTGTGGGAACCAACATGGGTATCCAGATCCCGCTGTTGGTTATTGACCGAGAGAGCGTCTCGGTCATGTACGCATGTCTCCCGAACCCGTAGGGTCTACACACTTAAGGTTCGGTGGACGCTAGGGTTAATAGGAAGACAAGTATGTGATTACCGAATGTTGTTCGAGTCCCGGATGAGATCCCGGACGTCACGAGGAGTTCGGAATGGTCCGGAGGTAAAGATTTATATATGGAAAGTGGTTAAACGGACTCCGGAAAGTTTCGGGGTATACTGGTAATGTACCGGGGCCACGGGAGAGTTCCGGAGGTCCACTGGAGGGGCCACCCCTCCGGGGCCACATGGGCTATGTGGGAGCGGGAGCCAGCCCCGGGTGGGCGGGGCGCGGGTCCCCACCTTGGCCCATGCGGCTAGGGCTTGGGGAGGGAAACCCTAAAGGGCAAGGCGCCCCTTGGCTTGGGGGGCAAGCCACCCTTTCCTCCTCCCTTGGCCGCCGCCCCCCTCTAGATGCCATCTAGAGGGGCCGCCCTGCCCTCTCCTCCTATAAATAGAGGGGTGGGGGAGGACTGCACACACCATTGAAGGCGCAGCCCCTCCCCTCCCCAACACCTCTCTTTCTACACGCGAGCTTGGCGAGAAGCCTCGGAGAACTGCCGTACCAACCGCACCACGCCGTCGTGCTGCCATGGGTGTTGTCTTCCTCAACCTCTCCTTCATCCTTGCTGGATCAAGACGGAGGAGACGCCATCGTCCCGTTCGTGTGTTGAACGCGGAGGTGCTGTCCGTTCAGCACTTGGTCATCGGTGATCGGAATCACGTTGGGAACGTCTTCATCATCACCACTCCCTCGAACGCTTCCGTACTCGATCTACAAGTGGTATGTAGATGCAAACTCTCTCCCTTGACTCGTTGCTTAGTAGAACTCATAGATGGATCTTGGTGAAACCGTAGGAAAATTTTAATTTTCTGCAACGTTCCCCAACAGGTGGCATCATGAGCTAGGTCTATGCGTAGTTCTCTATTGCACGAGTAGAACACAATTTAGTTGTGGGCGTGGATCTTGTCAATTCACTTGCCGCTACTAGTCTTATCTTGCTTCCGCGGTATTGTGGGATGAAGCGGCCTGGACCAACCTTACACGTACACTTACGTGAGACCGGTTCCACCGACTAACATGCACTAGTTGCATTAGGTGGCTGGCGGGTGTCTGTCTCTCCTATTTTAGTTGGAGCGGATTCGATGAAAAGGGTCCTTATGAAGGGTAAATAGAAGTTGACAAGATCACGTTGTGGTTATTCGTAGGTAAGAAAAAAAAACATTCTTGCTAGAACCCAATTGCAGCCACGTAAAAGATGCAACAACAATTAGAGGACGTCTAACTTGTTTTTGCAGCAATTGTCATGTGATGTGATATGGCCAAGTTGTGATGAATGACACATTGTGATGTATGAGATCATGTTCTTGTAATAGGAATCACGACTTGCATGTCGATGAGTATGACAACCGGCGAGAGCCATAGGAGTTGTCTTTATTTTGTATGACCTGCGTGTCATTGAAGAACGCCATGTAACTTACTTTACTTTATTGCTAAACGCGTTAGCCATAGAAGTAGAAGTAGTCGTTGGCGTGACAACTTCATGGAGGCACAATGATGGAGATCATGATGATGGAGATCATGGTGTCATGCCGGTGACAAGATGATCATGGAGCCTCAAGATGGAGATCAATGGAGCTTTATGATATTGGCCATATCATGTCACTACTATATATAAGTGCATGTGATGTTTATTATGTTTATACATCTTGTTTACTTAGAACGACGGTAGTAAATAAGATGATCCTTACAACAATTTCAAGAAGTGTTTCCTAACTATGCACCGTTGCTAAAGTTAAATCGCTTCTAAGCACCACGTGATGATCGGGTGTGATGGATTCTTACGTTCACATACAACGGGTGTAAGACAGATTTACACGCCGAAAACACTTAGGGTTTACTTGACGAGCCTAGCATGTACAGACATGGCCTCGGAACACGGAGACCGAAAGGTCGAACACGAGTCGTATAGAAGATACGATCAACATGAGAATGTTCACCGATGATGACTAGTCCGTCTCACGTGATGATCGGACACGGCTTAGTCGACTCGGATCGTGTAACACTTAGATGACTATAGGGATGTCTAATCTGAGTGGGAGTTCATTGAAATAATTTGATTAGATGAACTTAATTATCATGAACTTAGTCTAAAACTTATGCATAATATGTCTTGTAGATCAAATGGCCAACGCTCATGTCAACTTGAACTTCAACGCTGCTCCTAGAGAAAAACCAAGCTGAAAGATGACGGCAGCAACTATAATGGATCGGGTCCTAACCCGAGGATCATCCTCATAGCTGCCAGGAAACAATATGTCCTAGAAGGACCGCTAGGTGACGCCTCCGTCTGCAGAGAACCAAGACATTATGAATGCTTGGCAAACTCATACCGATGATTACTCCCTCGCTCAGGCGGCATGCTTTACACTTAGAACCGGGGCTCCAAAAGCGCTTTTGAGCATCACGGAGCATATGAGATGTTCGAGGAGCTGAAACTTGTTTTCCAAGCTCACGCCGGGTCGAGAGATATGACATCTCCGACAAGTTCTATAGTTGTAAGATGGAGGAAAACAGTTCACAAGGAGCACATATCGAAGATGTCTGGGTTGCACAACCGTATGACCCAGCTTGAACATTAACCTCCCCGATGAGGCGGTCATTGACAGAATCCTCCGGGCCGCTCCCACCAAGCTACAAGAGCTTTGTGATGAACTACAACATGCAGGGGATGGTAAAGACCATTCTGAAGTGTTCTCTATCTTTGAAGTCAGCCGAGGTTGAAATCAACAAAGAACATCAAGTGTTGATGGTCAATAAGACCACTAAGTTCAAGAAGGGCAAGGGTAAGAAGAACTTCAAGAAGGACGGCAAGGAGGTTGCCGCCCGGTAAGCAAGTTGCCGGAAGAAGTCAAAGAATGGACCCAAACCCGAGACCGAGTGCTTTTATTGCAAGGGAGGGGTCATCGAAGCGGAACTGCCCCAAATACTTAGCGGACAAGAAGGCCGGCAACACCAAAGGTATATCTGATATACATGTAATTGATGTGTACTTTGCCAAGACTGTAGTAACTCTTGGGTATTTGATACCGGTGCCGTTGCTCATATTTGTAACTCACAGCAGGAGCTGCGGAATAAGCGGAAACTAGCAAAGGACGAGGTGACGATGCGCGTCGGGAATGGTTAAAGAGTCGATGTGATCGCCGTCGGCACGCTACCTCTTCATTTACCTACGGGATTAGTTATGAACCTTAATAATTGTTATTTGGTGCCAAGTTTGAGCATGAATATTGTATCTGGATCTCGTTTAATGCGAGATGGCTACTCATTTAAATCCGAGAATAATGGTTGTTCTATTTATATGAGAGATATGTTTTATGGTCATGCTCCGATGGTCAATGGTTTATTCTTAATGAATCTCGGCGTAGTATTACACATGTTTATAGCGTGGATACCAAAAGATGTAAAGTTGATAACGATAGTCCCACATATTTGTGGTAATCGCCGCCTTTGGTCACATTGGTGTCAAGCGCATGAAGAAGCTCCATGTCGATGGACTTTTGGAGTCTCTAGATTATGAATCATTTGACACATGCGAACCATGCCTTATGGGCCAGATGACCAAGACTCCGTTCTCCGGAACAACGGAGCGAGCAACCAACTTATTGGAAATCATACATACCGATGTGTGCGGTCCAATGAGTGTTGAGGCTCATGGAGGATATCGTTATGTTCTCACTCACCGATGACTTGAGTAGATATGGGTATGTCTACTTAATGAAACACAAGTCTGAGACCTTTGAAAAGTTCAAAGAATTTCAGAATGAGGTAGAGAATCAACGTGACCGAAAAATAAAATTCCTACGATCAGATCGTGGAGGAGAATATTTAAGTCACGTAATTTGGTACACACTTAAGAAAATGTGGAATCGTTTCACAACTCACGCTACCGAACACCTCAACAGAACGGTGTGTCCGAACGTCGTAATCGCACTCTATTGGATATGGTGCAATCTATGATGTCTCTTACCGATTTACCGCTATCATTTTGGGGATACGCTCTAGAGACAGCTACATTCACTTTAAATAGGGCACCGTCTAAGTCCGTTGAGACGACACCGTATGAATTATGGTTTGGAAAGAAACCTAAGCTGTCGTTTCTAAAAGTTTGGGCATGCGATGCTTATGTCAACAAAGTTCAACCTGAAAAGCTCGAACCCAAGTCGGAAAAATGCGTCTTCATAGGATACCCTAAAGAAACCATTGGGTATACCTTCTACTTAAGATCCGAGGGCAAGATTTTTGTTGCCAAGAACGGAACCTTTCACGGAAAAAGAGTTTCTCTCGAAGAAGTAAGTGGGAGGAAAGTAGAACTCGATGAAGTACTACCTCTTGAACAGGATAGTGGTGCAGCTCAGAAAATGTTCTGTGATGCCCACACCAACTGAAGAGGAAATTAATGATGATCAAGGTACTTGGATCAAGTTGTCGCTGAACTTCATAGGTCCTCAAGGACACGCCCGCACTGCAGTGGTACGGCAACCCTGTCCTAGAAATCATGTTGTTAGACAACGGTGAACCTTGAACTATGAAGAAGCGATGGCGGCCCAGATTCCAACAAATGGCTAGAAGCCATGAAATCCGAGATAGAATCCATGTATGAAAACAAAGTGTGGACTTTGACTGACTTGACCGATGATCGGCGAGCGATAGAAAACAAATGGATCTTTAAGAAGAAGACGGACGCGGATGGTAATGTCACCATCTATAAAGCTCGACTTGTCGCTAAGGGTTATCGGCAAGTTCAAGGGATTGACTACGATGAGACCTTCTCTCCCGTAGCGAAGCTTAAGTCCGTCCGAATCATGTTAGCAATTGCCGCATACTATGATTATGAGATATGGCAGATGGATCGCCAAAACAGCATTCCTTAACGGTTATCTTAAGGAAGAGCTGTATATGATGCAACCGGAAGGTTTTGTCGATCCTAAGGGCGCTAACAAAGTATGCAAGCTCCAAATGATCCATTTATGGGCTGGTGCAAGCATCTCGGAGTTGGAACATTCGCTTTGATGAGATGATCAAAGCGTTTGGGTTAGTTTATGAGACTTATGGAGAAGCCTGCGTTTACAAGAAAGTGAGTGGGAGCTCTGTAGCATTTCTCATATTATATGTGGATGACATACTTTTGATGGGAAATGATATAGAATTCTTGGACAGCATTAAGGCCTACTTGAATAAGTGCTTTTCAATGAAGGACCTTGGAGAAGCTGCTTATATATTAGGCATCAAGATCTATAGAGATAGATCGAGACGCCTCATAGGTCTTTCACAAAGCACATACCTTGATAAGATTTTGAAGAAGTTCAAAATGGATCAGTCCAAGAAGGGGTTCTTGCCCGTGTTACAAGGTGTGAGATTGAGCTCAGCTCAATGCCCGACCACGGCAAAAGATAAAGAAGAGATGAGTGTCATCCCCTATGCCTCAGCCATAGGATCTATTATGTATGCCATCTTGTGTACCAGACTGATGTAAACCTTGGCGTAAGTTTGGTAGGAAGGTACCAAAGTAATCCCGGCAAGGAACACCGGACAGCGGTCAAGAATATCTGAAGTACACGAAAAGGACAAAGGACATGTTTCTCGTTTATGGAGGTGACGAAGAGCTCGTCAGAAGGGTTACGCCGACGCTTAGCTTCGACATGCATCCGGATGACTCTAAGTCACAAACCGGATACGTGTATATGTTGAATGGTGGAAGCAAGAAGCTGGTGCAGCTGCAAGCAAAGCATCGTGGCGGGATCTACATGTGAAGCGGAGTACATGGCAGCCTCGGAGGCAGCGCATGAAGCAATTTGGGTGAAGGAGTTCATCACCGACCTAGGAGTCATACCCAATGCGTCGGGGCCGATCAAACTCTTCTGTGACAACACCGGAGCTATTGCCCTTGCCAAGGAGCCGGGTTTCACAAGAAGACCAGTGCACATCAAGCGTCGCTTCAACTCCATCCGTGAAAACGTTCGGGATGGAGACATAGAAATTTGTAAAGTGCATACGGATCCGAATGTCGCAGATCCGTTGACTAAACCTCTTCCGCGGGCAAAATATGATCAACACCAGAACTCTATGGGTGTTCGATTCATCACAATGTAACTAGATTATTGACTCTAGTGCAAGTGGGAGACTGTTGGAAATATGCCCTAGAGGCAATAATAAAAGCTTTATTATTATATTTCCTTGTTCATGATAATTGTCTTTATTCATGCTATAACTGTATTATCCGGAAATCGTAATACACGTGTGAATACATAGACTATGATACGTCCCTAGTAAGCCTCTAGTAGACTAGCTCGTTGGTCAACAGATAGTCATGGTTTCCTGACTATGGACATCAGATGTCATTGACAACGGGATCACGTCATTAGGAGAATGACGTGATGGACAAGACCCAATCCTAAGCATAGCACAAAGATCGTGTAGTTCGTTTTGCTAGAGCTTTTCCAATGTCAAGTATCTCTTCCTTAGACCGTGAGATCGTGTAACTCCAGGATACCGTAGGAGTGCTTTGGGTGTACCAAACGCCACAACGTAATCGGGTGACTATAAAGGTGCATTACGGTATCTCCGAAAGTGTCTGTTGGGTTGACACGGATCGAGACAGGATTTGTCACTCCGTATGACGGAGAGGTATCACTGGGCCCACTCGGTAATGCATCATCACAATGAGCTCAAAGTGATCAAGTGTCGGGTCACGGGATCATGCATTACGGTACGAGTAAAGTGACTTGCCGATAACGAGACTAAACGCGGTATTGGGATACCGACGATCGAAGTCTCTGCAAGTAACATACCGTCGACAAAGGGAATAGCATACGGGGTTGCTTGAACCCTCGACATCGTGGGTTCATCCGATGACAACATCGAGGCGTGTGGGAACCAACATGGGTATCCAGATCCCGCTGTTGGTTATTGACCGGAGAGCGCCTCGGTCATGTTCAGATGTCTCTCGAACCCGTAGGGTCTACACACTTAAGGTTCGGTGACGCTAGGGTTAATAGGAAGACAAGTATGTGATTACCGAATGTTGTTCGGAGTCCCGGATGAGATCCCGGACGTCACGAGGAGTTCCGGAATGGTCCGGAGGTAAAGATTTATATATGGAAAGTGGTTAAACGGACTCCGGAAAGTTTCGGGGGTATACCGGTAATGTACCGGGGCCATCGGGAGAGTTCCGGAGGTCCACCGGGAGGGGCCACCCCTCCCGGGGAGCCACATGGGCTGTGTGGGAGAGGGAGCCAGCCTGGTGGGCTGGGTGCGCCTCCCACCTTGGCCCATGCGGCTAGGGCTTGGGGAGGAAACCCTAAAGGGGCAAAGGGGCGCCCCCTTGGCTTGGGGGCAAGCCACCCCTTTCCTCCTCCCCTTGGCCGCCCCCCCTCTAGATGCCATCTAGAGGGGCCGCCCTGCCCTCTCCTCCTATAAATAGAGGGGTGGGGGAGGGCTGCACACACCATTGAAGGCGCAGCCCCTCCTCCCCAACACCTCTCTTTCTCCACGCGAAGCTTGGCGAAGCCCTGCCGGAGAACTGCCGTACCAACTGCACCACGCCGTCGTGCTGCCATTGGAGTTGTCTTCCTCAACCTCTCCTTCATCCTTGCTGGATCAAGACGGAGGAGACGCCATCGTCCCGTACGTGTGTTGAACGCGGAGGTGCTGTCCGTTCAGCACTTGGTCATCGATGATCGGAATCACGTTGGGAACGTCTTCATCATCACCACTCCCTCGAACGCTTCCGTACTCGATCTACAAGTGGTATGTAGATGCAAACTCTCTCCCTTGACTCGTTGCTTAGTAGAACTCATAGATGGATCTTGGTGAAACCGTAGGAAAATTTTAATTTTCTGCAACGTTCCCCAACAGGACGAACCGGCGTAAGTTGATGTGCCTCGTCTTGTGCTGCTAACTCGGCCTCTCTGCGTGCCCGGGCCCGGTCTACCACTTCCTGAGCATCACGAAGACTGCCTGCCGGGTTATTGCCACGGGCCGCTTCACGGTTCCGTGCGTTGCTTGACACGGCTGGCTCCTCCACACGCCTGCTGTAGCTCCGGCTCGGACGAGGGGTGGAATGAATCCGGTCATGGCTGTATGAGTATGCCTCCTATTGAATCAAAGCGGTCCGAAGGAGTTCCTTGACCCGGCGTGTCTCCACCGCCTGCGGGGAATCACCTTCGATCGGGATGGCCTCCAATCGTGAAGCGGCGGCGACAAGATTGTCCATAGGATTGGAATAATGACCCAGAGGTGTCTGGACCGCCGAGGTAATGCGATATTGTTCTCGCCGAGGAGGTTCCATTAGGCGAGGTTGGGCGGCGCTTTGGCGCGCCCGCCTCGCCGGTTTACCTGTGGCGGATTACTGGTTCCTGCTCCTGGGGTGTGAAAGAGGTTTCTGGCGTCGAAAACCGAAGGCAAGCGGGACCTGTGCTTCCGCTTCAAGACCTCATGTGACGCGTTCTGATCCAACATAAGCTTATAGGCCTGGGCGTCTAAAGCGGCCCGCTCTACGGCCATCCTGTTGTTCTCAGCTGCCAGGTCGGCCTTGGCCTGAGCGATCTGCTCCCTCACCTTTGCAATTTCTGCATTGTGGGCATCCTGATCCGCCGGTTGGCCTCTGCCATGAGCACAGCTAGCGCATCAAACAGATCAGATAAAACTTGAGCTGGCAGGCGCACGGGACCTCCTGCCCCGGCTGCCGCTGCCGCTGATGATCCGGAGAACATTGCTGCTGCAGTCGAAGAGTGGATCGCCGCTTGTGTACCGGCCATGAATATTCCAACCCGGTTGGGCAGATCAGAGGGGTCTGGAATACTGTCACCATCGAAACAGCCCCCAATCCGGTCATCTTGCAACTGATACAACGATTCGGTTTCTCCGGTTGAGGACTCGTCGCCGGAATAGACGAAGGTCTCGCTACCATATCCCGATCCGTCCTCATATTCTCCTTCGTGGATAACCCCCACGAAGGCACGCTTCACGGCCGGTTTAACCTGGGTAGATCCCGCACGCTGAGCCGTCTCGACGAGGTCGGTCGGATGTCCCGGCCAGACCCGGTTCATCGATCTTGCCGATGAAGACGTGTATGCCCCCAAAGGGGACCCGGTACCCGTACTCAATTGAGCCGGCCTCGGGGCCCCATCCTGCATCGTCAATGTAGAGCTTGCCGCGACGACTCTTGGTCATCCGGCCCACAACATAGCTGAGGGAGTCCCGGACTAGGGGGTGTCCGGATAGCCGAACTATCATCACGGCCGGACTCCAAGACTATGAAGATACAAGATTGAAGACTTCATCCCGTGTCCGGATGGGACTTTCCTTGGCGTGGAAGGCAAGCTTAGCGATACGGATATGTAGATCTCCTACCATTGTAACCGACTCATGTAACCCTAACCTATCCGGTGTCTATATAAACCGGATGGTTTTAGTCTGTAGAGACGAACAACAATCATACCATAGGCTAGCTTCTAGGGTTTAGCCTCCTTGATCTCGTGGTAGATCTACTCTTGTACTACCCATATCATCAATATTAATCAAGGTGAGTAGGGTTTTACCTCCATCGAGAGGGCCCGAACCTGGGTAAAAACATCGTGTCCCTTGTCTCCTGTTACCATCCGCCTAGACGCGCAGTTCGGGACCCCCTACCCGAGATCCGCCGGTTTTGACACCGACATTGGTGCTTTCATTGAGAGTTCCTCTGTGTCGTCACCGATAGGCCCGATGTCTCCTTCGATCATCAACAACGACGCGGTCCAGGGTGAAACTTTTCTCCCCGGACAGATCTTCGTATTCGGCGGCTTTGCACTGCGGGCCAATTCGCTTGGCCATCTGGAGCAGATCAACTATACGGCCGATATCCGCGGAGACTTGATCTTCGACGGATTCGAGCCGCAGCTAAGCGTGCCGCACTGTCTCGATGGGCATGATCTAGCTCTGCAAACAAAGGCCCCGGAGGCCGCATCAAGACCCGCTCCGACCCTTAATCCAGAGCGGATTCCCGATCGAGGACGAGTGGTTGGACACCGCCTCGGGGCTACAATATCTATGGCGATTGGGCGAACTCCACCCTGTCGCTGCGAAGACCTTGACTCAGGTGCGGACTCCTCTCCGGACTCAACCCTCCGCGCCCGCTAATCGAATCCGATCGGGCGCCCGGTCATGGAGTTCATCGCCACGGACATCTTTCAAAGACTTCGCCTTTGGCGACATCCTCGAATTCACTAAAGTCTCTCTCTTTATCCGGAGAGCCATGGCCGCACTCACGGTCAGGAAGGTTGGGATGCGGATGACGAAGAAATTCAACGCCCACCCACCACCCACTTCAGAGCCAATCGCCGAAAGCTTACACGGCGTGCTCGATTTCGATTCAAGACATCGACGGTATGGACGACGATGTAGGAGACAACCATGAACCAGCGCCTATAGGATGCTGGACAACCACTTCATCCCATGATGTATACATGGTGGATTCACCTAAACAAAATGAAGACGAGGAACAACGGGACGCTACGAAGGATAAATCCCTCGAAAAGCAGTCAAAACGGCAACGTAAACGCCGAACCAAGTCCCGCCTCAACAGAGACCCAGCCATAGAGCAGGGCGAACCGGTGGATGACGAACATGCTATCGAGCAATCGTCCGAACAAGACAACTTTGATAAACAACCCGTCCCCAGCGAAGACAACAGTTCGGACGATCTCACGCCGGACAAATTGTTGGAGCAAAATAACCTCCAGAAAAGGCTCGTCGCCATTGCGCGTAGCCTGAAAAAGCAGAAGAGGAAGCTCAAAACAGCGGAAGATGCACTCAGGATCAGATGGAGCAAAGTATTCAACATCATGAGACAACACGGGCGACGACGCGAATAAAGAGCTACCCAAAAAGAAAGCTACTGCCCGAATTTGACGAGGAGGCCTTAGAGCCCCCACAATCAAAAAGTAAGAGGCCACCCGGTCGATTGGACGACCCCACGGCAAAAAGAGAGTGGCAAAGGGCGCCGCACACAAGCCGGTACGCGATCCGCATAAGGATTCACATCAAAAGGATGGCCCAGTTAGGTCCATCTATGGGCCGAGAAAGCAAGCTATTCAAAGCAATGCAACACGCCAAATATCCGAACATCACGGCACACCCAAATACAGGGGCGCCGCACACCCCCTATGTTTCACCGATGAGGTGGTGGATCATGAATTTCCAGCGGGATTCAAGCCCGTAAACATAGAGGCATACGACGGAACAACAGACCCTGGAGTCTGGATTGAGGATTACATCCTCCACATACACATGGCTAGAGGAGACGATCTCCACGCCATAAAATACTTACCCCTCAAACTCAAAGGGCCAGCTCGGCATTGGCTTAAAAGCCTCCCCGAAAATACCATTGGAAGCTGGGAAGAGCTCGAGGATGCGTTTCGGGCAAATTTTCAGGGGACCTATGTCCGCCCTCCGGATGCAGACGATCTAAGTCACATAACTCAACAGCCCGGAGAATTAGCCCGGAAATTCTTGAACAGGTTCCTTACTAAAAAGAACCAAATAGTCGATCGTCTCGGACGCCAAGCCTTAGCAGCCTTCAAACACAACGTCCGAGACGAATGGCTCGCCAGACACCTCGGCCAAGAAAGCCAAGAACAATGGCCGCATTAACAAGCCTCATGACCCGCTTATGCTGGAGAGGATAGCTGGCTAGCAAGATGCAGCACCAGCGACCCAAGTACATCCGAAATCAGGGATGGAAATGGGAAACCACGGCGCAACAAGGACCAGCGCCGAATTAGAAGGAACGGTCCAAAGAGCGCGGCAGTCAACGCCGGATTTAAAAGCTCACGGCAGAACAATAAAAAACTACCCCTTAAGGACAATAGCAATGAGCTATCCAATTTAAACAAAATCTTGGACAAGATATGTCAAGTCCACAGATTCTGGAGGCTCGCAAACCATACCCACGTAAATTGTTGGGTCTTCAAACAGTCCGCAGGCTCAACGCCGAACACAAGGGGCTCGACACACCAAGAGAAGATGATGACGAGCACCACAAGCAGAGCCTCGGAAAACAAAAGAATTTCCCACAAGAGGTTAAAACAGTAAACTCACTTCACGTGATCAAAGGGAAAAACAGAGCGGCGCCCACTAAAATGCGCCACGCATTAATCGGGTTGTCAAAACCAATCACCTTCGACCATCAGGACTATTCCGAAAGTATCCGGAACGCAGGATGGACTGCCTTGATATTGGATCCTATAATCGACGGATTCCAATTTACACAAGTCCTCATGGATGGTGGCTGTGACATAAACACGATATATCGGGACACAATCCGCAGGATGGGGATAGACCCAACCAAAATTCGCCATAGCAACACCTCCTTTAAAGGGGTAATGCCAGCCCATATGCCCATTGTACAGGCTCCCTACCGCTAGAAGTTGTGTTCGGTTCATCCGACAACTTCCGTCGCGAAAAGTTAGTCTTCCATGTCGCCCCATTTAAAAGTAGCCATCAAGCACTATTGGGACGCGAAGCTTTCGCCCGCTTTAACGCAATACCGCATTATGCATCTCTAAAACTAAAAATGCCCGGTCCACGCGGCATCATCTCATTAAAAGGAAGTATTAAGTGTTACTCGAGCACGGAAGAACGTGAGACTGCCTTGACTGCCCCACACCTATCCGGCTCCGCTAGTCAAAGAACCTGAATAGGTCATTAAAACCCCGGATACGGCTAGACGAGTCCGGCGCCTACTAGCGGCATACCCCCATACAAGGGGCTGCATGCATGTATCAAAAGAGACAATAAAGCTCAATTTTATTCACTTATTTGAATCGTACTCGGTTTATTTAATATAAAGTACATCTTTCGCACGATCCTTTTTCTTTTAAACTAAGTTCCTCTCTTTTACAGATGAACAACGTGCTACACCCGTCCAGGATACGGCACAACGGAGACACAGGCGCAGACGCGTGCAAGAGGGACCCGTTGCAAGGATTCTTTTCAGATTAAGACCTGCGTAAACCTTTTTAGTGTCTCTTGTTGATTTTCTTCGCCCGGTTTCTTACTATAACCGAGGAGGAGGCTGGCGTTTTGGCATTGGCCGCACCAGAAGTTTTGTGCGTACCTGGACACCAGGGGCTTAGGGCATTATTCTGCCCGTTTTTATAAAGACCGAATACCTTAGGGAGTATTCAGCGTCTCGAGTTAGGCCTTATATGCATCAGCTCTGAATCATGTCTTTGGTCAAATGTTGGGTTTGCCCGGCTCCTGTGTTTTGCTGCCTTACGTTCCGTTCTGTCGGCTAACGCGGCACCAGGAGAACTACTACGATTGTGCCCGGTTCGCCGGGCGAGCACCTCGAGAGAAAGCCGAAAACCGATTGTCATGATATAGCGAGAGACCGGTCAACCACTCGATGACTCATCGGAATGTTTAGAATTCCTCCGCATTAACGAAGGACCGGTTTTCGGTCAGCACATACGCACCCGGAATTCGGGAGAGTGCGGTGCCCTGTGGGCTATATAGTAGCCCCACCCTCGAACTCCTATGGCTAAGTGAAAGTGATAAAGCATTATAGTCCGGTTGCCTAGTTTGCTACGCTACCACCTCCTTAACAGGACCAAGACGTTGGATTAAGTGTGAAAAAGCGCCTTCTTTGCAAACACCCCCACACTATGTGCGTGGGGGCTGAAGCCAAGGACTGCCATCTTTTAGGTTATATATACATATACATAAACGGCCGCACAGGGAGTAGTTTACTACTTGAACGCACAAGTATAAAAAGCTCTTATATTATATTGAAACATTGTTTTCACAAATCATACATGTCATTTAAACATAATATCCTTCGAGCACCTTTGCGTCTCTATTAAACGACCGCCTGCAGGACTTCCTCAAAGTAGTGCTCGGCAGTACTGGCTTCTGTCGAACCTTGGGATGCAACGTGGGTGGCCTTCATCTCTGCCCGGTATGTCTTGACACGGGCGAGCCATCCGCTCCCTCAATACACGCCGACCGCTTCATTAAGGCCGACACGCGGTACCGCACCAAGGAACTGCTGCACTAAACCAAAATAACTCTTCGGCTGGGGTCCGCCCAGCCACAAATGAGTCATGACATGCTTCATGGCAAGTCCGGATAATCGATTCAGCTTGGCCCATTCGGCCAACCGATCGGTCAACGGAAGAGGACGCTCCGGACTATGGAATTGCGACCAATATAGCTCTTCCCTTCAGGTTCTTCTCGTCCCGGAAGTGCTCAATCGCGTCCGTGGCGCTCGCCGCTAAGTCGAGATAAGCATCCTCCGAACTCCACAACTTGTCCAATCGAGCATACTTTGGATCCAGATATTTCCTCCGCAGCAGAAACGGTTTTCCAGCCGTAATAGCCCCGACCTGACTCAGCTCCTCCTTGGCAGCTCTCAAAGCGGAACGGGCATCCTTGGATTCGGCGGTGGCCTTTTTCAGGCCCTCTTGCTCCGCTTGGCGTTCTTCTTCAAGAACCTCACAGCGGTCGGTAATATTCTTCAACTTTCTGGCCATATCGGCCATTTCCTCTTTGCTTTGGCAGTGAGCAGCCCGTTCGACTTTTAGCTCTTCGGCCGCCCTTAAAGCGTCCGCATTACTATTTCTGGCTTGCTCTTTCACTCGGGCGAGTTCCGCCCGAAGCTCCTCCACAGCAGCGGCACCATCTGCATTAAGCATACAAGTAGTAAGACATGGGCGTCAAGCTCCCTTACCAGGTGTCCGCGTAGAATTCGCATACCTTGTGACTCGTCAAACCGTTTATTGACCAGCGCGATGTCCGTATCCGCCTCGTCAAGTTGCCGCTTTAGTTCGGCATATTCATCAGTCCGTCTGGCCACCGGACGCCCCGCCACCTGTTTAGGAGCGGCGATATGTTATGACTGAGATTTTGACCCTCGGCACGCTGTCAATTTTAACAACATACCGAGTCTCAGGGGCTACTAACTATACATGGCGCATTCTATATGCATAACTGTCAGAAGGTACATCATTTTTGTGTACCTCGAACCCCGTCAGTAAGCTTCTGACGGCCTCATGCAATCCGCTCTCCGCGGATGCAATTCTTTCAATCACTGTACCCATTAGAGCACGGTTATCTTCTGAGATAGCCGCTCGCCCGAGCAGATCCTTCAGCTCCTCCGACCGCACGCCCGATTGGCGCGGACCTTCCGGCCCGCCGGACTTGGGGAAACCCTCCGCGATGACACCTCAGGTCGTCCGCCTCGCACGAGGGTGCGACAGTGGAGGCGTTCGCTCTCCATCATCTCCGGAAGAAGATCCTCAAGACGAGCTCACGAGAAGGGCTGAGATCCGAACTACAAGGTACAATTTTGGTTATCCTTAGAAATAAATACGGGGATGTTCCTTATTTACAAGACCCCTTCTTTTTACTTATGGCTCGCTGGAGGGCTGATCCCCTCGGGGAAATAGTGCGGCTGGGTTATTTCCCAGCGCTGGACTCTCTGACAAAGATTCCTTTCCTCTCTTTGAGGCCTTGACCTCCGGATCTTCCGAAGCGGTCCTCTTCTCTCCTCGAAAGATGGGACTTTTAATCCCTCCTTCCTTGATAGCCTCCTTCGTAGAGGTAGTTGCTTCCCGCTCCCCTTCGCCTTCTTCAAAAGGCGCGGCCTTCAACATCTTGGTCAGCATGGGATCCGACGTGGTCTCTGGGAGGGGAGCCGGACACCTTATTAACTTCTCCTTGGCTATCCACTCCTGTTCAAGAAACGGCTCCTTTAAAAGGCATATATATATATATATATATATATGATAAATGAATGAACAACTTGTCTAGTTACATGACTACTTACTTGAGTATCTGGGCGATTGCAGCTTAGTCCTGCGTCCTCAGTCAGGTCCGGACACTTCTCTTGTGATCCGAAGAACAGTTTATACATCTCCACGGGCGTCGTGCCCATAAAATTTTGGAGAGCTCGTGGTCCCTTCGGATTAAATTCCCACAGGCGGAGGGGGCGACGTTTGCAGGGCAGAAGGCGCCGGGTCAACATAACTTGCGCCACTGCAACCAGGTTGATCTCTCTTTCTTGGAGGTCTCGAATACGGCCCTGCAGCAAAGGAACGTCCTTGGACGGCACCCAGTCGAGCCCCTTGTTGACCCATGATGCCAGCCGCTGTGGTGGACTCGAGCGGAAGGCGGGAGCGCCACCCATTTGGTGCCCCCGGGAGTGGTGATATAAAACCACTCCCGTTGCCTAAACCAAGCTCCTCTTGAAAAGAGCCCTCGTGCCACGGAGCATCAAAGCACATTTGCTTATGGCCGCCCCTCCGCACTCTGCTTGTTGCCCCCTGATCATCTTTGGCTCCACCTTAAAGGTCTTGAGCCACAATCCAAAGTGGGGGTAATATGGAGGAAGGCCTCACATACGACAATGAATGATGAGATATGGAGGATGGACTCCGGATTCAAGTCATGGAAATCCAGCCCATAATAAAACATGAGCCCCCGCACAAAGGGATCCGTCGGGAAGCCTAAACCCCGAAGGAAGTGAGATACGAACACCACGTTCTCGCCGGGCTCAGGAGTAGGAATGACCTGCCCTGGAGCAGGCAGCCTATGCGAGATCTCGCTGGTTAGATGCCTGGCATCTTGCAGCTTTAGCACATCTTCTTCTGTAACGGAGGAAGACATCCATCGGCCATGCTGGTCGGAGCCGGACATCATCGAAGGTCCGAAGCGCCTAAATCTGAAGCTTTGGGTGTTAGAACTCGAAGCGCGAGGCGAACTCGGTGGAGGGTGTAAAAAGAAGAGGGCCTTGGTCTCATTATAAAGAGGTTGAATACCAAGAGCCCACCCCGTGGTCGATTAGGACTTGCCTTTGATAGAGGAGGCGTGCCGACGGGCACGTTGGGTTACCCACGTCCATATTGATGGGAATCCCGGAATAAGGGGGCACAATCTATGCTTTGATAAGACGTGCCAAGGAAACCGCCTCGCTAAACGCGCTAAGGTGGAACGGTAAAAAACGGTTCATATAAAGGCCTGGCCGTGGTGTGATTTCACGCCGCGGAATACGTCAGCAGATCTGTGAAAAAGTTATTCTCTCTACGGTGGCATGTGGAACTTGTTTTGCAGAGCCGGACACTATCCTTGTCTTCAAAACCTTCTATGAGGTATTCGGAGGAGGAACCCGCCTTGCAATGTCGAAGACAATATGCGCGCCGTACTCGTCGTCATTGAAGCCTGGTTCGAGGGCTACCGAGGAGTCCCGGACTAGGGGTGTCCGGATAGCGGACTATCATCACGGCCGGACTCCAAGACTATGAAGATACAAGATTGAAGACTTCGTCCGTGTCCGGATGGGACTTTCCTTGGCGTGGAAGGCAAGCTTAGCGATACGGATATGTAGATCTCCTACCATTGTAACCGACTACTGTGTAACCCTAACCTATCGGTGTCTATATAAACCGGAGGGTTTTAGTCCGTAGGGCGAACAACAATCAAACCATAGGCTAGCTTCTAGGGTTTAGCCTCCTTGATCTCGTGGTAGATCTACTCTTGTACTACCCATATCATCAATATTAATCAAGGTGAGTAGGGTATTACCTCCATTGAGAGGGCCCGAACCTGGGTAAAAACATCGTGTCCCTTGTCTCCTGTTACCATCCGCCTAGACGCACAGTTCGGGACCCCCTACCCGAGATCCGCCGGTTTTGACACCGACAATAGCCCTTGAGTCCTTCGAACTTGCCCTCCAAGAACGTCAAACCATCATGCGATAGCCCCACGGTGGGCGCCAACTGTCGTGGGTTTGTCATGGCAGATGTCCTTGTGAAACGACTTAGTCGTGGAGCCATCGCTTCTGGAGTTAACTTGAAGGGGTTAAAGCGGACACAAGGACACAAGAGTTATACTAGTTCGGCCCCCTTCAATGAAGGTAAAAGCCTCACGCCTAGTTGTGATGGAATTGATGGTGTTTCGATGACTAGGGAGCAAACAAGCTTCGCTTAGGCCTCGAGTTGTTGTATGTCCAAATCGCCGGGCGCCCCTTTATATACACGGGTGACGCCTTGGTTTACAGAGTCCCGACGCCGGTTCATAGACGTATCCGGCTCGGTCTCTAGTATTCCTAACTTACAACACAAGATACATATTGACGCCGGTTTACAGCTACTAGCGTGAACCGACTATGGGCCATAAGCCCTCTGCTATCTACTTGGGCTTTAACATGTTCAACTACTGCTGAAGTTAACCCGGCCTGCTCTGGCCGGTTTACCCCCAGTGGTAATATCCCCAACACATAGGATTTTTATATGCAGTTCTATAGGCCCATAATGCATAATCAAGTTTCTTGGACCAATTCTTTCTAGATCTATTAACAGTCTTTTGCGAAATTAATTTGAGCTCTCTACTACTAAGTTCTACTTGACCACTAGATTGTGGATGGTACGAAGATGCAATTCTATGATTAACATCATACTTAGCAAGCATTTTACGAAAGGCACCATGAATAAAATGTGAACCACCATCAGTCATTAAATATCTAGGGACTCCAAACCTCGGAAAAATAATTTTTTTAAGCATCTTAATAGAGGTGTTATGATCAGCACTACTAGTTGGAATAGCTTCTACCCACTTAGTAACATAATCAACAGCAACTAAAATATGTGTATACCCATTATAGGAAGGAAACGGTCCCATATAATCGAAGCCCCAAACATCGGATGGTTCAATAACAAGTGAATAATTCATATGCATTTCTTGACGTCTGCTAATATTACCAATTCTTTGACATTCATCACAAGACAAGACAAACTTACGGGCATCTTTTAAGAGAGTAGGCTAATAAAAACCGGATTGCAATACCTTATGTGCAGTTCTATCTCCAGCGTGGTGTCCTTCATAAGCTTCGGAGTGACACTTGCGTAGGATCTGTTCCTGTTCATGCTCAGGTACACAACGTCTAATAACACCATCTACTATTTCTTTATAAAGGCGTGGGTCATCCGAGAAGTAATGTCTTAAATCATAGAAAAACTTTTTCTTTTGTTGGTATGTGAAACTAGGTGGTATAAATTTAGCAACAATGTAATTAGCATAATCATCATACCATGGAGTAGTTCGAGAAGCATTTATGACAACTAATTGTTCATCAGGGAAGCTATCATCAATAGGTAGTGGGTCATCAAGAACACTCTCTAACCTAAACAAGTTGTCTGCAACGGGGTTCTCAGCACCCTTTTTATCAATAATATGCAAATCAAATTCTTGTAGCAAGAGAACCCATCTAATATGTCTAGGTTTAGCATCTTTCTTTTCCATAAGATATTTAATAGCAGCATGATCGATCTGAGCCATTACTTCAGAATCAACAATATAAGGTCTGAACTTATCACAAGCAAATACAACTGCTAAAAATTCTTTTTCAGTAGTAGCATAATTTCTCTGGGCACTTTCTAGAGTTTTACTAGCATATTGGATACCATTTAATTTCTTATCAACTCTTTGTCCTAGAATAGCACCTACAGCATAATCACTAGCATCACACATAATTTCAAAGGGTAAATTCCAATCAGGTGGCTGAACAATAGGTGCAGAAATCAAGGCTTTCTTAAGTATTTGAAATTCTTCTACACAATCATCATCAAAGACAAATGGAACATCTTTTTGTAAGAGATTAGTCAGAGGCCTAGAAATTTTAGAGAAGTCCTTAATGAACCTCCTATAAAAACCGTCATGACCAAGGAAACTTCTTATACCTTTAATGTCTTAGGACGCGACCTCTTTTCAATAGCATCAACTTTAGATTTATCAAATTCAATACCTCTTTCAGAAATTTTATGCCCCAAGACAATACCTTCATTAACCATAAAGTGGCACTTCCCGATTCAAGACAAGATTAGTTTCTTCACATCTCTGCAAAACTCGATCAAGGTTGCTCAAGCAATCATCAAAAGAAGTTCCATATACGGAGAAATCATCCCTGAAAACCTCAACAATCTTTTCACAAAAATCAGAGAATATAACCATCATGCATCTTTGAAAGGTAGCAGGTGCATTACATAAACCGAAAGGCATACGTCTATACGCAAAGTTACCGAAAGGACAAGTAAAAGTGGTATTTTCTTGATCCTGTTTTGACACAGGTATTTGAGAGAAACCAGAGTAACTATCTAGAAAGCAATAATCTGTGTGTTTGGATAAACTTTTTAGCATTTGATCAATAAAAGGTAAAGGGTAATGATCCTTTTTGGTAGCTTTACTTAGTTTGCGGGAATTATTTACCATTCTATAACCTGTAACAATTCTTTGTGGGATCAATTCATCTTTATCATTAGGGACAACAGTAATGCCTCCCTTCTTAGGGACACAATGGAAAAGACTTACCCACTGACTATCAGCAACGGGATAAATTATAACTACCTCCAGAAGCTTTAGTATTTCTTTTCTTACCACTTCTTTCATCTTAGGATTTAACCGTCGTTGGTGATCAACAACTAGTTTAGCGTCTTTCTCCAAAACAATTTTTGTGCTAGCATAAAGTGGGACTAATGCCCTTAAGATCATCAAGAGTATATCCAATAGCAACACGGTGCTTCTTCAGAGTTTTCAATAATTTATTTTCTTCATGCTCTGAAAGGTTAGCACTAAAAATAACAAGATATATCTTCTTTTCATCAAGATAAGCATATTTAAGAGTATCAGGTAATGGTTTAAGCTCAAACACGGGACCACCCTTGAGTGGAGGAGGATCCCCTAGGATTTCAACAGGCAAGTTGTGTTTCAAAATAGGTCCTTGTTTAAAGAATACTTCATCTATTTCCATTCTTTCATTCATAAACATATCATTTTCATGGTCGAGCAAATATTGTTATAAAGGATCATTAGGAGGCACGACAATAGAGGCAAGACCAATAATTTCATATTTACTAGGTAATTCTTTATCATGGGGTTGTCTACGAAATTTAGAAAAATTAAACTCATGAGACATATCCCCCAAACCAATAGTAACAACATCCTTTTTGCAGTCTATCCTAGCATTAACAGTATTCAAGAAGGGTCTACCAAATATGATGGGACAAAAGCTATCTTGTGGGGAACCAAGAACAAGAAAATCAGCAGGATATTTAACTTTCCCACAAAAGACTTCAACATCTCTAACAATCCCAACTGGTGAAATAGTGTCTCTATTGGCAAGCTTAATTGTAGCATCAATTTCCACTATCTCAGCAGGTGCAGTATCATGGATAATTTCTTTGTATAAGGAATGAGGTATTGCACTTGCACTAGCACCCATGTCACATAAGCCATGATAACAATGATCTCCTATTTTAACAGAAATAACATGCATGCCTACAACAGGTCTATGTTTATTTTTAGTATTAGGTCTAGCAATTCTAGCAGCTTCATCACAGAAGTAAATAACATGCCCATCAATATTATCAGCCAAGAGATCTTTAACCATAGCAATACTAGGTTCGACTTTAATTTGCTCAGGGGGTGTAGGTGTTCTAGTATTACTCTTACGAACCACAATTGAAGCTTTAGTATGATCCTTTATTCTAACAGGGTAAGGTGGTTTCTCAATATAAGCGAGGGAACAATAGGATCAACATTATAAGTGATAGTCTTTTCTTCAACTTTAATAGGTGCAACTACTTTTACTTCAATGGGAGGATTATATTTAAACAACTTCTCCTTAAGGAGATCAACATGAGTAGCAAAGGATTCACAAAAAGAAGTTACTATCTCAGAGTCAAGTCCATATTTAGTGCTAAATTCACGGAAAACATCGGTATCCATAAAAGATTTAACACAATCAAACTTAGGTGTATACCTGACTCCTTACCTTCGTCGAGATCCCAATCTTCAGAGTGCGTTTAATTCTTCCAATAAATCCCACTTGAATTCAATAGTCTTCATCATAAAAGAGCCAGTACAAGAAGTATCGAGCATGGAGCGATTATTGATAGAAAGCCGAGCATAATTTTTTTGGATAATAATTTATCTTGAGAGCTCATGATTGGGGCATGAATATAAAATTGACTTAAGCCTCCCCCAAGCTTGAGCGATGCTTTCTCCTTCGCGAGGCCAAAAATTATATATATAATTGCGATCACGATGAACAAGATGCATAGGATAAAACTTCTGATGAAATGCCAATTTCAATCGGTTGTAGTTCCATGATCCCATATCATCACATAGCCTAAACCATGTCAATGTCTTTCCCTTCAAAGATAAAGGGAATACCTTCTTCTTGATAACATCCTTGGGCATACCTGCAAGCTTAAATAATCTACAAACTTCATCCACATAGATTAGGTGCAAATCGGGATCCATCACCTTTGAAAGGATTAGCTAGCAGTTTCTCTATCATACCCGAAGGAATTTCAAAGTACACATTTTCAGTAGGTTCATTAGGTTGAGGAGCAAATCTTTGCTCTACTGGTCGGGGTGAAGATACCCCGAACAAGCCCCTCAAAGGATCACTTTCCATAGTAACAAGTGACAGTAAATTTCAGCACACTATATAAATTTTTCCTTACCAAAGGCGCTTCACTCCCCGGCAATGGCGCCAGAAAAGAGTCTTGATGACCCAAAAGTATAGGGAAGTGTCATATAGTCAACGTTCACATAACACCACTAGAGGAGAGACAACATACATCTCATCAAAATATCAAACGAATACCAAATTCACATGACTACTTATAGCAAGACTTCTCCCATGTCCTCAGGAACAAACATAACTACTCACAAATCATATTCATGTTCATAATTAGAGGGGTATTAATATGCATAAAGGATCTGAACATATGATCTTCCACCAAATAAACCAACTGGCATCAACTACAAGGAGTAATCAACACTACTAGCAACCCACAGGTACCAATCTAAGGTTTTGAGACAAAGATCAGATACAAGAGATGAACTAGGGTTTTAGAGGAGATGGTGCTGGTGAAGATGTTTATGGAGATTGACCCCCTGCCGCTAGAGGATCGATGGTAATGATTTCCCCCTCCCGGAGGGATGTTTCCCGGGCAGAACAGCTCCGCCGGAGCCCTAGATTGGTTCCGCCAAGGTTCCGCCTCGTGGCCTCGGTGTTTCGTCCCAAAAGCTTCCTTATGATATTTTTCAGGGTAAAAGACTTCATATAGCAGAAGATGGGCACCGGAGGCCTTCTAGGGGGCCCACGAGGCAGGGGGGCGCGCCCAGGGGGGTAGGGCGCGCGCCCCACCCTCGTGGAGGGTGGGTGGCCCCCTCTGGTTGATTCTTTCGCCAGTATTTTTTATTAATTCCAAAAACTGCCTCCTTGAAGTTTCAGGACTTTGGGAGTTGTGCAGAATAGGTCTCTAATATTTGCTCCTTTTCCAACCCAGAATTCCAGCTGCCGGCATTCTCCCTCTTCATGTAAACCTTGCAAAATAAGAGAGAATAGGCATAAGTATTGTGACATAATGTGTAATAACAGCCCATAATGCAATAAATACCGATATAAAAGCATGATGCAAAATGGACATATCATCTAGCTTTGGGCTTCAACACGGGAGTGGCAACTTGCTTGCCATTCTTCTTGAAGTTTCCTTTCTTTCCCTTGCCCTTTTTCTTGAAACTAGTGGTCTTGTTAACCATCAACACTTGATGCTATTTCCTGATTTCTACCTTCGCCAATTTCAGCATCACGAAGAGCTTGGGAATCGTTTTCGTCGTCCCTTGCATATTATAGTTCATCACGAAGTTCTAGTAACTTGATGATAGTGACTAGAGAACTCTGTCAATCACTATCTTATCTGGAAGACTAACTCCCACTTGATTCAAGCGATTGTAGTACCCAGACATTCTGAGCACATGCTCACTAGCTGAGCTATTCTCCTCCATCTTGTAGGCAAAGTACTTGTCAGAGGTCTCATACCTCTTAACACGGGCATGAATATGAAATATCATTTTTAGCTCTTGGAACATCTCATACGCTCCATGGCATTCAAAACATTTTTGAAGTCCCGATTCTAAGCCGTAAAGCATGGTGCACTAAACTATCAAGTAGTCATCATATCGATCTTGTCAAACGTTTGTAACGTCTGCATTTGCTCCTGCAATAGGTCTGTCACCTAGCGGTGCATCAAGGACATAATTCTTCTGTGCAGCAATGAGGATAATCCTCGGATCACGGACCCAGACCGCATCATTGCTACTATCATCTTTCAACTTAGTTTTCTCTAGGAACATATAAAAATAAAACAGGGGAGCTATACGCGAGCTATTGATCTACAACATAGATATGCAAATACTATCAGTACTAAGTTCATGATAAATTAAGTTCAGTTAATCATATTACTTAAGAACTCCCACTTAGATAGACATCCCTCAAGTCATCTAAATGATCACGTGATCCATATCCACTAAACCATGTCTGATCATCACGTGAGATGGAGAGTTTTCAATGGTGAACATCTCTATGTTGATCATATCTACTATATGATTCACGTTCGACCTTTCGGTCTCAAGTGTTCCGAGGCCATGTCTGTACATGCTAGTCTCGTCAAGTTTAACCCAAGTATTCCGCATGTGCAAAACTGTCTTGCACCCATTGTATGTGAACGTAGAGCTTATCACACCTAATCATCACGTGGTGTCTCAGCACAATGAACTTTCTCAATGGTGCATACTCAGGGAGAACACTTATACCTTGGAATTTTAGTAAGCGATCATCTTATAATGCTACCGTCGTACTAAGCAAAATAAGATACATAAAAGATAAACATCACATGCAATCAAAATATGTGACATGATATGGCCATCATCATCTTTAGCCTTTGACTCCATCTCCAAAGGACCCTCATGATCTCCATCGTCACCAGCTTGACACCTTGATCTCCATTGCAGCGTCGTGGTAGTCTCGCCAACTATTGCTTCTACAACTTTCGCTAACGCATAATGATAAAGTAAAGCAATTACATGGTGTTTGCATTTCATACAATAAAGCGACGACCATAAGGCTCCTGTGAGTTGCCGATAACTTCTACAAAACATGATCATCTCATACAATAACGTATATCACATCATGTCTTGACCATATCACATCACAACATGCCCTGCAAAAACAAGTTAGACGTCCTCTACTTTGTTTCTGCAAGTTTTACGTGGCTGCTACGGACTTCTAGCAAGAACCGTTCTTACCTACGCATCAAAACCATAATGGTGATTTATCAAGTTTGTTGTTTTAACCTTCAACAAGGACCGGCCGCAGTCAAATTCTATTCAACTAAAGTTGGAGAAACAGACACCCGCCAGCCACCTTTATGCAAAACTAGTTGAATGTCTATCGGTGGAACCGGTCTCATGAATGGTCATGTAAGGTTGGTCCGTGCCGCTTCATCCAACAATACTGCCGGATCAAAATAAGACATTGGTGGTAAGCAGTATCATGATCACCGCCCACAACTCTTTGTGTTCTACTCATGCATATCATCTACGCATAGACCTCGCTCGGATGCCACTGTAGGGGAACGTAGCATGCAATTTCAAAAAAAATTCCTACGATCACGCAAGATATATCTAGGAGATGCATAGCAACGAGAGGGGAGAGTGTGTCCACGTACCCTCATAGACCGAAAGCGGAAGCATTAGTTTAACGCGGTTGATGTAGTCAAACGTCTTCTCGATTCAACCGATCAAGTACCGAACGTACAACACCTCTGGGTTCTGCACACGTTCAGCTTGATGACGTCCCTCAAACTCTTGATCCAGCAAAGTGTCGAGGGAGAGTTTCGTCGGCACGACGGCGTGGTGACGGTGATGGTGAAGTGATCCGCGCAGGGCTTCGCCTAAGCACTACGACAATATGACCGGAGGCGTAAACTATGGAGGGGGCCGCCGCACACGGCTAGGAATCAATGTTGTGTGTTCTAGCGGCGCCCCTCTGATATAGATAGGTTGGAGGGGAGAAGAGGCAGCCAAGGGGGCGCCCCAAGTAGGAGGAATCCTACTTGGGTGCCTCCCAATTCGGCCTCCCCCTTCCATATCCATCCGGAGGGGGAAGGAAGGAGGAGGAAGGAGAGAAGGAAGGGGGAAGCCGAATCCCTCCCCTTCCTTTCCCTCTTCTTCTCTTTCCTCCCCCCCCCCTATTTTGGACTAAATGGGGTGCACCAGCCCCCTAGGGGCTAGTCTGTCCCCTTCACCCATTAGGCCCACGTAGTTGCCGGGGGGATGCCCGGAACCCCTTCCGTTGACCCCATATGTATCCGGTACCCAAGAACACTTCTGGTGTCCGAATATCATCGTCCTATATATGAATCTTTACCTCTCGACCATTTCGTGACTCCTCGTCATGTCCGTGATCTCATTCGAGACTCCGAACAACATTCGGTCACCAAATCACATAACTCATATAATACAAAATTATCATCGAACGTTAAGCGTGCGGACCCTACGTGTTCGAGAACTATGTAGACATGACCGAGACACCTCTCCAGTTAATAACCAACAGCAAAACCTGATGCTCATATTGGTTCCCACATATTCTACGAAGATCTTTATTGGTCGTACCGTAATGACAACATACGTTATTCCCTTTGTCAACGGTATGTTACTTGCCCGAGATTTGGTCGTCGGTATCTTCATACCTAGTTCAATCTCGTTACCGGCAAGTCTGTTTACTCGTTTTGTAATACATAATCCTACAACTAACTCATTAGTCACATTGCTTGCAAGGCTTATTATGATGTGCATTACCGAGAGGGCCCTGAGATGCCTCTCCGATGCTCAGAGTGACAAATCATAATCTCGATCTATGCCAACTCAACAAACACCTTCGGAGATACTTGTAGAGCATCTTTATAATCACCCAATTACGTTGTGACATTTGATAGCACACAAGGTATTCCTCCGGTATCCAGGAGTTGCATAATCCCATAGTCAAAGGAATATGTATATGGCATGAAGAAAGCAATTGCAATAAAACTTAACGATCATTACGCTAAGCTAACAGATGGGTCTTGTCCATCACATCATTCTCCTAATGATGTGGTCCCATTCATAAAATGACAACACATGCCTATGGTTAGGAATCTTAACCATCTTTGATTAACGAGCTAGTCTAGTAGAGGCTTACTAGGGACACTGTGTTTTGTCTATGTATCCACACATGTATCAAGTTTCTGATCAATACAATTCTAGCATGAATAATAAACATTTATAATGATATAATGAAATATAAATAACAACTTTATTACTGCCTCTATTGCATATTTCCTTCACCACGGCTACCATGGGGGACTTTAACGAAATTCTATTCTCACATGAGAAGGAAGGAGGGCCCCCTAGGCTGATGGAGATGATGCAACAGTTCCATGATGCATTAGTGGATTGTGAACCGGAAGACATTGACTTCTCCGGCGATCAGTTTATGTGGCACAAAAGGAGATTGAGAGAAAGGCTGCACAAAGGTGTTTGTAATGGGGAACTCTATGGTCTGTTCCCAAATGCTAAAGTGATCAACATTGAACACAGCAAATCGGACCTTGGACAGATTGATAGAGGCAAAGGTGTCCCGTCTTTCGGTGAGAAGGTGAAATGGTTTTGGAGGAGTAGACTTTGACGATCCGACTACGAACATGCGAGGATGTCGCGCCTTAGCAATCATTAAACCAACTCCGAGAGGTTATTGACCACGTCGGAGCACGATCAACCTGACCACGTGGTTCTATTTGTTGCAAGAAAACGAAGACCAAGCAAGAAACTAAGATTGCAATCTGGATATTACGAATAAGATGAAAGCTTTATTGATTAAGGTGGGATTCTGTGACGTCTTGGTCTGGTCGTTGAACACAAACGAAGTACGCGAAGTTGTAGCTATGGCAAAATTTTAAACTAAACAAAACTCAAAGTCTAAACGACACCCTAAGGGTTGTATATATGGAGGAAGAGGGGGGAATTTCGTGATCCCTTGGAGGAGGGGTCCAAACCAACCCTAACTTTGTTTCCCCATACATACGGACTCTAAAAACTGCCTATAGTGATTTGAAATTATATGGGCCTGGCCCAATAATAAGGTGACACGGCACCTATAATAGCCTCCAGGCGAAATTTATGAAGTGGCATCTTGTATATTACGTCCAAGCCTTGATGCACTCATTATGGTGGCTTTAAAGTCCTAAAATCATCACTTGTAACTCCATTCTTATTCCCCTTGCGCATGTCATAATCTCCATGCTTGATCTCGCTCCAATATTCATCCTTCTAGTCCAAACTCGGCCCTTCATTTGTAAGAAAGATAAATGTATCCAATTTAGGCAGCATCATATTCTCACGAACATTAGAATCATTGCCAAGAAACGAAAGTACCTGGTAATTTAATTGGTGTGCGCGAGCTCTAGTAATTTGTCCAGTATGTATAGCAGCAGGAGTTGTGGGTGTAACAATGGTATTGATGTCCTCGTGATCCTCCCCTTCTTGAAAGGAAGTCGTCTTCGATAGAAGCTCATCTTCCTCACCCAAATAAGGCTTTAAATCTGCAATTTTAAAAGTGGGACTAACCCCAAAATCTATAGGCAGCTCAATTTTATATGCATTGTCATTTGTTTTCTCTAACACCTTAAAAGGACCATCAGCACGTGACATTAGCTTCGATTTCGTAAATCAGGAAACCTATCCTTACGCAAATGTAACAAAACAAGATCTCCAGGTGCAAAGACAACATGCTTTCTACCTTTATCTCCAGTAAGTTTATATTTAGCATTCATACGCTCAATGTTTTCCTTAGTTAACTCATGCATTTTTAAGATCAATTCAGCAGATTGTTTAGCATCAGAAATAGCCTTCTTCGAAGATGGAAGAGGCAACAAATTAATAGGTGCACGAGGTAGGAAACCATACACAATTTCAAAAGGGCACATCTTAGTAGTAGAATGCAGCAAATGATTATAAGCAAATTCAATACGAGGCAAGCATTCTTCCCATATTTTCTTGTTATTCTTCAAAACAACCCTAAGCATAGTAGACAATGTTCTATTGGCTACTTCAGTTTGTCCATCAGTTTGGGGTGACAAGTAGTACTAAAAAGCAGTTTAGTCCCCAACTTAGCCCATAAACATCTCCAAAAGTGGCTAAGAAATTTAGTATCATGATCTGAAACAATAGTATTTGGCACACCATGCAAGCGAATAACTTCACGAAAGAACAAATCAACAACATTAGAAGCATCATTGCTTTTATGACATGGTATGAAGTGTGCCATTTTGGAAAATCTATCCACGACAACAAATATGCTATCACTCCCCTTCTTTGTTAGAGGTAATCCTAAAACAAAATCCATAAATATATCCTCCCATGGAACACTAGGTAGAGGCAAAGGCATATATAATCCATGAGGATTGAGTCGTGACTTAGCTTTTAGACATGTAGTGCAGCGAGCAACAAAACGCTCAACATCCCGTCTCATCTTTGGCCAAATGAAATGTGTAGCAAGTACATCCTTCGTCTTCTTCATGCCAAAGTGTCCCATTAGTCCCCCTCCACGTGCCTCCTGTAACAACAAAAGAAGAACAGAGCTAGTTGGAATGCATAGCTTGTTAGCATGAAACACAAATCCACCATGAACGATGAACTTGTTCCATGTTCTTCCTTCTTTATAATTCTGCAATACATCTTTAAATTCAGCATCATGCACATATTGATCTTTGGTGGTCTCCAAACCAAATATTTTAAAGTCAAGGTGTGAAAGCATAATATAGCGACTAGACAGTGCATCAGCAATAACATTTCCTTTACCCTTCTTGTGTTTTATGACATAAGGAAAAGTCTCAATGAATTCAACCCATTTAGCATGTCTACAGTTCAGTTTTGCTTGACATTTAATATGTTTAAAGATTCATGATCATAATGTATAACAAATTCTTTGGGCCATAAATAGGGTTGCCATGTTTCTAAAGTCCGAACAAGAGCATATAATTCCTTATCATAAGTAGAATAGTTCAGACTAGGCCCACTCAATTTTTCAGAGAAATATGCAACAGGTTTACCATCTTGTAATAACACATCTCCTAATCCAATTCCACTAGCATCACATTCAAGCTCAAAAGTCTTATTAAAATCAGTAAGTTGGAGTAAAGGAGCATGTGTCAATTTATCTTTCAATACCGTTAAGGTTTCTTCCTGTGCGGTACCCCAAACAAAAGGCACATCCTTCTTTGTAAGCTCATTGAGAGATGCAGCAATGGTGCTAAAATCTCTCACAAAACGCCTATAGAAACCAGCAAGTCCAAGAAAACTCCTCACTTGTGTGACCATTTTGGGCTACTACTAACTCGCAATAGCTTCAATCTTGGCTTTATCAACTTCAATTCCCTGTGGAGTAACAACATAGCCAAGAAAATATACTCGGTCCGTGCAAAAGGTGCACTTCCCAAGGTTCCCAAACAAACATGCATCACATAGAGAAATAAAAACAACACATAAATGTTCCTCAAAAGATCTGCTATAAATCAGCATATCATCAAAGTGAACTACCACAAATTGTCCAATGAAAGCATGTAAAACTTCGTTCATTAATCTCATAAAGTACTTGGTGCATTAGTTAACCCAAAAGGCATGACTAACCACTCATATAATCCAAACTTATTTTTAAATGTTGTTTTCCATTCATCTGCCAATTTCATACGAATTTGATGGTATCCACTACGCAAATCAACTTTGGAAAATATTGTAGAGCCACTCAATTAATCAAGCATACCATCTAACCTAGGAATAGGATGACGATAACGAATAGTAATGCTATTAATGGCTCTACAATCAGCATGCATACGTGACGTACCATCCTTTTTGGCGCTAGAATAATAGGAACATCACTAGGACTAAGGGATTTGCATATATAACCTTTGTCGAGCAGCTCCTATACTTGACGCAAAATCTCCTTCGTCTATTCTATATTGGTAAGGTATGATGCACGGTTGGGTAACGATGCACCGGGAATTAAGTCAATCTGATGCTCAATCCCTCAAATAGGTGGTAATCCCGGTGGCACGTCTTGTGGGAAGACGTCAGCGAACTCCTGCAAGATGTTAGTGAAAGCGGGAGGCAAAAAGGAAGGCACGTCCTTGAATGAAAGTAATGCCTTTTTGCACAAAAAAGCATAGCAACCAGATTTGTTGAAATCTAGATCATTAATATCAGATTTGGTCGCACGTAAACATCTGCTTTTTAATTTAATTTCAGATGCAACACTAGATGATGGTTTGTTATTAGGTTTCATTTGTTGCTCAAATTCTTTTGCCACAATTTGATTTTCACTCTTATTTTACTCTTATTTTGCTTTACTAGCTCTATGAATATCATCCTTCAATATGGAATCAGGAGACATAGGAAGCAAAGTAATATGTTTATCCTTATGAACAAGAGTATACTGATTGTTCTTACCATGGTGTACAATTTTTTTTATTAAATTGCCATAGTCTACCAAGTAATAAGGAACATGCTTGCATGGGTACCACATCACAATCAACAAAATCAGCATATGTAGTGATACTAAAATGCACATGAACAATATGTGTTACCTTAACCTGGCTGCTATTGTTGAACCATTGGATGTAGTAAGGATGCGGATGTGGTCTGGTGGTGAGAGACAACTTCTCCGCCATCACCAAGCTAGCCAAATTGTTGCAACTCCCTCCATCAATGAGGACGCAGACAAAAGGTTCTTTCACAACTCCCTTTGTATAGTACAGATAGAGCCTCTGATTTTTCTCAACTTGTGTTACCTGCACACTCAAAACATGTTAAGCAAACTACTCTCATACCTATCAGCATCTTCAGCTGACATATATTGCATCTCATGTTCAGATTCAGCTCCACCGTGTTCTTTACTTTCAATAAGAGCCAAAGTCTCCTCATCATAGTCACTAGCGGACTCATACCCACCATCCTCAGTAACAATCATCACACGTGGAGATGGAAATTTGCTCGCATAATGACCTCCACCCTTGCAACGACGACATATAACCTCATGTGTTTGCCATGTTGATGCCATGGATGAAGAAGAGCTCTATGCGGGACCAGAAGGTGTGCTCTTGTCGGAAGGTGGTGGTGGTGCCTATTTTCTTGTATCTCGGATGGAGTTGGCGGATGATGTAGGTGGAGCTGCAGCAGGACATGTGGAAGTAGAGGATGTGCGTGGTGTCCATGATGAAGATCGACCTATAGAAAAATTAGTTTGCGCCAGTGCTTGTCGATCCTGCACTTCACGTTCAGCTTTGTAAGCAAGAAGGAATAAATAGGTGATATTACTATAGTCCTTATACTCTAGAATGGTCTGAATCTCTTTATTTAATCCACCCATAAAACATGCAAGCATAGCTTCATTATCCTCAACAATACCACATCTAATCATGCCAGTTTGTAATTCGTGATATTATTCCTCTACATAGTTCTTTCCTTGTATTAAATGCTGCAATTTTTGGAGTAATTAATGTTGATAATATGGTGGAACCCAACGAGTACGCATAGAAATTTTCAAAGAAGCCCAAGTAGTAGGGATTTTATCATGATATAATCTACAATGTTCAGACCACCAAACAGAAGCAAAACTAGTGAATTCACAAACAGCAGCAACAACACGTCTATCCTCAGGATATTGTAAGCATGTGAATCGTTCTTCAGTTTCTAACTCCCAAGTAAGATATACATCAGCAATGTATCTACCCTCAAGCGGTGGAATATTCAATTTCAGTTTAGGAATATGGTCATAATCTCATACCTGATGTGGCGGTGCAGCCCTACCGTTATGAATATATGCATGAGGACGACCTGGTGGTGGTGCTGGTGGTTGCACTGTGACGCCCGGATAATTAAACTACAGTAAACCCTCGTTAATGGTGCCATGTCATCACTTTACTGTTACTAATCCGCGGTTGATAAAAATCGCAATTCAAATTCAAGTTCAAACTAAAGTGCAAGAATTCAAATTTCTCAAACATGAAAAATAAAATGTTCAAAGTGTTGCAAATATTCCATAATTATTTATGGTGGTGAGCCAACCTTGTGTTAAAGTCTTTAATTGCTCCTAAGTATATATATCAGTGGCTAAAAACAATAATTAAATGCCTTTTATAAATTATAAAATATTAAACTAAATTTTTTTAGGTGTCAAGCTTTTTTGGCAGTGCTCAATATTTCCTAGTATTTGTTTTGTCCACCTCCACGATTTTGCAAAGTCATTTGGTCGCTTATTTAAATGCAAGTGGAGGGAGTAAAAGAAATCGAGAAGAAGAAAAGGAAGAGAGAGCACGTGCCCCCACTGGCCTCACCCAAGTCAGCCCACCTAACCCCGGTCGCCTTTCTTTCCTGCTTCACGACTGCGTCCGAACAAGATCGCCCCCGTCCGAACCACCTCGCCGGCCATGCCGTGGGAGGATAAGGCCTCCACCGAGGCGCCACTCCCCAGATATTTTCTTACCACTCGCCTCACTCCTCCTTCGCGCCTCCCTCCTGCATCCATCTTCTCTCTCTCTCCTCGTCGTCCTCTTGGCTCACCCGGCGCCCTACGTCGCCGTCGTTGGCCACCACCGCGGCGACCGTCTCCCCGTGCCTCTCCAACTCGTCCGTCTCGCACCAACGCTGCCAATCAAGGCCCTCCCCATCCACAAGATCGAGCTCGGACCCCCTCGACCATCGGGATCGGGTTCTTCCCCGCACCTACGGCCGCCGACGAGCTCCGTCCGCTGCGACCATCCTACTACTACTAATCCGTCGCCGGCCTTTCGTGTGCCACACCGTGAGCCTCTACTCCTTCTCCTCCTCTTCCCCGTTGGATTCGGTCGATTAGCGCATCTTCCGCTCATTGCCGTAGCCTACGGCCGCTAGCACGACTCCCTCACCCGTGCTCCATTGGCCTCTGGCCATGACCGGCTGCACTCGACCGCGTCTCCGTGCGTGTTTCGCCACAGCGTGGCGGTGCCTCCGCCGAGCCCACCGTCTGCTGCCGCTGCTCGCCAGCCCGGCGTTTGACGCCATGGCCGGAGCTCCGCTCCACAGCGGTCATGCGCCCTGCGGTAGCCCTCACACACGCGAGCCCCACGCGCCGCGCTCCTGCGTTGCCGCCCACCGCGCCTGTCTGCTCGCGCCCGCCGTATACGTCCTTAGGCGCACCAGAAGCCGCCCGCGCGCTTTGCCCAGCGTCTGGCCGCGCGACCGCTGCGCCAGCGCCCTTGCCCGCTCAAGACGCCCGTGCGTGGCTCGCTCATCGCGTGCTGCTTTCGCGCCGCTACCCGTCTTTGCAACCTGCTGCTCTATTGAATCTGCATCGCAGCTAATTAGTGCAGCTATATGGCTAGCTTTAGGATTTTACACTGATTAACCCCTAAACGCCCCTAATCAGCAAGTTAAACAGTTGTTAGTATGTGCGAAAATAATATGAGTAGGCAAGACACTTGACAAGGCTCAAATGTGTTCATTGGACCAAATCCATTTGATGCCCGGATGAAATCATATGAAAATCACAAATTGCTATCTTCTCATCAATAGAGAACATAATTAACACCTAGCATAGTGTGTTGCGTGGTCGGTGTGGTCTGTAAGGCAGGTGTGCACAACCAGCATAACGGCTGTGCCACCAGGACGGCCCTTGTTAAGATAAGTTGGTAATACTATAGTGTTCAATTAGTATAACAAAAAATGACAAGAGTTCCCCTCTGATTATTAGATTTAGTTAGTTGTTCTAAAAAGGCTAAGTCTCACGACAAATGGGCCCCGCTGTTAATTAAGCAAGATTTCCTAAACTACTAAACTTAGAGTCAATGACATGCGGACCCACTTCTACTATTCACTGGTTGACTAGTCTCTGTTGACCTGGTCAACTGTGTCCTCTAGCCCCTTCTGTCAGCCACATGTGCACAATGTTGAGTACACTTCTGTGTACCCGTAGCATTTACTGTTTATTTTCGAAATAATAATAGTTTTAGAAAATCAATTAAAACTTTGAAATTCAATATAAAATTAACCGTAGCTCGGATGAAAGAACTTTGTACATGAAAGTTTCTCAGAACAACGAGACGAACCCGGATACGCAGCCTATTCGTCCGCCACGCACCCCTAACATATCAAACTCGCAACTTTCCCCCTCCGGCTCCTCTGCCCGAAAACACGAAACACCGGGGATACTTTCCCGGATGTTTCTTTCACGGTACCACCCATCGCCGCGTTAGGGCACACCTAGCACCGCGTATTGCCATGTTACGCTTTGTGATGCTTTGATTGCTCGTTATTTATTGTGTTCCTCCGTTACTTCTTTCCTAGAGACCCGTGGATTTACGTTGATGCCTCTGTGGTCGACTCACGTCACCGACGACCTCTCCTTCTTGTCTGAGCAACCAGGCAAGCCCCCCCCTTGATCACCAGATATCGCCTATTCTTCTCTATACTGCTTGCATTAGAGTAGTGTAGCATGTTACTGCTTTCAGTTAATCCTATACTGCTGCATAGCCTGTCCTTGCTACTATTGTTGATACCTTTACCTGCTATCCTACTACTTAGTATATGATGCTAGTGTTCCATCAGTGACCCTACACTCTTGTCCGTCTGCCATGCTATACTATCGGGCTGTGATCACTTCGGGAGGTGATCACGGGCATATACTATATACTTTACCTTTGTTACATTACCCGAGATACTTGCTCGGAGATGGGGTGAAAGGACAGGTGGCTCCATCCCGGTAGAGGTGGGCATGGGTTCCCGACGGCCCCGATTGTTACTTGTATGAGCGGAGGCAGGCCGAGACTACTCGGGTGAGAGGTGGGCCTGGCCTCGGTCGGCGTCATGGATACTTAACACGCTTAACGAGATCCGGGTATTTGATCCGAGTCCGCCATTTGGTCTATACGCACTAACCATCTACGCGGGAGTAGTTATGGGTATCCCGACGTCGTGGTATCAGCCGGCACTTCGTGACGCCAATGGCCTTGACGGGCGGCGCCGGATTTGATCGAACGCCTGCTAGGCTAGGTGCGCTCCGGCCGCCCTCACAACGTGTGTGTGCTATGGGCGATGGGCCTGCACTGCGGCGCTTAGGTTTAGACCGGCGTCTTGACCTCTCACAGTGCCTAGGTGGGGCTGGGACGTGTTGATCTTCCGCGTCGGGCATGACCCGTAAAAAGTGTGTCCGCCAAATGGGATCAAGCATGTTGGGTTATGTGGTGCACCCTGCAGGAAGTTAATCTATTCAATAGCCGTGATCTTCGGTAATAGGACGACTTGGAGTTGTACCTTGACCTTATGACAACTAGAACCGGATACTTAATAAAACACACCCTTCCAAGTGCAGATACAACCCGGTGATCGCTCTCTAACAGTGGCAATGAGGAGGGATCGCCGGTAGGATTATTGCTATGCGATGCTACTTGGAGGACTTCAGCCTACTCTCTTCTACATGTTGCAAGACGGAGGCTGCCAAGCGTAGTCTTGACAGGATTCGCTATCCCCTCTTATTACGGCATTCTGCAGTTCGGTCCACCGATATGGCCCTTTACACATATATCCATGCATATGTAGTGTAGCTCCTTGCTTAAGTAGTACTTTGGATGAGTACTCAAGGTTGCCTTGTTCCCCTTTTCCCTCTTTCTTTACTCCGGTTGTCGCGACCAGACGATGGAGCCCAGGAGCCATACGCCACCGGCCGATGACGACTACTACACCGGAGGTGCCTACTACTACGTGCAGCCCGGCCGACGATTTACTGTGAGTAGTTAGGAGGATCCTAGCAGGAGGCCTGCGCCTCTTCGATCTCAGATCCCAGCTTTGTGCTAGCCTTCTTAAGGCAAACTTGTTTAACTTATGTCTGCATTTCAGATATTGTTGCTTCCACGACTTCGTCTATGATCGAGCACTTGTATTCGAGCCCTCGAGGCCCTCGGCTTGTATTATGATGCTTGTATGACTTATTTATGTATTAGAGTTGTGTTGTGATATCTTCCGTGAGTCCTCGATCTTGATCGTACACATTTGCGTGCATGATTAGTGTACGATTGAATCAGGGGCGTCACAAGTTGGTATCAGAGCCGACTGCCTGTAGGACTCCCCCTTCCACACTCCTTGGCCGAAGTCGAGTCTAGACATTGCAAAAACTTTTACTAACATGGCTGTGTGTCTTACGGGCACACGTCGCCATTGGGTGGTACTAGGATCTTTTACTCCTCAACCTTTACTCTGGGACTCTGAACTCTCTTCTATTCGGGTTAAATGATTTTGCTAACTCTAAAATCTAGGTTCTCGTAATTACTTCTTCCCGGAGAGCCCCTCACTTCAGATGATTGCTTGGTGCACCGAAGGATTCCGAAGATACTCTCCGATGTTCTCTCAAGTCCTTGTGCCAATCGCGTTTGCAATTCCTTCCACCACAACCCTTATGGATAATTACTTGCAGTTGTTATTCTTACAAATATCCCCAGTTGGTCTTGTTATAACAAGATACCCCGAAATACTCGTCGTTGTTTCGATAATCCTTTGAGCTTACTGCCTTGCTGTTCTTTGTCACCTGAATACCCCTAAGAATAATTTCTCGCACTTTCCGAGTATCCGCTCATCCCGCTTGTTCAGATGTTTCACAAAAGTCTTTAAAATACTATTCAATCCTCACGAAAATCCTTAGCAGCTTTATTGCTCTGCAAATACTTGTCTACTACGCATTAGGGATGCTTCCCATATATCTGGCAATATTCACTAGTATCTTTTGACACCGTCATTTTGATGTTATTGATTCAACATGTGTGCGAATGCACACAATCATCTATCAACCCTTCTAAATTATCTTTCCGGCTCAGACATCATTTTTGAACATGAGCTTGTTCTCGACCAATCTATTTCCGTCAATTGTACCCTTAGGTCTATTGAACTTATCCACCCTTGATCAGAGCGTCCTCTTCTGATCCTTCGATTTGAAAATCATAATTCCTTTGCAATTGAGCTTTGAAGTAGTCAGTTGTTTCTATCATCTGATCTCCTTGCAAGCTTTCTTCTTCTGGTTGAGTACCGATGGTCACATCAGATCCCTTATGGACCACCAGATCCTTTGTTGAATTTTATCCGACAACGTCCTTCATATTCAATAACCTTGTGAGCCTTTCCTCGGATACATAATGCCTTTGGTAAATTGTATCCTCTGCTTTCTCAACCATGCTTTGCTTTCGAGCTTGAGTCATTTACTTCTGAAGCTTGTGGTATGTGTTTCTAAGATGCCCCGATGGGTTGAACCTATGCCTTCCCCAAACCGTATGAACCCGAAAGTTTTCGCGAGTCATACTCTTCTGTTGTTTCGCCAGATAAAATCTACAATACAGCTTCATCAAAAGCGAGAAGTAAAATGAAAGGTTATACATTGGACAAGTGGGAGTCGACCTTGAACCCTGTGTTCATGCCCATGGGCACGATGTATACCTTATCATGGAAGCTTCTTTTAAAATAATTATTCCCTTATTATAAGTTCACCTTGTATCTGTGGACATGGTTCCGACCATGTTCTCCTTTAAATACCATTACTCGTGCAAGTTTAAGAATTTGTCTTCTGCAGAGCAATACCCCAGTCCAACCTCCACTTTGGTCTGTCGTCGAGTATTACCCCATGGTATCTCGAGATATCAGGGGACACCATAACTTTTTATGGGTTCTTCATCAACTATTATTACTCACTAGGTCCAATTGTTCCTAGGTTCTGGGTTGTCGTCAACCGAGAACATCGAATAGTGAATCGAGTCCGCACTCCGATTCAATAACCCTAAATAATTTTCGTTTCTTACGGGTTTAAATAATCCTTCAAGTCATTCCTAGCTTGATCGGCTATATCCTTATCGCGCTGCTCTTAACTGTGCTACCTGGTCCCTCTATCCGGAGCACAAATTTCGACGGTGAGCTAATCTTATAATCGATCTCCCTCGTCATATCATTTCACCTTGAACAATAAGCTTGGTTTCGAGTTTGTGTCATACCCGTGGTTCCAATAAACTTGCGCTTCATCATTCCTTTGACTTGAGGTCATCGTTGTTCGATTACATCTTCATGAAACCTCTCGACAAATGTGTCGTAATCATCATCTACATTCTGAGCTCTTCCAGGATATCAATTGAATTCATGATGAGAAATACCATCCTTGCCCTCGCTGATTTGTGTTGTCATCGACCACTTTATTGCCTTCCCACCAACACTAGCTTGTCCGTGTTTGGTGTTATACCTTGAGTTCCTTGCTATCCAGCAATTGTTCTTCTTTACCTTGGAGTATTACCATCTTTTATGTCAAGGATGTCGTGAGAAATTCACCACCCTTAAGAATTCTTGATACCAGTGATACTTATTAACATCACCATTCTTTTCTTGGTCCCCGTGTTGTTACTAACCGGAATACCGACAAATGGTCTGTGATGTGTAAATTCTAAACTTCGAGCAACCCTTTTGCTTTGAAGTTATTGGTCTATAGTTACATTCTACGACTATGGCTTATTGAATCACCATTCTGACATTGGTCGTGCAACCCAACCCATATTTTGGGCGCACCTTTCAACCAATGTTTAATTGTGTATGTTTTCCTCGAGCATACTTCCTTATATCATTTGATCTGACAAATGTTATCTCCTTGTTCACTTAATTGTGGAAATCCATCTTTTGGAAATCTTGATGAATTGTCGTTGAGTTCACCAGACACCTCCTTGTCCTCTCCTTGGGTTAATGATGAACTCTTGTTAATGTAAATCACTTCATAGTTCATTTCCCGAGAATCTTACAACGTCATCTCGTCAATTAGTATTACACCTTTTTCTCGTGCATCCTTGAGTCTCGTGTATTTTGACACCGATCAGATCTGAATCTCGGTCGATATGATGGTTGGAACATTTTCCAAGAGTCACAACATTGGTCTTTATATGACCCGGTAAGGTGATGTCATGCCTAGCACACCGGCGGAGGACCTATTGTTATAGTTGTTCCTTTTTGGCAAGGTTAACCATTCTTCCATGAGGGAATTGTAAGACTTATTCTATAAGTTATTCTGATGAATCCTTTGAGTATCCCAAGTCCGACCTTTGCTTGAAGACCATGTCAATGCTATCTCGAAGCATGTCCGTGGTAATTCGCTCATCAACAAGAACATTTGAAGCACAAATGCTAAATTCTCTTTGTCAATTATCCCAACACCGTTGTATGGGTATGGTCATCAAATTCCTCTCCCCTTACCTAAATGGTTATCCACTCTATATCCTGTCATGGATATCTTGGTCTGCTTGACCTTGGGAAGGATATTCCCCCGAAATGTGTTTAAACACATTTTTCCTTTCCATTGTTCTGTTTAACCTGGTAATCACCTTTCCTTTCCTTTGGTTTGCTTAACCCTTCTTGTGATCTATATTATATAAGAAGTAGTAATCTTCTGCTTATGTAAAACACGTTAGTGTACAGCCGTGCCAGTAAGACCCTGTTTCTACTGTTGATGACATTTCGGTAGCCACCAACGGACGGGAACTTTGCCTATTGGCCCACCTCGTTCAACGAGCGGGAAAATGGTTCTCTTCGTCCCTCGCCCTTGGTATCGATGTTGTTGCCGATATAACTGACAGGCTACCCTCTGACACGCCTTACTATCATGACCGTGCAAGATGTCGGCCCCCTTCCTACTTTCAACCACATGGAGGGCCCATAACCCACAGTTCCACAGGATCGAAACCTGACTCTCCTCTACACCCCATGTTCCCAAAGTTATTCCTCCCGTGTGGACTCGTATATAATTCATGAGCCACCTTCCGATGAGATCATCAAGTCTGGCATCGGAAACAATAATTATTCTGTTGCTAGAAACCCCTATCACCTTCAGACTAGGCATTGAACGATTGCACGCTGCTCGAACTTCTTGTTGGACCTTCCAACTTTACTCTCGATGTGTTCTATTTGTTCAACTCGAGAGGTACTCATATGCTCATTCATGGGTTAATCCCAGGATATTACCCTGATAGCATTCTGTCATTTCCGATCTACCCCGTGACCTATTCGTAAGTACGTTGGAGTTCCCGAGAAAAGGGCGACATCACCATAATGACCTGAAGCAGAGAAATGAAGATGTCAATCTAATGGATCGACCTCTTCAAGAAGAGCAACCAAGACCGAGAAGACCCATTAGAATTTCGTAACCTAGTCTTTCCCCCGTACTCCACTCCTAAATCTCGGGACGAGATTTCTTGTAGTGGAGGAGAATTGTGACGCCCGGATAATTAAAGTACAGTAAACCCTCATTAATGGTGCCATGTCATCACTTTATCATTACAAATCCATGGTTGATAAAATCGCAATTCAAATTCAAGTTCAAACTAAAGTGCAAGAATTCAAATTTCTCAAACATGAAAAATAAAATGTTCAAAGTGTTGCAAATATTCCATAATTATTTATGGTGGTGAGCCAACCTTGTGTTAAAGTCTTTAATTGCTCCTAAGTATATATATCGCTGGCTAAAAACAATAATTAAATGCCTTTTATAAATTATAAAATATTAAACTAAATTTTTTAGGTGTCAAGCTTTTTGTGGCAATGCTCAATATTTCCTAGTATTTGTTTTGTCCACCTCCACGATTTTGCAAAAGTCATTTGGTCGCTTATTTAAATGCAAGTGGAGGGAGTAAAAAGAAAACTGAGAAGAAGAAAAGGAAGAGAGAGCACGCGTTCCCCACCGGGCCTCACCCAAGTCAGCCCACCTAACCCCGGTCGTCTTCTTACATTCACGACTGCGTTCGAACAAGATCGCGTCCCCGTCGAACCACCTCGCCGGCCATGCCGTGGGTGGATAAGGCCTCCACCGAGGCGCCACTCCCCCCAGATATTTTCTTCCCACTCGCCTCACTCCTCCTTGGCGCCCTCCCTCCCAGATACATCTTCTCTCTCTCTCGCCGCCCTTCTTGGCTCACCCGGCGCTTACTTGCCGTCGTTGGCACGCCACCGCGCGACTGCCGTCTCCCTGCCTCTCCAACCTGTCCGTCTGCACCAACATCGTCAATCGCTGCCCTCCCCATCCACAAGATCGAGCTCGGACCCCTCGACCATCGGGATCGGGTTCTTCCTCGCACCCACGGCCGCCGATGAGCTCCGTCCGCCGCGACCATCCTACTACTACTAATCCGTCGCCGCCTTTCGTGGTGCCACACCGTGAGCCTCTACTCCTTCTCCTCCTCTTCCCGTTGGATTCGGGTCGATTAGCGCATCTTCCGCTCATTGCCAGAGCTTCACGGCCGCCAGTACGACTCCTCACCTGCGTGCTCCATTGGCCTCGCCATGACCGGCTAAGACCGCGTCCCTGCGGCGTGTTTCGCCAGCGTGGCGGTGCCTCCACCGAGCCCACCGTCCTAGTGCCGCTGCTCATCGCCGGCCGGCGTTGACGCCATGGCCGGAGCTCCGCTCACCCGGTCATGCGCCCTGCGGGCCCTCACACGCACGCGAGCCCCACGCATCGCCGCTCCTGCGTTACCGCCCACCGCGCCTCGCTTTCGCGCCCGCCGTGTACGTCCCTTGGATCTGCACCACCGTAGCCGCCCGCGCACCTGCCATTGCCACAGCCCACGACCGCTGCGCCAGCTTGCCGCTTGCTCAAGACGCTCGCGTGGCTCGCTTATCGCTTCTGCTGCTTTCGCGCAGCTTTGCTACCAAATCTTTGCAACTCGCTGCTTCATCGAATCTGCTATCGCAGCTAATTAGTGCAGCTATATGGCTAGCTTTAGGGATTTTACACTGATTAACCCCTAAACATCCCCTAATCAGCGGTTAAACAGTTGTTAGTATGTGCGAAAATAATATGAGTAGGCAAGACTTGACAAGGCTCAAATGTGTTCATTGGACCAAATCCATTTGATGCCCGGGATGAAATCATATGAAAATCACAAATTGCTATCTTACGTCAATAGAGAACATAATTAACACCTAGCATAGTGTGTTGCGTGTCGTGTGTGGTCTGTAAGGCGTGTGCACAACCAGCCTTTCACGGCCGTGCCACCAAAGCCGCCCTTGTTTAGTTTAGTTGGTAATACTTTAGTGTTCAATTAGTATAACAACAAATGACAAGTGTTCCCTCTGCTTATTAGTTTTAGTTAGTTGTTCTAAAAAGGCTAAGTCTACGACAAATGGGCCCTTTGTTAATTAAGCAAGATTTCCTAAACTACTAAACTTAGAGTCAATGACATGCGGACCCACTTCTACTATTCACTGGTTGACTAGTCTTTGTTGACCTGGTCAATCGTGTCCTCCGCCCCATCTCGTCACCCACATGTGCACAATGTTGGGTACACTTACGTGTACCCGTAGCATCTACCTGTTTATTTTCGAAATAATAATAATTTTAGAAAATCAATTAAAACTTTGAAATTCAATATAAAATTAACCGTAGCTCGGATGAAAGAACTTTGTACATGAAAGTTGCTCGTAACGACGAGATTTAACCCCGGACACGCAGCCTGCTCATTCGCCACGCACCTAACATATCAAACTCGCAACTTTCCCTCCGGCTCCGCTCAAAAACATGAAACACCGGGATACTTTCCCGGATGTTTCTTTCACGGTACCACCCATCGCCGCGTTAGGGCACACCTAGCACCGCGTATTGCCATGTTACGCTTTGTGATGCTTTGATTGCTCTGTTATTTATTGTGTTCCCTCCGTTACTTCTTTCCTAGAGACCCGTGACGATGTCGATGCCCCGTGGTCGACTCACGCCACCAACGACCTCTCCTTGTCTCGAGCAACCAGGCAAGCCCCCCTTGATCACGGATATCGCCTATTCTTCTCTATACCGCTTGCATTAGAGTAGTGTAGCATGTTACTACTTTCGATTAATCCTATCCGCTGCATAGCCCGTCCTTGCTACTATTGTTGATACCTTTACCGCTATCCTCTTGCTTAGTATAGGATGCTAGTGTTCCATCGGTGACCCTACACTCTTGTCCGCCCCGCCATGCTATACTACTGGGCTGTGATCGCCTTTAAGGTGATCACGGGCATATACTATATACTTTACACTCGTTACATTACCTCGAGATACTGTTTGGAGTTGGGGGCTGAAAGGACGGTGGCTCCATCCCGGTAGAGGTGGGCCCGGGTTCCCGACGGCCCCGATCGTTACTTGTGGCAGAGCGGCAGGCAGATTGAGACTACTGGTGAGAGGTGGGCTGGCCCTGGTCGGCGTTCGCGGATACTTAACACGCTTAACGAGATCCGGGTATTTGATCCGAGTCCGCCATTTGGTCTATACGCACTAACCATCTACGCTGGAGTAGTTATGGGTATCCCGACGCCGTGGTATCACCGGCACTTGCGGACGCCTTGACGGAGCGACGCGTCGCCGGATTGGACTGAACGTCTGCTAGGCTAGGTCTGCTTCGCCGCCCTCGCAACATGCAGTGTGTTCTATGGGCGATGGGCCTGCACTTCGCGGCGCTTAGGTTTAGACCGGCGTCTTGACCTCTCTGTTGTGCCTATGTGGGGCTGCGACGTGTTGATCTTCCGCGGCCGGGCATGACCCAGAAAAGTGTGTCCGACCAAATGGGATCAAGCGTGTTGGGTTATGTGGTGCACCCCTGAAGGGAAGTTAATATATTCGAATAGTCGTGATCTTTGGTAACAGGACTACTTGGAGTTGTACCTTGACCTTTTGACAACTAGAACCGGATACTTAATAAAACACACCCTTCCAAGTGCCAGATACAACCCGGTGATCGCTCTCTAACAGGGCAATGAGGAGGGGATCGCCGGGTTGGTTTATGCTATGCGATGCTACTTGGAGGACTTGATCTACTCTCTTCTACATGTTGCAAGACGGAGGCTGCCAGCGTAGTCTTCGATGTGATTAGCTATCCCCTCTTATTCTCGGCATTACGTAGTTCAGTCCATCGATATGGCCCTTTACACATATATCCATGCATATGTAGTGTAGCTCCTTGCTTGCAGTACTTTGGATGAGTACTCACGGTTGCCTTGTTCCCCTTTTCCCCTTTCTTTACCCGGTTGCTGCGACTGCACGATGGAGCCCAAGAGCGACGCCACCGTCGATGACGACTACTACTAATCGGAGGTGCCTACTACTACGCAGCAGCCCACCGACGACGACTCAGAGTAGTTAGGAGGATCCTGTGCAGGAGGCCTGCGCCTCTTTCGATCTGTATCCCGGTTTGTGCTAGCCTTCTTAAGGCAAACTTGTTTAACTTATGTCCGTACTCAGATATTGTTGCTTCACGACTTGCCTATGATCGAGCACTTGTATTCGAGCCCTCGAGGCCCCGGCTTGTATTATGATGCTTGTATGACTTATTTATGTTTTAGAGTTGTGTTGTGATATCTTCCCGTGAGTCCCTGATCTTGATCGTACACATTTGCGTGCATGATTAGTGTACGATTGAATCGGGGGCGTCACATGCACGTAGTTCTGATTTTGATCAACCTCGTCCTCGTAAAAGTCCTCCTCCTCTGCAGTAGCAACAGGAGCTACAGAAGCATCAACAGCAGTAGCAGCGGCACTAGAAGTTTTTCCTGGCTCAAGAGGAACACGATGTGCTTGCCCTGCTGGATCGTGACATGGAGTTGGTTGTTGATGTTGTTGCAATGGTGCAGCAGATGCTGGTGGTGGTTGGTAGACGCGCGAGTACTTCATTGAACTTAATGTCCAACTTGGTGTCAATTGTCTTCTCAATGTCATCAATCCTCTCCATTGCCTTTCCAAAGCTGGCCATCACGTCTTCCACCTGTTGACCCAACATTTGCTGAAATTTATCATGAAGCTCCTTCTTCGTCATGTTCTCCCAGTCAATCTCATCGGCTTGTGACCATGCCAAGGTTAGAGACAATAGAAACACACAAGAATATGATCCTACAGACTACTAGAAAGTGGTGGTGGTGGGGTGATAACACACAAGTATAGGGGATCGTTTGTAGCCTTTTTCGACAAATAAGATTGTCGAACCCAACGAGGTGCTAAAGGTAGAACAAATATTCCCTCAAGTTCTATCGACCACCGATAAAACTCTACGCACACTTGACGTTTGCTTTACCGAAGGAAAGTATGAAACTAGAAGTACTTTGTAGGTGTGATAGGATAGGTTTGCAAGATAATAAAGAGCACGTAAATAAAATCTAGGGGCTGTTTCGATGAAGACACAACTAAGTTAGTTTTAGTAGAGAGCTTTTGTCAACAAGAAAGTCATTTGTCCCTAGGCAATCGATAACAAGTACCGGTAATCATACTTGTAATTTTGTATGAGGGAGAGGCATGACCTACATACTTTCTCTACTTGGATCATATGCACTTATGATAGGAACACTAGCAAGAATCCGCAACTACTAAAGATCATTATGGTCGTGAAACCCAACCATAGCATTAAGTATCAAGTCCTCTTTACTCGCATACGTCATACCCCACTTACTCGGGTTTAAGCTTCTGTCACTCTCGCAACCAACCATAAGCGAACATGAACATATTGCAACACCCTATAGCGGGGGCCCCTCACGTTTGCGCGAGAATGGAGGGCACCGTAGGACAGCACCATAAATAAAATATACAATCATACCAACCAAGATCACGATTAACCCACGGGACGAAACAAATCTACTCAAACATCACAAAATAGCAAAATATTATTGGGAAATAATATATGGTGTTGAGCACCATGTTTAAGTAGAGATTACAGCGGGGAGAAGGGGTGTTACACCGCTGCATAGAGGGGGAGAGAGTTGGCGTTGATGGTAGCAAGATTGTTGATGTAGATCGTCGTCCCGATCGTTGCCCTGGCGGCACTCCGGCGTCACCGGAAGCGAGGGGGAGAGAGCCCCCTCCTTCTTCTTCTTCATTGGCCTCCACCTAGATGGGAGGAGAGTTCCCCCTCTGTTCCATGGTCTCCATGGCTGCGGAGGGGCGGGAGCCCCTCCGAGATTGGATCTCCCTCTCTGTTCTCTTACATTTGCGTTCCTCCGATCCGCCGAAAACCATTTCTTATATTCCGGGAGATCCGTAACTCCGATTGCGCTGAGATTTTAACATGAGTTTTTTTGTATATAATCTTCCTTGTGCCCGAAGTAGAGCTCCAACCAACGTTCGAGGAGGGCACAACCCACCACCACGCGCCAGGGGCCTCTAGCGCGCCCTGGTGTCTTGTGCGCTGTGTGGGCCTCCATTTGCGGTGATTCCAACTCCCAAAAATCACATATATTCCAAAATAATTCTCCCTGAAATTTTATTGCATTTGGACTTCGTTTGATATGGATTTTCTGCGATACAAAAAACATGCAAAAATTGGAACTGGCACTGGGCACTGGATCAATAGGTTAGTCCAATAAATCATATAAAAAGGTGCCAAAATATGTGAAAGTTGTATAATATTGGCATGAAACAATCAAAAATTATAGATACGACGGAGACGTATCAGCATCCCCAAGCTTAATTCTTGCTCGTCCTCGAGCAGGTAAATGATAAAGAAGATATTTTTTATGTGGAATGCTACCTAGCAAAAATTTGATCATATATCTAATCATGGCATGAATATTAAGACATTAGTGATTGAAAGTAATAGTCTATAATTTGACATAAAGACATCAATACTCAGGCATCCCAACAAACAATCATGTCTTTCAAAATATCAATGCTAAAGAAAGCTATCCCTACAAAATCATATAATCTTGTCATGCTTTGTCTTCTTAACACAAAGTATTTATCATGCACAACCCCGATGACAAGCCGAGCAATTGATTCATACTTTTTGACGCGCTTCAGCTTTTTCAACCCTCACGCAATACATGATCGCAAGCCATGGATATAGCACTACGGGTGGAATAGAGTATGATGATAGGGGTAAATATAAAGAATACAAAAAAGGTAAGAAAGTCTCACACCGACGCGGCTAACCAACGGGCTATGGAGATGCCCATCAATTGATATCAACATGAGGAGTAGGGATTGCCATGGAACGAATGCACTAAGAGCTATAAGTGTATGAAAGCTCAATATGAAAACTAAGTGGGTGTGCATCCAATCCTATAATGAAAAATTCCCACTAGTATATGAAAGTGAGAACATAGGAGACTCTCCATATGAAAAACATGGTGCTACTTTGAAGCACAAGTGTGGTAAAGGATACTAACAATGCCCCTTCTCTCTTTGTTTATTTATTTGTTTTTCTTTTTCCTTTTTTTCTTTCTTTTTTTCTTTTCTTTTTCTCTTTTTTTCTTCCTTTTTTTCTTTTTCTCTCATTGTCCGGAGTCTCATCCCGACTTGTGGGGGAATCATAGTCTCCATCATCCTTTCCTCACTGGGGCACTGCTCTAAAAATGAATAATGATGATCACCACACTTCTATTTACTTATAACTCAAAAGAAATAAAAATTACAACTCGATACCTATGACAATGTATGACTCTATATGAATGCCTCTAGCAATGTACCAGGATGTGCAATGATCTAGCGTAACATGTATAAAAAATGATGAACGGTGACTGAGCCACAACTACTATGTCAGCTATATGATCATGCAAAGCAATATGACAATGAATGCTCAAGTCATCAAACGGAAGCGGTGGAAGTTGCATGGCAATATATCTCGGAATGGCCATGGAAAGCCATAATAGGTAGGAATGGTGGCTTTTTTGAGTAAGATATAATAAGGCTTATGTGTGATAAAGCGTATCATATCACGGGGTTTGGATGCACCGACAAAGTTTGCACCACGTCTCGATGTGAGAAGGGCAATGCATGGTACTGTAGAGGCTAGCAAATTGCAAAAAGGTAAGAGTGCGTATAATCCATGGACTCACATTAGTCATAAAGAACTCATATACTTATTGCAAAAGTTTATTAGCCCTCGAAGCAAAGTACTACTACACATGCCCCTAGGAGGATAGATTGGTAGGAAAAGACCATCACTCGTCCCCGACCGCCACTCATAAGGAAGACAATCAATAATAAATCATGCTCCAACATCATAGCATAACGAGAGACTATATGTGCATGCTTCGGGAATCACAAACCTTAACACCAATATTCTTACTAACCACAACCGTTTACTAGTACCTCCCACATATTCCATCTCTATATCGCAAAACTATGGCAAGGAATGAAATATATCATATTCAGTGATCCATAAGTTTTATGTAGGATTTTATGACTAACCATGCAATCGACCAATTCCTTTTGACTCTGTAAATAGATATAAGTGAAGCATGAGAGTTTAATTCTTTCTACAAAATATCATGCTCTAACAAATATAAGTGAAGCAAAAGAGCATTATTCAAATAACGGTTTTCTATGTGAAGAGAAACAGACAATCCAAACTTCAAATAATATAAGTGAAGCACATGAAGCATTCTATAAAGCCATACTCAAAAGATTTAAGTGAAGTGCAATGAGCATTCTACAAACCAACCATGGACTATCTCATACCAGCATGGTGCATAAAAGAAAAATGAAAACTAAATGCAAAATATGCTCCAAGATTTGCACATATCGCATGAACGAAACGAATCCGAAAACATACCAATACTTGTTGAAGAAAGATGGGATGCCTTCTGGGGCATCCCCAAGCTTAGACGCTTGAGTCTCCTTGAATATTTACTTGGGGTGCCTTGGGGATCCCCAAGCTTGAGCTCTTGCCTCTCATCCTTCTCATCACATCGAGACCTCCTCGATCTTCGAACACTTTATCCACACAAAACTTAACCGAACTTTTAGTGGCGGGGTTAGTGAATATGGTAATGAAATCCCATCATGTATTGCTATAACATTATTGTATAATGATAAACAAACATTACCCACTATATTCAATCACAATTCTATGGCCCCAAGTCAAGGAGGCTTCAACAAGAATTCAAACATACGCAAATAATGAAGCTCTAGGAGCAATCTGTGAAAACAGGACAGTCTGTATAGATTTGCACATCCACCATACTTCTGTAACTCTAAAATATCTGAATTTTTTTGGAAAAATAAACAATTTGTATAGAAAGGCAGTACAAAAAGTTTCAGAACCGTTTGACGTTCCAGTAAAAAAATGTAAAATCGTGCACTACAGCCAAAGTTTCAGTTTTGCACCGCACAAACCAACAAGCAATCTACTCATCCTAAAGGCAAATCTTGGCACATTATTTTTATAATACAATGGAATTGTACAAGGGGATAATTATTTTTGTTTAGAAGTTTTTGTAATTAAGATTCACAAAGTTTCCGTGCATGAACAAAGTTGAAGGAGCTCCCCCACTTCAACAATGCTTGTCTCTCTCACTTTCACTTTCCTTTTTGAAAAGTTTTGTGTTCCCCTCTATATTTTTTTGTTTTTAAACTTATGAAAGCACTCAACAGAAATAAATGACTCTCTAAAACTTCTGGGTTGTCTCCCTAGCAGCACTTTCTTTAAAGCCATTAAGCTAGGCATAAAGTGCTCAAGTAATGGATCCACCCGGATCCCAAGGAATATCAAAGCCTATCTCTCTTACTATGCATTGGCATGTCATACAAGAACAATTCATACACATCAAGTAAAGGCCAATCCATAGCATAAGCAGTTTCTTGCAATTTTATCGTGTTGAAAACATAGAGGGGTGGAGATGTAGTTCCTTTCTCATAATAATTTCAAGTAGGAGCAGCAAGCACATGCACATTATATTCATCAAAATCATCATGTGCAACGGTAAAAGGCAACCCATCAATATAATCCTTAATAAGAGCAAACTTCTCTGATATAGTGTAGTTTGGAGAATTAAAAAAGATAATAGGACTATCTTGTGTGGGTGCAATAGCAACAATTTCATGTTTAAAAAAAGGAAAAATAGCAAGTTCATCTCCATAAGCATCATTCATATTGGCATCTTGGCCACAAGCATAACAAGCATCAAGTTCATCAAAAAGGGATATTTCAAATGAATCAACGGGATCATAGCAATTATAATAGCATTCATCCTTCGGTAAGAATGAAGGGGCATTAAATAATGTATGAGTTGAAGAGTTACTCTCATTAGAAGGTGGGCGCGGGTAGCTAATTCTCTCTTCCTCCGTTTTTTCTTCGCTCTCCTCATCATCTTTGTCATCCAATGAGCTCGCAGTTTCATCAATTTCTTCTTCCATAGACTCCTGCAAAATATTAGTCTCTCCTTGGATAGCGGAGTTATTCTCAATAAATACATCAATATCATAATTGAATTTATAGTTATCATAGAAATATTTAAGGATAGCAAGATTTTCAAGTCTATAAATTGAATCATCAAAATCTTCAAACATTTCAAACAAAGATTCAATTTCATGTGCACCCTTAAAAGCAACAAATTCTTCTATTCGTTCCACATCATAGTAATCATATATACCATTAGCATAAGGAGCTAAGGTTTCATTATCATTGAATTTGCATGAAAAGGGAAGATGTGGAGCATTCATTCTAGAGCAAAAAGTATAATCATGTCTCAAGCATAGATCCCGAGCATACCAACACATCATATAAATTTGATCCCATAACAATTCCCTTTATGAGTCAAGCGATAATCTCTAAAGTATTCACATTGATCCAACGTTACTCCCACTATATAGTTGAATGGGGTTTTCTCAGGATTATCAAAGTAGTGCATAATATCTTCACATAACAAGCATCGAGGGTTTCAGGAGGTTCCTCATCTCCTTGAGTAGCAGGTACAACTAATTTTTTTGGTGTTTCGTGTTCCATATCCATAGCTAAAGATAGAGAACAACTTAGAACAGGAAATAAAACCTACTTGGTGATAAAGCAAACAAGCACACACGAGAATATTCACCCCACGCTATAACTCCCCGGCAACGGCGCCAGAAAAAGGTCTTGATAACCCGTAAATATAGGGGATTGTTTGTAGCCTTTTTCGATAAATAAGAGTGTCGAACCCGATTATGAGCTAAAGGTAGAACAAATATTCCCCCAAGTTCTACCGACCACCGATACAACTCTACGCACACTTGACGTTTGCTTTACCGAAAACAAGTATGAAACTAGAAGTACTTTGTAGGTGTGATAGGATAGGTTTGCAAGATAATAAAGAGCACGTAAATAAAATCTAGTGGCTGCTTCGATAAGAAACAACTAAGTTAGTTTTAGTAGAGAGCTTTTGTCAACAAGCAAGTCATTTGTCCCTAGGCAATCGATAACAAGTACCAGTAATCATTCTTGTATTTTTGTATGAGGGAGAGGCATGAGATAACATACTTTCTCTACTTGGATCATATGCACTTACTTTTGGAACTCTAGCAAGCATCCGTAACTACTAAACATCATTAAGGTCGTGAAACCCAACCATAGCATTAAGTATCAAGTCCTTTTTACTCCCATACGTCATACCCCACTTACTCGAGTTTAAGCTTTTGTCACTCTCGCAACCCACCATAAGCGAACCATGAACATATTGCAACACCCTACAGCGGGGGCCCCTCACGTTTACGCGAGAACGGAGGGCACCGTAGGACAACACCATAAATAAAATATACAATCATACCAACCAAGATCACGATTAACCCACAGGACAAAACGGATCTAATCAAACATCATAGGATAGCCAAATATCATTGGTAAATAATATATGGAGTTGAGCACCATGTTTAAGTAGAGATTACAGCGAGGAGAAGGGGTGTTACACCACTACCTAGAGGGGGAGAGAGTTGGTGTTGACGATAGAAAGATTGTTGATGTAGATCGCTGTCCTGATCGTTGCCCCGACGGCACTCTGGCCTCCTTCTTCTTCTTCCTTGGCCTCCCCCTAGATGGGAGGAGAGTCCCCCCTCTGGTCCATGGTCTCCATGGTGGCGCCCCTCCGATATTGGATCTCCCTCTCTGTTCTCTTCTTTTTCGCGTTCCCCCGATCTGGTCGAAAACCGTTTCTTATACCGCGGGAGATCCGTAACTCCGATTGTGCTGAGATTTTAACATGATTTTTTTGGATATAAGCTTCCTTGCACCCGAAGTAGAGCTCCAACCGACGTTCGTGGAGGGCACAACCCACCACCTTGCGCCTGGGGCCTCTAGCGCGCCTTGGTGTCTTGTGGGCTGTGTGGGCCTCCGTTTGCGGTGATTCCAACTCCCAAAAATCACATATATTCCAAAATAATTCTCCGTGAAATTTTATTGCATTTGGACTTCGTTCGATATGGATTTTCTGCGATACAAAAAACATGCAAAAAAACAGGAACTAGCACTGGGCACTGGATAACGTCCAATAAATTATATAAGAAGGTGCCAAAAATATGTGAAAGTTTTATGATATTGGCATGAAATTATAGATACGACGGAGACGTATCATGGGGTGTCACAAATATGTCAAGCAGATCTCAAATTCTTACCAGTTCTTACCCAGCAGCAGGTGGTGATCGGCAAACGTTGTAGTCAAAACTCTCAAAGCTTGGACAGAGCGATTGTCAGGTGGTGTCAAACACATGATGTAGATGTATGTGGAGCTGGGAAGGCTTATGATATGGTAGCAAAAATGTCAGCAATAATCAATTCTGAGAAGCAAAGTTGAATAAATGCTTAACGAAGGTACTGTGCTGGTCCTAGGCTAGACCATGCTAGAGACGCTATAGAATACTAACAAAACCACGGCGATGCACGTAAACAAGGGAGGATCACACTCTAAATCTCTTTATTTCACTTTTTTGCCTCTTTTTTTGCTCCGTAATAATTTTTTTCAAAAAAGTCTACAAATGGTCTAAAAACTGCCTAGCCAGAATTTTCCAGACTTAGTTTTTTTAGTTTGGAACTATTTTTCTTCTACGGGCAGTACAGAAGTTGGGGAGTCACGACTCGAAGTATGGCGTGATCGGGAAATAAAAAAAGAAACAAATTCTGGACTCGGACTAGCACTGGTGGCAGAGATGAATCTGGTGGAACTCGGACTGGTGGCAGATATATGTAGGGCGGTGGAACACGGACTAGTGGCGAATTTGTGATGGAGGTGGACTCGGATTAGCGTGATGGCGGCGAATATGTGGTATATGGCAACGGTGATTTCGACGGTGGTATGTGGCAGCGGTGACGACGATGGTGGTCTATCGCAGCGGTGACGACGATGGTGATATATGGCAGCGGTGGTGATGATGGTGGTATATGGCAATGCTGATAATGATGGTGTGGCGACGGCGTGATAACCAGTGAACAAAACTCAAAACTCTAAGGGACTAGATGCTAAGACCAGCAACTCGACACGATGATGCAACCGCAAATTCAACAAAGAAAAATACTGAAAAGATTGTTTAAAAGGCTCAGCTTGGTTCGGATATGATGAACTAACCCTAAGTTTTTTGTGGCTTTTTCGTGGACTGTAGGTATGAAGAACATATACGATCTAAACTATAAAAAACTGGAAAATCTCACCGAGCAACCTAGATATCTGATACCACTTGATAGAGGCAAAGGTGTCCCATCTTTCGATGAGAAGGTGATTATCGTTTCGGAGGAGTATACTTTGACAATCCGATTACGAATGTGCGAGGATGTCGCACCTTAGCAATCACTAAACCAACCCGAGAGGTTATTGACCTAGCCGGAGCACAATCAATCTGACCACGATGGTCTATTTGCTGCAATGAAACGAAGAACAATCAAGAAATTGTGATTGCAATCTGGATATTACAAATATAAGATGAAAATTTATTGATCAAGGTGGGGTTCTGTGACGTCTTGGTCTGGTCGTTGAACACAAATGAAGTACGCGAAGTTGTAGCTATGGTGAACTTTTAATCTAAACAAAACCCAAAGTCTAAACGATGCCCTAAGGGTTGTATATATGGAGGAAGAGAGGGGGGGGGGGTTCGTGACCCCTTGGAGGAGGGGTCCGAAACCAACCCTAACTTTTCCCCCACACATACGGACTCTAAAAATAGCCTATACTGAAGTATTTCGAATTTACATGGGGCTGGCCCAATAATAAGGTGACGCATCACCTATAATAGCCTGTGGACGAAATTTATGAAGTGGCATCTTGTATATTTCGTCCAAGCCTTCATACACTCATTATGGTGGCTTCAAAGTCCTGAAATCATCACTTGTAACTCCGTTCTTGTTCCCCTTGCGCATGCCATCATCTCCATGCTTGATCTTGCTCCAATGTTCATCGTTCTTGTCCGAGCCAGGCCCTTCATTTTTAAGCAAGACAAACGTATCCAATTTAGGCAGCATCATATTCTCATAAACATTGGCGTGCATGAGCTCTAGTAATTTAATTGGCGTGCACGAGCTCTAGTAATTTAATTGACGTGCGCGAGCTCTAGTAATTGGTCCAGTATGTATAGCAGCAGAGGCAGTGAGTGTAACAATGGTATTGATGTCCTCGTCACCGATAGTTCTTGACACGGTTGGGGAGGCTAATGAGATGCTCTATGCAAAGGTGCGAACAAAACGTTTTGAGGCTCCGTGGTTGAAAAGACGGAACGTCATTGATGTTGTTATAGCGGCATGGGAGAGGACAGTCGGTTCGCTCCCCTTGCAGATCGCACGACATCAGTTCATCGCGAGCTTCATTTGTGGACAGAGAAACTTTGAAGGCACCACATCGTCACAAATATATGGTTATAAGAATCAAGTTCTCGAACCCATGCCTGCTTTAATTCTAAGTGTTTACACCCCTAAGTTTGTTAAAGGTCCGGTTAAAAAACTGGAATTTACTTCGCTCGCCAAGACTTGGCAGAGCCACGAACGAAGTGCACATCCTCTCGTGGGTTCAGTAACTCAAGGTATGAAACCTTTGTGCTACCCAAACCGAATCTTAAAGACCATGTTGTGTGTGCTATATGATCCATGTGCACACATTTGCATAAAAAGAGGGTTTAAACACGGTGGATGTGGTTTTACAAACACATAAATGAGGGGTGGACCGCCGTTGTTCGCAGACGTGTCCTCGGATACTTATAGGGTCATATTTGCTCGGTCCCGATGTAGCTGCTCTTTAGGACCTTATATTGTTTAGGACTTGACTGTGGACACTTAGGGGGTCATATATGGCTCGTTCAGTTGTATTCCTTTCTTTCCTTTTAGTCTTTTTTTGGAAAAGGAGGTTATGACCCCTGGCCTCTGCATCAATTGATGCATACGGCCATCTTTAATTATTATAAATGTTGTGTAAAATCAAAATATCTCTAATTTCATCAAACTTATAGAAAAAATATCAACCACAATACAAAATGAATATAATTAGATTCATTACGGAATACATTTTCATATTATATATATTTGGTGTTGTAACTATTGATATTTATCAATATAAATTTGGTCAAACTTTATATAGTTTGACTTGACACAAATCTATACGCAGAGTAAAAATGAGTAGAGGGAGTAGATGCTCTCTGGATATTTTAATGTTTAAGATAAGGGGGTTGTGAGTGAATTGAACCATAAGAAAAACATCAATTGACACTTTGACGGTATACACAACGAACACTTTGAAGAGGGGGGGGGGTGTTATTCAGGCGTATTAGATTTTTCTGAAGTCAAATTCTTCAAAGTTTGATCAAGTTTCTTTTTTTGCGTGTAAAGTTTGATCAAGTTTATATACAAAACTTATTAACATGCACAATACAACATCATCTCAAAGAGTACATTTCCTGAGGTCAGATAACCATCTCGCGAACGCCTCACAGAACGCCTGCTGCCGCCTCGCTCGGGCGACTCGGGTGGCTCGCCAACCCTAGCCGCCGCCGAGGCCCAGCCCATCCTCCTCCTCTCCTCCCGCCGCCGCCGGAGGACGCCGCAGGCTTGCGCCCGGAGGACGACGACGGTGGCGGGGGCTCTTCCTCCCTCCCGCGTCCCAGGGGTGGCGGGGCCCCAACATGCTTGGAGGTGCGGCCGATCTAGAAGCGACGGCATTGGATTCGACGGCGGCGGCGGTCGGCCCTGCCTCGGGCCACGGGCGGCGGCTGCGGCAGCGCGATGCGGTCTTCGGCGGAAATATGCCCTAGAGGCAATAATAGAAGTATTATTATTATATTTCCTTGTTCATGATAATTGTCTTTTATTCATGCTATAATTGTATTATCCGGAAATCGTAATACACGTGTGAATACATAGACCACAATATGTCCCTAGTGAGCCTCTAGTTCACTAGCTCGTTGATCAACAGATAGTCATGGTTTCACGACTATGGACATTGGATGTCATTGATAACGGGATCACATCATTAGGAGAATGATGTGATGGAAAAGACCCAATCCTAAGCATAGCACAAGATCGTGTAGTTCGCTTTTGCTAGAGCTTTTCCAATGTCAAGTATCTCTTCCTTAGACCATGAGATCGTGTAACTCCCGGATACCGTAGGAGTGCTTTGGGTGTACCAAATGTCACAACGTAACTGGGTGACTATAAAGGTGCATTACAGGTATCTCCAAAAGTGTCTGTTGGGTTGACACGGATCGAGACTGGGATTTGTCACCAGTATGACGGAGAGGTATCACTGGGCCCACTCGGTAGTGCATCATCATAATGAGCTCAAAGTGACCAAGTGTTTGGTCACGGGATCATGCATTACTGATGCGAGTAAAGTGATTTGTTTAAGAACGAGATTGAACGAGGTATTGGGATACCGACGATCGAATCTCGCAAGTAAAATACCGATTGGCAAAGGGAATAGTATACGGGTTGATTGAATCCTCGACATCGTGGGTCATCCGATGATATCATCGAGGAGCATGTGGGAGCCAACATGGGTATCCAGATCCCGCTGTTGGTTATTGCCCGAGAGCCGCCTCGGTCATGTCTGCATGTCTCCCGAACCCGTAGGGTCTACACACTTAAGGTTCGGTGACGCTAGGGTTGTATGAATATGAGTATGCAGCAAACCGAATGTTGTTCGGAGTCCCGGATGAGATCTCGGACGTCACGAGGAGTTCCGAAATGGTCCGGAGGTAAAGATTTATATATAGGAAGTCTTATTTTGGTCGCTGGAAAAGTTTCGCGCGTTATCGGTATTGTACCGGGAGTGCCGAAAGGGGTCTGAGGGTCCACCGGGGGGGTCCACCTGCCCCGGGGGGGGGCACATGGGCTGTAGGGGGTGCGCCTTGGCCTATATGGGCCAAGGGCACCAGCCCCAAGAGGCCCATGCGCCAAGATATAAGAAAAAAGGGAGAGTCCTAAAAGGGGAAGGCACCTCCGAGGTGCCTTGGGAGGATGGACTCCTCCCCTCTTGGCCGCACCCCTTCCTTGGAGGAAGGGGCAAGGCTGCGCCCTCCCCTCTCTTGCACCTATATAAAGGGAGGGAGGGAGGGGTGGCCGCACCTTCAAAGCCCGGCGCCTCCCTCCTCCTCGCAACACCTCCTCCTCCTCCCGTAGTTGCTTAGCGAAGCCTCGCCGGAGTTCTGCTGCATCCACCACCACGCCGTCGTGCTTTGGATCATCATCAACCTCTCCTTCCCCTTGCTGGATCAAGAAGGAGGAGACGCCATCCGCCTCCGCACGTGTGTTGAACGCGGAGGTGCTGTCCGCTCAAAGACTAGGTCATCGGTGATCCGAATCACGGCGTAGTACGACTCCATCATCCCCTGCTCCATTGAACGCTTCGCACGCGATCTACAAGTGGTATGTAGATGCAATCACTCTCCCATGACTCGTTGCTAGATGAACTCATAGATGGATCTTGGTGAAACCGTAGGAAAAATTTTAATTTTCTCGCAACGCTCCCCAACAGTGGCATCATGAGCTAGGTCTATGCGTAGTTCTCTATTGCACGAGTAGAACACAATTTGTTGTGGGCGTAGATGTTGTCAACTTTCTTTCTGCTACTAGTATTATCTTGCTTCAGCGGCATTGTGGGATGAAGCGGCCCGGACCGACCTTACACGTACGCTTACGTGAGACTGGTTCGACCGACTGACATGCACTAGTTGCATAAGGTGGCTAGCGGGTGTCTGTCTCTCCCACTTTAGTTGGAGCGGATTCGATGAAAAGGGTCCTTATGAAGGGTAAATAGAAGTTGACAAATCACGTTGTGGCTTTCACGTAGGTAAGAAAACGTTATTGCTAGAACCCTATTGCAGCCACGTAAAACTTGCAACAACAATTAGAGGACGCCTAACTTGTTTTTGCAGCAAGTGTTTTGTGATATGATATGGCCAAAGTTGTGATGAATGATGAATGATATATGTGATGTATGAGATCATGTTCTTGTAATAGGAATCACGACTTGCATGTCGATGAGTATGACAACCGGCAGGAGCCATAGGAGTTGTCTTTATTTTTGTATGACCTGCGTGTCATTGAAGAACGCCATGTAAATTACTTTACTTTATTGCTAAACGCGTTAGCCATAGAAGTAGAAGTAGTCGTTGGCGTGACAACTTCATGAAGACACGATGATGGAGATCATGGTGTCATGCCGGTGACAGGATGATCATGGAGCCCTGAAGATGGAGATCAAAGGAGCTATATGATATTGGCCATATCATGTCACTACTATATATAATTGCATGTAATGTTTATTATGTTTATGCATCTTGTTTACTTAGAACGACGGTAGTAAATAAGATGATCCCTCATAACAATTTCAAGAAAGTGTTCTCCCTAACTGCACCGCTGCTAAAGTTCAATGCTTCAAGCACCACGTGATGATCGGGTGTGATAGATCCTTACGCTCACATACAACGGGTGTAAGACAGTTTTACACATGCAATAGACTTAGGTTAACTTGACGAGCCTAGCATGTACAGACATGGCCTCGAACACAAGAGACCGAAAGGTCGAACATGAGTCGTATGGAAGATACGATCAACATGGAGATGTTCACCGACGATGACTAGTCCGTCTCACGTGATGATCGGACACAGCCCTAGTCGACTCGGATCATGTATCACTTAGATGACTAGAGGGATGTCAAATCTGAGTGGGAGTTCATTAAATAATTTGATTAGATGAACTTTATTATCATGAACAATAGTCTAAAATCTTTGCAAAATGTCTTGTAGATCAAATGGCCAACGCTCATGTCACCATGAACTTCAACGCGTTCCTAGAGAAAACCAAGTCGAAAGATGATGGCAGCAACTATTCGGACTGGGTCCTAACCCGAGGATTATCCTCATAGCTGCCAGGAAACAATATGTCCTAGAAGCACCGCTAGGTGAAGCACCCATCCCAGAGAACCAAGATGTTATGAACGCTTGGCAGTCTCGTGTTGATGATTAATCCCTCGTTCAGTGCGGCATGCTTTACAGCTTAGAATCGGGGCTCCAAAAGTGTTTTGAGCGACACGGAGCATATGAGATGTTCGAGGAGCTGAAACTAGTTTTCCAAGCTCATGCCCGGGTCGAGAGATATGAAGTCTCTGACAAGTTCTACAGTTGTAAGATGGAGGGAAATAGTTCACAAGGAGCACATACTCAAAATGTCTGGTTGCACAACCGCCTTTGTCCACTTGGACATTAACCTCCCGGACGAGGCGGTCATTGACAGAATCCTTCGTCGCTCCCACCAAGCTACAAGAGCTTTGTGATGAACTACAATATGCAGGGGATGGTGAAAACTATTCCTGAAGTATTTTCAATGTCAAGTCAGCAGAGGTAGAAATCAAGAAGGAGCATCAAGTGTTGATGGTCAATAAAACCACTAAGTTCAAGAAGGGCAAGGGAAAGAAGAACTTCAAGAAGGACGGCAAGGATGTTGCCGCCCGCTAAGCCGCTTGCCGGAAGAAGTCAAAGAATGGACCCAAGCTCGAGACCGAGTGCTTTTATTGCAAAGGGAAGGGTCATCGAAGCGGAACTGCCCCAAATACTTAGCGCATAAGAAGGCCGGCAACACTAAAGGTATATTTGATATACATGTAATTGATGTGTACCTTACCAGTACTCATAGTAACTCCTGGGTATTTGATACCGGTGCCGTTGCTCATATATGTAACTCACAGCAGGAGCTGCGGAATAAACGGAGACTGGCGAAGGACGAGGTGACGATGCACATCGGGAATGGTTCCAATGTCGATGTGATCGCCGTCGGCACGCTACCTCTACATTTACCTACGGGATTAGTTTTAAACCTCAATAATTGTTATTTAGTACCAAGTTTGAGCATAAACATTGTATCAGGATCTCGTTTAATACGAGATGGCTACTCATTTAAATCCGAGAATAATGGTTGTTCTATTTATATGAGAGAAATGTTTTATGGTCATGCTCCGATGGTCAATGGTTTATTCTTAATGAATCTCGAACGTAATGTTACACATGTTCATAGTGTGAATACCAAAAGATGTAAAGTTGATAATGATAGTCCCACATACTTGTGGCACTGCCGCCTTGGTCACATTGGTGTCAAGCGCATGAAGAAGCTCCATGTCGATGGACTTTTAGAGTCTCTCGATTATGAATCATTTGACACATGCGAATCATGCCTCATGGGCAAGATGACCAAGACTCCGTTCTCCTAACAATGGAGCGCAAAGCAACCAACTTATTGGAAATCATACATACCGATGTGTGCGGTCCAATGAGTGTTGAGGCTCATGGAGGATATCGTTATGTTCTCACTCTCACCGATGACTTGAGTAGATATGGGTATGTCTACTTGATGAAACACAAGTCGAGACCTTTGAAAAGTTCAAGGAATTTCAGAATGAAGTAGAGAATCAACGTGACCGAAAGATAAAATTCTTGCGATCGATCGTGGAGGAGAATATTTAAGTCACGAATTTGGTACACACTTAAGGAAATGTGGAATCGTTTCACAACTCACGCCGCTGGAACACCTCAACAGAACGGTGTGTCCGAACGTCGTAATCGCACTCTATTGGATATGGTGCGATCTATGATGTCTCTTCTTGATTTACCGCTATCATTTTGGGGATACGCTCTAGAGACAGCTACATTCACTTTAAATAGGGCACCGTCTAAATCCGTTGAGACGACAACGTATGAATTATGGTTTGGGAAGAAACCTGTCGTCGCTTTCTAAAAGTTTGGGGATGCGATGCTTATGTCAAGAAACTTCAACCTGAAAAGCTCGAACCCAAGTCGGAAAATGCGTCTTCATAGGATACCCTAAGGAAACCATTGGGTATACCTTCTACCTTAGATCCGAAGGCAAGATCTTTGTTGCCAAGAACGGATCCTTTACGGAAAAAGAGTTTCTCTCGAAAGGAGTAAGTGGGAGGAAAGTAGAACTCGATGAAGTACTACCTCTTGAACCGGAAAGTAGTGCAGCTCAGAAAATGTTCCTGTGGTGCCTACACACCGATCGGAGAGGAAATTAATGATGATGATCAAGGTACTTCGGATCAAGTTGCTACCGAATCAGAGGGTCCACTAGGACACGCTCCGCACTGCAGTGGTACGGCAACCCTGTCCCGGAAATCATGTTGTTAGACAACGGTGAACCTTCGAACTATGAAGAAGCGATGGCGGGCCCAGATTCCAACAAATGGCTTGAAGCCATGCAATCCGAGATAGGATCCATGTATGAAAACAAAGTATGGACTTTGACAGACTTGCCGATGATCGGCGAGCGATAGAAAACAAATGGATCTTTAAGAAGAAGACGGACGCGGATGGTAATGTTACCATCTATAAAGCTCGACTTGTCGCTAAGGGTTATCGACAAGTTCAAGGAATTGACTACGATGAGACTTTCTCTCCCGTAGCGAAGCTTAAGTCCGTCTGAATCATGTTAGCAATTGCCGCATACTATGATCATGAGATATGGCGATGGACGCCAAACGGCATTCCTTAACAGCTTATCTTAAGGAAGAGCTGTATATGATGCAGCCGGAAGGTTTTGTCGGTCCTAAGAATGCTAACAAGGTATGCAAGCTCCAAATGATCCATTTATGGGCTGGTGCAAGCATCTCGGAGTTGGAACATTCACTTTGATGAGATGATCAAAGCGTTTGGGTTTATGCAGACTTATGGAGAAGCCTGCGTTTACAAGAAAGTGAGTGGGAGCTCAGTAGCATTTCTCATATTATATGTAGATGACATACTTTTGATGGGAAATGATATAGAACTTTTGGACAGCATTAAGGCCTACTTGAATAAGAGTTTTTCAATGAAGGACCTTGGAGAAGCTGCTTACATATTAGGCATCAAAATCTATAGGGATAGATCGAGACGCCTCATAGGTCTTTCACAAAGCACATACCTTGATAAGATTTTGAAGAAGTTCAAAATGGATCAGTCCAAGAAAGGGTTCTTGCCTGTTTTGCAAGGTGTGAGATTGAGCTCGGCTCAATGCCCGACCACGGCAAAAGATAAAGAAGAGATGAGTGTCATCCCCTATGCCTCAGCCATAGGATCTATTATGTATGCCATGTTGTGTACCAGACATGATGTAAACCTTGCCGTAAGTTTGGTAGGAAGGTACCAAAGTAATCCCGCAAGGAACACCGGACAGCGGTCAAGAATATCCTGAAGTACCAAAAGGACAAAGGACATGTTTCTCGTTTATGGAGGTGACGAAGAGCTCGTCGTAAAGGGTTACGTTGATGCTAGCTTCGACACAAATCTGGATGACTCAAAGTCACAAACCGGATACGTGTATATGTTAAATGGTGGAGCAGTAAGCTGGGGCAGCTGCATGCAGAGCGCCGTATGGATCTACATGTGAAGCGGAGTACATGGCAGCCTCGGAGGCAGCACATGAAGCAATTTGGGTGAAGGAGTTCATCACCGACCTAGGAGTCATACCCAATGCGTCGGAACCGATCAAACTCTTCTGTGACAACACTGGAGCTGTTGCACTTGCCAAGAAGCCCAGGTTTCACAAGAAGACCAGGCACATCAAGCGTCGCTTCAACTCTATTCGTGAAAATTTTCAAGATGGGGACATAGAGATTTGCAAAGTGCATACGGATCTGAATGTCGCAGATCCGTTGACTAAACCTCTTCCATGAAAGCAAAACATGATCAACACCGTAACTCTATGGGTGTTCGATTCATCACAATGTAACTAGATTATTGACTCTAGTGCAAGTGGGAGACTGTTGGAACTATGCCCTAGAGGCAATAATAAAAGTATTATTATTATATTTCCTTGTTCACGATAATTGTCTTTTATTCATGCTATAATTGTATTATCCGGAAATCGTAATACACGTGTGAATACATAGACCACAATATGTCCCTAGTGAGCCTCTAGTGGACTAGCTCGTTGATCAACAGATAGTCATGGTTTCCTGACTATGGACATTCGATGTCATTGATAACGGGATCACATCATTAGGAGAATGATGTGATGGACAAGACCCAATCCTAAGCATAGCACAATATCGACTAGTTCGCTTTTGCAATAGCTTTTCCAATGTTAAGTATCTCTTCCTTAGACCATGAGATCGTGTAACTCCCGGATACCGTAGGGAGTTCTTTGGGTGTACAAAACGCCACAACGAATCGGGTGACTATAAAGGTGCATTACAGGTATCTCCAAAAGTGTACATTGGGTTGACACGGATCGAGACTGGGATTTGTCACTCCGTATGACGGAGAGGTATCACTGGGCCCACTCGGTAGTGCATCATCATAATGAGCTCAAAGTGACCAAGTGTTTGGTCACGGGATCATGCATTACGGTACGAGTAAAGTGAATTGCCGGCAACGAGATTGAACGAGGTATTGGGATACTGACGATCGAATCTCGGGCAAGTAAAATACCGATTGACAAAGGGAATAGTATACAGGGTTGATTGAATCCTCGACATCATGGTTCATCCGATGATATCATCGAGGAGCATGTGGGAGCCAACATGGGTATCCAGATCCCGCTGTTGGTTATTGCCCGAGAGCCGTCTCGGTCATGTTCCAGATGTCTCCCGAACCCGTAGGGTCTACACACTTAAGGTTCGGTGACGCTTAGGGTTGTATGAATATGAGTATGCAGCAAACCGAATGTTGTTCGAGTCCGGATGAGATCCCGGAAGTCACGAGGAGTTCCGGAATGGTCCGGAGGTAAAGATTTATATATAGGAAGTCTTATTTTGGTCGCCGGAAAAGTTTAGCGTTATCGGTATTGTACCGAGTGCCGAAAAGGGGTCCGGGGTCACCGGGGTCCACCTACCCGGGGGCCACATGGGCTGTAGGGGGTGCGCCTTGGCCTATATGGGCCAAGGGCACCAGCCCCAAGAGGCCCATGCGCCAAGATATAAGAAAAAGGGAGAGTCCTAAAGGGAAGGCACCTGAGGTGCCTTGGGAGGATGGACTCCTCCCCTCTTGGCCGCACCCTTCCTTGGAGGAAGGGGCAAGGCTGCGCCCTCCCTCTCTTGCACCTATATAAAGGGAGGGAGGGAGGGTGGCCGCACCTCGAAGCCCGGCGCCTCCTCCTCCTCGCAACACCTCCTCCTCCTCCCGTAGTTGCTTAGCGAAGCCTCGCCGAGTTCTCGCTGCATCCATCACCACGTCGTCAGCCGGATCATCATCAACCTCTCCTTCCCCTTGCCGGATCAAGAAGGAGGAGACGCCATCCGCCTCCGCACGTGTGTTGAACGCGGAGGTGCTGTCCATTCAAAGACTAGGTCATCGGTGATCTGAATCACGGCGAGTACGACTCCATCATCCCCGTTCCATTGAACGCTTCTGCACGCGATCTACAAGTGATATGTAGATGCAATCACTCTCCCATGACTCGTTGCTAGATGAACTCATAGATGGATCTTGGTGAAACCGTAGGAAAAATTTTAATTTTCTGCAACGTTCCCCAACATCGAGGGCCTGGTGGATGCTTGGCGGCACCCATGGCAGATCTATTCTGGCCGGTGTAGCCAGTGGTGGTGGTCATCTTCTTCGTCGGAGGTGGTCGGCCAGAAGGTTGGTGATCGGATCTCGAGATTCATCATCTAGTCCCGGCTGCGAGTTGGGGAGACATTGTTGCCGGTGAAAACCGAGCCGACGGCAGGCGATGGCGGCGGTCTACGTCGTTACCTTGATGAAGGCATCGTCGTCTAACTACAGTCGACCCACTCGTGCTGCTCTGGGGGAAACCCTAGGATCTGGTGTTCCAGATTGGACGATGGCGACACTGCGGTGTCGTTTTCTATCTTGGGAGCATCGCTTGTGGAGCAATACCGGAAGTCGAGGCAGGAGGTGGAGCGGCTTCGCCTTGCACGGAGCTTCGGTGGAGATGTCAAGTCATGCCTGACCGACAGGTGCTACGCTTTGTCATGCCTGGTCGGTAGGTGCTACGAACGACGGATCTTCCAAAGACTTCAAGCTGTGTTGGCTGGTGGTACTTGGCAGCATGGCGCTGAAGTGTATAAGTGGCGACCGCGTCGTGCTCAAATTGCTTATGCCACAGGAGGAGGTGTCGCTACGCCGTGGTGGCCTCGACGATAGCTAGACCGAGCAAGGTTGATGTCTCAAAGACAGCTCAAGATGGAGCGGTGGCGGCGGCGGGCGGCCTCCGAGAGCACTCCGGACCAGTGTGCCCTGCATCTGCAAGTGGCTAGGTTGGGGTCTCGTGTCTTAGATGTTAGGCTTGGTTGCGATGTCTCTGCTTGGTATTAGGGCAGCTATCTGCGCCTCTTTATCAACTGGATATGTGTAGCGACAGTTTGTTGCTTAGACGGCGGCTTTAGTCTTATTGTTGTATGACTTTGTAAGGTCTTATGAGAATAATTAATAAAGTGGTCGTATGCATCACCCAGATGCAGAGGCCAGGGTCATCCTTCTTTTTTAAAAGAAAAAAAATACAAATCATCATCAGTAGATCTATCATGGAATATATTTTTATATTATATTTATTTTATTTTTTATTTAATGTTGGTATTTTCTAAGATAAATTTGGTTAAACTTTACAAATTTTGTGTTCGACAAATCTAATACTGCGAGAAGTAAAAAAAAAAAAGAAACTGAGTGAGTACATTCCAACTCAAGCAATGAGGTCAGCAGGGGTGGTCCGCGGTCCGCACAGTTGAATCAATGTGGTACTCGCACTAGCTTGCTTTCTGCATATAGGAGCACGTATAGGTGGTACGATGAGCTTGGCCGCGCGCGGTCGAGCACTAAATATCCGTACAGAAGGAGGTCAGTTCCGGTCGAGGCGCATCGGAATGCTGGCCTTTCCAGGACAAGCACGCCTGCTCTGCTCCGAACGCAGGGTGGTTTTATTCATATCTGCGTGGACAGCGGCATCAATTAGCCCAACCAACCAACCCAGGCATGTGACTCGCTCGAGAAGACGCCAGTGCCAGTGCGTACCAGCCGGTCGCATCACGCATGCTCCGTCGCCTGCTGTAGACAACGGATCAAAAACTCAGCATCCTGAGACGGCTCGCTGGAACGAACCACTCTATTTTTTTTCGGCGGTTAATTTTATGGCAGTATTCCCGCCTTCCCGGTGGTATATTCTTTTGTTTCAAAATGAAACGTTATATATGTACTAAACTGAAAAAATATTCTGTAGCAACTTGTGCGGGACAGGCTGCCTTCTGGTGTGGAAGTGCAGAAACGGCATGAACCGGGGACGGTCCATGCCCTTTGCGTGGGATAACCGAAAACGTAAATCACATTTTTTTTTATAAAAGCATTTATAGCTTGACTTAGCAAATCAGGCCTCTCAAACATCCACGGACGCGTCCAAGTACGTCCGCGGGCGCATTCGAACGGGCCATCATATTTCATTTCGTTCATCCATATATCTTAAATTCGGACTCTCAAATACATGCAATACATGCAAGTCAATCATGCAACGTAATGTCGCACGTAAATAGCAATTGTTGGTATCAAACATACATAACGTTTACATAAAATTTATTTGAAGTGTCAAACTCAAGCATTGCCTCCTTGGTTGCCATTGTAGATCCACATGTGCTCCACAAAATCATTGAGTACCTGCGTGTGCACCTGCTGATTTCGAAGATTCTGATGCATCCGCAGAAAGTTCATAAGCTGAGCCGCATCTTGATCTTCCGGGATTTCAACTTGTTCTCCGGGTGCTTCGAAATCATGGATTTGGGCTACACCATCACCCTCATCCTCGACAATCATATTGTGCAGAATAACACAACATGTCATCAGTTGCCACAAAGTTTCCGATTCCCGCATCATTGAAGCGCTCCGCACAATTCCTCAACGAGCTTGAAGCACACCAAATGCCCTCTCCCCGTCCTTCCTAGCCGCTTCCTGCATTGTTGCAAAGTGGCTCTGTTTATTGCCAAGCGGGTCGGATATGGTCTTCACAAACGCCGCCCACTGAGGATAGATACTATCGGCAAGATAGTACCCCATGTTGTAGTCCCGGCCGTTGACAGTGTAGTTGCATGACGATGATTCCCATTGCAAAGCCTCCTGAACACAGGAGATCGTAGAAGCACGTTGATATCGTTGTGAGAACCGGGCATTCCAAAGAAAACATGCCAAATCCATAAGTCATGTGATGCCACCGCTACTAGTATGATGGTGGCCTCTCTCGTGTGACCTTGATACATTCCCCGCAGACCTTTGGGGCCATTTTTCCATTGCCAATGCATGCGATCAATTGATCCGAGTATTCTTGAAAACCCCCTTGCCTCTCCAATAGCCAACAACTTCTCCGTGTCCCGCGCATTTGGTTCTCTCAGATACTCCGATCCAAACACCTCAACCACGGCGCGAGCAAATTTGACAGTAGTCTTGAGGCACGTGCTCTCCCCCATCCCGACCATATCACCAATGGCGTCTGCAGCAGTACCAAGTGCAAGCATCCTCAAAGTAGATGTGCACTTCTGCTTGGCCGAGAAAGAGAGTTGGCCGCAGCAATCCCTTCTCAGCTTGAAGTACTTGTCGTGTGCCTCCACTCCCTCCACAATGCGCCAAAACAATGGTTTCCGCATGCGAAAACAGCGACGAAACCATGGATCATCCGGGAAAGCAGGTGTGGGAGCAAAGTAGTAATTGTGCAGTAGCTTTGCTTCAGACACCCTGTCCCGGTTGACCACTCTTCTCCCTTTGATTGAGCCCTTGAAGTTGTGAATATGATCCATTTGCCGGTCCATTTCCTCTTGCATGCTCATGAGTATGAGCATGTCCACTTCTTCGTCCGAATCCAACGAATCGAAGAACTCGTCTTGAATCATTTGGTCAAGCTCCGACTGTCCACACTCCTCGTCCAATGAAGCATCCGAATCCATCATTTACCTAACAAAATCATAATAATTCCAGTCGGTCAATGTGTCGAACACATCAAGCGCAAGGCGGAGCCGAAGAGTTGTCGGACGTACCATGACGGCGTCCGGGCCGACGACAACTTCCCCTGTGGTGACGACGGGAGCACTCTTCCGGAGCTGGTGGCGGTGAGGCTGGGAATGGCTGCAGAGCGGGCGCGGCGGCGGAGCCGCGAGCCGGAGGACGCGGAGGAGGAAGATGAGAGGAGAGAGCAAATGGATCTGGCAGCTCGGGGGAGGGGGATTTGGTGCAATTTGGGACGGGGTCGGGTTATTGGGTTCGACGTGGCAGGTGTGTCCGGGCGCCCCCATATTCGCCCCATATTTGGGTTGGATATGGGGGGTGTCGGTCAGCCTGGGCGTTTGAGGGTCATTTGAGGGGCCCGTCTGGGTCAAAAAATCATGATCAGACAGTGACCGGACGTCCCGCCCAGGCGTATGAGGCGGTTTTGAGAGGCCCGGTTGTAGATGCTCTAAGGTCCTTTACCGCTTTTCACACCCTATGCTGGAGACTCTCTCGTTTCACTAGACGGATTGCTTGGATTTTGTTTGCTACTCGTACCTGGTCCTTATGGCATATCTATAACAAAAATCGCTTATTGAAGGGATTTTTCTTAAGCACCTAGCTGATAGCCTTTACAAATTAACTATCTTTTTATACCTATGGAAGACTTTAAGCAAACCTTCGGAAGCGGGAGCAATTAAGGTTTTCTGCAGCAAACTCCACGTGCATGTAATGGCCCTCAGGGAGGAGGGCACCTCTCACGATGGTTGGGTCATCTCTTGCTTGGCTGCGGTCTCTGATTTTATGTGTGTGTTTCAGCTCATAAGCCAAGGAATTTGTATTGAACTAAGTGTGTAAACTCCTTTATTTTAGTATTTCTTTATTTGTTGTAAACTCTTAAGGGGGTCAGTTCACTAAAGCCGGGCAAATGCCTCTTCTCTAAAAAAAACTAAACCGATATTAGATTACCCGATGGGTGTGGTGTGGGTGTCAATGTGTGCCCGTGAGTATTAAATAGGGTGTGGATAGATGGTCATGTGGGCATGGGTATGAGAAAAGGGTGATATATACATTCAAACCCTATCCATGGTATTCCCATTTGAGTTTGGTGAATGAGAAGCGTATCCCCCTTTCCGAGGAGGAGGTTCTGGCGGCATTAAGGCCATGAATCCTGCCTCGACTCCTGGCCCTGATGGTCTCCTGTTGAAGTTCTTCCAAACCTTCCGAGGTGTAATCAAGACCAAGGTTATGCATTGTTCAAGGAGTTCTATGTCGGCTCCATCGACCTGACCCAACTCAACTATGGGATTATCACTCTAATCCCCAAGGTGCCTAGAGCCTCGGACATCCGCCAGCTTTGCCTGATCACGATGATTAATGTGATCTTCCGCATTCTGTCGAAGTGGTACGCCAATAGGGTGACCTCGCTCGCTGACCACATCACCCATCCCAACTAATCGACTTCATCTAAGGCTGATACATTTTGGATGGGGTTTTGGTTTTCCATGAGGTCCGCGCTAGACATCAGAAGGCGGTCTTCCTGAAGATCGACTTCCATAAAGCCTATGACATTGTGCGTTCGTCCTCTCTTCGGGAAGTTTTACTTCGTAAGGGCTTCGATGATCACTGGGTCACAAGAGTCATGCAGATGATGTCCAATATATGCACCGCTGTTAACATTAACGGGAAGATTGGCCCCTTCTACTCCACCCTATGTGGGGTAAGACAAGGCGACCACTTCCTTTTTTTTCAATATGGTGGTCGATGCCCTCGCAACCATCCTAGACAAGGCCAAAACCATGGGCCATATCCGTGGTGTGGTCCCTCATCTTGTGAGAGGGGGTGGAGTCTCCCACCTACAATACATCAATGACACCATTATTATGGTAGAGGGGTCCATGACCGACATCACAAATTTGAAATTCCTACTCCTGTGCTTTCAACAAATGTCGGGCCTCACGATAAACTTCGACGGGAGCGAAGTAATGATCATGGGCTACTCGGGTGCTGAGCGCCAGAGCATTGTTGACCGTCTGAATTGCAAGCTAGGATCCATCATCTTACCTAGGGATCCCCATTAGTGACTCATGGTTGTTCATGGCGGAACTGTGCCCTGCTATGTCCAAGCTTCAACACAGGATCGAACCGTGGCAGGCAGATGGCTGTCCAAGGCAGTCAGGACATTCCTCATCAACACCTCATTGTCTTGCCTGCTCCTGTTCATCATGAACTTCTATAGCCTTCATGAGACCCTCCATCACGAGATCGCCAAGTATCAAGCGAGATTCTTCTAGGCGGGGGATGGGGACAAGGAAAAATACCATATGGTTCGCTGGCCTGATATATGTATACCCCGCAACAAGGGCTGGCTTGGGATTATGTCCTCCAAATGCATGAACATTGTCCTACTGATGCGGTGGCTTTGGCGGATTGCGAATGGGGAGGGTGGCCTCTAGCTTGACATCATCAGGAACAAATATCTCTGTGGACAACCGCTCGCCTTGTATCAGGGGACCGATGACTCTCAGTTTTGGCAGTCCATTATACAGCTACTCCCGGTTCTCCACATCGGGATCCCCATCTCGGTGGGGTCCAGAAAACTGACCTTGTTCTGGTTTGACATGTGGGTGGGGGAGCGCCCCTTCGCTGCCAGATTCCTGGACTTGTTCTCCATTGCGGTGGAGCCTAGGATCTCCGTCAAGGTGGCCCTTATTGACTTAGGGTTCCTCACGTTCCAGAGGCTATTTGGGCCTCCGGAACTTGTCTCCTGGCTGGACCTCCTTGGGTGTATGGCCCTCCAGTTGCCAGATGTAGATTAGAGTCAGATGCATGACCGCATTTCCTCGCAACTAGAGTCGTTTGGCCACGTCTCCACCAAATCGCTTTACCAGGCCATTGTGGCTTCTCCTGGCCCGGAGCCTTTGACCCTAATCTAGGCAATTACACTGCCGCTGAAGATTCGGATCTTCTTTCGGCAGTTGATCCGGGGCCGGGTACCTTCAGCGTTGGAGGTACTCAAGAGGAATGTCCCTGGCAAAGGGATTTGCCCCTTGTGCGGGACTGATGACCCACAAGTATAGGGTATCCATCCTAGTCCTTTCGATAAGTAATAGCGTCAAACCCAACAAGGAGCAGAAGGAAATGACAAGTGGTTTTCAGCAAGGTATTCTCTGCAAGCACTGAAATTATTGGTAACAGATAGTTTTGTGATGAGATAAATCGCAACGGGTAACAAGTAATAAAATTAAACAAGGTGCAGCAAGGTGGCCCAATCCTTTTTATAGAAAAGGACAAGCCTGGACGAACTCTTATATAAAGCAAAGCGCTCCCGAGGACACATGGGAATTGTTGTCAAGTTAGTTTTCATCATGCTCATATGATTCGCGTTCGTTACTTTGATAATTTGATATGTGGTGACCGATCTTGGGTGCTGCACTTCCTTGGACAAGCCTCCCACTTATGATTAACCCTCTCGCAAGCATCCACAACTAAGAAACAAGAATCAAGGTAAACCTAACCATAGCATGAAGCATATGGATCCAAATCAGCCCCTTACGAAGCAACGCATAAACTAGGGTTTAAGCTTCGGTCACTCTAGTAACCCATCATCTACTTATTACTTCCCAATGCCTTCCCCTAGGCCCAAATAATGGTCAATTGTCATGTAGTCAACGTTCCCATAACATCACTAGAGGAAAGACAACATGAAAATATCGAACGAATACCAAATTCACATGATTACTTATGACGAGACTTCTCTCATGTCCTCGGGAACAAACATAACTACTCATAAAGCATATTTGTGATGAAGATCAGAGGAGTATTAATTATCATTATGGATCTGAAAATATAATCTTCCACCGGATAAACCAACTAGCATCAACTACAAGGAGTAATCAACACTACTAGCAACCCACAGGTACCAATCTGAGTTTTTGAGACCAAGATCGAATACAAGAGATGAACTAGGGTTTGAGAGGAGATGGTGCTGGTGAACATGTTGATAGAGATTGACCCCCTCTCGATGAGAGGATCATTGGAGATGACGATGGCGATGATTCCCCCCTCCCGGAGGGATGTTTCCCCAGCAGAACAGCTCCGCCGTAGCCCTAGATTGGTTCTACCCAGATTCCGCCTCGGGACGACGGCGCTTCGTCCTGAAAGCTTCCTTCTGATTTTTTCCATGTCAAAACACACCAAATAGCAAAAGATGGGCACCGGAGGCCTGCCAGGGGGCCCACAAGGAAGGGGGCGCGCCCAGGGGGTAGGGCGCTGTGACGCCCCAGACTCGACCGTACACTAATCATACACGCAAATGTGTACGATCAAGATCAGGGACTCACGGGAAGATATCACAACACAACTCTAGACACAAATTGAAATAATACAAGCTTTATATTACAAGCCAGGGCCTCGAGGGCTCGAATACATAGCTCGATACACAAGAGTCACCGAAGCAACAATATCTAAGTACAGACATAAGCTAAACAAGGATGCCTTAAGAAGGCTAGCACAAAAGCAACACGATCGAAGAGGCAAGGCCTCCTGCCTGGGACCTCCTAACTACTCCTGGTCGTCGGCGGTCTCCACGTAGTAGCATCCATCGGCGGTGGCATCTGGCTCCAAGGATGCACCATCTGGTTGCAACAACCAGAAAGAAGAAAGAAGGGGGAAAAGGGGGAGCAAAGCAACCGTGAGTACTCATCCAAAGTACTCGCAAGCATCAGATCTAAACTAAGTATGCATTGGTATCAAATGGAAGGGTTGTGTCTATGGGCTGAATCGCAGAATGCCGTAATAGAGGGAAGGCCTAGCCTATCGAAGACTAGCATCTTCAAGCAGCTCCAAGCATCTTGCAGCATGTAGAAGAGTAAAGAATAACAGTTTATAATTAACAAGCATGTTGTAGCATTAATGCCCAGAGATCCTTCCTCGACTCCCTGCGAGAAAGCAATCCTGGAGCCACATATCCATCACATATCAAGTATCGATTTCTAGTTGTATAAGATCAGGATACAAGTCTGAACGTCCATTACCGTGGGCACGGTATTCGAATATATATCTTCCCTGCAGGGGTGCACCACGTTACCCAACACGCTCGAACACTCGCCGACACACTTTCCGGTCATGCCCGCCTCTAAGATCAACACGTCGCAGCCCTACCTAGGCTCAGCAAAGAGGTCCCCGCCGGTCTACATCCTAAGCACTCCGGGGTCTTGGGCCCTTCGCCTGTTGCACTCTGGGTCGTTGCGAGCAGGGTGGATACCAACACCGCCTCGGATGGCCAGCACGATCCGAACGTGCCGCAATGCTAAATTGCACGTCTGACAAAGCTTCGGCTGATACTGCGACGTCGAGGCCCATATCTATTCTCCCGTGGTGGTTAGTGCGTAAAGGACAAAGGCCAATTCAGAACAAATACCAAAACCTGTTAGTGCATTATTAAAAGAAGTGATGGCTTTCAGGACAAGTCCGGAGCTATCACCCCTCCTGGGTGATACTGCTAAACAGCCAGCCCCCACCGTCACATCGCACGGGTGCTCTCCGAGCCCGCCCGGCTTTCACAACGGTCTCAATTAAAGTCAAGGTAACTGTGTGTCCAGACATCAAGGGGAAAACCCGAGGAATCACCCCCGGTGGATTCCACTCAATGTAATCATCAAGGTGAACGTAAGAGGGACCACCCTCGAGGTTCACACTTGAGGCGTTGCACGTCCGAGCCGTATCGGAATGGTGAAGGAGGAAATCACCCTCATTGATCACAACCGAATAGCCACACTACAGAGATCTCATCAGGAGTGATGTATGAGGTTCCACCCTCGGCACTCGATGGTAACTCTACAGACTCGAGCAACAAAAAGGGGCATGATGTGATGTGAGGTGTTGGGCTCTGGTCGTCTATCACGTTGACCGAGTCGTCGATGATGAAGCAGGGGCAACAAGGACAAGGTGGGGGTCACTGATGGATCACTTATCCAACCTATACTAAGCAGTTTAGGGTAAGAAGGTAGGTAACAATAGCAGGTACAAAAGCAGGCTATGCATCAGAATAGGAGCAATCAAATACAGTAGCAAAATCTAATGCAAGCATGAGAGAATGGAATGGGCGATATCGGGATGATCAAAGGGGGCTTTCCTAAAGCTCTACCGAAAGGGAAGAAGGGTCGGCGATTTAGTCGATCACACGCATATCAACAATGGGTCTCGGGTTCTACCGGAGAGAAGAGGGGGAAGAAACAGTAAATATAATGCAAATAGATGCAACACAGATGCATGACGGCGGTAACACGAGGGCTAGGGGTGTTCTAACGCGGTGCTACACGATACCGGCGAAGGGGGATAACATCCGGAAAGTTTTCCCGGAGTTTGGCATTTTCAGACAGCTGGAACGGACGAGGATGGTTGCAGGTTCGCTATGCTAGGGACATGTGACAGACGAACAGACAACGTATTTAGATTCGTCTCGTCGTTCTGAGCAAGTTTCATGTATAAAACTTTTTCATCCGAGTTACAGATTATTTTCTAAGATTTTTCAAAGATTTAAACAATATTGCGAAATTCCCTGAAATTATGCTAAGTCTGAGAATTCGACAGTTTTAAACATCACTTGGCTGTTTTCAGAAGGCTACAACTATGGATCTGTACTACCTATAATTTTCTACCTTATATCAATTTTGAGCATTTTTTTGTGACCTACATGTTAGTACCAATTACATCCATATTAGAATTCATTTGCTTGATCATCAACAACACTAAAGTAGCTATAAAAATAAAGCTGTTTTCGGTTTTTCTGTTAACAGAACATAGAACTTTGTGATTTTCGTAGGAATTAATTCACGCATCGAAAGGATTTGGTCCAGTGGGATAAAATGAAGTTTGTTAAATATACTTTCTACTCATATTATTTTTTACTCCTGTTAACCGTTGTTTTGCCGCAGTTTAGGGGCTGTCTAGAGGGTTAGCCATTGCAGATTTAGCAAAGCTAGCTAGTAGCATCTTCAGTAGTAATCAACAGCAGCAACAGTAGATTCAGTAGAGCAGCAGCAGCAAGCGGGCGTGGGCGTGCTAGGGCATGGGAGCGAAGCTCCGGCGGGTGTGCGGGGGAAAACTCCAGCGGCAGCAGCAGAGCGGCAGCGGGCAGGCGGGCGGGGAGTCACAGAGTCCGGCGCGTGCGGAGGCACGGCCAGGTGCAGCGGCGGCGGTAAATGGGGCGCGTGGGGCGCAACGAGCGAGTGCAGGCGACTGTGGGAGCACTCTGCCGTAGCGAATGGAGCGTCCAGGCGAGGGTGGCGCAGGGCGTGGTCGGGTAGCGGGCGCTCGAGACGGGACACAACAGGGGTGTAGGGGCGGCCGACGCGAGCGAGCAGTAGCGGCCTGCACGACGGGGAGCTCTAGTGGGCAGCAGAAGCGGCAGTGAGCAGCGCACATGCAAGCAACACAGCAGCAGAACAGCAACACGTGGATGGTGTTGGTCGCGGTTCAGGCGCGCGCGAGGTGTCCGCGTTCGCGCGAGCGGGGCAGCCAGGGCGAGGCGGAGTGGGGTGAGCGAGGCGAGGTCGCGGTGGTCTGAAGCAGGTGCTGCAGCAGAGCGTGGACGACGCTAGGCGTGTGCAGGCCGCAGCGAGCACAGGGTCAGGCCGACGGCTACGGCACGACGACGGTGTGCGTGCGGGCGTGTGGTGCCGGGCAGCAGAGCAGTGAGCAGGCAGACGGGGAGACGTCCGGGGCGTGGGGAGCACGGGCGAAAACGCGGCGACCGCGAGCTGCGGTGGCTCCAGGCGCGGGGCGATAACGTCCTACGACGGCGTTCCGAGGCGGGGAAAAGGAGAGAGAGGGAGTGGCGCTCACCGAGCAGGCGCAAGGAGGTCCGTCGAGTGGCTTAGGAGCAGCAGAGGCGATGATCGGAGTCGAAGAAGGCGGCGGCGACCCAAGGCGGACGAAGGTTGAGGACGGGAAGCAGCGGGCGTCCCGATGGCTTTCGGCCCAATCTCGCCCATGTAGTCGAAGTAGGCGACGAAGACGGTGTTCCTGGCGCGGTCTCCGGCAGCGGGGAGGGCAGTAGCGACGGCTATGCCGGTGACGCGTCCATGGCGGAGCTCGGGAAGGTGGGGATCTGAGGCGGGGAAGCGGTGGAGTGGGTGAGGTGAGTGGAGTGGATGAGAGCGGCCGAGGGAATCGAGGGGGCGAGGGGGTCCTTATCCCCTCCCGCGTTGTCGACAAGGTGGTGCGGTGCCGACCGCGGGCGGGAGCGCCCTGTAGAGACCGAGTCCAAGGAACAGGAAGGAGGTGGGAGGCAACCGGTGCAGGGAGTTGGGCCGTCCCAGGTGGGTCAAGGCCTAGGGGGGGCGTGGTGGCTAGCTGGGCCAGTCGGCCTAGTGGGGGGAATCTTTTCCTTTTATTTTGATTTGTTTTATTTTCTTTAATTTATTTACAGTATTTTTTAATAGCAATTAGTTTCATAAAATATAGGAACAATACCTAAATTAGTGTTACTAATTATACCAATGTCACAATTAGTTTGAGGCTCAAATGACATAGTTTAGTATTTCTATAATTTAAAAATCATTTAATAATTCTTTTTAGCCACTATTATATTCACAAAAGGGCATTTAAATATTTTACAAAAGTGTTGGGTCACCACAATAATTAGTTATGGAATATTTTCCACACTTTGAACATTTTATTTTGCATGTTTGAGAAATTTGAACTTTAGACTTTAATTTGAATTTGAATCATGATTTGGATCAAGTGAGGATTAGCAACAGTAATCGTGGTGACATGGCATCATTAGCAGAGGATTACTATAAATTAATTATCCAGGCGTCACAAATCTCCTCCACTACAAGAAATCTTGTCCCGGGATTTAGGAGGTAGAAGGAAACAAAAGCGGGGTATTCATCACGAAGACGATCCTCGAGTTCCCAAGTGGCTTCATCTTCAGAATGATTTGCCACTGAACTTTTAGAAATTTGACAGCCCTCTGACGGTGCAACGTTCACCTTGACCGAGAACGCGGATCGAATGCTCTGTGTAAGTGAGATCCTCTTGCAGGAGTTGTTCTTTATAAGTGAGGTGGTTATTGCAATAAGCCTTGTGACTCAAGGCATTGGCTATGACATTAGCCTTGCCAGGGGTATAGGAAATACCATAGTCATAGTCTGTAATTGTTTTCGTACATCGCTACTGATGGAGATCCAGATCTAGCTGAGTGACAAATACTTCAGACTTTGATGATCGGTGAAGATCTCGCAACGATTAACAAGAAGGAAATGTCGCCATAACTTCAATGCAAACATTGGTGAAGGAGCGTTATCAATTCTGACAAACGGAGAAGAGTTTCACGCATTCAAGGAAGAAATCTGTGTTTCAACATTTCGAACAAGATGATCATGGTAGCTTACAATATCATTTGAGGGGATGTAGATGGACGATTTTAGTGGCGCAAATGATAGAAGCGGTATGTGTTTTCAACCATTCCATTCCCAGAATGAGGTCAATATTGGATGACTTCAAAACAATGGGGGGAAACATGGAATTCCAGGCCTACAAGTTCAACGGGGACGTTGCGACTAACCATGTTGGTTCGACATTGACCAGCGGAATGCAGCTTGTAGTTCCGGCCAAGTGATGGCGGTTCCAACAGGTAAGGAACGCCTGTGGCTGTTCCACCATCGAGTAACGGGACCCTTCAGATAATATGCCGCGAAGGTGACATAGCTGGCAGAGGCTACATCAGCAGACTCCAACTCGGAATTGAAGTCACGGAGCCAATCATCAGCATCAAGCGGCTGGGATGAGCTGCGGTAGAGGATAGGGTTGAGACGCGCAAAGTCATGCAATGTCACTAGGGCGGGTTGCGGATTCATATTGGGGCGCGGAAATTGAGCCATGACTCCTACCATGAACTGGTGATTTAGCTCAACTGTTGTATCATTATGACCACGAATTCTAACCATCCTGCTTAAATGCAACAGGGGGTAGTTTAGCAAGGGGTGTGTCGGTGTCAAAACCGGCGGATCTCGGGTAGGGGGTCTCGAACTGTGCGTCTAAGGCGGATGGTAACAGGAGGTGGGGGACACGATGTTTACCCAGGTTCGGGCCCTCCCAATGGAGGTAATACCCTACTTCTTGCTTGATTGATCTTGATGATATGAGTATTGCAAGAGTTGATCTACCACGAGATCGTAGAGGCTAAACCCTAGAAGCTAGCCTATGGTATGATTGTTGTCGTCCTACGGACTAGACCCTCCGGTTTATATAGACACCGGAGGGGGCTAGGGTTACACAGAGTCGGTTACAAGGGAGGAGATCTACATATCAGTATTGTCAAGCTTGCCTTCCATGCCAAGGAGAGTCCCATCCGGACACGGGACGAAGTCTTCAATCTTGTATCTTCATAGTCCAATAGTCCGGCTAAAGTATATAGTCTGGCTGTCCGAGGACCCCCTAATCCAGGACTCCCTCAGTAGCCCCCAAACCAGGCTTCAATGGTGATGAGTCCGGCATGCAGATTGTCTTTGGCATTGCAGGGCGGGTTTTTCTCCAAATTCTGAGTACCTGTTGAGTAGTGTCGGACTTCCCATAAATGTTGCAATCCTTGGATTCCGCACCTAATAATGGCTATCTTCCACGTGTCGAGCGAATGCGAGAAGCCAGGGCATTTTTACGTTTGCCACCCTAGCCATGTGAGTAAATCATCTATTAAAGAGATGGGGATTCTCAGATCTAGATCACACCATCCTCCCACAGCGAGTATCCATCGGAGCGCGTCCGGAAAAAATCCATTCCAACATGGCCGGTCATCGCAGCTCCTCCTCTCGCTCCCGTAGCCCTAAGCCCGACAATTGGAAGAAGTGCTCCGTCCCCCACAGCCAATTAGTAGAGTTACAGACCCAGGGATTTCTCCCTCAAGCGTATATGGTCCCCGTTCAAGCCGGGCTCGCCACCTACAATGGCGGGGAGCAATCGGAGAGCTTTCCCAACCCATCCATGGGGGAGCGGGTATGCCTTGTCCCTTACTTATTAAGAGGGCTTGGATTTCCAATTCATCCGTTCCTCCACGGGCTCGGAGTTCTACGGCCTCCACTGCATAATTTTACTCCCGCCCATATTACACATCGCTGGCTATGTCGCCTTTATGAAGCTGTTTCGGGATGCGGCTCATTTCGAGCTATGGAAGAGGCTATTCGCCTGCACTTACCCCATACGTGGAGGGGTCAATATACCAAGTCGGCGGAGCCGAAATATGGCGCATCGCCGACCAGATACTGCTCGGTAATTCAAGAAGACATGCGAGGACTGGCCTTCGGAGTGGTTTTATATGGAGGACGTCCCCCTTCCGGACCCTATTCGGATGGGCCTTCATGAGTTCGACAACGCTCCCTTGAAGAAACGCCATAGCTGGCGCCCTCGGAGCCCTCAGGAGGAAGATAACGGGGAAGTCCTTTACCTGATGAGTCGGATACAGACGCTGGCCCAGTCAGGATTGATAGTAATTGAGGTTATGTCAATATGTATAATGCAGGGGGTACATCCACTTCAATATCGGGGGCAACCCATGTGGCACTTCAATAGAGAAGATGATGCCACCCGCTGCGGTCGTAAGGGACCGGACTCAGTCACTGCTCTAGCAAAAATTCTGTCTGATTTGTACAAAGGAGAGGAAGAGGAGTTCATCCGCATTAAGCCACGGGATGGATTCTCCATGTACAACCCTCCAAGCTGGGTGAGCTGCCACTTTTTACTCCCAACCTTCCCACATTCTTCGTCATAAGTATTTACGTTGCTGTTTCATAGCAGGAACTGCGAAAAGCTGTAAGGGAGGTCCACAGCCCGCCTCCTCAACCAGAGGACCCTGACCGGGCCCTCGACCCCGGACTTGAAGAAGATCCGGACACATTTGTGGAGCTTATTGACAGGAAGTTCTATCAATTAAGCTGCGACGGTGCCATGGTGGCCATCATAGCCGATTATCCGAGACTACTCCCTGCATCGCATGTAAGTAAAACTGGAGTCCTAACTTCCAAGAAGGATCCCTTTTTCTGCACTTCACCTACCGCACATATATGATGTTTTACAGGGAAGGCCCTCAGGACGCTATGCCGAACCCGCAGTGACTCACCAACAAGGGGCACTGAAGCCGGGTAGGCTTAAAAGTAAGGCGGTCAGGACTGAGATGCCGTCGCAGAGGTATGAAGGAGAACCCCGCTCCATGGTGGTCATCTTTTAAAACATAATAACGCCCATGTTTCCAAGTAGGAAAAACGCTCGCCGGACTATATCCGGAGAGGCTTCCGGTCACGCCTCCACCAGTAGGTATGCTGACGGGTCGTCCCGCGGAGGAGATGCCCGGGTCTACACGCGATCTTCTGCCAGAGCTCTCGCCACTTCACGAACAAGTACGACATGTGATGCAGGGTGTTGCCCAAGCCTTGTGGCCATCTGCCTCCCTGCTAGGAGGCATAAGAGAGCTTGTAGAAAAGCTCAAGGGAGCGCGGCGGCGCTTCCGATTATGGAAGATATCAGCCTGCCGACAAGGTGTAAGGGAAGCCTGGGCCATGGTGAAGACGCGATATACCAAGGCTCACCCGAACCACATGGCCGAGGTCGGACCTGTGGGGCCTGACGGGAAAGAGATCCCCCTCAGTTTGGTTTATGACCAGGTAGAATTAGCCGCAAAGTATTCTCAATAGGACTGTAGGCTAGACAGCCTGTTGGATGGCATAGAAGAAAATTTTAGTCAGTCTATGTGACTGTGTACTTCAAGTGACATATATTGTCCCTAGATGTATTGTAAATCATTTGTCATGGCGGAACCTTTCGCTTCAACCTCCGGACCCAACAGTCCGGAGTGTATCCGAATACCCGCTCAGTTATGTAAAAACCGGGATATGCGTGGAAACCAGGTGTAGGGGTCATAAGTGCTTGAATGCATAAGTACCCAACTAGCTATGTTATATTACATGGATAGTAAGAAACATCTTCCAGGAGAATAGTTCCGTTAAGGGTTCCTTTCTCGGGTACGCATGCATTAATATGCATGTCCGGATCGCGAAAAGAGACGCATGATATAAACTTACGGGGGCATGTAGTACAATAAATAGAAATTGTCTTTTTGTTCACCTAATCAATATTCTCTTAAGAACGCTTAGCTGCTTCACCTACCCTGAGGTACACATCCGGCTGACCCGGCAAAGAATAATCGCAGAGGTGCTCCCCTTATGCCCTAGCCAAATTAACGGGAACGTAGGGCATAAACACAAGAGCCAGGCAACCCAGCTTGGCCAAAACTTAAGTCATATCGATGCATATAGTGGCGAAAAAACGTACATGTGAAAAGTAACACATGTGTGGGGCCTAGAGCCCGGAACGTAGCTATATTAAACTTTTGTATAAGAAGCCCCTAGGTATCATGAGCGTAGCTAGCGCGTCAAGATTGTGTAGTCAAGACACATTTTAGCCTTTGAAGGCCTTGAAGAAAAAAAGGGGAAGAAGGAGAGAAAGAAAGAAAAGACAGGTAACGAATATATAAAAAATTGACAGAGGTAAGGAGACGAACACCGAGTCCAGCGCTAGGCATAGAACCTTCGGAGTCTGGCGGTGTTCCATGGGTTTGGCTCTAGTCGATTGTCCGATGCATCCCGCAGACGGTACGCTCCATCGGTCAGAACTTGGTCAATAACGAAGGGACCTTCCCATTTGGGCCTGAGCTTGTTCTTTTTCTTTCTCTCGTAGAGGCGCTTAACGAAGTTCGCCAATGTTATAAGTTTTGGCCCGCATTTCTCGCTTTGATACCTTCGAGCCTGTTGTCGATAGAATGCGGAACGGGCTTTTGCCACGCCACGCCTCCTCCTCCGTATGCCCAACTGTCCTGCCGATCAAGCTCGGCTTCTTTCTCTTCATACATGCGCACTTGAGGTGAGTCATGAATTATGTCGCAGGGCAGTACCGCCTCTGCGCTGTACACCATAAAAACGGTGTGTATCCAGTAGTGCGATTCGGCATGGTCCGCAGCCCCCATAGTACGGAGTCGAGCTCCTCTACCCAAAGGCGTATCGGATTCCTTCAAGGATCGCACTAATCTGGGTTTAATGCTGCTCATGATAAGACCATTTGCTCGCCGACTTGACCGTTAGTTTGCGGGTGATAGATGAAGCATAATCGAGCTTGATGCCCATGTTGCTGCACCAAAGTTTTACCTCGCTTACTGTAAAGTTCGAGCTGTTATCAGTGATGATGCTGTGGGGGACGCCATAACGGTGTACAACCCCAGATATGAAGTCTATCACTGGTCCGGATTCGGCCGTTTTAACTCGTTTGGCTTCTATCCATTTGGTGAATTTGTCCACCATGACCAATAGGTATTTTTTTCTTATGGCTTCCCCCTTTAAGGGGTCCGACCATATCAAGCCCCCAGACCGCAAAGGGCCAAGTGATGGGGATTGTTTGGAGAGCGGTAGGCGGCATATGGCTTTGGTTTGCAAAAAGCTAGCAACCGACGCAACATTGAACGAGGTCCTGTGCGTCTGCTAGGGCCGTCGGCCACTAGAAACCTGTATGGAAGGCCTTGCTTACAAGGGCCCGGGCTGCGGTGTGGTGGCCGCCAAGTCTAGCATGAATTTCTGCAAAAAAATTCCGTCCTTCCTCTTCGGAGATGCACCTTTGAAGGACTCCGGGTTCTTATAAAGCTCTCCCTCGTGGACCTTGTAAGCTTTAGACCGCCGCACAATGCAGCGCGCCTCGTATGGGTCCTCGGGTAGTTCCTACCGAGTTAGGTAAGCCAGGTATGGTTCTGTCCACGGGGCGATGACATCCATTATCACATGGGCGGAAGGTGTTATTTCGGTGGCAGAGCCTCCGATCATGTCAGAGTGTTCGGTATCTGGTGTTGTGGCCGGGTCCGGACTATTGTTACCGGTCTCTCCTTCCCATAACACGGATGGCTTAAACAGCCTTTCCAAGAAGATATTAGGTGGGACAGGGTCGCACTTAGATCCGATGCGGGCGAGGATATCCGCCACCTGATTGTTTTCCCAGGCCACATGGTGGAATTCAAGCCCCTTGAACCGAGCTGACATTTTGAGGACGGCGTTGCGATAAGCCGCCATTTTTGGATCCTTGGCGTAGAAGTCTCCATTTATTTGAGATATTGTGAGGTTCGAGTCCCCACACACCTCCAGGCGTTGAATGCCCATGGAGACTGCCATCCGGAGACCATGTAACAGGGCCTCATATTCTGCAGCGTTGTTGGAGTCTCAGATAGTGTTTGGAGTACGATTGACTGTATCTCCGGTGGGGGATGTCGACGACGCCCGCCCTCAGACCAGCCAGCATTTTAGAGCCGCCAAAGTGCATAATCCAATTGAGTACGCGCCGTACTCTTTAGGGAGTTCGGCTTCTGTCCATTCGGCGATGAAATCAACCAGTACTTGTGACTTAATGGCTCGCCGTGGTTTGTATATTATGTCGAATGGGAGGAGCTCAATAGCCCATTTAGCAATCCGGCCCGTGGCCTCGCGGTTGTTTATTATGTCGTTGAGTGGTACTTTAGAGGCCACCGTAATTGAACACACTTGAAAGTAGTGTCGTAGTTTCCGGGATGCCATGAAGACCGCGTATGCTATCTTTTGATAATGTGGGTACCGTGATTTGCATGGAGTGAGGAGAGTGGCTACATAGTAGAGAAATATTCTCGCCAATCTCCATTCATATTCACACACAGTTTGCCTCCTTCCACTGCTTGTCTAATCCCATCTATCCACCTGTCAGGGAAGTTTTTCCTATGCATTACCTCTGCCAAGAAAGGCCACTAAACTCTATCATAAGCTTTTTCGGCTTTTGAAGCGGGAACTTATGTCCATCGATCTCTCGTTTGATGAAGAGCACTGCGCTTACCACTTGGTGTTTTGCCGCTATATATAGCAGCTTTGGTTCGCCGACGTTAGGTGCGGCCAAGATTGGGTTTGTGGCCAAAACGGCTTTTATTTCTTCTAATCCGGTCATGGCCGCATCCGTCCACTGGAAGTGTTCGGTACGTCGAAGAAGGCGATAAAGAGGCAGTGCCTTTCTCCTAATCTGGAGATGAAGCGGCTTAAGGCAGCCATGCATCCAGTTAGTTTCTAGATTTGCTTGAGGTCTGCTGGGATGGCCAACTGTGACAGAGCTCGGAATTTAGCCGTATTGCTTCCATTCCTCTGTTGGAGACGATGAAGCCTAAGAGCTTTCCGGCGGGCACGCCGAAGACACATTTTTCCGGATTGAGCTTAATGTCGTATGTTTGGAGATTGTCGAACGTGAGCCTCAAGTCGTCTATTAAGGATTCGACGTGTCTGGTTTTAATGACCACATCGTCTACGTATGCCTCCACTGTTTTGCCAATTTGTATCTCCAAGCATGTCTGAATCATGCGTTGATAGGTTGCACTGACGTTTTTGAGCCCGAAAGGCATGGTGCTAAAACAGAAGGGGCCGTATGGAGTGATAAATGCCGTTGCGGCTTGATCGGACTCCGCCATCTTAATTTGATGGTATCCGGAGTATCCGTCGAGGAAACACAATGAGTCGTGGTCTCCGCAAGTAGCGCCGATAATTTGATCGATGCGAGGGAGGGGAAGGGATCCTTTGGGCAAGCCTTATTAAGGTCCTTGAAGTCGACGATAGGTGCCGTGGATTTGTCCTTCTTTGGTACCATCACCAGGTTTGCTAGCTTGTCCGGATGTTTTATTTCTCGAATGAATCCGGCCTCCAGTAACTTGGCTAGCTCCTCTCCCATGGCTTGTCGCTTAGGCTCAGAGAAGCGCCGAAGAGTTTGTTTGAACGGCTTGAATCCCTTTAGGATGTTAAGGCTATGCTCGGCCAGCCTGCGTGGGATTCCTGGCATGTCTGAAGGATGCCAGGCAAAGATGTCCCAATTCGCGCGCAAGAACTCCCATAGCACAGTGTCTATTGTGGGGTTTAACTGTGCCCCGATGGATGCTGTTTTGTAGGGTCCGTTGGATGGACTTGGAATTTGACTATTTCATCCGCTGGTTTAAAAGAGGTGGACTTGGATCTTTTGTCAAGTATCACGTCGTCCCTGTCCACTGTGGAGCGCAGCGCAGTTAATTCCTCGGCCGCGAGGTCTTCGGATAACGCCTCGAGGGCCAGTGCGGCTGTTTTATTTTCGGCGCGGAGTGCTATGTCCAGATCACTAGTTAGAGTGATGATTCCATTGGGCCCGAGCATTTTGAGCTTCATGTACCCGTAATGGGGTATAGCTTGGAAGATCGTGAATGCCTCCCGCCCTAGAAGGGCGTGGTATCTGCTATTGAATGGGGCCACTTGGAATGTGATTTCTTCGGACCTATAATTCTCCGGCGGTCAATACCACATCTAGTGTGATTTTCCCAAAGACATCGCGGCCTCTCGACTAGGGATGATTCCTCCAAGGTCGTGGCCGCTTTGCTCAATGCGGCTTCGCCTATTTTCATTTTTCAAGAGTCTCCTCATAGATGAGGTTTAATCCGCCGCCGTCCATGAGCACTTTAGTAAGACGGAAGCCGGCCCACAATTGGACTAAGGACCAAGGCAGCCGGTGCTCGGGCAGTTCGGAATTTAGGTTCACATCGGCATTGAAGGTGATAGCCATATCGCCCATGGATTTATTGATGCCACGTGGCAGACTTTTGGCAAGGCTATGGAGTGCTCGCCACGCCTATTATTTGAGGCGAAGGTCTTGAAGACTGTCACTACTGTATTGTTGTTCTCCACGGGATGGTGCTCTGCGGTATTGTTGATGAGGAGATCCTCACCGCTCTTGGCCACCTGCCGGAGTACCCAACATGCTCTAAGGCTGTGTGTTGGCATGGTATTCATTGTACTATGAATTTTGCATGGCCCATTAAGCCATCCCTCCAATACGGTTCCACGCCCTGTAGTGGGCTTTTGCTTCTTTGTAATTGGATCGGTGACTTACGAGAGTGCACCCTTTTAGTTCGGACTGGGGGTTTTGTCAGAGTCGGAGGATCCCAAAATTTTGTTTAGGTTTTCCAGGTGCTTTCCATCGCACAGTACTTCCTTACTATGGCCACCAAGTCAGCGAAGTGTGCTATGTCATGGCGACTTATGGCGTTGAGGATTCCCCTGTCCGTGCAATTTTTGCAAAAGAATGAAATTGCGTCTTCCTCACGATAGTCCTTAACCTTGCTCATTACAAGGAGGAATCTGGCCCAATAGTGGTGTACTATCTCTTGGGGCTCCTGTCTAATGTGGGAAAGAGCACTTATATCTGGGTGGGTGGGTAGATTTAGGTCCGAACCCTGACCCGATCTGAGACCCAGGGGCGGAGGAGTTTCTGATCTTGGAAGCTCGGGCTCCGGGATGTTGCCCGCTAGGTCTGGTCCGCTGTCTGATTCTAGGTTCAAGGCTTGGGCGATGTCCTCTCGTAGACGGGTATCCGGCTCGGAGAGCTCAGGAATCTGGACATAGTTCGTCCTCAAGATGGAGGAAGAATTGTTGAGTTGCTCCTCCACTACCGCTATCTGATGGGTGATCGGCGGAGAGTTAATCTCCCTTTGGTCGGGTTTAAGCCCAATCCAATCATAGTCCATAGCGACTCCCAAAGCGGCGATGCGATCCAAGAGCTCGTTCAAGGAGGAGAGCTCCATTGGATCCATCTCGCCGGGCGAGTCCGAGCCGATGCGGAGGCGGTTTTTGATGACCCGAGAGGTCATCGCTTGCAGCGCCGAATGGGCGGTCATGATGAAGTCGCTTAATCGGAGAGTTTGGCCTACAGCCAGGGCTCCCTCGAAAGTGATGTTGTCCTTGAAAACAAGACGAGCCATCAAGCCTTATGATGACGACACAGTGGAACTCTCAATGAAAGCATCAATGTCGTGTCAAAACCGGCGGATCTCGGGTAGGGGGTCCCGAACTGTGCGTCTAAGGCGGATGGTAACAGGAGGCGGGGGACACGATGTTTACCTGTGTTCGTGCCCTCTCGATGGAGGTAATACCCTACTTCCTGCTTGATTGATCTTGATGATATGAGTATTACAAGAGTTGATCTACCACGAGATCATAGAGGCTAAACCCTAGAAGCTAGCCTATGGTATGATTGTTGTCATCCTATGGACTAAACCCTCCGGTTTATATAGACATCGGAGGGGGCTAGGGTTACACAGAGTCGGTTACAAGGGAGGAGATCTACATATCTGAATTGCCAAGCTTGCCTTCCATGCCAAGGAGAGTCCCATCCGGACACGGGATGAAGTCTTCAATCTTGTATCTTCATAGTCCAACAGTCCGGCTAAAGTACATAGTCTGGCTGTCCGAGGACCCCCTAATCCAGGACTCCCTCAGGGTGGAGCAAGTGTATGGAGTCATTCTCGAGGTAATCAGAACAATGAGCAAAGGCGCGTTATGTACAATGCAGTAGTCATTAAAGACATACTGATACATATATAGAGCCAGTTACACGATGTTCGAATGAGTTCGGACAACAGAAACATACCAGACATACTAAGGCGCACATGCACGCGATGGGGGAATACAACAATGGGACATAGCAAAGGCTACATCAGCGTCGAAGAAAACCACTAGAGTGAGGGACTTGCAAGTGACGGCGCAGGGTGCCCTCGATGAAAGGATCCTGCAGGCAGTGAACATTGTGAAGCAGATCTTGGCCATCAATTCGAGAAAGGCATAACACAAATCTCCAGGTGGATGTGATCACGAGATCCTAATGTTAGGCTTAGCAAAATCTTTTAACCCGATTAGAAGAGAGGTCAGAGTCCCAGATTATAGACGAGGAGTAAAAGATACTAATACCACACAATGGCGACTGGGGCCCGTAAGCTGCACAACCATGTTAGTAAATCAGTTTTTCAAAGAGTAGACTCAACTTCGGCCAAGGAGTTGGAAAGGGGGATCCTACAGGCAGTCAGCTTTGATACCAACTTGTGACGCCCCCGACTCGACCGTACACTAATCATACACGCAAATGTGTACGATCAAGATCAGGGACTCACGGGAAGATATCACAACACAACTCTAGACACAAATTGAAATAATACAAGCTTTATATTACAAGCCAGGGGCCTCGAGGGCTCGAATACATAGCTCGATACACAAGAGTCAGCGGAAGCAACAATATCTGAGTACAGACATAAGTTAAACAAGGATACCTTAAGAAGGCTAGCACAAAAGCAACACGATCGAAGAGGCAAGGCCTCCTGCCTGGGACCTCCTAACTACTCCTGGTCGTCGGCGGTCTCCACGTAGTAGCATCCATCGGCGGTGGCATCTGGCTCCAAGGATAGACCATCTGGTTGCAACAACCAGAAAGAAGAAATAAGGGGGAAAAGGGGGAGCAAAGCAACCGTGGGTACTCATCCAAAGTACTCGCAAGCATCAGATCTAAACTAAGTATGCATTGGTATCAAATGGAAGGGTTGTGTCTGTGGACCTAACTGCGTAATGCCGTAATAGAGGGGAAGGCCTAGCCTATCAAATACTAGCATCTTCAAGCAGCTCCAAGCATCTTGCAACATGTAGAAGAGTAAAGAATAGCAGTTTATAATTAACAAGCATGTTGTAGCATTAATGCCCAAAGATCCTTCCTCGACTCCCTGCGAGAAAGCAATCCCGGAGCCACATATCCATCACATATCAAGTATCCATTTCTAGTTTTATAAGATCAGGATACAAGTCTGAACGTCCTTACCGTAATCATGATTTGGATCAAGTGAGGATTAGCAACAGTAATCGTGGTGACATGGCATCATTAGTAGATGATTACTGTAACTTAATTATCCTGGCATCACAGGCGCGCCCTCCAACCTTGTGGCTGGCTGGTGGCCCCCCTCTGGTTCTTTCTTCGCCCAATATTTTTTATATATTCCAGAAACATGCTCTGTGAAGTTTCAGGACTTTTGGAGTTGTGCAGAATAGGTCTCTAATATTTGCTCCTTTTCTGGTCCAGAATTCCAGCTGCCGGCATTCTCCCTCTTGATGTAACCCTTATAAACTAAGAGAGAAAAGGCATAAGTATCATGATATAATGTGTAATAACAGCCCATAATGCAATAAGTATCAATATAAAAGCATGATGCAAAATGGACGTCTCGACTCCCCCAAGCTTAGACCTCGCTCGTCTGCATGTTTAGAGATAGAGGTGTCGATAAAATAAAATACGGACCTGAGGGCATCATGATCATCTTTAGAACGACAACATATACTGCCATATAATTTCTTATAATAAAGTAACAATTCGTTCACAAGGTAGAGTATGGCTCAGAAACTTCATTAAAAACTAACTAACTATGATCTCAGTTATTGAACCAATTGCAATTTATCATAACATCGGAAAGAGTCAATATAAGAGATTTTCAGCAAGTTCACGTACTCAACTGTCATTTAATATTTCACAATTGCTAAGACTCACGCGATACTTATGGGTACAAAGTTTCAACCGGACATAGAGAAAGATAGGGTTTTTGGTTTCGCCTCCCAACCTTTTACCTCAAGGGTAATGTCAACAATAATACTTTATGAAAACCTACATCCGAGTGGATATATATATCCGGATCTCTCCAACATATAGTGCTTGCCAAAGGAAAAAGTGTAAAAAGGAAAGGTGATGATCACCATGACTCTTGTATAAAGGTAGAAGATAAAAGTAAAAGATAGGCCCTTCGCAGAGGGAAGCAGAGGTTGTCATGCGCTTTTATGGTTGGATGCACAAAATCTTAATGCAAAAGAATGTCACTTTATATTGCCGCTTGTGATAAGGACCTTTATTATGCAGTCTGTCACTTTTATTTCTTCCATATCACAAGTTTGTATAAAGCTTATTTTCTTCACACTAATAGATCATACATATTTAGAGAGCAACTTTTATTGCTTGCACCGATGACAACTTACTTGAAGGATCTTACTCAATCCATAGGTAGGTATGGTGGACTCTCATGGCAAAACTGGGTTTAGGGATGTTTGGAAGCACAAGTAGTATCTCTACTTGGTGCAAAGAATTTGGCTAGCATGAGAGGGAAAGCCAAGCTCAACATGTTGGATGATCCAAGACAATATAACTTCTATTCGGATATAAGTAAACATAACTCATTATGTTGTCTTCCTTATCCAACATCAACTTTTTAGCATGTCATGTTTTAATGAGTGCTCACAATTACAAAAGATGTCCAAGATAGTATTTATATGTGAAGCCTATCTTTCTTTATTACTTCCTATTAATTGCAACAATGACCAAAACTATGTTTTCCAACTCTGAACAACTTTTTATTCATCATACTCTTTATATGTGAAGTCATTACTCTCCATAAGATCAATATATGATCTTTTTATTCTTTCTTTTATTTAATTCCCACAAGATCATAGCAAGAAAGCAAAGCCCTCAACTCAAAACTACTCTTTCATGGACTCAATTACATATATAGAGATCGAAACAAAACTCAAAGCAAGATCATACCAAAAAATTTATTCTACTAGATCAAGATATAACCAAAAGGACCTAACTAAGAAAAACGATAAAGATAGAGGCGTGATGGTGATAAGATACTGGGGCAACTCCGCCAAGCTTGGCCGTTGCCAAGGGGAGTGCCCATACCCATGTATTTATGTCTCTTTCTTCGGAGCGGGTGATGAAGGAGTTGTTGCATTTTGCTTATCTAGCTTGCCTCTGAGGCTAAAATTTTCCTCCCTCAGATCCTCATTCTCGAGCTCGAGTTTCATTATCTTTTTGCATAAGGCCGCCTTGTTGTCCTGCGAAAAACGTTATGGGATAGATTGGACCTTAGGGAGGCTTGACTTCTTGAAATCCACATGCATATCGCCATGTTGAGGTAGTGGATCATCCTCCTCATCGGAGCTTGTTTCCTCCTTCCCCTTTGGATCATAGTCTTCTTCTTCCTCCGTTGTCCAACCATAATGCTCCACATCCCCATAAACTTTTGGGTTTGTGATATAATCAGCCATGTAGCTCTCTCCCTCCGAATCTTGGGACGACATCTTGCTCCAAATCTGCTGCAAAGACATCTCAAAACGAAAACAGAAGATTTTGTCGTGGTACGGTGGTCAAAACCTTCGGGAGATTATATAATGAATTTTAACCGACCAAAAGAAGTATCGTGCAAGAAAACGAAGTCCGGAAGGCACACAAGGTGCCCACAAGGACGGGGGCATGCCCAGGGGGTAGGGCGTGTCAGATTTTAGGTTCCGGCAAACCCTTGAGGTTCGAACACTGGGGTGCGCACGAAGATCTCTCTCTCCCTAGATCGCTCTTGAAACGATCACAAGGCCTAGCTCGACGAACCTAAAGAACAAGAGACACAAGAGTTTATACTAGTTCGGGCCACCGATGTGGTGTAATACCCTAGTCCAGTGTGGTGAGGTGGATTACCTCTTGGGCTGAGGATCAACAGTTACAAGGGAAGAACAGCCTCTTGAGGAGAGGTGCTCTTGTGCTTGGTGAACTTGTGTGTGGCTATGGATGGAATGGCTCCTATCCCAGATGAGATCAGATGCATCCTATGGTGTTGGCTAGTCCTATTTATAGAGGCCCTGGTCCTCTCCCCAAATATTGAGCGGGAAGGGATCCAACAACGGCCAAATTCGAAGGGAGGCAACTAGTAAAAGTTATCCTGACTAAAGGTGGTCATCGCCTGCCAAAGGCTCTGGTGGTGACGCCGTCTTGGGCTCCATGGTGACCTCCGTCCTGTCGTCCTCCTGGTCTTGGTCTTGTGGCACCGATATGGAAACTTTTGCCCGATGCCTCGGGACTCCTCGCCTGCACTTGCCTCTTTAGCACCAAAGAGGAAACGGGGACACTACGTGCTGGCGCCCGTCTGGTGCCCGACTGGCCACGGTCGTCATGGCTTACGTCACGAGAACCTCACGAGGTACCCTTTGCCTTGATCTCTTCGCCCCTCACGAGCCAGCCTGGTGAGGCCACCCCTGAGGAGGTCCTGTGTTGTCCGCCTCGTGAGGCTTGGCCCCTCGCGAGGGTCTTGAGTGTTCGCTGGTGAAGATGGGCCGTACAGGGCCGCTAATGGAGCCACGCCGTGGGCCGCAGGCAGGCAAGTCTGGGGACCCCCGTTCCCAGGACGCCGACAATAGCCCCCGTGCCCAAGGCACGCTCAGACTTGGCTCGAGGCGAAGCCAAAGGGCAAGTGTGGAGCGCCGTGGGCCCCAACAGCCCGCAGCATCGCTAGACGCATGGAATTGATTGGACGTGGGCGTCTCCGCTTCCCCATGCTGCCTCGGCAACTGCCCGTCTGACAAAAGACTGGCATGGGCAATGCTTGCCTTCATTGCTTTCCGTCGTCTTGCTCCAGATCCCCTTTATCGTTCCTTTGCTTTTGAAATCTCCAGATCTGCTTCCATTCTCTTCTGAGCCAGCGACCAATGGCGCCCCAAAGGCCAAGGCCGCTTCACCGCCCCCCTGGTACGAGCCGGCTCTGGACGCGCCCAATGTCTCGGAGAAGAACCTCACCGCCACGCGTTTGCTGACGGCGGGGGAGAACAACGAGAAGGGGAAGACCGAGCTCCGGGCTGGCTCTGCAGAGCCGGAGGCTTCGAGAAGAACCTTCTACCCCTTCTTCATGAGTAGCATTGTTGTGGGGCTGGTTCCCCCCTTCTCTGACTTCTTCTACGCCGTCCTCAGCCATTACAAGTTGCAGGCCCTTCATCTTCATCCCAACTCTGTTCTTCTCCTGTCGATCTTCACCTTCTACTGCGAGGTGTACATCTGGGTGATGCCGTCCGTGGCTCTGCTGCACCACTTCTTCTTCCTCCAGATCAATGATGGCCACATCTCAGGGTGCGCCAACTTCGTCGCAGCCGGCAAGGCCAACTCGATCTCGAAGGCCGGAAAGAAGGCCGAGGGCTTCAGGAGCAAGTGGGTCATGATGGATGCCAAGTGCGTGCACCCTCGATTGAAGCTGCCGACGGAGGTGCCCCAGTCCAATGAAGGGTGGCTCTCCGCGAATCTTACTAACGATCGGGCGAAGCCAGTGCTGGAGAAGATGACTGCCGACCTGAACCCGGGCAACGCGAAGGCGGCGAAGATGACGGGAGCTATGCTCCTAAGAGAATTATTGATGTTGGGCGTGGCTCTGCTCCAGACGCGCTCGCGCCCCTTGTGGATGCTTGGTGGCGAAGAATATATGCTTCGCTTGAGTCCGGAGGCCTTGTCTGATGAAGAGCTGGCTGTTACTCTCCGCCTCTTGGTCGGGGACGACCAGGAGTATCCGCCGAGTGCCTTCGTTCCCTTGTTCCTTCGCAAGGACGGGGCGCAGGTCGGGGCCGCCATGCCCACCTTTGACGGGCGCGGGCTAGTGCCACCGGCGCCCCCTGGGGTCCCGGTGGCGATGGCGTCGGTGGTTGTGTCTTCTGGCGATTCCCGTGGGGAGGAGGAAGAGGAGGAGGAGGATGACGAGCGCGATTCGGAGGCGACCCCCGAGGGGATGGGGGAAACCTCCCCCTTGCGCAAGGCCGACATCCTCCGCACCCTGCCTGATGATGATGAAGAGGCTGATGTCGCCCCGAAGGGAGAGGAGCCGTCCGTGGCTGGGGGCTCCTCGGGGCCCAAAGCCAGCCCCCGGAGGAGGTCACCGGCCGAGGTTCTGACGAGGGGCAGGTCGGCGCTGATCTCCCGAGACGACGCTCCTGCTGCGACACCACCTTGAGCTGCTTCCGGCCCATCTGCTCCCCCCTCTTCCGCCTCGGAGCTCAAGGCCAAGGCCTCGGCCATGAGGCTCTCAGGCTTCAAGCTTAAGAAACGGAGGGACTACACCGCGGTGGACCAGTAAATGTTCTTGTCCTGCTTTGTTCTTGCTTCTGCTGCTTATCCTTGACGCTTCTTCGTTGTGCAATTAGGCCGACGCCCATGGCGTAGAAGAGGAAGGAAGACGAGGTGGTACTGCTCGAGACCAAATCACCTCCTGCGCCCGCACCCCTCTCCATGGATAAGGGCAGCGACGACGACCACGCTTCTCTGGCCCGATCATCCTCGCGAGGCTTGGGGGAGCATCCTCGGGAGGAGTCAGCCTCGTGGGCCCTGGGCCCGGCAAGGTGCCAACGCTCGCCTGGCTGGGGTCCCCGAAGCTCAGGAGCCCCCAGCCTCCCAGGCCATGGTGGCGATGCTGCCTCCTCCTCCCCCTACCGCACTGCTGACACCGGACCCTTCTGCCTCCTCTGACGTCCTGGAGCGCGCTCTTTCTGCGATGACCCTGCTGCGAGAAGATCTTCAGGGCGCCGACCCCCACCTGGTAGCCGGGCGCTTGGAGCTGGTCTCTGGCTGGCTTCACTCAGACGTGTCCGTTCGAGTGGCGCTGAGCCAGGCGGAAGCAACCTCCGAGAAGGACAAGCAGGCGCTGCTCAGGCTTCGGCCGCTCACGAGGTGGCGCTGAAAGATGTCGAGGCCGCCCAGGATCGCTGCCGGGTGCTGGAGGCCGAACTGAAGACTCTGTGCAGCGAGCGTGCGGAAGAAGCTCGAGGCCGCAAGGCGGAGGAGGAGAAGATGAAGGCCCGGGAGGACGCCATCAAGGGTCGCGACGCCGAGCTGGAGCAGTTGGGGAAGGCGCAGGCTGTGGAGCGCAGGCCGTGGAGCGCAGCCGGCTGGAGAAGCTAAAGCGGATGATGGAAGCGGAGAAGGCCGAGCTTGATGCCAAGGCGAAGGTCCTTGCCGAGGACCGCGCGGCCTTCAAGCTCCTCGAGGGGAGGTCCCGCGTGGCACCGCGGGCACTCTACAAGAAGGGCTTGGAAGAGCCGTTGACTACCAACAACGAGGGCCCCGCCCAGGTGCTTCCTTATCTGGTCGAGATGCTTGAGGAAGTCGTGAGCGGCATCGGCCCCTTGGCGGAGGTGGAAGCCCGCGTTCTCTCCTCGGCCGTGCTGACGCATGTCTTCAGCCACCTCCATCTTCGCGACCCCGCCGCCCACCTTGACGAGCTGCTGGAGCCCGTGGACGCCGAGCACTGCACAGCTGCTGCCGAAGCCATGAAGGGTCAGGTGGAAGCCTTGCTGAAGAAGTTCCGCGCCTTCAACTGGTGGTGCTGCTAACCCTGCAACTCGGGCTTGCGGTGCACGTGAGGGCAACGCCGCTATGGGAGAAGCATCCCTGGTGGGCGGCGGCGGCGACGTCCGGGGATGACGAGATGACTTGCTGGCGGCTCCTTTCCTGTTTAGCTTCTGCAATATGCAACATGCCTCCCGGAGGCGTTTAAAATTGCGTTTGGTATTGGGAGAACAATATGTCTTGTAATATTTGCTTGAGATTTTAGGATTTCCTTCCCGTTTGCTTTACGTTCTATGTCGGCAGGGCCCGACTCCACGCATACCTCAGCCGCCGTTGGGTCGTCCGGTTCACCAGGACGAGACCAAGGGTGAGGGCTACGTGGCTAGTTAGGCTCCTGAGTCGCGATGCTCGGAAATCCCCCTTGACGTCCAAACAACTTACAGAAAGGAGATGCAGGAATAGGTCTAGTGTTCTACGTCGGCAGGGCCCAACCCCGCACGTACCTGAACTGCCGTTGGGTCGTCCGGATCACCAGGACGAGACCAAGGAGTGAGGGGCTACGTGGCCAGTTAGGCTCCTGAGTCGCGATGCTCAGGAGTCCCCCTTGACGCTCAAACGACCTTCATACCTTTTCCCTCGCCGAGGCTCGGCTCGGGAGGGGCGCGCGACGACCAGGTCCGGGGGACCTGGCAGGGTGGTGTACGCTTGGGCGTGACCCGAGCGCAGCCCCCGTGGCCAGCCCCCTCGCGCAACTCTCCCGAGGGGAGGTGTTGCGATGTGGCCAGACACTAAGCTCAAGGGCTCCCTAAGGTTGATACGGCCATGGGGCCGCCCTCAGTTGTTTATCACCAGCGCTGAGCATAGCGTTTCCGCACTTGCACGGGCATAACCGCTCCTCGGTAGGGTCGATTGCCAGCGCGGAGCATGGTGCTTCCACTGGTGTGTGGGTGAGGGCTCCCTCTGAGTGGAGCCCCCGGGGCGTGTAGAGCCCCGCCCTGACATGTGGCTTGCACGGCAGGGCTAGACGAGGTGTGTCCGGGCACTCGTGAGACAGCATGGGACTCACGAGGCCCTACCTCAAGGCGGGTTGCGCCTGGTCTTGGTTCTTGTCAGCTGCGGTGGTCTTGTGAGATGGTTAGGCAATCCTGCGCCAAATTAATTTCCTGAGGTTATCGCATGAGAAGGCCGAGGACCAACGACCCCAGGAGGTGACGTGAACGGGACCGTCCCGCCAGACAGAGCTCAGCCGTTGGATTTATCGACGCTGTAGGGACGGACCCGAGCACAGAAGCCGTGCCTAGCCTCCTTATGCGAAGGATCCTGAAGAAAGTCGATCGGCGCGCGGCTCCTGTGGTGGGTGACAATCAAGCAGGTGATAGCGATAGATAGATTATGCATGGAAAACAAACTAGCTTAGGTGAATGCCAGAACGATACATGCCACTGGATCGGACCCGAGCGACTTGGGGATGGTGCAGCCCGAGGGGCGCCCCCAGCAGAGTAAGCTAAAGACGTAAAAGGATACATACCGCAGGGACAGACCCACGCGGCCTAGGAATGATGCAGCCCTGGGGGACGCTCCTAGCTAAATAAACTTGGAAACACCTGGTTCCGTTGTCGAAGGGATGTTGGGGTAGCTGAAGATGCATGACGAAGGGGTTGCTCCTCACGAGCCACCGGGGCCCTGAGCCTCGGGAGGCTCTGGGGGTCCAGGCGGTTCCTCGAAGACCGTCTCCATCTCCGCCAGGACTGCGTGATGCCTGGCCTCGTGAGCCGCCAGGACGCTCCGTAGGTTGCGCTGGAAGGCGGCCGCCATGCTCGGCAGGCCGAACGGCATACGAACATAGCTGTGAGGTGGGCCCTCGCAACGCCTCACACGTGAAGGCCAGAAGAGCTCCTGAGAAGCGGCCCTGTTGAGCCCTGGGATGTCGATGCAGACGCGCAGCCCGCCATCCTCGCCTGGATGGGGAGCCGCGCCAGGTGAGCAGCGATCGCCTGGAGCTCGTGAGTGGTCTTGGCGATGAACTCCTGAGTACCGGGCGCTCCTTGCCCGGTGTCCTCCTGAGGGAAACGTGTCGCAAAGCACGCCTCCATGTGGTGCCCGAGCGCCTCCCTCGTGATGTTGGCTAGGTCTGAGGCCCTCCAGAAGAGAGCCCCCGACCCCTGCCCGAGGAGGGCGCTGGACGCGCCTTCCTATGCGAGGAGGGAGGCGCCCCAGGCGCGGGCGCCGATCCTAATGTGGCACCGCTAGAGGCGCTGCTCCCCTAAGACCCTGTGTGGAGTAGTTGCTTCTTCTTCTTGGGGATGGCCTCAGGAGGGTACTGTGCACCATTGTGGCCAGGGTCTTCGATCGCTGTGGCTTGGAAGGCACGCTCGAGGGAGCAACCGTACCTCTTTCTTCGCAGGGGACTGTGATGATCCCGCCGCTTCCTGGCATCTTGAGGACGATGTAGCCGTGGTGAGTTACCTCCATGAACTTGGCTAGGGCCAGATACCCGAGGATGGCATTGTACGACAGATGGATGTGAGCAACGTCGAAGTCGATGAGCTCGGTGCGGTAGTTGTCACGCTGTCCGAAGGCAACAGGGAGGCGGACCTGCCCTATCGGGGTGGTGGAGCCGTCGGTTACTCCTGAGAAGGGCTTGGTGGGCTGAAGCTGATCGTATGGCACTTGGAGGCTATCGAACGTCTCGACGGACAAGACGTTAAGCCCCGCGCCACCGTCGATGAGGGTCTTGGTGACTTGTACGTTGCTGATGACAGGTGAGCAGAGCATCGGGAGGGCGCCAGCAGTGGCCGCACACTTGAGCTGGTCCGCCGAGCTGAAGGTGACGGCGCACTTGGACCACCTGAGCGGGCGCGTGGCCTCAAGCCTGGGAAGGGCTGCGTTCACCTCGCGAGCAAACTGCTTGAAGGTACGCTGAGAGGCTGGGGCCTGAGCTCCGCCCAAGATGCAAAGCGATAGCACGCGGTTCTGGAAGCCCCAGCCCCTCGTCCCGATGGTGGTCGAGTTCCTTCTTGGCGGTGGCGGCGTGAGGAAGACCAGCATTTCCCTAAGGGCGGTCCTCGCGAGGCTGATCCCTCCAGGCGCCCTCACGAGGCTGGTCCTACCAGCAGTCCTCGCGAGGCCAGTCGCGCCACTCCTGGCGGGGGCCGCGATCGTCCCAGCATCCTCCGCCTCGTCCTCCTCCTCGGCCGTAGCCCCGGTCATTGCACTCGGGGCATCGACCGAAGCGTCCATCTCTAATGGCCCTGAGCTCTTGACAGTCATTGGTGTTGTGACTGTGTACGTTGTGGAAGGTGCGTAACGGTCGGGCCACTCTTGGACGACTCGGGATGGTCTCGGCCGCGCTTCGTATCCGGCTCCGCCGCGAGCATGGCTACTCCCTTGCGCTTCACGTCCTTGGCCTTGGCTTTCTTTTCCTCCGGGTCGGCAGCTGGGAGCTCGAGGAGGGAAAGGCGCCCCTCCTCAGCACTTGCGCACTTGGTCGCCAGGTTGAAAAATCCAAAGCCGTGCATAGCTCCTCGTGGATGGCGAGCTCCTCCTTCATCTTGACGTCACAGACGCCATTAGAAAATGCCGAAATGAAGGCCTCGTCCGTCACCATGGGGATCTTGACGCGAACGCTGTTGAAGCGCTGGATGTACTTCTGCAGAGTCTCTCCTGGCTGCTGCTTGATGCAGCATAGGTCAACCGTGGCCGAAGGGCGGTCGCGAGTGCCCTGGAAGTTGGCGACGAAGCGGTCGCGCATCTCGTCCCAGGAGGAGATCGAGCCCGGGGGCAGGTTCAGGAGCCACGAGCGAGCACCATCCTTGATAGCCATGGGGAACCAGTTCGCCATGACTTTTTCGTCGTCGTTGGCCGCCTGGATGCTCAGCTTGTAGAGCTGCAGGAACGCCGCAGGGTCGGGGGTGCTGTTGTAGCGAGGAGGCAGGTCAGGCTTGAACTTGCCCGGCCAGGCGACGCTACGCAGCTCAGGAGTGAAGGCGCGGCAGCCTGTGGTTGCCACCAGGGCCCTTTGCTGATGCGGAGCCTGCCCTTGGTGCCTGCTCACCGCCGCCGCAGGCGGCGCACGGTCTTGTCGTGGTGGTGCCGGGAACGCGGGAGCATTCTCTTGCGGTCGGGGAATTTCTTGGCATCTTCCTTCTTCTCGCGCAAGCACCCGACGCGGTGGGTCGCGCCGGGGGGCCGCGCGCCTTGGCGCCAAAGCACCGTCTTGGTGCAGAGGTGGTGGAGGCGCCTCGTGAGCCACGTCGCTCGCAGCAGGCGGTGGGCGAGGCAGCGAGAGGGATGGCACGGGGGAGCCTCCTGTGGCGTTGACGAGCTCGGCGATGTGGTCCAGCCAGTCCTCGTAGAGGTCATCGACCGGGCGGTAGCGCAGGAGCTTGCGCGCCATGAGCAACGCGGCCTGCACGTCTGTGGGAGCGCGACGAGCGTGAGACGATGAGCTGGCCGGAGTCAGTGACGGGGTGGCGGTGCGGCCGTCCCGCCGCACCGAGGGGTGCAGCGAGGACACTTGCTGCTTGTTTCCCACCGGACCGGTGGCGGCGTTGGCAGCGGGCGACAAAGAACGATGGGGAGGCCCGCCGATAGGAGCTGTCTGAGCGACGCGGGTGGCAAGGGTGGCCCGGCGCTCAGCGCGGGCTTGACGAGCGTCCGCCATGGATGCGACGAAGCGATGGGACATGGATCGGCAGAAGGAAAGCTTCCGCGCACCCCTACCTGGCGCGCCAAATGTCAGATTTCGGGTTCAGGCAAACCCTTGAGGTTCGAACACTGGGTGCGCACGAAGATCTCTCTCTCCCTAGATCGCTCTTGCAATGATCGCAAGGCCTAGCTCGACGAACCCAAAGAAGAAGAGACACAAGAGTTTATACTGGTTCGGGCCACCGATGTGGTGTAATACCCTACTCCAGTGTGGTGAGGTGGATTGCCTCTTGGGCTGAGGATCAACAGTTACAAGCGAAGAACAGCCTCCTGAGGAGAGGTGCTCTTGTGCTTGGTGAACTTGTGTGTGGCTATGGATGGAATGGCTCCGATCCCAGATGAGATCATATGCCTCCTATGGTGGTGGCTAGTCCTATTTTTGGTGGCCCTGGTCCTCTCCCCAAATATTGAGCGGGAAGGGACCCAACAACGGCCAAATTCAAAGGTGGTCTTCACCTGCCAAAGGCTCTGGTGGTGACGCTGTCTTGGGCTCCACGGCGACCTCCGTCCTGCCATCCTGCTGGTCTTGGTCTTGTAGCACCGATATGGAAACCTTTGCCTGATGCCTCAGGACTCCTCGCTTGCGCTTTCCTCTTTAGCACCAAAGAAGAAACGGGGACACTTCACACGTTGGCGCCCGCCTGGTGCCCGCCTGGCCACGGTCGTCATGGCTTACGTCATGGGAACCTCGCGAGGTACCCTTTGTCGGTGTCAAAACCGACAGATCTCGGATAGGGGGTCCGAACTGTGCGTCTAAGGTCGATGTTTACAGGAGACGGGGGACACGATGTTTACCCAGGTTTGGGCTCTCTCTATGGAGGTAATACCCTACTTCCTGCTTGATTGATCTTGATGAATATGAGTATTACAAGAGTTGATCTACCACGAGATCGTAATGGCTAAACCCTAGAATCCTAGTCTGTATGACTATGGTAATGAGTATATCCTTTCCGGACTACACCCTCCGGTTTATATAGACACCGGGGGGATCTAGGGTTACATAGAGTCGGTTACATAAGAAGGAATCTCCATAGTTGGTCGCCAAGCTTGACTTTCACGCCAAGGAGAGTCCAATCCGTACACGGGTACAGTCTTCGGCTTTCATGTCTTCACAGCCCACCAGTCCGGCCCATTGATGATAGGCCGGACGCCTGAGGACCCCTTATTCCAGGACTCCCTCACCCTTTGCCTTGATCTCTCCGCCCCTCGCGAGCCAGCCTGGTGAGGCCACCCCTGAGGAGGTCTTGTGTCCTCCTCCTCGCGAGGCTTGGCCCCTCGCGAGGGTCTTGAGTGTTCGCTGGTGAAGATGGGCCGTACAGGGCCGCTAGTGGAGCCACGCCATTGGACGCAGGCAGGCTAGTCTGGGGACCCCCGTTCCTAGGACGCCGACAGGGCGTGCCCTCCACCCTTGTGGTGGCCTCGTGTCTCTTTCGGACTACTTTTAATTTTCTTAATTTTTTAAATATTCCAAAAATGGAGAAAAATTGCTACTGGAAACATTTTGGAGTCGGTTTACTTACCGTACCACAAACCTATTCCTTTTAAGAGTCTGAAACATTCTAGAAAGTGTCCCTTATGTACTCCTCCAGTGTTACAATGTCGATAATATTGGTCCCAACATTTATGGGAGTACCTGAGTTATAATGTTTGACTCTTTGACCATTTACCACCTTCGGATTTGTGGCTTCGGCGTTGTTGATTTTTATGGCATCGGAACGATAGACCTCCTCGACAATGTAAGGACCTTCCCATTTGGAGTGAAGCTTCCGTGCAAAAAAAATCTTAAATGAGGTTTGTATTGCAAACTTGATCACTTACATTAAACTCGCGGTTTTGTATCCTTTTATCATGCCACCTTTTAATTTTTTCTTTAAACAACTTGGCATTCTCATAGGCGTGTGTTCTCCATTCATCAAGAGAGCTAATGTCAAATAACCTCTTCTCACCGACAAGTTTGAAATCATAGTTGTGCTCTTTAATAGCCCAATATGCTTTATGTTCTAGTTCAAGAGGTAAGTGACATGCTTTTCCATAAAACATTTTATACAGAGACATACCCATAGGAGTTTTATAAGCAGTTCTATAAGCCCACAAAGCATCATCAAGTTTCTTAGACCAATTCTTTCCAGATCTATTAACAGTCTTTTGCAAATTAATTAAATCTCTCTATTGCTCAATTCTACTTGACCACTAGACTGAGGATGATATGGAAATGCAATTCTATGGTTGACATCATATTTAGCAAGCATTTTACGGAAAACACCATGAATAAAATGTGAACCACCATCAGTCATTAAATATCCAGGGACTCCAAACCTGAGAAAAATAACTTCTTTAAGCATCTTAATAGAAGTGTTATGATCAGCACTACTAGTTGGAATAGTTTCTACCCACTTTGTAATGTAACCAACAACAACTAAAATATGTGTATACCCATTCGAGGAAGGAAAAGGTTCCATATAATCAAAGCCCCAAACATCTAATGGTTCAATAACGAGTGAATAGTTCATAGGCATTTCCTGACGTCTACTAATATTACCAATTCTCTGGCGTTCATCACAAGACAAGACAAACTTATGGGCATCCATAAAGAGAGTGGGTCAATAGAAACCGGATTGCAATACCTTATGTGCAGTTCTATCTCCAGCGTCGTGCCCTCCATAAACCTCGGAGTGGCACTTCCGTGGGATCTGTTCCTGTTCATGCTCGGGTACACAACGTCTAATAACACCATCTACTCCTTCTTTATAAAGGTGTGGGTCATCCCAAAAGTAATGTCTTAAATTGTAGAAAAACTAGGTGGTATAAATTTAGCAACAATGTAATTAGTATAATTAGCGTACCATGGAGTATTACGAGAAGCATTTATGACAGCTAATTGTTCATCAGGAAAGTTATCATCAATAGGCAGTGGGTCATCAAGAACGTTTTCTATCCTAGACAAGTTGTCTGCAACGGGGTTCTCAACTCCCTTTCTATCAATAATATGCAAATCAAACTCTTGTAGTAAGAGAACCCATCTAATAAGTCTAGGTTTAGCATCTTTCTTTTCCATAAGATATTTAATAGCAGCATGATCCGTGTGAACAGTTACTTTGGAATCAACAATATAAGGTCTGAACTTATCACAAGCAAATACAACTGCTAAAAATTCTTTTTCAGTGGTAGCATAATTTCTCTCGGCATTGTCTAGAGTTTTACTAGCATAGTGAATACCATTTAATTTGTTATCGACTCTTTGTCCTAGAGCGGCACCAACAACATAATTACTAGCATCACACATAATTTCAAAGGGTATATTCCAATCAGGTGGCTGAACAATAGGTGAAGAGATCAAGGCCTTCTTAAGTATTTCAAATGCTTCTACACAATCATCATAAAAAACAAACGGAACACCTTTTTGTAAGAGATTAGTGAGAGGCCTAGAAATTTTAGAGAAGTCTTTAATAAACCTCCTATAAAAGCCAGCATCGCCGAGGAAACTTCTTATGCCTTTGATATCTTTAGGACATGGCATCTTTTCAATAGCATCTACTTTAGCTTTGTCAACTTCAATACCTCTTTCAGAAATTTTATGCCTTCAGACAATACCTTCATTAACCATAAAGTGGCACTCCTCCCAATTCAAGACAAGACTAGTTTCTTCACATCTCTGCAAAAGTCGATCAAGGTTGCTTAAGCAATCATCAAAAGAAGTTCCGTAAACGGAGAAATCATCCATGGAAACCTCAACAATCGTTTCACAAAAATCAGAGAATATAGCAGTCATACATCTTTGATAGGTAGCATGTGCATTGCATAAACCAAAAGGCATACATCTATAAGGAAAGGTACCGAAAGGGCAAGTAAAAGTGGTTTTCTCTTGATCCTCTTTTGACACAGGTATTTGAGAAGCCATAATAACCATCTAGAAAGCAAAAATGTGTATGCTTGGATAATCTTTCTAGCATTTGATCAATAAAAGGTAAAAAGTGAGAGTATGTATAATATTTTCTAGTAGCTTTATTTAATTTGCGAAAATCAATTACAATTCTATAACCTGTAACACTTCTTTGAGGAATCAATTCATTCTTATTATTAGGAGCAATAGTGATACCTCCTTTCTTAGGGACACAATGAACAGGACTTACCCACTGACTATCAGCAATAGGATAAATTACACCTACCTCCAGAAGCTTTAGTATTTCATTCCTTACCACTTCTTTCATCTTAGGATTTAACTGTAGTTGATGATCAACAACTGGTTTAGCATCTTTCTCCAATTTCATTTTGTGCTGACATAGAGTGGGACTAATGCCCTTAAGATCATCAAGAGTATATCCAATAGCGGCACGGTGCTTCTTTAGAGTTTTCAACAATTTCTTTTCTTCATGCTCTGAAAGGTTAGCACTAGAAATAACAGGATATATCTTCTTTTCATCAAGATAAGCATATTTCAGAGTATCAGGTAATTGTTTAAGCTCAAACACGGGATCACCCTTAGGTGGAGGTGGACCCCCAAGGATTTCAACAGGCAAATTGTGTTTCAAAATAGGCCCTTGATTAAATAATACTTCATCTATTTCCCTTCTTTCATTCATAAACATATCATTTTCATGATCTAGCAAATATTGTTCTAAAGGATCAGTATGAGGCACGACAATAGAAGCAAGACCAATAATTTCATCCTTACTAGGCAATTCTTTATTATGGGGTTGTCTACGAAATTTAGAGAAATTTAAATCATGAGACATATCCCCTAAACCAACTGTGACAATATCTTTCTCGCAGTCTATCTTAGCATTAACAGTATTCAAGAAGGGTCAACCAAATATAATGGGACAAAAATTATCTTGTGGGGAAGCAAGAACAAGAAAATCAGTAGGGTATTTAATTTTCCCACACAAGACTTCAACATCTCTAACAATCCCAATTAGTGATATAGTATCTATTGGCAAACTTAATAGTAACATCAATGTCTTCTATCTCAACAGGTGCAATATCATTCATAATTTCTTTATATAGAGAGTAAGGGATTGCACTCACACTAGCACCCACATCACATAAACCATGATAACACTGACATCCAATTTTAATAGAAACAACATGCATGCCAACAACAGGTCTATGTTTACCTTTCATATCAGGTTTAGCAATTCTAGTAGCTTCATCACAGAAATAGATAACATGCCCTTCAATATTATAGACTAAGAGATCTTTAACCATAGCAATACTAGGTTCAACTTTAATTTGCTCAGAGGGTGTAGGTGTTCTAGTATAACTCTTATGAACCACATTTGAAACTTTAGCATGATCCTTTATGCTAACTGTAAAAGGTCGTTTGTCAATATAAGTAGTAGGAACAGTAGGATCAACATTATAAGTAATAGTTTCTTCTTCAACTTTAATAGGTTCTACTATTTTAAATTCAATGGGAGGATGATATTTAAACCACTTCTCCTTAGGGAGATCAACATGATTAGCAAAAGATTCACAGAAAGAAGCTACTATCTCAGAGTCAAGTCCATATTTAGTGCTAAAATCATGAAAAGCATCGGTATCCATAAAAGATTTAACACAATCAAACTTAAGGTTTATACCTGACTCCTTACCTTCTTCGAGTTCCCAATCTTCAGAGTTGCATTTAATTCTTTCCAATAAATCCCATTTGAATTCAATAGTCTTCTTCATAAAAGAACCAGTACAAGAAGTATAGAGCATTGATCGATCATTATGAGAAAGCCGAGCATAAATTTTTTGAATAATAATTTCTCTTGAGAGCTCATGATTGGCACATGAATATAACACTGACTTAAGCCTCCCCAAATCTTGAGCGATACTTTCTCCTTCACGAGGCCAAAAATTATATATAAAATTCCGATCACGATGAACCCGATGCATATAGGATAAAACTTCTGATGAAATTCCAATTTCAGTCGGTTGTAGTTCCATGAACCAATATCATCCAATAGCCTATACCTTGTCAATGCCTTTCCCTACAAAGATAAAGGGAAGACCTTCTTCTTGACAACATCCTTGGACATACCTGCAAGATTAAATAATCCACAAACTTCATCTACATAGATTAGGTGCATATCGAGATGAAATGTTCCATTTCCTGCATAAGAATTAGCTAGCAATTTCTCTATCATACTCGATGGAATTTCATAATAAATACTTTCAGTAGGTGCAGTAGGTTGAGGAGCAACTCTTTGTTCTTCGGGTCAAGGTGAAGATACCCCGAACAAGCCCCTCAAAGGATTATTTTCCATAGTAACAAATGACAGTAAATTTCAGCACACTATATAAATGTTTCCTTACCAAATTCCACTTACCAAAGGCGCTTCACTCCCCAAAAATGGTACTAGAAAAGAGTCTTGATGACCCACAAGTATAGGGGATCTATCGTAGTCCTTTCGATAAATAAGAGTGTCGAACCCAATGAGGAGCAGAAGAAAATGACAAGTGGCAGCAAGGTATTCTCTGCAAGCACTGAAATTACCGGTAACAGATAGTTTTGTGATGAGATAAGTCGCAACAGATAACAAGTAATAAAAGTAAACAAGGTGCAGCAAGGCGGCCCAATCCTTTTGTATAGCAAAAGACAAGACTGGACGAACTCTTATATAAAGCAAAGCGCTCCCGAGGACACATGGGAATTGTTGTCAAGTTTGTTTTCATCATGCTCATATGATTCACGTTTGTTACTTTGATAATTTGATATGTGGGTGGACCGGTGCTTGCGTGTTGCCCTTCCTTGGACAAGCCTCCTACTTATGATTAACACCTCTCGCAAGCATCCGCAACTAAGAAAGAACAATTAAGGTAACCTAACCATAGCATGAAACATATGGATCCAAATCAGCCCCTTACGAAGCAGCGCATAAACTAGGGTTTAAGCTTCTGCCACTCTAGCAACCCATCATCTACTTCTTACTTCCCAATGCCTTCCCCTAGGCCCAAATAATGGTGAAGTCTCATGTAGTCGATGTTCACATAACACCACTAGAGGAAAGACCACATACATCTCATCAAAATATCGAACGAATGCAAAATTCACATGATTACTTATAACAAGACATCTCCCATGTCCTCAGGAACAAACGTAACTACTCACAAAGCATATTTATGATCAAGACCACAGGAGTATTAATTATCATTAAGGATCTGAAAATATAATCTTCCACCGGATAAACCAACTAGCATCAACTACAAGGAGTAATCAACCCTACTAGCAACCCACAGGTACCAATCTGAGGTTTTGAGACCAAGATCGAATACAAGAGATGAACTAGGGTTTGAGAGGAGATGGTGCTGGTGAATATGTTGATGGAGATTGGCCCCCTCTCGATGAGAAGATCGTTGGTGATGACGATAGCAATGATTTCCCCCTCCCCGAGGGATGTTTCCCGGCAGAGCAGCTCCACTGGAGCCCTAGATTGGTTCTGCCCAGGTTCCGCCTCGAGATGGCAGAGCTTCGTCCCGAAAGCTTCCTTCTAATTTTTTCCAGGTCAAAACACACCATATAGCAAAAGATGGGCACCGGAGGCCTGCCAGGGGGCCCACAAGGACCGGGGGGCGCCCAGGGGGTAGGGCGCGCCCTCCAACCTTGTGGCTAGCCGGTGGCCCCCTCTAGTTCTTTCTTCGCCCAATATTTTTTTATATATTCCAAAAACATGCCCCGTGAAGTTTCAGGACTTTTGGAGTTGTGCAGAATAGGTCTCTAATATTTGCTCCTTTTCTAGTCCAGAATTCCAGCTACCGACATTCTCCCTCTTGATGTAAACCTTATAAAATAAGAGAGAAAAGGCATAAGTATTATGATATAATGTGTAATAACAACCCATAATGCCATAAATACAAATACAAAAGCATGATGAAAAATGGACGTATCCGGGACGGTGGAGGACTCAAATCACATCTTCTTCACCTGCATGTCCACGCAATTCCTTTGGAGCTGCTTTCCTGAGGTGGCCGGAGGACGTTGGTGCAACTACAATTTCCCCAACCTCTTCGAGGAAATATAGAATTCCTCGTCTTGTCTTGCCACATTAGATGGCTGGTTGTTGGGGTTCTCGCGTGGACGGTATGGACGGTCCGCAATAAGCTTGTGATTTAGAGTGCACCACTTCGATGACTTACTCTAGTGGTTTTCAAAATGGGTGGCTATTTGAAGATCTGGTGGATGATTATCCGCCCGCGGGACTAGGAAACCATCGACATGTTCATTGCATATCTTCGGATTGGCCTTCTGCTTGGCACCTCTGCTTCCTCCACCACCTCTAGAGCCGGATTAGGCACTCGTTGTTGCTGTGGCAGGGCCGGTAGGACCGCCTTCCTTGGCTTGTGCTACTTTTCTCTCTTTTGTCTAGGGTTTGTTGAGATGTGCCCTCAGGAAAACCCTCTTGTACTTTGTTTGTGTGTGTAACACCCCTGTAATTAAGCTAGATTCAAGTCACCCTAATGATGCTTTGTCATCTTATTTTGCTAGGCTTAATTGTCACTTAGTTGAAACTCAAATCAAATTCAAATGCAAGTCAAATTATTATTTCTTCAAGCGGTAAAATAAAATTGTTGGTTGTTTTGAAAATAATCACTAAGTAATTGCCATGCAGGAACCAAAATCATTTAAAATATTTAATTGCCCCTAACCTATTTAAAACTGATCCAGTAGCACTAAAATGAGCCAATTTAACTTAGACAAATACTTATACATTTCAAAATAAATTGAAACTTGTTGGGCCACCTCAAATCATTGCATAATTTTTATGGGCCAAATTTAATAATGAACTAATTTCATTTAGTATGAGATTAAAATGCAACGCAGAAAAATAAATAAAAGAAACAGAGAAAATAAAAAATAAAAATGATAAGGGGACACTATTGGACTGGGCCACGAGTACACAATGGAGGCCCAGCCTAACTTCCCTGTGTCGTCTTCATCCTGTTCACCCCCCGACACCCCCCCCCCCTGTCGGTGTCAAAACCGGCGGATCTCGGGTAGGGGTCCCGAACTATGCGTCTAGGCGGATGGTAACAGGAGACAAGGGACACGATGTTTTTACCTGTGTTCGTGCCCTCTCGATGGAGGTAAAACCCTACTCCAAACTTTTGATTAATATTGATGATATGGGTAGTACAAGAGTAGATCTACCACGAGATCAGAGAGGCTAAACCCTAGAAGCTAGCCTATGGTATGATTGTTGTTCGTCCTACGGACTAAAACCCTCCGGTTTATAAAGACACCGGAGAGAGTTAGGGTTACATAGAGTCGGTTACAATGGGAGGACATCTACATATCTGTATCGCCAAGTTTGCCTTCTATGCCAAGGAAAGTCCCATCCGGACACGGGATGAAGTCTTCAATCTTGTATCTTCATAGTCCAGGAGTCCGGCCAAAGGTTATAGTCCGCCATCCGGACACCCCTAATCCAGGACTCCTCAAGAGTCTCCCGAACCAGGCTTCAATGACGCATTTAGTCCGGCATGCAGATTGTCTTCGGCATTGCAAGGCGGGTTCTTCCTCCGAATACTTCATAGAAGATTTTGAACACAAGGATAGTGTCCGGCTCTGCAAAATAAGTTCCACATACCACCGTAGAGAGAATAATATTTACAAAAATCGAGTCTGCTGACGTATCTCGCAGCGTAACATCACACCACGACCAAGCCTTTACTCGGATCGTTTTTACTGTCCCACCTCAGCGCACTTAGCGAGGCGGTTTCCTTGGCACGCCTTGTTGAAGCAGAGACCGTGTCCCCTTATTCCGGGATTCTCATCAATACGGGCGTGGTTAACCCAACCATGCCATTAATTTACGGCGCTTGGGAGATAAGCGAGTTTTACCAGGCTGGTGGGGGCACATAGTTTCGTCTACCATATAAGGGATAAGGATCCACCTTTTCCATCTACGCCTTCTTCCTCCTTTGCTTATCCATTTTCGCGCACTCGAGCTCCAGCGCCCAAGTCCGCACACCTTACCTCAACCTTCTCCAACCATCTCCGGAGCAGGAGGCAAGTGGATCGTCTCCTCCGTCACGGAGGGACACATCAAAAAGCTGAGGAAGGCCGGATACTTGTCCAATGACATCGCGCACCGGCTCCCTGACAAGGGGCAGCTCATCCCCACCCCCAGGCCCCATGAGAGGGTGGTGTTCCTCACCCACTTCCTCCACGGACTAGGTTTTCCACTTCACCCATTTGTCCGGGGGCTCATGTTCTACTACGGCCTTGATATCCACGATCTGGCCCCGAACTTCATCCTCAACATCTCGGCGTTCATCGTCGTGTGGGAGGCCTTCCTCTGCATCCAGCCCCACTTTGGCTTATGGCTCAAGACCTTCAATGTCAAGCCGAAGGTAGTGGGCGGCCGCCGAGCGGAGTGCGGAGGCACCATGGTGGGCAAGATGCCCAACGTTACATGGCTCGAGGGCTCCTTCGTGGAGACCATAAAGGGGTGGCAATCGGGGGTGGTTCTACATCACCGAGCCGCGTGACCCTGAATGGGCAGCGGCCCCAGAATTCCGATCTGGCTTCCCTACACGGCTCACCTCCTGGAAAGAGACAGGCCTGTCATGGGGTAATTCGGAAGAGCTGACCGGACTCCAAACCCGCATCCAAAACTTGGTGAACAAGAAGCTCAAGCTCGTAAACGTAGTCCAGGTCATGTTCATCCGCCGGATCCTCCCGTGCCATCAACGGACTTTCAACTTGTGGGAGTTTGATCCGACACAACACCAAACCATGAGCAGGCTCTTCGACACTACGTACGAAGATGCCTGGAAGGTGCTGTTCAAGGGCGCCGAGGCTCCCACATCCGCTACCTTGGATCGCGGATTCAGAGCGCAGCATCAAGCCAACGCGGTAAGATATTTTGCCCTTTACGAGACACTTGTTTTTCATAGTTCGACTCTATGCTGGATCTAAACTCCCTTACCTTTGACAGGATTGGCAGACGACGTCCGGGCAGATTGACTGTCCGACTCCCTTGCCAGAAGACCCAGCGGACGCCCGCTTGACGGGGCTGTTAGTTCCGGCACCTTACGTGGTGCCCGAGAAACAGGCCAAGAAGAAGGCCACGGGAACTCGAAGGAGTTCCCGGCGCCAGGCGGTGTCGGACTCATCGTCCGATGACTCCGAGGCGGACTCCTGCTGTGAAAACGAGGAGGAGGAAGAAGAGGCCTCTCCCCCTCCAGCGGGGGGAGGACAGAAAAGGAAGGCCGCCCCAACTGGGGGCGCCGGAGGGTCCAAGAAGGGAAGGACCCTTCCTCCGGACTACTCCACCAACGCCGACGACGGTGAAGAGGAGTGGCCATCCAGGGCCAAGCCCCTGGCAAAATCGTAAGTATCTGGATACCAGAATAACTCATGGCGTTCCTTTATTGCACAGTATCTTCTGACGCAGAATATAATCATGCAGTCCGCCCAAGGCCGGGCTCGACGCTTCGTCGAGCGGCTCCCTGGGTTTGTCGGATGTGCATAGCACTTCACTTCCGGCCGCCTCCTCCCCTCGCCCAATGGATGATGCCGAGGTGGCGTCCCAAAAGGGTCCAAGCCAGAAGGAGGTGGTCCTGGAGGCGCCGCAAGGCGACCTCCCGGACTCCAGGCGCAAAGGGGACAAAACCCCCAAGGGCTCCAAGTCCGGCCCTAGGCCGGACACCGCACCGGAACCTTCAACGGTTCCGGAATCCGGCAGGCGGCCCCCTAGTAAGAAGGGCAAGCCTACGACGCCGGTGACCTCCGTCCAACCGGAGGCACCGGATAATTTGCTGGAGGTGCTTAACGGCGCCTCCATCGACGAGGAGCACCGCACTATTATGAGTGCGGTGATCCAGAAGATTCAGTCCGCCAAGAGCGGGCTGACCGAAGCCTGTGCTAGCCTTCTAACAGGCTTTGAGGTATGTATTTAAGATATGTAAAAATATTACCGCATAGATAGTAGCCCCTGATGATCAGTTCGGTGTTCGGAAAGAAAAGTCGAACTGAGGATCAAAAAGATATACGCAGGAGTCTAACATAAGTATGTCAATATGGGAATGCAGGCTGCGTTGCTGACCTCTACCGCACTGACTGCAGAGGTCAATGCATTGAAGCAGAGCCTCGAGCGGTCCGAGAACGAGCTCGGCCTTGCCAAGAAGCAGCTCGAGGACAAGGAAGGTAAGTAATACCTTATGTAAGTATATAAAAAAGAAGATGTGGTTGCAAAAAATGACAGGACCAACGTGGGTACTACAGGGGCCACAACCCAGGTGGCAACCCTGAAGGAAGCGCTGTCCAAGGCCGAAGAAAATGCGGCCGTGGAGCACCCAACGAGAGATGCAGGAGGCGCGGGTGGCGGAGGTGCAGCAAGAGCTCCAGGCTCTCGTGGAAAAAACACGAGAGTTTGGAGCTTGACTCAAAGACTCGAGAGTCCGAGCTCGCCTCAGCGCTTGAGAGCGCCAAATTTGCCAAGGCCGAAGCCCAAAAAGCCCTCAAGGAAATTGAGGCGATGAAGAAGATAGCGGCGGGTAAGGCATTCTTTATGCAAAGCAAGCACGTGAAAGTGAATTACTTGTTACTTACCCGAGTCCGGAGCTCTCCAGGAGCATTCGCAGATCTTCCCCGGAGTGTGTCCGACGCGGCCGCATTCTACCGAGCTAAAGAGGGGAGCTCGACGGAGAAGGTGTTCTGGTCTCAGTATGCTAAGGCCGGACACCCGGTGCCCTTGAGCGACCAAATGGGCAGGTGGTCGAGCTCCATAAGGTGGCCGAACAGGCCATGAAGGGTCTCATAGTCCAGCTATGGCTCAGGGAAGCCATGCCCGGAAGCTACTTCAGGCTGGTGAGGCGGCTGGTGGATGCCTGTCAATGGCTTGAAGTCATCAAGCGCTCTGTATGCATCGAAGGTGCCCGTAGGGCTCTTGCCCGTGCTAAAGTGCACTGGGGCAAGATGGATGCTGGGAAGCTTGTGACGGACGGACCACCGCCGGGCAAGGAGCATCGCAAGCCCGAGATGTATTATGAGGGCGTCCTGAAGGGTGCCCGCCTTATAGGGGATGAATGCTCCAAAGATGTAATTTTTGAGTAAACTCGCATTTGTGATCCTGTACGCTGAAAACTTATTCATATGCGCTAAGCAACGCTTTTGAATTTAAAATATTACCTTCTGTGCGGCCGTTTATTAAATTTGAGAGATGGCAAATCGTCGGCTTCTGCCCCCATGCCACGAGTGCTGGGGTGTTCGGGATAAACTTTGAGCGCTCTTTTTCCCATTCTTGGGTCCTTCAAGGGAGGCGCTCAACACAACGAACAAGGCAACCGGACTATAATGCTTGAACACTCTCACTTAGCCATAGAATTCTATAATTTTAAATTTCGACGAAGCCCCTAGTATTCGGAAGACCGAGTTCGGGGCGCTATCCACGCCTAGGCCGGACAAAGCCGACTCCTCGCTCTAAGCGGCATAAGTCTTTAGGGACTCGAAAACCTCTCGAACAGCGACCAACTCTCGCCCTATCATGACAGTCAGTTTTAGCTTTCTCCATCGAGGTGCTTAGCCCAGCTCAACCGGGCACAATCGCAGTGGTTCTTCCAGTGCTACCTTAGCCGATATAACGGAACGTAAGGTACCAAAACATGGGAGCTGGGAAAACCCAACTATTGACCCAAGACATGATTCGGAGCCGATGCATATAATGCTATAAGTTCGGGGTGCCGCACTTGTGAAAGTGTTCGGACTTATCACACCTTATTTTGGGGTACTTAAGCCCCTGGTGTATTTGGCCGTACCAAAGTGTACAGGTGCAACATGTCATGAACATATACAGATAAAAAAAGGAATGCAATAATAGACAAAAGCTATGCATTGTTTATTTGAAAAGGCTGCGGTAAAAGCAAAACGATACAAATAGTGTGATAAGCAAGAGATGGGACTATTTGACATGTCCCCCTCCAGGGGAGAGCTGCGGGATGATATGTGAAACAAGTATATTGCTCGTTATAGAGACCACCTGACACTCGACGTAGCTTTCTGCCTCCCTGGCTGTTGCATCGTGTGTTCGGTGATTGTACTGCCGGACAGGCCTTCCGGAAAGTGGAGTCCTGAAAGTAAGAAAAAAGAATGACAAAATCGGGATTCCCTAGTGCGGTTGAGCCGCATTTTGGGCATGCCGTGGTCGTGCCCCTCCCCCTATGCCCATGGTATTTCCAAAGCATAGTTATGTACGCGTAGTACTGGTTTCGCAATTTCGCGAGGGCTGGGGTTGAGGCCGCATTGCTACGCGTGCTTGGAACGTGCCAGGCAGTCTTGTTGTACGTTACTCCGGGCGCGCTTGACGGTGTCCGGACGTTTAATGGCCGGACTGGAGAATTGCCTTGAAAGGCTGCTTTGTACTTCCGCCACGAGGGCCGCCGTATGCTCCTCCGTTCGGAGAGAGCGTTCGGTGTTTCCATTGACCGTAATGACTCCTCGAGGGTCTGGCATCTTGAGCTTGAGGTATGTGTAGTGCGACACCGCATTGAACTTTGCAAATGCGGTTCATCCAAGCAGTGCGTGATAGCCACTTCGGAACGGGACTATGTCAAAGATTAACTCCTCGCTTCGGAAATTATCCGGGGATCCGAAGACCACCTCAAGTGTAACCGAGCCTATACAGTTGGCCTCTACACCTGGTGTGACACCTTTAAAGGTTGTTTTTGTGGGTTTAATCCTTGAGGGATCTATGCCCATTTTTCGTGACCTTGTATCCCGATAAAGGTGTTCAGTTGCTACCGCCATCCATAAGGACTCTAGTTAGGTGAAATCCGGCCAATGATTGGGTCTAGAACCAATGCGCGAATCCGCCATGGCGGATGCTAGTGGGTGGTCCTTCGATCAAAAGTGATCGGGCAGGAGGACCATGGGTTGAACTTTGGGGCGACTGGCTCCAATGCATATACGCCCTCGAGTGCACGCCTGCTCCCTTTTGGGTATGTGGGTTGCGTATATCATGTTCACCGTCCGCACTTGTGGCGGGAAGCCCTTCCGCCCCTATTGTTCGGGCGGTCGGGCTCTTCCTCGTCATCGCTTATGCAGCCCCTTGTCATTGTTTTCGGTGTTTAACTTGCTCGCTGCTTGAACACCCAACAATCCCTGTTGGTGTGGTTGGCTGGTTTTCGGGGTGCCGTATCCGCACCAGCGATCGAGTATTTGGTCCAAATTGGACGGGCCCGGAGTGTTTCTTTTGAATGGCTTTTCCGCTGACCGGTTTAGAGCCTCTGAATCCGGCATTGATCGCCAGATCCTCAAAGCATTATCGCCGCACGCGGGCGCTTGTGCTTGTTGCGACGCGACCTGCCATTGCTGTCCTTGGTATCTGAATTACCAGGACTCTTGGTCATGTTATTACTACGAGCTAGCCAGCTGTCTTCTCCCGCACAAAAGCGGGTCATGAGTGTTGTGAGGGCTGCCATGGATTTCGGCTTTTCCTGTCCTAGGTGCCGGGCTAGCCACTCGTCACGGATGTTATGCTTGAAGGCTGCAAGGGCCTCTGCATCCGGACAGTCGACTATTTGATTTTTCTTGGTTAGGAACCGTGTCCAATTGTCCGCCAATTCCTCCGCTGCTGAATTATGTGCCTTAGGTCATCGGCCCTGTGGTCGCACATAGGTGCCCTGGAAGTTGTCGAGGAATGCAGCTTCCAGGTCCTCCCAACAACCAATTGATTCTGCTGGCAAGCTGTTAAGCCAATACCGAGCTGGTCCTTTCAGCTGGAGTGGGAGGTATTTGATGGCGTGTAGATCATCGCCGCGGGCCATGTGGATATGAGGGAGATAATCTTCGATCTATACCGCTGGATCTGTTGTGCCATCGTATGATTCGATGTTTGCGGGTTTGAAACCCTCGGGGATTTGATGATCCATTACTTCATCTGTGAAGCATAGTGGGTGCGCGGCACCTCTGTATTGGGCTATATCACGACGTAGCACAAATGAGCTTAGTCTACTGTGTTCGGCCCGGCCGGATTTACCATATCCGGCATGACGGTTATCGTCACGTGTCGTGGGGCGCCCACGCGATCCATAGATCGATCTTGTTTGCCTTGCCCTGTCCTCCAATATATCTCGCAGGTCCGGCGCATTTCCCGTGCCTTGGTATTCTTTGAGCGACGCCGGGTGCGGCTTGAGTGGAGGGCCGAGGCCTCTTCGTCGCGCCACGGGTGGCCGGTCGTCCGCATCATGCGCTGGTGATGTAGGTCTAGGTGCTTCCTCCTCTAAGCGGGGTAGCAGCCTGCGTTTTGGGTAGCTCTTGGAGGGGCGTTGGAGTTCGAACTCCTCGGCTGCGAGGACTTCACCATCATCCGTCGGCTAGCAAGTCTTGGTCAGCTCTAAGCTGTTGCTGTTTTTTTCTCGAGGCTGCTCGCCGTGGCTATAAGCCTGCGTTTGAAACGCCTCTTGTTCGACGGGATCCCTGTGCACGACTAAATTGCCGCCGCCGAGGCTTGCCTCGTCTTCGGAGGGAGGCATGAAATTATCGTCCTCTACCTCTCTGTCTGCCGCTCTCTCATGAGGGCTGGCCTCTCCATCCTCCTGTGCTGAATTCTGCTGGAGGGGGTTGTCTTTGGCACTGTCCGGGGTGTTATTATCTCCCATGTCGGAATCGCCGTTTTTGGTTTGGCGGGATTTAGAGCGGCGCCGCTGACGCCGGCGCTTAGGATGCTTCTTGGAGGGGTCATCCTCCGTTGTTCCATCGCCATTCCCTTCTTTTGGGATGTCCACCATATATATGTCGTATGACGAGGTGGCCTTCCAGTGCCCTGTAGGTGCTGGTTCTTGGTCGTCTCCTGCATCGTCGTCCATACCGTCAATGTCTTCGGAGTCGAAGTCGAGCATTTCGGTTAAATCATCGTAAGTGGCTACGAAGTGGGTGGTGGGTGGGCTTTGAATTTCTTCGTCGTCCGCATCCCAACCTTGCTGACCATAGTCCGGCCAGGGCTCTCCTGATAAAGAGAGAGACTTTAGTGAATTCAGAATGTTGCCGAAAGGCGAGTGCTGAAAGATGTCCGCAGCGGTGAACTCCATGATTGGCGCCCAATTGGATTCGATTGGCAGGGGCGCGGAAGGTTCGGAGTCCGGAGAGGATTCCGGCACCTTGGAGTCACAAGCTTCGCCAAGGACAGGTATGATGTTCGGCTCGATCGCCGTAGAGATTGTAGCCCACGAGGCGGTGTCCAGCCACCCATCCTCGATTGGCGCAGTCGGCTCCGAGCTAAGGGCCGGAGCGGACACTGGTGCGGCCTCCAGGACACTGTTCGGCGGCAGAGCTAGATCATGCCCATCGTGACAGTGTGGCGCGCTTGGCTGTGGCTCGAACCCGTCAAAGATCAAGTCTCCGCGGACGTCAGTCGTGTAGTTCAAACTTCCAAATCCCACCTGATGGCCAGGGGCGTAGCTTTCGATCAGCTCCAGATGGCCAAGCTAATTGGCCCGCAATGCAAAGCCGCCGAATACGAAGATCTGTCCGGGGAGAAAAGTCTCGCCCTAGACCGCATCGTTGTTGATGACCGGAGGAGCCATCGGGCCTAAAGATGACGACACAGAGGAACTCTCAATGAAAGCACCAATGTCGGTGTCAAAACCGGCGGATCTCGGGTAGGGGGTCCCAAACTGTGCGTTTAGGCGGATGGTAACAGGAGACAAGGGACACGATGTTTCTACCCAGGTTCGAGCCCTCTCGATGGAGGTAAAACTCTACTCTTTCTTGATTAATATTGATGATATGGGTAGTACAAGAGTAGATCTACCACGAGATCAGAGAGGCTAAACCCTAGAAGCTAGCCTATGGTATGATTGTTGTTCGTCCTATGGACTAAAACCCTCCGGTTTATAAAGACACCGGAGAGGGTTAGGGTTACATAGAGTCGGTTACAATGGGAGGAGATCTACATATTCGGATCGCCAAGCTTGCCTTCCACGCCAAGGAAAGTCCCATCCGGACACGGACAAAGTCTTCAATCTTGTATCTTCATAGTCCAGAGTCCGCCAAAGGTTATAGTCCGCCATCCGGACACCCCTAATCCAGGACTCCTTCACCCCTCGTGGACGACCCGAGCGCGCCCATGGCCGGGGATCACCACACGCTGGCCATTCAAGCCTCCACAGCGAGGATACGACCGTTCCCGACGCCTAGGGTTTTACCCTCGTCCACTCCCCTTCGCAGTCCCCCCATCTCGTCCTAGATCCGCCGCTTCAGAACACCCGAACACCCTTGTCTCCATGGCCGACCTCGATCATGTGCGCACTGTTGGAAATATGCCCGAGAGGCAATAATAAAGTGGTTATTATTATATTTCCTTATTCATGATAAATGTTTATTATTTATACTAGAATTGTATTGCCCGAAAACTTAAATACATGTGTGGACACATAAACAAATACCGTGTCCTTACTGAGCCTCTACTAGACTAGCTCGTTGATTAAAAGATGGTTAAGGTTTCCTAACCATACACATGTGTTGTCACTTGATAACGGGATCACATCATTAGGAGAATGATGTGATGGACAAGACCCATCCGTAAGCATAGCATATGATAGTTCAGTTTATTGCTACTGCTTTCCTAATGTCAAATACATATTCCTTTGATCATGAGATCATGCAACTCCCAGATAATGGAGGAATACCTTATGTGCTATCAAACGTCACAACGTAACTGGGTGATCATAAATATGCTCTACAGGTATCTCCGAAGGTGTCTGTTGAGTTGGTATGGATCGATTTGGGATTTGACACTCCGTGTAACGGAGAGGTATCTCTGGGCCCTCTCGGTAATACAGCATCACAATAAGCTTGCAAGCAAAGTGGCTAAAGAGTTAGTTACAAGATGATGTATTACGGTACGAGTAAAGAGACTTACTGGCAACGAGATTGAACTAGGTATGGAGATACCGCCGATCGAATCTCGGGCAAGTAACATACCGACAGACAAAGGGAACCACATATGTTGTCATAAAGGTTCGACCGATAAAGATCTTCGTAGAATATCTAGGAACCAATATGGGCATCCAGGTCCTGCTATTGGTTATTGACCCGAGAAGCGTCTCGGTCATGTCTACATCATTCTCGAACCCGTAGGGTCTGCACGCTTAATGTTTTTTGACGATATAGTATTATATGAGTTATGTATGTTGGTGACCGAATGTTGTTCGGATTCCCGAATAAGATCATGGGCATGACGAGGAGCTCCGGAGGTAAAAATTGATATGTGGGATACTAGTGTTTGGTCTCCGGAAGGGTTCCGGAATTCACCGGAAGGGGTTTTGGATGTTTCCAGAAATGTTCGGAGTACAAGAACGCTTTATTTAGGCCAAGGGGTAAAGCCTGCAAGGCTTTAGGAAGGTGCAAAAGGAGTTTTGCAGAGGCCAGGGGGCCAGACGCCAGGGACCTTGGCGTTTGGGGCCAGATGCCAAGGACCCTGGCATCTGGTCCTGGAGTCCGAGAAGGACTCTTGCCTTGCGTGTCAACCCGACTTTGAGGAGGCTCTTTCTCCAAGAAACGACCCCAGGGCTCAACATATAAATAGAGGGGCAGGGCTAGTTCCCGGAATAAATCAAGATTCACCAAGCCATGTGTCGGAAACCCCGCCCCCTCTAGTTGATCCTCCGTCATAGTTTCCATTGTGCTTGGCGAAGCCCTACGGAGATTGTTCTTCACCACCACCGTCACCACGTCGTCGTGCTGCCGGAACTCATCTAGTACTTCGCCCCTCTTGCTGGATCAAGAAGGCGAGGACGTCATTGAGTTGAACATGTGCTAAACGCAGAGGTGTCGTACGTTCGGTACGTGATCAGGATAGATCGTGAAGGTGTACGACTACATCAACCCGGTTGATAAAAGCTTCCGATCTACAAGGGTATGTAGATGCTCTCCCCCTCTCGTAGCTTTACATCTCCATGGATAGATCTTGCGTGTGCGTAGAATTTTTTTGTTTTCCATGTAACGTTACCAAATAGTGGCTTCATGAGCCAGGTCTATGCGTAGATGATTTGCATGAGTAGAACACAAAGGAGTTGTGGGCGATGATGTTCACACTGCTTATCACCAACGTCTTATTTTGATTAGGTGCCATTGTGGGATGAAGCCGCCCGGACCAACCTTGCACGTCCACGCACATGAGACCGGTTCCACCGACTAGCATGCAGCTTGTTTTGCATAAAGGTGGCTGGCGGGTGTCTGCTTCTCCTACTTTAGTTGAATCAAATTTGACTTTGGTCGGTCCTTGCAGATGGTTAAAACAGTAAACTTGATAGTCACCGTTGTGGTTTTGCGTAGGTAAGAATGGTTTTTGCTAGTTGCCCGTAGCAGCCACGTAAAACTTGCAACAACAAAGTAGAGGACGTCTAACTTGTTTTTGCAGGGCATGTTGTGATGTGATATGGTCAAGATATGATCTGATATATGTTGATGTATGAGATGATCATGTTTTGTAATAAGTTGATGACTTGCATGTCGATGAGTACGACAACTGGCAGGAGCCCTAGGCTTGTCTTTAATTATTGTATGACCTGCGTGTCAGTCACTAAGCGCCATTTAATTGATTTACTTTATCACTATGCATTAGCAATAGTTGTAGAAGCAATAGTTGGCAAGATGACCCCGACGCTACGATGGAGATCAAGGTGTCGTGCCGGTGACGATGGAGATCATGTTGAAGCTTTGGAGATGGAGATCAAAAGCACAGGATGATGTTTTTGATTACATGTGATGTTTATCCTTTATGCGTCTTATTTTGCTTAGAACAATGGTAGCATTATAATATGATACCTTCACTTAATTTCAAGATAAAAATGTTCTCCCTGAGTATGCACCGTTGCTAAAGTTCGTCGTTTTCAAGCACCTCGTGATGATCAGGTGTGATAGACTCTACGTTCACATACAATAAGTGTAAGCCAGTTTTGCACATGCAAAATACTTGGGTTAAACTTGACGAGCCCAGCATGTACAAACACGGTCTCGGAACACTAGAGACCGAAAGGTCGAACGTGAGTCATATAGTAGATATATTCAACAAAGAGATATTCACCATTGAAGACTACCCCATCTCACGTGATGATCGGACATGGGCTAGTTGATTTGGATCATGTATCACTTAGGCAACCTGAGGGATGTTGATTTATGTGGGAGTTCTGTTGGGAAACGTGGCATGAAATTTCAAAATAAATTCCTACGCTCATGGAAGATCTATCTAGGAGATGCTTAGCAACGAGAGGGGGAGAGTGTGTCTACATACCCTCATAGACCAAAAGCAGAAGCGTTTGATAACGCAGTTGATGTAGTCGAACTTCTTCTCGTTCCGACAGATCAAGCACCGAACGTACGGTACCTCCGATTTCTGCACACGTTCAGCTCAATGACGTCCCTCAAACTCTTGATCCAGCAAAGTGTCGAGGGAGATTTTTGTCAGCATGACAGCGTGGTGATGGTGATGGTGAAGTAATCCGCGCAGGGCTTCGCCTAAGCACTACGAAGATATGACCAGAGGTGTAATCTGTGGTGGGAGGCGCCACACACGACTAACAGATGTTGTTGTGTGTTCTAGGAGCCTCCCCCCTCATATATATAGGTGGCAGGGAGAGATAGCAGCCAAGGGGGCGCCCAAGTAGGGGGAATCCTACTTGGGGCCCTTGTCCTATTCAGCCGCCCCTTACCATAATTTCCTGAGGGGGAAGGAAGGAGGAGGGAGGAGGGAACGAAGGGGGAGGCCAAATCCTTCCCCTTCCTTTCTCTCTTCCCTCTTTCCTTCCCCTCCAGGTTCGGCCCATATGGGGGGCGCAGCAGCCCATGATGGCTGCTGCATTTCCCCTCTTGGCCCATTAGGCTCATATAGTTGCCGGGGGGTTCCCCGGAACCCCTTTCGGCGACCCGATATGTACCTGATACCCCAGAAAACTTTCGCCGTCTAAATATTTACCTCTCGACCATTTCGAGACTCCTTGTCATGTCCATGATCTCATCCAGGAGTCCGAACAACATTTGGTCACCAAATCACATAACTCATATAATACAAAATCGTCATCGAACGTTAACGCGCGGACCCTACGGGATCGAGAACTATGTAGAGATGACTGAGACACCTCTTCGGTTAATAACCAACAACGCAACCTAGATGCTCATATTGGTTCCCACATATTCTACGAAGATCTTTATCGGTCGTATCGTAATGACAACATACATTATTCCCTTTGTCATCAGTATGTTACTTGCCCGAGATTTGATCGTCGGTATCTTCATACCTAGTTCAATCTTATTACCGACAAGTCTCTCTACTCGTTCCATAATACATCATCCCGCAACTAACTCATTAATCACATTGCTTGCAAGGCTTATTATGATGCGCATTACCAAGAGGGCCCAGAGATACCTCTCCGATACTCGGAGTGACAAATCCTAATTTCGATCTATGCCAACCCAATAAACACCTTCGGAGATACCTGTAGAGCATCTTTATAATCACCTAGTTACGTTGTGATGTTTGATAGCACACAAGGTATTCCTCTGGTATCCGGGAGTTGCATAATCTCAGAGTCAAAGGAATATGTATATGACATGAAGAAAGCAATAGCAATAAAACTTAACGATCATTATGCTAACATAACGGATGGGTCTTGTCCATCACATCATTCTCCTAATGATGTGATCATGTTCATCAAATGACAACATATGTCTATGGTTGGGAAACTTAACCATCTTTGATTAACGATCTAGTCTAGTAGAGGCTTACTAGGGACACGGTGTTTTGTCTATGTATCCACACATGCATCAAGTTTTCGATTAATACAATTCTAGCATGAATAAAAAACATTTATCATGATATAAGGAAATATAAAACAACAACTTTATTACTGCCTCTAGGGCATATTTCCTTCAGTCTCCCACTTGCACTAGTCAATAGTCTAGATTACATTGTAATGATTCTAACACCCATGGAGTCTTGGTGCTGATCATGTTTTGCTCATGGAAGAAGCTTAGTCAACAGGTCTGCCACATTCAGATCTATATGTATTTTGAAAATATATATATCTCCCTCCTTGACTTGATCACGGATGGAGTTGAAGCGTCTCTTGATGTGTTTGGTTCTTTTGTGAAATCTAGATTCCTTCGTCAAGGCAATTGCTCCAGTATTGTCACAAACGATTTTCATTGGACCCGATGCACTAGGTATTACACCTAGATCGGAATTGAACTCCTTCATCCAGACTCCTTTATTCGCTGCTTCCGAATCAGCTATGTACTCCGCTTCACACATAGATCCTGCCACGACACTTTGCTTGGAACTGCACCAACTGACAGCTCCACCATTCAATAAAAATACGTATCCGGTTTGTGACTTAGAGTCATCCGGATCAGTGTCAAAGCTAGCATCGACGTAACCATTTATTTACGCAGAGATCTTTGTCAGCTCCATAAACGAGAAACATATCCTTAGTCCTTTTCAGGTACTTCAGGATGTTCTTGACCGCTTTCCAGTGATCCACTCCTGGATAACTTTGGTACCTCCCTGCTAGACTTATAGCAAGGCACACATCAGGTCTGGTACACAACATTGCATACATGGGCCCTGTTTGGTTCGGCTGTGGATTTCTAAAAGCAGCTGTGAAAAATCGGCTGTGGAAAATCAGTTGTGGAAAATCTGATGTGAAAAAGATGTAGGTCATTTGGCAAACCAGCTGATACAGCCTTTTCAGATTTTGGCCTGCAGCGGAATCGGATTTTGGAAAGCACATCCTGGGCTGCTTCCGCTTTTGGTTTAGATTTTGGCAGCGGATTTCTGGAATCGGATTCTGTTGGGTTCGCCCTTTGGTTCAGATTCTGCTGCGCAGCAGTGGAATCCGTCAATAAAAGCTGAACCAAACAGGGCCATGATAGAACCTATGGCTGAGGCATAGGGAATGACTTCCATTTTCTCCCTATCTTCTGCAGTGGTCAGGCATTGAGCCTGACTCAACTTCACACCTTTTAACACATGCAAGAACTTGTTCAAAACTTTATCAAGGTATGTGCTTTGTGAAAGTCCAATTAAGCGTCTTCAGCGAGGTCTTTCATTAAAAAACTCTTATTCAAGTATCCTTTTATGCTATCCAGAAATTCTATATTATTTCCAATCAACAATGTGTCATCCCCATATAATATTAGAAATGCTACAGAGCTCCCACTCACTTTCTTGTAAATACAGGCTTCTCCAAAAGTATGTATAAAACCATATTCTTTGATCACCTCATCAAAGCGTATATTCCAACTCCGAGATGCTTGCACTAGTCCATAAATGGATCGCTGGAGCTTGCACACTTTGTTAGCACCTTTAGGATTGACAAAACCTTCTGGTTGCATCATATAAAACTCCTCTTTAAGAAATCCATTAAGGAATGCAGTTTTGACGTCCATTTGGCAGATTTCATAATCATAAAATGTGCCAACTGCTAACATGATTCAAATAGACTTAAGTATCGCTACGGGTGAGAAAGTCTCATCGTAGTCAACTCATTGAACTTGTAAAACCTTTCGTGATAAGTCGAGCTTTGTAGAAAGTAACATTACCATCAGCATCAGTCTTTTTCTTGAAAATCCATTTATTTTCTATGGCTCGCCGATCATCAGGCAAGTCAACCAAAACATGGATCCTATCTTAGATTTCATGGCCTCAAGTCATTTTGCGGAATCTGGGCTCATCATAGCTTCTTCATAGTTCGTAGGTTCGTCATGGTCTAGTAACATGACTTCTCGAACAGGAATACTGTACCACTCTGGTGTGGATCGTGCTCTGGTTGACCTATGAGGTTCGGTAGTAACTTGATCTGAAGTTTATAATCATTATCATTAGCTTCCTCTCTTGTTGGTGTAGGCATCACGGGAACGGATTTCTGTGATGAGCTAATTTCCAATTCGAGAGAAGGTACAATTACCTCATCAAGTTCTACTTTCCTCCCACTCACTTCTTTCGAGAGAAACTCCTTCTCTAGAAAGGATCCATTCTTAGGAACAAAGATCTTGCCTTCGGATCTGTGATAGAAGCTGTACCCAATAGTTTCTTTTGGGTATCATATGTAGACGCACTTCTCCGATTTGGGTTCGAGCTTATCAGGCTGAAGCTTTTTCACATAGGCATCACAACCCCAAACTTTAAGAAACGACAACTTAGGTTTCTTTCCAAACCACAGTTCATACGGTGTCGTCTCAACGGATTTAGATGGTGCCCTATTTAATGTGAATGCAGCTTTCTCTCATGTAAAACCCCAAAACGTTAGTGGTAAATCGATAAGGGACATCATAGATAGCACCATATCTAATAATGCGATTACGACGTTCGGACACACCATTACGCTGTGGTGTTCCAGGTGGCGTGAGTTGTGAAACTATTCCACATTGTTTTAAATGAAGGCCAAACTCGTAACTCAAATATTCGCCTCCGTGATCAGATCGTAGAAACTTTATTTTCTTGTTACGATGATTCTCCACTTCACTCTGAAATTCTTTGAACTTTTCAAATATTTCAGACTTGTGTTTCATCAAGTAGATATACCCATATCTGCTCAAATCATCTGTGAAGGTCGAAAATAACGATACCGCAAGAAGCCTCAACACTCATCGAGCCGCATACATTGGTATGTATTATTTCCGATGAAGTCGCTGGCTCGCTCCATTGTTCCGGAGAACGGAGTCTTAGTCATCTTGCCCATGAGGCATGGTTCGCAAGCATCAAATGATTCATAATCAAGTGATTCCAAAAGTCCATCCGCCTGGAGTTTCTTCATGCGCTTTACACCAATATGACCTAAACGGCAGTGCCACAAATATGTTGCACTATCATTATCAACTTTGCATCTTTTGGCATTAATATTAGAATATGTGTATCACCACGATCGAGATTCAACAAAAATTTACCACTCTTCAAGGGTGCATGACCATAAAAGATATTACTAATATAAATAGAACAGCCATTATTCTTTGATTTAAATGAATAACCATCTCGCATTAAATGAGATCCAGATATAATGTTCATGCTCAACGGTGACAACAAATAACAATTATTCAGGTCTAAAACTAATCCCGAAGGTAGATGTAGAGGTAGCATGCCGACGGTGATCACATCGACCTTGGAACCATTCCCGACGCGCATCGTCACCTCGTCCTTAGACAATCTTCGTTTAATCCGTAGCCCCTGTTTTGAGTTGCAAATATGAGCAACCGAACCAATATCAAATACCCATGCGCTACTACGAGCATTAGTAAGGTACACATCAATAACATGTATATAACATAAACCTTTGTTCACTTTGCAATCCTTCTTATCCGCTGAATACTTGGGGCAGTTCCGCTTCTAGTGACCAGTCCCTTTATAGTAGAAGCACTCAGTTTCAGGCTTAGTCCAGAATTGGGCTTCTTCCCGGGAGTGGCGACTTGCTTGCCATTCTTCTTGAAGTTCCCCTTCTTTCCCTTGCCTTCTTTCTTGAAACTAGTGGTCTTGTTAACCATCAACACTTGATGCTCCTTCTTGATTTCTACCTCCGCAGCTTTGAGCATAGCAAAGAGCTCGGGAATTGTCTTATCCATCCCTTGCATATTGTAGTTCATCACGAAGCCTTTGTAACTTGGTGGCAGGGATTGAAAAACTCTGTCAATAACACTATCATCTGGAAGATTAACTCCTAGCTGAGTCAATTGATAATGATATCCAGACATTCTGAGTATGTGTTCACTGACAGAATTGTTCTCCTCAGAACTTGTTGGAGACTTCATATATCTCAACTCGGGCATTTTCTTGAAATATTAACTTCAACTCCTGGAACATCTCATATGGTACATGACATTCAAAACGTCTTTGAAGTCCCGATTCTAAGCCTTAAATCATGGCACGATGAACTATTGAGTAGTCATTAGATCGAGCTTGCAAGACGTTCATAACATCAGCATCTGCTCCTGCAGCAGGCCTTTCACCTAGCGGTGCATCATGCACATATTTCTTCTGTGCAGCAATAAGGATAATCCTCAAGTTACGGACCCAGTCCATGTAGTTGCTACCATCATCTTTCAACTTAGCTTTCTCTAGGAATGCATTAAAATTCAAGGGAACGGTAGCATGGGCCATTGATCTACAACATAGATATGCAAAAACTATCAGGACTAAGTTCATGATAAATTAAGTTCAATTAATCATATTACTTAAGAACTCAAACTTAGATACACATCCCTCGAGTCATCTAAATGATTACGTGATCCAAATCAACTAAACCATGTCCGATCATCACGTGCGATGGAGTAGTCTTCAATGTTGAACATCTCTATGTTGATCATATCTACTATATGATTCATGTTCGACCTTTCGGTGTCCAGGGTTCTGAGGCCATGTCTGTACATGCTAGGCTTGTCAAGTTTAACCCAAGTATTCCGCATGTGCAAAACTGTCTTGCACCCGTTGTATGTGAACGTAGAGCTTAGCACACCCAATCATCACGTGGTCTCTCAGCACGACGAACTGTCACAACGGTGCATACTCAGGGAGAACACTTATACCCGGAAATTTTAGTAAGGTATCATCTTATAATGCTACCACCGTACTAAGCAAAATAAGATGCATAAAAGATAAACATCACATGCAATCAAAATATGTGACATGATATGGCCATCATCATCTTGTGCCTTTGATCTCCATCTCCAAAGCACCATCATGATCTCCATCGTCACCGGCTTGACACCTTCATCTCCATCGTAGCGTCGTGGTCGTCTCGCCAACTATTGCTTCTACAACTATAGCTAACGCATAGTGATAAAGTAAAGCAATTACATGACGTTTGCATTTCATACAATAAAGAGACAACCATAAGGCTCCTGCCAGTTGCCAGTGACTTTTACAAAACATGGTCATCTCATACAATAACGTATATCACATCACAACATGCCCTGCAAAAACAAGTTAGACGTCCTCTACTTTGTTGTTGCAAGTTTTACGTGGCTTCTAGCAAGAACCGTTCTTACCTGCGCATCAAAACCACAATGGTGATTTATCAAGTTTGTTGCTTTAACCTTCAAAAAGGACCGGCCGCAGTCAAATTCGATTCAACTAAAGTTGGAGAAATAGACACCCGCCAGCCACCTTTATGCAAAACTAGTTGCATGTCTGTCGGTGGAACCGGTCCCATGAACGTGGTCATGTAAGGTTGGTCCGGGCCGCTTCATCCAACAATACCGGCGAATCAAAATAATACATTGGTGGTAAGCAGTACGACGATCACCGCAAACAAATCTTTGTGTTCTACTCGTGCATATCATCTACGCATAGACCTGGCTCTGATACTGTTGGGAAACGTAGCATGCAATTTCAAAAAAATCCCACGCTCACGCAAGATCTATCTAGGAGATGCATAGCAATGAGAGGGGGAGAGTGTGTCTATGTACCCTCATAGACCGAAAGTGGAAGCGTTTGACAACACGGTTGATGTAGTCGAACTTCTTCTCGTTCCGACCGATCAAGCACCGAACGTATGGCACCTCCGAGTTTTGCACACGTTCAGCTCGATGACGTCCCTAAGACTCTTGATCCAACAAAGTGTCGAGGGAGAGTTCCGTCAGCACGATAGCATGGTGACGGTGATGGTGAAGTAATCCGCGCAGGGCTTTGCCTAAGCACTATGAAGATATGTCCGGAGGTGTAATCTGTGGAGGGAGGCGTCGCACACGGCTAAAAGATGTTGTTGTGTGTTCCAGGCGCCTCCCCCCTCATATATATATGTGGGAAGGAGATGGAGCATCCAATGGGCGCCAAAGTAGGAGGAATCCTACTTGGGGCCCTAGTCCTATTCACCCCCCCCCACCATAATTTTTGGAGGGGGGAGGAAGGAGGAGGGAGGAGGGAAGGAAGGGGGAGGCTGAATCCCTCCCCTTCCTTTCTCAGTTCACCTCATTCCTTCCCCTCCAGGTTCAGCCTATATGGGATGGCTGTTGTGTTTCCCCTCTTGGCCCATTAGGCCCATATAGTTGCCGGGGGGTTGCCCTGAACCCCTTCCGATGACCCGATATGGACCCGGTACCCCCAGAACACTTCCGGTGTTCGAATATCATCGTCCTATATATGAATCTTTACCTCTCGACCATTTAGAGACTCCTCGTCATGTCCGTGATCTCATCCGGGAGTCCGAACAACATTCGATCACCAAATCACATAACTCCTATAACACAAAATCGTCATCGAATGCTAAGCATGCGGACCCTACGTGTTCGAGAACTATGTAGACATGACCGAGACACCTCTTCGGTCAATAACCAACAGAGGAACCTGGATGCACATATTGGTTTCCACATATTCTACTAACATCTTTATCGGTCGTATCGTTATGACAACATATGTTATTCCCTTTGTCATCGGTATGTTACTTGCCCGACATTCGATCATCGGTATCTTCATACCTAGTTCAATCTTGTTACCAGTAAGTCTCTTTACTCGTTCCGTAATACATCATCCTGCAACTAACTCATTAGTTACATTGCTTGCAAGGCTTATTATGATGTGCATTACCGAGAGGGACCAGAGATACCGCTCCGATACTCGGAGTGACAAATCCTAATCTCGAACTATGCCAACCCAACAAACACCTTCGAAGATACCTGTAGAGCATCTTTATAATCACCCAGTTACGTTGGGACGTTTGATAGCACAAAAGGTATTCCGTTGGTATCCGGGAGTTGCATAATCTCATAATCAAAGGAATATGTATATGACATGAAGAAACCAATAGCAAAAAAACTTAACGATCATTATGCTAAGCTAACGGATGGGTCTTGTCCATCACATCATTCTCCTAATGATGTGATCCCGTTCATCAAATAACAACACATATATATGGTTAGGAAACATAACCATCTTTGATTGACGAGCTAGTCTAGTAGAGCTTACTAGTGACACGATGTTTTGTCTATGTATCCACACATGTATGAAGTTTTCGGTTAATACAATTCTAGCATGAATAATAAACATTTGTCATGATATAAGGAAATATAAATAACAACTTTATTATTGCCTCTAGGGCATATTTCCTTCATGTTCATTAGTAATTTGATTATTTGAACTAAAATTTATCATGAACTTAGTCTTAATAGTTTTTGCATATCTATGTTGTAGATCAATGGCCCGTGCTACTGTTCCCTTGAATTTTAATGCGTTCCTAGAGAAAGCTAAGTTGAAAGATGATGGTAGAAACTACACGGACTATGTCTGTAACTTGAGGATTATCCTCATTGTTGCACATAAGAATTTTGTCCTTGATGCACCGCTAGGTGACAAAACTGCTGCAGGAGCTGCTGCAGATGTTATGAACGTCTGGCAAGCTTGATCTGATGACTACTCAATAGTTCAGTGTGCCATGCTTTATGAACTAGAACTGAGACATCAAAGACGTTTTGAACGCCAGAGAGCATATGAGATGTTCCAAGAACTGAAGTTGATATTTCAAGCAAATGCCTAGGTTGAGAGATATGAAGTCTCATACAAGTTCTATAGCTGTAAGATGGAGGAGAACAGTTTTGTCAGTGAACACATACTAAAAATGTCTGGGTATCATAACCACTTGACTCAGTTGGGAATTGATCTTCTAGTTGAGAGTGTTATTGACAGAGCTCTTCAGTCACTGCCACCAAGCTACAAAGGCTTCATGATGAACTATAATATGCAAGGGATGACAAAATGATTCCCGCGCTCTTCTTGATGCTAAAATCAGCGGAGGTAGAAATCAAGAAGGAGCATCAAGTGTTCATGGTTAACAAGACCACTTGTTTCAAGAAAAAGGGCAAGGGAAAGAAAGGGAACTTCAAGAAGAATGGCAAACAAGTTGCCGCTCCCATGAAGAAACCCAAAGCTGGACCCAAACCTGAAACTGAGTGCCTCTACTGCAAAGGAAATGGTCATTGGAAGCGGAACTGTCCCAAATACTTGGCAGATAACAAGGATGGTAAAGTGAACAAAGGTATATTTGATATACATGTTATTGATATGTACCTTACTAATGCTCGTAGTAGCGCCTGTATATTTGATTCTGGTTCGGTTGCTCATATTTGTAACTCAAAACAGGAGCTGCGGAATGAACGAAGATTGGCTAAGGACGAGGTGACAATGCGCATCGGGAATGGTTCCAAGGTTGATGTGATCGCCGTCGGCACACTACCTCTACATCTACCTTCGAGATTAGTTTTAGACCTCAATAATTGTTATTTGGTGCCACCGTTGAGCATGAACATTATATATGGATCTTGTTTAATCCGAGACGATTATACGTTTAAGTCAGAGAATAATGGTTGTTCTATTTATATGAGTAATATCTTTTATGGTCACGCACCTTTGATGAATGGTCTATTCTTGTTGAATTTCGATCGTAGTGATACACATATTCATAATATTGATGCCAAAAGATGCAAAGTTGATAATGATAGTGCAACGTACTTGGGGAACTTCCATTTAGGTCATATTGTTGTAAAGCGCATGAAGAAACTCCATGCGGATGGACTTTTGGAATCACTTGATTATGAATCATTTGATACTTGCGAACCATACCTCATGGGTAAGATGACTAAAACTCCATTCTCCGGAACAATGGAGGGAGCTAATGACTTATTGGAAATAATACATATTAATGTGTGCGGTCCAATGAGTGTTGAGGCACGCGGCGGGTATCATTATTTACTAACCTTCACAGATGATTTGAGTAGGTATGGGTATATCTACTTGATGAAACATAAGTGTGAAACATTTGAAAAGTTCAAAGAATTTCAGAGTGAAGTGGAGAATCATCCTAACAAGGAAATAAAGTTTCTACTAACTATGAGCAGCCACGAATTTATGGTGTAGTGGGTGGGCTATTTATAGCCAGGAGGCAACCCGGCATGAAATGTCTGAAATGACCCCGGTTCATTAAGGAACCGACGCGTGTCCAGCGGTCGGATTTCAAACATACACGGCTGCTTGACTTGGGCTACAAGCAAGGTTGACCCATCCAACTCTGGATAATATTTTCTCTCATTGTCTACACTCGAAGACATATGATTTGGGTCGAGCATCACATCATTTTTCTAACTTTGTTCACTTGGACCCAACTTAACAGTTTGGCGGTTCCTATGACTCAAGAAAGAAGAAAATGAAACTACGAAAGAAACAATGTCTTCGCACTCCATTGTCTTCATGTGAATGTCTTCACACGTCATTATCTTTGACGCGAATGTCTTTACGAACCACCATTGTCTTCAATGTCTTCATACATTTTTAGGGGTCATCTCTGATAGGTAAACCGAATCAGTGAGGGACTTCTACATGTGTTCTCCTATGAATCTCACAAACACATTAGTCCCTCAACCACATTTGTCGTCAATACTCCAAAACCAACTAGTGGTGACACTATATGCACCTACAATCTCCCCCTTTTGGTGATTGATGACAAACTGGTTGAAATTTTCAATGGGGATAAAAATATGTGAAAGTTAAAGAGCGCGGTCATTGGCTTCATGAAGTTAAAAGGCCTCCCCCTGAAGATGTGCATATAAGTAGTTTGACTTTGAATGAAATTGCACATTGCAGATTTTGCTTTGTGGTGATATCCTTCAATTCATGAAGACAATTCATCGTGGATACAAAAATGTTTTGAAGATAATGACATGCACAATGTAAAATGCGCGTCTGCAGAATGACTTCATGTGCATAAGATAGGAATTTAACTACACAATCAAAGATAGTAGAAAGTGTAGCACACGTCCCATCTGGACTTAAGTGTTACAATTCAAAACCAACAGTTCAAGAACGAGAGTTGCAAAAATTAACAAAAAATAAGCACCCGACCCATATAGACCCGCTTGAAAACTATCAACCCATGTACTTCTCCCCCTTTTGTAATGAATGAGCAAAAAGGAATGAAGACATAGGGTGCCTAAGCGTTCCTAGGAGGAGTTGGTGAAGTTGTTGGGGGCAGCCAGGTCGACGTTGGAGTTTGGTCGTGCAGTTGGGCCTAATGCGACATCTTGATGTAGTGAAGCCATAGGTGGTGACATGGCGTCGTCCTCCTCATCAACGACTTGTGCAACAACAGTTGGAGCTGGTGAAGAGTAGTCAAAATCTTCAATAGACGAAGTAGGATGCCAACTTGCTGATTGTGGAGGCCTGGAGTCAAACTTGAATCTTTCAGTGAAGCCATATGCAGTGAGTTCATCTTCACAATAGAGCAGAGTGGGACTCTTCCAGGCACGCCGACAGGCTTCATGAGCAACAAAATAATTCTTGGTGGAGAGGTTGCGAATGTGATTGACATCCACAAGAAGACTTTGCATCTGACGCTTCAGCCAGTCATGATGCCTATCCTCCTTCTGATGAGGAGAAACTAGAAATTCTCTATCATATAGAACACGAGCATGCTTCTGAGGCCTTTCAGGTACTGTGTTGGTGGTTGCATCAGTAGAAGCACAATCTGGCAGCCTAAGCTGGTCGATGAGGGGACCAGTAGTAGTAGTGGGATTTGGCACATGAATGGATTCAACGGGTGCTGAGAAGCTTTGGAAGGCATCATAATCTTCACGAATGGGTTCCTTAGCAGTTTCTGGATAGATGGTTTCATGAGATATATCAACTTCAAGCAAGAAGACAACATGATTGCGCGTTGAAGCTTGATAGTTGATTGAAGAGTGAAGCTTAATCATCCTCATTATCCATGGTACATAGAATTTTTGGCCAGATAGATCAATGCTTGAAGCTGCCAACTGCCTGAATCACACAGAACAAGGGAGCACCTTTCTCTTATACCTATTGAAAGTGATAGTTATCGACTAGATGGGGGTGAATAGGAGATTTTTATGAAAGTCTTCAATACAGGCAATGTCTTCGAAGACAGACAACCAAATACAACCTACACAGTATGCAAAAGAAGATAAACTACACTAGCCAAGTCATAGTCTAGGAAATAGTACTGAGTATACATGAAGACAAATAGCAGCTAGGTACAATGGATCAGAATCGGAAGGCATTGTGAAGCCAAATATGCAATCACAGAGAATGTCTTCACACTTTGAAGTGAAACAGGACAGACAAACAACGACTTCACGAAGCTAAACAGTAAGTGAAGGGTGAAGTGATAGAACCAGTCGCTTGGCGAAGACAAGGATTTGGTAGACTAGTTCTAGTTGTTGTGACGACTGTACGTCTAGTTAGGGAGGCTGAGATTGAACTCAGAAGACCGCGTCTTCACACTATTCCCTTGAGCTAAGGACACTTAGTCCTCGCCTAATCACTCTGGTAAGTCTTCAAGGTAGACTTCCAAACCTTCACAGACTTCGTTCACCGGCGATCCACAATGACTCTTGGATCCTTAGAATGCGACGCTTAGCCGACTGGAAGATACACAGTCTTCAATTGTAATAAGTCTTCAGATCACGCGGACAGAAAGACTTCAGTGATGCCAACACTCTTTGGGCTTTGGGTGTTTTGGGTTTTATCCTTGCAAGGATTCTCTATCAAAGGTTTTGAAGGTGGGTTGCTCTCAAACGACAAAAGTCATGTAATAACTCTAAGCAGCCACCAATTTATGGTCTACGGGGTGGGCTATTTATAACCAGGAGGCAACCCAACATTATATACCCGAAATGACCTTGGGTCACTAAGGAACCGACACATGTCCAACGGTCGGATTTCAAACACATGCGTTAGCTTGACTTGGGATACAAGCAAGGCTGACTCATCCAACTCTGGATAAGACTTTCTCTCATTGTCTTCACTCAAAGACATAGGATTTGGGTTGAGCATCACATCAGTTTTTTACTTTGTTCAGTAGGACCCCACTTAACAGTTCGGTGGTTCCTATGACTCAAGAAAGATGAAAATGAAACTACGAAAGAAACAATGTCTTCGGACTCCATTAACTTGAAATGAATGTATTCACACGTCATTATCTTCGACGTGAATGTCTTCACGAACCACCATTGTCTTCAATGTCTTCATACAGTTTTAGGGATCATATCTGATAGGTAAACCGAATCAGTGAGGGACTTCTACCTGTGTTCTCGTATGAATCTCACAAACATATTAGTCCCTCAACCACGTTTGTCGTCAACACTCTAAAACCATCTAGGGGTGCCACTAGATGCACTTACAGTAAGTTCATTGGGGCACTTTATTTTGCACCCCACAGGTTTCATCAGGTCTCCAGCATTGTCTTCAGAGTCCAATGCTTTTCGGCTGGAGACCCGATCCTGCAAATGAAGTTAATTGTTCTTAACCACCCACATCTGAAGGGGTGGCTTAGAAGAAATGAGTCTAAGTGCAGTGCCTGAGAATGTTGGCTTCGAAGCCCTAGAAAATAATTTCGCAGGGGGTGAGTAGTACTCAAATGAATATGCAGAAAAGTTCTTCGATTTGTGAACATAATGGTTCAAAGAGTTATGCTCATATTCATGAGCCTGACAATAGTTTCCTTGCAAAACATTGGTGTTAGCGTGACCATATGAGGTCCTCTTCCTGTGTGAAGACTTTAGGCCATATGAAGCCTTTGGTCTAGGGTTCATCTTCTTCCATGTTGGTGTCATGATGACATTCAGGGGAAGCTTCTCAAGAAGACTTTTAGGCGCCTAGATCTTCTTCATAGGGGACCCATTCCTGTAGTTAGTTCCAATAAACCTGGCAAACACTTCACCATTCTGATTCTTGAACAGTTTATAGTTAGAGTCAAATGACTCATCAATGATGATAGGGTAAGCATAGCTATAGCAAGATAATTTGGATGGATTCACTGAAGGGCCCTTTGTAGCAACCCAGGTGGTTTTGGGGTACTACTCAGGCTTCTAGTAGGATCCGTCATCATTCATTTTCCTCTTGAAACCAACACCCTCTTTTATTGGGTTTTTGTTCAAGATTTGCTTCCTGAGGACATCACAAAGAGTCTGATGCCCTTTGGGAGTTTTATACATGCCTGTTTTTAGCAATGTCTTCAACCTAGCATTTTCATCAGAAATAACAGTGGTTTCCTTAGAAGAGGGCTTAGCTACCACATCCGTAGTTGAAGATATTGCGATCACAGAAGCATTTGAACATTCAGCAGAGGAAGTAGCATTGTCACGCTCAAGACATTATATGCAAGAAGCATTCGAAGATCTTCATGAGATGATCTCAGTTTCTCTAGATCTTGCCTCCTTGAAGATAATTGTAGAAAAGATTCTCAGGATCAACTGATAGGGTTTCATGACGACTTTGAAGATCCTCATACTTAATTCAAAGATTTTTTATGTCTTCAATTAAGGATTGAGTTCTATTCATTTCCTCGTCCAACAGGTCATCACTTTTGTCCAGTATGATTTGAATCCTTTCCATGGCAGTTTGTTGCTCAGTAGCAATTTTAGCAATTATCTTATAGCTAGGTTTAGATTCACAATCAGATTCGTCTTCACTAGAGGTTTCAAAGTAGGCGGCACGTGAAGTTACCTTTGAGTCTTTTGCCATGAAGTAGTAGCGAAGAGCAAAGTCGTCGTCCTCATCAGTGGCTTCAAGGTCGAGGACGTAACCATTGTCTTTAGTGCTGAAGATGAACTTGGCGACGAAAGTTGAAGCTAGAGCCAAGCTTGCCACGCCTGAATAAGACTCCTCCTCTGACTCCTCTTTCCCTTCCTATGAAGCAGACTCCTCCTTTGAATCCATTTCCTTGCTGATGAATGCATGAGATTTGCCGGATGAACTCTTCTTGTGAGGAGAAACTCTCATGTACTCAGGTGATGAGTCCTCAACCGGAGAGACTGAGTCAATCTACTAGCTTCAAGACGGCAGGCTTGGGGGTTATTCCGATGGAAATAGTATTCCCGACCCCTATGAGCCGCCGAACCGAGCGCCATTTTCATGGTAGGCACAGCGCTGGCTCTCAACAGCACGACGGCTGGAGCAACATCTACTGACCCTTCAAGATCCGGTTCAGCCAGGCCGCGGACTCAGGTTTTGTTGGAATTGATGAATGAGTTAACAACTTTAATGGGGACCGAGGTCATAGCAAAAAGCCAAGTTGAGCGCAACGCAGAGATTGCTAAGCTTAAGGAACAGATGACCAAAGCCCAGGAGGATATCAATGCTGAGAATGCCAGGATGGTAACGATAAGGGCTCAGATTGAGGCTGAGTCGAGCACGTGAAAGCAGAAGCTTGGCGTTTAAGCCTGGATCAGAACGCTTCCAATGCATTCCTTCCAATGCATTCCTTCAAAGGAGGCACCAGAGCCACGTGCCTTTGCATTACGAGCCCATGAATCTGTTCAATACACCAGGGGCAGGACCAAGTACTCCACCGGTGATAGTGGGAGTCCTGGATTAGGGGGTCCCCGGGCGTCCGGGCTATGTGAAGTGGGCCAGACTGGTGGGCTGTGAAGACACAAGATAGAAGGCTTTCCCCCATGTCTGGATGGGACTCTCCTTGGCGTGGAAGGCAAGCTTGGCGTTCGGATATGAAGATTTCGTTCTCTATAAACCGACTCTGTACAACCCTAGTCCCCTCTGGTGTCTATATAAACCAGAGGGTTTAGTTCGTAGGGGCAATCATAATCATACATGCTAGACATCTAGGGTTTAGCCTTTATGATCTCGTGGTAGATCAACTGTTGTAACCCCTATACTCATCAAAGTCAATCAAGCAGGAAGTAGGGTATTACCTCCATCAAGAGGGCCCGAACCTGGGTAAACATCGTGTCCCTTGTAGCCTGTTACCTTCGATCCTTAGACGCAGTTCATGACGCCCTACCTGAGATCCGCTGGTTTTGACACCGATATTGGTGCTTTCATTGAGAGTTCCTCTGTTCTACCGACATAGGATTCGATGGCTCGTTCGGTCATCCACAATGATGCTGTTTCGAGGGAGATTTTTTCCCCAGCCAAATTTTCGTGTTCGGCGGCTTCGCGCTGCGTGCCAACTCTATTGGCCACCTCGAGCAGATCGATAGCTATGCCCCTGGTCATCAGATCATCTTTGGGAACCTAAACTATGTCGCCAATATCCGAGGAGATTTGATCTTCCAAGGGTTTGCGGCCCCGATTACCGCTCTAGCCTTACATCCAGAGCAGGCCATCAGATCCGAAGACGGAATCCAGAGCCCGCCGAGCTCTCTGCACTTATGGAAACTCTGCCAGACTCTAACTCTAAACTCTCAAGGTCCGTGTCAAGCGGGCACCGCCAGGAGGCCCCAACCCCGGACAGCCCCACGGACTCTCGTTTCTCTGCCCAACCCTCGCCTTTAAACGTCTGGACTTAATGCGATCACTCGCCATTACAGAAGGATCACGTTCGAATTATGCCCAGCCCAGACTAGGGACTGAGAGCGGGGAGTTTTATGACCCACCCACCACCCACTTCATAGCCACTATCGAAGATCTAACCGACATGCTGGACTACGCCTCCGAAGACATCGACGGTATGGACGACGATGTCGGAGACGAACAAGGCCAAAACCCTCCGTTTACCGGATGATGGACGGCCACCTCCACATACGATGTGTACATGGTGGACACACCCAAAGAGGATAGCGACGACGGCAGGAAGGATCTGGTTGAGTACAAGCCCATCCAAGCCCCTGCGAAGCATCGACGTCAACGGCGCCGCTCAAAATCATGTCGCAGCAAAGACAACAATACCGGCACCGGAGATAATAACACTCCGGAGAATGCCGAAGACCCCGAAGCCCCTGTAGAGCCAACATCTAAACATGATGATTGGGAGGATGGGCAGGTAAACCCCGATGATCCTGTCGAGAACGAGGGCTCGGAGGATAGTAACTACCTACCGATCTCCGAAGAAGATGTGAGCCTCGGCGATGAAGATTTCATCGTGCCAAAGGAACCCCTCGAACAAGATCGCTTTAAGTGCTGGCTAATCGCCACCACAAGAAGCCTGAACAAGAAGCAGCAGCAGCTTCAAGCTGATCAGGACTTACTCAATGACAAATGGACTAACGTCTTGGCAGCCGAGGAATACGGCCTTGAACACCCAACAAAGAGCTACCCGGAGCGCAAGTTGATACCCCAATTCGACGACGAGGCACTGGAGCCCATACCACCGACGCATGACGCTGCTGACAGACCTGACCGACCACCGCGTGGCCGGGACAGAGCGGCAACTCAAGCCGAGCACCAGCCCGCACCACCTCGCCATAAAAGCAGGGGAACGGCGGCTCCAGAATACACATATGACATACAAAAGGACCTGGACAATAGAGCCGGTCAAACCAGATCAATCTATGGATCAAGAGGACGTGCCCTAGCACGAGAGGACGACCATCAGGCCTAGCGCGACGAGCACAACCTCACTCGGGCCGAAAATCGCATACGGACTTCATCTGAACTTCGTCGTGACATTGCCCGATACAGAGGCGCCGAACACCCCCTATGTTTCACCGATGAGGTAATGGAGCACCAGTTCCTAGAGGGGTTAAAACCCGTGAACATCGATTCATATGACGGCACGACAAATCCCGCAGTCTGGATTGAAGATTTCCTTCTCCACATTCACATGGTTCGCGGTGACGATCCACATGCCATCAAATATCTCCCCTTAAAACTCAAGGGACCAACAGGGCACTGCTTAAACAGCCTACCAGAAAATTCTATTGGCAGCTAGGAAGATTTGGAAGATGCCTTTAGATACAACTTCCAAGGTACCTATGTATGACCCCTAGATGCCGATGACCTTAGTCACATAGTCCAGCAACCCGGAGAGTCAGCCCGAAAACTCTGGACAAGGTTCTTAATTAAAAAGAACCAAATCATCGACTGTCCGGATAACGAAGCCCTAGCGGCCTTTAAACATAGCGTCCGTGAAGAATGGCTCGCCCGACACCTCGGCCAAGAGAAGGCAATGTCCATGGCGGCCCTTACAACACTCATGACCCGCTTTTGCGCGGGATAGGATAACTGGTTAGCCCGTAGCAACAACGGTACCAGTGACCCTGGTACTTCTGAAACCAGAAACGGCAGCGGCAGGCCCCTACGCAACAAACACAAGCGTCGAAGTAACAATGACAATACCGAAGACATGGCGGTCAACGCCGGATTCAATGGCTCCAAATCTGGTCAATGGAAGAAGCCATTTAAAGGAAATAAAGACAGTTCATCTCGTGTGGACCGAATACTCGACCGACCTTGCCAGATTCATGGCACCCCCGACAAGCCTGCCAACCACACCAATAGAAGTTGTTGGGTCTTTAAACAGGCCGGTAAGCTAAACACCGGACATAAGAAGGAGGGGTCGCACAGTGAGGACGACGACGAGGAGCCTCACCCACCGAACACCAGGGGACAGAAGAAATGTCCCCCCAAGGTCAAAACGGTGATATACGCTACTCACATCCCTAAGCGGGAGCGCAAGCGCGCTCTAAGGGACATCTATGCGATAGAGCCAGTCGCCCCAAAATTCAAGCCATGGTCAGCCTGTCCGATCACTTTCGATCACAGAGACCATCCAACTAGTATCCGTCACGGAGGCTCGGCTGCGTTGGTACTCGACCCAATTATCGATGGATTCTACCTTACGAGGGTCCTCATGGACGGCGGCAGCAGCCTTAACACTCTATCAGGACCATCCGACCACCTTTAAAGGAGCAATACCCGGTGTAGAGGCCCGTTGCACGGGCTCAATCACATTGGAAGTCGTCTGCGGTTCCCGGGACAACTTCCGAAGCAAGGACTTGACCTTCAACGTCGTCCCCTTCCGCAGCGGCTATCATGCACTGCTCGGACGAACCGCATTCACTCGCTTCAATGCGATCCTGCACTATGCCTATCTCAAACTCAAGATGCCCGGACCACATGGTGTTATAACAGTCAATGGAAACACGGAGTGCTCCCTCCGTACGGAGCAGCACACCGTGGCCCTTGCAGCGGAAGTACAAGGGGGCCTTATCAAGCCAAATACTATATCGGCAGTCAAGCCCTCGGACGCCATTAAACGCGTCCAGAATACCCTGCAGAGCGACAGTACAGCTCATCCGGAGCTCGATTAGCAGTTCGGCCTCCATCTCAGCCCTAACCAAATTGCAGCACATATGCCATGCGTACATAACTACACACTAAAGATACCATGGGCAAAGATGGAGGCATATTACATATAAAATCCACAATACGGTTAGACCCTATGTGGACCCTGATATCCTTTTTTCATTATTTTTATTTTTTCAGGTTCCTTACAACCCACGTCAACTTGTGATGGTACCAAGGGCACCTTTTCCAGGCACTTTATGAAAACCCGATCGTTGATCCTCTCGAAGGATTACACACCAAGGAGCCAAGCGTCACAGACGTGTGGTAGAGTGTCTAAAGGATCTTTAAAGATCACCTCTTCCTTTTTTGGGACCCGTACATGGCTTTCCCTGGTGCTCGGCATGTAAAATAGCGTCGATTCTTATCGCATCATTTGTAAAAATACGTTTTGGCGTATCAATCAGACTATAACGGAAACAATTTTTCGCCCAACATATACGGTACTGCTTATTTTCTAATATGTATTCCCTCTTTTTTTATTGCCATGTACACCTCGGTACGACTTAAATCGCCAGGGGCTCCATTCGGCCACGTACATTTCTTAAAAATAAAACAAGTCTGAACACTTTTATAGTACAATTCAGTGTCTCAAATATAGCATTATATGCATCGGCTCCGAATCATGTCTTTGGTCAATAGTTGGGTTGCCCGGCTCCTGTGGTTACTACCTTATGTTCTGCTCGTTCGGCTATGGTAGTAAAGGGAGAACTACCGCGATTGTGTTTCCGTTTCATCCAGATAAACACCTCAGTATAGAAAGCCGAAAACTGACTGTAATGATGCGGTGAGAGCTGGTCAGCTATTCGGTGACTAAGTATAAATCTCTCGCGATTTTTTCCGCATTACGCAAAGGACCGGTCTCCACCCGGGCAGGCGTCTACTGCACCCAAGTTCGGATAATCGAATAATTCCAGCAGCTGCGCCTACGGTCTCATTGTCAATCTCCTATGGCTAAGTGAGAGCGATAAAGCCACATAGTCTGATTGCCTAGTTCGCCGCACTAACACCTCCTCTAAGGACCAAGCCGTTGGGTCAAGTGTGTCCAGGTGCCATTTCGAACTGTAAGTGCATCTAGTGCCCCTTAGTGATTTTGGTGTATTGAAGACTTATAGGTTAAGTAACTAATGCGTTTGTGAGTGTACACAGGTCTATAAGTCTATGAGGAGTTTGATATTTACAGAGAAAGTCGACCCCTAAAAATGAAGTTCTTCATCTGAAGACTTTGAAAGTGAAGAAATTGGTGTGACCTTGAAGACTTGGTATTCATTTGAGGAACATGAAGCGTGAAGACTTTTGTTTTCGTAGTTTCATTTTCTCTTTCTTGAGTCATAGGAAACACCGTCTTTGTTAAAGGGGGTCGAGGAAATACTAAGGAAAAATTTCCATTTGATGCTCAACTCAAAATCCTACACCTACCAATCCCTTCGAGTGAAGCTTTTGGAAATCTCATACTGATTCGGTCAATTTCTTCAAAGTGAGAGACGAAGCTCTTCTCGGTCACGAGAATTTGTTCAATACCGAGGAGTTAGGAATTCGCCAGTCATGAATTGCCTACGATGAGGAACATGATAGCCCCGAGGAATTTGAGAGTCAAATTTCCGACCCGTTCTTGTCTTCTTGGCCACCTGTCCCAAAATATCTTATCCACCTAACGGTCATATCATTGAAGGGCATTTATGTCTTATCATGTCGGGCTGCTCCTAGGCTATAAATAGCCGCCCCTACAACCACTAGCTGGTTGGCTGCTCCGAGAGAACTTGACACTTGTCATTTGAGAGCAACCCATCCTCCGAGGACTTTGAGAGAAAATCATCAAGTGAGGAAAACCCAAAAGTGAGGAAAAACACAAAGAGAGGAAAAACCCAAAAACCAAAACCCCAACAAACCCAAAGTGATTGAGCATCCTTTGAAGAAATTGATCCTGCGTGGATCCGACGCTTGTTACCTTTGAAGATCATGCTTCTTCCAGACGGTTAGGCGTCATGGTCTAGAGCATCCAAGAGGAATTGTGGATCGCCGAGTGACCAAGTCTGTGAAGGTTTGGAAGTCGCTCAAGACTTACCACGAGTGATTGGACGAGGTGCATGTGACCTTAGTTCAAGGAGAATACGGTGAGGACTTGGTGTCTGAGCTGCGTGCTTTCGATGTTGGGTGTCCGGGACTGTGTGTCCTCGAGTTTAAATACTCACCCGCTCCAACCAGACGTACAACTGAGACAGCAGTTGGAACTGGTCTACCAAATCATTGTCTTCACCAACCTAACTGGTTCTATTTCCTCAACCCATTCATTTCCTCATTATTGTGTTGAGTGTTTGTTCATATCTGTGTTTGAAGACTTTGGCTGAAGACTTTCTCAATTTCCTCAGCTCAATTTCTTGATCTGTTTGTCTTCATCCTGTGTTATCTGTGATTACGCTTTACGTACTCTGTGATTGTCTTCATTTCATCATGATGACTATGCTTGTAATCTGTTATGCTTACTTCTGAGTACTTATTCCGCTGCAAGTAGTTCTTCGCTAAGGAATTTCCTCACCGGCAAATTCCTCAGTGAAGAATTCATAAAAATCGCCTATTCACCCCCCCTCTAGTCGATATAACGCACTTTCACGAACACCCCCGTACTACGTACGTGGGGGCTGAAGCCGATGACTGGCCAACTCTCAGATACCTTAAACGATCACACAGGAGGTGAAGAATTAGAGGTAAAACAAGCAACACATTATACATCAGCCTTGTCTCATAATACAAATTTCGGGTAACACGGATACATTCATTCGAATATAATGTCCTTCCAACACTGGCCCTCTACAATGCGGGAACCTTCCAAGACTTCATCAAAATACCGCTCCGGTGTGCGGTGCTCCTTGCCTGCGGGCGGTCCCTCGGTTGCCAGCTTCACGACGTTCATCTTCGCCCACTGTACGTTGACACGGGTGAAGGCCATCCAGGCACCTTCGATACAGACCGAGCGCTTTATGGCGTCCAGCCGGGGGCAGGCACTGACTAGCCGCTTCATGAGCCCGAAGTAGCTACTGGGTATGGGCTCGGCGGGCCAGAGACGGATTAAAATATCCCTCATAGCTAATCCGGCCACCCTATGCGATTCGATCAATTGTTTGGTGATCATGAGGGCACCGGATGCTCCGGCGCAAGGTACTGCGACCAGAACAGCTTCTCCATTGAGCTTCCCTCTTCGGCTCAGAAGAACTCCACAGTATCAGCAATACTCTGGGGCAGATCTGCAAACGCTCCTGGAGAACTCCAAATCTGGGTCAGTAAGAGGTACTTTCTCCTCACAAATTTGCTCTGTATATTAAAGGCCTTACCCGCCGCGATCTGCTTGGCCTCTTGGATCTCTCGGCAGGTGCCTTGGGCTTCAACCGGGGCCTCATGCGCGCTTTGGAAGGCCTTAGAAAGTTCGGAATCTTGCTCCGCAATCTTGCGCTCCAAGGAATCACACTTGCTTATGGCATCTTTGAGCTCTTGTTGGACTTCCTCCACCCGTGATTCATGCTTTTGGCGGGCGACTCATTCCCCCTCCGCCTCCTTCTTGGCCTCGGCCAGCGCGTTCTTGAGGATCTCGACTTCAGACGTGTCAACTGTGAGCATCATAACAAAACTCAGCAAGATAACACCACAACAAGCTATATCATTTTCAGACGTGAATGGGCATTCCATACCTTGCTTCTCCACCAATTGTTTGTTGGTGCGTATGAGATCTTCATTGGCCCGCTCCAACTGCCGCTTCAGTTCGGACACTTCATCGGCATAGGCGGTTGCCGCTAACTTTGACGCCCATTTGTTCAAATACACGTATATGTTAAATCTCCTGCGAGAACTATAGGATCCTCTGTTCGGCTTTTCTTAAACGAACGCTGAACAGAGTTTCAGTGGCTACTGACTATACACATGCATTCTTTTTATAGTTAAAAAATATTACATCACATACCTCAAAACCTGTTAGAAGGCTAGTATAAGTTTCGTTCAATCCGCTTTTAGCAGACCGAACCTTTTCAACCATTGTACCCATAAGGGTACAATGTTCCTCAACAATGGAGGCGCTCTGAAGCGCTTCCACCAGAGTTTTCGGCGCCTCCGGTTTGACAGAGGCCGCCGGCGGAGTCGATGCCCCCTTCTTTCGAAGGAGGTTGCTCGCCTGATTCTGGAGTCGTGTCAGTCTCCGGAATGATATTTGGTTGGAGGCCGAATTGGGCATGGCCCCCGTCGCCAATCTCCATGGGGATTGGTTCCCCCATGTTTTCGGCAGCAGAGGTATTACCCTCTGGCGCCACCTTGATGGCTTCCCGCACCTCTCCATGGCCTGTAAGGGTCCCTCGGTGTCGGCGTTCTAGGAACGAGGGTCCCCAGACTTTCCTCCCTGCGGCCCACGGCGTGGCTCCACCAGCGGCCATGTACGACCCATCTTCATCAACAAATGCTTAAGACCCTCGCGAGGGGCTAAGCCTCGCGAGGCGGACGATGCAAGACCTCCTCAGGACCGGCCTCACTAGGCTGGCTCCCAAGGGGCGGAGAGATCAAGGCGAGCGGCACCTCGCGAAGTTATTGTGATGCAAGCCATGACGACCAAGGCCAGGCGGGCGCCAGCGCGCGTAGTATCCTCTTTGGTGTTAAAGAGGCAGGCGCAGGGAAGGACTCTCGAGGCATCAGGCAAAGGTTTCCATATCGGTGCAACGAGACCAAGAACAGCAGGATGGCAGGACGGAGGTCATCGCGGAGCCCATGACAGCGTCACCGCCAGAGCCTTTGGCAGGCGAAGACCACCTTTTGTCAGGATAACTTGTACTAGCTGCCCCCCTTCAAATTGGCTGTTGTGGGATACCTTCCCGCCTAACATTTGAGGAGAGGACCCGGGCCTCTATAAATAGGACTTAGCCAACACCTTAGCAAGGGGGGGGGGGGTCATTCAGAGCATCCTCAACCACACAAGCTCATTGAGCCCCAGGACACCTCTCCTCAGAAGGCTGTTCTTCCCTTGTAATTGTTCATCCTTAGCCTACAAGGCAATCTACCACACCACACTAGAGTAGGGTATTACACCACATCTTTGGCCCGAACCAGTATAAACCCCGTGTCCCTTGTTCTTCGAGTTCGATGTGCTGAGCCTTGAGATCGTGGTGAGTGGGTGATCTAGGGAAGGGAAAGATCCTCATGTGCACCCCAGTGTTCAAACCTCAAGGGTTTTGCCGGAACCCGAAATCCAAAATTTGGCGTGCCAGGTAGGGGTGCGCAGAAGCTTTCCTTCCATCAATCCACGTTCCACCGCTCCATCGCATCCATGGCAGACGCCCGTCGAGCCTGCACCGAGCGTTGGGCCGCCCTCGCCACTCGTGTTGCTTAGACGGCCCCTGTCGGCGGGCCTCCCCGTCGTTCTCCATCACCCGCTGCCAATGCCGCCACCGGCCCAGTGGGAAATGAGTAGCACGCATCTTCGTTGCACCCCTCGTTGCGGCGAGACGGCCGCACCGTCACCCCATCGCTGACTCCGGCCGGCTTGTCGTCCCACGCTCATCGCGCACCCATGGACGCATAGGCCATGCTGCTCATGGCACACGAGCTCCTGCGCTACCGCCCAGTCGACGACCTCTACGAGGACTGGCTGGATAGCATCGCCGAGCTCGTCAGCGCCGCTGGGGGCTCGCCTGTCCCGTCTCTCTCGCTACCTCGCCCTCCTCCAGCCTCAGGTGACATAGCCCACGGGGTGCCTCTGCCACCCCCACACCAAGACGGTGCCCTGGCGCCTAGGCGGGCGCCCCCCGGGCGCGACCCATCGCGCCAGGCGCCCGCACGAGAAGAAGGAAGCTGCCAAGAAGTTCCCCGGCCGCAAGAAAACGCTCCTGTGCTCCCAGCGTCACCACGACAAGACCGTGTGCCGCCTGCGGTGGCAGTGCGCGGACGTCAAGGGCAGGCTCCACCTCTATAGAGGGCCCTAGTGGCCACAGCAGGCTGCCGCAGCCTTCACTCCAGAGCTGCGTACCATCGCCTGGCCGGGCAAGTTCAAGCCAGACCTGCCTCCTCGCTACGACGGCACCCCCGACCCTGCGGAGTTCTTGCAGCTCTAAGAGCTGAGCTTCGAGGCGGCCAACGGCGACAAGAAAGGCATGGCGAACTGGTCCCCATGTCTCTCAAGGATGGTGCTCGCTCATGGCTCCTGAACTTGCCCCCGGGGTCGATCTCTTCATGGGGTGAGATGCGTGACCGTTTCGTCGCCAACTTCCAGGGTACTCGTGACTGCCCTCCGGCCGCTGGTGACCTGCGCCACATCAAGCAACAACCAGGAGAGACCTTGCAGAAGTACATCTATCACTTCAACAACATTCGCCTCAAGATCCCCAACGTGACGGACGAGGCCATCATTTTAGCGTTTTCCGAGGGTGTCCGCAATGTCAAGATGAAGGAGGAGCTTGCCATCCACGAGGAGCTTTGCACGCCTCTGGAGCTATTCAACATGGCGACCAAGTGCGCAATAGCTGAGGAGGGGCGCCTCTCCCTCCTCGAGCTCTATGCCACCGATCCAGAGGAGAAGAAAGCCAAGGCCAATGACGTGAAGCGCAAGGGGGTGGTCGTGCTTGCGGCGGAGCCAGACACGAAGCGCGGCCGGGACCACCCCAAGTCGTCCAAGAGCAGCCGTCCGTTCTGCGCCTTCCACAACGTACATAGCCACAACACCAATGACTGTCAGGAGCTCAGGGCTATCCAAGATGGATGCTTCGGTCGACGCGCCAAGCGCGATGACTGGGCTACGGTCGAGGAGGAGGACAAGGTGGGGGATGCTGGCATGACCGCGGCCCCCGCCAGGAGTGGCGCGACCAGCCTCGTGAGGACCGCTGGCAGGACCAGCCTCGTGAGGGCCGCCCTCAGGGCAATGCTGGTCTCCCTCCACTGCCGCGGCCACCAAGAAAGAACGACGACCATCATCAGGACGAGGGTGCTGGGGGCTTCCAGGAACCACCCGCTATCGCCTGCATCTTGGGCGGAGCTCAGGCCCCAGCATCCCAGCGTGTCTTCTAGCAGTTTGCTCACTAGGTGAAAGCGGCTCTTCCCAGCCTCGAGGCCACGCGCCCGCTCAGGTGGTCCAAGTGCGCCATCATCTTCAGCTTGTCAGACCAGCTCAAGTGCGCGGCTACCGCCGGCGCCCTCCCGATGGTTTGCTCGCCTGTCATCAGCAACGTCGAAGTCACCAAGACCCTCATCGACAGTGATGCAGGGCTTAACGTCCTATCCGTCAAGACATTCAACAGCCTCCAAGTGCCATACGATCAGCTACAGCCTACCAAGCCCTTCTCAGGAGTGACCGACGGCTCCACCACCCCGATAGGGCATGTCCGCCTCCCTGTCACCTTCGGCCAGCGCGACAACTACCACACCGAGCTCATCGACTTCAACGTCGCCCACATCTGTCTGCTGTACAACGCCATCCTTGGGTACCCAGCATTAGCCAAGTTCATGGCAGTAACCCACCATGGCTACAACGTCCTCAAGATGCCACGAAGCGGCGGAATTATCACAGTCCCCTGCGAAGAAAGAGATGTGGTGTGCTCCCTGGAGCGCACCTTCCAAGCCGTAGTGATCGAAGACCCCGACAGCGAGGGCGTCCAGTACCCTCCTGAGGCCATTCCCAAGAAGAAGAAGCAACTACTCCGCACAGGGCCTCAGGAGAGCGGTGTCTCCAGCGGCGCCACCTCAGGATCATCGCCCGCACCTGGGGCGCCTCCCTCCCTCGCGTAGGAAGGCTGGCTCGACGCCCTCCTCAGGCGAGGCTCGGGGGCTCTCTTCTAGAGGGCCTCAGACCTAACCAACATCATGAGGGAGGCGCTCGGGCACCACATGGAGGCGTGCTTTGTGGCATGTTTCCCTTAGGAGGGCACTGGGCGAGGAGCGCCCGGTGCCCAGGAGTTCATCGTCAAGGCCACCCAGGAGCTTCAAGAAGCAAGGACCATGTGCGGCGACCGCTGCCCACCTGGCGCAGCTCCCCATCCTAGCAAGGACGGTAGGCTGCGCGTCTGCATCGACATTCCAGGGCTCAACAGAGCCGCGTCTCAAGAGCACTTCTGGTCTTCGCGCGTGGGGCGCTACGAGGGCGCACCTCACAGCTATGTCTGCATGCCATTTTTCCCGCCGAGCGTGGCAGCCGACTTCCAGCATCATCTACGGAACACCGTGGCGGCTCAGGAAGCCAGGCATCACGCAATCCTGGCGGAGATGGAGACGATCCTCAAGGAACCGCCCGAGCCCCTAGAGCCTCCAGAGGTTCAGGGCCCTGGTGGCTCATGAGGAGCGGCTCCTTCATCACGCGTCTTCGGCTACCCCAACAATCCTTGGACAACGGAACCAGGTGAAATTTTCCAAGTTTATTCAGCTGGGAGCGCCCCTCGGGCTGCATTATTCCTAGGTCGCATGGGCATGTCCTTGCGGCATGTATCCTTTTGCGTCTTTAGATTACTCTACTGGGGGCACCCCTTGGGCTGCAGCATCCCCAGGCCGCTCGGGTCCGTCCCAGTGGCATGTATCATTCTCGTGTTTATCTAAGCTAGCTGGTTCCCATGCATGAGTTATTTATAGTCATCACTTGCTTGATTGTCACTCACCGCGGCCGCCCGCGTCGCCGATCGGCCCCTTGCTCATCCCGCATCGGGGGCTACTCATGCTGGCACGACACTTGTGCTTGGGTCCGTCCCTGCAACGCTAACAAATCTGAGTGGTCGAGCTCTGGCTCGCGGCACGCCCGCGCACGTCACCTCACCAGACCCTTAGTGCCTTCATCTTCTTGCGGAACGACCAGTGGCAGACCGGCAAGCGTGGTTGCAATTTGTACCCCTCCTCACGCTAACCTGCAGGAACCTCTTGAGGGCGACAACAGGCGGTACCGCGGGCTCCCTCTTTTCCCATGCAATTCGCTTGCGTGTTAAAAGGGGGGCTCCTGAGCATCGTGACTTAGGAGCTCCTACTAGCTCTCCAGCCCTCACCCCCTGCCCTTGACCACGACATCGCGACCTGGCATACCAGCGGCGGATGAGCTCGCTCGAGGGGCGGGACCCGAGGATGTAGAGCACACAGAAGAGCGTGGGAAAGAGGGGGAGACTTGCATGGGCCTAACCTGGCTACACTACGGCCGCCGACGCAAAAGAAGTCTCGCGCTGCACAAGGAATCGACCCTGGACAGCTAAGATAAGTTTCGCACTCGGGTCGGCCAAGCGCTACAGCATAGGATTCCCACCTATTGCAGCCTTGTTACGGCGACGTCGCCTCCCTTTCCTACCTTTAGGTAGCTGCTTGCACGCTAAAGGGGACCTCTTGAGGATCGCGCCTCAGGAGCTCTTACTGGACCTCGGTGAGGGAGTCCTGGATTAGGGGGTGTCCGGATGGCCGGACTATGACCTTTGGCCGGACTCCTGGACTATGAAGATACAAGATTGAAGACTTCGTCCCGTGTCCGGATGGGACTTTCCTTGGCGTGGAAGGCAAGCTTGGCGATCTGGATATGTAGATCTCCTACCATTGTAACCGACTGTGTAACCCTAACCCTCTCGGTGCCTATATAAACCGGAGGGTTTTGAATCCATAGGATGAACAACAATCATACCATAGGCTAGCTTCTAGGGTTTAGCCTCTACGATCTCGTGATAGATCTACTCTTGTACTACCCATATCATCGATATTAATCAAGCGGAGTAGGGTTTTACCTCCATCAAGAGGGCCCGAACACAGGGTAAAAACATCATATCCCTTGTCTCCTGTTACCATCCGCCTAGACGCGCGATTCGGGACCCCTACGAGATCCGCGGTTTTGACACCGACATTGGTGCTTTCATTGAGAGTTCCTCTATGTCGTCATCTTTAGGCACGATGGCTCCTCCGATCATCAACAATGATGCGCTCGAGGTGAGACTTTTCTCCCGGACAGATCTTCGTATTCGGGCGGCTTTGCTGCGGGCCAATTAAACAGCTGGCCATCTGGAAGCAGATTGAAAGCTACGCCCACAGCCACCAAGTCAGATTTGGAAGTTTGAACTACACGGCTGACGTCCGCGGAGACTTGATCTTCGACGGGTTCGAGCCACAGCCAAGCGCGCCGCACTGTCACGAGGGGCATGATTTAGCTCTGCCGCCGAACAGTGTCCGGGAGGCCGCACCAGTGTCCGCTCCGACCTTCAGCCCGGAGCCGACTGCGCCGATCGAGGACGAGTGGCTGGACACTGCCTCGGGGGCTGCAATCTCTACGGCGATTGAGCCATACACCTACCCCGTCCTTTGCGAAGCTCGTGACTACTAGGTGCCGGACTCCTCTCCGGACTCCGAACCTTCCGCGCCCCCGCCAATCAAATCCGATTGGGCGCCGATCATGGAATTCACCGCCGCGGACATCTTTCAGCACTCGCCCTTTGCCGACATCCTGAATTCACTAAAGTCTCTCTCTCTATCAGGAGAGCCCTGGCCGGATTATGGTCAGGAAGGTTGGGATGCGGACGACGAAGAAATTCAAAGACCACCCACCACCCACTTCGTAGCCACTGTCGATGATTTAACCAACATGCTCAACCTCGACTCCGAAGACATCGACGGTATGGACGACGATGTAGGGGAGGAACATGAACTAGCGCCTACAGGGCACTGGAGAACCACCTCATCTCACGACGTATACATGGTGGACACACCTAAAGGAAGCGACGACGAGGAACAACGGGACGCTACGAAGGATCATTCCCTCGAAAAGCAGTCAAAACGGCGACGTAAGTGCCGCTCCAAGTCCCGCCTCGATAAAGACAACAACTATACAGACCCAGCCATAGAGCAGGGCGAACCGGTGGATGACGAACATGCTATCGTGCAACCGTCTGTATAGGACAACCTGGATAAACCACCCGTCCCCAACAAAGATAACAGCCCGGACGATCTCACGCCGGACAAGTTGCTGGAGCAGAAGAACCTCCACAAAAGGCTCGCCCCTTTGCCGCGTAGCCTGAAAAAGCGAAGCGGAAGCTCAAAACAGCAGAAGATGCACTCGAGAATCAGATGGAGCAAAGTACTCAACACCGTGAGACAAATCTGGCTGACGATCGCCGAACAAAGAGCTACCCAAAGTGAAAACTACTGCCCGAATTTGATGAGGAGGCCGTAGAGCCCCCGCAATCAAAAAACAAGGAGGCCACCCGGTCGGATGAACGACCCCATGGAAAACAAAGAGCGGCAAATGGCGCCGCACACAAGCCGGCACGCGATCCGCACAGGGATTCACATCAAATAGATGGCCCAGTTAGATCTATCTACGGGCCAAGAAAGCAAGCTCTAGTACGCAAGGCAACACATAAAGTATCCGAACATCACGGTACACCTAAATATAGGGGTGCCGCACCCTATGTTTCACCGATGAGGTGCTTTGGATCATGAATTTCCGGTGAGTTCAAGCCCGTAAACATAGAGGCATACGACAGAACAACAAACCCTGGAGTCTTGATTGAGGATTACATCCTCCATATACACATGGGTAGAGGAGATGATCTCCACGCCATAAAATACTTACCCCTCAAGCTCAAAGGGCCAGCCCGGCATTGGTTTAAAAGCCTTCCCGAAAACACCATTGGAAGTTGGGAGGAGCTTGTGGATGCTTTTCGGGGAAATTTTCAAGGGACCTATGTCCGAACTCCGGATGCCGACGATTTAAGTCACATAACTCAACAACCCAGAGAGTCAACCCGGAAATTTTGGAACAGATTCCTCACTAAAAAGAACCAAATAGTCGACTGTCCGGACGCCGAAGCCTTAGCAGCTTTCAAACACAACGTCCGAGACAAATGGCTCGCCAGACACCTCGGCCAAGAAAAGCCAAGAACAATGGCCGCATTAACAAGCCTCATGACCCGCTTTTGCGCAGGAGAGGATAGCTGGTTGGCAAGATGCAGTACCAGCGACCCAAGTACATCCGAAGTCAGGGATGGAAACAGGAAACCACGACGCAGCAAGGACCAGCGTCGGACCAAAGGAAACAGCCCGAAGAGCATGGCAGTCAATGCCGGATTCAAAAGATCTCGGCAGAATCATAAAACGCTGCCCCCTAAGGATAACAGGGACGAGCTATCTAACTTAAAAAAATATTGGACAAGATATGCCAAATACACAGTACTCCCGGGAAGCCTGCAACCCATACCCACAGGGATTGTTGGGTCTTCAAGCAGTCCGGCAAACTCAATGCCGAACACAAGGGGCTCGACACACCAAGCGAGGACGATGACGAACCCCAAAAGTGAAACCTTTGGAAAACAAAAGAATTTCCCACAAGAAATCAAAACAGTAAACTCACTTCGCGTGACAAAAGGGAAAAATAAAGCGGCGCCCATAGAGGTACGCGCCATACGGCCTATCCCGAAGGAGTCCCGCCACTGGTTGTTAAAACCAATCACCTTCGACCATCAGGATTACTCTAGAAGTATACGGAATGCAGGTTGGACTGCCTTGATATTAGATCCGATAATTGGCGGACTCCAATTTACACAAGTCCTAATGGACGACGGCAGTGATGTAAACCTGCTATATCAGGACACAATCCGCAAAATGGGGATAGAACCAACCAAATTTCGCCATCGCAACACTTCCTTTCAAGGGGTATTGCGAGGCCTATATGCCCATTGTACGGGCTCCCTACTGCTAGAAGTTGTGTTCGGCTCACCCGACAACTTCTGCTGCGAAAAGTTAACCTTCCACCTCGCCCCATTTACAAGTAGCTATCAAGCACTATTGGGACGCGAAGCTTTCGACCGCTTTAGCGCAATACCGCATTATGCATCTCTTACACTTAAAATGCCCGGTCCACGCGGCATCATCTCATTAAAGGGAAACATCGAGGGTTCCTCGAGTCCGGAAAACTGTGCGGATGCTTTGACATCCCCACAATAAACCGGCTTCACCAATACAAGCACTTAGACAGGTCGTCCAGACCCCGGATACGGCTGGACGAGTCCGGCGTAAACATACAAGGGCTCACTAGATGCATACCCCCGTACAAGGGGCTCCGCGCATCCACAACAAGAGACAATAAAGCTCAATTTTGTTCATTTTTTGAATTGTACTTTGTTTATTTAATATAACGTACATTTTCGCACGATCTTTTTCAACTAAGTTCCTCTCTTTTACAGATGAACACCGTGCTACACCCGTCCAGGATACGGCACAACAGAGACACAGGCGCAGACGTGCAGTAGGGACCCGTTGCAAGGATTCTTTTCAGATTAAGACCCTGCGTAAACCTTTTTCACTGTCTCCTGTGATACACATCCCCCGGTTTCTTGCTATAACCGAGGAGGAGGTTGGCGTTTTGGCATAGGCCACGTCAGAATTTCGCGCGTACCTGGACACCAGGGGCTTTTTACCAAGGACGATTGTTCGACCCGTTTTCATAAAGACCGAATACCTTAGGGAGTGTTCGGCGTCTCGAGTTAGGCCTTATATGCATCAGCTCCGAATCATGTCTATGGTCAAATGTTGGGTTTGCCCGGCTCCTGTGTTTTGCTGCCATACGTTCCGCTCTATCGGCTAATGCGGTACCAGGAGAACTACTGCGATTGTGCCCCCGGTTCGGCCAGGCGAGCACCTCAGTAGAGAAAGCCGAAAACTAACTATCATGATATAGCGTGAGACTGTTCAACCACTCGATGACCCTTTGGAATCTTTAGAATTCCTCCGCATTGACGAAGGGCCGTTTCCCGGCCAGGCACATCTGGCGCCCGAATTCGGGTGAGCTGCGGTGCCCCTAGGGGCTATATAGTAGCCCCACTGTCGAACTCCTATGGCTAAGTGAAAGTGATAAAGCATTATAGTCTGGTTGCCTAGTTTGCTGCGCTATCACCTCCTTTGTAGGACCAAGACGTTGGATCAAGTGTGAAAATGCGTTTTCTGCAAACACCCCCGCATTATATGCGCGGGGGCTAAAGCTGAAGACTGCCATCTTTCAGGTTATATACACATATACATTAACGGCCGCACATGAGGTATTTTTAATTCTTGAAGGCACAAGTATAAAAAGTTTATATTCCATCAAAACATTGTTTCACAATAATACATGTTATTCGAACATAATATCCTTCGAGCACTGCGTCTCTATTAAACGAGCGCCTTCAGAACTTCCTGAAAATAGTGCTCGATAGGTACTCGGCTTCCATCCGAATCTTGGGATGCAACATCGGTGGCCTTCATCTCCGCCCAGTATGTCTTGACACGGGCAAGAGCCATCCGCGCACCCTCTATGCATGTTGACTGCCTCACTGCTTTGATATGCGGCACCGCACCAAGGAACTGCTGCACTGAGCAAAAATAACTCTTCGGCTCGGGCCTTTTCGGCCACAAATGAGTCACGACATCCTTCATGGCAAGCCCGGACAATCTATTCAGCTCCGCCCATTCGGCCAAACGATCGGTTAATGGAAGCGGGTGCTCTGGACTATGGAACTGCGACCAAAAAATCTCTTCCATCTCGTGATCCTTTTGATCTCCGAAGTGTTCGGCCGCATCTGCGGCACTCGCCGCCAAGTCCAGATAAGCATCCTCCGAACTCCATAGCCGGTCCAACTGAGCATATTTAGGGTCCGTGAACTTCCTCCGCAGCAGATAGGGCTTTCCAGCCGCGATATCTCCGGGTTGACGTAGCTCCTCCTTCATAGCTCTCATCACAGAGCGAGCATCCTTGGCCTCGGTGGTGGCCTTCTTCAGGTCCTCTTGCTCCGCTCGACCTTCTTTTTCAAGAAGCTCGCAGCGGTCAGTAGCATTCTTCAACTTCACGGCCATTTCGGCCATTTCCCTCTTGCTTCGGCAGTGAGCAGCCTGTTCGGCTTTTAGCTCTTCGGCCGCCTTTAAGGCAGCCGCATCACTTTCTCTGGCCTGTTCCTTGGCTCGGGCAAGCTCCGCCCGAAGGTTTTCCATGGCAGCAGCACCATCTGCATCCAGCATACATGTTGTAAGGCACGGGAATCAAGCTCCCTTACCAGGTGTCCATGCAGAAACTGCATACCTTGTGACTCGTCCAGCCGCTTATTGACAAGAGCGATGTCGGCATCCGCCACGTCAAGTTGCCACTTTAGTTCGGCAAATTCATCAGTCCGGCTAGCCACCGGACGATCCGCCACCTACATAGGAAGGGCGACATATTATAGCTGGGATTATGATCCTCGGCACGCCGTCATTTTTGACAACGCACCGAGTCTCAGCGGCTACTATCTACACATGGCGCATCTTATATATGCGGAACCGTCAAAAGGTACATCATTGCACGTACCTCAAAACCCGTCAGTAAACTCCTGGCGGCCTCGTACAACCCGCTTTCCGCGGACGAAATTTTTTCAATCACCGTACCCATCAATGCATGGTGATCCTCTGAGATAGACACTCGCCCGAGCAGATCCTTCAACTCCTTCGACCGTGCACCAGGAGGTGCCGGACTCGTCTGGTGGACTTTTTCGAAGGCCAGACACGGAGGGCTTTGGGGGGCCCTATGACTTGCCTCCGCCCCTGCCGGATTCGGAGAAGCCCTCCGCGACGACACCTCAGGATCGTCCGCTTCGCTAGGCGGTATGGCAGGGGGAGGCGTTCCGCTCTCCATCATCTCCGGACGAAGATCCCCTGAAGACGAGCTCTGCTGAGAAAATTTGAGATCCGAACTACAAGGTAAAATTTCGGTTATCTTCAGAAATAAAGCGGGGATGCCTCTTATTTTAAAAAACTCCCCTCTCTACTTATGGCTTGCTGGAGGGCTGATCCCCTTGGGGAAATAGTGTGGCCGGGACATCTCCCGGCGCGGGACCCTCTGGCGAAGATCTCTTCCCCCGCTTTGAGGCCTTGGCCTCTGGATCTTCAGAGGCGGTCCTCTTCTCTCCTTGGATGGAGGGATTCTCGATCCCTCCTTTCTTGATGACCTCCTTCACGGAGGCAGTAGCTTCCTTGTTCCCCCCTTCGCCTTCTTCCAAAGGCGCAGCCTCCAGCATCTTGTTTAACACGGGATCCGGCGTGGTCTCAGGGAGGGGGGCCGGACACCTGATCAGTTTTGCTTTCGCTATCCACTCCTGTTTGAGAGACAACTCTTTTAAGGGAAAGTTTATGATAAATATACGGATAGCGTGTCCGGGTACAGGACTACTTACTTGAGTATCCGGGCGGTTGCAGCTCAGACCTGCGTCCCCGGTCAAGTCCGGACACATTGTTTGTGATCCGAAGAACAAATTGTACATCTCCACGGGTGTTGCGCCCATGAAATGTTGGAGAGCTCGTGGTCCCTCCGGATTGAACTCCCATAGGCGGAGGGGCGGCGTTCTTGAGGCAGGATGCGACGAATCGGCATGACCTGCGTTACTTACGACCAGATTGATCTCTCTCTAGGAGGTCTCGAATACAGCCACTGCAACAAGGGCACGTCCTTGGGCGGCCCCCAGTCAAGCCCTTTATTGACCCACGACGCCAGCCGTGGTGGAGGACCCGAGCGAAAGGCAGGTGGCGCCACCCATTTGGTGCCCCTGGGAGCTATGGTATAAAACCACTCTTGTTGCCATAGGCTGAGCTCCTCTTGAAAAGAGCCCTCGGGCCATGGAGCGTCGACATTCTTGCTTATAACAGCCCCTCCGCACTCTACCTGTTGCCCCTTGATCATCTTGGGCTCCACCTTGAAGGTCTTGAGCCACAATCCGAAGTGAGGGGTAATGCGGAGGAAGGCTTCACACACGACGATGAATGATGAGATGTGGAGGATGGACTCCGGATCCAAGTCGTGAAATTCCAGCCCGTAATAAAACATGAGCCCCCTCATGAAGGGGTCCGTCGTGAAGCCTAGCCCCCGAAGGAAGCGAGACGCGAACACCACGCTTTCATCGGGCTTGGGAGTGGGAATAACTTGCCCTTGAGCAGGCAGCCTATGCGAGATTTTGTCGGTTAGATACCTGGCATCTCTTAGCTTTAGGACGTCTTCTTCCGTGACGGAGGAAGGCATCCACCGGCCTTGGAGGTCGGAGCCGGACATCATCGATAGTCCGAAGCGCCTGAATCTGAAGCTTTGGGTGTTGGAACTCGAAGTGAGGGGCGGATTTGATGGAGATTGAGAAAAAGGAGCGGGGCCTTGGTCTCTTTATAAAGAGGTTGAATACCATGAGCCCTCCCTATGACCGTTCGGGACTCGCCTTCGATAGAGGAGGCGTGCCAACGGGCACGATTGGGTTACCCACGCTCGTATTGATGAGAATCCCGGAATAAGGGGACACGATCTCTGCTTTTACAAGACATGCCAAGGAAACCGCTTCGCTAAACGCGCTGAGGTGGGACAATGAAAACGGTTCAAATAAAGGCTTGGTCGTGGTTTGATGTCATGCTGCGGAATACGTCAGCAGATTGAACTTGTGTAAATATTATTCTCTCTACGGTGGTATGTGGAATCTATTTTGCAGAGCCGGACACTATCCTTGTGTTCAAAATCTTCTATGAAGAATTCGGAGGAGGAACCCGCCTTGCAATGCCGAAGACAATGTGCTCGTCGGACTCGTCGTCATTGAAGCCTGGTTCAGGGAGCTCTTGAGGAGTCTGGATTAGGGGTGTCCGGATGGCGGCACTCTGGACTATGAAGATACAAGATTGAAGACTTCACCTCGTGTCCGGATGGGACTTTCCTTGGCGTGGAAGGCAAGCTTGGCGATACGGATATGTAGATCTTTTACCATTGTAACAGACTCTGTGTAACCCTAACCCTCTCCGGTGCCTATATAAACCGAAGGGTTTTAGTCCGTAGGACGAACAACAATCATACCATAGGCTAGCTTCTAGGGTTTAGCCTCTCTGATCTCGTGGTAGATCTACTCTTGTACTACCCATATCTTCAATATTAATCAAGCAGGAGTAGGGTTTTACCTCCATCGAGAGGGCCCGAACCTGGGTAAAAACATCGTGTCCCTTGTCTCCTGTTACCATCCGCCTAGACGCACAGTTCGGGACCCCCTACCCGAGATCCGCCGGTTTTGACACCGACACTTGGGCCGCTCACCTCCTGGCCTTGACCACGGCATCGCGACCTAGCATACAAGCGACGGCTGCAGCCCGCCTGGGGACCGGGACCTGTCGGCGTAGAGCACCAAGCTACCGTGAAGTTGGAAAGGGGAAGCCGAGACGAAGCAAGACATGCATTAGTAACTCTTCATAATAAGGATGATATCAACAAAAGGCATTACAGACCCTTTACACGCCCCCCACGGGGTTTGTCTCGATTCCTCGCAGGGAACAAAAGAAGAGGGTTTCTAGGAGCCCTATCTACAGGTGCCAACACCGTCGATGCCATCATAAATAGTGGGCCATGGGAGGCCGGCGCCAACCCCATCCAGATCAGCGACGGCGGCGGTCGGACGCTGCGGCTGCGCTCCGGGCACGGCGAGAGCTCGGGGGCACGTAGTTGTCGTCGCTCATCTCCAGAGTCTCGTAAGGCACAGGAGAGTCGCTGGACTCCCAAGCGCCACCGCTGTTGCTGGAGGAACAGCTAGCGAGGTCAGGGGCAGGCCTGGCTCCTGCCGCTGTGCCGTCCCGACGACCCCCTCCTGGGCAGCACTCCAGGCGACGGCCTTCCTCGTCGAAGACCTTGAAGAACATCGTGGAGGAGCCGTCGTATTCTAAGTGGATGGCGAGGGTGCCCTCCGTGCGGCAAACTTGGGCGACCTCACCCCAGCCGCGGGTCATGAAGATCTTGCCCAGGGAGACGACCTCAACCTCCGCCCCTATTGTCGGGGCATCACACTCGGTGTGTTGCAGCCATAGCTCGAGGGGACCCCTCGGCGGCATCTAGGCGGAGAAGAACTGCGGGAAGCGGATCCAAGTGTGCGGAGGCATCGCCGCCCACATCACGAGTTCGCGCGAGGAGCCCTCGGCATGGGTTCCTGGGGCGGCAGCCTTGGCGCCACCATGCACGACGACTACGGCATGGCCTTGTGTGGCGCTTGGTCGCTGCCTCCCCCTCCGGAGCCCTCGGCCTGGGCGTACAAAGGCAGCGGATACCCAGGGGGAGGCCGCTCATACCAAGGCCTCGATACCTCCGGCCTCACGACTACGTCACAGCGGTGGGCCAGCCTATTCTACGGCGGAAGCGGCCCCGGCTCGTCGCGGGGGGCCTTTCCTTTCTCTACGGCCGATAATCTCCGTATCAGCGCCATGGGTGTCTTAAAACTCGCCTATTCCCCAGGAGTCGCGCGAGCGGCACGGTTGGATTACCCAAATCCGTATTAATGAGAATCCCGCAATAAGGGGACATGATCTCTGCTTTGACAAGATGTGTCAATGAATACCGCGTCTCGAAACGCGAAGCGGGAAGCTAGAAAACAGTTCGAAATACTAATAAGGCCGGAACACAATACCCCGCCGAGAAAGTTGTTAGAAGATATAAACTATTTTCGCTGAAGTATTTTGCCCTTGTGGTTCAAGGTTGTGACTATTGTACAGAGCCGGATATAGTACTCTAGGTCGAACTTCTTTGGAGTATTCGGAGGAGGAACCCGCCTGGCAATGCCGAAGATAATCTGCGCGCAGTACATAACGTCATTGAAGCCTGGTTCAGGGGCTACTGAGGGAGTCCTGGATTAGGGGGTCCCCGAGCATCCGGGCTATGTGACGTGGGCCAGACTGGTGGGCCGTGAAGATACAAGATAGAAGGCTTTACCCCGTGTCCGGATTGGACTCTCCTTGGCGTGGAAGGCAAGCTTGGTGTTCGGATATGAAGATTCCTTTCTCTATAAACCGACTCTGTACAACCGTAGTTCCCTCCGGTGTTTACATAAACCGGAGGGTTTAGTCCGTAGGGGCAATCATAATCATACAGGCTAGACATCTAGGGTTTATCCATTACGATCTCGTGGTAGATCAACTGTTGTAACCCCTATACTCATCAAAGTCAATCAAGCAGGAAGTAGGGTATTACCTCCATCAAGAGGGCCCAAACCTGGGTAAACATCGTGTCCCCTGTCTCCTGTTACCTTCGATCCTTAGACGCACAGTTCGGGCCCCTACCCGAGATCCGCCTGTTTTGACACCTATAGTGATACCCCAGGCTGCAGAGGCACCTGGGAACAGGGCGGCGACTCAGTCGTGACAACTTGAACCGCCCTGTAGGGGCCAGACCACGCCTCAGTGTTTTGCAACACCAGGGTCATTTTTCTAACCCGGTGGATAATATGATAGTAGCAGTTACCCGCTCAATGCGCTCCCTATCTCTGGTGAGTCGCCTATCGTAGTAGAAGCACGGAGCGCCATCGAACTTCTTCAAACAGTTGTTACACAACAGGAAAAGTATTCATACAATCGTGATCGGGTACACTCAACTCCCCTCCCATGCCATAGTTACAGTCGGCATGTTGAGTCGGCCACAGTTTCCAGCAGTGAGCAGCGACGTAACCTGCCTCGTGATACTAACCCGCCCCTTAACCCAAGGACAAATACTCAGGTGATTGTGGATGCGGCCAGAGCCCGCCGTGAGGCGTCGGCTCGCTAGGGGGCTTATTACCAGCCTCCGATGACCCCTTCAGCTTCGGTGGGAGCCGAGTCAAATTCCAGGACCATTGCCATGACGTGTTTGGTACCTACCTTGTGGAATGATCATTTGCCCAAAGATTTTAAGGGTCCTCGTAAGGTGCCCAATTATATAGCAGATCTCCCTCCTCCGGCTATGATTGAGATTTGAGAGTTAGCCATGGAAATGTTGGATGTCAATGATGATGTCTGTGCCAAATATTTTACTATGATGTTGGAAGGGCCGGCTCGTACATGGTTAAAAGGCCTACCTCCTAATTCTATCAATTCATGGAGGGAGTTGAAGGCGCGTTTCATTAAGAATTTTCAAGGGACATGCAAGCAGCCTCTGACGATTGTTGATTAAGATCACTGTGTGCAGCGTCAGGATGAGTCGGCCCACCATTGGGTTCGGTAGGTCTCCACTATCATTCACTCATTTGATAGTATTGCGGCGTGTCAGGCGGTTCTGATTCTAGAGAAGAACTGTCACTTTGTACCTCTCAAGTACAAGCTTGGGTGTTTTAAGCGCACTTTCCAGGACATGGGCGACCTCATGGCTGCTCTCGCTAAGTATGCAAACTCTGATAATACAAAAGACTCCGGTTCTGATGATGAGAAATCAAATAAGGGCAAGAAAAATGGCAGCATTAAGGGTCAGCAGCAGAATATAGCAGGGAATAATACCAATAAATAGGGTAAAAGTTGTAAGCAAAGACATCCCAATGGTGGGTCAGATCTAGTAGCTAACACCAACATTGGGTATAAAAATCAGAGTTGTAACGGTCATGGAAAGCCGCCTTTTGGTGGAAGAAAGCCTTTCAACCTTGAGGTAATGCTTAATGACCCTTGCCCAAAGCATAGTATTCCTAACAAGCCGTCCACTCATGCTTGGAAGGATTGTTACATCATGTGGGAGTTCAGGACTCACAGCCTTCACTAGCATCATGGTAACAACAATGGGCCGCCTGGCGGGTCAGGATCTGGTCCTCAGGGGTCCGGCTTTGGTGATGGCGGCTCAAATTCTGGTTATCAAAATCAAGGTAACTATATGGTGGTCGTAATCAGCAGTCTGGTCAGGGTAACCAGCAGCGAAATAATCAGTAAGGATATCAGAGTAATCCAAAACAACTCATGGGGACCAATATCATGTCTTCACTACGAACACATGAAACGTGACCAGAAGGTACATAAGCGAGCGGTCAACGCTGTTGAGCCGGTAGTGCCCCAATACTTACTATGGTCAGAGCATACAATCACATGGAGTTGCGAGGATCACCCGCCCCGGGTTGATGATGCGGGTCATCTGGCATTGGTGGTAGCCCCTCAGGTAGGCAGCTATAAGTTCAGAAAAGTGCTTATGGATGGTGGTAGCAGCATCAACATATTATACTACGATACCTTTCGACGTATGAATCTGACAGATAAAAATCTCAAGCCATCGTCCACTGTCTTCCATGGAGTGGTGCTAGGCAAGTCGGCGTACCTTTGGGGAAAATTCCCCTGGAAGTAGCCTTTGGTGATGAGCATAATTACAGGGTACAGACACTATGGTTTGAGATGGTCAAGGTCAAGAGTCCTTATCATGCTTTGTTTGGACGACCGGCTTATGCAAAGTTCATGGCTCGCCCTTGTTATTTGTATTTACAGCTCAAGATGCCAGGACAAAAGGTAACGATCATCATTCACGGGAATCACAAACTCGCCTTGGAATGCAAGGAAGGAGATGCAGCTTATGAAGAGTCGGCTTGTGCTACTGAGGAGCTCAAGTTTTATAAGGACAATGTTCACCCGGCTGATATGACCCCTTAAAAAACCTACTACTGAATAGGACCCTCTATTGAAGTCCAAGTCGGTTGATGATACCAAGGAAGTGGATTTTGTCCCTAGCGACTCATCTCAGCAGTTCACTGTGGGGGATAATATGGATCACAAATAGGAAAGCGCGCTCATCGACTTCATCCATGAGAATCAGGACATCTTTACATGGAAACCTTCTAACATGCTGGGTGTGCCGAGAGAATTCACTGAGCACCACCTTAATGTGGATCCCAAAGTTAAGCCGGCTAAATAGTTCCTCCATTGTTTCAATGAAGAGCGACATAAGGCTATTGGAGAAGAGGTAGCCTGGCTCTTAGCTGCCAGGTTTATTGCGGAAGTTTTTCACCCTGAGTGGTTGGCTAACCCTGTGCTTGTACTTCAGAAATATGGCACATGGCTTATGTGTATTCATTACATAGATCTTAACAAAGCTTGTCCTGCTGATCCATTTGCTCTCCCCCATATCGACCAGATCAATGATGCAACGACAGGTTGTGAGAGTTTATGCTTCGTGGATGCTTATTCTCCTTATCATCAGATCACGATGGCAGTTAAAGATCAAGAGAAGACGTCTTTCATCACACCTTTTGGGGCTTTTTGCTATGTTTCCATGCCTTCGGGCTCAAAAGTGCCCAGGCGACTTACCAGCGATATGTTCAGAACTGTTTTCATGGTCAGATCAGGCACAATGTTCATGCTTATGTGGATGTTTTTTTGGTTAAGTCAAGGAAGAAAGAGACCCTGCTTGCTGATTTGAAGCAGACCTTTGACAATCTCCGGATTTACAAAATGATGCTTAACCCGGCCAAGTGTGTTTTTGGTGCACCTGCAGGAAAATTGCTAGGTTTTCTGGTCTCAGAACGGGGCATTGAAGCTAACTTTGAGAAGATAAAGGCCATCACTTCACTTTCTAAGCTGGCATGTGTTAATGACGTTCATTTCTTTGCGGGTCATATTCTAGCTTTAAGCCGGTTTATAAGTCACCTAGGAGTAAAGGCAATTCAACTATATCAGATGATGAGGAAGACAGATCATTTTGTTTGGAGTGATTCTACCAATGAGGCGTTTGAGGCGCACAAAAAGCAGCTGGCTGAGCCGCCGTCTTGGTTGCTCCTGTAGACAAAGAGCCTTTGCTCCTGTACGTGGCGGCTAACAACAAGGCATTCAGTGTAATAGTTGTCGTGGAGCGCAAGGAGGCAGGTAAAGTATACCCGGTCCAGCGCCGACTTACTATGTGAGTGAAGTCCTAACTGAGTCTAAGCAAAGGTACCCACATTGGTAGAAGTTTGTGTTTGGGGTGTTCATGGCGAGTCGCAAGTTAAAACACTATTTCCTTTGGCATCCTATTACAATGGTCAGCTCTGCTCCTTTAGGAAATATCATTCAAAACAGTGAGGCCACCGGCCGGGTTCCTAAGTGGGCAATTGAGCTCGAGCCACATCATTTGAAATATGTGCCCAGAACAGGTATCAGGTCTCAAGCCTTGGTGGATTTTATAAATGACTGGATAGAGTTACAAACACCTGAGGAGAAACCTGACAACACATATTGGACAATCCACTTTATGGGTCCAGGCAGTTGGAAGGCTCGGGGGCTGGAGTTATTTTGACTTCCCCACGAGGTGTTAGGTTTTGTTATGTTCTAAGGTTAATGTTTCCTTGTACTAAGAATGCAACTGGGTAGGAAGCTTTGCTCCACGGGCTTCGTATGGCTAAAGAGATGAATTTAAGCCGGGCCAGATGTCTAGGCGACTCAGACCATGTGGCATAGCAAGTTTCAGGCAAGTGGGACTCTAAAGACCCACTCATGGCGGCTTATCGTCAGGTGGTCGATAATATTGTGGGTCATTTTGAGGGCTATCAGGTGGATCACATTGATCAACGGAAAAACGAGGCGGCTGATGCACTGTCCCGGCTTGGGTCTCAACGTAAGCGTAAGCCGGTGCCCCCCAATGTGTTCCTTGATGTGGCATAACCCTTCAGTTGAATTACCATCTGAGGAAGATCTTGCTATACCTGACCCGGAAGGACAACTGGTGGCAGCTCTTCGTGCTATTCCGACTTGACATTGCCTTATTTGGCTTATCTGACACATGGCGAGTTACCCGAGGATGAAAGTTTGGCACAGCAGATCACAAGGCGACCTAGGTCAAGATCACAAGGCAACCTAGGTCCATGACTATTATCAATGGCGAGTTACATAGATGCAGTGTTGCCGGCATGTTCCAACGCTATGTTTCTCCTGAAGAGGGTTGTGAAATTCTATGAGAGATACGTGCAGGTGACTATGGTCATCATGCTAGGTCAAGATCTCTAGTGGCTAAAGCATTTTGTCACGGTTTTTTCGGGTTGACGGCTCATGCAGATGTAGAAGGCATCGTTAGCAAGTGTGATGGGTGTCAAAAATTTGCAAGGCAAGCTCACGTGCTGGCTCAAGAATTGCGGATGATTCTGATCACTTGGCCATTTGCGGTCTGGGGGCTTGATATGGTTGGAGCATTCAAGAGATCTAAGGATAAGAAGACCCACCTTCTGGTGGCGGTTAACAAGTTTACCAAGTGGGTTGAGGTAGAGCCAGGTAGCAATTGTGAAGCAGCGACTGTAGTTCAGTTTGTGAAAAAGTTGATCTTCCGCTTTGGTTATCCTCATAGTATCATCACTGATAATGACGCAAATCTTTCTAAGGGTGCTATGAAAGAGTTTTGTCAAAGAGAGCACATCCACCTTGATGTATCCTCGGTGCCTTATCCATGGTCTAATGGTCAAGCAGAACGTGCTAACCAAGAAATGTTGGGAGGGATCAAACCCGGCTTATGCTTCCTCTGCAATGAACGCCAGGATGTTGGGTAGAGGAGCTTCCTTCAATTCTTTGGAGCATCAGGACCACCTCCAACAGTTCAACAGGCTCAACACCTTTCTTCATGGTTTACGGTGCAAAAGCAGTTCTCCCAAGTGATATTCGTCATGACTCGCCCAGGATGGCGGATTACGTTGAAGCTGATAATGAGACGACACGTCATAACACACTTGATGCCTTGGATAAAGAACGTGATCTTGCAGCAGCCCAATCAGTGATTTATCAACAAGATCTGCGTCGCTATCATAGCCGATAGTTAGAACCCGGGCATTCCAAGAGGGCGACTTAGTGCTCCGACTAATTCAAGATCAGACAGGCATGTATAATCTATCACCGCCTAGGGAAGGACCTTTTGTGGTCAGCAAAAATCTCAACATTGGGTCATATTATCTCATCGATATACGTGAGAGCAACAAGTCACATACTTCTGAGGAGGAGACCAATAGGCCGTGGAACATTTCTCATCTTCGGCCTTACTACACTTGAGTCATTGGATCTTGTCATCATACATAACTTTTTCAATGTATATATCTTTTTATGATTTTTGACTGTACACAGTAGGGCAAAGCCCCACTGCATTTTTATTAAAGAAATTAAAGGGCATCAGTCTTACAAGGCTTGAGATAAGCCAAAATAAAAAAGAGACTAAAGCTAAAAAGAAAGAAGAAAAAACAAAAGAGAAAGAAGAAAAAGAAGACTAAGAAAAAACTAAAAAACTATAAAAGATTGTCTATCCAGGCATTGAACCAAGAGGCATGCTTTTGATTGATCCTATATCTGAGCCAATTCAACTCCTCGAAGAAGATATGTCTCCAATTCTGAAATGATGGTTGCCCTTGTTGAAAGATCAGATTGTTTCTTGAGATCTAGATTGCCCATGCAGCCGGAATAATGATGTCCATAAAAAGGTGCCCTGAGCTTTACTCTCATATCATCCACTGCCTCCAAGACTAAAGTAGGACTGTCTCTGGAAGGACACACAAAGTTCCAACATCTTTCAGCAAAAGGGAAGCCCTAAAAATGTGAAAGACAGTTTCCTCCTGCTGGCACGGCATGAGTGCACAATTATAAGTTTCCAGATAAACGTTTTGCTCATGAGAAGATTTTTGGTATTCACTCTATCATGAAGAAGCATCCAGAAGAGAATTTTGTGCTTGGGTAATCCATTGAAATTGCTGAGGTGCAACTTTAATCCCAATCATCACTCTATAGGCTTTTTCATCACTAAATTTAGGAGACCCCCAAATATAGGACCATGTGTCAGTGTGATTGTTGTATCCTGAGTTTCTGAGATCCTCACATATTAGCTCAAGTTGTAAGAATTGATCATAGGCTTGCACTAAAAGTGGAAGCTGAAAGAGATCCTCTAAATATTCACTTTGAAGGGCCTCATAAACTGAGATCATAGTATCTCTTGCATAGGAAAACAGGCGAGGAAAACTTTGATGGAGACATGAGTTGTGCCAAAGGTCAGTCCATAAAAGGGTAGATTTCCCATCTCCCAGATTACACCTTGCCATGGACTTGAAATGATCTAATAATTTTAGATTTGCTTTCGACCATAATGATCCACATAATTGTTGTCCAGGCAGCTGTCCTTGAGAATAGTCAGTCTCCTAAATAAAGTTTACCCATGGAATATTTAGCCTGTTGAAGAACTTATGGAGGTTTTTGAGAAGCAAGGCTTTATTTTGAACATATATATCTTTGACACCAAGGCCACCCTGGTTTTTTGGCCGGCAAACTACAGTCCACTTCACCATAGCTGGTCTGTGATCTTGAGGGTCTGGGCTTCTCCATAAGCAATGTGTAAGATACTTCATTATTGTTTCTTGATAGTCTCGGGCAATTCCAAACAATACATGAAAAAATGGGGATGGAAGCCATTATTGATTTTACAAGGAGGAGTCTGCCAGCGTGAGTCATAAAATTAGCCAATCACATCATCTTATTAGCCATCCTTCTCACCAGAGGCATGCATTGCTCAACAGCAGGCTTGTAGATATCCACAGGTAGGCCCAAGTATGTGAAGGGGAAAACCTCTCTTCTGCAGTTCAGAGTATTTATGAGAAGCTAAGCCTTTTGTTCATTGATGTTGATAGGAATCAAGCTTGATTTATTGTAGTTGTCTTTTAGACTAGTAGCATCAGCAAAAGTATTCAAGATGGCCTTAAGAAACACCAATTCTCTAGCATCTGCCCTCATCAAGACTAGAGTGGCATCAGCATATAGAACTATTGGAAAGTATGGACATGAATTTGATTGTATTGGTGGTGACAACAGTCCTTGGTTCATTGCTCTGTTCAATATAATCTCAAGAAGATCTGCAGCAATTACAAATAGCAAAGGAGATAAGGGATCTCCTTGCATGACCACCTTCTTGCAGTAAAATTCTTGCCTGGAACACTATATCTTTTTATGATCAGCATAATAAAGCCGACATCCCCACAATTTGGGGCCTCTGTCATTTGAACTCATATTTTCTATGCATGAGTCTTTATTGGTTGATCATAAGGTCACCTGGGGCCTTCCAACTCACTGAGTTTAGCTTTCATACCCTCTTGATCGGCATTAAATGCCATATTGTGGGTTAAACCTGCCTGTTTGCAACTTGCTACTCCAACTGGTGATCCACCGTACTCTTGAAAGTCAATCTTTAATGACCCTGAACTCATCAAGGTTAAAATGACGGCTTATGCCACGTAAGAGCCGGCTTACGGAAAGCTAGGATACACTCACCTGTCTGCTTCTCGCTTTCCGCCATGTGGCCCGCCGTACTCTTAACAGTCCTTCACTGCATTTTTAAGAAGGTACGGGTTATGATGACTGGGTTGGCATTAATCTTGGCGTCTTGCACTCGAGGTCGGGGTCATCCTGTGCCAGATCTCCTTCCCTTGCAATCTGAAGATTGTTCGAAGTCCAGTCGATACCAGTTAAGTCCTCAAAGGTTGCTTCATCATTAATGATAGCAGAAGAGTCAATGTCAGAGGCAAAAATATGCTTACGCCTTTGGGGAGTTAAATCCACAATGTCAAACAGGGCGCCTTGATGCGAGTGTTTGTACTATAATAAGCATACTGATACTTCGTCAGGTCCACCTCTTGGGCGAGTTGACACGCTAGAGGCCGTATCTCCTTGACACAGATGGTGAAATCTACTTCAATAAAAACAGACCCATTATCATTATATTCTGGACAACCAATAGCCATCTCTGTAGGATCGAGCTCTGATTGATAAGCTTTGGCCCGGCTAAGTGCGGCGATGGCTCCGGAACGAGCGACTGATAGCTTCAGCTCCTCTACTTGCTTTGACACTGTGTATGAGTGATCCAGCACAGTCTTCATGAGTGGTGGAGGCTTATTACCAACAGATACAACTACAAGGGTCTGAAGAGTGCCAAAATATAACTTCTCGGTTAAGAAGTAGATGGCCTTCAGCTTCACCAGCATATTTTGTCCAAGACTGGCACTTCTGGCGCCTGTTTTGCATATAAAACAATAGTTAGGAGAGTTTAAAAAATAACAGATTACGAGTCACCATACTGAGCAAAAAATTCATAAGTCGCCAAGCTAATTGGTCTTAAGTCATTGAGTGATGTTTTCTTACCAAAGATGGCAGATGCCATTTGGGAAATATGGCTCTTTAAGCCGTACAATTCATCAGTCACGGGCTTAAGCTAATTTTCAGCATCCATCGCTCTTTTCAGTAGCATGGCCCTTTCAGTGTCCCAGGCAGCTCTTTCCACATCAAAGTTGGCCTTGATCTTCTCAATATATTCTAAGGATGATTTCAAGTTGGCCTCATCCTTGGTGCGTTCAGCTTGTTCTATTTCTAAGTTTTTCTTTAAGCCGACCATGTTTGACTCGCTCAGACATAAAGCTTCGTGTGAAGGGTTACAAGCAAAAAGGTCGTTTAGATGACAATGATTTTAATTGAATCATCATTGAAGCATAGGTGTTATAATCAAGAATATTCAAGTCCCAAGCACATTACACGTAATATCCTTGGCACTTGGGGGCTACTGTACGATGATTTTTTTATCTGTGTCACAGAAGCCCCAGCTCATCTTATAAAGATAAGCCGGCCCTTGGGGGCTACACTTTGGAAATTTACATAAAGTCTCAAGCATACTCAAGGTTTTTCCTATGCTTCAGACTTGGAGGCTACATGAGTATATATGTACAAAGCTAAGAAGGGTTAAGTTCATTCATACCTCATATTTTTGCGTCATCATATTTACTAAGTCGGCTTCCATGTCACGGCTTGTATGAAGGCGACTTAGATAGCCCGCGTGCAACTCACCCATGTTGAACTCTGCATAAGCTTGTAGATCCAGTTTTGTTTTGCCTTTCTCCAATAAAGGGTTTTCTTCTTTAGCAGTATGCTTAGTCAGCACACTGGAGATCCCTGGCACTTTATAACTCGCCCCAGTGATAGTAACATCATTAGTGTTCTCTTCAGAAGGAATTTCTTCAACTGGTTTGAGAGGAGTTGAAGATGGAATAGGACTTGGAGGGTCAAGGCTATCTTCTGGGTTAGCGTCAATATCCATGGCTTTAGAAATTGCTGCATCAGTTGATGGAGGCGAATCGTTTTGTTGGTTAACAGGTTCTTCAGGGTTCTGGATTAGGACCTCAGGGTTTTTTAGCACCTCTTTCTCCGGCTCAGGGACCTCGGGGGCCTTGGAAGAGTGATGATTCACAAGTATAGGGGATCAATTGTAGCTCTTTTTGATAAGTAAGAGTGTCGAACCCAACGAGGAGCAGCAGGAAATGACAAGTAGTTTTCAGTACGGTAATGTCTGCAAGTGCTGAAATTGTAAGTAGCGGAGTAGTTTGATAGTAAGATAATTTGTAACGAGCAAGTAACGATAATAGTAACAAATATGCAGCAAGGTATCCCAATCCTTTTGAGGCAAAGGACAGGCCAAAACGGTCTCTTATGATAAGCAAAGCGTTCTTGAGGGCACACGGGATTTTCATCTACTCACTTTCATCATATTGGTTCGATTTGTGTTCGCTACTTTGATAATTTGATATGTGGGTGGACCGATGCTTAGGTGTTGTTGTTAGTTGAACAAACCTCCTACTTATGATTAGCCCTCCCGCAAGCATCCGCAACTTACGGAATAGCGCATAAACTGGCGTTTAAGTTTCTGTCAAACTCGCAACCCATCATCTAATTGCTACTCCGCAATGCATTCCCTTAGGCCCAAAAATGGCGAAGTGTCATGTAGTCGACGTTCACATGACACCACTAAGGGAATCACAACATACATACTATAAAAATATCAAACACATATCAAGTTCACATGATTACTTAAAACATGATTTCTCCCGTGACCTCAAGAACAAAAGTAACTACTCACAAATGATAAACATGTTCATGATCAGAGGAGTATTAAATAGCATAATGGATATGAACATATAATCTTCCACCAAATAAACCATTTAGTAATGAACTACAAGATGTAATCAACACTACTAGTCACCCATAAGCACCATCTATAGTTCCGGTAACAAGATTGAACACAAGAATGAACTAGGGTTTGAGATGAGAAGGTGATGTTGAAGATGTTGATGGAGATTTCCCTCCCCAAGATGGGAGAGTTGTTGGTGATGATGATGATGATGATTTACCCCTCCGGGAGGGAAGTTCCCCCGATGGAATCGCTCCGCCGGAGGGCAAAAGTGCTCCTGCCCAAGTTCCGCCTCAAGACGGTGGCGCTCCATCCCAAAAGTCTTCTCCTTCTTTTTTCTAGGTCAAAATGACTCATATACTAGAAGATGGGCACCAGAGGTGGGCCGAGGAGGGCACAACCCACCAGGGCGTGCCTGGGCTCCCTGGCTCGCCCAGGTGGGTTGTGCCCACCTGGTTGGCCCCCTCTGGTAGTTATTTGCTCCAATAATTCTTGTATATTCCATAAAAAAATCTCGTCAAGTTTCAGCTTGTGTGGAGTTGTGCAGAATAGGTGGCCTGACGTAGCTTTTGTAGGTCCAGATTCCCGGTTGCCAGAATTCTCCCTCTTGGTGTGTACCTTGTAAATTATGAGAGAAAGGGCATTAGAATTACTCCAAAAAGCATTATTATGGATAAAAACATTATAAATAACAGTAAGAAAACATGATGCAAAATGGACTTATCAACTCCCCCAAGCTTAGACCTCGCTTGTCCTCAAGCGAAAACCGAAATCGAAAAACATGTCCACATGTTTTGAGAGAGAGGTGTCGATAGAAACAAAATACGGACATAGAATGTAACATCCCAAAATTCTAAATTTTGGAATGTTATATTAGATAAATAACTATGCTTGTTGTCTGATGGTTTGTTTGAGTGATTGAGTGAAATTGAGTGGAATTTGAAATTTTTGAAAGTTGGATGAGAGGGAATAAAATGACTTTCCCAAAACTATCCCCTTGCCCTTTTTGGATCTCAATGAATTCAATTCCATTCCAACATCAAAACCCTAGAGTGAAGATGAAATGACTTCTTCAATTATATGAAATATGAGTTGGAAGTTAAAAAGAATCAAATTGAAAGTCATTTGAAAGTGCCTTGAAACCCCCTTTCAAATTTGAGTTTTATTTGAATTTTGGAAAAAATGATTTTTATAAACTTTGGGTTTTGCCCCTGGAAAAAATGTTCAAATGATAGGGAATATTCCCCTGATCATTTTGATATATATATGTCCTATATAAAATATTTATATTTTAAATATTATCTCTGTTTTTATTTTTCTCAAAAAAAATAAAATGGAAAAAGAAAAATGCCCAGGCACCAGCCAGGCCGACTGGCCCAGCCAGCACCTGGGCAACCCACACTGCCACCGGCCAAGGCTTGACGGCCCAATGAGCTTGACCCAATGAGCCGTGCACCCTCGCGCTGAAACTGCCGTTGGTCGGTCGACCGACCGAAACCCGATCCTCTCTCCCGGCTGCCAGCGGGCCCCACCTCCCTCAACCCCTCGCCCGCCACCAGCGCGCCGGGAGATCCCAGATCTCCGGATCTCACCCGATCTCCCGATTCACCCCTCGCCCAAGCCGAGGCGCCCCCCCTATAGAAACCCCCTCCCCGCACCCCATTCCCCCCCTCGCCCCCCTCACCGGACCCCCTCTCCCTCGCCGCACACGCTCACCGGAGCCCGAACACGCCGCCGCCGCCATTGACCTCGTCGCCGTCGCCCTAGCCCTCCCGAGCCCCAACGACTCCACAGACCCACCCCTCGTCGCGCCCGCACCACGGAGCACTCCGCTGACGCTTGGAGCCACCGGAGGCATGGCCTTTTCGCCCGAGCCGCCGCCGTCCAACTCCGGTAACTTCGCGGACTTCTTCTCCCCCGTCCGATCTAATCTCGACGGCTAGGATTAGAACCCCCGAAGGGGTATGCACTTTTAAATAAAACCGGGTTTTATTCCGGTTAGTTCCGGTTTAGGTTAGTTAGGTTTTCTTTATTTTCGTTTTTCTGTTTTAACAGAATAGTTCCAGATTTGAAAAATTCATAAATTTTATTTTACTTAATATTTTTAAATGATTCTTTTTTTGTTGGTTTGCAAATTTCATATAGTTTCTGTAGAAAATATAATTAGCTATGTTAAAATTATTTAGAATTGCTTTATTTTAATTTTAGTCAGAATAGTAAATCTGCTATAAAATGAGTTAGGAAAATTATTTTTATATGATTCTTTTTGTCCCAACTTAGTTTTGTCATTGCCAAACCGTAGGAATTAATTTGGGCATTTTAGGATTAATAAAAAAATTAGTTTTAATCAGAATCATGATATTCTTAATTAATTAACTAGCTACTGTTTTCCTATTATTTTAATTAGCAAATAAATTTATTTTTCACATGGGATTGATTATTCTAGGATAGTTTCTGTCACTTTATAGCGTGAACTTTTATTTATAATAAATAAAACTTTTATTTTAATTTTCTTAATAGAATTTGAGATAGGCCTAATAGTAGTTTTAAAATAGCTTTTAAGATGATTCTTTTTGCTCCTAGTTGCATGATGGATTCTTTTACATTAGGTATCATAAACCCTTGCTTAGGTTCTGTTAAGAAAATTTTTGTTATGAAAAACTAGTTTTAGTTGTTGCTTGAAGTAGGAAAACTTTGAGTTGGATTTCTTGAGTTTTCCTTTGGGTTTTGATTCGTTTGTTTTGGTGTGTTATGTTACTATGCTATTGTGTTAAGTGATCATATGCTATGTGCTTATTATGGTTATTGTTTGCCTCGGTAGAATTTCCGGAGTCTGAAGCCTGCTACCATGAGTCCCTAGTTTTGAAGATCGTCGGCAAGGCAAGTTCACTTTGACCATGCTTTCATACCTATGTTTTATTGCATTTAGTGGCATCTTTGCAACCACCCCTCAGTAGTGTTATTGAATCCTTGTAGTTGAGTAGTATGCATGAGGTAGGAACCCATCACCCTGTTACCAAGCCGGGACGTTATTTATTTTAATGCTACGCTATAGTTGACGGGTTTGGTATGAGTGCTCAGGAGTGGTGTGAGAATGGAGAATCTACGCCAATGGCGACAACACCATGATGAAATCTGCAAGGATTGCATCTTCAAGGCCTCAAGACTTCAAGACTCGAGACAAGAATTCAATACACACACTCTTTGGGTGAAGGATTTGTGGGCACCTGGAGGAACCAGTGGTTGGCGGGATGCATGGAGAAGCGCCATAACATCTTGCGGAAAGCTTCACCCAGACTCAAAGAGACGAAAGAATACTTCATGCCGGAAGCTTACATGCAACCGCAAGTCAATATGGGCTCGCTTGGTTGACCTTAGTTGTGACTCTGGCTGGGATGGTGCTAGCAGATGTAGAACTACGGTAGGATTGGATGGGCACCGACGGTGGTCGAGGAACTCTTGGAAGACCATGTTTGGTCATCTTGTTCCCAAACACCCTAAAGTGCGAGAACGTAAAGAGAGGGATCGAATCTTGCGGGTAAAGTGTACAAACCTCTGCAGAGGGTTTAAACCTAATCGATTAGCCGTGTCCCGATTCACGGACAATTTGAGCATCTGGACTTGGATCTATCTCGGAACTCTCAACACCGGACTGATAACTTAATTGTGGGCAACATATGATGATTTTGGGCTATGAGACATCGGTTGGCGGAACCATGTCATGATAGAAGACTCCATAGTACAGACTTCATTTATTCCTTTGATGTAGGGAAAATAAAATCAGCTTTTACGCAAACAAAACTTCGAATCTGAGCCACAAAGCCAAATTGCATATAGTATAGTTTTACCATCTGTTTATTCATGTTGTGATCTTGCTTGTACATTCAATGTACTGACCTACACGGCTGCAACGTATCATGTTGCAGATATTTTTCTTCCGACGAGCAAGAAATGCAGTGCAGTGGTTACGGTCTACACTCAACCCGCCGATGGCGTTGATGGGACTCCACACCCGACTAATTGTTTCCGTAACTTATGAGGTATATATCAGTTTACGTTAATTATACATGTGATTGCACTTTGATATATACATTGATGTACTGTGTGTGCCAGCATACTGATCCAGGGATGGCACAGATACACAGAGGCTTGACCGTCTGAGGTCGGGTCGCTACAGAAATGGTATTAGAGCACATGTTGGCTGTAGGACGTGACCCTAGAAAATGACTTAGTAATATGAAGACCCCAATAGGAATGACCTTGTTTTGTACTACTCTCGTAACACCTGATTTCTTTTACTGAACCTTCCTTATTTCAAACTATAGATGGAGAGCTACATTACGAACAAAAGAGAACACTATGAGAAGGTTCTTGGAGGCCCTTCCTTGTGGAGCTAGTCAGGCTGCTGAAGTTACCGATACCTGAGATCAAGGCAACTAAAAGGACGTCTAGATCATGGGGAGTCAAGACCCAAGTTTTTGGCCGTAAAGAAGACCCCAAGACTGCAGACATCAGCTTTGGAACTATAAATGGTGACTGTGATATGGGCATCAACACTGCCGTCCATGATGCTATTGCACGTTTATGCTATCGTCATCGTCTTTGCACTAAACCCACACTTCTCTGGAAGGATTGGATGGCAGAAGTTTGATGGAGCAACTATTGCCTTGACGGAAGCGCAAAAGATGAAGTTCTCCCCACTTTTAGTGTACAATCAGGATCTGGAACAATACATCAAGAATCTTCAGATGGACCTCCTGGAAGCCCTGTTTGACAATGAAGCACTACGAGGAGAGGTCAAGACTCAGACCGAAGGTAAACAAGCTGGAGGAGGAGAACCTCGAGATCTCGAGAATGCGCCAGAACTGAAAAGCAGCAGGACCATGTCTCATGCCAAGGACGTTGAAATCCAGAAGCTCAAGGAACACCTTCAGGACATACAGGGTCGTCACAAGAAACTCCGCGTCGACAGGGAAAATCTAGCAGAAGAACTAGAGGAGATCAAGTCCACACAAAAGAAGCCCCAGTGGGGACAATGACCAAGTTCCTAATAAATTAGCCTAGTAGTATCCCACCATGAGAGAAATAAAGATGAACGCCTTCTCAATTTAAGTATCTGACCATACCAAATTTATGTGGGTGGCGATACCGTAGAATTGATTGAATAAATGAATGCTTGGTTGCTATTATTTTTGTGTGTTTATTGAATGGTTGGATAGATGCGATATTCGTAGGCTTGTATTTATTTCAACCATGAGAGACGTAAGTTACGGAAGAATGGTAGAAGGCCTTCATATGGGAAAAGCATCAGAATTGGAAACTCCGAGCATTGAAGACACGAAGAAATGAGGACTTAGAAACGAAAACCATAGTAGAACGGCCCATTACAAAGCGGTACTTTTGAGCTAGGATTCTTTTGTTGATGGGTGGGTATATGCTTTCTCTTTCTATCTCAACTGCACTCAAATCTTGAACCCATGGACAAGCGAACACCAAACTTTTCTCGGAGACAATTGCAATTTCCCCATGGAGATACATTCCTTGTTACGAGCACCCCTCTTATCCTACACATGCAGATGACAACTCTTTATGAGTCTTTCCTTAAGGGCTCAAACGATCATGACCACGACAAGTGATCATGATTACCCAAAGATCCTGAAGGACATGATGAAGCATATTCACCTTGAAGGAGATGGGTCTACAAAGGCTACCCCTTCATGCAAAAGGGAGTGGAACTTTGGTATGTGGAGGTACACCTCCACCGCTCGAAAGGAGTTTGCCCAAAGATGATGGGGCAGTACTTTTTCATTTCACGGATGCCACAAGCAACTTTCTTCGATGCTGTTCGTGAAGCAGCCATGGAAGCCATACGCCAGATCGGAGAAATACTTGAAGCAAGACTCCGTTATACTCAGGAGTACCTAAGAGAAGTGCATGCAGAGATGATGGAGGTGAAGCTCAAGGCCACCACGATGAAACAGAAGATTGAAGATTTCAAGGCGCATGTCGCACAATTCCAGCGGGACTAAAGAATCCTCGGGGAGGAAAAAAATAAATAAAGTTGGAAGTAATGCCTGACCATACCAAACCATGTGTGTGGCAGCATTTGAAAAAAAGTACTTTTTGGAATTTGGATTTACGAAAAGCAGTTAATGATGTAATAAAAGATCGATATGAAAATAATGAGATATTATGGATAAACTTGTGCATTTCTTTTGGTCATAGTACTCTGTAAAGCCACAGGATCAATGAAGAAGGAAATGTGTTATTCATGACGGCCCATAGCAGGAAGCTGGACAAAATAAGTTGGACTTTTGTATGATTGTCGCCACAAGGGTATGAAGGAAGAAGTACTATTGGATTTACAGGAGATGTAATGTTGGAATATGGAATGATAATCCTAGGAAGGATGAATTAAACTTGTACAAGAGTTGAAGTGGGCCCATAACCCACAGGCCTGTGGAGATAATAATAAGCAAGCACACTCTTGCTATAGGAGCATATTCGGAAGAAAACTCCGAGTTTAATCATCCGACATTTTTAGGAGGATACGAAAACCCGAGGATTGTGAAGAACGATAGATGTCTTGTTCAGCTTGCGTAAACCATGGATTTATACGAACTTGGTTCGTCGACAAGAGAAATCTGCAATGCTTGTGAGAGTGCCCAAGTGTTAGAATACGTGATTCGATATTACTTATGTGGTAATGATGCATGTACTGGATGGATTGTCCCACATACCGGAGAATTCTATCATGTACTATCATATGTCGATGGAAAATCAGAGAGCCTTGAAAACCTTAGAAGAGTGTCGACGCGATAAGCCATAAAACCATAGAATGGTAGTACGATGGAACCCTTTACAGGCAACCGTTGCCAATCGTAGGTTATACGGTGAAGTTCAACCTAGACCCGTTTTCTGCAGGAGAAACCATTAATGGTAGACCACCATGAGTATTTCGATAGTTGTCTAGAATGGACATGCAGACCTATCGACTAAGAAGATCCGGTCTCAGACGAACTTCAACTTTGACGAACCGACCCAAGATTTTGAGGAAAACTCTATGCTTCCGGCGTAAGAGCGCTAATGAAGGAGCTATTGTAAGATATGTGAAGAGACATACATTGTCGGCACTCGGAGGAAGTATCTGAGTTTATTGGAACCGTAACCATGCTTTTTAAGTGTGGTAGCACCCGAATTCTTCCGACCAAACGCTTGCAAGCGTAATTCCCCAACCCCTAACCTTTTCTTGCTAGCCTCTTGAATCTCGAGGACGAGATTCATTTTAAGTGTGGTAGGTTTGTAACATCCCAAAATTCTAAATTTTGGAATGTTATATTAGATAAATAACTATGCTTGTTGTCTGATGGTTTGTTTGAGTGATTGAGTGAAATTGAGTGGAATTTGAAATTTTTGAAAGTTGGATGAGAGGGAATAAAATGACTTTCCCAAAACTATCCCCTTGCCCTTTTTGGATCTCAATGAATTCAATTCCATTCCAACATCAAAACCCTAGAGTGAAGATGAAATGACTTCTTCAATTATATGAAATATGAGTTGGAAGTTAAAAAGAATCAAATTGAAAGTCATTTGAAAGTGCCTTGAAACCCCTTTCAAATTTGAGTTTTATTTGAATTTTGGAAAAATGATTTTTATAAACTTTGGGTTTTGCCCTCGAAAATGTTCAAATGATAGGAATATTCTGATCATTTTGATATATATATGTCCTATATAAAATATTTATATTTTAAATATTATCTCTGTTTTATTTTTCTCAAAAAAATAAAATGGAAAAAGAAAAATGCCCAGCACTACCAGCCGATCGCCCAGCCAAGACTGGCAACCCACCGCGACCGGCCACCAGGCGCCAGCGGCCCAATGAGCCGCCCAGCGAGCCGTGCACCCCCTCGCGCCGAAACTGCTCGGGTTTGGTCGACCGACCGAGCCCCGCCTCCTCTCTCCCACCGCCAGCGGGCCCCACCTCCCTCAACCTCGCCCACGACAGCGCGCTCACGGAGATCCCGAGATCTCCGGATCTCACCCGATCTCCCCGATTCACCCCTCGCCCAAGCCGAGGCGCCCCTATATAAACCCCTCCCCATTCCCCCATTCGCCCCCCTCACGGACCCCTCTCCCTCACAGACGCTCACCGGAGCCCGAACACGCCGCCGCCGCCATTGACCTCGTCGCCGTCGCCCTAGCCCTCCCCGAGCCCCAACGACTCCACCAGACCCACCCCCTCGTCGCGCCGCACCACGGAGCACTCACGACGCCTCGACCACCGGAGACGCCTTTTCGCCGCACGCCCGAGCCGCCGCCGTCCAACTCCGGTAACTCGCGGACTTCTTCTCCCGTCCGATCTAATCTCGACGGCTAGGATTAGAACCCCGAAGGGTATGCACTTTAAATAAAACCGGGTTTTATTCGGTTAGTTCGGTTTAGGTTAGTTAGGTTTTCTTTATTTTCGTTTTACATTTTAATGTAATAGTTCCAGATTTGAAAAATTAATAAATTTTATTTTACTTATTATTTGTAAGTTATTCTTTTTTGTTGTATTGCAAATTTCATATAGTTTCTGTAGAAAATATAATTAGCTATGTTAAAATTATTTAGAATTGCTTTATTTTAATTTTAGTCAGAATAGTAAATCTGCTATAAAATGAGTTAGGAAAATTATTTTTATATGATTATTTTTGTCCCAACTTAGTTTTGTCATTGCCAAATCGTAGGAATTAATTTGGGCATTTTAGGATTAATAAAAAATTAGTTTTAATCAGAATCATGATATTTTTAATTAATTAACTAGCTACTGTTTTCCTATTATTTTAATTAGCAAATAAATTTATTTTTCACATGGGATTGATTATTCTAGGATAGTTTCTGTCACTTTATAGCATGAACTTTTATTTATAATAAATAAAATTTTTATTTTAATTTTCTTAATAGAATTTGAATTAGGCCTAATAGGAGTTTTAAAATAGCTTTTAAGATGATTCTTTTGCTCCTAGTTGCATGATGGATTCTTTTCTCGTTAGGTATCATAAACCCTTGCTTAGGTTCTGTTAAGAAAATTTTTGTTATGAAAAACTAGTTTTAGTTGTTGCTTGAAGTAGGAAAACTTTGAGTTGGATTTCTTCGAGTTTTCCTTTGGGTTTTGATTCGTTTGTTTTGGTGTGTTATGTTACTATGCTATTGTGTTAAGTGATCATATGCTATGTGCTTATTATGGTTATTGTTTGCCTCGGAAGAATTTCCGGAGTGCGAAGCCTGCTACCACGAGTTCCTAGTTTTCGAAGATCGTCAGCAAGGCAAGTTCACTTTGACCATGCTTTCATACCTATGTTTTATTGCATTTAGTGGCATCTTTGCAACCACCCCTCAAAGAGTGTTATTGAATCCTTGTAGTTGAGTAGTATGCATGAGGTAGGAACCCATCACCCTGTTACCAAGCCCGGACGTTATTTATTTTAATGCTACGCTATAGTAGACGGGGTTTGGTATGAGTGCTCAGGAGTGGTGTGAGAATGGAGAATCTACGTCAATGACGACAACACCATGATGAAATCTGCAAGGACTGCATCTTCAAGGCCTCAAGACTTCAAGACTCGAGACAAGAATTCAATACACACTACTGGGTGAAGGACGGTTGACGGGCACCCTGGAGGAACCAGTGGTTGGCCGGGATGCATGGAGAAGCGCCATGACATCTTGTGGAAAGCTTCACCCAGACTCAAAGAGATGGAAGAATACTTCATGCCCGGAAGCTTAACTGTGCAACCGCAAGTCAATATGGGCTCAGGCTAGGTTGACATTAGTTGTGAATATGGCAGTGAAGGTACTAGCAGATGTAGAACTACGGTAGGATTGGATGGGCACCGGACGGTGGTCGAGGAACTCTTGAAGACCATGTTTCGGTCATCTTGTTCTCAAACACCACGAAGTGCGAGAACGTAAAGAGAGGGATCGAATCTTGTGGGTAAAGTGTACAAACCTCTGCAGAGGGTTTAAACCTAATCGATTAGCCGTGTCCCCGGTTACGGACAATTTGAGCATCTGGACTTGGATCTATCTCGGAACTCTCAACACCGGACTGATAACTTAATTGTGGGCAACATATGATGATTTTGGGCTATGAGACATCGGTTGGCGGAACCATGTCATGATAGAAGACTCCATAGTACAGACTTCATTTATTCCTTTGATGTAGGGAAAATAAAATCAGCTTTACGCATAAACAAAACTCAGAATCTGAGCCACAAAGCCAAATTGCATATAGTATAGTTTTACCATATGTTTATTCATGTTGTGATCTTGCGGTACATTCAATGTCTTGACCTACGGCTGCAACGTATCATGTTGCAGATATTTTTCTTCCGACGAGCAAGAGTACGGTACAGGGTTACGGTCTACACTCAACCTGCCGATGGCGTTGATGGGACTCCACACCCGACTAATTGTTTCCGCTGTAACTTATGAGGTATATATCAGTTTTACGTTAATTATACATGTGATTGCACTTTGATATATACATTGATGTACTGTGTGTGCCAGCATACTGATCCAGGGATGGCACAGATACACAGAGGCTTGACCGTCTGAGGTCGGGTCGCTACATAGAAGCATCATGTTGATTATTATAACAACAACAAAATTAAACATAATACTTTTATCATACAACTTTTATCATATACTTCTCATGAATAAGTAATAGTTCATCACACAATCGAAGTATAAAGGAAAAAAACTATTAGAAACCAACAAACTATATTCTCAGTCAACTTTGCAACTACAATTCATCATCTTTTCCGGAAGAGTCACGTGTCGGAGCTTTTTAGGCAAGTCCACATACTCAACCATCATATAGTCTTCTATGATTGCTAACACTCACCTCGTACCCATGAGCAAAACGTTTCAACCAGACACATAGAAAGATAGGGGCTTATAGTTTCGCCTCCCAACATACTCACCTTAAGGGTGATGTCAACAATAATGACTCATGCTATCTATATTCAACTGGACATATGTGCCTAGATCTTTCCTCGCCACATGATGCTTGCCAAAGTAGAAAAATAAAAAGGAATAGAAGGAAAAGTTTGACTCTTTGCATAAAAGTAAATACACAAAAGTAAGAGATAGGCCCTTCGCAGAGGGAAGCAGAGGTTGCCATGCGCTTATTTGTTTGTATGCTCAATCCATTAGTGCAAGAGAACGTCACGTTGTATTGCCCCTTAAGATGACAACCTTTATTATGCAGTCTGTCGCTTTTAGTCTTATTCATCCAAGTTCGTACAACGCTCAATTTTCTCTTACACTAAATTATCTCACACATTTAGAAGCAATTTTTATTTCCTTTTTGCACCGATGACAACTTACTTGAGGGATCTTGCTCAATCCCTAGGAAGGTATGGCGGAGACTTGAAAATAAGATTTGGGTTTAAGGGTTTTTGGATGCACAAGTAGTTTCTCTACTTAGTGCGGAATTTTTGGGTAGCAAAGATAGGGGAAAGCACCACATGTTGAAGGATCAATGACAATATGACTTCTATGTGAATATAAACAAACATAAACCATTAAGTTGTCTTCCTTGTCCAACGTCAACAATTTTGGCATATAATATTTCGATGAGGGTTCACAATCGCAAAAGATTTCTAGGATAGTATATTTATATGTGAATCTTCTCTTCCTTTATTAAAATTCCTAATGCTATGTTTGTCAATCTCTAATAAAATTTCCTAATTATACTTTCCTTATGTGGTGCCATCACCTACCATAGGATTAGTATATGATCTTATTGATTTATTTCCTTTCTTTTATTTATTTCCTTTATGTTTTTCTTTCTTTCTTATTTCCTTTCTTTATTTGCAACATGAAAGTAAAGAAAGCAAAAACTCAAACTAAACTTTATTATATACTTCCACACGATTACAACGATAGATCACTAAGCAAACTCTCAAATAAGAAAGGATCGAACTAAACTTTATTTCATCAAAAGCAAAATACCGAACTAAGATAAGTAAAGGCAAAATATAGTGGGATGATACGATACTGGGGCACCTCCCCCAAGCTTGGCGGAAGCCAAGGGGAGTGCCCATACCCGATACTCAGTTCTCTTTTGGTGGTGAACAAGATGATGGTGCTGATGAAGCAGAGATCTTGCCCTCGTCTTTCCATGGCAGTGGTCCACCATCATAAGGGGAGGAGAGAGTCTCACGGGTCCTGCAACTAGCAGCCAAACTCATACCTTTGAGCCTTGCCTCATATTCAAAGACTTGGTTTTGGAGGTCGTAGATCTGGCTTTGGAGGAAGTTGATTTGCTCGTTGAGGGTGAAGACGATGTCCTTCATGGGCTTGCCATCCACCTTGAGATTACGGTAAATGTCCGTGATCATAAGGTGATTGGCATTGAGCCCACGCTCCACCATCCCCTTGCACCCGCCGTGTATGTCGGCTAGTAGCTCTTTCCCTTGCTCCTAGGAGATGCAACGCAGGGAAACGTCATTTGGCCGCTTCCTGTATTCGCCGTCCTGGATGCAGTACGCCGTGGCCTGTTGGGCCACACGCTCCGCGTCCTCTTCCTTTCCCGGCAGCGTCCCTTGTGTAAGGTATTCCTTGAATTCCTTGGCCGAGCACCTGTCCTGAGGCTCGAGCGCCAAGAGCAAGCGCGCTCCCAAGGTCGGACCACAGGCCAGGGCTCCCGAGGCAGGTGGTTGAGGGAGCTCCTCCCGAGGCAGTGCTGTTCTTGAGAGTGGCGGTGTTGCTGATGGTTTGAAGAGCCGCTCGTCGAAGGCACCGGGCTCTTGGGGTAGCCGCTTAGATACTCTTCTGGCGATGTCGTCGGCTTCCTTGTTGGTGCCACGGGGCACATGCTGCAATTCCAGGCCCAAGAACTGCTTCTCCATCTTGCGTACCTCCGCGAGGTACGCCTCCATGTTCTCGTCCTTTGGCTCATATACCTTGTTAGAGAAGTTGACGAGGAGCTGCGAGTCGCCCTTGATGGTGAGGCGCCTCACCCCCAGGGCCACTACAGGCTTGAGGCCAGCTATGAGGCCTTCGTACTCTGCTATGTTGTTGGAGACCTTCTCTCCCTACTAGAAGCAGAGCTGCACGACATAGTAAAGCTTGTCCTGAGTGGGTGAGATGCGCACTGCTCGAGCCCCCGCGCCCTGGTGCGCAAAGGCGCCATCGAAATACATAACCCAACCGTATGGCGCTTCACTCCCCGATGAGAGGGACCGATCCTCGCCTTCTTCAAGCCTCGGGGCATCCGTCCATTCTGCCACGAAATCAGCGAGCGCAGCTCCCTTGATGACCCTGGTTGTGCTTAACTCCAACTGAAAAGCCTGCAGCTCGATGTTCCACTCAACGACTCTCGAGCACCCTCTCCAATGGGTAGGCCGAGGCGACCTTAATGGGGTGACCTTGAAAGTAGTGTCGCAGCTTATGCGGGGCCACCAGGAGCGCGAGCAGGAGCTTCTGAGGCATGGGGTAAAGCGCCCTCGCGTCCTGCAACACCATGCTGACAAAATACACAGGGTGCTCGACAAGGGCGGGTGCAGTGACGAGGCTCGCGGCTTCCGGAGGTTGGGGTGCCGCCTGAAACGACGAAGCCCACAAAGCCTGGTCGCTCATTGGGGCTTCCGCAGGCCCAAGTGCGCCGTCTTGTTGAGCCTGGTCCTTTGCCGACGTTGCTGCAGCCCTCTCGGAGCCCTCTGGGTCTTGAGCTGCCCCGGCTGAGGGAGCGGCTTGGCGCGACGCATCCCTGACTCGGCGCTCCTCCCGGACCGCCACCAGAGCTGCGCTGGCGGAGTAAGGGGTGGCGGCAAGGTATAGCTCCAGGGGCTTGAGAGGTTGGGGTGCCACCATCACTGGAGGGCTAGTCAGGTATCTCTTAAGGTCTTGAAACACTTGGTCAGCCTCCAGTGTCCACTCGAATGGGCCCTTCTTCTTCATTAGCTTGAAGAACGGTAGGGCACGCTCTCCCAGCTTGGAGATGAAATGCCCCAACGCTGTCACGCAACCGGCGAGCTTCTGCATCTCCTTGAGGGATTGTGGTGGACTCATGTCTTCAATTGCCTTGACCTTCTTTGGGTTTGCCTCGATCCCTCTGTGGGACAGGAGGAAACCCAGCAGCTTGCCGGAAGGGACGCCAAACACGCATTTCTCTGGGTTAAGCTGCAGGTCCACCCGGCGCAGGCTTTCGAAGGTCTCCTCCAGGTCTTGAATTAAAGTTCTCTCCTCCCGAGACTTTACCACAATGTCGTCGACGTAGTCTTCAACGTTCCTCCCAAGCTACTGACCCAGGGCGATGTGCATCAGCCGTTGGAAGGTGTCGCCCATGTTGCGCAGCCCAAACGACATGCAAGTGTAGCAGTATACCCTGCACGGGGTCAGGAAGGGCGTCTTCTCGACATCTTCCACCGCCATCTTGATCTGGTGGTAGCCTGAGAACGCATCCAGGAAGCACAACAGGTCGCACTCGGCAGTGGAGACGATGACTTGGTTGATGCGTGGAAGCGGGAACGGATCTTGGGGGCAGGCCTTGTTGAGGCTGGTGAAGTCGACACACATGCGCTCCTTTCCGCCCTTCTTGGGCACAACGACGGGGTTTGCCAACCATTCACGGTACCGGACCTCGCGGATGACACCCGCTGCCTCCAGCTTGCGGGTTTCTTGAACGATGAAGGACTGCTTCCCCGTGGACTGCCGCCGCGCCCTCTTCTTCATAGGGCGTACATTGGGGCACACCTTCAGGTGGTGCTCAATCACTCCTCTTGGTACCCCTACTAGCTGATCGGGCTCCCATGCGAATACTTCCTTGTTTGTGCGCAAGAACTTCACTAATGCCTCCTCTTGCTCGGGATCGTGGTTGGCACCTATGGTGAAGGTGGCCCCCGAGGACCCATCTTCCTCGACCGGCACCTGCTTGGTTTCCGCTCGGTCTTGAGTGAACAGCTGCTTCTTCTTGGTAGGTGCGGCTTCTTTAACCTCGGAGGTTCCAGCGTCAGCCGGTTGCACCACCGCGGCGGTCTTGAGGGCAAGCTTGAGTACCGCCAGAGCCTCCTTAGTGTCTCCCACTATGGTGAGCACGTCCTTGCTCCCAGGCATCTTCATGGGGTTGTAGGCCGGATGGGTTGCCGCCATGAATTGAGCGAGAGCCAGGTACTCGAGAATAGCGTAGTACGGGAGGCCGATGTGGGCGATTTCAAAGTTGATCAGCTCGGTGCGGTAGTTGTCGTGGCTGACGAAGGTCACGGGAAGACGGATCTTCCCCAGGGGGCTGGAGGAACCGTCGCCGACGCCGGAGAAGGGCTTGCTGGGGCAGAGCCGCTCGAGTGGTACGTGAAGGAGGCCGAAGGCCTCCACTGAGAGCATGTTGAGGCCGACGCCGCCGTCGATGAGGGTCTTGGTGACGGCTACGTGGCTGATGGTGGGCGTGCAAAGCATTGGGAGCACGCCTGAGTCAACGGTGGTGACGGGGTGATCTCCCGAGTCGAAGGTCAGGTCGGACTTGGGAACCACCCAACCCGGGGGAGCCCCCTGCCACGTGGAAACGGCGCTGATCTGATGAAAGAACGGCGTGGCATGGCAGTCCGAGGGCGGCGCTTGCAAGCCGCCAAGGAGGGCCGTGACAGCATGGGGCTCCAGTGCCGCGAAGCGCGCGGCGAAGAGGCCGCGTAACTCCTCCCAAGATGCCACCGTGGATCCGGGGAGGTTGAGCAGCCAGGCACGCGGCATGCCAGTGAGGGCCATGGGAAGCCAGGTTGCCATGACCTTGTCGTCGCCCCTGGCCTTAAGGACTGCCTCCTCCTACGCCAGCAAGAAGGCCACCGGGTCCTCCGTGCCGTCGTAGCACGGTGGCATCTCCGTCTTGAACTTGGGTGGCCATTACACCTGTCGTAAGGCAGGGGCCAAGGCTCGGAGCCCCCTGCCCCCGCCGCTGGCATCAGTCGTCGGAGCGGGAAGCGCGGCGCCGGCCATGGGGGTGAAGCACGGTGGTGGCGAGGCGCAGATCGACAGAAGGAAAGCTCTAGTGCACCCCTACCTTGCGCGCCAAATGTCGGATTTCGGGTTCCGGCAAAACCCTTGAGGTTCGAACACTGGGTTTTCACAAAGATCTCCCCCTACCTGATCACGCCCTTTGCCTCACCGCGATCTCAAAGCCTAGCTCGACGAACCCGCAACGCAAGAGACACGAGATATATACTGGTTCAGGCCACCGTCGTGGTGTAATACCCTACTCCAGTGTCGTGTGCTGGATTGCCTCTTGGGCTGAGGATGAACAGTGCTAGGGGAAGAACAGCCTCCTGAGGAGAGGTGTTCTAGTGCTTGGTGAACCTGTGTGGGTGAGGAAGATCTCAATCCGTCCCCCCCCCCTACTGTGGTGGCTAGTCCTATTTATAGAGGCCCTAGTCCTCTCCCCAAATATTGAGCAGGAAGGGAGCCAACAACGGCCAAATTCGAAGGGAGACAACTAGTACAAGCTATCCTGACTAAAGGTGGTATTCACCTTCCAATGGCTCTGGTGGTGACGCCGTCTTGGGCTCCACGGTGACCTCGTCCTGCCGTCCTGCTAGTCTTGGTCACATTGCACCGATATGGAAACCTTTGCCTGATGCCTCGGGACTCCTCGCCTGCGCTTGCACCTTTAGCACTGTCGGTGTCAAAACCGGCGGATCTCGGGTAGGGGGTCCCGATCTGTGCGTCAAGGCTGATGGTAACAGGAAGCAAGGGACACAGATGTTTACCCAGGTTCGGGCCCTCTCGATGGAGGTAAAACCCTACTTCCTGCTTGATTAATATTGATGATATGGGTAGTACAAGAGTAGATCTACCACAAGATCATAGAGGCTAAACCTTAAGAGCTAGCCTATGATGGTATGATTGTAATTGTGATCGGCCTTCCAAGGACCAACCTCTCCGGTTTATTTAGGCACCGGAGAGGGTTAGGATTTACATGGAGTCGGTTACAAGGAAGGGAATATAATATCCGGATCGCCAAGCTTGCCTTCCACACCAAGGCAAGTCCCATCCGGACACGGTCCAAAGTCTTGAGTCTTCACGCTTCAATAGTCCGGACGTTGTACACAGTCCGGCTGTTCGGATACCCCCTAATCCAGGACTCCCTCAGTAGCCCCTGAACCAGGCTTCAATGACGATGAGTCTGGCGCGCAGTATTGTCTTCGGCATTGCAGGGCAGGTTCCTCCTCCGAATACTCCAAGGTAATTATCGAACACTCAAACCGTGTCCGGATCCACAAGATGATCTTCGCATGCCACCGTAGAGAGAATGATGTTTCACAAATGCAATCTGCCGAGAACTTTTTAGGCAACGCGACGTGTCACTACGGTCAGGTCATTATTCGAACCGTCTTTCCACAACCAGCCACAGCACATATTGCGAGGCGGTTTCCTTGACACGTCTTGTCAAAGCAGAGATCGTGCCCCCTCATTACAGGATTCTCATCAATACGGGTACGGGTAATCCCACCACATCATGAATCATGACGCTTGGGAAGCAAGCGATTTCCAACGGGCAAGTGGGGAGGCGCACCGCTTTCGTCGGCTCTATAAAGGGATAAGATTTAATCATTTTTACCCACGCCTTCTTCCTTCTCTGCCCATTCTTGCCCCCTCGAGCTCCAGCGCCCAAGCCCAAGTCTCCTCCGCACAGCTAGACATGTACGGAGCAGGAGGCAAGTGGGTGGCTTCCACCGTCGAGGAGAAGCACATCACAAATCTTCGGGCAGCCGGATACTTAGCCGCAGACATAGCGCACCGGCTACCGGACGCCGGGCAGGTCATTCCGACCCCAGGACCCCACGAGAGAGTCGTGTTCGTCGCCCACTTCGTCCGTGGACTGGGATTTCCACTCCAACCCTTTGTCTGCGGGCTCATGTTCTACTATGGGCTAGATTTCCATGATCTAGCCCCGAATTTCGTCCTCAACATCTCGGCGTTCATCGTCGTATGTGAGGCCTTCCTCCGCATCCGGCCTCACTTCGGCCTGTGGCTACAAATCATCTGCGTGAAGCCGAAGATCGTACGCGGCCAGCAAGCAGTATGCGGAGGGGCCATGGTGGGAAATATGCCTAATGTCACCTAGCCGAACGACTCCTTTGTGGAGACCGTGAGAGGGTGGCAATCGGGGTGGTTCTACATCACCGAGCCGCGCGGTGCCGACTGGGCGGCGGCCCCCGAGTTCAGATCTGGAGCCCCCATGCGGCTCACCTCCTGGGAAAGAAAGGGCCTGGCTTGGGGCGAACCTACAGAGCTGACCGGACTCCAAACCTGCATTAAGAGCATGAAGGACAAGAACATCAAGCTCGTCAACGTGATCCAGGTCATGCTCATTCGCCGGATCATGTCATGCCAAAGGCGGGCATTTAATCTTTGGGAGTTCGTCCCGGCCGAACACCATATGCTCCAGAGGCTCTACGGCATGAAGCACAAAGATGCGTGGAAGGAGCTGTTTAACGCCTCCGAAGTGCCTCCTCCCACGTCCGAGGACCGCGGGCTTCACGTGGCGCGGGCTCCTAGTCAGGTGAGTTCTTAGACTGCCACCGGACCCAGTTTTTCCCAATATATTCACGGGAGTCCCTTAAGTAATCATGCATATTTGCTTCAGGACTATGTGGAAACAGCGGAGCAGGTCTACTATCCGGCTCCGCTGCCGTAAGGCCCGTCGGATGGTCTCCTGATGGAGATGCTAGTGCCGGCACCATACAAGGTGCCGGAGAAGAAGGCTGAGAAGAAGGCCCCGGGGACCCGAAAGAGTCTCTGTCGTAAGGTTGTGCCAGAAACGTCATCCGAAGATGACGAGGCAGACTCCTCCCACGAAGGGGAGGAGGAGGAAGAAGAAAACGCCCCATCCGGAAAGGACGAGGGGCCCGACGAAGCTGGCCAGGGGGCCGGAAAAGGCCCCGGCGTAAGGCCGTTATTCCCCTTTCGTCCGATGACGACGAGACAGATTCCTCCCGCAGAGGCGGGGGGAATCGAGAAGAAATTCCGCCTCCCCGCACTGGGGGAGAAGAAGAGAAAAGCCGCCGCGGAGGGGGAGGCTGGGGCATCCAAAAAGGGGAAAACCTCCCTTCCGGACTACACCACGGCCACCTACAGCAATGAAGGGCGGCTGCCCAGGGGGAAGCCCCTGGCGCGATCTAAGTGTCCGCACACTACCGTGATTTTAAGTCATAGCTGTTTAGTAACGCTGAGCGTATATGCAGTCCGGCCAGGGCTCATCCGAAGGAGTCGTCTTCGGACGGGTCTCTGAGCGCTTCGGAGATGAACTCGCCCCCGACGGCCACCACTCCTCAGCCTGCAAATGACACGGAGGTGTTATCCCGGAGGTTCCCCGAGCAGGGGGAGGTGACCTTGGAGACACCCCAGGGCAGTCTTCCAAATGCCGGACATGCGGGGTTCAAGATCCCCGTGGATCGCGTCGACGAGAGCCGCAACAAGACGGACTCCCAACCGAACACTGCTCCGGAACCTCCGACGGTTCCGGACTTAGGCGGGCAGCCCCTCGTTAGGGAGGGCGAGCCGCCCGTGCCGAAGACTTCCGTCACGTCGACGGCGCCGGATAGCCTGGTGGAAGTGCTTCGAGGCACTTCCATGGAAGAAGAACACCGTACTCTTATGAGTGCCGTGATTCAAAAGGTTCTGTCCGCCAAAAACGGACTAACCGAAGCCTGCACAAGCCTCCTGACGGGCTTTGAGGTAAGTAATAAAAATGTATGAAATTATCACCTGATAGGTAGTAGCCCCTGATTCTCTGTTTGGTGTTCGGAAAAAAAGCCAAACGGAGGGTCAATTATAATCCGCAGGAGTCTAATAATAAGCATTGTTGTGAATAAGCAGGCTGTGCTGCTTGCTGCTGCCGCCCGTACTGCCGAGGTTGCCGAACTGAAGCGGGACCTGGAGCAGGCGCAGGGAGAGCTTGTCCTCACGAAGAGGCAGCTCGAAGAGAACAAGGGTAAGTGATTCCCAATCTTGTGTATTTAAAGATAGGCAAAATTTGTCAATCTAACGCCAAAGCGTCGTGACTGTGTAACAGGGGCCACCGCCGAAGTGGCATCCCTGAAGAAAGCGTTGTCCGAGGCCGAAGACAAAGTGGCCTTGGAATGCAAGGAGAACGAAAAGCAAAATGCTAGAGTGGGCGAGGTACAGCAAGAGCTCCAAGACCTCGGCAAGAAGTGCGAGTCCGTGGAGCATGACCTGAAGGCAAAGGAGGCCGAGCTTGCGAAGGCCCTTGTCAGTTTGAAAGATGCCAAGACCGAGGCCAAGAAAGCACAGCAGGAGATCCAAGAGGCCAACAAGATAGCAGCGTGTAAGAAATTCTTTATGCAAAGCAAACATGCGGAGGAGGCGTTTCTTTTACTTACTCGAATACAGAGCTCTCCAGGGGCATTTGCAGATCTGCCACGCAGCGCCTCCGACGCTACGGAGTTCTACCGTGCCGAGGACGGGAGCTCAACGGAGAAGCTGTTCTGGTCCCAGTATGCTGGGGCCGAACATCCGATGCCTCTGAGTGACCAACTGAAGCAGTTGGTCGAACTCCTTAGGCGGCGAATCGGCTATGAAAGACTTCATAGTCAGGATGTGGCCTGGTGAGCTACTGCCCAGTAGCTACTTTGGCCTGATCAAGCGGACGGTGGATGCCTGCCCGCGGCTTGAAGTGATCAAACGATCTGTTTGCATCGAAAGTGCCCGCCGAGCTTTTGCCCGCATCAAGGTGCATTGGGGCAAGCTGGATGCGGAAAAGCTGGTCAAGGACGGGCCGCCGGAGGGCAAGGCGCATCGCCATCCCGAAATGTACTACGATGGCGTGATGAAGGGTGCTCGTCTCGTCGCCAATGAGTGTACCAAGGACGCCATATTTGAATGAATTCACTTCTGTCGTGTTTGTAATTAAAGACGAAGTTACTTGCGCTATGTAGCGCTTTTGTTATTTAAAATATTACCTTCTGTGCGGCTGTTTATAAAATCCTGAAAGTAGGCCAGTCGTCGGCTTCCGCCCCCGCGTGACTAGCACTGGGGTGTTCGTGGAAAACTCGGACACTCTTTACCCAAATGTTTGGTCCCTTAAGGAGGTGTCCGGCGCAGCGAACAAGGCAACCGGACTATGCGGCTTTATAACTTTCACTTAGCCATAGAAGTCTACAATTTTAAATTTCGGCGAGGCCCCTAGAATCCGGAAGATCTAATCGGGCGCTTATACACGCCTAGATCGGACGAAGCCGATTTATCGCCTAAAGCGGAAAATCTTTAAGGATTTTAAAACCTCTCGAACAGCGACCAGCTCTCGCCACATCATGTCGGTGGGTTTCGGCTTTCTCTCTTGAGGTGCTCGTCCGAAGAACCGGGACACAATCGCAGAGTTCTCCTGCGCTACCTTAGCCGATATAACGGAACGTAAGGCACCAAAACAAGGGAGCCGGGCTATCCCAATCTGTAGACCCAAGACAGGATTCGAGCTGATGCATATAGTGCTATAAGTTCGGGTGCCGCCTTTGTTGAAAGTGTTCGGACTTTAGTTGCCATATAGCGGGGCACCATAAGAAGCCCCTGGCAAACCGGCCGCACCAAGGTGTACGAATGCAATATCAAATAAACATTTATAATAAAAAAATTATCAAATGAGAATAATAAGCTGACGCTATATATAATCTCTCATTAACGAAAAATACGTTTAAGCGTATATTTACAATGGATGCGTTAAGCAGATATAAAATAGGACTATTTGACATGTCCTATCCAAGGGCAGGCTGTGTTCAGGTAGATAAAGCAGGTATAATGATCGTAAATAGATTCCACCTGGGTATTTTTCTTCTGTGCACAACGTCTATTGCCTCCTCGGATGTCTTTTCCCTATAAGTCCGGCAATTCGACTGTTTTGAGGATGTTGCGCCAATGCGGTGTCCTGAAAGGTAAGAGGGAAAGAGTATGAAAGTATTTGGCGGTTACCCGCACTATTTGACTGAGTCGTTGATGCGCCTCCGCCTATGCCGATGGTATTTTAAGTGTGTAATTGTGTGCTCGTGGCACGAATGCTGCTTTGATGGGGCTTAAGCGGAGGCCGGACTGCTAGTCGCGCTCTTGGCGTGCCTGATGATCCTGTTGCGGGGTGCTCCGGACTCGCTTGACTGTGTTCGAAGTTGTTGTCACCGGATTGGTTTGTCGGAGAAGGCTGCATTGTACTTCCGCCGCAAGGGCTGCAGTATGTTCTTCTGTTCGTAGGGAGCGATTCATATTTCCGTTCACCATTATGACCCCGCGTGGTCCTGGCATCTTGAGCTTGAGATATGCGTAGTGTGGTACCACATTGAATCTGGCGAATGCGGTTCGTCCGAGCAGTGCATGGTAACCACTGCGGAAGGGGACAATATCGCAGATTAACTCTTTGCTTCGGAAGTTATCCGGAGATCCGAAGACCACTTCCAATGTTATAGAGCCCGTCAATGGGCCTCTACTCCAGGAATTACACCTTTAAAGGTGGTTTTAGTGGGCTTGATCCTTGAAGGGTCAATGCCCATTTTGCGCACTCTGTCCTGGTAAAGCAGGTTCAGGCTGCTCCCACCGTCCATAAGGACGCGGGTGAGGTGGAATCCGTTAATGATTGGGTCTAGGACCAATGCGGCTGAGCCGCCGTGACGGATGCTAGTAGGGTGATCCCTACGATCAAAGGTGACCGGGCAAGCTGACCAAGGGTTGAATTTGGGGGCGACTAGCTCCATCGCATAGACGTCCCTCAGTGCCCGCTTCCGTTCCCACTTGGGGTTGTGCGTGGCGTAGATCATGTTGACCGTTTTCACCTGGGGGGCAATTTCTTCTGTCCCCCCGTGTTCGGACGTCTGGGCTCCTCGTCATCGTCGCTGTGCAGCCCCTTGTCCTTGTCTTCGGGGTTTATCTTGCCGGCCTGTTTGAATACCCAGCAATCTCTATTGGTGTGGTTGGCTGGCTTGTCCGGGGTGCCATTAATTTGGCACGAGCGCTCCAGTGTGCGGTCCAGACTGGACGGTTATTTCTTTTGAACGGCTTCTTCCACTGACTGGGCTTGGATCCACTGAATCCGGCGTTGACTGTCGTGTCTTCAGTGTTGTCGTCGTTGTTCCCTCGCTTATGTCTGTTGCGCCATGGCTTGCCATTATTGTCGCGGCCATCGAATTGCCAGACTGTGGCATAGTGCTACTGCGGGCCAACCAACTGTCCTCGCCCGCGCAAAAGCGGGTCATTAGTGTTGTGAGAGCTGCCATGGACTTGGGTTTTTCCTGGCCGAGGTGTTGAGCGAGCCACTCATCGCGGATATTATGCTTGAAAGCCGCCAGGGCTTCGTGTCCGGACGATCAACTATTTGGTTCTTCTTAGTTAGGAACCGAGTCTAGAATTTCTGGCTGACTCTCCGGGCTGTTGAGTAATGTGGCTCAAGTCGTCGGGCGCCGTGGTCGCACTTATGTGCCCCGGAAGTTGTCGAGGAATGCGTCTTCCAGGTTTTCCAGCTGCCAATGGAGTTCTTGGCAGGCTGTTTAGCCAGTGTCGGGCTGGTCCTTTGAGCTTAAGGGGAAGATACTTGATGGCGTGCAGATCGTCTCCGTGGGCCATGTGAATGTGGAGAAGAAAATCTTCGATCCATACTGCGGGGTCTGTTTTGCCATCATATGATTCGATGTTTACGGGTTTGAACCCTTCTGGGAATTCATCATCCATTACTTCGTCAGTGAAGCAGAGGGGGTGCGCGGCACCTCTGTGCCGGGCTATGTGGCTACGCAGGTTGAATTGCTCTGGGTGGCTATATTCGGCCCGACCGGACTTGTTGAAGGTGTGTCCGGCGTGACGGTCCTCGTCGCGTACCGAGGTGCGCCCCCGCGATCCATAGATCGATCTTGGTTGTCCTGATTTGTTGCCCCGGGCCGTAGTATGTTGGCGTGGGGGTGTTGGCTGGTATGCGGACTGGTATGCCGTTTTATCCCGGCCACGAGGTGGCGATCGGCCGTGTGGTGCTCGAGTCCGTATTCCTCGGCTGCCGGACTTCAGTCCATCTGCGTGAGCAGGTCTTGATCAGCTTGGAGTTGCTCTCGCTTCTTTTCAGGCTCCTCCCAGTGGCTATAAGCCGACGCTTGAAGCGCTCCTGCTCTACGGGATCCTCAGGCACGCCGAACTCGTCGTCGCCGAGGCTAATCTCGTCTTCGGAGGGGGCATGTAGCTATCCTCCTCCGGGTATTCGTCCGTCGCCTGATCTTCTAGGCTGGCCTGCTCATCCTCCTGTCCGGCCTGCTCGAAGGCGGGCTCTTCAGGGTTGTATTCTTCTTCGGCACCATTCGAGTTGTTTTCGTCTCCTGGGCTGATATTAGTGTGGCGGGGCTTGGAGTGGTGCCGGCGACGCCCATTCTTTGCTTTTTCCCCGAGGTTTTATCCTCCCTTGCCTCATCGCCATTTGTTTCCTTCGGAGTGTCCACCATATATATATCATAAGAAGAGGTGGTTGTGCACCGCCCAGTGAGCGGTGGTTCATGTTCTTCTTCTGCATCGTCGTCCATACCGTCGATGTCTTCGGAGTCGAAGTTCAGTACCTCGGTTAACTCATCGACCGTGTCAATGAAGTGGGTGGTGGGTGGGCAACAAATTCGTTCGTCGCCTGCCTCCCACTCGAGCCGGACATAGTTCGGTGAAGAGCCTCCTGACAAAGAGAGAGACTTTAATGAGTCCAGCATGTCGCAAAATGGCGAGTGCTGGAAGATGTCCGCAGCGGTGAACTCCATTACGGAGCCCATCACGCCCGACGTGCTCGGAGTGTGCGGATCGGAACCAACGTCTGAATCTGAATCCGGGGTTCGGAGTCATAGGACGCCGCAGAGGTAAGGCACGTGTTCGGCTCCACCGCCGATGAGTGTGCGACCTGGGGGCGGGGTCCATCCCTCCGTCCTTAGGCAACACAGCCTGCTCCGGATCTAGGTCCGGGGACAAGACGGGATGATGCCCGAAGCTTCGTCCGACGGCAGGTCTAAGCCATGCTCGTCGTGGATCGTCCGGTGCTCTAGCATAGGCCCAAATCCGTCGAAGATCAAGTCTCCGCGGATGTCCGCCATGTAGTTCAGGGTTTCCAACCTCGACTGGTGGCCGGGGGCGAGGCTTGCCGATCTGCTTCCGGATGGCGAGTTGTTGGTTCAGAAGCCGCCAACACGTAAGACCCGTCCTGGGGAGGAAAGTCTACGCCTGGGCGGTGTCGTTGATGATGATTGAAGGAGCCATCGAGCCCGACAAATGGCGACACAGAGGAACTCTCAATGAAAGAACCAATGTCGGTGTCAAAACCGGCGGATCTCGGGTAGGGGGTCCCGATCTATGCGTCAAGGCTGATGGTAACAGGAAGCAAGCGACACAGATGTTTACCCAGGTTCGAGCCCTCTCGATGGAGGTAAAACCCTACTTCCTGCTTGATTAATATTGATGATATGGGTAGTACAAGAGTAGATCTACCACGAGATCGTAGATGCTAAACCCTAAGAGATAGCCCATGATGGTATGATTTTAATTGTGATCAGCCTTCTAAGGACCAACCTCTCCAGTTTATATAGGCACCGGAGAGGGTTAGGGTTTACATGGAGTCGGTTACAAGGAAGGAAATATAATATCCGGATCGCCAAGCTTGCCTTCCACGCCAAGGAAAGTCCCATCCAGACACGGGCCGAAGTCTTGAGTCTTCACGCTTCAATAGTCCGGACGTTGTACACAGTTCGGCTATCCGGATACCCCCTAATCCAGGACTCCCTCAAGAACCAAAGAGAAAAATGAGGACACTGTGCACGCTGGCGCCCGCCTGGCCTTGGTCGTCACGGCTGACTTCGTAGGAACCTCGTGAGGTTCCCTTGATCTCTCCGCCCCTCGCGATCCAGCCTGGTGAGGCCACTCCCGAGGATGTCTTGTGTCCTCCGCCTCGCGATGCTTGGCCCCTTGCGCCGGTCTTGAGTGTATGTTGGTGAATATGGGCCGTACGGGGCTGCTGGCGGAGCCACGCCGTGGGCCGCAGGCAGGCAAGTCTAGGCACCCCTGTTCCCAGGACGCCGACACCTTCCAAGCCGTAGAAATCGAAGATCCTGACAGCAAGGGCACACAGTACCCTCCTGAGACCATCCCCAAGAAGAAGAAGCAACTACACCGCACAGGGCCTCAGGGGGGCGGCGTCTCTAGCGGCACCGTATCAGGATCAGCGCCCGCAGCTGGGGCGCATCCCTTCCTCGCATAGGATGGCGTGCCCGGCGCCCTCCTCGGGCAGGGCTCGTGTCGGCGTCCTGGGAACGGGGGTCCCCAGACTTGCCTGCCAGCGGGCCACGGTGTGGCTCCACTAGCGGCCCTGTACGACCCATCTTCACCAGCAAACACCCAAGACCCTCGCGAGGCGGACGACGCAAGACCTCCTCTAGGGCAGCCTCACCAGGTCGGCTCATGAGGAGCGGAGAGATCAAGGCAAGGAGTACCTCGCGAGGTCCCTATCACGCAAGCCATGACGACCGGCGCTATGTGGGCGCCAGCGCGCGCAGTGTCCTCGTTTCCTCTTTGGTGCTAAAGAGGCAAGCGCAGGCGAGGAGTCCCGAGGCATTAGGCAAAGGTTTCCATATCGGTGCAACAAGACCAAGACCAGCAGGATGGCAGGACGGAGGTCATCCTGGAACCCAAGACGGCGTCACCACCAGAGCCTTTGGCATACGAAGACCACCTTTAGTCAGGATAACTTATACTAGTTGTCTCCCTTCGAATTTGACCGTTGTTGGATCCCTCCCCGCTCAGTATTTGGGGAGAGGACCAGGGCCTCTATAAATAGGACTAGCCGCCACCATAGGAGGCATATGATCAGGGATCGAAGCTATTCCATCCATAGCCACACACAAGTTCACCAAGCACAAGGGCACCTCTCCTCAGGAGGTTGTTCTTCCCTTGTAACTGTTCATCCTCAGCCCAAGAGGCAATCCACCACACCACACTGGAGTAGGGTATTGTTGGTGTCAAAACCGGCGGATCTCGGGTAGGGGGTCCTAAACTGTGCGTCTAGGATCGATGGTAACAGGAGACGGTGGACACGATGTTTACCCAGGTTCGGGCCCTCTCTATGGAGGTAATACCCTACTTCCTGCTTCATTGATCTAGATGAATATGAGTGTTACAAGAGTTGATCTACCACGAGATCATCCTGGCTAAGCCCTAGAAGTCTAGCCTATATGACTATGGTAATGTGTATATGTCCATCCGGACTACTCTCCCGGTTTATATAGACACCAGAGAGATCTAGGGTTACATGGAGTCGGTTACATAAGAAGGAATCTACATAGTCAGTTACCTAGCTTGCCTTCCACGCCAAGTAGAGTCCCATCCGGACATGGGTACAATCTTCGGTCTTCATGTCTTCACAGCCCATCAGTACAGCCCATGGATAGCAGGTCGGACGCCCGAGGACACCTTAGTCCAGGACTCCCTCAGTAGCCCCCGAACCAGGATTCAATGACGAGGTGTTCGACACAGATTGTCTTCGGCATTGTAAGGCGGGTTCCTTCTCCAAGTAATATATTCGGCCGTTGATCCAATATCGCTCCCCTTAGCTTCTATGCGCTAATAACTTCGTCTTCCACGTGTCGAGCGAATGCGTAAAGTCAGGGTATTTTTGCGAATAACACCCCATCCATGCAAGGCAGAGCGCCTATTTAAAGGTATTGGATCTTAGATCCAGGCGACACCGCGCCGAGAAAATCCCCGGATACTACTAGGAGAAACCATTCCAACATGGCTAGGATTCCCAACTCTTCCTCCCGTTCCAGCCCAAAGATAAGCGAGTGGACGAAATGCTCTGTGTCTCATAGTCAATTAGCAAAGGTGCAAACGCAGGGATTTCTTCCTCCCGCGGATCTGGTCTGTGTTCGAGCAGGGTTGGCCTCCTTCAACGGCGTGACTCGGGCGGAGGAGTTCCCCAATCCATGCGGGCAGAGCGAGTGTGCCTCGTCCCCTATCTGCTAAGAGGCGTCGGATTTCCAGCCCATTCGTTCGTCCGAGGGCTTCTGGAATATTATGGCCTCCAGCTGCACAACTTCACTCCCGCCTCTATCCTGCACATTGCAGGTTACGTCGCTCTATGCGAGTTATTTCTGGGTGTTGAAGCCCATTTTGAACTGTGGAGAAAATTGTTCTGTCTTGTCCCGCGCAACCATGAGGGATCAATATTTGAAGTGGGCGGAGCCGAAGTATGGCGCATCGCCGATACCGGATACCTGTCCGGCACACCAAGGAGGGCATCTAAAGAATGGCCTTCCGAATGGTTCTACATCGAGGACGTCGCGCTTTCCGACCCAGTTCGAAAGGGTCTCCCTGAATTTGCAAGTGTTCCGCTAAAGAAACGCCATAGTTGGCGTCCCCGGAGCCTTGAGGAGGATGACAGTGCGGAGGTTCTGCAGCTCATGGGCAAGATAAAGATGCTCGCCCAGTCCGGATTAAAAATGGTTGACGTAATGGCGATCTCCATAGTGCGAGGGGTTCAGCCGCTTCAATATAGAGAGCTCCCAATGTGGCACTACAACGGGGAGGACGACGCCTCCCGCTATGGTCGGAAAGGTCCGGACACCCCCGCCGCTCTAGCCAAGATACTGGCCGAGCTGTTCAAAGGGGAGGAAGAGGAATTTCTTCGCATCAATCATAGAGATGGATATTCTATGTATAATCCTCCCAGTTAGGTAAGCCCCAACCCTTCTGCTTTACTCATTCTTCTTCCCGGGTTACCTTTAATACATTTCTAATCCGCTTATGACAGCATTGGCGAAAAATCACCGAGGGGTTTTACAGCCCCGCCCCACAGCCTGAGAACCACAACCGGGAGCTGGATCCTGGGTTTGAAGAGGACCCGGATATATGCGTGGTACTCGCGGAAGGGGTGTTTTACCAGGCGAGCTACGATGGCATGGAAGTGGCCATTATCGCTGATTACACTAGTCTTCTTCCTGCTTCCCACATAAGTTACTAAGAAAAAGTCTTGCTCGAAAGAGCTTCCTCGCACTGCCTCACCCATCGCACTGCATCGTGCTCCACAGGGGAGGCGTTCGGCGCGTCACGCTACTCCGGGGGCAGCTCCAAAGAGGGCGGCTCCAGCGCCGAGCAAGGCCTCTAAAAGGAAGGTCGGTGAAGACACGACCGGTCCCTCATCGAAGATGTAAGGATCTGAAGGTATACTTTAGTAGTCGCATCCAACTACAACTTATATGTCTGTCTGGTACTAGGAAAAAGATTCGCCGGACTATGTTCGAGGGTCTGGCCGGCCGTACTCCCAGCGCCCAGGATTTAGACCCCGTGGGAGAGACGGGAGCTGATATGGGAACAATGCCGGACTGTCCTTTGGCCGAGGGTTCGGAGAATATGTCTGTTACCAACTTGGAAGTGGAGAGCGCCATAAATCATCGGTGCTACATGGCTATTTTACGAGACCATGAGTTCTCGGAAGAGGCATTCAATGCCTTCAGCTCGGCTGATGCATACATCCGAGCTGCTCGAAACAGGCTTAGTAGAGCCACAAAGCAGCATTTAAGATATGTGTGGGTAATTTTTCTATGTCCGAATAGGATAGCCATATGCCAGTAGCCCCCGGGACGGAAAGCAGTTGGTACAAATGATTTAGCGACCATTGTATGACCAGGTTCTTACAAAGAAGAACAACCTGCTAACCCAAGAGTTGGAACAATGTCGGATGCAGATAAATGCTGCTACCGCTGAACTGAAAAAGTCCAAGAAGGCGTCACCTGGTAATATTCCCCTCCATCAAGGAAATGTAATTATATGCCATTAATGTTAACAGTCCTGCCTATGTCATGACATAATTGTCAGAGGAACTCAAGGAGGCACTGGAAGTCGCGAAAGCGAATGAACAAGAAGCCAAAAGGCTACATGTTGCGGGCGAACGCGTGCTGAAGCAGGCCATTGTTGAGAAAAACCAGCTCCAGGATTGCAAAACCCAGCTAGGCGAAGACCTGAAGGATGTGCAGGCCCAGCTAGCCGATTCCGTGAGGAGAACAAGAAGCTGCGGGGCGGCATGTTCAGTATGTGTCTGAATTATTGTTAAAGTAGTTTGGAGATATATGGAACTGATAGAGTCATGACTACAGGTATATTGACGGGTCGTCCTGAAGAGGAGGTGTCCGGATCATCGAGTGATCTGCTACAAAGGCTGTCAGAAGTGCACGACCAGGCGCGACTGGTGATGCGAAGTGTTGCCAAGGACCTATGGCCATCCGCCTCCCCTCCAGGAAGTATGGAGGAGCTTGTAGAGTTGTTCAAAGGAGCGCGGTGGCGTATCCGACTATGGAAGATATCGGCCTGTCAAGAGGGTGCGCAAGAAGTTTGGGCCATGGTGAAAACTCGGTATACAAAGCTTGATCCTAATCACATGGCGCGGGTTGGACCGCTAGGGTCGAATGGGGAAGAAATTCACGTTAGTTTAGTGTATGACCAAGTAGAGGTGGCCGCCAAATATTCTCAACAGGATTGTAAGTTGGACCGCCTGTTGGACGGTATAGAGGAGGAAGTGTTTGAGTCCAAGTGACTATGCACTTTCCTTACCCTATGTAATTCTAGCTGAATTGTATAGCATTTGTCATGGCAGACCTTTTCGCTTCAACCTCCGGACTCGATGGTGCGGAGTGTTTCTGAATACCCTCGCGGCCGAATAGACCGGGGTATGCCTGGAAAACTAGGCTAGGGTCATAGTTGCTTGAACAGACAAGTTGTATTCTGCTAGTTATGTTATATTACATTGAAATAGTAAGAAACATCTTCTAGAGAGAATAGTTCCGTCAAGGGTTCCTTTCCCTGGGTGTGCATGCATTAGTGTACATGTCGGAATTGTATGTGAAAATCACAGTGTGTGTAGCTTCTGGGGGTTCGCAATGGAGTGAGTACAAAAACATATTTAATTCGCCGATCGAATATTCCCTTAAGAACGCTACCTTTCGGCTTCACCCAGTCTGAGGTACACATCCGGATGACCCCGTAGAGGTGCTCCCTTTATGCCCTAGATGAACTAACGGGAATGTAGGGCATAAGCACAGGAGCCAGGCAACCCAGCTTGGCCAAAACTTAAGTCATATCGATGCATATAGTGGCGAAGAAAAGGTACATATGGAAAGACTCATATGTGAAGACCGTGATGCTCAGTGAATAATGAAAAGCTTCTGTACAAAAGCCCCCCAGGCATAATGGGCGTACATATGTAAAGATGTGTACGTCAGCAATGTTCGGTCAAGCCGTATGAGAGCTTTAAAGCGAAAAAGGTGTAAAAGAGAGAAAAAGTAATGGAAACTACAAGGGAGAAGGAGACTAACAAAGAGTTCGGCGCTAGGCATAGAACCTTCAGAGTCTGGCCACGTTCCAGGGGTTCGGCTATAGGCAATTGTCTGATGCATCACGAAGATGGTACGCTCCTTCGGTAAGAACTTCGTCAATTATGAAGGGACCCTCCCATTTGGGCTTGAGTTTGTCCTTTTTCTTCTCCGGCAAGCGTAGAACAAGTTCGCCAACATTGTAAGTCTTGGCCCATACTTCTCTGCTTTGATATCATCGAGCCTGCCATTGATAAAATGCTGAACGAGCTTTGGCGACATCACGATCCTCCTCCAGGGCATCTAGGCTGTCCTGCCGATCCAACTCGGCCTCTTTCTCTTTGCACATACGCACTCAAGGTGAGTCATGTATAATATCGCAGGGCAATACAGCCTCTGCACCGTGCACCATGAAGAAAGGTGTGTATCCGGTAGTACGGTTGGGCGTGGTCCGCAGCCCCCAGAGTACGGAGTCGAGCTCCTCGACCTAGTGCTTGTCTGATTCTTTCAAAGATCGCACTAGCCTGGGTTTGATGCCGCTCATAATAAGACCATTGGCTCGTTCGAATTGACCATTTGTTTGCGGGTGGTAGGCAGAGGCGTAATCGAGTTTAATGCCCATATTAGCACACCAGGTTTTCACCTCATCAGCTGTGAAACTGGAACCATTGACGGTGATGATGCTGTGCGGGACACCATAACGGTGCACCACATCGGATATAAATGCAATCACCGTTCCGGACTCAACCGTTTTAACTGGTCTAGCCTCTATCCACTTGTTGAATTTATCCACCATGACCAGCAGATATTTTTTCTTATGGCTTCCCCCTTTAAGTGGTCCAACCATGTCCAAGCCCCAGACCGCAAAGGGCCATGTAATGGGGATTGTTTGTAGGGCGGTTGGGGGCATATGGCTTTGGTTGGCGAAGAGTTGGCATCCAACGCAGCGCTGGACGAGGTCCTGCGCGTCTGCTCGGGCCGTAGGCCAATAAAATCATGTACGGAAGGCCTTGCTGACTAGTGCCCGGGCTGCGGCGTGGTGCCCACCACGACCGGCGTGAATTTCTGCCAAGAGTTGCCGCCCCTCCTCCTCGGAGATACACCTTTGAATGATCCGGTAGTGCTTTACTTGTAGAGCTCTACTTCGTGAACTTTATAGGCCTTCGAACGCTGGACAATGCGGCAAGCCTCGTTATGATATTCTGGGTGCTCCTTCCTATTAAGGTGGGCCAAGAATGGTTCGGTCCACGGGGCAATGACTGCCATGATGAGATGGGCCGATGGTGTTATTTCGGTGGCTGAGCCTCCGATGATATCGGCGTCTTCCCTATCTATGTTTGTGTTCGAAACGGGACTGTCGTTGCTGTCTCCCCCTTGCCGCACCACGGATGGCTTAAAGAGCCTTTCGAGGAAGATGTTAGGTGGGACGGGATCGCTCTTAGCACCGATGCGAGCAAGGACGTCTGCCACCTGATTACTTTCGCGGGCGACGTGATGAAATTCGAGCCCCTCGAACCGAGCTGACATCTTTAAGATGGCATTGCGATAAGCTGCCATCTTTGGATCTTTGGCATCAAAGTCTCCATTAAATTGGGATATTGCGAGGTTTGAGTCCCCGCGCACCTCCTGGCGTTGTATGCCCATTGATACGGCCATCCGAAGGCCATGTAGCAAGGCCTCGTATTCGGTTGCGTTGTTGGAGTCTATGTATAATATTTGGAGTACATACTGGACGATATCTCCCGTGGGGGACGTTAATACGACGCCCGCAACTAGCCCCGCCAACATTTTGGAGCCATCAAAGTGCATAACCTAGTTGGAATACGCACCATACTCTTTAGGGAGTTCGGCCTCTGTCCATTCGGCAACGAAGTCAGCCAGTACTTGGGATTTGATGGCTCGACATGGTTTGTACGTGATGTCGAATGGAAGGAGCTCAATGGCCCATTTGGCAATCCGGCCCATGGCATCCCGGTTGTTATATCGTTGAGAGGCACTTCAGAAGCCACCATGATCGAACACTCCTGAAAGTAGTGTTGCAACTTTCGAGATGCCATGAAGACTGCATATGCTATCTTTTGATAGTGAGGGTACCGGGATTTCCATGGTGTGAGGACGGTGGATACGTAGTATACCGGCTTTTGGAGCGGAAATTTGTGTCCGTCCTGTTCTCGCTCGATGACGAGTATGGCGCTCACTATCTGGTGTGTTGCCGATATATATAGGAGCATTGGTTCACCGACGTTTGGCGCGGCTAGGATTGGGTTGCTTGCCAGAAGGGCTTTTATTTCTTCCAGCCCAGCTGTCGCCGCGTCTGTCCACTCGAAGTTATCGGTGCACCGTAGAAGGCGATAAAGGGTCAGCGCCTTTTCCCCCAACTTGGAGATAAAGCGGATTAAAGTTGCCACGCACCCAACGAGTTTTTGGACCTGTTTAAGTTCTGTTGGCGTAGCCAATTTGACAGAGCTTGTATTTTGGCTAGATTTGCTTCAATTCCTCTATTGGAAACGATGAAGCTCAGTAGTTTTCCCGTGAGGACGCCGAAGATGCACTTTTCCGGGTAAAGCTTGATGTCATACGTGCGGAGGTTGTCGAATGTGAGACGCAAATCGTCTATTAGTGTTTCGACGTGTCTAGTTTTGATGACGACGTCGTCCACGTAGGCCTCCACTGTCTTGTTGATCTATTTCTCGAGGCATGTTTGGATCATGCGCTGGTAGGTTTCGCCGGCGTTCTTGACCCCGAAAGGCATGGTGTTGAAGCAAAACGGCCCGTATGGTGTAATGAATGCTGTTGCGGCTTGATCGGACTCCTTCATTTTGATTTGATGGTATCCGGAATATGCGTCAAGGAAGCACAGCGAGTCGTGTCCTCGCAAGAGCGCCAATGATTTGATCAATGCGAGGAAGGGGGAAGGGATCCTTAGGGCAAGCCTTGTTAAGGTCTTTGAAATCGACACATAGGCGCCACGATTTATCCTTCTTTGGTACCATTACCAAGATTGCCAGCCAGTGCGGATGTTTAATATCTCTGATGAATCCGGCCTCGATGAGTTTGGCTAGCTCTTCCCCCATGGCTTGTCGTTTGGGTTCGGAAAAGCGCCGCAGTGTTTGTTTGATCGGCTTATATCCCCTTAGTATGTCGAGGCTGTGTTCGGCCAACTCGCGCGGGATTCCTGGCATATCTGTGGGGTTCCAGGAGAATATATCTCAGTTTTCGCGCAAGAAGTCTCATAGTGCAGCGTCGACTGTGGGGCTGAGTTGCGCGCCGATAGATGTTGTCTTCTTCGGGTATGTTGGACGGACCTGAAATTTGACTATTTCTTCTGCTGGCTTGAAGGAGGTGGATTTGGGTCGTTTGTCCAGGATCACATCGTCCCTATCCACAGTGGAGCGTAGTGCGGTTAATTCTTCGGCCGCAAGGGCCTCGGGTAATGCTTCGAGGGCGAGGGATGCGGTTTTGTTCTCCGCGCGTAGTGCTATATCCGAATCGCTGACAAGGGTGATTATTCCATTAGGCCTGGGCATTTTTAGCTTCATATACCCATAATGAGGTACAGCTTGAAAGCGCATGAAGGCTTCTCGCCCCAACAGGGCGTGATATCCATTGTTAAAAGGGGCCACCTGGAAAGTTATTTCTTCGGACCGATAATTCTCTGGCGTGCCGAATACCACATCAAGTGTAATTTTTCCCGCACACCGCGCTTCCCGACTGGGAATGATACCCTGAAAGGTTGTGCTTCTTTTCTCGATGCGGCTCCTGTCTATTTCGATCTTGTGGAGCGTGTCCTCGTAAATGAGGTTTAGTCCGCTGCCGCCGTCCATGAGGACTTTTGTAAGTCGAAAACCTTCCATGATGGGACTGAGGACTCACGCGGCTGGCGCTCGGACTGTTCTGTATTTAGATTCATCACTGGCATTAAAGGTTATGGCCGTGTCATTCCAGGGGTCAATTGCGGCGACCTGACAGACTTCAGCGAGATCACGCAGTGCCCTTTTACGCTTATTGTTTGAAGTGAATGTCTCGAAGACCGTCAATACTCTTGTGTCGTCGTTTTCTCTAGGGTGCTGTTCTGAGGTGTCCTTGATAAGGATGTCCTCGCCACTCTTGGCTACCTGCCGAAGTATCCAACATGCTCTAAGGCTGTGGGTAGCCACGGTATCTGGCGTCGTGTGTATTTTGCATGGGCCATTGAGCCATCCCTCCAGAACTGTGCCGTGCAGCGTAATGGGTTTATGTTTTTTGACTGTTGGGCTGGACGTGCCACGGGGGTACGTCCTCTTTGCCTGTGGGGGGGTTGAGTTGGGACCGACGGTTCCCAGCAAGCTGCCTGAGTTTTCCAGGTGCTTTCCATCGTGTTGTACTTTTGTATGATAGTTGCTAAGTCAGCGAACTTTAGTATGTGGCGGCAATTGATGGCGTTAAGGATACCTTCGTTCGGGCAGTTGTTGCAAAATGCTGCTATCGCGTCTTTGTCGTGGAAATCCTTTACCTTATCTTTGACAAGGAGGAATCTGGCCCAAAAATGGTGGACCCTTTCTTGAGACTCTTGTTTGATGCTCATGAGAGCTTCTATGTCCGGGTGGGTGGGTGGAATTAAATCCGAACCCTGACCCGATTTTCGGTCCGGAGTTTGAAGATATACCGGACCTGATAGTTCGGGCTCCGGGATATCGACTGATTTTTTAGGTTCGTCGTCCGATTCTATATTCGGGGGAGGAGACAAGCCTTTCTGCTGGACAATATCTGGCCCTTCAAGATCGGAGATCCGAACATAGTTTGTCTTCAATATAGCAGACGAGTTGTCCCGCTCCTCGACTACCGCTATCTGATGGGCGATCGGCGGAGTTTTAATTTCTCTGGTCTAGTTTAAGCCCAACCCGATCGTAGTCTGTAGCGACCCCCAAGGTGGCCATGATCCAGGAGTTCGTTCAACGACGATAACTCTGTCGGATCCATCCGGGCGGAGTATTTTCAATTACTTGGGAGGTCATCGTCGGCGTAAGGGCTGAACTGGCGGTCATGACGAAGCCGCCCAGCCGGAGGGTTTGGCCTGGAGCCAGGGCTCCTCCGGAGATGATATTATCCTTGACAACAAGGCGAGCCATCAACCCTTTTGGCGACGGCACAATGGAACTCTCAATGAAAGCACCAATGTCGGTGTCAAAATCGGCGGATCTAGGGTAGGGGGTCCCGAACTGTGCGTCTAGGATCGATGGTAACAGGAGACGGGGGACACGATGTTTACCCAGGTTCGGGCCCTCTCTATGGAGGTAATACCCTACTTCCTGCTTGATTTATCTTGATGAATATGAGTGTTACAAGAGTTGATCTACCACGAGATCGTCATGGCTAAACCCTATAAGTCTAGCATGTATGACTATGGTAATGTGTATATGTCCATCCGGACTACTCTCCCCGGTTTATATAGACACCGGAGAGATCTAGGGTTACATGGAGTTAGTTACATAAGAAGGAATCTACATAGTCGGTTACCTAGCTTGCCTTCCACGCCAAGTAGAGTCCCATCCGAACACGGGTACAATCTTCGGTCTTCATGTCTTCACAGCCCATCAGTCCGACCCATGGATAGCAGGCCGGACGCCCGAGGACCCCTTAGTCCAGGACTCCCTCAGGTATTACACCACATCGGTGGCCCGAACCAGTATTAACTCTTGTGTCTCTTGTTCTTTTGGTTCGTCGAGCTAGGCATTGCGATCGTTGCGAGAGCGATCTAGGGAGAGAGAGATCTTCATGCGCACCCTAGTGTTCGAACCTCAATGGTTTGCTGGAACTCGAAATCCGACATTCGGCGTGCCAAGTAAGGGTGCGCCGAAGCTTTCCTTCCGCCGATCCGTGTCCCATCGCTTCGTCGCATCCATGGCAGACACTCGTCGAGCCCGTGCTGAGCGCCGGGCTGCCCTCGCCGCCCGTGTCTCTCAGACAGCTCCTTTTGTTAGGCCTCCCCGTCGTTCCCCATTGCCTGCCGCAAATGCCGCCACCGATCCGGCGGGAAACGAGCAGCAAGCGTCCTCGCTGCACCCCTCGGTGCAGCGCGACGGCCGCACCGCCACCCGGTCGCTGACTCCGGACGGCTCATCGTCTCACGCTCGTCGCGCTCCCACAGACGCGCAGGCCACGTTGCTCATAGCGCGCGAGCTCCTGCGCTACCGCCCGGCCGACGACCTCTACGAGGACTGGATGGACCGCATCGCCGAGCTCGCCCGCCGCCAGCTGCGGGCGACATGACTTACGGCGTCAAGGGGGACTCCTGAGCATCGCGACTCAGGAGCCTAACTGGCCACGTAGCCCCTCACTCCTTGGTCTCGAACTGGTGATCCGGACGACCCAACGTCAGTTGAGGTATGCGCGGGGTCGGGCCCAGCCGACGTAGAACACTAGACCTATTCATGCATCTCCTTTCCATAAGTTGTTTGCGCGTCAAGGGGGACTCCTGAGCATCGCGACTCAGGAGCCTAACTGGCCATCTAGCCCCTCACTCCTTGGTCTCGTCCTGGTGATTCGGACGACCCAAAGGCGGTTGAGGTATGCGCGGGGTCGGGCCCTGCCGACGTAGAACACTAGACCTATTCCTGCTTCTCTTTCCGTAAGTTGTTTGCGCGTCAAGGGGGACTCCTGAGCATCGTGACTCAGGAGCCTAACTGGCCACGTAGACCCTCACCCCTTGGTCTCGTCCTGGTGATCCGGACGACCCAACGGCGGCTGAGGTATGTGCGGGGTCGGGCCCTTCCGACGTAGAACGTAAAACAAATGGGAAGGAAATTGCAAAATCTCAAGCAAATATTACAAGACATATTGTTCTCCCAATACCAAACGCCAGTTTAAACACCTCCATGAGGCATGGTGCATTTTGCAGAAACTAAACAGGAAAGGAGCCGCCAGCAAGTCATCTCGTCACCCCGAGAGCCGCCGTCGCCCGCAAGGGATGCTTCTTCTCTAGCGGCGTTGGCCTCACCTACATCACTCGCCGGAGTTGCAGAATCAGCAGCACCGCCAGTCGAGGGTGCAGGGTCGAAGGCGTGGAAACTCTTCAGCAGGGCCTCCACCTGACCCTTCACAGCCTCGGCAGCAGCTGCGTAGTGCTCGGCGTCCTCAGGCTCCAGCAGCTCGTCAAGGTGGGCGGTGGGATCGCGAAGATGAAGGTGGCTGAAGACGCGCGTCAACGCGGCTGAGGAAAGAACGCGGGCTTCTTTCTCTGCCAAGGGGCCGATGCCGCTCACGACTTCCTCAAGCGCCGCGACCAGATAAGGAAGCACCTAGGTGGGGCCCTCATCGGCGGTAGCCAGCGGCCCCTCCAAGCCCTTCTCATAGAGTGACCGCAGCGCCTTGTGAGACCTCTCCTTGAGGAGCTTGAAGGACACGCGGTCCTCATCCAGGACCTACGCCTTGGCTTCCAGCTCGGCCTTCTCCGCCTCCACCTTCTCCAACCGGCTACGCTCCGCAGCCTGCGCCTTCGCCAACTGCTCCAGCTCGGCGTCGCGACCTCTGACGGCGTCCTCTCGTGCCTTCATCTTCTCCTCCTCCGCCTTGCGGTCTTGAGCCTTGGCCGCACGCTCGCTGCGCATGGTCTCCAGCTCGGCCTCCAGCGACTGACAGCGATCCTGGGCAGCCCCAATGTCCTTCAGCGCCACCTCGCGAGCGACTGCGGCCTGGGCGGCGGCCTGCCTGTCCTTCTTGGAGGTTGCTATTGCCTGGCTCAGCACCGCCTGAACGGACACATCTGAGTGAAGCCAGCCAGAGACCAGCTCCAGGCGCCCGGCTACCAGGCGGGGGTCGGCGCCCTGAAGATCTTCTCGCAGCAGGGTCATCGCGGAAAGAGCGCGCTCCAGGACGTCAGGGGAGGCAGAAGGACCCGGAGATAGCAGTGCGGCAGAAGGAGGAGGAGGCGATGTCGTCACCATGGCCCGGAAAGCCGGAAGCTCTTGAGCTCTAGGGACCTCTGCGACCAAGCCGGGCGTCGACACCTCTGGAGCCAGCGGGGCCACGGGGGCTGACTCCTCCCGAGGATGCTCCTCCAAGCCTCGCGAGGATGATCAGGCCGGAGAAGCACGAGCGACGTTGCTGCTCTTGCCCATGGAGAAGGTTGCGGCCGCCGTAGGCGATTTAGTCCCGAGCAGCACCACCTATTCCTCCTTCCTCTTCTTCGCCGCGGGCGTCGGCCTAATTGCACAACAGAGAAGCGTCAAGGATAAGCAGCAGAAGCAAGAACAAGGCAGGACAAGAACACTTACTGGTCCAGCACGGTGTAGTCCCTCCGCTTCTTAAGCTTGATGCCTGCCTGAGGCGCAGGAGCGCGGGCTCCAGGAGCGGAAGAAGGGTCAGCATATGGGCCGGAAGCAGCTCCAGGCGGTGTCGGAGCAGAAGCGTCGTCTCGGGAGATCAGTGCCGACCTGCCCCTCGTCAGAACATCAGCCGGTGGCCTCCTATGGGGGCTGTCCTTGTACCTCGAGGAGCCCCCAGCCACGGGCGGCTCCTCTCCCTCCGGGGGGACGTCAGCCTCGTCATCATCGTCCGGCAGGGTACGGAGGATGTCGGCCTTGCGCAGGGGGGAGGTCTCCCCATTCCCTTGGGGGTCGCCTCCGAGTCGCACTCCTGGTCCTCCTCCTCTTTCCCCTCCCCACGGGAATCGCCAGAAGTCACGACCACCGGCGCCGTCGCCGTCGGGACCCCAAGGGGCGCCGATGGCACTAGCCCGCGCTCGCCAAAGGTGGGCATGGCGGCCGCGACCTGCGCACCGTCCTTGCTAAGGAACAAGGGAACGAAGGTACTCGGCGGATATTCCTGGTCGTCCCTGACCAAGAGGCGGAGAGCCACGGCAAGCTCTTCTCCAGACAAGTCCTCCGGACTCAAGGGGAGCTTATCTTCTTTGCCCCCAAGCATCCACAAGGGGCGTGAGTGCGCCTGGAGCGGAGCCACACGCAGCATCAGGTATTCCCTCAGGAGCATGGCCCCAGTCATCTTCACCGCCTTCGCGTTGCCCGGCTTCAGATCAGCGGTCATCTTCTCCAGCATTGGCTTCGCCCGGTCGTCAGCAAGCTTCGAGTAGAGCCACCCTTCATCGGACTTGGGCATCTCCGTTGGCAGCATCAACCGTGGGTGGATGCACTTGGCATCCATGATGACCCACTTGCTCCTGAAGCCCTCAGCCTTCTTTCCGGCCTTCGAGATCGCGTTGGCCTTCCCAGCCGTGATAAAGTTGGCACACCCTGTGGTGTGGCCGTCATTGATCTGGAGGAAGAAGAAGTGGCACAGGAAAGCCACGGACCGCATCACCCCGACGTACGCATTGCAGTAGAAGGCAAAGATTGACATGAGAAGAACAGAGTTGGGATGAAGATGAAGGGCCTACAGCTTGTAATGGCTGAGGATGGCGTAGAAGAAGTCAGAGAAGGGGGGAACCAGCCCCGCAACAATGCTGCTCATGAAGAAGGGGTAGAAGGTGCTTCTCGAAGCCTCCGGCTCGGCGGAGCCAGCCCGGAGCTCGGTCTTACCCTTCTCGTTGTTCTCCCCCGCCGTCAGCAGATGCGTGGCGGCGAGGTTCTTCTCTGAGACGTTGGGCGTGTCTAGATCCGGCTCATCTAGGCGGGCAGTGCGACCTTGACCTTTCGGTGCGCCATTGGTCGCTAGCTCGGAGGAGAATTGAAGCAGATCTGGAGATTTCGGAAGCAAGGGGCGAGAAAGGGGATCTGGAGCAAGATGAAGGAAAGCAATGAAGGCAAGCATTGCCTGCGCCAGCCTTTTGTCAGTCAGGCAGTTGCCAAGGCAGCATGGGAAGCGGAGCCGCCCACGTCCAATCAATCGCCATGCATCAAGCCAGTCCGTAGGCTGTGGGGGCTACCGTCGGCGTCCTGGGAACGGGGGTCCCGAGACTTGCCTGCCTGCGGCCCACGGTGTGGCTCCACTAGCAGCCGTGTATGGCCCATCTTCACCAGCAAACACCCAAGACCCTCGCGAGGGCCAAGCCGCGAGGCGGGCGACAAAAGACCTCCCCGGGGGCAGCCTCACCAGGCCGTCTCGCGAGGGGCAGAGAGATCAAGGCAAGGAGTGAGGGAGTCCTGGACTAAGGGGTCCTCGGGCGTCTGGCCTGTTATCCATGGGCCGGACTGATGGGCTGCGGAGACGTGAAGGCCGAAGAATGTACCCGTGTCCGGATTGGACTCTCCTTGGCGTGGAAGGCAAGCTTGGCGATCGATTATGAAGATTCCTTCTTATGTAACCGACTCCATGTAAACCCTAGATCCCCCCGTTGTCTATATAAACCAGAGGGGTTAGTCTGGAAAGGATACATACACATTACCAAAGTCATATAGGCTAGACTTCTAGGGTTTAGCCATTATGATCTCGTGGTAGATCAACTATTGTAATACTCGTATTCATCAAGATCAATCAAGCAGGAAGTAGGGTATTGTTGGGTTCTACGGTAGGGTGCGTCGACTGCAAATTAAGATTTCCTACGCGCAGAACAACCAAGAACATGCTACGGAAGATGGATCACAGTTCGTTACCACTAGACGCGCGGTGCCGTGGAGCGGAAGAAGAGTTGGGGCAGCGCGTTGCATGGATCGTCTCCTCCTCGTCCGATCTCCCTCGCGGGTGCGGTCGTCCGATCCCACGTACGAGTTCGCCGGAGCGGCGCAAGTGCACTGCCTCTAACGGTATCCACGCGTGCGGGAGGAACGTCGTGCGGCGGACTGCTAGGTCCGAACACACAGTCGGCGGCGAGTGGAGGTGGCTATTCGCAACACATGCAAACCCTAGTCGCAGCGCCAAAGCGATCAACTGCCTGAGTGTGCCGCACCTCCACTTTATATAGGCGTCCGTCATGGGCTCAACACTTGGGCCTCAGACGGACCCTAAAGCCCAAAGTCTATTCGGTCACGTTCCTAGTCCAGTTCGGATCACATCCGACCAAAGGTCCTCTGAACTAACCTCAGAGGTTCCTTCCCTTAAGCCGCGACCCTTTAGGTTCAAGTCAGCTTGGTCACGATTCGGATCACCTCCGACCAGACGGTTGGTAGCGGCCTCTAGCAAGGCGTGCCGACCACCAAGCTGCACGATGAAGCTGGTTAGGCTAACCTCAGACAAGATGTCACACTTCGCTCCTTTGCCAAGACGATATATGTTGTCGGGCTCAAGGCGAGACTGTCATCCTTGTGCTAACCCGACCTCTTTCTCGCTCCAAAGGATACCGACCACTATCCGGATTATCTCATAATCCTTGTCGCATGGCCATGTTGTTCCCGGTCGGATCACACGAGGGGCCCAGAGTATATCTCTCCTAATCGGAGGGGCAATCCCATCTTGCTCGACCATGTCTCGCAAGCATGGGATTGGACAAACCAAACCTACCTTTGTAACTACCGATCACGGAGTAGCGTTTGGTCGGCCCAAAGCAAGTCTATCACCATCTCGAGTACATGCATCAGCTCATGTCTTAGGACATAGAACGTATGTTGTACTAGAGACTCACAGATGACATATCGCTGCGTCTCATAGTTGGGTCTGTCCGACTCGGACCTTATCTCGACTCGGATCCGACTACGCCGAATCCGACCAGACCCTTCCAAGTCCATATTATTCGGTTAGCATCCAATGCTCCATGGCTAGTGAGACCAAGCCATCGACCGTGTCATATGCCAGTCTAGCCGGCTGCGTGTCCGCACAGCCCTTTCGACTAGGGACCTTTTAGGACAGCCATCATACAATGCATAGTCCCACAAACAAGTCACGTACTTGTTGATACACATCATTGATAATGTCCAAGGACTATCTTTATTCTTAAACACATAGGAAATATCATCATACATGATTGCCTCTAGGGCATATCTCCAACAGTCTCCCCGCTTGCACTAGAGTCAATCAAATAGACATCGAATGCCCATAGCTCTAACGTGCCCCTCATGCTTGGGTTGTGGAAGCGGCTTAGTCAACGGATCTCGCAACATTTGCATCCGTGTGAATCTTGCATAACTCTACATCACCATTCTTACGATCTTTCAGACGTGATATTTCCGTCTATGTGTCTGACCTTGTGGTGATTCCTCGGCTCCTTGGCTTGTGCGATGGCACCATAATTATCACAATAAAGGTCCAACGGTTTCACCGAGGCTGGGAAAATACCAAGATCATCCAGAAAAATGCCGGATCCAAACACCTTCCTTTGCAGCTTCACAAGCCGCAATGTATTCGCTTCGTGGTAGAATCGGCCACCGTATCCTCGCTTGGAACTCATCCATTGCAATCGCTCCTCCGCTCACAACGCATTACACGAATCCAGTGTGATCGACAATCATCTCGCCGGTTTGGAAACTAGCATCGACGTAACCCCTCACGACGAGCTCTTCCTCACCTCCATAAACCGGGAACATCTCTTTAGTCCTTTTCGTGTACTTCAAAATAGTCTTTACCGCTGCCCGGTGACTCTCACCGGGTTGGCCTCGGTATTCCGCTTGTTAGGCTTATTGCAAAAGCAACATCAGGCCTTGTACATATCATGGCATACATGATGGATCCGATTGCCGAGGCATACGGAATCCTACTCATCCCGCTTCGCTCATCGATGTCGAAGGACTCGAGTCTCGCTTAGCCTTATACCATGTGAGAGTGGCAAGAACCCTTTCTTCGCTCACTCATGTTGAACCGCTTCAACACTTTATCTATGTAATGCGTTCGGCTTAAGCTGAGCAGCCTCCTCGATCTATCTCTATAGATCTTAATGCCTAAAATATAGACTGCCTCACCAAGGTCCTTCATCAAAAACTTGCCATTCAATGATCCCTTGACCGAGTTTAACATCGAAACATCATTCCCGATCAAGAGTATGTCGTCCACATACAAGATCAAAACACTATCGAAGCTCCCACTTAACTTCTTGTATAAACAAGAGTCCTCTTCGCTTTTGATGAAACCGAGATCAGTGACGACCTCATCAAAACGAATGTTCCAACTCCGAGATGCTTGCTTCAACCCATAAATGGATCTCTTGAGCTTGCATACCTTACTAGTGCTAGTCGGATCGACAAAACCCTCGGGCTGTATCATATACACGTCCTTGGTTAAATTTCTGTGAAGGAAAGCCGTCTTGACATCCATCTGCCATATCTCGTAATCGAAATATGCAGCTATAGCTAGTATGATCCTCATCGATTTCAGCATCGCTACCGGAGAGTAAGTCTCGTCATAGTCAATTCCTTGAACTTGTCCATAACCTTTAGCGACAAGCCGAGCTTTGTGGATCTGAACATTTCCATCCACATCGGTTTTCTTCTTGAAGACCCATTTGCAACCAATGGCCGTTACGCCAGGCGGCGGATCAACCAAGTCCCAGACTTGATTCTCATCCATGGACTTTAACTTCGGATCTCATGGCCTCCAGCCATGCCTCGAATCTGGGCTCACCATCGCTTCCGTGATACGTGGACGGCTCGCCGCTTTCTAGCAACAATACATCGCGCACTCTGCGCAATCTTTCCGACCTCCGTGGTTCCGTGCCGCTTCCACTACTGTGTTCCCTCGACCGACCGGTATGATCTCATCACCACCGGCCGCCCCTCGAAGTGGTCCTCGAATTTCTTCGAGTCGAACCGCCCTCCCACTTGCCTCCCGACCGAGAAACTCTTTCTCAAGGAAAACCTCGTTCCGAGCAACAAACACTTTGTTCTCTTCCGGTTGTAGAAGCTATATCCCAAGGTTTCCCTCGGATATGCCACTTAATATGCATTTATCCGACTTGGGTGTAAGCTTGTCTCGACATAAGTCGCTGACAAATGCTTCACAACCCCAAATCTTTAGAAAAGACAAGCTGGGACTCTTCCTACCACATCTCATGCGGTGTCTTGTCTACGGATTTTGATGGTACCCTATTAAGTGTGAAAGCTGCAGTTTCTAGAGCGTATCCCCAAAATGACAAGGGTAAATCCGAATTGCTCATCATAGACCGGACCATGTCCAACAAGGTCCTATTCCTCCGTTCTGACACGTCGTTTCTCTGTGGCGTACCTGGAGGTGTGAGCTGAGGTACTATACCTCGATTTTTCAGATGATCATCAAACTCTTGGCTCATGTACTCACCTCCACGATCAGATCGCAGAATCTTTATAGTCTTGCCGAGCTGATTCTCAACCTTGTTCTGAAACTCTTTGAATTTTTCAAAAGTCTCCAACTTGTGCCTCATCAAATAGATATATCCATATCTACTCAAGTCGTCGGTAAAAGTCACGGCATCTTGATAGCCACCTCTGGCAGTTGTGCTCATTGGACCACACACATCACTATGTATAAGCTCCAACAGCTCGGATGCCCTCTCGCAACTCTTTGCGAAAGGAGACTTAGTCATCTTGCCGAGCAAGCATGATTCACATGTCTCGAACGAATTCAAGTCGGACGAAGTTAGGATCCCATCATCATGGAGCTTCTTCATGCTTCAGACTAATGTGTCCAAGCCGCAATGCCGTAAGTATGTCGGATTTATCTCATTAGGCTTATGCCTCTTGACATTTACGTTATAGACCGGTTCTGTTCTAGATTCAATATAAATAACCCATCAACAATGGGTGCATAGCCGAGGAACATACCATTCAAAAATATCGAACAACCATTGTCCTATAAATTGAATTCATAACCTTGACTCATCAAACATGAGGCACAAATAATGTTCACTAAGTGCAGGAATGTAATAACAATTATTCAATTCCATAATGAATCGGAAGGAAGCTGGAGCTGCATCGCGTCGACCTCCAACGCAGCAACTCTTGCTTTGTTGCCGAATTCGATATCAATCTCCCTTGTTCCACACGCCTAGTTCTTACCAGTCCCTGCATCGATGGCAAATATGAACAACCAATCTGGTATCATATACCTAAGAGCTACAAGGTATGTCAACAAGGTAAATGCCTATAACATATGCAACAAGTGTACCTTTGCTTGACGAAGCATTTCCGGCCTTCTTGCCATGCTCTGCAAGCCACTTGCTACAGTTCCTCTTCCATTGACCGGTCTCCTTGCCGGTGATAGCAAACGGTCTTCGAGTCCGGTCCGGACTTTGGTGCAGCGGCAGAGGTTACCGTCTCCGTGCCCTTTGCCTTAGCCTTTTTCTTGGACCAACTCTTCTTGAACTTAGCCGATTTCTGCACCATCAACAGTTGATGCATGCCTTTCTTAATATCCTGCTCTGCCACCTTGAGCATCCCATGCAATTCAGTGAGCTTCTTATCCATGCCATGCATATGATAGTTCGAGATGAACGCCCCATAGTCAAGGCGAAGAGAACCCGTATCAAAGATCAAGAGTCAGCTCATCCAAGAGCGGAAGCCCAAACGATCCAAAGCTTGCACATATCCGATCATCTTGATCACATGTGGGCTCAGTGGATCACCTTCCTTCAGCTTGCAATCCATCAAGGATCGCCAGACGTTGAACCTTTCGGTCCTAGCCTGTGTCTAAAACATGCTCTTGAGACTCTCGATCATATCGTAAGCCTCAACATTTTTGAAATGTTGTTGCAAATCGGCTCCATACAAGCCGACATCGAGACGGTGATCTCCGTTGATTCATCAACGAGTTTCTGGTAGGCATTTTTAGCCATGGCACTAGCATTATCGGCAGGTTCCTCTGGAAGTGGATCCTCTAGAACATGTTCCTTTTTATCATGCTTGAGAACAATTCTTAGATTTCTATACCAGGTGGTAAAGTTTGTTCCATTCAGTTTATCCTTTTCCAGAATTGATTTCAATGCAAAGTTGGGTTGAGCAGTTGGTGCCATTGATCTACAACAGTAAACATGCAATCGCTAAGCAATGTGTTTATGTAGACTAATTCTAGCCTAAACAGAAATACTCCCACTGATGTCAGCATCCCTCTGCAAACTCTCAGTGATTCAGGATCTGACTAGTGCATGCGACTAGTGAGATTTAGCATCACTGCTAGCCAACATACCTATCCGGTAAGCAACACCTTGCTAATCGTATCTCTATACGACTCCTGTCGGTCGGGAGGTATCTCATACCCCGGCTCCCAACCTTCTTTGCCACAAGGCCCAAAACCGTTTTGATAGCCTTGTCAAGTTAACTCGATGCAAAGGTATGTCCGTGTCCGACACGAACCCTTGATTCAAGGACACCTGCAGCACCCCAATTTTATGAGCCCACTACTAGACGTGATTTGACGTGCGAAGGTGCAACATCGGGGATGGCAATTCGCTTGATATTAATGAGGGATCTTTCTACCATTCTAACATGCATAGAAAACAAGAAGCATAACAATCACAAATATAACACATATTGTGAAATAGTACGGCTCCTTCATGGACGTTCTTCCAGGTCGGCTCCGACTCCGATGACCATCTACGAACTCCATCTTGTTTGTCACGCCGGGATGCCAAGCCGCCAACCTGATCTCTATTATCCAACTACTACAACTAGTAATGAATTTACATAGAGTCACAAGTCGACACGCAGGTTGTTATACAATATAATGACAAGACTGCTCCTCGCCGGCTGACAAACATGACACGCAGGCCACGTATAAATTACACACATGCATCACATACACATGAGCCATACTATTCACATCAAACCTGCAAAACAAAGTTATGCATAGAATCGCATCCTACCGGTTTGTGTGTCGGGTACGAAATACACGGCGCTACGCACACGGCGGTCCCCTGTTAACCCCGATGGCGGATGACCGACCGGTAGGGGTAGATCGTGTCACGACCTCATCGATCCCGACTTACAGAAAACATAGCCTCAACGATCCCCATGTGCAGTTGATCACATCAACCGTGCACATAGCCGATCTCTTCAAGGACAATAGATCTCATCTGCCGCCTCCACATATCTAATATGCATACGATCTGAATCCAAATCCTATAACAGAGGCTCCGAAACCACTGTTGGGTTCTACGGTAGGGTGCGTCATCTGCAAATTAAGATTTCCTAGGCGCAGAACAACCAAGAACATGCTACGGAAGATGGATCACAGTTCATTACCACTAGACGCGCGGTGCCGTGGAGCGGAAGAAGAGTTGGGGCCGCGCGTCTGCGTGGATCGTCTCCTCCTCGTCCGATCTCCCTCGCGGGTGCGGTTGTCCGACCCCATGTACGAGTTCGCCGGAGCGGCGCAAGTGCACCGCCTCTAACGGTATCTGCCCGTGCGGGAGGAACATCGTGCGGCGGACTGCTAGGTCCGAACACACAGTCGACGGCGAGTGGAGGTGGCTATTCGCAACACATGCAAACCCTAGTCGCAGCGCCGAAGCGATCAACTGCCTGAGTGTGCCGCACCTCCACTTTATATAGGCGTCCGTCATGGCTCAACACTTGGGCCTCGTGACGGACCCTAAAGCCCAAAGTCTATTCGGTCACATTCCTAGTCCAGTTCGGATCACATCCGACCAAAGGTCCTACTTAACTAACCTCAGAGGTTCCTTCCCTTGCTGCCGAATTCTAAGGTTCAAGTCGGCTTGGTCACAGTTCGGATCACCTCCGACCTGTACGGTTGGTAGCGGCCTCTAGCAAGGCGTGCCGACCACCAAGCTGACTATGAAGCTGGTTAGGCGAACCTGTACAACATGTCACACTTCTGTTCCCTTTGCCGCACGATATATGTTGTCAGGCTCAAGGCAAGACTGTCATCCTTGTGCTAACCCGACCTCTTTCTCGTTCCATTGATACCGACCACTATCCGGATTATCTCATAATCCTTGTCGCATGGCCATGCAGTTCCTGGTCGGATCACACGAGAGCCCCAGGGTATATCTCTCCTGATCGGAGGGGCAAATCCCATCTTGCTCGACCATGTCTCGCAGCATGGGATTGGACAAACCCGAAACCTACCTTTGTAACTACCCAGTCACGGAGTAGCATTTGGTCGGCCCAAAGCAAGTCTATCACCATCTCGAGTACATGCGGCCACCAGGTCTTAGGACATAGAACGTATGTTGTACTAGAGACTCACAGATGACATATCGCTGCGTCCCATAGTTAGTCTGTCCGACTTGGACCTTATCTCGACTCGGATCCGACTCACGCCTAATCCGACCAGACCCTTTCCAAGTCCATATTATCCGGTTAGCATCCAATGCTCCATGGCTAGTGAGACCAAGCCATCGACCGTGTCATATGCAGTTTAGCCGGTCGCGTGTCCACACAGCCCTTTCGGGACTAGGGACCTTTTAGGACAGTCATCATACAATGCATAGTCCCACAAACAAGTCACGTACTTGCTGATACACATCATTGATAATGTCCAAGGACTATCTTTATTCATAAACACATAGGAAATATCATCATACATGATTGCCTCTAGGGTATATCTCCAACAGGTATTACCTCCATAGAGAGGGCCCGAACCTGGGTAAACATCATGTCCCCCGTCTCCTGTTACCATCGATCCTAGAAGCACAGTTCGGGACCCCCTACCCGAGATCCGCCAGTTTTGACACCGACATTGGTGCTTTCATTGAGAGTTCCACTGTGTCGTTGACAAAAGGTTCAATGGCCCCTTCAATCGTCGATAATGACGCTGTCCAAGGAGGAACCTTCCTCCCCGGACAGATTTTCGTGTTCGGCGGCTTCGTACTGCGGGCCAACTCGCTTGGCCATCTGGAGCGGGTCGATAGCTACGCCCCTGGCCATCAGGTCAGATTTGGAAGTTTGAACCATGTCGCAGATATCCGTGGAGACTTGATCTTCAATGGGATCGAGACCGCGGCGATCGCTCCCCCTTGCTCCGATGAACATGACTTAAGTCTGGCATCGGATCACATCCAGGAGATGGTTCCTGTTCTGCAACGGCCTTACAACCAGAGCAGATCGTGCCATCCAAAGCCATAGAATCCGCGGCGTTGGAGCCGCACATGGATACAGCTCCCTGCAATACTTGCTTCAATGGAACATCAGACTCATTTTCGGCTTTAAGATCCGGACCGTGTACGCCTGCAGACACCGAGCTAGATCGGTTATCGATCTTCGAATTCAGTGCCGCAGACGTTTTCCAGCACTAACCTTTGAGCGGTGTGCTGAACTCTCTAAAGAATCTGTCCTGGGAGAAGGACTCGCAGCCAAACTATGTTCAGTTCGAGTTAGAGGCTGACGATGGGGAATTTTGCTTCCCACCCACCAGCCACTTCATAGCTACCGCCGAGGACCTAACCGACGAGCTCGACTATGGCTCCGAAGACATTAATGGTATGGACGACAATGCCGACAAGGAGCAAGGCCAAGACCCGCCATTCACTGGAAGTTGGATGGCCACCTCTCCGTACAACGTGTACATGGTTGATACACCTAAAGGATCCGGCGACGACAAAGAAGAGCCGAATGCGAATAAAGCCTCCGAGACACAGTCCAAGCGTCGATGCCCTAAATGCCGCTCTAAGCCTCATCGCTCAAAAGATGGCAACACTAGCACCGGAGAAAACAGTACTCCGGACAACGCCGAACACAATGAAGACCCTGTCGGAGCAAAATCCGAACAGGAGGAACAAGAAAACGGGCAAGCTAGCCCCGAGGAATATGCCTTGCCCAGCGACAATTCGGAGGACGACAGCTACCTTCTGCTCTCCGAAGACGAGGTAAGCCTCGGCGACGAAGAATTCATTGTACCGGCGACCCCTCGAAAGGTGAGCGTTTCAAGCACAAAGCTAATAGCTACCGCAAGGAGCCCGAAAAGAAGCAGCAGCAGCTTCAAGCTGACCAAGACCTGCTCAATGATAGATTGACCAAATTCCTGGCCGCCGAAGAATACGGCCTTAGTGGCCCAGCCAAAAGCTACCCGAAGCATAGATCACTACCTCAGTTTCGATAACGAGGTGTTGGAGCCAATACCATTATCACACCATGCGGCAGGTCGACGACAACCCAGTCCGGATAAAAAGGCAACCCAAGCCAAACTCCAGACCACCCTACCTCGCCGTAAAGGCAAGAATAACACAGCTCGTGGTTGTACAGACGACCTTCGACAGGACTTGGACAGTAGAGTAGGACACACTAGATCGATCTACGGATCGCGAGGGCATGTCCCGTCACATGACGACGACTACCTATTCGGACGTGACTAACCTAGCCACGCCCGAGCCAAAAACAACAAATGGACTTTTTCGGAGTCACGTCGCATTGTGGCCCAACACAGAGGTGCCGCACACCCTCTTTGCTTCACCGATGTAGTAATTGATCATGAATTCCCCGAGGGGGTCAAACCCGTCAATATTGAACCATACGACGGAACAATTGATCCCTCGATATGGATAGAAGATTTTATTCTACACATCCATATGGCCCGTGGAGACGACCTCCACGCCATTAAATACCTCCCACTAAAGCTAAAAGGGCCAGCTCGGCACTGGTTAAACAGCCTGCCTGAAAATTCCATAGGCAACTAGGAGGACTTGGAAGAAGCCTTCCTTCGCAACTTCCAAGGAACATATGTCCAGCCACTAGATGCCCATGACCTAAGCTACATTGTCCAGCAGCCCGGAGAGTCAGCCAGGGAGCTGTGGACTCGGTTCTTAGTCAAAAAGAACCAAATCATCGACTGTCTGGACGCGGAAGCCCTTGCGGCCTTCAGACCAGCGTCCGGGACGAATGGCTGACACACCACCTCGGCCAAGAAGGACCTAAATCCATGACAACCCTCACTGCTCTGATGACCCGCTTTTGCACGGGAGAAGACAGCTGGCTCGCTCGTAGAAGTAACAGCGCCAGCGACCCGGGCACTTCCGAAATCCGAGACGGCAACGGCAAGCCACGACGAAGCAAATACAACAGTCACAATGATAATGAAAGATCACGCGACACAACGGTCAACGCTGGATTCAGCAATCCCAAGCCCGGTCAGCGGGAGAAGCCATTCAAGGCGAATCACGACGAACCATCCAACCTGGACAGGATATTGGACCGACCCTGCCAGATTCATGGCCACCCCGATAAACCAGCCAATCATACTAACAGAAACTGATGGGTCCTTAAGCAGGCCGGCAAGCTCAACGCCGAGCACAGGGGAAGGAGGCCGCCAGGTGACAGGGATGACGGAAAGGTTCACCAAGGAAGCACCGCGGGAAAGAAGCAATCTCCACCGGAGGATCAACTACTCCCAGAACGGAAATAGCAACCCGGCTTCCGCCGCCCACTTCGTACACCTACAAAATTTGTACCGCGCATACATCATTATGCACTCAAGATACCATGGGCATTGGCGGGAGCACAATACGGACAACCCTGCAAACACCCCAGTAATATTTTTTATTTATTTTCCTTTTTATTTTTTCTTCCTTCGCAATCCTTTAAAAACAGGTGACGAACATGATAAACATCGGGAACTGGCTCTATCGGAGTCCGGATCCGTATACTCACCTAAGGGGCCATTTCCATCAAGGATTCCCCCCCACCGAGGACGGGCGGCACAGACGTGCGACAGGAGGTCCAAAATAACTTTTTGTAGACCACACTCTCTATTTTTTGAGCTCAGATTATGCCTGTTTCCTCCGCCTCACCACTCGAGCATGTCAAATAGCCGGAGGATGGCTTATATATATATATATATATATATATATATATATATATATATATATATATATATATATATATATATCATAAGTAACCATTGGCATATCGCTCAGTTCCCAGTAAAAAGCATCCGAACTAATCATTCGTGTTGTGTCGCCACTGAATACGGCTCCCATGGTTGTTTCACAGACATATCTGGGCATAACCTGCCAGGGGCTCGGTATGGGAACAAATGAGTTGCCAGCAAAAGCCCGAACAGCTCTACAGCGGACTTCGGCGTCGCAAGTTTGGCCTTATATGCATCAGCTCCGAATCATTGTCTTGGGTCAATAGTTGGGTTGCCTGCCTCGTGCTTGCTACCCTACGTTCCGCTCTATCGGCTAGGGTAGTAAAGGGAGAACTACTGTGATTGTGCCCTGGTCTAAACCGGACGAGCACCTCAGTAGAGAAAGCTGAAAACTGACTGTCATGATGCGGTGTGAGCTGGTCAAGCACTTGACGACTTCTTGGAATCTTTAGCGATTCTCCGTGTCACATGAAGGATCTTTTTTAGATCAAGTATGTAAGGCACCATACGCCGCATACATACCGGGGGCTATGTCATAGTCCCACCATAAAACTCTTATGGCTAAGTGAAGGTGTCAACGCCCTATAGTCCGATTGCCTAGTTCGCCGCATGATCACCTCCGTCATGGACCAAGACGTTGGATAAAGAGTGATTAAATGCTTTTCCGAACACCCCCGTACTTCCTACGAGGGGGTTGAAGCCGACAACTGGAAAACTTCCAGATTATATTAAAATGGCCGCACAAGAGGAATTCAAGCCTTCAAGCAAAACATAAAAATAGATTAACTATAAAATTGTCTTTTACAATTCCCATACATCTCACTCGAACATTATGTCTTTCGAGCACTGACCCTCTATCAAGCGGGCGGCCTCCAGGACGTCTTCAAAATAATGCTCCCATTCCGGACGGTCCTTGCCTTTGGGTGGACTCTTCCTCGCAACATCGATGGCCTTCATCTTCCCCCAAAACATCTTGACTCGGGAAAAAGCCATCCGTGCACCCTCAATGCACGTTGACCGCTTCACAGCGTCGATACACGGCACCGCGTCAACAAGCCTCTGCACCAAACCGAAATAGCTATTCGGAATAGGCTCAGTTGGCCACAACCGGATTATGACATCCTTCATGGCAGCGCCAGATATCCTATGAAGTTCGCCCCATTGGGACAACTGTTCATTGAGCAACAGAGGGCGCTTTGACGCACCAAACTGCGACCAAAAAAGCTTCTCCGTTGCATACCCGTCTCGCGCTTGGTAATATTGCGCCGCATCAGAAGAACTCTTCGGCAAGTCCAAAAACTCATCCGGAGAACTCGACACTTGGTTAAGCTGAGCATAGTTCGGGTCACCGAACTTAGTTGGCAGCAGAAATCGCTTTCCAGCCGCAATCTCCCTACCCTGCCGAACCTCCTCACGGACTGCTCTAGATTTCGATCGCGCTTCCCTCGCCTCTTGTAAGGCCTTGTCCAGTTCAGCCGTTAAGGCTTTATTCTCCTTCTCCAGCAATTCACAACGGCCAACGGCACTTTCCAGTTCGAGCGCCACCATGGATATCTTCTCCTCTTGTTGGCGTCGTGCAGCTTGTTCGGCTTTAAGCTCAGTCGATGCCTTTTCGGCAGCAGTATTGCCACGCCGGACCTGCTCCTTGGCCCGGGCCAGCTCCGCTCGAAGAACTTCAACGATGGCAGCACCATCTGCAACCACACATATTCCAGCATAAAGATTCTAGCATCATGCTTATACCAGAAAAATGTATGAGGATTGCCCCGAGTACATACCTTGTGACTCGTCAAGACGCGTATTTATTAACGCAAGATCATCCCCTGCCATGTCAAGCTTCCGCTGTAGCTTGGCAATTTCCATAGTCCGGAAGGTGGCCAAGGGGAAGCAGCCTCTATTCAAGCTCATCGGATTAGCCCTCGAAACGATCATTTTTTATCCTCCATTTTCTTCCTAACGGAAGACAACCTGAGTCTCAGGGGCTACTACCTATACACAGGCGCATCTTTGCAAATGAAACATAGCTGAAAAACATTATGTCACACACCTCGAAGCCTTTAAGTAGGCTCATGAAGGCTTCATTTAATCCGCTCTTCGCAGACGAAATTTATTCAATCACTGTACCCATCAAGGCACGCTGCTCCCCCGATACAGATGCTTTCCGCAACATGTCCTGCAATATATCGGGAGTCTTCGGGTCTCCGGACACTGCTCCAGGAGCACGGCCATCCTTTGAAGGAATTTGTTCACCCATCTTCAGAATCACTGTCGGTTGCGAGCCAGACAGTCCGGGGCCTTTGCTATCATCAGCCCTGGACTCCCGGACGGTCGGAGATCCACCTTCGGGCACTGCCGCCTTTGTCCCTTGTGCAACTGGTTGATTAAAAGGGACCCTCCGCGACGACACTTCAGATTCATCTGCCTTATTGGGCGAGGAGGTTCAAGGAGGCGTCTCGCTCTCCATCATCTCTGGGAGGAGACTTCCCGAAGAAGAGAATTGCCCGGAAAAACTCTGTGCCGACCTGTAAAAACGCATGAACGCGTTACGAATATCTTCGGTTAACAGCAATGAAGCGGACGCTATCAAAGCACCCCAGATTCACTTATGGTTTGGCCGAGAGCTTGTCCCCTTGTTGGAGCTGTTCAGCGGCATCGCTTCCCAAACCCAAGCCGCTCGCTGGTGGCATCTTGCCCATCTTAGAAGACCGCCCCTCCCAATCTTCGGAGGCGGCCCTTTTCCTCTAGCTAGGAGAAGGGATACTGGATCCTTTTTCTCCCCTGTCTTCAGGCGAGGAAAGGTCGATCTCTCCGGACTCGGTGTCTGAGTTACCTCCAGAACCAAGATCCTCTCTGGCCTTCTCACTCTCCTCTTTGATCTCCCCTATTAGCACCTGGCATGGTGCCGAGGCCAGCATCCTTATTAGCACTGGAGTAGCTGAGTCTTCGGGAAGAGGAGCCGGACAGCTGACCCGTTCCACCTTCTTTATCCAGCCCTGGAAAAAGATGGATTGCTCAGTATCTTATTAGAGGATGCTCGACTACACGGTGTTCGGAACTGTAATACTTACCGGGGTGGTCGAATGATTGCTGTGGAGGCCGATGTCTTCGGTGGTAGCTGGCCATTGCTCTCTTTCCCTGAAAAAACAACCTCCACATTCCTTCGTGTGTAGTGCCGAAGAAGTGCTGAAGAGTCCGCGGCTCTTCTGGGTTAAATTCCCGCATGCGGCGAGGCCGCCGCTGGCACGGCAGAGTCCGGCGGACCAGCATTATTTGAATAACGTCAACAAGATCGATGCCCTTCTCGGCAAGGCTTCGTATGCGACCCTGCAGAGTCCGCACTTTGTCAACGGATCCCCAGTCCAACCCCTCATTGATCCATTAAGCAAGCCAAATTGGGGGGCCAGATCGGAACGCGGGCGCAGTCACCCACTTAGAGCCACAAGGCTCGGTGATGTAGAACCACCCCTGCTGCCATAAGTCAGAAGATCCAGCGAAGGATCCCTGAAACCAAACAGTACTAGCGAGCTTGCCCACTGTGGCGCCACCGCACTCTGCCTGCTCCCCCTCTATCACTTGCGGCTTCACATTGAAGGTCTTGAGCCACAAGCCAAAGTGCGGAGGAGTTCGGAGTAAGGCTTCACACATAACGATAAACGCCGATATAAGAAGAATAGAGTCTGGGGCCAGATCATGAAAATCTAGCCCATAATAAAACATGAGCCCCCGGACAAAGGGTTAAGTGTGAAGCCTAACCCGTGAAGGAAGTGGGACAGGAACACGACCCTCTCGCCAGATCTGGGGGTAGGAATAATCTGTCCATTGTCAGGAAGCCGATGAAGGATTTCCGCGGTCAGATATCTGGCCGCTCGGAGCTTTGCAATATCCTCTTCCGTGACAGAAGAAGCTACCCACCGGCCTTGACGGCTGGATCCGGACATGATTGGGGCTGGAGGCAGCCGAAACCCGGGTGTTGGAACTCGGGTAGCAGGGTCGAGGGAGAAGCAAGCGTGAAAGAAAAAGACGGGTCTGCACCCTATATAAAGGCTGCGAATATCAAGCATCTCCTCCTAGGCCTCGAGACTTGCCTATTCCAAAGGAGTTGCACCCAAGCGACGGTTGGGTTACCCACGTCTGGGTTGGCAAGAATCCCCTAAAGAAGGGGAGACATGATCTCCGCTTGGATAACACATGCCAATAAAACCACGTCTCGAGACGTGGGACGGTGGGCCAGCTAACGGCTAGAAAATTATGACCGGACAGACGTGATGCCATGCTATAAAAAAGCTGTCAGCGGATAGAACTCGTGTAAAACTATATATATTCTCTGCGGTTGTGTATGGTGTGTATGTGGCAGGTCCGGATACTATCATCGCGTCCAAAGACTATCTTGGAGTTCGGAAAGGGGAACCCACCTTGCAATGCTGAAGACGATCTGCGCGCCGGACTCCTCGTCATTGAAGCCAGGTTCAGGGGCTACTGAGGGAGTCCTGGACTAAGGGGTCCTTGGGCGTACGGCCTGTTATCCATGGGTCGGACTGATGGGCTGCGAAGACATGAAGGCCGAAGATTGTACCCGTGTTCGGATTGGACTCTCCTTGGCGTGGAAGGCAAGCTTGGCGACCGATTATGAAGATTCCTTCTTATGTAACCGACTCCATGTAAACCCTAGATCCCCCCGGTGTCTATATAAACCAAAGGGGTTAGTCCTGAAAGGATACATACACATTACCGTAGTGCGCATGAAGATCTCTCTCTCCCTAGATTGCTCTCGCAATGATCACAAGGCCGAGCTCGACGAACCAAAATAACAAGAGACACAAGAGTTAATACTAGTTTGGGCCACCGATGTGGTGTAATACCTGAGGGAGTCCTGGACTAAGTGGTCCTCGGGCGTCCGGCCTACTATCCATGGGTCGGACTGATGGGATGTGAAGACATGAAGACTGAAGATTGTACCCGTGTTCGGATGGGACTCTACTTGGCGTGGAAGGCAAGCTAGGTAACCGACTATGTAGATTCCTTCTTATGTAACTGACTCCATGTAACCCTAGATCTCTCCGGTGTCTATATAAACCGGGGAGAGTAGTCCGGATGGACATATACACATTACCATAGTCATACATGCTAGACTTATAGGGTTTAGGCATGACGATCTCGTGGTAGATCAACTCTTGTAACACTCATATTCATCAACATCAATCAAGCAGGAAGTAGGGTATTACCTCCATAGAGAGGGCCCGAACCTGGGTAAACATCATGTCCCCCGTCTCCTATTACTATCGATCCTAGACGCACAGTTTGGGACCCCCTACCCGAGATCCGCCGGTTTTGACACTGACAAGGAGCACCTCGCGAGGTCCCGGTGATGCAAGCCATGACGACTGGCGCCAGGTGGGTGCCAGCACGCGCAGTTTCCTTGTTTCCTCTTTGGTGCTAAAGAGGCAAGCACGGGCGAGGAGTCCCGAGGCATCAGGAAAAGGTTTCCATATCGGTGCAACAAAACCAAGACCAGCAGGACGGTAGGACGGGGGTCATCATGGAGCTCAAGACGGCGTCACCACCAGAGCCTTTCGCATGCGAAGACCACCTTTAGTTACGATAACTTGTACTAGTCGTCTCCCTTCGAATTTGGCCGTTGTTGGATCCCTTCCCGCTCAATATTTGGGGAGAGGACCAGGGCCTCTACAAAATAGGACTAGCCACGACTTCCTCAAGCGTCGCGACCAGGTGGGGAAGCAGCTGGGTGGGTCCCTCGTCGTCTGTAGCAAGTGGCTCCTCCAAGCCCTTCTCGTAGAGTGCCCGCATTGACACGCGGGATCTCTCCTTGAGGCACTTGAAGGCCGCGCGGTCCTCAGCCAGGACCCTCGCCTTGGCTTCCAGCTTGGCCTTCTCTGCCTTCATCTTCTGCTCCAGCTCCTCCAGCCAGCTGCACTCCGTAGCCCGCGCCTTCGCCAACTGCTCCAGCTCGGAGTTGCGACCCCTGACGGCATCCTCTCGGGCCTTCATCTTCCCCTCCTCCGCCTTACAGCCTCGACCTTCGTCCGCACGCTCACTGTGCATGGTCTTTAGCTCGGCCTCCAGCGATCGACAGCGATCCTGGGCGGCCCCGGCATCCTTCAGCGCCACCTCGCGGGCAGCCGCAGCTTGGGCGACGGCCCGCTGTCCTCCTCGGAGGCCGCCACAGCCTGGCTCAGCGCCGCCCGGATGGACACATCGGAGTGGAGCCAGCCAGAGATCAGCTCCAGGCGCCCGGCTTCCACGCGACGATCGGTGCCCTGAAGATCCTCCCGCAACAGGGTCAGCACAGAAAAAGCGCGCTCCAGGACGTCAGAGGAGGCGGAAGGATCCGGCGTCAGCAGTGCGGCGGGAGAAGGAGGAGGCAACGTTGTCACCATGGCCTGGGAGGCTGGGGGCTCGTGACCTTTGGGGACCCCAGCAACCGAGCCGGACGTCGGCACCTCCGGACCCAGCGGGGCTACGGGGGCTGCCTCCTCCGGAGGACGATCCCCCAAGTCTCGTGAGGATGATCAGGCTGGGGAAGCGCGAGCACCGTCACTGCCCTTCCCCACGGAGGAGGGTGCGGCCGCCGCAGGCGATTTGGTCCCGAGCAGTACCACCGCTTCCCCCTTCCTCTTCTCCGCCGCGGGCGTCGGCCTAATTGAGCAACGGAGAAGCACCAACAATCAGCAACAGAAGCAAGAACAAGGCAGGGCGAGAATGATTACTTGGCCATCGCGGCGTAGTCCCTCCACTTCCTGAGCTTGAAACCTAAGAGCCTTGCAGCCTGAGGGGCGGGCGCGAGGGCTCCAGGCGCAGAAGAGGGGGCAGCAGATAGGCCGGAAGCAGCTCCAGGCAGCGTAAGAACTGGGGCGTCGTCTCGGGAGATCAGCGCCGACCTTCCCCTCGTCGAAACCTTCACCGGTGACCTCCTCTGGGGACTGACCTTGGACCTCGAGGAGTCCCCTGCCACGTGCAGCTCCCCCCTTCCCAGGGGGGCAACGGCCTCGTCATCGTCATTAGGCAGGGTGCAGAGGATGTCGGCCTTGCGCAAAGGGGAGGTCTCCCCCGCCCCTTCGCGGGTCGCCTCTGAGTCGCCCTCCTCCTCCTCCTCCTTTTCTTCCTCCTCCTCTTCCTCCTCGCGAGACTTGCCGGAAGACACGTCCACCGGAGTCGTCGCAACCGGAACATTCGAGGGCGTAGGCGGCACAAGCCCGCGCCCGTCGAAGACGGGCATGGCGGTGGTAGCCTCCGCCCCATCTGAGCGGCGGAACAAGGGAACGAAGGAGTCTGGCGGGTACCCTTGGTCGTCCCCAACCAAGGAGCCGAGGGCCGAGTGCTACTCCTCGTCAGAAAGGGCCTCCGGGCGTAGGCGGAGGTCGTCCCCTTCGTCTCCAAGCTTCCACAAGGGGCGCGGGCACTCCTGAAGGGGAGCCACGCGCTGCGTCATGAATTCTTTGACGATCATAGCCCCCCATTAGCTTTGCCGCCCTTGAGTCACCGGGTCTCAGGTCGGCGGTCATCCTCTCCAACACCTGCACTACCCGGGGATCGGTGAGCTTCGCGAAAGCCACCCCTCTTGGGACACAGGTATCTCCGTCGGCAGGACCAGCCGGGGGTGGGAGCACTTGGCGTCCATCAAGACCCACTTGCTCCTGAAGCCCTCGACCTTCTTCCCGGCCTTCGAGATGGCGTTGGTCTTGTTGGCCGCGATGAAGCCAACACACCCAGAGCAGTGGCCCTCCTTAATCCGGAGGAAGAAGAAGTGGTGCAGTAGTGCCACGGACGGCATCACTCCAACGTACGCCTCACAGTAAAAGGCGAAGATCGACAGGAGGAGGATGGAGTTGGGATGAAGATGGAGGGCATGGATCTTGTAGTGGCTGAGGACGGAGTAGAAGAAGTCGGAGAAAGGGGGAACCAACCCGGCGATGATGCTGCTCATGAAGAAGGGGTAGAAAGTGCTGCCTGGGGCCTCCGGCTCAGCGGAGCCAACACGGAGCGCAGTCTTCCTCTTCTCATCACCCTCCGCCGTCATCAGGAGCACGACGGTGAGGTTCTTCTCCGAAATGCTCGGCGCATCAAGTGCCGGCTCGTAACACGATGACGGGGGAGCGGCCCGAGCTTTCTTGGGTGCCATTGGCGGCAGGCTTGAAGGAGGATCTGGGCGGATCTGGAGTCTCTAGAAGCAAGGAGTGAGAAAGGGGATCTGGAGCAAGACGAAGGAAAGCAATGAAGGCAAATGCAACCCGCGCCAGTCTTTTGTCAGTCGGGCAGTTGCCGAGGCAGCATGGGGAAGCGGAGACGCCCACATCCCATCAATCGCCACGCGTCAACCGAGGCCGCAGGCTGTTGGGGCCCGCGGCGCTCTACACTTGCCCCTTGGCCTCACCTCGAAGCCAAGTCCGAGCATGCCTTGGGCCCGGGGGCTACTGTCGGTGTCCTGGGAACGGGGGTCCCCAGACTTGCCTGCCTGCGGCCCACAGCGTGGCTCCACCACCGGCCCCGTATGACCCATCTTCATCAGCGAACACTCAAGACCCTCACGAGGGTCCAAGCCTCGCGAAGCGGACGACGTAGGACCTCCTCGGGGGCGGCCTAACTAGGCTGGCTCGCGAGGAGCAGAGAGATCAAGGCGACGGGCACCTCGCGAGGTCCATGTGACGTAAGCCATGACGACCAAAGCCAGGCGGGCGCCAGAGCGCGCAGCGTACTCATTTCCTCTTTGGTGCTAAAGAGGCAAGCGCAGGCGAGGAATCCCGAGGCATCTGGCAAAGGTTGCCATATCGGTGCAACAAGACTAAGACCAGCAGGACGGCGTCACCACCAGAGCCTTTGGTAGGCGAAGACCACCTTTAGTCAGGATAAATTGTACTAGTTGTCTCCCTTCAAATTTGGCCGTTGTTGGATCCTTTCCCGCCTACATTTGGGAAGAGGACCGGGGCCTCTATAAATAGGACTAGCCAACACAGTAGGAGGGAACTGATCTTGGGCCATTGAGATCACCCTCAACCACACAAGGTCACCGAGCTCAAGGACACCTCTCCTCAGGAGGCTGTTCTTCCCTTGTACCTATTCATCCTCAGCCCAAGAGGCAATCCACCACACCACACTGGAGTAGGGTATTACACCACATCGGTGGCCCGAACCAGTATAAACCTTGTGCCCCATGTTCTGCGAGTTCGACGTGCTGAGCTTTGAGATTGTGGTGAGAGCGTAAGCTAGGGGAGGAGAGATCTTCATGTGCACCCCAGTGTTCAAACCTCAAGGGTTTTTCCGGAACCCGCAATCCAACAGGGAAGGCTAGAGATCAAGATTTATGTGGTTGGAATGGAATATCTTGGTCTCAACACATGAGTGGGTGGTTCTCTCTCAGAAAATGTATGCTGGAAGTGTCGGCACGTTCTGATGGCTCTCCTCATGAATGAAGAGTGGGTGGAGGGGTATATATAGCCTCCACACAATATCTAACCGTTACACACAATTTACCAAACTTGGTGGGACCAAATCAGAAAACTCGGTCAGACCAATTTAGTTCATAATGTGACTGTTAGGCATTTCGGTGGGACCGACATGTCAACTTGGTGGGACCGATGTCATCAGGGTTAGGGCATAACGTAATCTCGGTGTGAACGATTACACAAACTCGGTGGGACCTACTTTGGTAATAAGCTAACCAGAGTTGGTCAGGCAAACTCGGTGGGACTGATTTGCTCATCTCGGTTGGACCGAAACGTTACAAAAGGGAAACAGAGAGTTTGCATTGCGAACTCGGTGGGACCGACCGCTCATCTCGGTTGGACCAAAACCTTACAAAGGGAAACAGATAGTTTATAATCCCATCTTGGTGAGACCGAGATCCCTATCTGTGAGACGAAGTGACTAGGGTTTCTGGCAGTGACTATGTCAAATGAACCCGGTAGCACGGGATAGATCAAATCGGTGGGGCCGAGTTTGACTTTTGGTTTGGGACATATGTGGAAATGAGAAAGTGGTTGAGGGTTTGTGGAGCATATCACTAAGCATTTTGAGCAAGTAAGCCATTAAGCAACATCTCATCCCCTTTTAATAGTATTGCCTTTTCCTACGAGCTATATGTGTGTCCTTAGCATTTTGAGGGGTCCACATTTCTAATCCATGCCATGCCAATCATTGAACTTCCTAAAATAGTCATCTTGAATTGCATTAGTTCAATGAGCTATATGTTGTTAGTAATTACCAAAACCACCCAAGGATAGTTGCACTTTCAGTTGCTTTAGCTCAATTCTTAGAGTAAAGCTCCCCCTAGATGTGATATCCCTCCTAAGAGGGATGAACTAACCTTGGGTTTTGTCGATGATGACTTCATGTAGATGTTGAAGATGTGGATGCTCAATGTTGATGTAGATCATTTGGAGCAATCCATTGGAGTGAGTTGCACTTTCAATACCTACACGGGTTTGTCCCACAAGGAACAAACAAGGATATCCATAGACATAGAGTGATATACACACAAGATGATGTCCATGAAAGCATTAGGTTGCCTTGTCCCTTGTCTTACCAAGACGAGGGTTTGTGACTCCTTGAACTAGTTCAAGATGTGGAAGTTGTTTGCACTTGTCCTCGCCAAGATGATATGAGTGAAGTATATTGGTAGAGTCACCCTCAAGAACTCTATAGTTCTTGTTCTTCGGGATCCATGTCATCTTGATGGGAATCCTTGGAGTTGTAGTCGTACATGATGAAGTAGAACTTGATGTAGTCTCGGGAACCCACTTGACCAAGGCCTTGGGAGCTTCTTCAAATGCATCAATCTCCTCTTGAAGCTTGTCCTTGCCTTTTTGCTTGTGGTCTTGTGGTGGAAGATCATCTTGTGCTTGTGTCCCTTGGAAAGAAGTAGGATCATACTTCTCTTGTTGAGGAACAAACTTCGTCTTATGGTATTAATCTTCTTCCCACTCAACACCGTTAGCATTGAACTTTAGTTCAAAATCAACACCTTGATTCTTCCGGTGCCTTCCTTGCTTGCGTACAATTTCCTCAAATTGCTTACTTCCGTCAAGGCAATTATAAACACCTTTCTCTATAATTCCCTTCAATAAGCTATTTTCTTGCTCAAGTGTAACTTGGCTAAGAGAATCATTAGTGGAATCAAGAGAACTACTAGAAGCAACAACATTGGATTTAGAATGATTATTGTTACTACTAGATGAAGAATCTTTCTTGCTCTTGGTTCTAGATTTAACTTGTGGCATGATAGTAGACAAGAGTAAATGCTTGGCAATGTAAGAAGAAATTTTCTTGCGAAGATCATCATTGATTGCTTTTAAGAACCCATGCTCTTGCTCAAGGTTTAGCTTTTCAAAGCCTAACTTCTCATGAGTCTTTAAAAGTTCTCGATGATCTTCCAAGGTAGTTTCATGATCTAACTTAAGAGTGTTTAGTTCTTTAGTTAGACGCTTAATCTCCTTCTTATCATCAACATTCTTTTTATCTTGACTAGCATGATTAACAGCAAATTCATCATAGTTTTCAACACTAGAGTTGTCAACAAGTAAATCATCATCACCTAGCAAATCATCTTAATCACTCTTTGTCGGAGTAATGGACTACGGGTAGGCAGACCCGAGCCCCTGAACCTTTCAAAACATCGGGGCAGGCTGCGCCCCTCAAGACCCCAAGACAAAGAGCCGCCTTCAGATAGTCGGCAACAGAGTCGCCGATCGCACCTGGGCCGAGTCCTGTGGGGCCGCCAGAGACAAGCCGACTCCAAGCCAGCGACCTCCAGCGAGGCCGGCTACAAGGAGTCGGCCCACGACCTCCACCACCTCATGCCTGGGCGACTATGGGGTGAAGCCGCCTCACGGCCCATCCCCGCCCAGTCCATAAAGGGCATGTATGGCTCTGAGCGCCAGATCGACGGAGATCTCCGTCCGGCGCAACCTGTTGCCATGCCGCCTCGACATCGCCACCATGGGCAGATTCCTCGCACGCTATTCGTCTGCAGACAATTCGAAGACGGCAGGACTCCGCTCGTCGGGCGGGAGTGCCGAAGACGGCGAGAGCACCCCAAAGACGGACCCGATGGAGTCGGCCTCTGGGAGTCGGCCGGCCCTTCCCGCGGGATCCACGCGCCATTAACCAGACAAGACGGGGAATGGCAACAGTGATCGCCCGCCAGGCGGCGGCACTGTTGCCATAACCCCATGACCAAGCTCGCGTCATTAGAAGCACGTCTACAAGAATCTGCAGCGGGTAAGACCCGCTGCGGCGGACAAGGGGCTGTCGGCGCCATCTTGGGCCGCCAATGGGCCCACTAGTCGGCGGGCCCTGTGAGTCGGCGGAGAAGACGGCGACTTAGAGACTGACGGCTTGGACCCACACTGGCGGATTACCATTGTACCCTCGGGGTAGGCCTATATAAACCCCCTGGGCACCCATGCAAAGGGTTGGAAGCTAGTAGTTTTAGACACACACATAGAGGGAGAGAAGAGCAAGTCGTGCCCTTCTCCTTCCTCACCCCGAACAGCTCAAGGAGCCTCTTGTACCCACTTTGCTATAGTGATCATGCGGAGACCCCGCAGAGCAGCAGTAGGGGTGTTATCTCCTCGGAGAGCCCTGAAGCTGGGTAAGATTCGCCGGCGTGCATGTATTCGCCTCATCCCGTTTCCAGGCACCAGCGACGTTCTACTCGCCCCCTCCATGATAAGCCATCCTTTGGCATATGTCGCACCCAACCCCTGACATTTGGCGCCCACCGTGGAGCCTGGTGCATCGTCGTCTGGAGACCTGCTCTGGACGGGAACCCTCTTCCTCCCTGGCGAGCGCAGCCAGCCCGGCACGCCAGATGGAGTTTGCGCCGGCGCGCTGCATGGCGCTGAGGCTGCCGGCGAAGTTGCCTTACCCGAGCTTGTCGGCGAGGATTCGCCTCTCCGGCAAAGCTGCGTCCGGACGCAGTAACGCAGACGGCCCCGAAAGCCTCCTCGCGGGCCTCCTCGAGCAACTCCACGCCGACGGCGAGCCTGCCGCTGACACTGAGTCCGTAGGGCTCCACCGACCCGATGCTGGTCGATTCCGACACCGCGTCGCCGACGCGTTCCCCACCAACGCGGTGGTTCACGACGAAACCTCTCCCTCGTGCGGAGAGCGGCGGAGCACCGTCACAGAAGTACTCGTCATCAGTCACGGCGAGCCCTCCGGCGGGGGGGCTCGTGACCCTCTCGACACTGTTCTACATGACCTGACCGCCTCCATTCCAGAGAACGCCGATGCCGAAACGCTGGAAGCCTATCAGCGTGAGATGGATCGCCAGGCGGCTTCGCCGCTCCGACCGGCCTAGCCGCCAGGCACGGTCCGCAGCGGCCCTCGCCAGTCTGTTTGGGGCCGGTCGCCCTGTGTACGCCACGCCAGCGGAGAACATTCGCGCCGCCCAGGCGGCGGCGGACGAGCTGGATAACTTCGAGGGCGAGGAGCGCCGCCTGATGACGGAGCGAGTCCAGCAGCTCCTCGACGCGGCCGCCGCGCAAGACGAAGCCGGCTGCCGCACGGAGGCGCCACGACGACAACACGACGACTTGCCTCCTCGCCGAGATCAAGGCGCGACATCTCGGACGCCGACTGGCGGCGTCCGCGGAAGAAAGAACCAGGATCCGGCTGTCAGCCATAGCCGGACTCACATCTCCATCGAACGCGACGAAGACGGCCGCCCCAGGGCGGTGGAGCGGCGGGACGACTATCAGCCTCCTCCTCCCCAGAGAAAGGCGAAGTCTCCCCGCCACCCGCCGAGCATCCGACTCGGCGACCGCCTTTGGCCGCCGAGAGGAGTCGGAGAGAACGACGCCCGCCACCGGATCGAGCGACTCCACCGATCCTCGGTGCTAGAAGAAGAAGATGAGTTGGGCCCACCTGCTTTGGACCTCGCATCCGCTGACGAGCCCTTCCCCGAGTATTCACACTCCCGAGACACACCCAAATACACCGCCCGCGGAAGCCGGAGGACTGGCTGGTGGACTACTCCACGGCCGTCAAGATAGCAAACGGCAACAAGCGTGTTGTCAGTAAAGTATGTTCCTCATGCTCTGTGGCACGGCCCGACATGGTTGAACAGCTTGAGGCCCCGCAGCATCAACGACTGGGTCGACTTCACCGAGGCCTTCATCCGCAACTTCACGAGCACATACAAGCGACCTCCCAAGCCTCGCAGCTGTCCCTGTGCGTGCAAGGCCCCAACGAGTCCACTCGCAACTACCTCACGCGCTGGGGCGAGCTCCGGAACTCCTGCGAAGGAGTGCACGAGGTGCAAGCAATCGAGTACTTCATCGCCGGGTGCGAGAAGGCACCTCCTCAAGCACAAGCTCCTTTGCGACGAGCCGGAGACCCTCGACGAGCTGCTAGTCATAGCAGCATAAGCACGCTAACGCCGACTCCTCCATGAAGACAGAGATCGAAGTCGGTCTTGGCAAAGTAGCTCCTCATGCTCCCAGAACTCCCGGGCGATGCCACCCGGCGACAAAGAGCAGAATGATCACAAGCGCAAGGCCCGCAGCGGCTTCCAACAGCCGGCAGGTGGCGGCCATCGAAGACCAGCAGCGGAGGGGCAGCCTCACGCTAAGCGGCAAAAAGGCGGCAAGTCCAACTGGTTGCCGCCTTCTTACGAGCAAACTCTGGACGGACCTCGCAAGTTCCACGGGCGCCGGGTTGCCGTCAAATCACACCACCCGGAAGTGCCATCGCTCACCAGGATCGCCAAGGAGACGGCCTTGCCCATCCTCCTTTCTTTGGGCCGCCGCCTCCACCACCGCCTTCGCAGCCGGCTGTCCGGCCCGGTGGCCTTGATACAAGACGATTACCGAAGAGCACGGGCGCCTATGTCGTGTTTACCGGCGTGGTGATGATCGCCAAGAAAGGCAGCGGCAAGAAGAGGTGAATGTCGTAGCATCAAGCGCCCAGAATTCATGCCTTTGGTCCGAGAAGCCCATCACCGAGCTGCGTGCTGATCACCCAGAGGTGATGCCGAATCCGGGCTCCTACGCCCTGGTCTTGGGAGCGACCCTTGCCACGGATAGGCGGGCCGCTAGCTTCTCGCTAGTATTGATAGACGGAGGCAGCATGATCAACATCCTGTACAAGGATACGATGGAGAAGCTAGGAATCAGCAGAGGCAGCTTCAAGATAGTCGGACTGTGGTTCCACGGAATTGTACCGCCTTTCCTGCTCTCCGATTGGCAAGATTACGATAGACGCCCTCTTTGGGGACAAGGATCACTTTCACGAGAGCCAGCCCGGTTCAAGTGGTGGACCTCGAGAGCCCCTACCATGCCTTGCTTTGCCGACCTGCTTTGGCCAAGTTCATGGCGGTCCCCACTACGCCTACCTCAAGATGAAGATGCCGAGTTCCAAGGATTCGACCGTGAGCCGGGCGACTAAAGAAAGTCGTCCATCAGGTACCGAAGGCAGCCGGCTAGCCGAGTCCCTGGTGATCGTAGCTGAGAAGCGGCTCCAGGATCGGGTCGTGGCGATGGCCGGCAAGTAGCCGGACATATCGCCCGACCCCAAGGAGTCAGAAGCTGAGGGCTCGTTCAAGCCGGCAAAAGAGACCAAGAGGATACCCTTGGACCCGGAGCACCAGAGAAGTACGTCATAGGTGCGAACCTCGACAAAGAATAGGAATGCGAGCTCGTCGATTTCCTCCGTGAGAATCGGGACATCTTCGCATGGTCCCCAAAGACATGCTGTGTACCGACGGATTTCGCCGAGCACAAGTTACATGTCCGACCTGATGTGAAGCCCGTCAGGCAGCCCTTGCGCCGCCTGTCAGAAGAGAAAAGAAGAGTTGTTGGAGAAGAGATAGCCCGGCTCCTTGCGGCCGGTTTCATCATGGAGGTTTTTCTTTCCAGAATGGTTGGCGAACCCGGTCCTGGTACTAAAGAAGAACAAGCAGTGGTGGATGTGTATTGACTACACAAGCCTCAACAAAGCCTGCCCCAAGGACCCGTTCGCTCTACCCAGAATTGATCAGGTGATAGACTCCACAGCCGGATGCGAGCTGTTGAGCTTCTTAGATGCATATTCAGGATATCATCAGATAAAGCTGAACCCGGCAGACAAATTGAAGACCGCCTTCATCATGCCATTTGGAGCCTTCTGCTACCTGACCATGACGTTCGGCTTGAGGAACGCCGGCGCCACCTTTCAGCGTTGCATGCAGAAGTGCCTCCTCAAGCAGCTTATAAACGCCCACGTTTACGTGGACGACGTGGTGGTGAAGACGGAGAAGCGAGGAACGCTGTTGGAAGACCTCAAAGAGACCTTTGAAAACCTGCGCCGATTCCAGATCAAGCTCAACCCAGAGAAATGCGTCTTTGGAGTACCAGCCGGCCAGCTCCTCGGCTTCCTGGTATCCGAACGCGGCATAGAGTGCAACCACGTGAAGATCAAGGCAATTGAGAGAATGGAAGTTACCCGCCGACTGCTGGATGTGCAGAAGTTCACCGGCTGCTTGGCGTCTATCAGTCGATTCATCACCGGCCGGGTGAGAAAGCCCTTCCTCTGTACCAGCTTATGAAGAAGACCACCTTCTTCGAATGGAACTCAAAGGCGGACGAAGCTTTTCTCCAGTTGAAAAGAATGCTGACTACTCCCCCAGTGCTGGCGGCTCCGACTCCAAAGGAGCCCATGCTCCTGTATATTGTCGCCACCAGCAGGGTAGTCAGCGTAGTTATTGTGATTGAACGCAAGGAGGAAGGCAAGGCGCTACCTATCTAGAGACCAGTATATTACCTGAGCGAGGTACTGTCGACCTCCAAGCAGAACTACCCCCACTACCAGAAGATGTGCTACGGCGTGCACTTTGCCGCCAAGAAGTTGAAGCCTTACTTTCAAGAGCATTCAATCACCGTGGTTTGCACGGCCCCACTAGCAGAGATCATCGGAAGCCGAGAGGCTTCAGGCCGAGTGGCCAAATGGGCCATAGAGTTGGCCCCCTACACCATCTTTTAACAGCCCCGCACCGCCATCAAGTCACAAGCACTGGCCGACTTCCTCGTCGATTGGGCCGAGACCCAGTATCTGCCGCCAGCGCCCAACTCCACCCGTTGGCGGATGCACTTTGATGGCTCCAAGATGCGCACCGGCTTGGGAGCCGACGTGGTCCTCACTTCTCCTAAAGGTGACTAGCTCAAGTACGCGTTGCAGATCCATTTCGCCGCCTCCAACAACGTCGCCGAATACGAGGCGCTCATCCACGGGCTCCGGCTTGCCAAAGAACTCGGCATTCGCCGGATCCTGTGCTATGGCGACTCCGACTTGGTGGTCCAACAGTCATATCCGGCGCAGGGGACGCTAAAGATGCAAATATGGCGAGCTACCGCTTTACGGTACAGAATGAGTGGATATTTTGAGGATGCGAATTCCTCCATGTACCAAGGAACGACAACGACCAAGCAGATGCCACTGCAAGAATCGGTTCCACCCGACAGTAATACCATCCGGCGTCGCCCTTCGCCGCCTTCTCAAGCCATCCGTCAAACCGTCACCAGAATCAGACTCCATTTTTGTGCCGGCTCCCCCTGAAGAAGGCAGATCCGACTCCAGAGCCTCGGCAAACGGCACAAGAATCCTTGAAGACGCCCCCAAGAACGCGACAGTCGAACCGGCCCGGGGACTGCGGCGACCTTTGCAAAGACTCCAGTACTCGGCCCGGGGACCGCGCCAATCGGCACGGGGACTTCTTCAACGCAGCAAGCTGCCGCAGACTCCAACGCGCCGCCTCCCACCAGCCCTCGTCCAAGTAGCAAGATCGGCAATCAAGAAATAGCAGCACCCTCATGGGCCCAGCCCATCTTGAAGTTTTTGGTAAGCGGAGAGCTACCAACTGATGAAACCTTGGCTCGGCAAGTGCAACGCCGAGCGGTAGCCTATACTATAATCAATAGAGAGCTGGTCAGGCGCAACGTCACCGGTGTCTACCAGCGCTGCGTCGAATCAGAGCAAGGCCAAGCAATCCTCGAAGACATCCATCGTATGAAAAGGCCATCATGCAGCCTCCAGAGCACTCGCCGCCAAAGCCTTTCCGACACGGTTTCTTCCGCCGACTGCCCTAGAAGAAGCCAAGGAATTAGTTCAAAAATGCAAGGGTGCTGTGTGTTCCGCTCCAAGCCGCTCCCACCGGCTTCAAAGACTCAAGACTATCCCCATCGCCTGGACCTTTGCTGTCTGGGGCCTGGACATGGTGGGACCATTCAAGACGGCACGAGGTGGCCTAACTCATCTACTTGTCGCAGTGGACAAGTTCACCAAGTGGATAGAAGCAAAACCCATCAAGAAGTTGAACGGTCCTACGACAGTGACTTTTATAGCCGACATCACGACTCGGTACGGCGTACCACACAACATCATCATCGACAACGGCACAAATTTCGCCAAGGGCGCCCTGGCCCGTTTTTGCGCGACGCAGGGCATCCGACTGGACTTAGCATCTGTTGCCCATCCGCAGTCAAACGGCCAGGTGGAGCGAGCGAACGGCCTCATCTTATGCGGCATGAAGCCTCGCCCGTCGAACCATCGGAACGTTCGGCCGGGCTGCTGGCTTGAGGAGTTGCCACCGCCCTTCCGGTGTCTGCAGTCACGACTCCAAACAAGTCAACGGCTTCACACCCTTCGTCCTCGTCTACGGTGCCGAAGCCGTCATCCCAACGGATATAGAGTTCGACTCCCCGCGAGTCACCATGTACACCGAGGAGGAAGCAGAAGAAGCACGTCAAGACGGCGTCGATCTGCTGGAAGAGGGCCGGCTGCTGGCACTCAGCCGGTCCAGCATCTACCAGCAGAGCCTGCACCGCTACTACAACAAGAAGGTCAAGCCAAGATCATTCCTAGAGGGCGACCTTGTGCTCCGGCTGATCCAGCGAACAGCCGGCCAGCACAAGCTGTCGGCGCCTTGGGAAGGCCCATTCATCATCAGTAAAGTGCTGGGCAACGACTCCTACTACCTGATCGACGCTCAGAAGCCCCGAGCATGCAAGAGGGACGACTCCGGCAAAGAGATGGAGCGGCCATGGAATGCGAATCTCCTCCGAGGATTTTACAGTTGATGCAGTATGTACCACGCTACCCTTTTGTGTTTGAAATACCAAGACTCCGGGCCCCCAAGACGAGCTCGGGGACTGCCCTCTTTTGTTATCTGTATGATAATAATTATGCCTTTGAGTATGTTACCTTTTGATTATGCTGTTTGGCACCGGGCTCGACTAGTCGGCCCGGGGACTCGCCGCCTTTGAGCTATGAAGTGCTTCCTCAAGTCGACAAGTAGCGTGCGGTGCCCAAGCCGCCTCTCGTCAGAAGCCGCAGCTCATGGAGCGATCGCTTGAGTGGGCAGGAGTAAGGTAGAGTGGGCGCCCACGAAAAAAAAATGGCTAAGGACCTAAAGCATAAACATAGTTTAAATCGGCTCCCAGCCCGTTTCGTGAAACCGGCTCTTAAGAGGCCGGCTTGCCGTCTTCTACCCAACTTGCTTAATCGACTCTAGAATGGCCAAGTACTTGACCTAGACGGCAATCCGCAGAGCGGTTGCCCGACGGGCAAGGCGGCATCTAAGGGAAGGCGGCAAGGGAAAAAGGCCACAAGAGCAATAAGCAATGAAACATGAAATTAGAATAATATTTACACAAACTTAGGCCCTTGGCCGGATCTTCAAACAGAGGTTCAGAATACACCCCGCGGGTGGAATTGTGCGAATTAACAAAGTTCTTTCGAAAGACTAACAAGCAGATAAAATAAAGTCAAGGCAGCAGCCTAAGAAGCAGCGGATGGGGTTGGAAGGCCGGAGGCGGCGGCGTCAGGCGCCGGGGCGGCTGGCTGGGCAGTCTCGGTTTGATCGTCTCTGGCAGCGGCTGGCTCAGATGGGCGCGACTCGTTGCTGGAGGCGCGGTCGAGCTGAGGCTGGCCGCCTGCTCCGTCTTCTGATGCCTCCATGCCGTCTCCGTCCTCCGCCTCGTCTTCATCCTCGGTGCTGGAGTCGATCACCTCCGTTGAGTCCTCGCCGTAGTCCGGGTTCATCCCGAACCACTCCGGCGGCGCCTCCCCACCGTCTTTCAGCTTCGCCCGGACGAAGACATCGGTGTCCGTATAGTCGGCGATCGCCACCGCGACGCTCGACGCAGGGCGCCCGCATGCTGCAGCTCCGCTTCGGCTTCGACCGAACGCGGCCAGCCGGTCTGTGTCGAGCCCTAGATACCATGCCTTGACGAACCTGTGGCTCGGCGAGCTCCAGCCCGAGCCGCGGAGCCCTTCCAAGCCTCAAGACGCCCAGCCGCGACCTCCAGCCAGTCGGCGGTCCGGCTGGGAGTGCGCAGAACCGGCATGTCCGGCCATAGGGCAGCAATCGCCTGGGCCCCGACACGCTGAAGACGGCGCAGCATCCGATGTGCCGGCCGCAGACGAGCCTCAATGCTCAGGAGCTGCTCGTCAAGGGTCCGGGGGGTGTTCGCTGCGATCTCGGCGCCACCCGCCCTCCGCGCCTCGCGTTCGGCCTCGATGGCCTGATTGGCGCGCTGCGTATGACCAGGGGAAGAAGTCTGCCAAGAAGAAGAAAAAGCAAGTTTGAAAAACAGGAGCCGCTTAACCCATAGTCGGCAACCCAAAAGAGAAAGTAAAGCAAACTTACCATCGATTTATGTCTTTGATTTCACGGAAGTCGGAGGTCATGCGCCTCTCTGTCGGTCCAGGCGGAGCGCCGCTCTCAAATTCGCCAGAGGGCGGCCTCTTTCTCCGCCGCCTCAAGGCCGCCTTTGAGCAGCTCCCTTCTGCTCCGCCAACAAGTGCAGGCCAGCAGGTCACGCTCTGCGGCGACCTTGCCGCACTCCTCCTCTTTGGCGCGCAAGGCGGTCTCGGCCGTACCCAGCTGTTCCCGCAGAGTGGCGTTGGATTCTGAAGAATAAAAAGAAGAAGGACGCGAAGTCATCAGTTAAGAAGGTCGCCAGGAAGATCCGGCCCGATCGCAGCTAGCCGGCCAATCTCGGGACTACAGGCCAGCGCTGGAAGCGCTTCGCCAAGAAGAAAAACTCACCTCGGCTCCTCTCCAGGTCAAGAGCCCGCTTGTTCAGCTCTTCAACGTTGCGGTTGAAGGCGGTAGCGGAGGTTGTGATATTCCTGTAACAAGGATTCTGCATACGTATAAAAACTTCGGAAGTAAGCAAATAGTTCGGGCCGCACGCTCGGCAGCCGACCAAACTCGGGACTACACCGGTGGTTGACATGCGCGCCTCACAGAGAAGATCAAAAGAAAAATCGGAAGTAAAACATACCAAGACGGCGGATCGCGACGCCAGTGCGCCTTGAAAGGTTACGGAGGGCGGCGCCGCCCGCAGCTCGCTGGACGTCCAGAGCACCGTGTTCAGCGAGCCTGCCGCCTCCTCGCACCCACCCGGTAGTGCGGCGCTTGTCGCTTCAGTGTCGGGGATGGCCGAGCTGGCGGCGCCGGTCTCCAAGGGGCGCGGCGCCGAGTCCGCCTTCTCAAGACGGTGCCGCACTGGCGAGGCGACCTGAAGAAGCAGCTGCGCCACGGCTTCATCATCGGTCGGCGACGCGGGTGGGTCCGCCAGCTGTTTGCCTCGCGCGACTTCAGACTGCGGCGGAGGCGGCGGAGGTGGCGCGGCCGTGCTCGGCAAAGAGACCTCGCCGCCTTCCCTCCCTGCGACGGGGACCTCACCACCGATTCCGCCGATTGCCCGTGAACTCCGGCGGCGGTGGAGCTGAGCTCAGCGGGAGTGACAAGCAGCGCCGATTGAAGGCGCGCGGCCTCCTCGGCTTGCCTTCTTGCTGCTGCTGCGGCTTCGACCGCCTTCTCGGCCGCCGCCTTCTCTCGACGGGCGGCCGCCTCCTCGTCGCGCTTCTCCTGCGCATTCCACTCTGTTGCTTCTCGGAGGGCAGCCGCAGGGTCAACCCGCCGACTGCTGGCGGACGTCTCCGCCGACCCCATGACGGAGGCGGCGGCGACCCTCTCCAAAGTGAGGGGAGCCCTGATGAGAAAAAAGTACATGAGAAGACTTGGGCAAGACGGACCAGAAGAAAACAAGACAGAATAAAAAGATACTTACGCGGAGACCAGCGGTGGTTTCTTCACCTCCTTGCGGAAGCGGTTGGCCTTCGCGACCGCTTCTTCGCGCTGAGTCGCGGCAGCTGCTCCCCTGATTCTCTTGGCCTGGCCGCCTGGCTGACTCGGCCCGGCCCGGCACTTCTTCGCGCCGCCTCAGCCCCCCAAGGCGGCAGAGGAGCTCGCGCCTGGTTGGCCGGCTCCCTGCTGGCGGCTGGGGGCGACTTCATCATCAGGCCAGTCTGCAAAGGTGGCCGAGGGCCTGAGGTCGTCGGCCCCTCCCTCCTTGAGATCGGCCTCCATCACGCCATGCCCAAGTCGGGGTCGTCGGCATCACTCTCCGCCCGGTCGGGGACGAAGTCGCGAGCCGGCCCCGCGGCGCCGGCCGAGGGCGGCATGAGAGGATTCTGAGTCAGAAAGGACCAAGGAAAGTAAGAGCCGGATCCGGCTTAGGAAGGAAATAGAGAAGCGAGAGGCGGCTTACCGTCGGTGGGGGTTTGGCGCGCGAGTATGGCTCCTTGCCGAAGCGCCATTCTTCCGTGAGGTCGCAGTTCGCCAAGAAGTTCACCGTGTCTACCACCTCTGCGTGGGGCATGTCCTTGGAGGACAGCCGGCTGGGGTCCCGGCCGCTCATCCGGGCAGATCAGATGAGGGCGGCCCTCAAGAGGGAGAACTCGGCGCCACACGGCGGCGCCAACAAGTCTGCCCAGCCAGGCCCTCCGATCAGTATCATTACGCTGAGTCATGTGACGACGGCGGCGTTGCGCTGGAGTCAGCGTCCGGCCCTCAGAGGGACCAGCCGGTGGGTCGGCCCGCTAGTTCGCCGCCCACGTAGGGCGGCAAGTTGACCCAGTTGCCGTCGGGGACAACGTTCTTGACGTAGAAGTACGAGTGCTGCCACATCTTCACCGACTTGATGAGGGGGATGGCAGCGAAAGGATTCTCGGGCACCGGCCTCCTCTTGGCAATGAACGTGCCGCACAGAGCCGGCACGCGAGCGACGTGGGTCCCGAGCTTCGCTTGAAAGAACTCCCCCCACAGCTCGGTGGTGGGGAGAACTCCGAGGAATCCTTCGCATAAGGATGCGAAGGCGGCCAGCAGCACCACCATGTTGGGGGTGAGGTGGTGCGGCTGGAGCCCGAAGAACTCTAAGAACGCGCGGAAGAAGCCGCTCGCCCGCAGCCCTAGCCCGCGCGTGAGGTGCGAGCGGAAGATCACCCGCTCGCCCTCCTCCGGCGCCGGCGTGATTTCGCCCTCCGGGCGCGGCTCGCACTAGGTGGCTGCCGGGATGCGCGCGTCGACAAAGGAAGTCGATCACGTCGTCGTCAATGATGGAGCTGCCCCCCTGCGCCGGAGCGGTGGGGAAGCGCGGGCGGCCGATGAGGAGCTCATCTCCGCGGCGAGGAAGAAACGAGGCTCGGCGGAGGAGCAAGGAAGAAGACGAGGCAGGAGCGGGATGAGAGAGTGCGCGTGCCGCCGCCTCCCCCCGCCTACTTATAGGCGTCTGGGCTGCAAAGCCGAGGGGGCGGGCATGGGATTAACTGCGCCCACGTCCTCGCGCCCCCACGATTTAACCCACGACGTTACTGCGCGCAGTAACGGCGTGGTGAGTCCAACCGCCCACACGACCGCAGCGGATCCGCTGCGCGCCGGGGCATGGTAGTGGCGGGCCCCGTCTGACGGGCCTGTCCTGTCACACGCGTGGGCTGGCAGACTGGCCCTGCCGCGTGGCGTCGCGTGTCGGGCCCACGACGGGCGGCTCCCGGGAGGCTTATCAGGCACGCCGCCCGGGTCCCCGCTGCGACCTTCGAAACCTTTGAAGAGCAAGACGGCCCCCCGCAAAGCCGACTCCAGATGGAGACGGCGGGCGAGCCCAGATTCTTCCATCGAGAGGATGAAGCCGCCGAGGCTCCTCGACGGGCTGCCTCGGCGCCTCCCGGCTTCCGGGGACTCATCCGGAGTAATGGACTACGGGTAGGCAGACCCGAGCCCCTGAACCTTTCAAAACATCAGGGCAGGCTGCGCCCCTCAAGACCCCAAGACAAAGAGCCGCCTTCAGATAGTCGGCAACAGAGTCGCCGACTGCACCTCTGGGCCGAGTCCCAGGGGCCGCCTTCAGGACAAGCCGACTCCAAGCCAGCGACCTCCAAATGAGGCCGGCTACAAGGAGTCGGCCCGCGACCTCCACCACCTCACGCTGGGCGACTATGGGAGTAAAGCCGCCAGCACATCCCCGCCAGTCCATAAAGGGCAGGTATGACTACGTAGCTGCATCGATTGAGATCTCCGTCCGGCAAAGCACTATTGCCATGCCGCCACGACATCGGCAGCGTGGGCACATTCTGCACTACCACGTGGCCTGTCTCAGACGACCGAAGACGGCGCGTGATCGCCTGTCGGGAGTGCCAAGACGGCGAGAGCACCCCAAAGACGGACCCGATGGAGTCGGCCTCGAGTCGGCCGCCCTTCCCGCTGGATCCACGCGCCATTAACTGAGACAAGGCGGGGAATGGCAGCGGTGATCGCCCGCCAGCGGCGGCAGCATTGCCATAACCCCATGACCAAGCTTCGCGTCATTAGAAACGCGGCCACTGAATCTGCGGCGGAAAGACCCGCCACGGCGGAAAGGGCTGTCGGCCCCATCTTTGGCCGCCTTGGGCCCACTGGTCGGCGGGCCCCTGTGAGTCGGAATGACAAGACGGCGACTTAGAGACTGACGGCTTGGACCCACACCTGGCCGGATTACCATTGTACCCCCGGGGGGTAGGCCTATATAACCCCCCCGGGCACCCATGCAAAGGGTTGGAAGCTAGTAGTTTTAGACACACACATAGAGGGAGAGAAGAGCAAGCCGTGCCCTTCTCCTTCCTCACCCCGAACAGCTCAAGGAGCCTCTTGTACCCACTTTGCCATAGTGATCATGCGGAGACACTGCAGAGCAGCAGTAGGCGTGTTATCTCCTCGGAGAGCCCTGAAGCTGGGTAAGATTCGCCGGCATGCATGTCTTCGCCTCATCCCGTTTCCAGGCACCAGCGACGTTCTACTCGCCCCTCCATGATAAGCCATCCTTTGGCATATGTCGCACCCAACCCCCGACACTATTGAAATCAACATACTCAGGGTGTGATACCTTTGGGCCTTTAGCCATGAAGCATCTTCCAATTCCTTCATTTGGCGAGTCAAATATGTCATAGGAGTTGGTTGACACAAGTGCTAGACCGGCAACACCTTCATCTTGAGTATATTAGGAGTCGGAGTGATTACTTCTTTCAGAGTGATGGACGGAGTCGGATACGGATACCCATTCACATACGTGAACTTGATGTCTTTGTTTTGTCTAGCTCCTTGATGACTTTTCCTTCCTTTCTGAATCCTTGCTTCTCCGAGAGGTTCTTCGTTCATAATGATCATCTCTACTCCTCCTCTCTCTAGGTGGTGATTCTTCTCTTCTACTTCTCCTTTTGGGTGAATCTTCTCTTATTTTGTAGGGGGGCGTACACTCATTGGAGTAGTGTCCGGGTCTTCCACAATTGTAGCAATTACGCTCACGACTCGAAGGTATTTTGTCATTGCAGGACCTTGACTTGGAACTTCTTTCCTTGCTTCTACTCTTGTAGAACTTGTTGAAATTCTTCACCATTAGGCTCAATTCGTCATTGAAGGTTTGTTTCTCACTTGATGATGTAGGATAATCACATGAGGCCTTGTAATCAGCACTTGACTTGTTGTGAAGCTCTTCCTTATCCTTGAGTGACATCTCATGAGCAACAATTCTTCCAATGACCTCCGTTGGCTTGAGATCTTTGTAATTGGGCATCATTTGGATCAATGTGCACATGGTATCATATTTTCCATCCAAGGCTCTTAGGATATTCTTGATGATGAATCTATTGGTCATCTCTTCACTTCCTAAGCCGGCAATCTCATTTGTGATGAGAGCAAGCCTAGAGTACATTTCAGCGATACCTGCACCATCCTTCATTTTGAACTTGTCAAGTTCACTTTGAAGCACATCTAATTTGGATTCCTTGACGAAGTTGGTACCTTCGTGCATATCAATCAAAGTATCCCAAATTTCCTTTGCATTCTCAAGACGGAGGATTTTGTTGAATTCTTCGGGGCACAATCTGTTGAAGAGGATATCGCAAGCTTGAGCATTGTATTGCAGCATCTTCAACTCTTCCACGGTAGCTTCACAGTTCGGTTCTCTCCCATCAAATAATTCACCTTGCAAGCCAATACACACAATAGCCCAAACGGCGGGGTTATGTCCAAGAATATGCATTCTCATCTTATGCTTCCAACTATCAAAATTAGTACCATCAAAATAAGGACCTCTATGGTGGTAATTTCCCTCGCTAGACGCCATACTCTTCTAGGTTGTGAAACCAAGGCTATGATCTCCAAAAGCTATGGAAATCAAGGAAAATGGAGACCAAAGCTTTGATACCACTTGTAGGATCGAAAGTATGTCTAGAGGGGGGTGATTAGACTACTTGACCAAATAAAAATCTAGCCTTTTCCCAATTTTAAGTCTTGGCAGATTTTAACAACTTTAGAACAAGTCAAGCAATCAACCTACACATGCAAGTCTAAGAGTATAGCAGCGGAATGTAAAACATTGCATGTGAAGGTAAAGGGAGGAGTTTGGAGGGAGTAAACACAATGTAGACATGGAGATTTGTTCCCGTGGTTCTGATAGGTGGTGCTATCATACATCCACGTTGATGGAGACTTCAACCCATGAAGGGTAACGGTTGCACGAGTCCACGGAGGGCTCCACCCACAAAGGGTCCACGAAGAAACAACCTTGTCTATCCCACCATGGCCAAAGCACACCAAGGACTTGCCGCAATAGGGTAGATCTTCACGTAGTAGGCGATCTCCTTGCTCGTACAAACTCCTTGGTTCAACTCCACAATCTTGACGGAGGCTCCCAAGTGACACCTAACCAATCTAGGAGACACCACTCTCCAAAAGGTAATAGATGGTGTGTTGACGATGAACTCCTTGCTCTTGTTCTTCAAATGATAGTCTCCCCAACACTCAACTCTCTCTCACAGATTTGATATGGTGGAAAGATGATTTGAGTGGAAAGCAACTTGGGGAATGCTAGAGATCAAGATTTATGTGGTTGGAATGGAATATATTGGTTTCAACACATGAGTAGGTGGTTCTATCTCAGAAAATGTATGCTGGAAGTGTAGGCACGTTCTGATGGCTCTCCTCATGAATGAAGAGTGGGTGGAGGGGTATATATAGCCTCACACAAAATCTAACCGTTACATACACTTTACCAAACTCGGTGGGACCAAATCAGAAAACTCGGTCAGACTGATTTAGTTCATAATGTGACCGTTAGGTATTTTAGTGGGACTGACATGTCAACTCGGTGGGACCGATGTCATCAGGGTTAGGGCATAACGTAATCTCGGTGTGACCGATTACACAAACTCGATGGGACCGACTTTGGTAATAAGCTAACCAGAGAGTTGGTCAGGCAAACTCGGTGGGACCGATTCGCTCATCTCGGTTGGACCGAAACATTACAAAAGGGAAACAGAGAGTTTGCATTGTGAACTCGTTGGGACCGATCACTCATCTCGGTTGGACCGAAATGTTACAAAGGGAAACAGAGAGTTTGCAATCCCATCTTGGTGAGATCGAGATCCCTATCGGTGAGACCGAAGTGACTAGGGTTTCTGGCAGTGACTATGTCTAATGAACTCGATGGCGCCGGATAGATCAAATCGGTGGGGCCGAGTTTGACTTTGGTTTGTGACATATGTGGAAATGAGAAAGTGTTTGAGGGTTTGTGGAGCATATCACTAAGCATTTTGAGTAAGTAAGCCATTAAGCAACACCTCATCCCCTTTTCATAGTATTGCCTTTTCCTATGGACTGAATGTGATCTTGGATCACTAAACTGAAAATGTAGAGTCTTGAGCTTGAGCCAATGTGTGTCCTTAGCATTTTGGGGGGTCCACATTTCTAATCCATTCCATGCTAATCATTGAACTTCTTGAAATAGTCATATTGAAGTAGCATTAGTTTAATGAGCTATATGTTGTTAGTAATTACCAAAACCACCCAGGGATAGTTGCAGTTTCAGTTGCTTTAGCTCAATTCTTAGAGTAAAGCTCCCTGTAGATGTGATATCCCCCCTAAGAGGGATGAACTAACCTTGGTTTTTGTCGATGATGACTTCATGTAGATGTTGAAGATGTGGATGCTCGATGTTGATGTAGATCATTTGGAGCAATCCATTGGAGTGAGTTGTACTTTCAATACGTACATGGGTTAGTCCCACAAGGAACATACGAGGATATCCATAAACATAGAGTGAAGTATATACAAGATGATGTCCATGAAAGCATTAGGTTACCTTGTCCCTTGTCTTACCAACAAGAAGGTTTGTGACTCCTTGAACTAGTGCAAGATGTGGAAGTTGTTTGCACTTGTTCATGCCAAAATGATATCAGTGAAGTATGTTGGCCGAGTCACCCTCAAGAACTCTCTAGTTCTTCTTCTTAGGGATCCAGATCAACTTGATGGGAATCCTTGGAGTTGTTGTCGTACTTGATGAAGAAGAACTTGATGTAGTCTTGGGAACCCACTTGACCATGGCCTTGGGAGCTTCTTCCAATGCATCAATCTCCGATTGAAGCTTGTCCTTGCCTTTTTGCTTGTGGTCTTGTGGTGGAAGATCATCTTGAGCTTGTGTACCCTTGAAGGAAGTAGGATCGTACTTCTCTTGTTGAGGAACAAACTTTGTCTTGGGGTATTGATCTTCTTCCCACTCAACTCCATTGGCATTGAACTTTCGTTCAAAACCAACACATTGATTGTTCCGGTGCCTTCCTTGCTTGTGTACAGTTTCCTCAAATTGCTTACTTCCGGCAAGGCTCTTGTAAACACATTTCTCTATAATTCCCTTCAATAAGGTATTTTATTGCTCAAGTGTAACTTGGCTAAGAGAATCATTAGTGGAATCAAGAGAACTACTAGAAGCAACATATTGGATTTAGTATGATTATTGTTACTACTAGATGAAGAATCTTTCTTATTCTTGTTGCTAGATTTTACTTGTGGCATGTAAGTAGACAAGACTAAATGCTTGGCAATGTAAGAAGAACTTTTTTACGAAGATCATCATTGGTTGCTTTTAAGAACCCATGCTCTTGCTCTAGGTTGAGCTTTTCAAAGCATAGCTTCTCATGAGTCTTTAAAAGCTCTCGATGATCTTCTAAGGTAGTTTCATGAGCTAACTTAAGAGAGTTTAGTTCTTTAGTTAGACACTCAATTTCCTTATTATCATTGTTATTCGTTTTATCTTGATTAGCATGATTAATAGCAATTTCATCATACTCGCGGTGTGATACCTTTGGAACTTTAGCCATGAAGCTGTTGGCATCCTGGTCATGGGGGTACCCGACTTGCCTGCCTGCGGCCCAAGGCGTGGCTCATCCAGCGGCCCGGTACGGCCCATCTTCACCAACAACTACTCAAGACCCTCGCGGGGGGCCAAGCCTCACGAGGCGGACAACGCAAGACCTCCTCAGGGGCGGCCTCCCTAGGATGGCTCCCGAGGAGCGGAGATATCTATGCAAGGGGCATCTCGTGAGGTTCGCATGACGTGAGCAGTGACGACCATGGCCAGGCGGGTGCCAGCAGGCACAGAGTACTCGTTGCCTCTTAGGTGCTAAAGGGGCAAGCGCAGGCGAGGAGTCCCGAGGCATCAGGAAAAGGTTTCCATCTTGGTGCAACGAGACCAAGACCAGCAGGACGGCAGGACGGAGGTCACCGCGGAGCCCACGACGGCGTCACCACCAGAGCCTTTGGCAGGCGAAGACCAGCTTTGATACGTCCATTTGGCATCATGCTTTTATATCGATATTTATTGCTTTATTGGCTGTTATTACATGTTATGTCACAGTACTTATGCCTATTCTCTCTTATTTTACAAGGTTTACATAAGGAGGGAAAATGCCAAGAATTTGGAATTGGAAAAGGAGCAAATATTAGAGACCTGCTCGCACAACTCCGAAAGTCCTAAAACTCCACGAAAGTCATTTTTGGAAATAATAAAAATATTGAGCGGAAGAAGTTCACGGAGGGGACCCACACAGCCACGAGGGTGGGGCGCGCCCTACCCCCTGTGGCACGCCGCCTCGTGGGCCCCTGTTGGCTCTCCGATGGCCATCTTACTGCTATATGAGGTCTTTCATCGAGGAAAAATCATAAGCAACCTTTCGGGATTTAAACTCCGCCGCCACGAGGCGGAACCTTGGCGGAACCAATCTAGGGCTCCGGCAGAGCTGTTCTGCCGGGGACACTTCCCTCCGGGAGGGGGAAATCATCGCCATTGTCATCACCAACGCCCCTCTCACCGGGAGAGGGCAACCTCCATCAACATCTTCACCAGCACCATCTCCTCTCAAAACCCTAGTTCATCTCTTGTATCCAATTCTTGTCTCCAAGTCCGGGATTGGTACTAGTAGGTTGCTAGTAGTGTTAATTACTCATTGTAGTTCATGCTAGTTGGTTTATTTGGTGGAAGATCATATGTTCAGATCCTTTATGCATATTAATACCCCTCTGATTATGAACATGAGTATGCTTTGTTTGTAGTTACGTTTGTTCCTGAGGACATGGGAGAAGTCTTGCTATTAGTAGTCATGTGAATTTGGTATTCGTTCGATATTTTAATGAGATGTATGTTGTCTAGCCTCTAGTGGTGTTATGTGAACGTCGACTACATAACACTTCACCATTATTTGGGCCTAGAGGAAGGCATTGGGAAGTAATAAGTAGATGATGGGTTGCTAGAGTGAAAGAAGCTTAAACCCTAGTTTATGTGTTGCTTCGTAAGGGGCTGATTTGGATCCATATGTTTCATGCTATGGTTAGGTTCACCTTAATACTTTTGTTGTAGTTGCGGATGCTTGCAATAGAGGTTAATCATAAGTGGGATGCTTGTTCAAGTAAGAACAGCACCCGAGCACCGGTCCACCCACATATCAAATTATAAAAGTACCGAACGCGAATCATATGAATGTGATGAAAACTAGCTTGACGATATTCCCATGTGTCCTCGGGAGCGCTTTTCCTTATATAAGAGTTTGTCCAGGCTTGTCCTTTGCTACAAAAAGGATTGGGCCACCTTGCTGCACTTTATTTACTTTTGTTACTTTTTGCTTGTTACAAATTATCTTATCACAAAACTATCTGTTACCACTTATTTCAGTACTTGCAGAGAATACCTTTCTGAAAACCGTTTATCATTTCCTTCTGCTCCTCGTTGGGTTCGACAGTCTTACTTACCGAAAGGACTACGATAGATCCCGTATATTTGTGGGTCATCAGGACTCTTTTCTGGCGCCGTTGCCGGGGAGTGAAGCGCCTTTGCTAGGTGGAATTTGGTAAGGAAAAATTTATATAGTGTGCTAAAATTTACTTTCACTTGTTACTATGGAAAGTAATCCTCTGAGGAGCTTGTTCGGGGTATCTTCACCCCGACCAGTAGAGCAAAGAATTGCTCCTCAACCTACTTAAAATGAAAATGTTCCCTTTGAAGTTCCTCGGGTATAATGGAAAAACTGCTAGATAATCCTTTTACAGGAGATGGAACAAAGCATCCTGATGAGCACCTAATATATGTGGATGAAGTTTGTGGATTATTTAAGCTTGCAGGTATACCCGATGATGTTGTTAAGAAGAAGTTCTTCCCTTTATCTTTGAAGGGAGATGCATCGACATGGTATTGTTGGGGAACGAAGCAGAAATTCAAAAATTTCTTACGTGTCACCAAGATCTATCTATGGAGAAACCAGCAACGAGGGGAAGGAGAGTGCATCTACATACCCTTGTAGATCGCTAAGCGGAAGCGTTCAAGAGAACGGGGTTGATGGAGTCGTACTCGTCGTGATCCAAATCACCGATGATCCTAGCGCCAACAGACGGCACCTCCGCGTTCAACACACGTACAGACAGCCCGGGACGTCTCCTCCTTCTTGATCCAGCAAGGGAGAGGAGAAGTTGAGGAAAACTCCGACAAAGACGACGTGGTGGTGATGGAGCTCGTGGTTCTCCGGCTGAGCTTCGCTAAGCACTACGGAGGAGGAGGAAGTGTTGGAGGAGGAGGGGCTGCGCCAGGAAGGTGCGGCTGCCCTCTCTCCCTCACTATATATAGGGGTAAGGGGGGTGGAGGAGGCGCCCTAGGGGTCCCTAGGGGAGGGGCGGCGGCCACAGGGGAAACCCTAGATGGGTTTGGGCGCCCCCACCCCCTAGGAAACTTGCCCCCCAAGCCGGGAAGGGGGGCTGCCCTAGGGGAGGCGCCCCACCTCTCCTGGTTACGTGAGAGGGCTGGGAGGGCGCACCACCCCTTAGTGGGCTTGTTTGCCCCTTCCCTTTGGCCCATGAGGCCCTCCAACACTTGTCGGGGCTCCCGAAACACCTTTCGGTCATGCTGGCCATAGCCTGGTACCCCCGGAACACTTCCGGACTCCAATACCCTTCGTCCAATATATCGATCTTCACCGCCGGACCATTTCGGAACTCCTCGTGACGTCCGGGATCACATCCGGGACTCCGAACAACCTTCGGTAACCACATACTATTTCCCATAACAACTCTAGCGTCACCGAACCTTAAGTGTAGACCCTACGGGTTCGGGAACCATGCAGACATGACCGAGATGTTCTCCGGTCAATAACCAACAGCGGGATCTGGATACCCATGTTGGCTCCCACATGTTCCAATATGATCTCATCGGATGAACCACGATGTCGAGGATTCAATCAATCCCGTATTCAATTCCCTTTGTCTAGCGGTATTGTACTTGCCCGAGATTCGATCGTCGGTATCCCGATACCTTGTTCAATCTCGTTACGGCAAGTCTCTTTCCTCGCTCCGTAACACATCATCTCGTGATCAACCCCTTGGTCACAGAGTGCACATTATGATGATGTCCTACCGAGTGGGCCCAGAGATACCTCTCCGTCAACCGGAGTGACAAACCCACTCTCGATGCGTGCCAACCCAACAGATACTTTCGGAGATACCTGTAATGAACCTTTATAGCCACCCGATTCGTTGTGACGCTTTGGTACACCCAAAGCATTCCTACGGTATCCGGAGTTGCACAATCTCATGGTCTAAGGAAATGATACTTGACATTAGAAAAGCTTTAGCATACGAACTACGATCTTTGTGCTAGGCTTAGGATTGGGTCTTGTCCATCACATCATTCTCCTAATGATGTGATCCCGTTATCAATGACATCCAATATCCATGGTCAGGAAACCGTAACCATCTATTGATTAACGAGCTAGTCAACTAGAGGCTTACTAGGGACATGGTGTTGTCTATGTACCCACACATGTATCTGAGTTTCCTTTCAATAAAATTATAGCATGGATAATAAACGATTATCATGAACAAGGAAATATACTAATAACTAATTTATTATTGCCTCTAGGGCATATTTCCAACAGTCTCCCACTTGCACTAGAGTCAATAATCTAGTTCACATCGTCATGTGATTAACACTGATAGGTCACATCGCCATGTGACCAACATCCAAAGAGTTTACTAGTGTCTGTAACTAGTTCACATCATCATGTGATTAAGACTCAATGAGTTCTGATGTTTGATCATGTTTTGCTTGTGAGAGAGGTTTTAGTCAACGGGTCTGAACCTTATCAAACGCTGCTTCCACGCTCCACTTGGAGCTATTCCAAATGGTTGCTCCACTATACGTATCCGGTTTGCTACTCAGAGTCACTCGGATAGGTGTTAAAGCTTGCACCGACGTAACCCTTTACGCCGAACTCTTTATCACCTCCATAATCGAGAAAAATGTCCTTATTTACTCCAAGGACAATTTTGACCGCTATCCAATGATCCATTCTGGATCATTCTTGTACCCCTTGACCGACTCATGGCAAGGCATACTTCGATGCGGTACACGACATAGCATCTTTGTAGAGCCTACGTCTAAGGCATAGGGACGACCTTTGTCCTTTCTCTCTGCTACTGCCGTGGTCGAGCTTTAAGTCTTAACTTCATACCTTACATCTCGAGGCAAGAACTCCTTCTTTGATCGATCCATCTTGAACACCTTCAAGATCATGTCAAGGTATATGCTCATTTGAAAGTACCATTAAGCGGTTTTGATCTATCCCTATAGATCTTGATGCTCAATGTTCAAGTAGCGTAATACAGGTTTTCACTTGAAAAACACTTTTCAAACAACGCTATATGCTTTCCAGAAATTCTACATCATTTCTGATCAACAATATGTCAACAACATATACTCATCAAAAATTCTATAGTGCTCCCACTCACTTCTTTGGAAATACAAGTTTCTCATAAACTTTGTATAAACCCAAAATCTTTGATCATCTTATCAAAGAGTATATTCCAACTCCAAGATGCTTACTCCAGTCCATGGAAGGATCATCGAGCTAGCATACCTTTCAGCAGATCCTTAGGATCGACAAAACCTTCTCGATTGTATCTCATACAACCTTTCCTTACGGAAACTGGTAAGGAAACTTCGTTTTGACATCCATCTGCTAGATTTCATAAATGCAGCTAATGCTAACATGATTCCGACGGACTTAAGCATCGCTACGGATGAGAAATTCTCATCGTAGTCAACTTGTGAAAAACTCTTTGCCACAAGTCGAGCTTCATAGACGGTGACATTACCGTCCCACGTCCGTCTTCTTCTTAAAAATCCATTTATCTCAATAGCTTGCCGATCATCGGGCAAGTCCACCAAAGTCCATGCTTTGTTCTGATACATGGATCCTATCTCGGATTTCATGGCCTCTAACCATTTGTCGGAATATGGGCCCACCATCGCTTCTCCATAGCTCGTAGGTTCATTGTTGTCTAGCAACATCACCTTCAAGACAGGATTACTGTACCACTCTAAAGCAGTACGCATCCTTGTCACCCTACGAGGTATGGTAGTGACTTGATCCGAAGTTTCATGATCACTATCATAAGCTTCTACTTCAATTGGTGTAGGTGCCACAGGAACAACTTCCTGTGCCCTGCTACACACTAGTTGTAGTGACGGTTCAATAACCATATCAAGTCTCCACCATCCTCCCACTCAACTTTTCGAGACAAACTTTTCCTCGAGAAAGGACCTGATTCAAGAAACAATCCCTATTGCTTTCGGATCTGAATTAGGAGGTATACCCAACTGTTTTGGGTGTCCTATGAAGATGCATTTTATCCGCTTTGGGTTCGAGCTTATCAACCTGAAACTTTTTCACATAAGCGTCGCAACCCCAAACTTTTAAGAAACGACAACTTAGGTTTCTCCAAACCATAGTTCAAACAGGTCGTCTCAATGTAATTACGTGGTGCCCTATTAAAGTGAGTGCGGTTGTCTCTAATGCCTAACCCATGAGCGATAGTGGTAATTCGATAAGAGACATCATGGTACGCACCATATCTAATAGGGTGCAACTATGATGTTCGGACACACCATCACACTATGGTGTTCCAGCGTATTAATTGTGAAACAATTTCCACTATGTCTTAATAAGCGTACCAAAGCTTCGTAACTCAGATACTCATCTCTATGATCATATCATAGACATTTTATCCTCTTGTCACGATGTTCTTTAACTTCACTCTGAAATTACTTGAACCATTCAATAATTCAGACTTGTGTTTCATCAAGTAAATATACTCAAGATATCTACTCAAATCATCCGTGAAGTAAGAACATAACGATATCCATCACGTGCGCCTCAAAGCATTCATTGGACTGCACACATCAAAATGTATTACTTCCAACAAGTTGCTTTCTTGTTCCATTTCACTTTGAAAACGAGGCTTTCAGTCATCTTGCCCATGTGGTATGATTTGCATGTCTCAAGTGATCCAAAATCAAGTGAGTCCAAACGGTCCATTTGCATGGAGTTTCTTCATGCATATACACCAATAGACATGGTTCGCATGTCTCAAACTTTTCAAAAATGAGTGAGTCCAAAGATCCATCAACATGGAACTTCTTCATGCGTTCTATACCAATATGACTCAAATGGCGATTACCACAAGCAGGTGGTACTATCATTACTATCTTATATCTTTTGGCATGAAAATGTGTATCACTACGATCGAGATTCAATAAACCATTCCTTTAGGTGCAAGACCATTGAAGGTATTATTCAAATAAATAGAGTAACCATTATTCTCCTTAAATGAATAACCGTATTGTGATAGACATAATCCAATCATGTCTATGCTCAACGCAATCACCAAATGACAATTATTCAGGTTTAATACTAATCTTGATGGTAGAGGGAGCGCGATGTTTGATCAAATCAAACTTGGAAACACTTCCAACACATATCGTCAGCTCACCTTTAGCTAGTCTCCGTTTATTCCGTAGCTCTTTTATTTTGAGTTACTAACACTTAGCAACCGAACCGGTATCTTAATACCCTGGTGGTACTAGGAGTACTAGTAAAGTACACATTAACATAATGTATATCCAATATACTTCTATCGACCTTGCCAGCCTTCTTATCTACCGGTATCTAGGGTAATTCTGCTCGGTGGCTATTCCCTTATTACGAAGCACTTAGTCTCGGGTTTGGGTTCAACCTTGGGTTTCTTCACTAGAGCAAAGCTGATTTGCCGCTTCATGAAGTATCCCTTCTTGCCCTTGCCCTTCTTGAAACTAGTGGTTTCACCAACCATCAACAATTGATGCTCCTTCTTGATTTCTACTTTCACGGTGTCAAACATCGTGAATACCTCAAGGATCATCATATCTATCCTCGATATGTTATAGTTCATCACGAAGCTCTAGCAGCTTGGTGGCAATGACTTTGGAGAAACATCACTATCTCATCCGGAAGATCAACTCCCACTCGATTCAAGTGATTGTTGCACTCGAGACAATCGAGCACAAGCTCAACGATTGAGCTTTTCTCCCTTAGTTTGCGTGCTAAGAAAATCGTCGGAGGTCTTATACCTTTTGACGTGGGCACAAGCCTGAAATCCCAATTTCAGCCCTCGAAACATCTTATATGTTTCGAGAAACGCCTTTGGTGCCTCTACTCTAAACCATTTAACCGAACTATCACGTAGTTATCAAAAGCGTGTATGTCCGATGTTCGCAACATCCACAGACTGACGTTTGGGGTTCAACACAATCGAGCGGTGCATTAAGGACATAAGCTTTCTACTATCCGCATAATCGCCATCGTCAACTTTCAACTATATTTTCTCTAGGAACATATCTAAACAGTGGAACTAAAGCGCGAGCTTACGATATAATTTTCAAAGATCTTTTGACTATGTTCAGGATAATTAAGTTCATCTCATGAACTCCCACTCAGATAGACATCCCTCTAGTCATCTAAGTGATTACATGATCCGAGTCAACTAGGCCGTGTCCGATCATCACGTGAGACGGACTAGTCATCATCGGTGAACATCTTCATGTTGATCGTATCTACTTTACGACTCATGCTCGACCTTTCGGTCTCTTGTGTTACGAGGCCATGTCTGTACATGCTAGGCTCGTCAAGTCAACCTAAGTGTTTCGCCTGTGTAAATCTGGCTTACACCCATTGTATGTGAACGTATGAATCTATCACACCCGATCATCACGTGGTGCTTCGAAACGACGAACTTTCGCAACGGTGCACAGTTAGGGGGAACACTTTCTTGAAATTTTAATGAGGGATCATCTTATTTACTACCGTCGTTCTAAGCAAATAAGATGTATAATCATGATAAACATCACATGCAATCAAATAGTGACATGATTTGGCCAATATCATATTGCTCCTTTTGATCTCCATCTTCGGGGCTCCATGATCATCATCGTCACCGGCATGACACCATGATCTCTATCATCATGATCTCCATCATCGTGTCTCCATGAAGTTGTCTCGCCAACTTATTACTTCTACTACTATGGCTACCGGTTAGCAATAAAGTAAAGTAATTACATGGCGTTGTTCAATGACACGCAGGTCATACAATAAATAAAGACAACTCCTATGGCTCCTGCCGGTTTTCATACTCATCGACATGCAAGGCGTGATTCCTATTACAAGAACTGATCAATCTCATACATCACATATCATTCATCACATTCTTCTTGGCCATATCACATCACATAGCATACCCTGCAAAAAACAAGTTAGACGTCCTCTAATTGTTGTTTGCATGTTTTACGTGGCTGTTATGGGTTTCTAGCAAGAACGTTTCTTACCTCATAAAACCACAACGTGATATGCCAATTGCTATTTACCCTTCATAAGGACCCTTTTCATCGAATCCGTTCCGACTAAAGTGGGAGATCGGCACCGCTAGCCACCTTATGCACCAAGTGCATGTCAGTCGGTGGAACCTGTCTCACGTAAGTGTGCGTGTAAGGTCGGTCCGGGCCGCTTCATCCCACAATACCGTCGAAACAGGATTGGACTAGTAACGGTAAGCATTTTGAACAAAATCAACGCCCACAACTACTTTGTGTTTTACTCGTGCAAAGAATCTACGCATAATAGACCTAGCTCATGATGCCACTTTGTTGGGGAACGTGGCAGAAATTCAAAATTTTCCTATGTGTCACCAAGATCTATCTATGGAGAAACCAGCAACGAGGGAAGGAGAGTGCATCTACATACCCTTGTAGATCGCTAAGCGGAAGCGTTCAAGAGAACGGGGTTGATGGAGTCGCACTCGTCGTGATCCAAATCACCGATGATCCTAGCGCCCGAACGGACGGCACCTCCGCGTTCAACACACGTACAGCCCGGGACGTCTCCTCCTTCTTGATCCAGCAATGGAGAGGAGAAGTTGAGGGAAAACTCCGACAAGACGACGGGCGTGGTGGTGATGGAGCTCGTGGTTCTCCGCAGAGCTTCGCTAAGCACTATGGAGGAGGAGGAAGTGTTGGAGGAGGAGGGGCTGCGCCAGGAAGGTGCGGCTGCCCTCTCTCTCCTCACTATATATAGGGGTAAGGGGTGGAGGAGGCGCCCTAGGGTTCCCTAGGGAGGGGCGGCGGCCACGGGGAAACCCTAGACGGGTTTGGGCGCCCCACCCCTAGGAAACTTGCCCCCAAGCCGGGAAGGGGCTGCCCTAGGGAGGCGCCCCCACCTCTCCCCGGGTTACGTGAGAGGGGCTGGGAGGGCGCACCACACCATAGAGGGCTGGTTTGCCCCTTCCCTTTGGCCCATGAGGCCCTCCAACACTTGCCGGCTCCCAAACACCTTTGGTCATGCCGCCATAGCCCGGTACCCGGAACACTTGGGACTCCAATACCCTTCGTCCAATATATTGATCTTCACCGCGGACCATTCCGAACTCCTCGTGACGTCCGGGATCACATCCGGGACTCGAACAACCTTCGGTAACCACATACTATTTCCCATAACAACTCTAGTGTCACCGAACCTTAAGTGTGTAGACCCTACGGGTTCGGGAACCATCTGAACATGACCGAGATGTTCTCCGGTCAATAACCAACAGCGGATCTCGGATACCCATGTTGGCTCCCACATGTTCCACGATGATCTCATCGGATGAACCACGATGTCGAGGATTCAATCAATCCCGTATTCAATTCCCTTTGTCTAGCGGTATTGTACTTGCCCGAGATTCGATCGTCGGTATCCCGATACCTTGTTCAATCTCGTTACCGGCAAGTCTCTTTACTCGTTCCGTAACACATCATCCCGTGATCAACCCCTTGGTCACATTGTGCACATTATGATGATGTCCTACCGAGTGGGCCCAGAGATACCTCTCCGTTAACCGGAGTGACAAATCCCAGTCTCGATTCGTGCCAACCCAACAGATACTTTCGGAGATACCTGTAATGAACCTTTATAGCCCCCAGTTACGTTGTGACGTTTGGTACACCCAAAGCATTCCTACGGTATCCAGGAGTTGCACAATCTCATGGTCTAAGGAAATGATACTTGACATTAGAAAAGCTTTAGCATACGAACTACGATCTTTGTGCTAGGCTTAGGATTGGGTCTTGTCCATCACATCATTCTCCTAATGATGTGATCCCGTTATCAATGACATCCAATGTCCATGGTCGTGAAACGTAACCATCTATTGATTAACGAGCTAGTCAACTAGAGGCTTACTAGGGACATGGTGTTGTCTATGTACCCACACATGTATCTGAGTTTCCTTTCAATAAAATTATAGCATGGATAATAAATGATTATCATGAACAAGGAAATATACTAATAACTAATTTATTATTGCCTCTAGGGCATATTTCCAACAGGTATAGGCTATGTGATGACACCGGATCATGGAACTACTAAATATTGAAATTGGAATTTCATCTAAGTATTATCCTATGCATCTTGTTCATCGTGATCGCAATTATATATATAATTTTTGGCCTCGCGAAGGAGAAAGCATCGCTCAAGCTTGGGGGAGGCTTAAATCAATGTTATATTCATGCCCCAATCATGAGCTCTCAAAAGAAATAATTCTTCAAAAAAATTATGCTCGGCTTTCCGAAAACAATCGCATCTTGTGCTGGCTCTTTTATGATGAAGACTATTGAATTCAAATGGAATTTATTGGATAGAATTAAACGCAACTATGAAGATTGGGATCTCGACGAAGGTAAGGATTCAGGTATGACACCTAAGTTTGATTGTGTTAAATCTTTTATGGATACCGATGTTTTCCGTAAATTTAGCACTAAATATGGACTTGACTCTGAGATAGTAGCTTCTTTCTGTGAATCCTTTGCTACTTATGTTGATCTCCCCAAGGAGAAGTGGTTTAAATATCATCCTACCATACAAGTAAAAGTAGCTACACCTACTAAAGTTGAAGAAAAGATTGTCACTTATAATGATCATGTTGTTCCTACTTCTTATGTTGAGAAACCACCTTTCCCTGTTAGAATAAAGGATCATGCAAAAGCTTCAACTGTGGTTCGTAAAAGCAATATTAGAACTTATACACCTCCTGAGCAAGTTAAAGTTGAACCTAATATTGCTATTGTTAAAGATCTCTTGTCTGATAATATTGATGGGCATGTTATTCATTTCTATGGTGAAACCGCTAGAATTGCCAAACCTTGTGCTAAAGATAAACATAGACATGTGGTAGGCGTGCCTGTTATTTCTGTTAAAATAGGGGATCATAGCTATCATGGCTTATGTGATATGGGTGCTAGTGCTGGTTTTATACCACATACTTTATACAAAGAAATTAAACATGAAATTGCACCTGCTGAGTTAGAAGGTATTGATGTTACAATTAAACTTGCCAATAGAGATACTATATCAGCAATGGGAATTGTTAGAGATGTTGAAGTCTTGTGTGGGAAAACTAAATATCCTGCTGATTTTCTTGTTCTTGGTTCCCCACAAGATAGCTTTTGTCCCATTATATTTGGTGGACCCTTCTTAAATACAGTTAATGCTAAGATAGACTGCGAAAAGAATGTTGTTACTATTGGTTTGGGTGATATGATTCATGAGTTTAATTTCTCTAAATTTAGTAGACAACACCGTGAGGAAGAATTGCCTAGTAAGGATGAAATTATTGGTCTTGCTTCTATTACTGCATTCTCCTAGTGATCCTTTAGAACAATATTTGCTAGACCATGAAAATGATATATTTATGAATGAAAGAAGGGAAATAGATGAAGTATTCTTTAAATAGGAACCTATTCTGAAACACAATTTGCATGTTGAAATCCTAGGGGATCCTCCTCCACCCAAGGGTGACCCCGTGTTTGAGCTTAAACTGTTGCCTGATAATATTAAATACGCTTATCTTGATGAAAACAAGATATATCCTGTTATTATTAGTGCTAACCTTTCAGAGCATGAAGAAGAGAGATTATTGAAAACTCTGAAGAAGCACCATGATGCTATTGGATATACTCTTGATGATCTTAAGGGCATTAGTCCCACTCTATGTCAACATAAAATAAATTTGGAGAAAGATGCCGAACCAGTTATTGATCATCAACGACGGCTGAATCCTAAAATGAAAGAAGTGGTAAGAAAGGAAATACTAAAGCTCCTTGAGGCAGGTATAATTTTTCCCGTTACTGATAGTGAATGGGTAAGTTATGTCCACTGTGTCCCTAAGAAAGGAGGTATTACTGTTGTTCCCAATGATAAAGATGAATTGATCCCGCAAAGAATTATTACAGGTTATAGGATGGTAATTGATTTCCGTAAATTAAATAAGGCTACTAAGAAAGATCATTACCCCTGAACTTTTATTGATCAAATGCTAGAAAGATTATCCAAACACACACATTTTTGCTTCCTAGATGGTTATTCTGGTTTCTCTCAAATACCTGTGTCAGCCAATGATCAATCAAAGAAAATTTTTACATGCCCTTTTGGTACTTTTGCTTATAGACGTCTGCCTTTTGGTTTATGTAATGCACTTGCTACCTTTCAAAGATGCATGATGGCTATATTCTCTGACTTCTGTGAAAAGATTTGTGAGGTTTTCATGGACGAATTTTCCGTCTATGGATCCTCTTTTGATGATTGTTTGAGCAATCTTGATCGAATTTTGCAGAGATGTGAAGAAACTATTCTTTTCTTGAATTGGGAAAAGTGCCACTTTATGGTTAATGCAGGTATTGTCTTGGGGCATAAAGTTTCTGAAAGAGGTATTGAAGTTGATAAAGCCAAGGTTGATGCTATTGAAAAGATGCCATGTCCCAAGGACATCAAAGGTATAGGAAGTTTCCTTCGTCACGCCGGATTTTATAGGAGGTTCATGAAGGACTTCTCAAAAATTTCACGGCCTCTGACTAATTTATTACAAAAAGATATACCATTTGTCTTTAATGATGATTGTGTAGAAGCATTTGAAATACTTAAGAAAGCATTGATCTCTGCACCTATTGTTCAGCCATCTGATTGGAATTTACCCTTTGAAATTATGTGTGATGCTAGTGATTATGTTGTAGGTGCTGTTCTAGGGCAAAGAGTTGATAAGAAATTAAATGTTATTTAATATGCTAGTAAAACTCTAGACAATGCTCAGAGAAATTATGCTACTCTTGAAAAAGAATTCTTAGCAGTTGTATTTGCTTGTGATAAGTTCAGACCTTATATTGTTGATTCTAAAGTAACTATTCACACAGATCATGCTGCTATTAAATATCTTATGGAACAGAAAGATGCTAAACCTAGACTTATTAGATGGGTTCTCTTGCTACAAGAATTTGATTTACATATTGTTGATAGAAAGGGAGCTGAGAACCCCGTTGCAGACAACTTATCTATAGAAAATGTTCTTGATGACCCACTACCTATTGATGATAGCTTTCCTGATGAGCAATTAAATGTCATAAATACTTCTCGTAGTACTCCATGGTATGCTAATTATGCTAACTACATCGTTGCTAAATTTATACCACCTAGCTTCACATACCAGCAAAAGAAAAAGTTCTTCTATGATTTGAGACATTACTTTTGGGATGACCCACATCTTTATAGAGAAGGAGTAGATGGTGTTATTAGACGTTGTGCACCTGAGCATGAACAGGAACAGATCCTACGCAAGTGTCACTCTGAAGCTTAGGGAGGACACCACGCTGGAGATAGAACTGCACATAAGGTATTGCAATCCGGTTTTTATTGGCCTACTCTCTTTAAGGATGCCCGTAAGTTTGTCTTATCTTGTGATGAATGTCAAAGAATTGGTAATATTAGTAGACGTCAAGAAATGCCTATGAATTATTCACTTGTTATTGAACCATTTGATGTTTGGGGTTTTGATTATATGGGACCTTTTCCTGCCTTTAATGGATATACACATATTTTAGTTGTTGTTGATTACGTTACTAAGTGGGTAGAAGTTATTCCAACTACTAGTGTTGATCATAACACTTCTATTAAAATTCTTAAAGAAGTTATTTTTCCGAGGTTTGGAGTCCCTAGATATTTAATGACTGATGGTGGTTCACATTTTATTCATGGTGCTTTCCATAAAATTCTTGCTAAGTATGATGTTAATCATAGAATTGCATCTCCTTATCACCCACAGTCTAGTGGTCAAGTAGAATTGAGTAATAGAGAGCTCAAATTAATTTTGCAAAAGATCATTAATGTGTCTAGAAAGAATTGGTCCAAGAAACTTGACGATGCATTATGGGCCTATAGAACTGCATATAAAAATCCTATGGGTATGTCTCCGTATAAAATGGTTTATGGAAAAGCTTGTCACTTACCTCTCGAACTAGAACATAAGGCATATTGGGCTATTAAAGAGCTCAATTATGATTTCAAACTTGCCGGTGAGAAGATTTTATTTGATATTAGCTCACTTGATGAATGGAGAACCCCAAGCTTATGAAAATGCCAAGTTGTTTAAAGAAAAGGTTAAAAGATGGCATGATAAAAGGATACAAAAGCGTGAGTTTAATGTAGGTGATTATGTATTGCTATACAACTCTCGTTTAAGTTTTTTTGCAGGAAAAGTTCTCTCTAAATGGGAAGGCCCTTACGTTATCGAAGATGTCTACCATTCCGGTGCCATAAAAATCAACAACTTCGAAGGCACAAATCCGAAGGTGGTGAACGGTGAAAGAATCAAACATTATATCTAAGGTAATCCCATAAATGTTGCAACCAATGTTATTGAAACTGTAACCCCGGAGGAATACATAAGGGACACTTTCCAGAACGTTTCAGACTCCTAAAAGGAATAGGTATGTGGTACGGTAAGTAAACCGACTCCAAAATAGTTTTTAAGGCAATATTTCTCTGTTTTGGAATATTTAGAAAAATAGAAAAATAAGTAGCAGTCCGGGAAGGACACGAGGGCCCCACGAGGGTGGAGGGCGCGCCTCCTTCCTCGTGGGCACCTCGTGTGCCTTCCGGACTCCGTTTTCTTGCACGATACGTATTTGGTCGGTAAAAATTCATTATATATTCTCCCGAAGGTTTTGACTCATGTATCACGCAATTATCCTTTGTTATTGTTTCGAGCTATTTTTCTGACAGATTTAGATTATCATGATGTCCCCAAGTGCCTCCAAGGACAAGTTCTTCGAGGAAGTCATCAACACTTACCTCGCAGAGGTGCTGCGACACCCTCAAACCATTGAGATGCGTGATGGGTTGCTGCACATCCGCGATGTTGAGGGACCAAAGGGGACCGGATGCGTGGAGATGAGGCTCGAAGCAATGGAGCAACAAGTTTTCAAGTGTCAGGGGATGGTGGAACATGGACTCAACTCCAACCACATGATGATCACGGAGTTTACCAACAAACACAAGCTGGATGCCGACAACATCGGGGAGGCCATCTTCAAGCTTCACGAGAAGATCGAGCACCTTCAAGCCCAAATCTATGACCTGCAAAACCAAAACTGTGAGTATGAATATAGATTCAAAAGGATGAGTTTGGCTGCAGATTTGAGGATCCCGGAGACTCGATCATCCTTCTATGATGGTGAGCCTATGCCTTGGAAGATGGACAACAAGCCCGCATCATCAACAACACCTCCACCTTCTTCACCAATAAAGAAGGAGATATAATCAAATGGATATGGGCACTCCCCTTGGCTACTGCCAAGCTTGGGGGAGGTGCCCCGGTATGGTATCACCATCACATCTCCTATCTTTACCGTTTTTCTTAGTTCGATCCTATTGGTAGTATCTTGATCTAGTAGAATAAAGTTTATGGCATGATCTAGTTTTGAGTTTTTTCTTTATGATATCTATATGTAATAGAGTCCATGAGCTATATAATAAAGATTAGTGTTGAGTCAAGGGCTTGTTTGTTTCGCCATGATCTTGAGTTAATAAAAGAAAGAAAAAAAATAAAAAGAAACAAAGAGATCATATTGATCTTATCGAGAGTGATGACTTCACATAGAAAGAGTATGATGATTAAAAGTTGTTGGGAGTTGGCAAAGATAGCTTTGGTCATCGTTGCTATTAATAGGATGTAATAAGGAAAGAGAGGTTTCACATATAAATATATTATCATGGACATCTTCTATAATTGGGAGCACTCGTTAAAATATGACATGCTAAAGAGTTGATGTTGGACAAGGAAGACAATGTAATGGGTTATGTTTTCCTATATCTGAGATAAAGTATGTTGTCATGGATCATCCAACATGTTGAGCTTGCCTTTCCCCTCATGCTAGCTAAATTCTCAAAGACCAAGTAGAGATACTACTTGTGCTTCCAAATACCCTTAAACCAGTTTGGCCATGAGAGGCCACCATACCTACCTATGGATTGAGTAAGATCCTTCAAGTAAGTTGTCATCGGTGCAAGCAATAAAAATTGCTCTCTAAATATGTATGACTTATTAGTGTGGGAGAAAATAAGCTTTATACGATCTTGTGATGTGGAAGAAATAAAAGCGAGGGACTACATAATAAAGGTACATATCACAAGGGGCAATATAAAGTGATGTTCTTTCGCATTAAGATTTTGTGCACCCAACCCTAAATGCGCATGGCAACCTCTGCTTCCCTCTACGAAGGGCCTATCTTTTATTATTATCCTCTACCTTATGCAAGAGTCATGGTGATCTTCACCTTTCCTTTTTACATTTTATCCTTTGGCAAGCACAGTATGTTGGAAGGATCCTGATATATATATATATATATATATATATATATATATATATATATATATATATATATATATATATATATATATATATATATATATATATATATAGGGGAGCATGAGTTATTATTGTTGACATTACCCTTGAGGTAAAAGGTTGGGAGGCAAAACTATAAGCCCCTATCTTTCTCTGTGTCCGATTTAAACTCCGTAACACAAGTATTGAGTGAGTGTTAGCAATTATGAAAGATTAAATGATAGTTGAGTATGTGGACTTGCTGTTAAGCTCTGACATAGACTCTTTCTGATGTTATGATAAATTGCAATTGCTTCAATGACCGAGATTATAGTTTGTTGGTTCTCAATAAAGTTTATGATTCGTACTTTGCATTGTGAATAGATTATTACTTGAGTATAAGAAATAATATGACAATATCTATATATGTTGCTGTTATGAGAATAATCATGATGCCTTCATGTCCGTATTTTATTTTCATCGACACCTCTACCTCTAAACATGGGGACATATTTATCGTTATCGGCTTCCGCTTGAGGGCAAGCAAGGTCTAAGCTTGGGGGAGTTGATACGTCCATTTTGCATCATGCTTTTATATCGATATTTATTGCTTTATGGGCTGTTATTACATGTTATGTCACAATACTTATGCCTATTCTCTCTTATTTTACAAGGATTACATAAGGAGGGAGAATGCCGGCAGCTGGAATTCTGAAATTTGGAAAAGGAGCAAATATTAGAGACCTATTCGCACAACTCCAAAAGTCCCGAAACTCCACAAAAGTCATTTTGGAAATAATAAAAATATTGAGCGGAAGAAGTTCACGGAGGGAGACCCACAGCCACGAGGGTGGGGGCGCGCCCCCTGCCTCGTGGGCCCCCTGTTGGCTCTCCGATGGCCATCTTCTGCTATATGAGGTCTTTCGTCGAGGAAAAAATCATAAGCAACCTTTCGGGACGAAACTCCGCCGCCACGAGGCGGAACCAATCTAGGGCTCCGGCAGAGCTGTTCTGCCGGGGACACTTCCCTCCGGGAGGGGGAAATCATCGCCATCTTCATCACCAATGCCCCTCTCATCGGGAGAGGGCAATCTCCGTCAACATCTTCACCAGCACCATCTCCTCTCAAAACCCTAGTTCATCTCTTGTATCCAATTCTTGTCTCCAAGTCCGGGATTGGTACTAGTAGGTTGCTAGTAGTGTTAATTACTCCTTGTAGTTGATGCTAGTTGGTTTATTTGGTGGAAGATCATATGTTCAGATCCTTTATGCATATTAATACCCCTCTGATTATGAACATGAATATTCTTTGTGAGTAGTTACATTTGTTCCCAAGGACATGGGAGAAGTCTTGCTATTTGTAGTCATGTGAATTTGGTATTCGTTCGATATTTTGATGAGATGTATGTTGTCTAGCCTCTAGTGGTGTTATGTGAACGTCGACTACATAACACTTCACCATTATTTGGGCCAAGAGGAAGGCATTGGGAAGTAATAAGTAGACGATGGGTTGCTAGAGTGATGAAGCTTAAACCCTAGTTTATGTGTTGCTTCGTAAGGGGCTGATTTGGATCCATATGTTTCATGCTATGGTTAGGTTTACCTTAATACTTTTGTTGTAGTTGTGGATGCTTGCAATAGAGGTTAATCATAAGCGGGATGCTTGTTCAAGTAAGAACAACACCCAAGCACCGGTCCACCCACATATCAAATTGTCAAAGTACCGAACGCGAATCATATGAATGTGATGAAAACTAGCTTGACGATATTCCCATGTGTCTTCGGGAGAGCTTTTCCTTATATAAGAGTTTGTCCAAGCTTATACTTTGCTACAAAAAGGATTGGGCCACCTTGCTGCACTTTATTTACTTTTGTTACTTGTTGCTCGTTACTAATTATCTTATCACAAAACTATCTATTACCACTTATTTCAGTACTTGCAGAGAATACCTTGCTGAAAACGGCTTATCATTTCCTTCTGCTCCTCGTTGGGTTTGACACTCTTACTTATCGAAAGGACTACGATGGATCCCCTATACTTGTGGGTCATCAACATTCTGTCAGGATAACTTGTACTAGTTGTCCCCCTTCAAATTGGCCGATGTGGGAACCCTTCCCGCCTAATATTTAGGAAGAGGACCCGGGACACTATAAATAGGACTAGCCAACACCCTAGCAAGGGGACGGATCATTCAGACCATCCTCAGCACACAAGCTCACCGAGCTCAAGAACACCTCTCCTCAGGAGGCTGTTCTTCCCTTGTACTTGCTCATCCTCAGCCTGCAAGGCAATCCACCGCACCACACAGGAGTAGGGTATTACACCACAACGGTGGCCCGAACCAGTATAAACCCTCATGTCTCTTATTCTTTGGGTTCATCGAGTTAAGCCTTGAGATCGTTGTGAGGGCGAGCTAGAGAGAGAGAGAGAGAGATCTTCGCGCGCACCCCAGTGTTCGAACCTCAAGGGTTTGCCGGAACCCAGAATCCGACATTTGGCGCGCCACGTAGGGGTGCGCCGGAGCCTCTCTTTCGTCAGCTGATCCGCTGGCACCCCGCGGTTCCGATGTCCGGCGACCCAAGGGCCAACGCCGACCATTGGGCAGCTTGGCCCGTCAGGGCAGCACCATCTGCCCAAGAAGACATCAACTCAAGCACTCCATGCAGCCCATGCACCGCTGAACGCCACGGGGCGCGGGCGGCGCCTTCCACCCTCACACCGCGGCGCGCACGGGCTGCCGCAAGGGCCCCAAGCTACACAGCAGCAACAGCGCCACACACCCAGCGGGAACAAGCGAACCTGCGAGCCGCGCTCATAGTGGCACGAGAGCTGCTGCGGTGCCGGCTGGCGGAGAGCGGCCGCGATGCGCTGCTTGAGCGCGCTGCTGAGCTGTAGGACGCCGCATCCAGGGGTACGCCGCCTTTCTGCTCCTTACCCACGTCTCATGTTGTGACCAGATCGCACGGCGGGCCTCGTCGCACCCACGTCCTCCCAGGCGCAGCATGAGGATTCGCTAGCGGCAGCTCGGCCGACAGCGTCGAACATCCGGTCACACCTGCGTTTCCCCCGGGTGGCGCGGGTGCGGGCGCTGCCCCGCTTGGCCATGATGGGGTGCCGCCCTACACCCACCAGGGGGACGCGCTGGGCCCGGCGGTGCGGGGCGGTGGGCACCTCGGCGGGGGTCCGGGAGCGGCAATTCTGGAAGCTTATGTGTCGTGCATGGTGGACTCGGAGTACACACCAGAGGACGGCCCTGCTTGGTTTTTTAGCCGGGCTGGGAGGAAGAAATGCTGGATGTTGAGGCCTTCCACGGACCACCCAGGAGCCTCACCAACCCCGCCGACGACGACAACCGTAGGTTACCACTGATATCTCATGAGAAAGCTTATGCTAACCATGGGTAGCGGGTGAACCAGGCCACGGCGGGACAGCGACCCCAGCGCGGCAGCCCCGCTCCAACCAGGGGTAGCGCACTGGGGGCTGCACAGGAGGGGTCTGGAGCCAGGCCCTTCCCCATGCCACACGGAGCAAGGCGTAGCCCGGAGGTAGGTCCTCTGCCGGGGAGGTGTCGGCGAGCCCTCCCCCCAGCAGAGGGCCCGTGGTCGCCGGGGGTGCCGCTAGCGTCCCCTTTGCCCCTTGGCACCGTCCTAGTTTCCGGACGCCCCAACGGTGGTCGAGGGTGGCGCAAGGCGGGCCCCTCATCTGGCGATATGAAGCGAGGCTCACACCTATGAAGGTCTCCGCCCATGACACTCTCACGTAATAATGAGTGGGGCTGTACACGCCCCGGAGTCTCCGGAGAGCCGCCCTCGGGCCTCGGGGGCTCCCGCCCACGTCCTAGTGGAAGCACCATGCTCCGTGCTGGCCGTCGACATTGTCCCCCAATGACTACGCTCACGACCTATGAAAGCACTTAGCTCCGCGCTGGTGGGAAGACAAGAAGACTAGCTAGGTGCTGGACGTGGCCATTTGCTTTCAAACCCTTTTTTCCTATAGCTCGGTTCGCCGCCTTTTTGGATTTGAACTTGAAATTATATTTTCATTGACAAGTGCGGGGGTGTCTTTTATTGTTCGTGTTAGTTTCTTGAGTTTTCTGGTCCAGTGCCTTGTCTTGAGGCCCGCGCCTGCTACCCCTCCCCCATGAGCACCTCGCGAGCGGGGACTCGGCATGGCACGCGGGCGTGGCATGCGCGCACATCCTGCCGTGCTCAGGCGCTCGCACCTCGTGAGGCCCTCTTGGGCGGACTAGCAGGCTCCTCAGGGGCACAACACCTTGCGGGCCCGCAAGGACCCCCTCGGGATAAATACACATTGGCAACATCAAGACCAGTCCGGGGTCTGTCTAAAATGAGGTAAGTTGCTGCGGTAAGCTTGCGGAAAAACTTGAGGACTCGCAAAAGCATGTCTTAAGTCTAGCTCAAGGAATAAAACAACAGTCTGATTACATGAGGGGCTCCCCCTCCCCAAAATTCTCTTACGTCTTGAAGGGTCGTGCCCAAGGTTTTGCGCGCAGGTTAAGAACAAAGTGGCACAGCCTCAATCGGACATGTCGCTCGCGGCATCTCCTGAATTGCTCCCGGACATGCTGCTGACATCGTTACTCGCGCCATCTTCACCATCATCAACCACGCCGCCTTCATTCGCCACGACCACCACTGTGTCGTCATCAGAAGCAAAAGCCCTGACCAGAGCATCCACGTTATCATCCACCCAGTGTGCCAGGTTATCCCGGATGACTCCAGGCATTGGGGCGATGGCGGCATCAAAATCAAAGTTGGGGTCGGCATTCTGAAGATGGTTGAAGACGCGGGAGAACGAGCGTCCAAGGAGGCCCTGGCTCTTCGCCTCGACAAGATCGCGAGCCCTCTCGGCCCGCTCCTCCAGGCCCATCATGACGTTGGTGAAGAAGCGAAGGTGGCTGGCATAGTCCTCGGCGTGGGGGTGGGGAGCGTGCTTATCGCAGATGATGCCTAGCGCCTGGTTGGCCCTCGTCCTGAGGTCCCAGAGCATGGGAGTGTGCTCGTGCAGTAACATATGTCGGCAGAGTGCCTCTTCCCTGCTATGATGTGCGAAGGACTCGGCGTCGGTAACTCGCCGCTGAAGCGGGAGCAGCTCAGCATGGGCGGAGGCCAACTCGGCCTGAACAGAGATCAGGGTCATAGCGGCGGCCTTCTCACGCTGCTCCGCTTCATTCAGCTTCGACCGGAGGGCAGCGGTTCTACCCTCACCTTCTGCTTCCAAGAGCTTCAACTTCAGGTCATATCTGTTGGCAAGGTCCGCATGACCCTCCGCCGCCCTGCGATCAATCTCCTCCTGGATCCTGGCCTCTCGCGCGCTTGCGGCATCCTCTGCCTGGGCGACTTGGCGCTCCCATGTCTCCAACCGTTCAAGCTCGAGGCTGCGCTCCGTGGCCTCCAGCACTAGCGCTTCCTTGCGCCACGGGATCTCCTCCTCTTCGGAAGGCCCCCTTCATCGACGCCAGAACAGCCCTACGGGCCTCGACATTCTGCTCCAGGGAGGCGTTCAGGGCCTGGAGCTCCTGCATATGCTTCTCTGTGGCCTCGCGACGGTGGTCAGCCTCCCTGGCATCCTCCAAGGCGCGGGCACTGGCCTCGCGTGAGGTTGGATGCCTCAGCCTTTGCATCGGCATACTCGCGCTGGAGACGCTCGAGGTTAATGGCCATCTTCAGTCGATGCCATTCGACCACCAGCCGAAGACCCTCGGTTTCAAGGCGGGGGTCGACGTCCACGAGCTCTTCCCCAAGACGGCTCAGCGCACCCATCGTCTATTGGAGGAGCTCGTGACGGACGGCACCCCGCTTGCGCGCAAGCCTGAACGCACGGCCAGGTCCGTCCTCCACGCCGGAAGTCGTTGAAGAGGTCCGAGGTAGCTCAACTTCTCCCAGCACGGGGCAGGGGGCCGGCACCTTTCCAGTCGTCCTTCGGGCACCGTCGGGGGCCCGGAGGGGCGGAGGCTCGTTGCCCGAAGGAGAGGCCAGGGTTGAGGCCACCCAGCCGTGGTCAATAACCAGAGGAGGAGCCCTTGTCACACCATCCGGATCCCAGGCAAGGCCGTGAAGGAGGGACGGCAAGAACACGGGGTCGGGACGCCAGCCCGGCGCGCTCACCTTACTGGCCGGCCTCGCAACTAGTGCGGCAGGCCGGTTTGGGGCCCTCAAGGTCAGTAGAGGACTCGAGGCAGGAGGAGGTTGCTTCTTGGGAGACTTCGTCGTCTTGACAGAAGGGGCCCTGAGGAACCATAGTCAGGAAGGGAAGCAGCACTCGAGAAATTACAAAGATAAGATACTCACTCGTCTATGGTGATGTACTTCCTCTGTTTCAACGGACGGAAGGCATCACCGCTGCAGCTTGGAGACCCCTTCCTCTTCCGAAGTGCGTCGAAGTTCGGTCGGAGCCGGTCGAAGCCCTGGGTATGGTCACAAGCGCCGCGCGCGGCTGGTGTGGCTCCTGAGGAGGCGACCTCAGGGGTGCTGGACTGCGTGAAGACCTTGGCCCCCGCCTCGTGGTGACTCGTCGGGCCTCGGGGGCTTCGGCCTCAGGAGTATCGGGCTGCTTCGTCCCTCCGGCCGCTCCCTCGGGACGGCTCTCAAGGGGCCCGCGGGTCGACCCCTTACGAGCTCCGGGCGGCACCGGTTCCTCAGCAGCCGCGTCGCCAGCGCCCGACAGTGGTCGCCCCCTGCGCCCACTTCCGGGGAGATCACCGTGTTGGCGGCAGGCAAGGAAGCCACAAAGACAGGGCTCTCGCGAGGCCCTTCAAGGCCAGCCGGGCGTAGCCCCAACTCATCAAAGGGGGGCATCTGCTTCGTGAACTCCACCTTGTTCGAGTAGAAGTATAGAAGACAACCTTCTTCCGGCAGGCAGGCTGGCGTTGGGTCACCAGTCAGGAGCTCGAGCACCATGCGCCACGCCTCAAGGGCGAGAGCCGGCACCTGAAGCCTCATGTGGTCCTCGTAGTCGGAGAAGGTCCACATCGGCCGAGAGTGACGCTGAAGCAGAGCAATACGGCACTGGATGAACTGCTTCACCACCATAGGCGCCGTCACCCCAAGGCCCTTCAGCCTGGCCAGCCGAAGCCAGACATGAGCGAGCTGCTGGTCGGCGAGCCTGGCATGCTCCCAGCCGGAGCTTGGGGCGGCCGAAATCCGCGGAAGCAGCAGCAAGGCGTTGTGCACGCCAACATCCACGTACACTCATCGCTTCCAAAAACCTCTGATGACCGACGAGAGCTCGAAGTCGATCCCCGAGCTGGCCGTCGCGGCCATAGCCTGGAAAGATACACACCCTGAGCGCTGGCGAGTGTCTGTCAGATGCAGGGAGAAGAAATGGCGGAGGAAGGCCACAGAAGGGGCAATGCCCACCATGGCCTCGCAGACGAAGGCGAAGACAGCCAGGAGGATGATGGATTGGGGCATCAAGGTGCGGCGTGTTGATCTTGTAAGGCGAAAGCACCGCATTTAAGAGGTCAGAGAAGGTAGGGATCAGACCGGCCCAGAGGGCGTGAAGATGGAGTGGGACCTCGGTGGCCGTCATGTTGATTTCGGCACGGGAAGCAGGCCAGGCCACCGTCGCCCCCCACTCATTGGAGTCGGCGGCGAGCGATGGGCGCACCTTGCCCATTGCCTCCTGGTTGAGCACCACCGGCTGCTCGACAGCGGGTTCGAAGATCGGCGGCATAGGAGCCGAGGTGCGGGACTCCTTCTTCCCCTTCTTCTTCTGGCTTGGTGCCGTGGCAGTGGGGAGAGCTGGTGTCAGATCGGACCGGGGGAAAGGATCCGCTGCCTGCCGGAAGATGAGGGAGCTACAGAGCACTCGTCTGCGATGGGGGTGGTCCTAGCAAGGCAACAGTGGCTGCTTAGCCAGGCGGAAATTGAGGCTGCATGGGGAAGTGCAGAAGCCCACGTCCTGTCAATCGCCGCGCGTCAATCAAGGCCGCAGGCTACTTTGACCAAACTTATAGAAAAATGTATCAACATTCACAATGTCAAATAAATATTTTTATATACAATTATTCATTATGAAATGTAGATTCATAAAATATATATTTTGTATCGTAGATATTGACATTTTTAATATAAATTTGGTCAAACTTTGCAAGCTTTGACTTGACACAAATCTTACTCAGAGTAAAAAGGACCAGAGGGAGTATCATGCATGCGGAGTAGGCAAAAAAATTGCTCATTTATAGCCGTCCGGAGTCTCAAAGGGCGCGACTATGCGAGGGAGGCAAAGCTCGCGGGAGGCACGCTGATTGACAGAATTAAGTGAAAGTTACATGCATGCGCCGGCATGGCGTGCGAACACGCAGAAGCTAAACCGCCAGGCCTACGATATGGGTCTAGTAGATATGACATCTAGTGGGTACCGCATAGTACTCAAGAACACTTTGGGGGCATGTAGCCATTTATCCACTAGGCAAGCCACCACCCCACGTTGTTCGCACGCTCTGCTCGTCCCCACCTTCTACCTTACAACAGTTTTCTCACAGTCGTCCCGTCCTTTCACATTACACGAGTCGCCTCCAAATCGATGGCCTCCCAAATCTCCATGATCAGCAGTGAGTAGAAGGTTAGAACCATCACCGGTGATGATTTCATCGTCATCTACACCCATAGATCCACGACGGTGGAAGCATGCCTTGGTCGCTTCCTACACATGTTCGAAAGTTAAAAGGATGAGTGGGTCGTTGGGCTAGATGTTGATAACACCTTAGTCCTGGAAAAGGAGAAGCTTCTTAAGGAGGCAGAGATGAAGAAGCCCGCTGCGATCCAGGTTTGCATACATAACGTGTGTGTGGTCTACCACATATGCCATGCCAACGTTGGGTGCCAGGATTTTGAGGTCTTCCTCAAGGACAAAAGAGTGAAATTTGTTATTGTAGACTTTACGAATGACATGAGAGTCCTGGGTCGGATAGGCCTTGTTGTAGGCCAGCCCTTGAATCTCCATGAGGAAAGCCTAGTGTCCTCGTCTCAACCTTCGATGTTGACCCTGGCAGCAGCCATTATTGATCCTTCGTACATTGAATTGAAGAAACCTCACCCCAAGTTTCATCATGCATGGGAGTCGAAGACACTAGATGAAGATCACATCGTGTACGCAGCAACGGATGCCTACCTTTGTTTAAATATCTACAAGGGTTGGATGAAGAAGCAGAGCCCAGTGTCCGGTTCAAGCAAAGAAGTGTCGGCGGAGAGGAAGAGGAAGAGGGACGAGGACTCCGATTAAGGTGGCAGTGCCGTTGCTCATGTTGTTCTACTGCAGTGTCAAGTGGACTAGTTGCTTAGTTATATTTCAGGGGTGTGATGTGCTGAGCCCCTAGCAAAACCATGTTAGTATGTTCTTTCTCATTATTTGAACTCTTTAGTACGTACTAGTATGTCTTACTACTATTCTTCTTCTTGTTGGTACTACTACTCGTTTCTTCGCATTCCTGTTGTACTTAATACGTAGTAGTATAATTTGGGTCAGTCGATTTGTGAAAGAAGAAGTTCGCCAGAGCGAAGGAAGAAGATGGTAGAGAAGCTGCCCCAGTATATATATTTGGGTGGTAGGGTGCCCATGATCTTTCTTATGAGTGTTGGGTGTGGAATGCAGTTTGCCGGAAAAATGGATCGTGCCCGGGGTTAAACGGATGGCGGTGGTGGGGGGGCATGGCGGTGGCAGGCGGTTCAGGGGAGGACTGGGTGTCGGCGGCAGGCAGATAGGCCTGTGGTGGGTGAGGGAGTCCTGGACTAAGGGGTCGTCAGGCATCCGGCCTATTGGACATGGGCCGGAATAATGGGCTGTGAAGATACAAGACCGAAGATTCTCTCCCGTGTCCGGATGGGACTCTCCTTGGCGTGGAAGGCAAGCTTGGCGACCAAATATGAAGATTCCTTTCTCTGCAACCAACTTTGTACAACCCTAGTCCCCTCCGGTGTGTATATAAACCGGAGGGCTTAGTCCGGAAACGGGGATAGTCATACATGCTAGACTTCTCGGGTTTTAGCCATTACGACATCGTGGTAGATCAACTCTTGTAATACTCATATTCATCAAGATCAATCAAGCAAGAAGAGTTCTCCTGTTACCATCGACCTTAGACGCATAGTTCGGGACCCCCTACCCGAGATCCGCCGGTTTTGACACCGACATTGGTGCTTTCATTGAGAGTTCCACTGTGCCATCACCAAAAGGTTTGATGGCGCCTTTAATCGTCAACAACGATGTTGCCCAAGGGGAAACCTTCCTCGCCGGACAGATCTTCGTGTTCGGCGGCTTCGCACTGCGGGCCAACTCGCTTGGCCATCTAGAGCAGATCGACAGCTACGCCCCTAGCCATCAGGTCAGATTTGGGAGCTTGAACTACGTCGCGGATATCCATGGAGACTTGATCTTCGACGGATTTGAGACCACGGCAGCCGCTCCCTGTCCCTATGATGAACATGACATAAATTTGTCATCTGACCATACTCAGGAAATTGCACCTGTAACCGGTCTGGCCTTAGATCCGGAGCAGATCACGCCATCCGAGGACGGGAAGCTCAACCCCGCCACGGAAGCCGCTGACTCCGCGACGTGGGAGCCGCACACAGACCTAACCTCGGGTGATACCTGTGTCTCCGGAACCTCGGACTCGTTTCCAGCGGTAAGTTCCGAACCATGTGAGTCCACTTATGTCGAGTAGACATCTTCCGGCACTCGCCTTTAGGCGACGTGCTGAACTCATTAACAAATATGTCCTTAGCGGGGGACTCACAACCTAACTATATCCGGTTCGAACTGGAGGCTAATGACGGGGAATTTCGCTTCCCACCCACCACCCACTACATAGCCACTGTCGAGGACTTAACCGACATGCTTGATTACGGCTCCGAAGACATCGACGGTATAGACAACAATGCAGATGAGGAGCATGGCCAAAACCTACCGTTTACCGGACGCTGGACGACCACTTCTTCATACGACATATACATGGTGGATACACCCAAAGAGAATAACGGCGAGGACAAGGAAAATCCAGCTGAGGATGAGCCTCCTAAGACACAACCAAAGCGCCGAAGTCAGCGGCGCCGCTCTAAATCCCACCGCAGCAAGGACAACAACACCGACACAGGAGACGATCACACTCTGGACGGTGCCGAAGAAAGAGAAGATCCCGATGAACAAAAGGCCGAACAGGACGATCGGGAAGATGGGCAAGTTAGCCCTTATGAACAGGCCATAAATGACGACTCGGAGGACAGCACTTATCTTCCACCCTCCAAGAATGAGACGAGCCTTTGCAATGAGGATTTCATCATGCCTGAGGAACCTCTCGAGCAGGAGCGCTTTAAGCGCCAGTTAATAGCCACTACAAGGAGCCTGAAAAAGAAGTAGCAGCAGCTTCAAGCTGATCAAGATATGCCCAACGATAGATGGACTAATGTCCTGGCAGCCAAAGAGTACGACCTTAAGTGCCCAGCCAAAAGTTACCCAAGATGCAAGCGCCAAATAATTGCTTTACTTTATCGCTATGCGATAGCAATAGTTGGCGAGATGACCATGTGATGACACGTTGATAGAGATCAAGATGATGGAGATCATGGTGTCATACCGGTGACGATAGAGATCATGACGGTACTTTGGAGATGGACATCAAAGGCACAAGATGATGATGGCCATATCATGTCACATATTTTGATTGTATGTGATGTTTATCTTTTATGCATCTTATTTTGCTTAGTTCGGCGGTAGCTTTATAACATGATCCCTTACTAAAATTTCAAGGTATAAGTGTTCTCCCTGAGTATGCACCTATGCGACAGTTCTTCGTGCTAAGACACCACGTGATGATCGGGTGCGATAAGCTCTACGTTCACATACAACGGGTGCAAGCCAGGTTTGCACACGCGGAATACTCGGGTTAAACTTGACGAGCCTAGCATATGCAGATATGGTCTCGGAACACTGGAGACCGAAAGGTCGAGCGTGAATCATATAGTAGATATGATCAACATAGTGATGTTCACCATTGAAAACTACTCCATCTCACGTGATGATCGGACATGGTTTAGTTGATTTGGATCACGTGATCATTTAGATGACTAGAGGGATGTCTATCTAAGTGGGAGTTCTTAAGTAATATGATTAATTGAACTTTAATTTATCATGAACTTAGTCCTGGTAGTATTAGCATATCTATGTTGCAGATCAATAGCTCGCGTTTAGCTCCCCTGTTTTATTTTTGATATGTTCCTAGAGAAAACTAAGTTGAAAGATGTAAGTAGCAATGATGCAGATTGGATCCTTGATCTGAGGATTATCCTCATTGCTGCACAGAAGAATTATGTCCTTGATGCACCGCTAGGTGATGTAATCGATTGTAGGAGCAAATGCAGACGTTATGAATGTTTGGCAAGCTCGATATGATGACTACTTGATAGTTTAGTGCACCATGCTTTACGGCTTAGAATCGGGGCATCAAAGACGTTTTTGAAATGCCACGGAGCATATAAGATGTTCCAAGAGTTGAAATTAGTATTTCAGACTCATGCCCATGTCGAAAAGTATGAGACCTTTGACAAGTACTTTGCCTACAAGATGGAGGAGAATAGCTCAGCTAGTGAGCATGTGCTCAGAATGTCTGAGTATTATAATAACTTGAATCAAGTGGGAGTTAATCTTCCAGATAAGATAGTGATTGACAGAGTTCTCTAGTCACTATCACCAAGTTACTAGAACTTCGTGATGAACTATAATATGCAAGGGATCACGGAAACAATTCCCAAGCTCTTCATGATGCTAAAATCGACGAAGGTAGAAATCAATAAAAGCATCAAGTGTTGATGGTTGACAAGACCACTAGTTTCAAGAAAAGGGCAAAGGGAAGAAGGGGAACTTCAAAAAGAACGTCAAGCAAGTTGCTGCTCCCGTGAAGAATCCCAAAGCTAGACCCAAGCCTGAAACTGAGTGCTTCTACTGCAAAGGAAATGGTCACTGGAAGTGGAACTACCCAAGATACTTGGTGGATAAGAAGGATGGCAAAGTGAACAAAGGTATATTGGATATACATGTTATTCATGTGTACTTTACTAGTGTTTATAGCAGCCCCTCGGCATTTGATACTGGTTCAGTTTCTAAGAGTAGTAACTCGAAACGGGAGTTGCAGAATGAACAGAAACTAGTTAAGGGCGAGGTGACGATGTGTGTTGGAAGTAGTTCCAAGATTGATATGATCATCATCGCACACTCCCTATACTTTCGGGATTAGTGTTGAACCTAAATAAGTGTTATTTGGTGTTTGCGTTGAGCATGAATATGATTTGATCATGTTTATTGCAATACATCTATTCATTTAAGTTAGAGAATAATTGTTGTTCTGTTTACATTAATAAAACCTTCTATGGTCATACACCCAATGAAAATGGTTTGTTGGATCTCGATCGTAGTGATACACATATTCATAATATTGAAGCCAAAAGATGCAAAGTTAATAATGATAGTGCAATTTATTTGTGGCACTGCCGTTTAGGTCATCTTGGTGTAAAGCGCATGAAGAAACTCCATGCTGATGGGATTTTGGAATCACTTGATGCTTGCGAACCATGCCTTATGGGCAATATGACTAAGACTCCATTCTCCGGAACAATGGAGCGAGCAACTGACTTATTGGAAATAATACATACTGATGTATCCGATCAAATGAGTGTTGAGGCTCACAGCGGGTATCGTTATTTTCTAACCTTCACACATGATTTGAGCAGATATGGGTATATCTACTTGATGAAACATAAGTCTAAAACATGTGAAAAGTTCATATAATTTCAGAGTGAAGTGAAAAATCATCATAACAAGAAAATAAAGTTTCTACGATCTGATTGTGGAGGAGAATATTTGAGTAGCAGGTTTGGTCTTCATTTGAAACAATGCGTAATAGTTTTGCAACTCACACCACCTAGAACACCACAGCGTAATGGTGTGTCCGAACATCGTAACCGTACTTTATTAGATATGGTGCAATATATGATGTCTCTTACCGATTTACCACTATCGTTTTGGGGTTATGCATTAGAGACAGCTGCATTCACGTTAAATAGGGCACCATCTAAATCCGTTGAGACGACACCATATGAACTGTGATTGGCAAGAAACCAAAGTTGTCATTCAGTAGGATCGGAAGTATGTCTAGAGGGGGTGATTAGACTACTTGACCAAATAAAAATCTAGCCTTTTCCCAATTTTTTTTCTTGGCAGATTTTAGCAACTTAGCAGAAGTCAAGAAATCAACCTACACATGCAATTCTAAGAGTATAGCAGCGGAATGTAAAACAATTGCATATGAAGGTAAAGGGATGAGTTTGAAGGAGCAAACGCAATGTTGACACGGAGATTTTTTATCCGTGGTTCCGATAGGTGGTGCTATCGCACATCCACGTTGATGGAGACTTCAACCCACGAAGGGTAACGGTTGCGCGAGTCCACGGAGGGCTCCACCCATGAAGGGTCCATGAAGAAGCAACCTTGTCTATCCCACCATGGTCGTCGCCCACGAAGGACTTGCGTCACTCGGGTAGATCTTCACGAAGTAGGCGATCTCCTTGCCCTTACAAACTACTTGGTTCAACTCCACAATCTTGACGGAGGCTCCCAAGTAACACCTAGCGAATCTAGGAGACACAACTCTCCAAGAAGTAACAGATAGTGTGTTGATGATGAACTCCTTGCTCTTGTGCTTCAAATGATAGTCTCCCCAACACTCAACTCTCTCTCATAGGATTGGATTTGGTAGAAAGAATATTTGAGTGGAAAGCAACTTGGGGAAGGCTAGAGATCAAGATGTATGTGGTTGGAATGGAATATCTTGACCTCAACACAAGTGTAGGTGGTTCTCTCTCCGAAAATATGTGTTGGAAGTGTAGGCATGTTCTGGTGGCTCTCTCCACGAATGAAGAGTGGGTGAAGGGGTATATATAGCCTCCACACAAAATCTAACCGTTACACACAAATCACCAAACTCGGTGGGACCGAATAATGAAACTCGGTCGGACCGATTTAATTCAAAATGTGAACGTTAGGATTCTCGCTGGGACCGACATGTCAACTCGGTGGGACTGATGTCATTAGGGTTAGGGCATAACGTAATCTCGGTGAGACCGATTACACAAACTCGGTGAGACCTATTTTGGTAATAGTCAAATAGAGAGTTCGTAAGGCAAACTCGGTGGGACCGATTCGCTCATCTCGGTTGGACTGAAACGTTACGAAAGGGAAACAGAGAGTTTGCATTGCAATCTCGGTGGGACCGGTCGCTCATCTTGGTGGGACCGAAATGTTATGAAAAGGAAACAGAGAGATTACAACCCCATCTCGGTGGAACCGAGATCCCTATCAGTGAGACCGAATTGATTAGGGTTTCTGGCAGTGGCTATGTCAACTGAACTCGGTGGCTCCGGATAAGAAATTTCGGTGGGGCCGAGTTGGACTTTTGGTTTAGAAAGTAGTGGAGGGTTTTGTAGCATATCACTAAGCATTTTGAGCAAGATCCTCATTAAGCAACACCTCATCCCTTCTTAATAGTATTGGCCTTTCCTATAGACTCAATGTGATCTTGGATCACTAAAATAGAAAATGTAGAGTCTTGTGCTTTGAGCTTGAGCCAATCCTTTGTCCTTTGCATTTTGAAGGGTCCACTTTCTAATCCATGCCATGCCAATCATTGAGCTTTCCTGAAATATTCATCTTGGAATAGTATTAGCTCAATGAGCTATATGTTGTTAGGAATTACCAAAACCACCCAGGGATAGTTGCACTTTCAGTTTCTTAAAGTTTGGGGTTGCGATGCTTATGTGAAAAAGTTTTAGCCTGATAAGCTCAAACCCAAATCGGAGAAGTGCGTCTTCATAGGATACCCAAAAGAAACTGTTGGGTACACCTTCTATCACAGATCCGAAGGCAAGATATTCGTTGCTAAAAATGGATCCTTTCCAGAGAAGGAGTTTCTCTCGAAAGAAGTGAGTAGGAGAAAAGTAGAACTTGATGAGGTAATTGTACCTGCTCCCTTATTGGAAAGTAGTTCATCATAGAAATTTGTTCCTGTGACTCCTACACCAATTAGTGAGGAAGCTAATGATGATGATCATGTAACTTTAGATCAAGTTACTACCGAACCTCGTAGGTACCAGAGTGAGATCCGCACCAGAGTGGTACGGTAATCCTATTCTGGAGGTCATGTTACTTGACCATGATGAACCTACGAACTATGAGGAAGCGATGATGAGCCCAGATTCCGCAAAATGGCTTGAGGCCATGAAATCTAAGATGGGGTCCATGTATGAGAACAAAGTGTGGACTTTGTTTGACTTGCCCGATGATTGGCAAGCCATAGAAATAAATGGATCTTCAAGAGGAAGACGGACGCTGATAGTAGTGTTACTATCTACAATGCTAGACTTGTCGAAAAAGGGTTTTGACAAAAGTTCAAGGTGTTGACTACGATGAGATTTTATCACTCGTAGCGATGCTTATGTCCGTCTGAATCATGTTAGCAAATTGCCACATTTTATGAAACCTGGAAAATGGATGTCAAAACTACATTCCGTAATGGATTTCTTAAATGAGAGTTGTATATGATGCAACCCGAAGGTTTTGTCGATCCTAAAGGTGCTAACAAAATGTGCAAGCTCCAGCGATCCATCTACGGACTGGTGCAAGCATCTCGGAGTTGGAATATACGCTTTGATGAGTTGATCAAAGCATATAGTTTTATATAGACTTGCGGTGAAGCTTTGTATTTACAAGAAAGTGAGTGGGAGCACTACAGCATTTCTGATAAGTATATGTGAATGACATATTGTTGATCGGAAATAATGTAGAATTTTCTAGAAAGCATAAAGGAGTATTTGAAAGGAGTTTTTCAAAGAAAGACCTCGGTGAAAGCTTCTTACATATTGAGCATCAAGATCTATAGAGATAGATCAAGACGCTTGATAAGTTTTTTCAATGAGTACATACCTTGACAAATTTTGAAGTAGTTCAAAATGGAATAGTCAAAGAAAGAGTTCTTGCCTGTGTTGCAAGGTGTGAAATTGAGTAATACTCAAAGCCCGACCACGGCAGAAAATAGAAAGAGAATGAAAGTCATTCCTTATGCCTCAGTCATAGGTTCTATAAAGTATGTTATGCTGTGTACCAGACCTATTGTGTACCTCACCATGAGTTTGGCAAGAGGGTACAATAGTGATCCAGGAGTGGATCACTGTACAGCGGTCAAAATTATCCTTAGTAGTATAAGGTTATGTTTCTCTCTTATGGAGGTGACAAAGAGTTCATCGTAAAGGGTTACGTCGATGCAAGCTTTGACACCGATCTGGATGACTCTAAGTCTCGATCTAGATACATATTGAAAGTGGGAGCAATTAGCTAGACTAGTGATGACCCACAAGTATAGGGGATCTATCGTAGTCCTTTCGATAAGTAAGAGTGTCGAACCCAACGAGGAGCAGAAGGAAATGATAAGCGGTTTTCAGCAAGGTATTCTCTGCAAGTACTGAAACAATTGGTAACAGATAGTTTTGTGATAAGATAAATTCTAACGAGCAACAAGTAACAAAAGTAAATAAGGTGCAGCAAAGTGGCCCAATCCTTTTTGTAGCAAAGGACAAGCCGGAACAAACTCTTATAATAGGAAAAGCGCTCCCGAGGACACATGGGAATATCGTCAAGCTAGTTTTCATCACGTTCATATGATTCGCATTCGATACTTTTATAATTTGATATGTGGGTGGACCGGTGCTTGAGTGTTGTTCTTACTTGAACAAACATCCCACTTATTATTAACCTCTATTGCAAGCATCCGCAACTACAACAAAAGTATTAAGGTAAACCTAACCATAGCATGAAACATATGGATCCAAATCAGCTCCTTACGAAGCAACGCATAAACTAGAGTTTAAGCTTCTGTCACTCTAGCAACCCATCATCTACTTATTACTTCCCAATGCCTTCCTCTAGGTCCAAATAATGGTGAAGTGTTATGTAGCTGACGTTCACATAACACCACTAGAGGTTAGACAACATACATCTCATCAAAATATCGAACGAATACCAAATTCACATGACTACTAATAGCAAGACTTCTCCCTTGTCCTCAGGAACAAACGTAACTACTCACAAAGCATATTCTTGTTCATAATCAGAGGGGTAATAATATGCATAAAGGATCTGAACATATGATCTTCCACCAAATAAACCAACTAGCATCAACTACAAGGAGTAATCAACACTACTAGCAACCTACTAGCACCACTCCCGGACTTAGAGACAAGAATTGGATACAAGAGATGAACTAGGGTTTGGAGATGAGATGGTGCTGGTGAAGATGTTGATGGAGATTGCCCTCTCCCGATGAGAGGAGCGTTGGTGATGATGATGACGATGATTTCCCTCCCCGGAGGGAAGTGTCCCCAAGAAGATAGCTCACGGAGCCCTAGATTGGTTCCGCCAAGGTTCCGCCTCGTGGCGGCGGAGTCTCGTCCCGAAAGGTTGCTTCTGATTTTTTTCCCATCAAAAGAGCTCATATAGGAGAAGATGGGCGTCGGAGAGCCACCAGGGGCCCACGAGGTAGGCGCGCCAGTGGGCGCCCCACCCTCGTGAGCAGGTGTGTGGCCTCGGCCTTCGCCTTTGGCGCATTTTTTTCTTTATTTATTTTAAGACATTACGTGGAGTTTCAGGACTTTTGGAGTTGCAGAATAGTCCTTCAATATTTGCTCCTTTTCCACCCTGCATTCCAAATTGCCGCATTCTCCCTCTTCATGCAAACCTTGTAAAATAAGAGAGAATAGCCATAAGTATTGTGACATAACGTGAAATAACAGCCCATAATGCGATAAATATCGATATAAAAGCATGATGCAAAATGGACGATCAACTCCCCAAGCTTAGACCTCGCTTGTCCTCAAGCTTAAAAGCCGATAACAATAAATATGTCCTCATGCTTAGAGGTAGAGGCGTCGATAAAAATAAAATACGGACATGAAGGCATCGTGATTATTCTCATAACAGCAACATATATATATTTGTCATATGATTACTTATGTTCAAGTGATGATCCTTTCACAAAGCCAAAGTATGAATCAGAAACCTTATTGGGCACTAACAAATTATAATCTCAGTCATTGAAGCAATTGCAATTTATCATAACATCGGAAAGAGTCTATGTCAGAGCTTAAAAGCAAGTCCACGTACTCAACTACCACTTAGTCCTTCATAATTGCTAGCACTCATGCAATACTTGTGGTTACAGAGTTTTAATCGGACACAGAGAAAGATAGGGGTTTATAGTTTTGCCCCACAACCTTTTACCTCAAGGGTAATGTCAACAATAATAATTCATGCTCCCCTACATCCAATTAGATATATATATCATGTTCTTTCCAACATGCTGAGCTTGCCAAAGGATAAAATAAAAAGGGAAAGGTGAAGATCACCGTGACTCTTGCATAAGCTAGAGGATAATAATAAAAGATAGGCCGTTCGCAGAGGGAAGCAGAGGTTGTCATGCGCGTTTAGGGTTGATGCACAAAATCTTAATGCAAAAGAACGTCACTTTATATTGCCCCTTGTATGTGAACCTTTATTATGTAGTCCGTCGCTTTTATTGCGTCCACAACAAGTTCGTACAAAGCTTATTTCTCTGCATTAGCACCGATGACAACTTACTTGAAGGATCTTACTCAATCCATAGGTAGATATGGTGGACTCTCATGGAAAAACTGGTTTAAGGGTATTTGGAAGCACAAGTAGTATTTCTACTTGGTGCTGAGAATTTGGCTAGCATGAGGGGGAAAGGCAAGCTCAACACGGTAGAGGATCCATGACAACATACTTTATCTCAGATATAAGAAAACATAACTCATTATGTTGTCTTCCTTGTCCAACATCAACTCTTTAGCATGTCATATTTTAATGAGTGCTCCCAATCATAAAAGATGTCAATGATAATATATCTATATGTGAAACCTCTCTTTCCTTATTACTTCCTATTAATTGCAACGATGACCAAAGCTATATTTGCCAACTCCCAACAACTTTTAATCATCATACTCTTTCTATGTGAAGTCATTACTTTCACTAAGATCAATATGAACTCTTTGATTCTTTTTATTCCTTTTCTTTTATTCACCCAAGATCATGGCAAAACAACCAAGCCCTTGACTCAACACTAATCTTTATTATATATATAGCTCACGGACTCGACTACATAGAGGGATCATAAAAGCAAAACTTCAAAACTAGATCATGCCATGACTTTATTCTACTATATCAAGATACTACTAATAGGATCGAACTAAGAAAAATGGTAAAGATAGGAGTTGTGATGGTGATACGATACCGGGGCACCTCCCCCAAGCTTGGCAGCTGCCAAGGGGAGTGCCCATACCCATGTGATTATATCTCCTTCTTTGTTGGTGAAGAAGGTGGTGATGATGACGGGGCATGATCGCACATAGAACGTAGAAGATCCTCCAACTTGCGGATAATGCCCTTGAGCCCAGCAATATGATCCTTCAACAAAATATTCTCCTCTGTGAGATACTTGTTCTCAGAGCAAGGGCCAACTCAATCATCTTGAAAGATTCAATCTCATTGGAGTGAAAAGGTTAGGTAAAGGTTGAAGGGTGTCTTCTTCTTTCACCACCGGGGCTTGGGCCTCAATGGCCTTCTTGATCTCTTCTGGTTCCTCTCTTTTCAACTCGATCTTCAATAACCAAGCATCCTTGTCTTCGTTGTTGGAGGAGGGAGAAGTCATGGTGCTCTAAATCTGCAACGGAAACAGCTTGAAACGAAAACAGAGGATATTTGCGTGATACGGTCGTCAAAACCTTCGGGAGAATATATAATGAATTTTTACCGACCAAAATACGTATCGTGCAAGAAAACAGAGTCCGGAGGGCACACGAGGTGCTCACGAGGTAGAGGGCGCGCCCAGGGGGGTAGGGCGCGCCCTCCACCCTCGTGAAGGCCTCGTGTCCTTCCCGGACTGCCACTTATTTTTCTATTTTTCTAAATATTCCAAAACAGAGAAATATTGCCTTAAAAATTGTTTTGGAGTCGGTTTACTTACCATACCACATACCTATTCCTTTTCGGAGTATGGAACGTTCTGAAAAGTGTCCCTTATGTATTCCTCCGGGGTTACGGTTTCAATAATATTGGTTTCAACATTTATGGGATTACCTGAGATATAGTGTTTGATCCTTTGACCGTTTACCACCTTCGGATTTGTGCCTGCGAAATTGTTGATTTTTATGGCACCGGAACGATAGACCTCCTCGATAACATAGGGACCTTCCCATTTAGCGAGAAGTTTTCCTGCAAAAAATCGTAAACGAGAGTTGTGTAGCAACACATAATCACCTACATTAAACTCACGCTTTTGTATCCTTTTGTCATGCCATCTTTTAACCTTTTCTTTAAACAACTTGGCATTTTCATAAGCTTGGGTTCTCCATTCATCAAGTGAGCTAATATCAAATAACCTCTTCTCACCGGCAAGTTTGAAATCATAGTTGAGCTCTTTAATAGCCCAATATGCCTTATGTTCTAGCTCAAGAGGTAAGTGACATGCTTTTCCATAAACCATTTTATATGGAGACATACCCATAGGATTCTTATATGCAGTTCTATATGCCCATAATGCATCATCAAGTTTCTTGGACCAATTCTTTCTAGACCTATTAATGCCTTTTGCAAAATTAATTTGAGCTCTCTATTACTCAATTCTACTTGACCACTAGACTGTGGGTGATAAGGAGATGCAATTATATGATTAACGTCATATTTAGCAAGCATTTTACGGAAAGCACCATGAATAAAATGTGAACCACCATCAGTCATTAAATATCTAGGGACTCCAAACCTCGGAAAAATAACTTCCTTAAGCATTTTAATAGAAGTGTTATTATCAGAACAACTAGTTGGAATAGCTTCTACCCACTTAGTAACGTAATCAACAGCAACTAAAATATGCGATATCCATTAGAGGCAGGAAAAGGTCCCATATAATCAAAGCCCCAAACATCAAATGGTTCAATAACAAGTGAATAATTCATAGGCATTTCTTGACGTCTACTAATATTACCAATTCTTTGACATTCATCACAAGACAAAACAAACTTACGGGCATCCTTAAAGAGAGTAGGCCAATAAAAACCGGATTGTAGTACCTTATGTGCAGTTCTATCTCCAGCGTGGTGCCCTCCATAAGCCTCGGTGTCGGTGTCAAAACCAGCCGATCTCGGGTAGGGGGTCCCGAACTGCGCGTCTAGGCGGATGGTAACAGGAGACAAGGGACACGATGTTTTTACCCAGGTTCGGGCCCTCTCGATGGAGGTAATACCCTACTCCTGCTTGATTAATATTGATGATATGGGTAGTACAAGAGTAGATCTACCACGAGATCGAGAGGCTAAACCCTAGAAGCTAGCCTATGGTATGATTGTTGTTCGTCCCTACGGACTAAAACCCTCCGGTTTATATAGACACCGGATAGGGTTAGGGTTACAATAGTCGGTTACAATGGTAGGAGATCTACATATCCATATCGCCAAGCTTGCCTTCCACGCCAAGGAAAGTCCCATCCGGACATGGGACAGAGTCTTCAATCTTGTATCTTCATAGTCCAGGAGTCCGGCCAACGGTGATAGACGGCTATCCGGACACCCCCTAATCCAGGACTCCCTCAGTAGCCCCTGAACCAGGCTTCAATGACGCATTTAGTCCGCACGCATATTGTCTTCAAAGATTGCAAGGCGGGTTCCTCCTCGAATACTTCATAGAAGATTTTGAACACAAGGATAGTGTCCGCTCGCAAAACAAGTTCCACATACTACCGTAGAGAGAATAACTTTTGCATAGATCTGCTGACGTATTCTGCGGCGTGACATCACACCACGGCCGTGCCTTTATAACGAATCGCTTTTTACTGCTCCACCTCGGTAGCGTTTAGCAAAGGCGGTTTCCTTGGCACGCCTTATCAAAGCGGAGATCGTGCCCCTTATTCCGGGATTCTCATCAATACAGACGTAGAACCCAACCGCGCCATTGATTACGGCGCTTGGGAGATAAGCGAAGTTTTACCAGGTGGCGGGGGACGATAGCTTCGTCCGTCCATATAAGGGGATAAGGATCGACCTTTTCACCCACGCCTTCTTCCTCCTTTGCCCATCCATTTCACAAGACTCGAGCCAAAGTGCCCAAGTCCGCACATCCCACCTCAACCTTCTCCAACTATGTCCGGAGGCGGAGGTAAGTGGATGGCCTCCTCCGTCACGGAGGGGCACATCAAAAGCTGTGGAAGGCCGGATACTTGTCCAAATGACATCACAGACTGGCTACCCGACGAGGGCAGCTCATTCCCACCCCAGTGCCCCATGAGAGGGTGGTGTTCCTCACCCACTTCCTCCGCGGACTAGGTTTTCCACTTCACCCATTTGTCCGGGGGCTCATGTTCTACTACGGCTTGGATTTCCACGATCTGGCCCCGAACTTCGTCCTCAACATCTCGGCGTTTATCGTCGTGTGCGAGGCCTTCCTCTGCATCCAGCCCCACTTCGGCTTATGGCTTAAGATCTTCAATGTCAAGCCGAAGGTAGTGGGCGGCCGCCAAGCGGAGTGCGGAGGCGCCATGGTTGGCAAGATGGCCAAAGTCCTACGGCTCGAGGGCTCCTTTGTGGATACCATAAAGGGGTGGCAATCGGGGTGGTTCTACATCTCTGAGCCGCGCGACTCTCAATGGGCGGCGGCCCCCGAATTCCGATCTGGCTTCCCCACACGACTCACATCATGGAAAGAGACGGGCCTGGCGTGGGGGGATTCGGATGAGCTGTCCGGACTCCAAACCTGCGTCCGAAACCTGGTGGACAAGAATCTCAGGCTTGTCAACGTAATCCAGGTGATGTTCATCCGCCGGATTCTCCCATGCCAACAACGGGCCTTCAAATTGTCGGAGTTTGATCCGGCACAGCACCCAACTCTGAAAAGGCTCTTCGACACTACGTACGAAGACGCCTGGAAGGTGCTGTTCAAGGGCGCCGAGGCTCCCACATCCGCCATCAAGATCGCGGATTCAGCTCCTGACGTCAAGCCAACGAGGTAAGTTATTTTACCCTTTATGGGACTCTTTTTCATAGTTTGACTCTATGCGGGATCTAAAACTCCCTAGCCTTCGACAGACTAGTTGAAGACGCCCCGGACAGATTAACCGTCCGCCCCTTGCCGAAGACCCAGCGGACGCCCGATTGATGGGGAGCTGGCTCCGCACCTCACGTGGTGCCGGAGAAGAAGGCCACAGGGACTCGAAGGGGTGCCCGACGCCAGGTGTTGTCGGACTCATCGTCCGACGACTTCGAGGTGGAATCCTCCTCTGAGGACGAGGAGGAGGAGAAAGAAGCCTCTCCCCCAGCAGGGGGAGAGAATTAAAGGAAGGCCGCCCCGACTGGGGAGGCCGGAGGGTCCAAGAAAGGAAGGACCCTTCCTCCGGACTTCTCCACCAACGCCGAGAACGACGAGGAGGAGTGGCCACCAAGGGCCAAGCCTCGGCGAGATCGTAAGTGTCCGGACTCGGAATAGTTCATGACTTTTATTTGTCGCATAGTGTCTTCTAACGCCGAATATGACCATGTAGCCCGCCCAAGGACGAGCTTGCCGCTTGCCGAGCGGCTCCTCGGGCTCGTCGGATGTGAATAGTACTTCACTTGACCGCCTCCTCTCCTCGTGTCGCCGACGACACTGCGGTGGAGTCCCAAAGGGGCCCAGCCAGAGGAGGTGGTCCTCGAGGCGCCATAAGGCGACCTCCCGGACTCGGGCGCGAAGGGGCGAGACCCCGAGGGCTCTAAGTCTGGCCTCGTGCGGACTCCGCATCGAACCTTCAGTGGTTCGGAAGTCCGGCAAGCGGCCCCTTCGTAAGAAGGGTAAGACTACGACGCCGGTGACCTCCGTCCATCCGGAGATACCGGATAGCTTGCTGGAGGCGCTTAAAGGTGCCTCCATCGAGGAGGAGCACTGCACTGTTATGAGTGTGGTGATCCAGAAAGTTCAGTCCGCCAAGAGCGGGCTGACTGAAGCATGTACCAGCCTTCTAACAGGCTTTGAGGTAGGTTTAGAATATGTAAAAATATTACCGCATAGACAAGAGTTCTCGATGCTTAGTTCGGTGTTCGGAAAGAAAAGCCGACTAAGGATCTGAAATGATATACGCATGAGTCTAACATAAGTATGTCAATATGGGAATGCAAAGCGCCGACCTCTGCCACACCGATCATGGAGGTCAATGCATTGGAGCAGAGCCTCGAGCGGTCCGAGAACGAGCTTGGCCGTGCCAAGAAGCAGCTCGAGGACAAGGAAGGTAAGTAATACCTTATTAAAGAAATACCTTATAGAAATGATTTGGTTGCAGAAATGACAGGAGTAACGTGGGTATTGTAGGGGCCACGAACGAGGTGGCGACTTCAAGGAAGCGGTGACCGCGGCCGAAAGCAAAGCGGCCATGGAGCGCACCGAGCGAGAGAAGCAGGAGGCGCGGGTGGCGGAGGTGCGGCAAGAGCTCCAGGCTCTTGTGGAAAAACACGAGAGTTTGGAGCACGACTCGAAGACTCGAGAGTTTGAGCTCGCCTCGGCTCTTGAGAGTGCCAAAGCCGCTAAGGCCGAAGCCCAAAAAGCTCTCCAAGAGAATGAATCATTAAAGAAGACAGCGGCGGGTAAGGCATTCTTTATGCAAAGCAAGCATGTGAAAGTGAATTACCTATTACTTACCCGAATCCGGAGTTCTCCAGGAGCATTCGCAGATCTGCCCCGTAGTGTGTCTGATGCTGCGACGTTCTACCGCGCCAAGGAGGGGAGCTCGACGGAGAAGGTGTTCTGGTCTCAAGATATCGAGGCTGAACGCTTTAGTGCCTCGAGCGACCAGTGAAGCAGCTGGTCGAGCTACAAGGTCGCCGAACAGGCCATGAAGGCCTCATAGTTCGGCTGTGGCCATTGGAAGCCATGCACAGGAGCTACTGGCTAGTGCAGCTTGGTGGACGCCTTTGTCCATGGATTGAAGTCATCAAGCGCTCGTCTGCATTGAAGGTGCCTGCCGGGCCCTTGCCCATGCTAAAGTGCACCGGGGCAAGCTGGATGCGGAGAAGCTTGTGACGGACGGGCCACCGAAGGGCAAGGAGCATCGCAAGCCGAAATGTACTATGAGGGCGTCTGAAGGGTGCCCGCCAGATAGCGGGTGAATGCTCCAAAGATGTAATTTTTAATAGACTCGCATTTGTTATCCTGACGCTGAAAACTTGTTCATATGCGCTAAGCAACGCTTGTGAATTTAAAATATTACCTTACGTGCAGCCGTTTATCAAATTTGAGAGACGGCAAGTCGTTGGCTTCAGCCCCCATGCCACGAGTCTTTGGGGTGTTCGGGATAAACTTGAGCGCTCTTGTTCCCATTCTTGGGTCCTTCGAGGGAGGCGCTCAACGCAACGAACAAGGCAACCGGACTTATAGTGCTTGAACACTCTCACTTAGCCATAGAATTCTATAATTTTAAATTTTGGCGAAGCCCCTAGTATTCGGAAGACCGAGTTCGGGGCGCTATCCACGCCTTTGGCCGGACAATGCCGACTCCTCGCTCTAAGCGGCATAAGTCTTTAGGGACCCGAAAAAACCTCTCGAACAGCGACCGGCTCTCGCCCTATCATGACGGTCAGTTTTAGCTTTCTCCACTGAGGTGCTCAACCCAGCTCAACCAGGCACAATCGCGGTGGTTCTCCCAAATTACCTTAGCCGATATAACGGAACGTAAGGTACCAAAACTGGGAGCCGGGCAAACCCAACTATTGACCCAAGACATGATTCGAGCCGATGCATATAATGCTATAAGTTCGGGTGCCGCACTTGTGAAAGTGTTTGGACTTATCACACCATACTTTTGGGGTACTTAAGCCCCTGGTGTATTGGCCGTACCAAAGTGTGCGGGTGCAACATGTCATGAAATGAACATATATATAGATAAAGAAAGGAGTGCAATAATAGGCAAAAGCTATGTATTGTTTGTTCGAAAAGGTACTGCAATGGAAGCAGAACGATACAAATAGTGCGATAAGCAAGGGATGGGACTATTTAACATGTCCCCCTCCAGGGGTAAGCTGCGGGATGGTATGTAAAAAAGGTATGATGCTTGTAGTAGAGACCACCTGAACAGTCGACGTAGCTTTCTGCTTCCCTGGCTGTTGCATCATGAGTTCGGCAATTCTAGTGCCGGACAGGACTTCTGGAAAACGGAGTCCTGAAAGTAAGAAAAAAAGGAAGAAAGAAAAAGAATGACACAATCGGGAGCCCCTGGTGCGGTTGAGCCGCATTCTGGGCGTGCCGTGGTCGTGCCCCTCCCCTTATGCCCGTGGTATCTCTAGAGCGTAGTTATGTACGCCAGTAATCGCTTCGCAGTTTCGCGAGGGCTGGGGTTGGGGCCGGATTGCTACGCTGCGTGCTCGGATCGTGCCAGCGGTCTTGTTGTAGGTTACTCCGCGGCGCTTTGACGGTGGTCGGACGCTTAATAGCCGGGCTCGAGAATTGTTGTGAGAGGCTGCTCTGCACCTCCGCCGCCGAGGGCCGCCGTGTGCTCCTCCGTTCGGAGAGAGCGTTCGGTGTTTCCATTGACTGTGATTACTCCTCGAGGGCCTGGCATCTTGAGCTTGAGGTATGCGTAGTGCGGCACCGCATTGAACTTTGCAAATGCGGTTCGTCCAAGTAGCGCAAGATAGCCGCTGCGGAACGGGACTATGTCGAAGATTAACTCTTCGCTTCGGAAGTTATCCGTGGATCCGAAGACCACTTCGAGTGTAACTGAGCCTGTACAATTGGCCTCTACACCTGGTATTACGCCTTTAAAGGTCGTCTTTGTGGGTTTAATCCTTGAGGGGTCTATGCCCATTTTACACTTTATCCCGATAAAGCAGGTTCATTTGCTACCGCCGTCCATCAGGACTCTAGTGAGGTGAAATCCGTCGATGATTGGGTCAAGAACCACGCGTCGAATCCGCCGTGACGGATGCTAGTGGGTGGTCCTTCGATCAAAGGTGATCGGGCAGACGCACCATGGGTTGAACTGGGCGACCGGCTCCATCGCCAGATATCGCCCTTTAGTGCACGCTTCCGCTTCCTTTTGGGTATGTGGGTTGCGATATCATGTTCACCGTCCGCACTTGTGTGGGAAAGCCCTTCTGTCCTCTATTGTTCGGGCGGCCGGGCTCTTCCTTGTCATCGCTATGCAGCCCCTTGTCGTTGTTTTCGGCGCTTAGCCTGCCGCTTGCTTTGAACACCCAACAATCCTCGTTGGTGTGGTTGGCTGGTTTTTCGGGGTGCCATGTATCCGCACAAGCGATCGGTATTCATTCCAAGTTGGACGGGCCCTGGGTATTTCTTTTGAATGGCTTCTTCCACGACCGGGTTTAGAGCCTCTCGAATCCGGCATTTATCGTCAGATCTTCAGCATTATCACCGCACGCGGCGTTTATGCTTGTTGCGACGCTGCCCGCCATTGTTGTCCTTGGTATCCGAACTACCGTGGTGTTTGGCCAAGTTGTTGCTTCGAGCAAGCCAGCTGTCCTCTCCGCGCAAAAGCGGGTCATGAGTGTGGTGAGGGCTGCCATGGATTTCGGCTTTTCCTGCCCTAGGTGCCGGGCTAGCCACTCGTCATGGATGTTGTGTTTGAAGGCTGCTAGCGCCTCGCATCCGGACATTCGACGATCTGATTTTTCTTTGTTAGGAACCGCGCCCGTAATTGTCCGGCCGATTCTTCCGCTGCTGAATTATATGGCTAAGGTCATCGGCGTCGGTGGTCGCACATATGTGCCCTAGAAGTTATCAAGGAATGCGGCTTCCGTGTCCTCCCAACAACCGATTGACTCACGGCAAGCTGTTGAGCCAATGCCGAGCTGGTCCTTTAAGCTTGAGTGGGAGGTATTTGATGGCATGTAGATCATCACCGCGGGCCATGTGGATATGGAGGAGATAGTCCTCGATCCGCACCGCAGGATCTGTGGTACCATCGTATGATTCGATGTTTACGGGTTTGAAGCCCTCGTGGATTTGATGATCCATTACTTCATCTGTGAAGCATAGTGGGTGTGCGGCGCCTACGTATTGGGCTATATCACGACGTAGCTCATATGAGCTTTGTTCATCGTGGTTCGCCCACCGGGTTTGCTGTATCCGGCACGACGGTAATCATCCCGAGTCATTGGACGCCCACGCGATCTGTAGATCGATCTTGTATGCTTTGCCTTATCCTCCAATATATCTCGCAAGTCCGGCGCATTTTCCCGTGCCTTGGTACTTTTTGAGCGGCGTCGGGGCGTGGCTTGAGCGGAGGGCCAAGAGGCTTCTCTGTCGCGGCCACGGGGTGGCCGGTCTGCCATGTCGTGCGCTGGTGACGTGGGTGCTTCCTCCTCTGATCGAGGCAACAGCCTGCATTTGGGGTAGCTTTTGGAGGGGCATTCGAGTTCATACTCTTCGGCTGCAAGGACTTCAGTCCATCCGCCGCTTAAGGTGTCTTGGTCAGCTCTAAGCTGTTGCTGCTTTTTCTTGAGGCTGCTTGCCCGGCCATGAGCCTGCGTTTAAAACACTCTTGTTCGACGGGTCCTCTGCAGCACGCAATTAAGTAAATCATCGAGGCTTGCCTCGCCTTCGAGGGGGGGCATAATTATCGCCCTCTACCTCTTTTCTCGCACTATCGTATGGACTTGCTTCTCCCTCCTCCCCGCCGAGTCCCGCCGAGGGGGGTCATCTTCGCACCGTCCGGGGTATTATTGTCTCCGTGCGGAATCGCTGCTTTTCTTGTGGCGGGATTTAGAGCGGCGCCACCGACGTCGGGCGCTTGGGTTGTTTCTTGAGGGGTCATCCTCCGCCGTTCCATCGCCATTCCCATCTTTTGGGATGTCCACCATGTATATGTCATATGACGAGGTGGCCTTCCAAAGGCTGCGTGGCGCCGGCTCTTGATCGCCTCCGGCACCGCTGCGTCCATACCGTCGATGTCTTCGGAGTCGAAGTCGAGCATGTCGGTTAAATCATCAACAGTGGCTACAAAGTGGGTGGTGGGTGGGCGTTGAATTTCTTCGTCGTCCGAATCCCAACCTTCCTGACCATAGTTCGGCCAGGGCTCCCCTGACAAAGAGAGAGACTTTAATGAGTTCAGGATATCGCCAAAGGGCGAGTGCTGAAAGATGTCCGTGGCGGTGAACTCCATAACCGGCGCCCAGTCGGATTCGACTGGTAGAGGCGCGGGAGGTTCGGAGTCCAGAAAGGAGTCCGCACTGGAGTCACGAAGCTCGCAAAAGCGAGTGGATGGTGTTCGGCTCAATCGTCGTGGAGATTTCAGCCCCGAGGCGGTGTCCAACCAACCGCCCTCGACCGTAAAACCGGCTCCGGATTAAGGGTCGGAGCGGATATCGGTGCGCCCTCCAGGTAATCGCTCGCCGGCAGAGCTAGATCGTACTCCATCGAGACAAAGGCGGCGCGCTTCGGCCGTGGTTCGAATCCGTCGAAGATCAAATCTCTACGGACATCGGCCGTATAGTTCAAAGCTTCCAAATCTGACCTGATGGCCAGGGGCGTAGCTTTCAATCTACTCCAGATGGCCTAGCGAATTGGCCCGCAGCGCAAAGCCGCCGAATACGAAGATCTGTCCGGGGAGAAAAGTCTCACCCTGGACTGCGTTGTTACTAATGATTGAAGGAGCCATCGGGCCTAAAGGTGACGACATAGAGGAACTCTCAATGAAAGCACCAATGTCGGTGTCAAAACCGGCGGATCTCGGGTAGGGGGTCCCGAATTGTGCGTCTAGGCGGATGGTAACAGGAGACAAGGGACACGATGTTTTTACCTGTGTTCGGGCCTCTCGATGGAGGTAATACCCTACTCCTGCTTGATTAATATTGATGATATGGGTAGTACAAGAGTAGATCTACCACGAGATCAGAGAGGCTAAACCCTAGAAGCTAGCCTATGGTATGATTGTTGTCCGTCCTACGGACTAAAACCCTCCGGTTTATATAGACACCGGATAGGGTTAGGGTTACACAGAGTCGGTTACAATGGTAGGAGATCTACATATCCGTATCGCCAAGCTTGCCTTCCACGCCAAGGAAAGTCCCATCCGACATGGGACGAAGTCTTCAATCTTGTATCTTCATAGTCCAGGAGTCCGACCAACGGTGATAGTTCGGCTATCCGGACACCCCCTAATCCAGGACTCCCTCACTCGGAGTGACACTTGCGTAGGATCTGTTCCTGTTCATGCTCAGGTACGCAACGTCTAATAACACCATCCACCCCTTCTTTATAAAGATGTGGATCATCCCAAAAGTAATGTCGTAAATCATAAAAGAACTTTTTCTTTTGTTGGTATGCGAAGCTAGGTGGTATAAATTTAGCAACAATATAATTAGCATAATCAGCATACCATGGAGTGCTATGAGAAGTGCTTATGACATTTAAATGTTCATCGTGAAAGCTATCATCAATAGGTAGTGGGTCATCAAGAACATTCTCTAACCTAGATAAATTGTCTCGCAATGTGATTCTCAACTCCTTTTCTATCAACAATATGCAAATCAAATTCTTGCAGCAAGAGAACCCATCTAATAAGTCTAGGTTTTGCATCTTTCTTTTCCATAAGATATTTAATAGCAGCATGATCTGTGTGAATAGTTACTTTAGAGTCAACAATATAGGGTCTGAATTTATCACAAGCAAATACAACTGCTAAGAGTTCCTTTTTGGTAGTAGCATAATTTCTTTGAGCATTGTCTAGAGTCTTACTAGCATAATGGATAACATTTAACTTCTTATCAACTCTTTGCCCTAGAACAGCACCTACAGCATAATCACTAGCATCACACATATCAGGTGGCTGAACAACAGGTGTTGAGACTAATGCTTTCTTAAGTGTTTCAAATGCTTCTACACAATCATCATCAAAGACAAATGGTACATCTTTTTGTAATAAATTAGTCAGAGGCCGAGAAATTTTTGAGAAGTCTTTAATGAACCTCCTATAAAATCCGGGCGTGACCAAGGAAACTTCTTATACCTTTGATGTCCTTGGAACATGGCATCTTTTCAATAGCATCAACCTTGGCTTTATCAACTTCAATACCTCTTTCAGAAACTTTGTGCCCCAAGATAATACCTTCATTAACCATAAAGTGGCACTTTTCCCAATTCAATACAATATTAGTTTCTTCACATCTCTGCAAAACTCGATCAAGATTGCTCAAGCAATCGTCAAAAGAGGAACCATAGAAGGAAAAGTCGTCCATGAAAACCTCACAAATCTTTTCACAAAAGTCAGAGAATATAGCCATCATGCATCTTTGAAAGGTAGCAGGTGCATTACATAAACCAAAAGGCATACGTCTATAAGCAAAAAGTACCAAAAGGGCATGTAAAAGTAGTCTTTGATTGATCTTTAGCCGATACGGTATTTGAGAGAAACCAGAATAACCATCTAGAAAGCAATAATGTGTATGTTTGCATAATCTTTCTAGCATTTGATCAATAAAAGGTAAGGATAATGATCTTTCTTAGTGGCTTTATTTAATTTGCGGAAATCAATTACCATCCTATAACCTGTGATAATTCTTTGCGGAATCAATTCATCTTTATCATTAGGGACAACAGTAATACCTCCCTTCTTAGGGACACAATGGACAGGACTTACCCACTGACTATCAGCAACGGGATAAATTATACCTGCCTCCAGAAGCTTGAGTATTTCTTTTCTTACAACTTCTTTCATTTTAGGATTCAAACGTCGTTGAGGATCACGAACTGGTTTGGCATCCGCTTCAAAATTTATTTTATGTTGACATAGAGTGGGACTAATGCCCTTAAGATCATCGAGAGTATATCCAATAGCTGCACGGTGCTTCTTCAGAGTTTTCAATAATCTTTCTTCTTCATGCTCTGAAAGGTTAGCACTAATAATAACAGGATATATTTTATTTTCATCAAGATAAGCATATTTAAGATTATCGAGCAACGGTTTAAGCTCAAACACGGGATCACCCTTGGGTGGAGGAGGATCCTAGGATTTCAACAGGCAAATTGTGTTGCAGAATAGGTTCCTGTTTAAAGAACACTTCATCTATTTCCCTTCTTTCATTCATGAACATCTCATTTTCATGGTCTAGCAAATAGTGTTCCAAAGGATCAATAGGAGGCACAACAATAGAAGCAAGACCAATAATTTCATCCTTACTAGGCAATTCTTCCTCACGATGTTGTTTACTAAATTTTTAGAAATTAAACTCATGAACCATATCATCCAAGCCAACAGTAACAACATTATTTTTGCAGTCTATCGTAGCATTAACAGTATTCAAGAAGGGTCTACCAAATATAATGGGACAAAAGCTATCTTGTGGGGAACCAAGAACAAGAAAATCAGCGAGATATTTGGTTTTCCCGCACAAGACTTCAACATCTCTAACAATTCCCACTGGCGAAATAGTATCTCTATTGGCAAGCTTAATTGTAACATCAATATCTTCTATCTCACGGTGCAATTTCATGCTTAATTTCTTCATACAAGGTAATAGGTATAACACTAGCACTAGCACCCATATCACATAAGCCATGATAACAATGATCTCCTATTTTAACAGTAAATAACAGCACGCCTACCACAGGTCTATGTTTATCTTTAGCACAAGGTTTAGCAATTCTAGCAGTTTCACCAGAGAATTGACTGACATGCCCATCAATATTATCAGACAAGAGATCTTTAACAATAGCAATATTAGGTTCTACTTTGACTTGCTCAGGAGGTGTATAAGTTCTAATATTGCTTTTACGAACAATAGTTGAAGCTTTAGCATGATCCTTTACTCTAACAGGGAAAGGTGGTTTTTCAACATAAGAGGTAGGAACGATAGGATCATTACAAGTGACAGTCTTTTCTTCAACTTTAATAGGTGCAACTACTTTTACTTCTATGGGAGGATGATATTTAAACCACTTCTATTTTGGGAGATTAACATAAGTAGCAAAAGATTCACAGAAAGAAGCTACTATCTCAGAGTCAAGTCCATATTTAGTGCTAAACTTACGGAAAATATCAGTATCCATAAAGGATTTAACACAATCAAACTTAGGTGTCATAACGACTCCTTACCTTCGCCGAGGTCCCAATCTTCAGAGTTGCGTTTAATTCTATCCAATAAATTCCATTTGAATTCAATAGTCTTCATCATAAAAGAGCCAAAGACAAGAGGTATCGAGCATGGTGCGATTGTTATCAGAAAGCCGAGTATAAAAATTCTAAAGAATTGTCACTTTTGAGAGCTCATGATTGGGGCATGAATATAACATTGATTTAAGCCTCCCCCAAGCTTGAGCGATGCTTTCTCCTTTGCAAGGCCAAAAATTATATATATAATTGTGATCACGATGAACAAGATGCATAGGGTAATACTTTTGATGAAATTCCAATTTCAATCTTTTATAGTTCCATGATCTCGTATCACATAGCCTATACCATGTCAATGCGTCTTCCTTCAAAGATAAAGGAAAAGCCTTCTTCTTAACAACATCATCGTACACACCGCAAGCTTAAATAATCCAGAAATTTCATCCACATATATTAAGTGCTCATCGTGGTGCTTTGTTCCATCTCCTGTAAAAGGATTAGCTAGCAGTTTTTCCATCATACCCGAAGGAAATTCAAAAGGAGTTTCATTTTCAATAGGTTCAGTAGGTTGAGTAAGTTGAGGAGCAACTCTTTGCTCTACTGGACGGGGTGAAGATACCCCAAACAAGCCCCTCAGACAATTACATTCCATAGTAACAAGTGACAGAAAATTTCAGCACACTAAATAAATTTTTCCTTACCAAATTCCACCTACCAAAGGCGCTTCACTCCCGACAGCGGCGCTTAGAAAAGAGTCTTGATGACCCACAAGTATAGGGGATCTATCGTAGTCCTTCGATAAGTAAGAGTGTCGAACCCAACGAGGAGCGAAGGAAATGATAAGCGGTTTTCAGCAAGGTATTCTCTGCAAATCTTTGAAACAAGTGGTAACAGATAGTTTTGTGATAAGATAAATTCTAACGAGCAACAAGTAACAAAAGTAAATAAGGTGCAGCAAAGTGGCCCAATCCTTTTTGTAGCAAAGGACAAGCCAGAACAAACTCTTATAATAGGAAAAGCGCTCCCGAGGACACATGGGAATATCGTCAAGCTAGTTTTCATCATGTTCACATGATTCGCGTTCGGTACTTTGATAATTTGATATGTGGGTGGACCGGTACTTGGGTGCTGTTCTTACTTGAACAAACATCCCACTTATGATTAACCTCTGTTGCAAGCATCCGCAACTACAACAAAAGTATTAAGGTAAACCTAACCATAGCATGAAACATATTGATCCAAATCAGCCCTTACGAAGCAACGCATAAACTAGGGTTTAAGCTTACATCACTCTAGCAACCCATCATCTACTTATTACTTCCCAATGCCTTCCTCTAGGCCCAAATAATGGTGAAGTGTTATGTAGTCGACGTTCACATAACACCACTAGAGGTTAGACAACATACATCTCATCAAAATATCGAGCGAATACCAAATTCACATGACTACTAATAGCAAGACTTCTCCCTTGTCCTCAGGAACAAACGTAACTACTCACAAAGCATATTCATGTTCATAATCAGAGGGTAATAATATGCATAAAGGATCTGAACATATGACCTTCCACCAAATAAACCAACTAGCATCAACTACAAGGAGTAATCAACACTACTAGCAACCTACTAGCACCAATCCCGGACTTAGAGATAAGAATTGGATACAAGAGATGAACTAGGGTTTGGAGATGAGATGGTGCTTGGTGAAGATGTTGATGGAGATTTCCCTCTCCCGATGAGAGGAGCGTTGGTGATGATGATGACGATGATTTCCCCCTCCCGGAGGGAAGTGTCCCTGGCAGAACAGCTCTGCCGGAGCCCTAGATTGGTTCCGCCAAGGTTCCGCCTCATGGCGGCGGAGTCTCGTCCCGAAAGGTTGCTTTGATTTTTTCCCATCGAAAGAGCTCATATAGGAGAAGATGGGCGTCGGAGAGCCACTAGGGGGGCCCTCGTGAGCAGGGTGTGGGCCCCCTGGCCTTCATCTTTGGCGACGATTTTTCTTTATTTATTTTAAGACATTCCGTGGAGTTTCAGGACTTTTGGAGTTGCGCAGAATAGTCCTTCAATATTTGCTCCTTTTCCAGCCTGTAATTCCGATTGCCGGCATTCTCCCTCTTCATGCAAACCTTGTAAAATAAGAGAGAATAGCCATAAGTATTGTGACATAACGTGAAATAACAGCCCATAATGCGATAAATATCGATATAAAAGCATGATGCAAAATGGACGTATCAAGTAGCTCCGTGCAGAGCATTGTTGACATAGAAATTTGCCAAATACATATGGATCTGAATATGGCAGACCAGTTGATTAAACTTCTCTCGCAAGAAAAACATGATCACACCTTAGTACTCTTTGGGTGTTAATCACATGGCTATGTGAACTAAGATTACTGACTCTAGTAAACCCTTTGACTGTTGGTCACATGGCGATATGAACTATGGGTGTTAATCACATGGTGATATGAACTATTGGTGTTAAATCACATGGCGATGTGAACTAGATTATTGACTCTAGTGCAAGTGGGAGACTGAAGGAAATATGCCCTAGAGGCAATAATAAAGTTGTTATTTATATTTCCTTATATCATGATAAATGTTTATTATTCATGCTAGAATTGTATTAACAGAAACTTAGTACATGTGTGAATACATAGACAAACTGAGTGTCACTAGTATGCCTCTACTTGACTAGCTCGTTGAATCAAAGATGGTTAAGTTTCCTTGCCATAGACATGTGTTGTCATTTGATTAACGGGATCACATCATTAGAGAATGACATGATTGACTTGACCCATTCCGTTAGCTTAGCACTTGATCGTTTAGTATGTTGCTATTGCTTTCTTCATGACTTATACATGTTCCCGTTCCCGTGACTATGAGATTATGCAACTCCCGAATACCGGAGGAACACATTGTGTACTACCAAACGTCACAACGTAACTGGGTGATTATAAAGGTGCTCTACAGGTGTCCCCGATGGTACTTGTTGAGTTGGCATAGATCGAGATTAGGATTTGTCACTCTGATTGTCGGAGAGGTATGATGCATTACGGAATGAGTAAAGAGACTTGCCGGTAACGAGATTGAACTAGGTATTGAGATAGAGACGATCGAATCTCGGGCAAGTAACATACCGATGACAAAGGGAACAACATATGTTGTTATGCGGTTTGACCGATAAAGATCTTCGTAGAATATGTAGGAGCCAATATGAGCATCCAGATTCCTCTATTGGTTATTGACCGGAGACGTGTCTCGGTCATGTCTACATAGTTCTCGAACCCGTAGGGTCTGCACGCTTAACGTTTGGTGACGATCAGTATTATGAGTTTATGTGATTTGATGTACTGAAGGTTGTTCGGAGTCCCGGATGAGATCACGAACATGACGAGTCTCAAAATGGTCGAGACGTAAAGATCGATATATTGGAAGGCTATAATCGAACATCGGAAAGGTTCCGAGTGGTTCGGGCATTTTTTCGGAGCACCGGGAGGTTACCGGAACCCCCCGGGAGAAGTTATGGGCCTTATGGGCCATAAGAAGGAAGCACACCAGCCCACAAGGGGCTGGTGCGCACCCCTTGGGCAGGAGGCCGGATTGGAATAGGTTTGGGGGACGGCCCCCCTTTCCTTCTCTCCTACTCCTCCTTCCCTTCCTCTCCTACTCCAACTAGGGAAGGGGGGATCCTACTCCCGGTGGGAGTCCCCTAGGGCACGCCATAAGAGGACCGGCCCCTCCCCTCCTCCACTCCTTTATATACGGGGGAAGGGGCACCCCATAGACACACAAGTTGATCAGTTGATCTCTTAGCCGTGTGCGGTGCCCCCCTCCACCATAACCACCTCGGTTATATCGTAGCAGTGCTCAGGCGAAGCCCTACGTCGGTAGCATCATCATCACCATCATCACGCCGTCGTGCTGACGGAACTCTTTCGTGGGACGTCACCGAGCTGAATGTGTGCTGAACTCGGAGGTGCCGTGCGTTCGGTACTTGGATTGGTCGGATCGTGAAGACGTACGACTACATCAACCGCGTTCTCATAACGCTTCCGGTTACGGTCTACGAGGGTACGTGGAAGACACTCTCCCCTCTCGTTGCTATGCATCACCATGATCTTGCGTGTGCGTAGGAAATTTTTGAAATTACTACGTTCCCCAATAGCTGTCGCGCTGCCCCGCGCTCTTCTGCTCTTTGTGCAACATGACATCCCCCTGCCGAACCAGCAAGGGGCCCTTGGTCCCATAGGTGGCCGTGGTTTCCCACGACAAATGTTGTTCACCCCTACAGGGAAGTTAAACTATTCGAATAGTCGTGTCCACGGTAACAGGAAGACTTAGAGTTCTACCCGGGCCTCTAACAACTAAAATCAGATACTTGGTAAAACACACCCAGATAATAGATAGATATACCTGAAGGTCTCTTTCCCATAGGGACACAAGGAGAGGATCTCTAGGCAGTTTATTGTTATATGTTTTGATAAGATGATACCAGATATGCTCCTCTCTTCTACTACTGAAAGATGTAGTCTTCGATAGTATGAGCTTCTCCCCCTTATTATGGCATTTCTGCAGTTTTGTCGACAGATATTACACCATTCCTTTGATACCGATGCATATAAAGTATAGATCGGATGTAAGTCTTACGAGTACTTTGGATGACTACTCGCCGTTGCTTTGCTACTCGTTTCATTCGACCATGTTGCTGCAACAGCTGGTACCACCGCGGATGCAGGTTATCTCGATGGTGGGTACTACATGGAGATTGATGACTAGGAGTCTTCCGGAGGTCCTGGGTAGGAGGCCTTGCCTTTCGATCTAGGGTCGTTGTTTTGCTCAGCCTTAAGGCAAAACTTGTCTAATTATGTCTGTACTCAGATAATATTTGTTTTGTGACTAATGTATTATGGGTCCTCCTGGCCCTGGCTTGTAATACAAAGATTTATGTTTAAATTTGTGTTACGTGATCTGGCGTGTATGGTTAGTGCACGATTATAAATGGGGCGTCATAGTTTACCTGTGTGTGTGGTGTGTGAACTTAGATCTTTGTGGCTCTAGTGGTTTGCTTTATATATAAAGTAGGGAGAAAGCCTTTTGGGGTAATAAGAAGCGTATGAATTGGGGAGGATCGAGGTGCTTGTTGAGGCCTTCTTTGGTTCACGAGATTCTAAAAACTAATTAAAGGAAGAAACATGAAAAGCGGACAAAACTGTTGATTGGAAAAGTGTAGAAATTTGTGGATTTATGTATTGGATACACAAGAATCTTAATTAACAGAGCCAAATGCAAGTCCAATCACATGAAAAATTATAACTAGCATGTTATTATGTCACTAAGGATCATTGTCTTATTCTTCTTGTGTATGAATTTGAAAAGAGGTCAATCTAGATTGTAAAATTCCTGTGTTTTTCTTAGAAACTTAGGGAAAATAATGTTTCCTTCATTTTTTTCTTACTGTATTATTTTGATGTACAACTATAGTAGTAGAATGACAACAAATACGTGTATCGTGAACTAGATTAGCTTAGCTACCTATCTAATTTGCTGTAGAAATTGTAATATTTGTGATTGGACTTGGAAAATAGAAATACTTCTTTTGGGTAAAGGAACAGATAACTCGGTCCATTTCTGTATGGATCATGACATAAAAGCTTGAATGGTGCTACCACATGAATTTTTTCTATTTATATGTATTTCCTTCACTTTTCATTTGAACCAAAGGATGCCTAAACAGTATCGGTGACGCTAGCATTTTTTCCAGCTACCATAACTTGAGATCATCTAGAGCTAAATGACACGGCTCATCATGCACACACACTCTCATGACTTCAGGTGTATAGTGCAGTCACGCGGAAGCAGCCAAAAACCATGGTGTCCTCAACCTAAGGACGAGCACGAACACGCCAGCCAAAGACCATGAGAGGGAGAGGACCAAGCCCAACACGCCGAGGCATGAGAAAGGGCCCAATGGGTCTCCTACATGTTAGGGATGGTGATGGGCAAGAGCAGTGGTACTAACAGCATAGTGTAGCAGGTGAGTTGGTCATCCTGGCTTGGAGCAAAACTGGCGGTGTTGGCTTGTAATCCTTCCCGGTCTTGTTTTGTAATCTCTACCCAGCCTGAAGACATTGGGTATGCACATTCTCGCTGATCAGGCTCTCCCTGGCTTGTCAATCATCTGGCCAGTTAGCCTTGCTTCCTTCTGCTTGTTGCCTTTTGTAACAGTACTAAGCTGCTTGGCTCCCGCCGAAGACCAAAGATGGGCCTCCTCTTTGATTTTAGCGATAACTATGAAGGTCGGGGCGGAGACATTTTGAAAATTCTTGCGTTGCGCTCTTTTCAAATTTCCTATGAAACAAGCATCATCATGTTAGGACGGGGCGGAGACTTTTTTTCATATTCGAGAAAAAAGAATACGTTGGAGATTTATGATTTAGGATACGTTGGAGTAGAACTGCAAAGCAAACATGTCGACGGTGAAGCTTTTAAAATCACGCAAAATCTTTTTTAAAGAAAAGTCTTGTTTTCTTATAGCGGTAGAATAGGCGACGGATAGGGAAGGGAAGGGACTAGGGCAACGGTATTGTGTCCTCTCGGCAAAAATAATATTAATAATGTCATTTTTCATAAGGCCAACTCCACCGTGTGACCCTAAACGGATGTCCGTTTTGCCCGGATTCTGTCCGTTTGGGTAGGGTAATGGGATCATGTCCAGGCCGTTTCTGGGATGCGGTGGCCGTGCGCCCAACACGCGGACGCATCCCGACCGCATTCTGTCTGCGTACTTTTTTCTTTGCAAGCCCTTAATGTTTTTTCATCATTCATTTTTGGTACATGGAATACATCACCAAATTTTGACTAGAAAAGCAAGACCAAAGAAAACAAGAACCACAAGAATACATTTTAGAATATATCCAACTTCTATAACTGCTCCTGTAAGTTAAATCAGTGTCTTCTCGATGCATTAATTGTTGATCTGCGAAGGAGCCTCGATCTTGCGTGCTTTTTTCTTGTTCGAGTCTAAAGAAGTAGAGGTCGCTTCCTCGCATCTAGTCTCGTGTCTAGCCTCTAATCTAGCAACAAGTGCACTTGTCTCATCTACAGCCTCTATGCTAGCTAAAAGTGCACGAACATCTACTAAATTGCGCTCTATCAATATATCGATGTACTCTTCTTCCCAATACTAAAACTTGCATCCATTCTACACAATAAAATTTAAAGTTAGCACGACTAGTCAAATCTAGAGCACAAACCGAAGCTAAAAAGAGCACATACCTCATCGTTTAAGCACTTGATGAACACCCATCCGGGATGTTCCAGCGTTGTAGACACGAGCACATGCCCCATCGTTTAAGCACTTGATGAACACCCATCCGGGATGTTCCGGCGTTGTAGACACGCGGCGCACGACCTTCTTTGGGCAGTGGTCGCACTTAATGAGTGGCAACGGTGCCGACGAGCTTTTGGGCTAGCACCGAGCCCGGCCGACCGACATTCGTGTATCTGCCGGCGGACCACGGACGGTGTATATCTGAGCGGCTAGAGGAGGAGCCACTGCCTGCATGTGGCCTTGCGGCCCTGCCAGGGCCTTCCGGCTCGGTGCCCGGCCAGTCCATGGTGCGGCGCGGCCTCCCACAGCCGGGCGAGCTCAAGACCGACCGGATACGACCCAAATTCGGCCGGCGGGTGCGCAAATCAGGTGGCCGTGGTTGGGTAGCTCAGGGACGCCGAGGGGAAGGGGCTGGGCGAGCGCGCAACCGAGCTGCACAGCTGCAATGGCAGCGGCGACGGCGGCGGCGAGGAAAGAATGGGGAAGAGTGGAGAAGAGTGGAGGGTGTGCGGCCGGAGGGAGGGAGGGGCGGATAGAAAAGGGCGCCTGCGTACATCGACAAAGGCGGGCTGGGAGGACACCCACGACGGCTCTGGGTCCGCTGCTGTCCGCTTTCACCCAAACGGCGCAAACTTGACCAGGATGGGTCAAAACGGATGACGTAAAACTAACAAAGTCTATTTGCGCTACCGGCCACCGATTCGGTCTGCTTTACCTCAAACGAACGCCATGATAGGATGAGGTCGCGGCGCAGTGGAGTTGTTCTAAGGTTCTAATTCTAGGTTTGTCCTAACTTTTTACTCGATTGTTGCAGAAGAAATGCCAGAAAAAACAATGGTTTCATCTCATTTGTCCAATGTACCCTAGTTCTTCCAAAAGTCGCAGTAGCATTCCCGCAGAAAGAAAACAAGTCACAGCGGTAGTAGTAAACAACAGTGTACGTATATCTTTCTTCATGGCCTGGTCTGACGCGGGCAGTTGTAAATTTGACGAACAGAAGGCGTAGATTCTCTCCACGCCTTTTGACGGACGGTTTGACCACAGGGCCATCAATCACGTGAAAGCAAGACATGTGCGCTCGTACTCGGCAAAGGCATCTCAACTATAGCTGCGACTGTCCATCCCTCGGCGCGGCGGCTCTCTGCGTTGTGCAGCTGCACCTCTGCCGCGCGCAAGCGCGCGCATACGGATGGGGTGCTAGTATATGCGGCATGTTCTTCCAACTCCCAACAGTCTCCACGCCTTAAAAAATGGGAAAAGCTACACGGTAGCAGGGCAGGAGACAAAAACGGGGCAGAGGCCGAAGAATGTGCAACATGGTTCGGTACCTTTGGCGGGATTGCGGTGGCCGGCCCGGCCCCGCCCCGCCCCGGTTTGACCCTTTTCTTCACGCACCTCCGGGTGCTCGTCGGTTCCCGTGCGGTTGGCCCCGAGGCGCATCTCTCATCCCATGCATCCACAAGTGCCGGCTGGGCATACCGATACCTATACCCGTCAAACAAGCGCTGTAAAAGTGTGTGCTCATGCTCACATCACAAATGGCGTGACTCTTGTCGGCGGGGCGTGCTGCTTCGACCCTGCGCCTAACAAGTACACTAAAAGTAAATACAACAGAGTGATGTAGCCGGGCTATAACGAATATCATATCAGATTTGTGCCTAGTTAAAGAAAAAAAAGAGAAGCGGGCTACAAGCTAACAGCTAAACATAACATGAGACCCAACAAATTTTATGAGAGAAAAAGGTAAATCATATATTAATTGTATGACATACTAGTATGACTAACATATCATATATTAATTGTATGACATACTAGTATGACTAACATTATTTAAATGGGCTATTAGGTTGGTTATAAGTGACATGGCAACCTCATATAGCCGGCTCTTGGCTATATTATCAACCATGCTCTAAGTTTTTTTTTTGAATAAGTTGAAGGAGAGAAAAGGAAGTGGGCTACTGATTAACAACTTACTTAATACTCACACAAAAAATCTTAACATGCCCCCGTCATCGTGCATGTCAGTCTCCTCCTCACAATTGTTTTTCCCTTTTTACCTGGTTGTAACTTTTTTTTCTCGTTCGCTTGCAAGTACTAGTATAATACACAATGCAAACAAAACTGTTTTTATTTTCTGAGGCTAAAAAGGCTCTGCTCGTGAGATAGGGAAGCAAAAAAAAAACATTGTGTTTATCCTTGTCCTCTCTCTTTGTCTATAGCCCCTGCGACATTGTATAAGGGTGGCTGCCCTAGCCTCCTAGAGCCCATCACGTAGCCATAGACAGTGAGCAGCTTGGTTGTTGGGGAATTGACACTCCACTGACAAACATCGAAGTGGCAAGTGGAAATGCTATTTAGAAACGAAGATGCCTGCTGCCTCGCCACAAGCAGCAAGTTTGCCTTGAATCTTTTCCGATTAGCTTACGTCTTCAACTGCACGATCCAGTCCCCCGTCTACAGATGGCCTACGTTTATTTCATCCGGTCAATCCCTGACACCGCATGTGTGGTTGCATGGTCGAAAAAATACTGTAATGTATCAAATGGCATGCATGATAGATAGATAGGTCAGGCGTCACATCCATGTGTGGCGACCACAAGAATCTCCCTGCACAAGAATACTGCTGCTGCTCGAAATACTAACATGGTCAAGATGCTGACATGCACCGGTCTAACTTAGTTACAACCAGCCAATTGCACCTCCCCGGGTTTGGTAATAATCGTACGTCGTCAATTTTTTATATCGAGGGCAAGCTCAATGGTGTGACCGTTAGAATCGATTAGCGATATCCATGCATGTGAATTTTGCTCGTACTCCCTCCATTTTCGTAAATAAGGCGGGCACGTATCCTAAATTTTAACTTTACCCATAAATCAGACAAATCAAATGCGAATTATTCGTGATAAAATTGTACCGTCTAATTCGTATTGAAAAGAAGTTTTTTGGTGGTATAATCTTTAAATTATGATGAAAGCTGAATTTTAAGAAGCGTGCACGCTTTATTCATTGGAATGGAGAGAGTATACAAGTAAGCAGCACACACACATGTAGCCCTTAGATTTGTCTTTAAGGCTTCTTTTTTTGTAAAAGGAAGATCATCATCGGCCTGTACATCCTTACAATGCACGGATTTCTATATTTACTGAAGCTGAAGTTTAAGTATCAAACTCCCACATCAAATTTTAGAAGAAAAAAACCATGGTCGATGAAAATAGAGATATGTATGTCCACACAAATAGGCTACTATTAGACCATCATCCAAACAGGTTTTATGTATCCCGTGCTACCATCTCCCGCCGATTGCACCAGATACCATAAGCTCCCGTGCTTCCGCATGATGCAGTATTGAGCACATATGGATCCATCATGTCGCACGGAAAATAACCTGCAAAAAATGTCAACTTTTATTATGTTAAAGATACAATTGCTTCGACAATTCCAAAGAGCATAAAACAAAGGAAAACTTCCACACATGATACGTGATTCGGTTCGAGCCTCACCTCCTCCCCCCCCCCCCCCCCCCTCCCAATTAGTTACAAAGTATGTTTGTTGTACTGGTAGGCGGAGGCAGATTAAAGTCATATGAATCGTATGCCATCTGAGAGTGGCAAACGGGAATGCAATAAGCAAACAATGTTTTTTTTTCCTTTTGATCACAAAAGCAACATTGGTAACTACCCTGCCATCGTAAGGCCATTTAGATTGCAGGAATAAGAAACATAAGAACTGAAAAAACATAGGATTAAGATGTTATGTAGGAAGAGGATTGGAAGCACTCAGGTGCTCCACCTCCCTGTATGAGTATTAAATTAAAAAAACAAACCAGGAAAATTCAAAAAGAAACTAGAATTTTGGGATACCAAACTTGGGTGCCCAATCAACCCTCGTGTGAAATTTTGTAAAAAAAATAGCAGGAAAAGAATTCTCAGTAAATATACATAAAATACCTATGTATAGGAAAAAAATACGGTTTGGATGGATTGTAGGTCGGACTGTATTTACATCGCAATGGATACATTTTCTGGTATTTTGTAAACTTTACATGGGGTAGATTGGGCACCTAAGTTTGATATTCCAAGATTCTATGTTTTTTTGTTTTTCTACTATTTTTTAATTTAATATCCATACAGGGTTTGGAGCACTAGGAGCTCCTATGTATTTTACATGTTACGTACTCCTTTTCACTCAAAAAAACATACTCCAACCCTATAATCTACATAGCACTTCCATAGAAATTCTTGCTTGGGATTCAAATCCTTTAGAATTCCTATGAAAATCCTTCAATCGGAAAAGTCCCTTAATTCGTACGAAAAGCTAAGTTAAAGGATGCTACACCTTTAATTAACAGAACGATTTAACAGTAATCCAGCACCATTAGGTAAACATTTGGTGTGGGGGGTTCCAGTGAGTGACATGACCCAACACTATTTAGACCTGTAGGCAACAGTGAGTGCATGCTCTCCTGGTGGAAGTGTGCCTACAACGTCTAGCTAGCGCCCATGTTCTTACGGAAAACATTCTGAGCATATAGGCAAGTAGCACGTGCATCGTCGCCACGCGCGACAAAACTTGCTAATTGAACGGCTTCCCAGATTGATCTGACCGAGGCGAGCGAGAAATCGACTTGCCCGCTTGCACAGAATGGAGGACGGAAAATGACTGTTTCACGTCGGCATATGCATGGAAATCGGGAAAGCGTCCCGTTGGGTTCATCCAACTTGGGATGTCCTTGGTTTTACTTTTGCCATGCAGCACCGTATGAAGCTACTGTTTACAAACAAGAAAACGCGCACTGCTACCTACTAGTAGTACAGCTTATTTATTCGAACTGTACTGACACTAGAGAGGTGCCTTCATCCGGAATTACTTTTCACAGAAATAAGTGTACCTAAATGTAATTTAACTCTAAGGATATCTTCAAGGCGACTCATAAATTTATTTCCGCATCCGTTCGTAAACAGGGATCAATCTACGGACATAGATGGGAGGAGGCCATCCAATCATATTCGCATACATTTTAACAACAACTCGAATCAACCGGCCAAAATTCATGCAAACACTGCCAGGTTTCATATGAAAATGCAGGATTTTCATATAAACATGATGGATTTCATTATATTTACATCAACTAAGCGATGCTAGTCCGGCTCTGGAGATATAATTAATACCTAATTTAAATGGTCGTCCGCGGATCTCTTTGTTTTCCTCATGCCCGGCAGCCCGATCACCTGATTGTCGGGAGCCTTAAAGGTATATTTTTCAGCGCAAAGAACGGCTCGTTTCCACACCGCTCATCGGAGTGGAACCTCCGGCTGATGCTTCAGCGGGAGGGGAAGGGGGTGGCATCGCTTCCCTGGAGCCCTTGCAGGGTCGACGATGGTGTGCGCTGAAGAAGAACCGGGCAAGACACCTTCTGTGTACGCCGGCGTCGCCTCGGCGGTGGCCTTCGTGGGACCCAAGCGCCAGCGGGCTCCCATGTTCTACATCTCCTCGGTGATGGCGTGACATAAGCGCTGGCCGCCGATTAAATCAATCTCCGCGCACCCGGCTTACATCTCTGCACGCATGGTGCGTCCGCGGTACGAAAACGCGATCGCAGAACCACGGCGATGTGACCCGCGACGAGGAAAGGCGTGGGGTGACGCGGTGTCGTCAAGGGAGCAACGATGCCCGGGACGCTATGCTCCCCGTTGTGCTGGCTTGGGGCGGCAACTAGCTCCGTCGGGCTAGGCGAGGGAGGTGGAGCAGGGAGCTTCCTCACTCGTATCCGGCTGGCTTGGCGGGCCACCCATCCGGCTTTTATGCCGAAAAACTGCTCTTCCTGCTCGTCAGATGCCATCGAAAGAGTGGAGAAAATGGTGGAGGAGGAGATGGGGAGCGGCAGAGTGGTGCGATTCTTGCCCATCGTGTGGCCTCGTTTAAATAAAGGGTGGACGGGAGGAACTCGGCCGACATTGCGTTTAATGCTGGCCCGCTCGTGAACAGTCGTGTGGCCGGAATATGTTTCTCGACTTCCACGCGTATTTAATGGAGGCGTTTGAATGTGGCGAGGAGGCGTGTTCAGTCGGGCGTGCAGCGGGCGGCACGCCACTTCAAAGGCGGAGGCAGTTAGAGGTCGTGTCCGTCCTGAATCGCCTTCAGTGTGGAGCGGACGCGCTCTACAGCGGCATGAATGCTGGCAGCTGGCGCAGGAGGGAAGGGCACGCGGAAGGGGGGGTTAGGAGTTTTGGTGGGCCAGGACGGTCATAATCGGGCTTGAGATCGGTCCGCACTCTCGCAAACCTCCTTACGTTTGTCTCCGGTTTGCGGAAGAGAACGCATCCGGATCGCGTCGCGGACCCATATGGAACCGCGTTGGATGACTTCCGCGGTTCGCACAGCACGATCCAATGAAGGAAATATGCCCTAGAGGCAATAATAAAGTTGTTATTTTATATTACCTTATTCATGATAAAGGTTTATTATTCATGCTAGAATCGTATTGATTGGAAACTTAAATACATGGGTGGATACATAAACAAATACCATGTCCCTAGTAAGCCTCTACTAGACTAGCTTGTTAATCAAACATGGTTAAGGTTTCCTAACTATAGACATGTGTTGTCACTTGATAACGGGATCATATCATTAGGAGAATGATGTGATGGACAAGACCCATCCGTTAGCTTAGCATATGCTCGTTCAGTTTATTGCTATTGCTTTCTTAATGTCAAATACATATTCCTTCGACTATGAGATCATGCAACTTCCGGATATCGGAGGAATACCTTGTGTGTTATCAAATGTCACAACGTAACTGGGTGATCATAAAGATGCTCTACAGGTATCTTCGAAGGTGTCTGTTGAGTTGGCATGGATCGAGATTAGGATTTGTCACTCCGAGTATCGGAGAGGGATCTCTGGGCCCTCTCAGTAATACACATCACAAGAAGCTTGCAAGTGAAGTGACTAAGGAGTTTGTTACGAGATGATGCATTACGGAACGAGTAAAGAGACTTGTCGGTAACGTGATTGAACTAGGTATGAAGATACCGATGATCGAATCTCGGGCAAGTAACATACCGGCAGACAAAGGGAATTACGTATGTTGTCATAAAGGTTCGACCGATAAAGATCTTCGTAGAATATGTAGGAACCAATATGGGCATTCAGGTATCGCTATTGGTTATTGACCGGAGAGTGTCTCGGTCATGTCTACATAGTTCTCGAACCCGTAGGGTCCGCATGCTTAACGTTTGTTGACGATATAGTGTTATATGAGTTATGTGATTTGGTGACTGAATGTTGTTCGAAGTTTCGGATGAGATCACAAACATGACAAGGAGCTCCGGAATGGTCCGGAGGTAAAGAATGATATATAGGACGATGCTATTTGAACACCAGAAGAGTTTCGGGAGGTACCGGGTAGTCATCTGATCACTAGACCGGGAACCCTCGGGAGGTATATGGGCCATATGGGCCAAGTAAGAGGAGCACACCAGCCCACAAGGGGCTGGCGCACCCCTCCTATGGCAGCTGGCCAAGGGGAGAAAATGAAGGAGGGGATTCGGCCTCCCCCTGCCTTCCTCTCCTCCCCCTTCCTTTCCCCCTCGGGCAAATATGGTAGGGGGAGAGGGCAGTAGCCCAAGGGGGATTCGGCCTCCCTTGGGACGCCTCCTGGCTGCCTCCCTCTCCCTCCCACCTATGTATATGAGGGAGGGGGCACCACACAATACCATGACAATCTCTTAGCCATGTGCGGCGTCCCTCTCCACAGTTTTGTCCCTCGGTCATATTTTTGGAGTGCTTAGGCGAAGCCCTGCAGAGGTAGCATCACCACCACCGTCACCACGCCGTCACGCTGCCAGAACTCATCTACTACTACACCCTTCTTGCTGGATCAAGAAGGCGAGGACGTCACCGAGCTGAACGTGTGCTGAACGCGGAGGTGTCATACATTCGGTACTTGATCGGTTGGACCGCGAAGAAGTTCGACCACATCAACCGCGTTACTAAATGCTTCCTCTTACGGTCTATGAGGGTACGTAGACACACTCTCCCCTCTCATTGTTATGCATCTCCATAGATACATCTTGCGTGTGCGTAGATTTTTTTTCCTGCAACGTTCCCCCAACAGTGTCATCCGAGCCAGGTCTATGTGTAGATGATATGCATGAGCAGAACACAAAGAGTTGTGGGTGTTCATAGTCATACTTCTTACCACCAACGTCTTATTTTGATTCGGTGGTATTGTGGGATGAAGCGGCCTGGACCAACCTTACATGTCCACTCACATGAGACCTGTTCCACCGACTAACATGCAACTTGTTTTGCATAAAGGTGGTTGGCGGGTGTGTATTTCTCCTACTTTAGTTGAATCGAATTTGACGACGGCCGGTCTTTGAAGAAGGTTAAAACACCAAAGTTGATAAATCACTGTTGTATTTTTTTCGTAGTTAAGAACGATTCTTGCTAGAAGCCCGTAGCAGCCACGTATAACTTGGAACAATAAAGTAGAGGACGTCTAACTTGCTTTTGCACGACATGTTGTGTTGTGATATGGTCAAGTTATCATGTGATATATGTTGATGTATGAGATGATCATGTTTTGTAATATCGACATCCGGCAGGAGCCTTAGGCTTCTCTTAATTATTGTATGAAATGCAAACGCCATGTAATTGCTTTACTTTATCGCTATGCGTTAGCAATAGTTGTAGAAGCAATAGTTGGCGAGACGACCCTGACGCAACGATGGAGATCAAAGTGTCGAGCCGGTGACGATGGAGATCATGATGATGCTTTGGAGATGGAGATCAAAAGCACAAGATGATGATGGCCATATCATGACACATATTTTGATTGTATGTGATGTTTATCCTTTATGCATCTTATTTTGCTTAAACGGCGTAGCATTATAAGATGATACCTTCACTAAGTTTCAAGATAAAGGTGCTCTCCCCGAGTATGCACCACAACCAAAATTCGTCGTTTTGAACTACCTCGTGATGATCGGGTGTGATAGACTCTACTTTCACATACAACGGGTGTAAGACATTTTTGCACATGTAGAATACTTGGATTAAACTTGACGAGCCTAGCATGTACAGACATGGTCTCCGAACACTAGAGACCGAAAGGTCGAACGTGAGTCATATAGTAGATATGATCAACATAGAGATGGCTCCTCCAGATGTTAAAAAAGCCAGCGGCGAAAAACTTTAATTGGAGAGAGCGATACTTTCTCCTCCAGATGGCTCTTCTCCTCCACCTCTCCTCTCCACCTGCTCTACCACCATCGTAATGGGGATCTCTGCCGGAGCACGCTATGGAGGGACTTTTGCATTGAGACTTCAACCCCGGCCTAGCAGTCGCGGATCAGGTGCGACGTCGCTTTGGATCTACGGTTCATTTCTCTCCTGGTCATGGAACCAAGGAATTCTTCTTAGTTGTCTACTTCTCTTCGGCCTCCTTTAACCTCTATGTGGAATCGGTTGGCTTGGCATTACAATGTTGTACTAGCTATGATACATAGGCACCGGGGGATGGGGGGGGGGGCTCTCCATTTTCAGAAACAATCTTGTTTTTATATGACATTTGACGAAACTCGTCCTAGTTCTGTCAAATTTTCAGTGAGGACAATGGGGAATATTGATAAAAGTACAAGGTTATATATTAGAAAATCATAACAGCGAAAAACTGAATGAGCTAAGGTACAATCTATTTATGTAAAGTTAAAGGTTTTTTCTGCACGTATGCTATACTCTAGCTTATGAAAGTCTGGCACGCCAAAAAAGTAGACAATGCGTGCATTGATACGTTACCCTCTGCTAGAGTATTGGGTTGTTATTTATGTTTGATTAAATTTCTTTGATTGGTAATGTCATGCATTTTTGTTGAACCAAAGATGAAATCATAATGTTGTCAACAAAAGAAGTAGACCAGCTCCGGTACAGGAGCTGCGACGGAGGTGTGTGGTTGTTTGAACGTCCATGGAGCTCAATGTGATTTTTATTATGTTTGAAGTGAGTTATACTTCAGTGTATCTTTATAATAAATCTGATCCTTTTTAGGAGAAAAAGTACATACGCAATTTCTCATTAAAAAACAGCACATATGCAATTAGAATGAAACCGATATAACAACGATTAAACCAACTAAGTCCACCGGCTATGCCCAGGGTACTTTTGTTTAAGTATCATCATGCATGCAGCTCCACCGATTCTAGCTCGCGTTGTTGGTGGCGAAGCAGACCTTTCTGACTTCGCCGGGGTCGGTCCCAGTGAGCACCTCAATGTCTCCCATCTTCACCAAAGCCGCCGCAAACCTGACCATCCACGCGATATGGTTGGCGGCGTTGTCGGCCACCATGGCCGTTGTCTTGTTGCCGGTCGTCGGCGTCTCATCCAGTAGCGTCTGGTCCGACGTGAACAACACCTGCCCAGAGGCCACGTTTTTGTAGAACTGGTTGCTCAGCTTGTTCGGGTCCATCACACGGTTGTTGCTCACGGAGATGAACCCCCCGCCGTTCCTCGGAGGCGGGCACACCTTCTTCAGCTCCGCCGCAAAGGTGGCGTTCATAGTGGGGTCGACAGTGGGGTACAACCGCGGGGTGACGAAGTTGCAGTGCGTGAGGCCGAAGGAGTGCGCGCCAGAGAGCACCACCAGATCTTCGGCGTTGAGACCCTTGGCGGCGAAGTTGTCAAGGAGTTCTTGCAGGTGAAACGCCGGGGATGGGATGCCCTAGAAGACCTCGTCGGCGATTGACTGGAAGCCATCAAGGCGGCCGGATGGCATGTGGAAGGTGAACCCGCCTAAGGCGCAGGTGGAGTCGCGCGCCGCAAAGGCCAGGATGTCGGCACAGGAGAGGCGACACCGGGCGGGCGACCTCCACAGCGTCCTTGATCTTGTTCACGGCATCGTATCCACGCAGAGGGATTGTTGTCTTCTCTTTCTCCGGGTTGCTGGCGGTCGGGTCCAGGAGAATGGAAGCATCACAACCCTGTAAAAAGTCATTTATAAATATACTTTTCCTTTATTTGTACGTATTTATGTTAGTGAAGGTTCATGGAAACATATACTATTATCTAGACATGAAAAATCTGAAAATATCAGTGGTAGTTAAAATTAGAAAAGATCAAAAGCATGTTTTCTAGATAGTCTCACGTATTCAACAAAAGATATATGAGCAGTATATATATGTTTGTATAGAATAAAAATGGCACATAAGAAATTTATTTAGATTTCGAATGAAATCCCAAGTGTTTCAAACTGTGGCGTGACATGTGTTTAAATTGAGGTACATACCCTGACAAAGCAATCGTGGAAGAAGAGGCGAACAAAGGCGGCGCCCATGGTGGGGTCATTGCGGATCATGCCTTGGACAACGTTCCTCACCGTGTCCTCGGCTTTTGGGCACGACGAGTTGTAGAAACCGTGCTGCAGCCCGACGGGCCCGGCGGCCATCGACACAGAGCTCAGTGCAGCGGCCATGAACGCCATGAGCACCACAACCTTGCTTGATGCCGTCGCCATCTCCTTGTTCACGTACTATTTGCGTGTGTTTAATGAAAGAGACTTGCTGGGAGTGCTCGATGGTGACAATACTGTGGTTTCGATGAGTATTTATAGATCATCATAGGACTACGGGGACGAATACACGTAGATGATCTTAGTTGCTAGTGTGTTCAGTGCATACAAATAATGTGTCTGAATGATTAGGAGGTTAAGGCACCACACTGGTGGTTGAATTATTTGCAGCTAGAGACGCGTTGACAATGCCACATGATAGCGTATTGCTTCATGCAGGATTAGGAAATCGCAACTATACATTTAATCTGGATGATTAGTTTGTTACAGCATGTGGACTTTCTTTTTCGCGGGGACAGCATGTTGACTCTTGCGCTTCAACTATGTTTATATGATGCTCAAACGTGTTACAAAGCCTAGCTAGGTTGGCAGGAGGTTAATCCTAGCTAGGTTGATGAGTTTGGGACAATTCCAGCTTGGTTGATGACTTTGTTAACACTCCCATCGGCAGTTAGGGATAACACATTGCGGCTTCTCAGTGATTGAAGTCTTTCCCTCTGTTTGGCATGCAATTGCTAATCACCGACTTTCACTTCTTTTAAACCGGCCGGGGTCATGAAGTTTTTTTTGAAAGATCCAGCATTTGCTGGCTTCATTAGATTGAGCAGAAGAGGATGGGTTACAAATTGTGATCAAGCGATCATGAACATGAAAAAAAAGAGGAGAGGAGGGAGGTGTTGAGGTACCCCCCCCCCCCCCCGGTGGCTTCTAAAATCTCTATCTCGCAAGTATGTCCCCGAAAGGGGTCTCAATATCTTTCGCCCCCGCGAGTCGCCATTGCTCCATTGTGCGTCGTATGGCCGCGAGGATGTCATTTGGGCAGGCCGTCTTCTCCCTAAAAGTGCAGTTGTTCCTCTCATTTCACAGCTCTCAGGTTACTGCCATAATCATTGTTTTGACACCTTTCTTTTCCTCCTTCTTTGCCTTGGAGACGATAGTGGATACTGCTGTTGTAGTGCTGTCTTGCCGGGGTCACGAAGTTGCTATGGACATTCTCTCCAGATAATCAAGGCAGTGTTTGTTCGTTTACACGAACGTCAACTTGGCTTGAATATGCTTTGTTCGTTGGGATCGACTCAACTCAACCTCAATGTACGTTGGTCTCCACCACCACCGCCAATTAAGCTGGCTTTTGTTCGTTGTTATCCACGAACGTTCCTATCCAGGTTCACTCATTGAAGGTGAGAATGAAGCACACAAATCAACCCAACTGCGAACCAACCTGTCTGGTTGGATAGTTATGAGGACAAGGATATTCGTAACCCATTAGGGTTTAAATTCTAGACTTGATACTTATGCTTGCATTTTGCTGGATTTATTTCAGGACTTTCGATAATATGCGCTTAGTGGGACAAAACATTCCCGTTGACTATGAAGGTGTTTGTTACGACTTCGTCAATCTTAAAACGATGTGCCGGCTCAATCTCTCATAGATGCTCATAGGAGTAGGGTGTGCGTCGATGTGTTCATGAAGGTCAGCGTATGTGCATATGTATGAAGTGCACTAAACATGGTTTTATTCAAGATCCTTAATTAATTTTGTAAGTGCGATGCTGGCTTGCATGCATTAATTGATGTGCGGTCTGAATTTTATTTCTTGCCGGTAGACCTGATGTAGAGTTTGCTGCGGCGATATATAGAATATGGAGCAAGATTGTGCTAACCAGATAAAATTAGTGCATGAGTGGATCTAAAACATAATTTTGCCTATGATCTTAACTAATTTGTAAGTGCGCTCCTGGGTTCCATCCTCCATGCAGGAGCGCACTAAACAGAAGTTGACCTGTTGTGTACACTGATGCAATGATATACTCCCTCCGTCTTAAATTAAGTGACTCAACTTTGTACTAAATTTAGTATAAAGTTGAGTCATTTATTTTAAAACGGATGGAGTAGATTATAGTGCAGAATTATGCAAAGAAGATTAAATTAATAAATGAGTAGATCTACAACATAATTGTCTTCGTGACCGTGCATTCTTAAGTCGCACTAGATCATCGATGACGCGCGTTGCTGCGCCCGTCCATTTTATCAATACAATGATTTGGATTTTAATAATACATACGATTCAACAAAATTTGATACTCCCTCCTATCCAAATTAATTGACATTGGTTTAAAATATATTTAAACCTTGCGTAAATTAATATGGATCAGAGAGCAGTACTTTCATGATAAACAAAGTAGGAGGATGACAAAGTGACACATATAGCTATAGATGCAGGTTTAGTCATAGAATCTATTTGCACACTAATCCATTTTGATATAAAAGAATAATATAAATATTTGTATGAAAACTCTATCAAAATTATATATAAAAATTAAATGGTACAATATCCAAACTGTACATATACACAATGAAAAATACATAACAATTATTGTCAAATATTATCAATTAACATAGGGTGGGACAACACTGCATACAAATACATGGAACAACAATACATAGTTCAACTGAAAAATAACACTGTACAAATTATGAACCCCTCAAACTAACATAAGGTACCCAACTGATTATTGTACAGGTTCTTTCATTATTTACGACATTGAGTAAGCATATTTTTTATCTCCTCACAAGTTAATTAGTGGATACTTCTAAACATAGCTTTACTATGTTACTCCCTCTCTCTCAGTTTACAGGACGTGCACGTACCTCTAGGTCATCAATTTGACCAACCTAATACAAGTCATATACTACAAAAAATATACCAATATAAACTTCAGATGTTCTATTTTCAAACGGTATAAATTTTGTGTTATATAGTTTATATTAGGGTGATAAAATTGGCAACCTAGGTATACGCGGAGGACTTGTAAACTGAAACGGAGGGAGTAGAAAAGGTAATATAAATTCATCAAACAATCATTAATAATATAAGACAGAAATTTTATTCATCAAACAATCATTGATGATAATATAAATTGCAATATAATACAAACATTTAATTACGAAATGTATACCAAATTCTTTGTCATCTTGTTTTTAAGGGCTTGCAGGTGAGCACAAGAAACACACAAAAAAATTCAATTAAGTGAGGTGCTAATATTATTTACTAAATTATAAAGCCTCCCAAAACCATCCAGGCATTGAATTACATGATGATGTTTACTGATCTCAAAGAATGAAAAAAAGGCTTTCCAGTCAAAATGATGCCTGCATTCAGGTTCGTGCACTTTGAATCAAAGTCAAGCTGCATAGGATGTTAAACAACATGTAAAGATGGCAAGATCAAAAAGCTATAGTTTAAATGGACGATAACAGTAAAGCAGGCGCTACAGTTTGTTTCCAATTTTATAACCTTCTACAAAAATGTGCCAGTGGCTATACATTTCTTCTAGGTCCATCTAATCACTCTAAGCATAAATTCATACTACAAATTATCATATGGGAGATGCAGGCTTTAAGTGCCACTGTATGGTGCAGGCTTCTCTATTTTGTGTCATTTTTATAGTAGATTTTTTTAATCTACTGCCATATTTAAAGTTAAACTATCCATGCAAATGCCATGATTCTTTTTTGAACGTACAGTCAATTTTCTTGCCAGGAGGCGCAAGGGAAATTTCTTCAAATCCAATAATTCCATTCTATTTTGTGTAAAAAAAAGATCAAAGACCAGTAAAAACAGGGAAAATGTCGAGGGAAATGCACTATCGTATTGAGAGAGTTCATATTGTGTACCAAGTATCAACATCATTCCCACATCAATGATTCACCTATGCACACATATTTATTTATCTAATAAAAGGATAAATAATACCGGTCTAAGTAATCAGTCCTAGGCCCAGGTGGAGGTTGTATATAAGAGGTAACTGAATGCCAATGGTTTTGATGTGAGTCGACGTAGGTAGGGATCATTTTTTGTGAAGATTGTTTTTCATAAGAAATCGTTAGCATGTGGAGTCCTATGCTCTTAGTATATACGATCAAGACTTTTAACACGACAGATAATGTCCTTCCAGTCCTAAAGCTGGGGCGATTCTATGGGCAATTAAATGTCCCAAGAAAGTGGCGGGTACATTTGCTCAAGTAGATCTGGCTTGTTAAATCATCTGTTTGTTAGTATTACATATTATGATATATGTACGTGTGTGCCCAAAAAGCGTGCACGATTCTACAATTAGGAAGATGTCTTTGCAATAAATTGCTTATGGTTCCTACAGTATGGTAAACAGTGTGTTTTATATCTCCAGGGTCCCAGTAATATGCCAAAAACAAGAGTGGGAGTGACTACATAGTAATTACATTAGAATGAAAAAAAAACAGAAAGACATTTTCATTGTAAAATAATACAAACAGAAAATTCTTGTACACACGTGCATTGTGGACTTACTGGATCAGCGAACAAACACTCTGTCTTATTGATCTTGAAAACCACCAGCTAAAACTCCCGAACCATACTAATGCACAGGCATCACAACTCAGATTTTTTATCTCTAATCATATACACAAATATGTACCAGCAGAATATTATTTTACTTTTAACAAGATGGGTGCCTGTCATGTATGACAACACTGATGATTTCTTGAACACATCAGACGAATCTGGATGGGTTCCCTTGCTTTCATCCAGGCAGCGGTCAATGAATCCAGTTGGTGGTCTATGGAGCGGGAACGACGGCAGCGGTGCCCTGACGCCGGAGGCTCCACCGCCACCGTCCTGGCTCTCCTGTCTTTGTTGCTAGAGGAATTCTGGCCAACCCTCCATCCAACAACTCGTACATATTTGTACTTCAATTCATCCCAAACTTCTATATCGTCTTATGGAATCTTGGATTGAAGGATTCATCATAATACATAGATCAATATGAAAAAAAAAACTGGAAAAAAAGATGCAGGAATCTGAATAGCTGGTTGGGCATTTGACAACTGAAGAATGTAAGGGATGGCAGGGATGTAAGGCTCTGGGCATGTCTATATTGTCGATACTACTTTGATATATGCAACACAAGCACAAAATGCCGTTACACAAACACATGAATCTGAGAAACTTGATTAACTAACAGAAGGCTTGCCCTTACCATGCAAAAAAAGACTGCCCCTAAACAAAAAAAGGAAAATTAGCAGGTGACAGTCAGTTGGCAGTTCTCACAGAAGACAGTGTCGACGGGGTTCGTGGCGGCCTGGTTCATTGTCGCGTCGCCTATGAGCCGCGACGTCGGTGAAGGTGACGCAGGACAGATTGGTCGCTGGTCGTGATCTCTCTGGCAGCAAATATCCTGATCCTTGGCGAGGTCGTTGCGTCCATGGCGGATCTGGCCGCTGCCATGGCCTGCGCCTAACCTGGTCGATCTCTCTCTTCTCTTCTCTTATCTTCTGATGAGGTGAGGAGGAGAGGGTGGGAGACGAGGTCGGCAACTTTGGGGGAGAGGATAGGAGGGGCGGAGGCCGCCGACGAGGTGGCGTGAGGGCGCGTGACGGGAGGGATAGCGTGGACGATAGCGGCGGCGGCGGCGTACCTAGGTTTCTCGAGAGTAGCGCTCGCCCTTTTCTCCGATGTGTAAATTTCTTCGTGGGCTTTGTGGGGCAGCTAGGCCCAATCAACCAGAGTGCTCAGAAAATACCACCGGAGTAGCTGCCCTCTAGGACATTTAGCCCACTTAGCGAGAGAACGTGGCATAAAACAACCATCCACTAGTCAGAAACGATTTTGACTCAAGATCTAACGGCTGAAATGCTGATGATCTGAGATGGCTGGGAGGGTGCTCAGTTTTAATATATCTAAATTGGAGGTCTACCATCGGGGTTCAAGGTTCAACTTTTGAGCGAGCGTCGCTTTAGGTTTTCGGTGGCTTTCAATAAGGTTTGTCATTTCATTTACCACCTCAAGGATCGTATATGGCCGGACTTCATATGTCACTTTCAGCTCTTTCGAGGCCATGATCATGCAGTCGCCCCGTTGGACAATTTCTAGCACTCCGATGAGACGGCCATTGATATATCTGTGCGCTCACCAATTGCTATCAAGACTAATCTGGATTTCCTACATTCTCGTAGCCATGTGAATTCGGCCTACAATGCTGGTTTGGTTGGACTAGATCCTCCAGAGCATACTCTCCCACACGGTTCGCCGGACTTCTCACCGCCGGTACAAAACGCTGCTTCAACGACCATTCCCAGCTCTTTTGGTAACACAGTACGAGAAGTTAATGGCATTAATGGCTGTCCCTCAGTGGTCGGGCTTTCTTTCGGGAGTTTTCAACGGACCAATCAGATTAATGACTCAGCAGGAAATCAGAGCAATCAGCATTTATTACTTGATGGATTATGTTTGGGCAAGTTTAAGTGTGATTTATCTACCCGACCACCCTCTATGGAGACGATGCGTTTTCAAGGTCAGTTTTTTAAACATGGATATTGAGATTCAATTCTGACCTTTATGATGGACCAACTACGTTTTGGATATTCTGTCAGCCACATTGCAACCATTTGGTCACTTTCTTCTGTGCCACCTTTGGACTACATCTACAAGTGATTACGTATATGCTCTAATTGTGACATCTTGGGGCTTTTCTCTGGTAATTGGCCGGGCGTTCCTTGATCGAGTTGCTTTGAGGCTCCTTGCCAATGCACATCACACTACCATCCTAGCCCAGAAGTGGAATTCCCAAGTGACCCATGCAATGTTGGGCCGAGAAGTCTTGAGGCTGCACCTCCTACGCTCAAAACCTGCCCCACTTGCAACTCTGCTGGCCATTCATATTTTACCTGTGCTGGATTAAAATTATGTTCGCTTTGTGGTTGGTTGAGCCATTACTATCGAGAATGTAGGTTCGGCCTGGTCCCTCGCCTGAAATGGGCTCCTAAGCCAGCTATGGAAACCCAGCCCAATTCTTTGGATGCTGGCCCACTCTTTATGAGGCAACTCATTAATCCTAAGGATTTATTTCCCTCCACTGAAGATTTCTCTACCAAGCAAACGGATTCCTTTTAGGACTATAATGGAATTATATCTGGGTCTGTTCCAATCAATGACGCTCAGCGGCAAAAATTGATATACTCTGTTTTTAATGATTCACTTGCCCACAACAACCAAGGAGCGACGACCGGAGCAGTCCGCAGCGGGACCGTTAGATGCAGACCGTGTGGGGAGCCTGGCCACGTGGCGTCCTCCTACGGCGTCAAGCAGAGGCAGAGGAGGCGCATTTGGGTTCCCAAGAAGCAAAATACCCCTGCCAATACACCTCCCTCTCTGTCACCTGTCATTCGCTCGATTCCACCTCCTGCTGCTCCTCCTTCCCCTCCCATGGCGAACTTCCCCATCAATGTCGTCCCCTACCTGCCCCAAGGCATGACCATCGAGCTCGGCCCAGAAGATCGCCTTGTCAAATATGAGATGGTTGTCGGCCCCGTTCCTCCGCTCCGCAATGATTTTCTGGCCATTGCTGAAGTGAATCGCTTTGTCCCCTTCCATCAGAAGGCCATGCTTCGACATGCCATTGAAGGTTTTCTTCATGAGTCTAACTTCTTCCCCACTGAAGTAGATGATTATCTGCTTGGGATTGTCATTTTTGGTTTTGTGGATTCTGCTGTCAGAGATGATGTGGTCGGTACTACTTTTGAGTTACATGAGGATGAGGATAATCAAGGCACTGTTGTTTCTTTTGTTCCTCATGATGCTGCTATCAACATGCGTCAGACTAGTTTTGGGCCTCTGGTTTGGTTGCTTTATATTGGATTTCCTCATGACTACCAGACCTCACACTATATTCATAAGTCTGTGGACAAGTTTGGTGAGTTGGTTACCTGGAATAATCCTAGGGATGACAGAAAATTTGTTCTGATCAAAGCCAGAGTGCTTAGCCTACGCCAGGTTCCTAAGAGCTTTGTCATGCACCAGTTAGGAGGGGAACGTTCTTTCTTTGGGTATGTCGTCACAATTCTTCAAGCAAAGGCTCGGAATGCTCATATTCGTGACGTTCCACCGGCCGGCATTGAGCCACCTCCTGAGGATGGTATTCCTCATCCTTTGTTTGGTGAGGGTCTCACTGCGGAGTAGATGTATCAAGCGCAGCTGCATAACTGGCTTGCTCAGAATGTCATGCCTAATCCCAATAATGCACAGCCTCAACACAATGCTGCCCAAGGGAATGATGTTCACTTCCAAGTTGGCTGGGGTGCCTGGCCTCCTTCCCCTCCACCGCCTCTGCCAATGAAGGTTTACAGGTCCAGGATGGAATCCTTCCCGCAAACAATCTTCAGGACAGCCCAGGTACTGCTTGGAATGACTCTATCTTGGCTTATGATAGTTCGGATTCCAGTGCAACAATATCTGACAGTTATGTGTTGATACCAAGTAATATCTTCTTTGCGCTCACTTTGGGAGAAGGGTCTGCCTCTCATCAGACTAGTCTGATACCTGCTGCTGCACCTTTGCACAATGCGCTGAACATTGAAATTTCCCTCTCTGCTTCTGGGATACAATTTGCAATGACTGGACAGGGAAATGTTGTCAGCTCCATGATGATAAATGTTGGATTCCCAATTATCCGGCTCAACACTTTCATCAGGTCTTATATTATGCCAATCATTGCGGCTTATGGCCCTTGGAGCTCGGGATTTGGCCTTAGAGATGAAAGGGTGGACCTCAAAGTGGTGATCACTGAAGAAAATGGTGTGCTGGCTCTGTCTGAAGCAACCAAAACTGTCACTCTTCACTCCTCCAGCTTTTCTCTTGTGCAACAGATGGGCATTACTAAAGTTCTTCGCCTGAATGAATCATATACTGCAACTTCAGCTGCTGTCACCCAGGGCACTCTGACTCCTATGCTGGACTTAGCTCCTTTTTCTCAGAACGCCACTCCTCTGAATCCTATAATTGAGGACACTGGTGATGTTGAGCAAATTGTGTTACAGTAGTCTGAACCTCACATTCCTGATGCTATGCCTGAGACTGATGCAATTGTGCTCGGTCGTCGTGGTAAACAGCTAGTTCCTGAGTCCTCGATCAATCTTCGTAGAAGTGCCCGCAAGAACAAATATGATGGCTTTATGGTGCCACCCGTCACTGATGTCAAACCCAGGGTTTCTAAGGTAAAGCCACTGAAAGCACAAGTGCTCCCTAGGTGGTTTTTGTAATTAATTTCAACATATCTCTTGTTGGACTAACACTTTTACCTAGTACATTTCAGATAAGTTCAACAATGAAGTGGCATGGACTAGAGGATGTGGAACCCCTTCAAGATGCTAAGGACAAAAGGATTGGCTCAAGCTCAAAGCTCAAGACTCTACATTTTCTATTTTAGTGATCCAAGATCACATCGAGTCTATAGGAAAAGCCAATACTATCAAGGAGGGATGAGGTGTTGCTTAATGAGGCTCTTGCTCAAAATGCTTAGTGATATGATCCAAAGCCCTCAACTACTTTCTCACATCCATATATGACCTAAACCAAAAGTCAAACTCGGCCCCATCGATTCTTTCTATCCGGCGCCACCGAGTTCATATGTCATAGCCACTGCCACAAACCCTAGGAAAATCGGTCTCACCGATAGGGATCTCGGTCTCACCGAGATGGTATTGCAATCTCTCTATATGGCTCCATTACCAAAATCGGTCTCACCGAGTTAGCATAATCGGTCCTACCGAGATTGCAATGTAAACTCTCTGCTTCCTTTTCGTAACATTTCGGTCTCACCGAAATGAGCGAACCGGTCCCACCGAAGTTTACTCGACCAACTCTCCGGTTAGCTTATTACCAAAATCGGTCTCACCGAGTTTGTATGTCGGTCTCACCAAGATTACGTTATGCCCTAACCGTAACCATATCGGTCCTACCGAGTTGCATGTCGGTCCCACCGAAAACCCTAATGGTCACTAGATTTGCTGAATCGGTCCGACCGTCCCACCGAGATTGGCAAGTTGTGTGTAACGGTTAGATTTTGTGTGGAAGCTATAAATACCCCTCCACCTCCTCTTCATTCGTGGAGAGAGCCATCAGAACGAACCTACACTTCCAACATACATTTTCTGAGAGAGAACCACCTACACTTGTGTTGAGGCCAAGATATTCCATTCCTACCATATGAATCTTGATCTCTAGCCTTCCCCAAGTTTCTTTCCACTCAAATCTTCTTTCCACCAAATCCATATCCTGTGAGAGAGAGTTGAGTGTTGGGGAGACTATCATTTGAAGCACAAGAGCAAGGAGTTCATCATCAACACACCATTTGTTACTTCTTGGAGAGTGGTGTCTCCTAGATTGGCTAGGTGTCACTTGGGAGCCTCCGTCAAGATTGTGGAGTTGAACCAAGGAGTTTGTAAGGGCAAGGAGATCGCCTACTTCGTGAAGATCTACCGCTAGTGAGGCAAGTCCTTCGTGGGCGACAACCATGGTGGGATAGACAAGGTTGCTTTTTCGTGGACCCTTCGTGGGTGGAGCCCTCTGTGGACTCGCGCAACCGTTACCCTTCGTGGGTTGAAGTCTCCATCAATGTAGACGTACGATAGCACCACCTATCGGAACCACATCTCAAAAATCTCCGTGCCTCCAAATTGTGTTTGCACACTCCAATCCCATCCCTTTACATTCTTGCAAGTTGCATGCTTTACTTTCCGCTGCTCATATACTCTTTGCATGCTTGCTTGATATATATAGTGTTTGTTAAACTTGTGCCAAAACTCCACTTCAACTTAAAGAAATTAAAAACTATAACTTTTGGTACTTAGTGTCTAATCACCCCCCCCCCCCTCTAGACACCTCTTCTCGATCCTTTCAATTGGTATCAGAGCTTTGGTCTCCATTGCCTTGTTTTAAACACCTTTGGAGGAAGATGGATGTGTCTACTTTGGAGAGTCTTAGACATAGAGTGCCTATTCTTGATGGAGAATATTTTCATGAGTGGAAAAATGAAATGCTTGAGATTTTCAATGAATATCATTTGAACAAGTACATTACTAGCCCTTGTGCACCTCATATTGATCCCTTGCATCCCACACCCGAAGAGGATCTTGACATGATTCGCAATCTTAGAACTATCAATCTTATCATAAGAGGATTGCCAAAAATTTTGATTGCTAGTTTGCCTACTCTTGATTGTGCCTATACTATATGGAGATTTCTTGAGGAACGATTTCCAGATTATTCCTTGAAAAATTTAGACGAAATTCTTCATAAGTCTATTGCCTTGAGTAGGATGAATTCTAGTGATCTTAGCTTTGGTGATTGTCTATTTGAGCTTACAAATCTCATGCGTGCCATAGGAAATGTTGGGATCATTAGCAATATTATTTCCGAAGCTATTAGAATTCATAAAGATAATCATAGAAATGATCATTTGTCTAATGAATTACCCTCTCTAGGAATTGATCAATCACAAGATGACGTTGAACATGGATACTATGATGAGGATGATGATAGTGACTATGATCTTGATGATGCAATGAGACACTTTGGTCTTATGGAAAACCTTCGCGGCTACATGGCCGGAGGAAAGGAATGGGTCCTTGATAGTGGATGTACCGATCACATGACCGGAGATGAAGATATGTTTCGTGAGCTTGCTGAAAACGACGACCCTCGAAAATATGTCACTTTTGGTGATAACTCAAAGGGTAAGGTGGTTGGCCTCGGTAAGGTGGCCATCTCACATGATAGCTCCATACAAAATGTCATGCTCGTTGAATCTCTTGGGTACAATTAACTTTCAGTTTCTAGACTTGCTGATTTCAGTTTCAATGTCCTATTCACTGAAGTAGATTGCCAAGTGTTTCGTAGACAGAATCGTAAAATGGTCTTTACCGGTATACATAGAGGTGATCTTTACATTGTTGATTTCACTAAAAAGGCTCAACCTAGAATTTTCTTAATTGCTAAATCTTCTAAAGGTTGGCTGTGGCATAGAAGGCTAGGTCATGTGGGTATGCGAAATCTTGATAAGCTTATTAAAGTTGATCATATCCTTGGAGTAAAAGAAGTCATATTTGACAAGGATAGACTTTGTAGTGCTTGTCAGGCAGGGAAACAAGTTGGAGGAAGTCAAGACGACATACAAGCTCCTCACCGGTAACAAACCCCAAGTTGGATACTTTCGAGTATTTGGCTGAAAATGCTACATTCTTGATAAGCATCGTCGTTCTAAATTTGCTCCTAAATCTCATGAAGGTTTCCTACTTGGTTATGGCTCAAACTCTCACACTTACCATGTCTACAACAATTTCACCCGAAAGGTTGAAGAGACGGTAGATGTGAAGTTTGATGAATCTAACGGCTCGCAAGTAGAGCAATTGCCAATTGATGTAGGAGACAAAGACCCTTCGGAAGAAATCCAAGACTTGTCTATTGGCAAGATTCGTCCAACGGAGGTGAAGGAGAGTACCTCGTCCGTCCAAGTGGAAGCTTCTACCTCACGACAAGGTGAACCAAGAATTGATATGGAAGCATCCACAAGTGGGACACACCAAGATGAAGAAAACGAGGAAGCACACCAAGATGAACATCAACAACCTCCTTCTCCACGACGACAAGAGAATGACAACGTCAACAGTGAAGAAGGCCAAGAATAAGAACAAGATGAAGAAGATGTTCCACCCCTAGCCAAGCCAAAGCTCCCACGAGTTCGAGAAAGAATCGCCAAAGATCATCCCGTCGAGCAAATCTACAATGATATCCAAACCGGGAGAATCACTCGCTCTAAAACTCGTTTAGCTAACTTTTGTGAACATTACTCATTCATCTCTAGCATTGAACCTATGAAGGTTGAAGAAGCATTGGAAGATCCGGATTGGATAAACGCTATGCATGAAGAGCTACACAACTTTGAGACAAATCAAGTATGAACATTGGTCGAGAAGCCTGACAACAACCACAACATCATTGGTACCAAATGGGTGTTTCGCAAAAAGCAAGATGAAGATGGTCAAGTCGTCCGCAACAAAGCACGCCTAGTCGCCCAAGGCTACACTCAAGTCGAAGGTATGGACTATGGATGCTCCCGTTGCTAGACTTGAGTCCATTCGCATCTGTCGGATGTTGGGTTCCGGCAGACCCTTAAGGTTCGAACTCTGGGGTGCGCACGAAGATCTCTCCCCTACCGATCTACGTCTGATCGCCTCGAGAGATCTAAGCTAAAGACGATGAACAACACAAGGGACACAAGATTTATACTGGTTCAGGCCACCGTTGTGGTTTAATACCCTACTCCAGTGTGAGGTGTGGTGGATTGCCTCAGGGGCTGATGATGAATAGTACAGGGGAAGAACATCCTCGCGAGAGGTGTTCTTGAGCTGGTGCAATGAACTGCTTGGGTGAGTTCGTTCGCCTCTCTCTCTCTCTCTCTCTCTGGCTAGGGTTCTGTCTCGTGCCCTCTACGGTGGTGGATATCTATATTTATAGAGGCCCTGGTCCTCTTCCCAAATATTGAGCGGGAAGGGCACCAACAACGGCCATTTCAAAGGGGAACATCTAGTACAAGTTATCCTGACTAAAGTTGGTCTTCTGCCAAAGCTACCGGGCGATGACGCCGTCTTGGGCTCCAGGGTGACCTCCATCCTGCCGCTCCGCTGGTCTTGGTCTCGTTGCACTGAAATGGCAACCTTTGCATGATGCCTCGGTACTCCACGTCTGAGCTTGCCCCCTTTGCACCAAAGAGGAAACAAGGACACTGCCCGGGCCGGCGCCCACTTGGTCTCGATCGTCATGGCTTGCGTCACGAGCACCTCGCGAGGTACCCTACCTTGATCTCTCCGCCTCCTCGCGAGCATGCCTGGAGAGGCCATCCCTGAGGAAGCCTTGCGTCGTCTGCCCCGCGAGGCTTGGCCCCTCGCGAGGGTCTTGAGTCTTGTGCTAAGGAAGATGGGCCGCGCTGGGCCACTACTTGAGCCACGCCGCAGGCCACAGGCAGGCAAGTCTGGGGACCCCCGTTCCCAGAATGCCGATAGTAGCCCCCGGGCCCAAGGCGCGCTCGGACTTGGCTTAGCGGAGAAGCGAAGGGGCAAGTGCGGAGCGCCGCAGGCCCCATCAGCCTGCGGCCTTGGGCGCCGCGTGGCGGTTGATTGGACGTGGGCGTCTCCGCTCCCCCATGTTGCCTCGGCAACTGCTCGACTGACAAAAGGTTTGCCCGGGGTTAGCCTTACCCTCATTACTCTTGCTCTCCTTGCTCCAGATCCCCTTCCTTGCTCTTCGCCCTCCTGCTTCCAAAATCTCCATATCTGCCACATCCTTTCTCCAGGGCGAGCAATGGCACCTGGCAAGACCCCGGCTGGGGCCGCATCGGCCTGGTACTCGCCAGCTCTGGTCTCCCCCAACGTGACGGAGAAGAACCTCTCCCTCACGCACCAGATGGCAGCGTCGCAGATCAACGAGATGGGGGAGACCGTGCTCCGGCTTGGCTCTACTTGACCGGAGGACAAAGGGAGCACCTTCTACCCCCTCTTCATGAGCGCCGTTATCGCTGGTCTGGTTCCTTATTTCTCTGAGTTCTTCCTTGCCGTCCTTCGTCAGTATCAGTTGCATGCTTTGCATATCCACCCCAACTCCATCCTTCTCCTGTCGATCTTCGCCAACTACTGTGAGGCGCACGTCAGGGTGGTGCCCTCCGTGGCCTTGCTGCGCCACTTCTTCTCCCTCCGGGTCTCCGGCGGCAATATCTCAGCATGCACGAGCTTTGTCGCGTACTCCAAGTCCAACGCCATCTCGAAGGCCGGGAAAAGGGCCGAGGGCTTCCGGAGCAAGTGGGTCATGGTGGATGCCAGGTGCCACAACCCCCTACTGGAGCTGCCCACAAAGCAGCCTCAGGCTGTCGAGGCGTGGTCCCACACGAAGCTTGATGATCGGCAGGCGAAGCTGGTGCTAGAGAAGATGAACGCCGACCTGAGGCCGGGCAGTCTGAGGGCGGCAAAGCTGGCCGGGGCCTCGCTCCTGAGGGAGTTCCTGTCGCACCGGGTGGCCCCTCTTCAGGCACACTCACGCCCGCTATGGAGGCTCGCGGATGCTGACATTGTTCTCAGTCTAAGCTTGGATGCCCTGAACGACGAGGATCTGGCCGCGGCACTATGCTTCTTGGTTGGAGAGGAAGTGGCAGGCCTGGTGGATGCTCCGGTCCCTTTGTTCCTTCGTGATGACTGGAAGCTGGTGGTGGACACCATGCCCACCTTCGACGGGGTGGGGCTGGTGCCGTCGGAGGATCCTGAGGGCCAGGCGGCGACGATGACGGTGAACTTGTCCTCTGGTGACCCCAGTGGGGGAGAGGAGGAAGATGATGACAAGGACGAGGAGTGCGACTCGGAGGCGACCTTCAAGGGGACGGGGGAGACTTCCCCCTGGCGCAAGTCCAGCGCCCTCCGCTCCACGCCTGACGACGACGAGGCCGGCGCCGAGAGAGAAGGAGAGGACGTGCCCCTGGTCCCGAGGAAGGACAGATCCGGGCTGATCTCCTGAGGGTCTACACCGGACCTCGCATCGGCCGAAGTCAGCTCTAGCCCTTCAGGTGCGCCTTCCCCTGCGGCTGGGCCTTCCGAGGTTGAGCCCTGCAAGAGGCTTTCAGGCTTCAAGCTTGGCCAGAGTCCATGGGATCCCGTGGCAGTCAATCAGTAAGTGTTCGAATTCCGCCTCGTTCCTGTCTTTTGCTGTCAAGGCCTGACATCTTTTATTGGTAGGCTGCTACCCGCGGCGAAGAGGCTAAAAGGGGATGCGGCGATCCCGCCTGGGACGGGCTCCCCAGCCGCAGCCGCAGCCGCACCTTCACTTGCGGGAAAGGGAGGTAGCGGGGCCCGCACGTCCCCTTCCCGGTCATCCTCGCGAGGCCAGCAGGGGCGCTCCGGCAAGGAGTCAGCCGTCGTGGCCCCGCTGACTCTGGAAGTGCCTGCGTTTGATACTGCCGCCGAGGTGGCCAAGGCTCAGGAGGTCCCTTCCTCCCAAGCTGTGACCACGCTGCCGTCTTCTCCTCCTACTCCGCTCCGCCTCCTCTCTCGCTTCCTTCGTTGCCTTGGACTGCGTGCCCGATTTAACTGATTCGGCTGCAAGAGGATCTCGGGAGCGCGGACCCCCGCCTGGTGGCCGGGCGCCTGGAGTTGGTCTCCAGCTGGGTTCGTTCTGACGCCTCCGTCCGAGCGGTGCTGAGCCAGGCTATGACGGCTTCCGAGGAGGGAAGCAGGCCACCTCCCAAGCCATGGCCGCTCGCGACGCGGCGTTGAAGGACGCCTCAACTGCCAAGGGCCACTGCAAGACGCTGGAGGGCGAATTGCATGGGCTGCGTAATGAGCTCGCCAAGGAGATTCGCGATCGCCAGGTGAGGGAGGAGGAGATGAGGTCTCGGGAGGCTGTTGTCAAGGACCGTGACGCTGAACTCTCGGCCGACCACGACCGGCTGAAGACGCTGGAGCAGGCGCCGAAGACGGAGAGGATCAAACTGGACGCCGAGGCAAAGGTCCTGGCCGAGGATCGCGTGGCCTTCACGCGCTACGAGAAGAGGGCTCGCGTAGCGCTGAAGAGGCTGTATGACGGGGGCCTGGAGAAACCGCTGGCTGGAGCCAAGGAAGGCCCCGCCAAGCTGGTTCCCTTTCTCGCCGAGGCGCTTGAGGAAGTCGTGATCAGCATCGGCCCCATGGCCGAAGTTGAAGCTCGCGTCCTTTCCTCCGCAGCGCTGACGCGGATCCTCAGCCACGTCTACCTCCACAACCCCGACGCCAACCTTGACGACCTGCTGGAGTTGGTGGATGCCAGGCGCTCCGCCGCCGCTGCCGAACCCGGCAAGCCGGCAAGTTCCGTGCCTTCAACACCGCGCCCAAGCGAGGCGCCGCCGGCTCCACAGCTCCAGGGAATGGATGAAAGTGCAACTATCCCTAGGTGGTTTTGGTAATTCATAACAACATATAGCTCATTGAGCTAATGCTATTCCAAGATGAATATTTCAGGAAAGCTCAATGAATGGCATGGCATGGATGATGAAAGTGGATCCCTCAAAATATCAAGGACAAAGGATTGGCTCAAGCTCAAAAGCTCAAGACTCTACATTTTACATTTTAGTGATCCAAGATCACATTGAGTCTATAGGAAAAGCCAATACTATCAAGGAGCGATGAGGAGTTGCTTGGTGAGCCTTTTGCTTCATGTGCTTAGTGATATGCTCCAAAACCCTCCACTACTTTCTCACATCCACATATGACCTAAACCTAAAGTCAAACTCGGCCCTACCGATTCTTTCTATCCGGCGCCACCGAGTTCGGATGTCATAGCCACTGCCACAAACCCTAGGCAAATCGGTCTCACCGATAGGGATCTCGGTCTCACCGAGATGGGATTGTAATCTCTCTGTTTCCCTTCATAACTTTTCGGTCTAACCGAAGTGAGCGATCGGTCCCACCGAGATTGCAATGTAAACTCTCTGTTTCCCTTTTGTAACTTTTCGGTCTCACCGAAAGAGCAAATCGGTCCCACCGAGTTTACCTGACCGACTCTCTGGTTAGCTAATTACCAAAATTGGTCTCACCGAGTTTGTGTAATCGGTCTCACCGAGATTACGTTATGCCCTGACCCTAACCATATCGGTCCTACCGAGTTGCATGTCAGTCCCACCGAAAACCCTAACGGTCACTAGGTTTACTAAATCGGTCTCGACCGAGTTTTATGATTCGGTCCCACCGAGTTTGGTAAATTGTGTGTAACGGTTAGATTTTGTGTGGAGGCTATATATACCCTCCACCTCCCTGTTCATTCATGGAGAGAGCCATCGTAACAAACCTACACTTCCAACTTACCAGCCTCGAGAGAGAACCACCTACTCATGTGTTGACACCAAGATATTCCATTCCTACCATATGAATCTTGATCTCTAGCCTCCCCAAGTTGCTTTCCACTCAAATATTCTTTCCACCAAATCCATATCCTGTGAGAGAGAGTTGAGTGTTGGGGAGACTATCATTTGAAGCACAAGAGCAAGGAGTTCATCATCAACACACCATTTGTTACTTCTTGGAGAGTGGTGTCTCCTAGATTGGCTAGGTGTCACTTGGGAGCCTCCGACAAGATTGTGGAGTTGAACCAAGGAGTTTGTAAGGGCAAGGAGATCGCCTACTTAGTGAAGATCTACCGCTAGTGAGGCAAGTCCTTCGTGGGCGACGGCCATGGTGGGATAGACAAGGTTGCTTCTTCGTGGACCCTTCGTGGGTGGAGCCCTCCGTGGACTCGCGCAACCGTTACCCTACATGGGTTGAAGTCTCCATTAACGTGGATGTACGATAGCACCACCTATCGGAACCATGACAAAAACATCTGTGTCTCCAATTGCGTTTGAATTCTCCAAACCCTTCCCTTTACATTCTTGTAAGTTGCATGCTTTATTTTCCGCTGCCTATATACTCTTTGCATGCTTGCTTGAATTGCGTGATGATTGCTTGAATTGTTCAAAGATAGCTAAAATCTGCCAAAGTCTAAAATTGGGAAAAGGCATAGCTTTTAATTGGTCAAGTAGTCTAATCACCCCCTCTAGACATACTTCAAGGTCCTACAAGTGGTATCGAGCTTTGGTCTCCATTTGCTTTGATTTCCATAGCTTTTGGTGGTCATAGCCTTGGTTTCACAACCTAGGAGAGTATGGCGCCTAGCGAGGGAAATTATCACCGTAGAGGTCCTTACTTTGATGGCACTAATTTTGCTAGTTGGAAGCATAAGATGAAAATGCATATTCTCGGACATAACCCCGTCGTTTGGGCTATTGTGTGTATTGGCTTGTGTCGGTGTCAAAACCGGCGGATCTCGGGTAGGGGGTTCCGAACTGTGCGTCTAGGCGGATGGTAACAGGAGACAAGGGACACGATGTTTTTACCTGTGTTCGGCCCTCTCGATGGAGGTAATACCCTACTCCGCTTGATTAATATTGATGATATGGGTAGTACAAGAGTAGATCTACCACGAGATCAAGGAGGCTAAACCCTAGAAGCTAGCCTATGGTATGATTGTTGTTCGCCCCACGGACTAAAACCCTCCGGTTTATATAGACACCGGATAGGGTTAGGGTTACGAGTCGGTTACAATGGTAGGAGATCTACATATCCGTATCGCCAAGCTTGCCTTCCATGCCAAGGAAAGTCCCATCCGGACACGGGACGAAGTCTTCAATCTTGTATCTTCATAGTCCAGAGTCCGCCAACGGTGATAGTTCGGCTATCTAGACACCCCTAATCCGAGGCTCCTCAAGAGCCCCGAACCAGGCTTCAATGACGATGAGTCCGGCGCGTAGTTTGTCTTCGGCATTGCGAGGCGGGTTCTTCTGCAAATTCCATATACTTGTCGAATAGTGTCCGGCTTCTAATAAATGCTGCGCTCCTTGGCTTCTACGCCCAATAATGGCCATCTTCCACGTGTTTGAATGAATGCGAAATGCCAGGGTATTTTTACGCTTACCCCCCTAGCTGCGCAAATGAGCCGCCTATAAAAGGGACGAGGATCTAGATCTGAGTCACACCATCCCCTCTGCGAAGCTTTCATCGGAGCGCCTCGACAAAAACCCATTCCATCATGGACCGACGCTGGCTCCTCCTCTCGCGCTCCCGGCCCTCAGCCGGAAATTGGGAGAGATGCTCTACCACGCATAGCAAGCTAGTTATACTCCAAACCAAGGGATTTCTTCCCCGGCCTTCATGGTTCTGGTTCGAGCGGACTTGCCACCTACAAGGGCGGAAAGCAAGCGGAGAGCGCCCCGATCCCTCTAAAGGAGAGCGGGTGTGCTTTATCTCTTATCTAGTAAGAGGACTCGGATTTCCAATCCATCCGCTTTCTCCGGGGCTCTTGGAGTTCTACGGCCTCCAATTGCACCACCTTACGCGCCTCCATTTTGCACATCGCGGGCTTCGTGGCCCTTTGCGAACTGTTCTTGGGCGTCGAGGCTCATTTTGCGATGTGGAAGAGATTATTCTGCCTTGTACCCCGTTCTCATGAGGGGTCAATATATCAAGTGGGCGGAGCCGAACTATGGCGCATCGCCGGGACCGGATATCTATCCGGAACCCCGAAGAAGGCGTCCGAAGACTGGCCTTCGGAATGGTTTTACATGGAGGACATCTCACGCCGGATCCTGTTCGGATCGGCCTTCGGAGTTTAGCAACGCTCCTCGAAGAAGCGCCTAAGCTGGCGCCCATGAGCCCAGAGGGAAAATGACCGGGGCGTCCTTTACTTGATGAGCCGAATAAGATTACTGGCTCATGCCGGATTGACCATGACCGGAGTCATGGAAATCTGCATTATGAGGAGTGCAGCCGCCCAATATAGGGGCCACCCCATGTGGGATTTCAACGGGAGGACGACGCCACCCGCCATGGCCGCAAAGGGCCGGATCGGTCACCGAATCGGTGAAGACCTTGTCCGCCATGTACAAAGGGGAAGAGGTGGATTTTCTCCGCGTTAATCCACTGAGCGGGTTTTCTTCGAATAATCCTCGAAGTTGGGTAAGCAAATACCTTAGTGGCCTGTTCGATCCATGTTCCCGTGGTTAAATATCTCATTTCATGGTTTCTACGCAGGAACTGCGCCGGGCCGTGGAGAAGATACACAGCCCGCCCCCACAACCCGAGGATCCGGAATGGTCCCTCGATCCGGCCTCCGAAGAGGATCCGGATATAAAGGTGGAGTTGATCGACGGGGTGTTCCACCAACTTAGCATCGACAATGCTTTGGTTTCCATTACGGCCGATTACCGGAATACTTCCAGCCTCACAGTAATCGAGACCGAGGTCCCAATACTACGATAATGACCCATCCGTGCTTATTTCTTGATCACCGTATACCAATGGTGTTTTGCGGGGTGCCTTCGAGGCAGGAGGCCGAGCTCATGGCTGGCCAACAAGGGGCGACGGCCTCAAGAACTAAAAAGAAGTGCGGTCCGGATCGAAACTCCGCCCATAGCGGTATGGCGCGTCACCATATTCCTGTGATTGATTCCTGGAAGGTGTACTAATGCTGGTGCTTTTTTCAGAAAAAGAGCGCCACGGATCGAGTCCAGAGAGGTTGCCAATCGAGCCTCCGCCGGCCAGGCTCCTAAGCCGGGTCCAGAAGTGGAGGCGAGCACGAGGCGTGAGTCGGATGCTCCTCCAACAGAGGATGCCAAGAGATTTTCCGCCACCAACTCCGAGGTGGAGAGCGCCAAGAATCACAGGCGCCGCCGGACAGTTCTTCGTGACGCATGTTTCTCCCAAGAGGCCTTGAATGCCTTCAATTCGGGAGATGCGCACCTCTGTGCCGCTCAAGATGGTCTAGCCAGAGCCATGGAGCAGTATGTAAAGGACATACAGGTGAGGAAATTTGATGATTATATATGCCAAGAGCCCCGAGACTTAAAATAGTTAGAATAACTGATTTAAGGATCATTTGTTATGCAGGATCTTACAAAAAAGAATACCCGTCTGTCCCAGGAGCTTGAAGAATGAAAGGCCCAACTTGAGGCCGCACTAGCCGCTACAGGGAGAGCCACAGAGACCCCCTCTGGTAATATATGCCTCGAAAGATAAATAGTTTATGAAGTGCGGCGTGTGTGTAAATCTGACAATAATATTGCAGATGGCGCCGGACTAGATCCGGACAAGCAACAGCTCCTGCGCCAGCTAAAGACCGGCGAGAGCGTGCTTACGAGGGTGCGGCAGGAGAAAAATAACCTCCAAGATGCCAACACCCAACTTGGTGAGGAACTAAAGGATGTTCGTGCCCAGTTGTCTGACTACGTAAAGGAGAATCGACGGCTTCGTCGCGGCATTTTCAGTAAGTGCTTGAGCAAACTTTGAAAGAGTTCGGCGAGGAAGGCGACTAACATAAACATGTATGTAGGTTTGCTCACAGTGTCGCCCCGAGGAGGAGATGCCCAGTTCTTGGGTGATCTTCTTCCCGAATCTGGCTACCGCATTAACGAAGTTCGGCAGGTGATGAAAGGCGTTAGCTGTGCCTTGTGGCCATCTATCTCCCCGCTCAAGGCATTGGGGAGCTGGCAGAGCGGCTTCAAGGAGCACGGCGGCGCTTCCGACTATGGAAGATATCGGCTGCCGTCAAGGCGCCAGGAGGCCTAGGCCATGGTAAAGACGCAGACACGGTTAAGGTGACCCAAACCACATGGCGAGGTCGGACCTGTGGGGCACGATGGGAAGGAGATCCCTATAAGCTTAGTGTACGGCCAAGTAGAATTGGCCGCCAAGTATTCCCAGCAAGATTGTAAATTAGATAGCCTATTAGATGGCATTGAGGAGGAATACAATGAGTCGAGTTGACTATGTAATTGAATATGACATGAAAAATGTCTTCTAGCCGGATTGTAGATCGTTTGTCATAGCGGACCTTTTCGCTTCGACCTCGGGACCCAACAGTCCGGAATGTGTCCGATTACCCTCGCGGTTATATAAGAACCGGGGCATGCATGGAGACAAGGCGTAGGGGTCATTATTGCTGTATCAGACAAGTGCCCAACTAGTTATGTTATATTACATGGATAGTAAGAAACATCTTCCAGGGAGAATAGTTCCGTTAAGGGTTCCTTTCATTTGGGAGGCATGCCCTAAAGTGCATGTCAAAACTGCTAAGAAAGCGTAAAATCATCCGGGGCAGATGGATAAATAGTTAAACATCATCTTTCAGTTCACCGACCGAATATTTCCTTAAGAACGCTAGCTTTGGCTTCACCTCGAGGTACACATCCGGCTGACCGGCAAGAATAATCGCAGAGGTGCTCCCTTTACCACCTAGCCGAACAATCGGGAATGTAGGGGTAAGCATAGGAGCCAGGCAACCCAGCTTGGCCAAAACTTAAGTCATATCGATGCATATAATGGTGAGTAAAAGGTACATGCGTAAGTTTGACACATGTGTTGGGCATGAAGCCCGTATAAATAAGCTTCTGTTAAAGAAGCCCCCAGGTATAATGAGCGCGGACATCGCGTCAAGTATGTGCGAATAAAGCACAAACGAGCCTCTAAAGGCTTCAAGAAGAAGGAGGAGGAAGGAGAGAAAGAAAAGACAACAAAAATAGAAAATGTGGACGGAGGAAGGAGACGAACTTGGAGTCCGGCGCTTAGGCGTAGAATCTTCGTAGACGGGCTGCGTTCCATGGGTTCGGCTCGAGTCGGTTATCCAATGCGTTTTGCAGACGGTATGCTCCGCCAGTCAGGACCTGGTCGATGATAAAGGGACCTTCCCATTTGGGCTTGAGTTTTTCCTTTTTCTTGTCCGGCAGGCGTAGAACTAGTTCACCAACGTTATAAGCTTTGGCCTGCATTTCCTCGCTTTGGTATCTTGAGCCTGCTGTTGATAAAATGCGGAACGAGCTTTTGCCACGCCGCGCCTCCTCCAATGCGTCCAAACTGTCCTGCCGATCGAGCTCGGCTTCTCTTTCTTCATACATGTGCACGCGAGGTGAGTCATGAATTAAGTCGCAGGGCAAGAGTGCCTCTGCACCGTACACCATAAAAAATGGTGTGAATCCGGTAGTACGATTCGGCGTGGTCCGCAGCCTCCAAAGTACGGAGTCGAGCTCCTCAACCCAGTGCGTGTTAGATTCCTTTAGGGACCGCACTAGTCTGGGTTTAATGCCGCTCATGATTAGACCGTTTGCTCGCTCGACTTGGCCGTTGGTTTGAGGGTGATAGACTGAGGCGTAATCGAGCTTGATGCCCATGTTTTTGCACCATAATTTGACCTCATCGGCCGTGAAGTTGGTGCCGTTATCAGTGATGATACTATGGGAGACACCGTAACGGTTCACTACCCCTGATATGAAGTCTATCACCAGTCTGGATTCGGCCGTTTTAACAGGCTTGGCCTCTATCCATTTGGTGAATTTATCCACCATGACCAATAGGTATTCTTGCTTGTGGGTTCCTCCCTTAAGGGGTCCAACCATGTCAAGCCCCTGCATCATGAACGGCCGGGTGATGGGTATAGTTTTGAGGGCGATGGGTGGCATGTGGCTTTGGTTAGCAAAAAGCTGGCAACCGACGCATCGTTGGACTAAATCCTGCACATCTGCCCGGGCCGTCGGCCAATAAAATCCTGTACGGAAGGCCTTGCCTACAAGCGCCCGGTCCGCGGCGTGGTGCCCACCCAGTCCGGCATGAATTTCAGCCAGGAGGTTTCACCCTTCCTCTTCGGAGATACACCTTTGAAGGACTCCTGTTGTGCTTTTCTTATATAGCTCTCCCTCATGGACTTTATAGGCTTTGGATCGCCGTACTATGCAGCGAGCCTCATTTTGGTCTTCGGGGAGTTCCTGCCTAGTTAGGTAGGCTAGGAATGGTTCCGTCCACGGGCGATAACCGCCATTATTTCATTGGCGGAGGATGTTATCTCGCTGGCGAGCCTCCGATTGTGTCGAGTGTTCGGTGTCGAGGCGGCCGGTGGGTCCGGATTGTTATTTCGGACTCCCTTCCCATAGTACGGATGGCTTGAACAGCCGTTCCAGGAAGATGTTGGGCAGGACGGCATCGCGTTTTGCGCCGATGCGTGCCAATACGTCCGCCGCCTGGTTGTTATCCAGGGCTATATGATGAAATTCGACCCCTTCGAATCTGGCCGACATTTTAGGACCGCATTGCGGTACGCTGCCATTTTCGGATATTTGGCATCAAAGTCTCCGTTTATTTGAGATATCGCGAGGTTCGAATCCCCGCGCACCTCTAGGCGTTTAATGCCCATAGAGACTGCCATCCGGAGGCCGTGCATAAGGGCCTCGTATTCGCCTGCGTTGTTGGAGTCCGTATACATTATCTGAAGGACGTATTGGACTGTGTCCCCGGTTGGGGACGCCAGACGATGTTTCTGTGCCGCCAACATTTTGGAGCCGTCAAAGTGCATGATCCAATTGAGTATCGCCCGTACTCTTTAGGGAGTTCGCCGGTCCATTCGCCACGAAGTCGGCCAAAACCTGCGACTTAATAGCTCGTCGTGGCTTATAGGTTATGTCGAATGGAAGGAGCTCTATGGCCCATTTAGCAATCCGCCCGTCGGCGTCGCGTTGTTTATAATGTCGTTAAGAGGTACTTCGGAGGCTACCGTTATCGAACACTCTTGAAAGTAGTGTTGCAGCTTCCGGGATGCCATGAACACCGTGTATGCTATCTTTTGATAATGCGGGTACCGGGACTTGCATGGAGTTAGGACAGTGGACACACAGTAAACCGGTTTTCTTAAGAGGGAACCGGTGTCCGTCCATTTCTCGTTCGATGACGAGCACCGCGGTGACAAGTTGATGTGTTGCGGCGATATATAATAGCATTGGTTCGCCCATGTTGGGTGCGGCCAGGACCGGATTTGTTGCCAATATGGCTTTTATTTCTTCGAGTCCCGCTTGCGGGCGGCATCAAATCCACTCGAAGTGTTCGGTCCGCCGGAGGAGGCGGTAAAGGGGTAACGCCTTTTCTCCCTAACGGGAAATAAAGCGGCTTAGAGCCGCTACGCATCCAGTCAATTTTTGTATTTGTTTTAGGTCTTTTGGAATATCCAATTGTGACAGAGCTCGGATCTTGGCTGGGTTTGCTTCAATTCCTCTACCGGACACAATGAAGCCCAGGAGCTTTCCGGCTGGAACGCTGAAGACGCATTTTTCCGGATTGAGCTTAATGTCATATTTTTGGAGATTGTCGAATGTGAGCCTCAAGTCGTCTACTAGAGTTTCGACATGCTTGGATTTGACGACCACGTCATCTACATATGCTTCCACTGTTTTGCCGATCTGGTTTGCCAGACATGTCCGGATCATCCGATATGTTGCTTGGCGTTTTTTAGCCCAAGGGCATTGTGTTGAAGCGAGAATGGGCTGTATGGAGTGATGAATGCTGTTGTAGCTTGGTCTGCTCCGCCATCTTGATTTGGTGGTAGCCGGAGTCTGCGTCGAGGAAGCACAATGAGTCGTGGTCTCGTCAGAAGGCGCCGATAATTTGATCAATGCGGTGGAGGGGGAAGGGATCCTTTGGCCAAGCCTTATTAAGGTCTTTCAAATCAACACATAGGCGCCAGGATTTATCCTTCTTTGGTACCATCACCAGGTTTGCTAGCCAGTCCGGATGTTTTATATGTCTGATGAATCCGGCTTCCAGATATTTGGCTAGCTCTTCTCCCATGGCCTGTCTCTTGGGTTAGGAAAAGCGTCGAAGAGCCTGTTTGACTGGCTTGAATCCTTTTAGGATATTTAGGCTGTGCTCGGCCACCGACGTGGGATTCTGGCATGTCTCAAGGGTGCCAGCAAAAATGTCCCAGCTTTCTCATAGAAATTCTCGTGGTGCGGCGTCTACATCGTGGTTTAATTGTGCCCCAATGGAGGCCGTCTTTGCAGGTCCGTTGGGTGGACTTGGAATTTGACTATTTCATCCGCTGGTTTAAAGAGGTGGACTTGGATCTTTTATCAAGTATCACATCGCCCTGTTTCACCGTGGAGCGCATCGCCTTTGAGTTCCTCGCCGCTAGGGCTTCGGATAGTGCCTCGAGGGCTAGTGCGGCTGTCTTGTTTTCAGCTGAGTGCTATGTTCGGATCACTAGCGACGGTGATGATTTCGTTAGGTCCTGCATTTTAAGCTTCATGTACCCATAATGGGGTATAGCTTGAAAAATTGTGAATGCCTCTCGCCCTAATAAAGCGTGATATCCGCTGCTGAGCAGGGCCACTTGAAATGTGACCTCCTCGGACCAGAATCGTCTGGGCGAGCGAACACTACGCCCATGTGATTTTTCTGTGCAGCATGCTTCCCGGCTAGGGATTATTCCTCTAAAGGTTGTGCTGCTTCGCTCAATGCGGTTCGATCTATTTCCATTTTTCGGAGGGTTTCCTCATAGATGAGGTTTAGTCCGCTGCCGCCATCCATGAGTACCTTAGTAAGGCGAAAGCCGCCCACTCATCGGACCGAGGACCATTGCGGCCGGTGCTCGGGCTGTTCGAATTTGGGTTAAATCGCGGCATTAAAGGTAATAGCCGTGTCACTCCATGGATTTATTGTTGCTACTTGGTAGACTTCGCAAGGTTATGGAGTGTTCGTTTCCGCATGTTATTTGATGCGAAAGTCTCGAAGACTATTAACACTGCATCGGTGTTGCCGGGCTGGGATTCGAAGCTAGAAGCTCTTCGCCACTTTTGGCCACCGTAGTATCCAACATGCTCAAGGCTATGAGTTGGAGTGGCGCCCTACGTGCTATGAATTTTGCGTGGTCCGTTTAGCCAACCCTCCAAAGACGGTTCCGCACCCTTTAGGGGATTTTGGTTTTGGTGTTTAACCCAGGTGCTTGGTGATGATGCACCCTTTTATTTCGGATCGGGATGTATTCGGGGCGGATTATCCCAAAATTTACTTTCGGTTTTCCAAGCACTCTCCATCGCACAAAGATTTTTTGTACTATGGTCACCAAGTCAGCAAAGCGTGTAATTTCGTGACGACTTATGGCGTTTAGGATTCCCTTGTCCGTGCAATTATTGCAAAAGTGGGATTGCGTCCTCCTCTCGGCAGTCCTTTATCCTGTCCATAACCGGGAGGAATCGCCCGATAATGATGTAATCTTTCAGCGGGCTCTTGCCGAATTCGGGATAGATCGCTAATGTTTGGGCGTGGCGGGTGGAACTAAATCCGAACCCGGTCCAATTTAAGACTCGGGGGCCGAGAAGTTTCCGAACTTCGGAAGTTTGGATTTTGAATGCTATCCAATGAATCCAACCCGCCGCCTGAGTTTAAGTTCAGGGCTTGATCGACATCCGTCCCTCTGCGGGAATCCGGCATGGAGGGATCGGGAATCTGGACGTAGCTAGTCCTTAAGATAGAAGAAGAATCGCCGCATTGCTCCTCTATCACAACAACATGATGGGTAGCCTGGGGAGAGTTGATCTCTCTCAGATCGGTTTTAGGCCCGATCCGGTCGTAGTCTGTGGCGACTCCGAGGGCGGCGTTGCGATCCAAGAGCTCGTTTACGGAGGAGAGCTTGATCAGATCTAACTACTCGGCAAGTTCCGAGTTAACGTGAAGATTGGTTTCGATGACCCGAGAAGTCATCGTCGGCGCGATGGCCGAACTGGCGGTCATAAGAAAATCACCTAGCCGAAGAGTCTGACCAGTGGCCAAGGCTCCTTTGGCGATAGTATCGTCTTTAAAGACGGGATGAGGCATCCTTCCTGACGGCGATGGCACAGAGGAACTCTCAATGAAAGCACCAATGTCGGTGTCAAAATCGGCGGATCTCGGGTAGGGGGTCTCGAACTATGCGTCTAGGCGGATGGTAACAGGAGATAACGGACACGATGTTTTTACCCAGGTTCGGGCCCTCTCGATGGAGGTAATACCCTACTCCTGCTTGATTAATATTGATGATATGGGTAGTACAAGAGTAGATCTACCACGAGATCAAGGAGGCTAAACCCTAGAAGCTAGCCTATGGTATGATTGTTGTTCGTCCCCACGGACTAAAACCCTCCGGTTTATATAGACACCGGATAGGGTTAGGGTTACACAGAGTCGGTTACAATGGTAGGAGATCTACATATCCGTATCGCCAAGCTTGCCTTCCACGCCAAGGAAAGTCCCATCCGGACACGGGACGAAGTCTTCAATCTTGTATCTTCATAGTCCAGGAGTCCGGCCAACGGTAGTTCGGCTATCCGGACACCCCCTAATCTGGGACTCCCTCAGCTTGCAAGGTGAATTCTTTGATGGGAGAGAACCGAATCGTGAAGCTAGTGCGGAAGAGTTGAAGATGTTGCAATACAACGCTCAAGCTTGTGATATCCTCTTCAATGGATTGTGCCCCGAAGAATTCAACAAAATCAGCCGTCTTGAGAATGCAAAGGAAATTTGGGATACTTTGATTGATATGCATGAAGGTACCGACTCCGTCAAGGAATCCAAGTTGGATGTGCTCCAAAGTCAGCTTGACAAGTTCAAAATGAAGGATGGTGAAGGTGTTGCTGAAATGTACTCTAGGCTTGCTCTTATCACAAATGAGATTGCCGGCTTAGGAAGTGAAGAGATAACCGACAGATTTATCATCAAGAAGATCCTAAGAGCATTGGATGGAAAATATGATACCGTGTGCACATTGATCCAAATGATGCCAAATTACAAAGATCTCAAGCCAACGGAAGTCATGGAAGAATTGTTGCTCATGAGATGTCACTCAAGGATAAGGAGAAACTTCACAACAAGTCAAGTGGTGCTTACAAAGCCTCATGTGAAGCCCCCACATCATCAAGTGAGAAACAAACCTTCAATGAAGAATTGAGCTTAATGGTGAAAAACTTCAACAAATTCTACAAGAGTAGAAGCAATGAAAGAAGCTCCAAGTCAAGGCCCTACAATGACAAAAAGATCTTCTAGTCGAGAGAGCAATTGCTACAATTGTAGGAGACCCGGACACTATTCCAATGAGTGTACGGCACCCTACAAAAGAAAGAAGATTCTCCCAAGAGAAGAAGTAGAAGAGAAGAATCACCACCAAGAGAGAGAAGGAGTAGAGATGATCGTTATGAAGGAAGACCCTCACGGAGAAGCAAGCATTCGGAAAGGAAGGACAAGTCATCAAAGAGCTACATAAAACGAAGACATCAAGCTCATGTTGGTGAATGGGTATCCGGCTCCGACTCCGACAATCACTCCGAGAGAAGCTATCACTCCGACTTCGAATACACTCAAGATGAAGGTGTTGCGGTTTAGCACTTGTGTCAACCAACTCCTACGACATATTTGAATCACCAAATGAAGGAATTGGAAGATGCTTCATGGCCAAAGGTCCTAAGGTAACTCACCCTGAGTATGTTGATTTTAATAGTGATGAAGATGACTTGTTAGGAGATGATGATTTACTTGTTGACAACTCTAGTGATGAATACTATGATGAAACGTCAATTAATCATGCTAATCAAGATGAAACAAATGACAATGATAAGGAGAAAATTGAGCGTCTAACTAAAGAACTAAACACTCTTAAGTTAGCTCATGAAACCATCTTCGGAGATCATCGAGAACTTTTAAGGGCTCATAAGAAGTTACGCTTTGAAAAGCTCAATCTTGAGCAAGAGCATGAGTTCCTGAAAGCGATCAATGATGATCTTCGAAAGAAAAGTTCTTCTTATATTGCCAAGCGTTTACTCTTATCTACTTACATGCCTCAAGTCAAGTCTAGTAACAAGAACAAGAAAGATTCTTCTTCTAGTAGTAACAATAACAATGCTAAACCCAATATTGTTGCTTCTAGTAGTTCTCTTGATTCCACTAATGATTCTCTTAGCCAAGTTACACTTGAGCAAGAAAACAGCTTATTGAAGGGAATTATAGAGAAAGGTGTATACAAGAGCCTTGCCGGAGTAAGCAATTTGAGGAAATTGTACGCAAGCAAGGAAGGCACCGGAAGAATCAAGGTGTTGGTTTTGAACGAAAGTTCAATGCCAATGGAGTTGAGTGGGAAGAAGATCAATACCCCAAGACGAAGTTTGTTCCTCAACAAGAGAAGTATGATCCTACTTCCTTCAAGGGAACACAAGCACAAGATGATCTTCCACCACAAGACCACAAGAACAAAGGCAAGGACAAGCTCCAAGAGGAGATTGATGCATTTGAAGAAGCACCTAAGGCCTTGGTCAAGTGGGTTCCCAAGACTACGTCAAGTTCTACTTCATCAAGCACAACTACTACACCAAGGATTCCCATCAAGATGATGTGGATCCCGAAGAAGAAGAACTAGAGAGTTCTTGAGGGTGACTCCGCCAACATTTTTCACTCATATCATTATGGCAAGGACAAGTGCAATCAACTTACATATCTTGCACTAGTTCAAGGAGTCACAAACCCTCATGTTGGTAAGGCAAGGGACAAGGTAACCTAAAGTTCTCATGGACATCATTTTGTGTGTGCATCACTCTATGTCTATGGATATTCTTGTTTGTTCCTTGTGGGACTAACCCGTGTAGGTATTGAAAGTGCAACTCACTCCAAAGGATTGCTTCAAAAGATCTACATCAACATTGAGCATCCACATCTTCAACACCTACATGAAGTGATCATCGATGAAACCCAAGGTTAGTTTATCCCTCTAAGGGGGGATCTCACATCTATGGGGAGCTTAACTCTAAGAATTGAGTCAAAGCAACTCTATTGATGTGAACACATAAATGCTTTATGTAAAAGTGGTAACCCCACTTGACCTTAAACGATGAGTATGACCTATGATCAAATGTTCTCATTTGACTCCTAAGTCAATTTACTCATATATAGATGACCTAGTCATCGCCAGTTGTTTGATAGATGCTAGAATTGGTTGTGCATGCTTTGGCACATACTTCATTTGTCATTTTATTGTGTGAGCATGTTGGTTGCATATTTTACTCATTCGAGGACATCCACTTGTTGTTTTGATTGTTTGGATTCTTTTTCTTTGGCCAAGTGGATGTACAATAAGGCCTAGAACCTTCTCTAGCTATATATGCTTTTCTCGTCTCAAACTATATTCATGCTACATCACAAAATTTGATCAAGTCAGATTCGAACCACTCTGTGTGAGGAGCACTCGGAGTCCCCGATTCGTCATAGACTTAAAATTCCAAAACTTCTTTGTGATTTTCGATCTGACCGATTCCTCCATTTCGGTCATACCGAGATTACTAAGTCGATCTAGGTTTTAAATCTCGATGCAACCGATTTTAACTTTTCGGTCACACCGAGTTGCTGTAACTGTTAACAATTATGCATCTCGGTGCCACCGAGTTGTTCAATTCGGTCACACCGACAGTGTCGGGCTATATATACACACGGGCAAATTTTCGGAAAACTTTCTCCGAAACTTCTCGCCCGCGCATAGCTCGCTCTGCCTACTAGGTCTACAGATTGTCGACTTCGTCGCCAGCCGCCTCCTGCCGCTGGTCTCCACCGCCGTCAACGGAATTCTCCTCCACCGTTTCCGCCGTAGCGACTTCACCGCAGAACTAGGGTATGAACTCGATCACAGTGCTATCCTTGTCCAATTCTCAACACATTGTGTTCGTAATGCATCTTGCCATGATTGAAACACTCCTATCCAGTCAAAACAATCCTTATAATAGGTATGATTCAAAAATTTAGGGTTAGGTTTCCACCGAAACCATCTCGGACCCACCGAGTTGAAAAACTCAGTCCCACCGATTTGGCTAACGCCATTGCACTTGTAAGTCTCGGTCTGACCGAGAATTACAAATCGGTGTGACCGATTTTAGAACTTTGTGAAACCCTAGCAGTCTCGGTGCCACCGAACTGTCACTCGGTCTGACCGAGTTCACTAGTTTAGGTTCCAAAAATGCTTCGGTATCACCAAGTTTAAAAATCGGTAGATCCGAAATGCTTTCTGTGGAAGACTAAAACTAAGTTTTTTGAATCATTCTTTTGCAAAAATCTCTGCATTTTGTGATGCTCATCCACTCTACCTCATCTATAACTATTCACAGGGTCAGCAGACAGTGTAAGCAGCATGTCAGACCAAAGTGACAGCTAGAATAGGTCAGAAGAGCAGATTCACATGAGTGAGGGCACTAGTCCCTCTAGCAGCTCAGATGAGGGGAGCAGAAGCACTCCCAGTAATTTTCCCAAGGCTGCCACAAGGACAAGAAAGAAGAAGACCTCAGAGTCTGAGGATGAAGATTATGTGGCAGTTGAGGATGAGGCCAGTTCCAAGAAGAAGGTGCTCAAGAAAGAGTACAGCTCAACAGCAGTTAAGCCTGGAATGAAAATCAAAAGGCCAGCAGGTAGACAACCAATGTCCAAAGCCAGAGTCTCCACTCAAGCTTCTTTGGAATTCCAACCCAAAGAACCTGCTGTTGCTGAAGGAAAGAAAAGGAAGGAAAGGGTCAAGAAGACCATGGCCAGAGTGATTGGGAAGCTTTCTATGATGGAGGAAGAAGAAGAAGAAGAGGTTGCTGAGCCTGCACCCAAGGCACAAAAGCTGATGGGTGATGCCATAAAATCAGGGGCTGCAACTTCAAAGCCCAAAGCTGCCCCCAAGCCCAAGAGTGCACCAAAGAGGAATACCAGGAGTATACCAGCAACTGAGAAGAACACGGCTCCAATGCCTGAAGTTGATGTTGAGGAAGATGAAGAAGGGCAGGTCCTAAGGAAGCTCAAGCCCAAGATTCCAGACCACAATGATGCTCATCCTGTGGCTGAGAACATGAAGATCGGGAGAGATCAAGGGTTGAGGCTATGGAGAGAGTCAGATCCATATGCCACCAGGAGAAGGACTGCTTTGAGATTACAGGTTCCACACCAAGGAGCAAAGGACTTCTATGAGACAATCTTATTGGATAAGAAGCCCATAGTTTGTGATATGAGGTGGGTGTTGGACCTACATTAGGAGAACGCAGAACACTATCCTGGAGTATATGACAACTTCAGTGCTTGTGGAGTTGCAGATTTTGTTGGGCAGAAGCTCACAAACTGGAATGACGAGCTCATTATGCAATTCTACTCCACAACACATTTCTATCCAGATGGCAAGATAGTTTGGATGTCTGAAGGAACGAGATATCAGTCAACCATAGAGGAATGGGCAAGTCTGATCAATGCCCCAAGGAAAGTGAAGATGACTTGGACATTCATGCCAAGAAGAAGATGGGTCACAACTCAATGTCACAGATGTACAAGGAAATACTAGATGATGCACTTAAGTCCTTCAAGTTTGGATCAGTTCATTATCTTCTGTCAGGGCTGCCTACGATCAACTGGATCCTAAGGCACACTCTGTTGCCCAAATCAGGTGACCACAACATGATTAGAGGGCATGCAATCAATTTGCTTCACATTTTTGATGTGCCTCAGAAATTCAAGGTCATGAGCCTCATAGTTGAAACTATCAAGAGGACAAAGAGACTGTAAGAGGAGTTGTGGATATGCCCCATGATTAGGGAGTTGATAAACTCAAAGATGGGCACAGGGAAGTATCTGTTGGATAAGGAACACATGGTTCTCTATCCTGACTTTGAGAACAATCAAGTTGTCATGACTGAGAATGAACCATCATCAGTGCAAGCGCAAGAGAAGAAGGAGAAGGCAAGGTAAGAGAAGGCTTCCAAGATGCCAACTCAAGCAGAGGCATCTGAATACTTTCTGAAGAACAAGCAGGAGCAGCTTGGTTACTTGATAGCATCAACTCTGCTGATTGAGAAGGGGTTGGCCACCCTAACTCAAAACCACGAGAGCCTGGAAAGAATCATGGAACAAAAATTCTATGATCTTGATGTCAAGGTAACTGAGATTCAGTCAGCTGTGGAGCAGCTGCAGGATGACATGAAGGAGAGGAAGGGCAGAACAATGATTGATGCATTTGCCAGAGTGCCACGAGCTCAGAGATCAGCTTCAGAGCCAGTTCAAGACAACAGAGTCACTTCTTCACTCCAACCCATGCCTCCAAAGACCACCAGCTCCAGCACCAACTCCTTCAGCTCCCTCTACATCGACTGAAGCCTTCGTTCTTGGAGTTCTCCGGACACCACCACCTCCAGAAGACCAAGCCTGAGGGACGATATAGTCCTATGCATTTTCTAGGAACTTTTTGGTAACTTGTTGCCAAAGGGGGAGAAAAATGTATAGGTCATAGGCTTCGAGAGAGAGAGAGAGAGAGAGAGATTTGCTTTTGTTCTCTCTTGTCTTTTTGGTTGAACTTTATTTGCTTTTGATTGCTTGAGATACTATGCTTTTACCTGTGAGACATTGATGATCATGTGTTTGATCATAAGCTACACTTATGCTTGTTATGATATTATCTCACTTATCCTTATATGATCATTCACTTTGCTTGGTGATGAGTGCATGTATTCAAGCTTTATTATTTTCAGCGCTCCACCAAGATGTATGTGACATGGAAGAGTAACCCATGAGCCTAATTCCTTGTGCATTTGCAGTCTAAAGAAAATATTAAAATATGCACAAATTTAGGGGGAGCTCTTGCTTATCACATACTTCTCAAAGCGATGATGTTTTTCAATTTTATTGTCATTTGTCGAAGCTTTGATCTATATGTTGTCATCAATTACCAAAAAGTGGGAGATTGAAAGTGCAACTATCCCTAGGTGGTTTTGGTAATTCATAACAACATATAGCTCATTGAGCTAATGCTATTCCGAGACGAATATTTCAGGAAAGCTCAATGAATGGCATGGCATGGATGATGAAAGTGGATCCCTCAAAATATCAAGGACAAAGGATTGGCTCAAGCTCAAAAGCTCAAGACTCTACATTTTACATTTTAGTGATCCAAGATCACATTGAGTCTATAGGAAAATCCAATACTATCAAGGAGGGATGAGGTGTTGCTTGATGAGCCTTTTGCTTCATGTGCTTAGTGATATGCTCCAAAACCCTCCACTACTTTCTCACATCCACATATGACCTAAACCTAAAGTCAAACTCGGCCCTACCTATTCTTTCTATCCGCGCCACCGAGTTCGGATGTCATAGCCCTTGCCACAAACCCTAGGCAAATCGGTCTCACCGATAGGGATCTCGGTCTCACCGAGATGGGATTATAATCTCTGCTTTCCCTTCAGAACGTTTCGGTCTAACCGAAGTGAGCGATCGGTCCCACCGAGATTGCAATGTAAACTCTCTGTTTCCCTTTTGTAACTTTTCGGTCTCACCGAAAGAGCAAATCGGTCCCACCGAGTTTACATGACCAACTCTCTGGTATGCTAATTACCAAAATCGGTCTCACCAAGTTTGTGTAATCGGTCTCACCGAGATTACGTTATGCCCTAACCCTAACCATATCGGTCCTACCGAGTTGCATGTCAGTCCAATCAAAACCCTAAAGGTCACTAGGTTTACTAAATCGGTCTGACTGAGTTTTATGATTCGGTCCCACCGAGTTTGGTAAATTGTGTGTAATGGTTAGATTTTGTGTGGAGGCTATATATACCCCTCCACCTCCTCTTCATTCGTGGAGAGAGCCATCAGAACAAACCTACACTTCCAACTTACCAGTTCTGAGAGAGAACCACCTACTCATGTGTTGAGGCCAAGATATTGCATTCCTACCATATGAATCTTGATCTCTAGCCTTCCCAAGTTGCTTTCCACTCAAATCTTCTTTCCACCAAATCCATATCCTGTGAGAGAGAGTTGAGTGTTGGGGAGACTATCATTTGAAGCACAAGAGAAGGACTTCATGATCAACACACCATTTGTTACTTCTTGGAGAGTGGTGTCTCCTAGATTGGCTAGGTGTCACTTGGGAGCCTCCGACAAGATTGTGGAGTTGAACCAAGGAGTTTGTAAGGGCAAGGAGATCGCCTACTTCGTGAAGATCTATCGCTAGTGAGGCAAGTCCTTCGTGGGCGACGGCCATGGTGGGATAGACAAGGTTGCTTCTTCGTGGACCCTTCGTGAGTGCAGCCCTCCGTGGACTCGCGCAACCGTTACCCTACGTGCGTTGAAGTCTCCATCAACGTGGATGTACGATAGCACCACCTATCGGAACCACGACAAAAACATCCGTGTCTCCAATTGCGTTTGAATTCTTCAAACCTTCCCTTTACATTCTTGCAAGTTGCATGCTTTATTTTCCGTTGCCTATATACTCTTTGCATGCTTGCTTGAATTGCGTGATGATTGCTTGAATTGTTCAAAGATGGCTAAAATCTGCCAAAGACTAAAATTGGGAAAAGGCATAGCTTTTAATTGGTCAAGTAGTCTAATCACCCCCCTCTAGACATACTTCAAGGTCCTACAATGGAGCTGACAAGCGCGACTCCACAACGAGCGGCGGCGCGGCCCAGGGGTCATCTTCTCGTGTCCTCTTCCTGCTTTGATTCCTGCAACATGCACCATGCCTCGTAGAGGTGTTTAAATTCGTGTTTGGTACTGTGAGGAAAAACTATGGTCTGTAATATTTGCTTCTGGATTTGCTAGATTTTGCGATTTCCTTCCTGTTTGCTTGTGTTCTACGTCGGCAGGGCCCGGCCCCGCGCATACCTCAGCCGTCGTTAACCCTGACCGGATCACTAGGACGGGACTAAGGAGTGAGGGGCTACGTGGCAAGTTAGGCTCCTGAGTCGCGATGCTCAGGAGTCCCCCTTGACGCTCAAAAAACAAATAGGGAGGGGACAGAGGAGAGGATTGGTCGCTCTACATCGGCAGGGCCCGGCCCCGCGCATACCTCAGCCGCCATTAGCCTTTCGGAACTAAGGAGTGAGGGGCTACGTGACCAGTTAGGCTCCTGAGTCGCGATGCTTAGGAGTTCCCCTTGACGCTCAAACGAGTCTTCATACCTGGCGCGCCAAATGTCGGATGTTGGATTCCGGCAGACCCTTAAGGTTCAAACTCTGGGGTGCGCACGTAGATCTCTCCCCCACCGATCTACGTCCGATCGCCTCAAGAGATCTAAGCTAAAGACGATGAACAACACAAGGGACATAAGATTTATACTGGTTCAGGCCACCGTTGTGGTGTAATACCCTACTCCAGTGTGTGGTGTGGTGGATTGCCTCAGGGGCTGATGATGAATAGTACAGGGGAAGAACAGCCTCGCGAGAGGTGTTCTTGAGCTGGTGCGATGAACTGCTTGGGTGAGTTCGTTCGCCTCTCTCTCTCTCTCTCGGGCTAGGGTTCTGTCTCGTGCCCTCTACGGTGGTGGCTATTATAGAGGCCCTGGTCCTCTTACCAAATATTGAGCGGGAAGGGCACCAACAACGGCCATTTTGAAGGGGAACATCTAGTACAAGTTATCCTGACTAAAGTTGGTCTTCGGCTGCCAAAAGCGCTGGCAATGACGCCGTCTTGGGCTCCACGGTGACCTCCATCCTGCCGCTCCACTGGTCTTGGTCTCGTTGCACTGAAATGGCAACCTTTGCCTGATGCCTCGGTACTCCACGTCTGAGCTTGCCCCCTTTGCACCAAATAGGAAACAAGGACACTTCCCGGGCCGGCGCCCGCCTGGTCTCGATCGTCATGGCTTGCGTCACGAGCACCTCGCGAGGTACCCTGCCTTGATCTCTCCGCCTCCTCGCAAGCCTGCCTGGCGAGGCCATCCCTGAGGAAGCCTTGTGTCGTCCGCCCCGCGAGGCTTGGCCCCTCGCGAGGGTCTTGAGTCATGTGTTGATGAAGATGGGCCGCGCTGGGCCACTACTTGAGCCACGCCGCAGGCCGCAGGCAGGCAAGTCTGGGGACCCCCGTTCCCAGAACGCCGACAACATCTTACTTGCTTATGCTAATCACCATGATATCACCTTGTACCAAATGGACATTAAAAGTGCTTTTCTAAATGGTGAAATTGAGGTGGAGGTTTATGTTAAGCAACCTCCCGGCTTTGTCAATCCTAAGAAACCTAATCATGTCTACAAACTTCACAAAGCCCTTTATGGTCTTAAACAAGCTCCTAGAGCGTGGTATAAATGCTTGACCAAGTTCCTTATTGAAAAAGGCTTTGAAATTGGTAAAATTGATTCTACCCTTTTTACTAGAAAGGTCAATGGAGAGCTATTTGTGTGGCAAATTTATGTTGATGATATTATATTTGGTTCGACTAACCCTCATTTTAGTGAGAAGTTTGGAAAGCTGGTGTCGGAGAAGTTTGAGATGTCTACGATGAGTGAACTCAAATTCTTTCTCGGTTTGCAAATCAAGCAAACTAAGGAAGGTACCTTTGTCTCTCAAACAAAGTACACCAAGGACTTATTCAAGAAGTTCAATATGCAAGGATGCAAAGGTATGACTACACCCATGCCTACTAGTGGACATCTTGATTTGACCAAAGATGGTGAACCGGTTGATCAAAAAGTTTACCGCTCTATGATTGGTTGATTGTTATATCTATGTGCCTCTCATCCCGATATTATGCTAAGTGTGTGCATGTGTGCACGATATCAAGCTGCACCTAAAGAATGTCATCTTAAGGCTATGAAATGGATAGTGAGATACTTAATACATACACCAAATTTTGGCATTTGGTATTCTAAGAGGTCTTCCTTTGATCTTGTTGGCTACTCTGATTCGGACTATGGCGGAGACAAGGTTGATAGAAAGTCCACTTCAGGTACTTGTCAATTTCTTGGTAGATCTCTTGTGTCTTGGTCCTCCAAGAAACAAAACTCGGTATCCTTATCCTCCGCCGAAGCGGAATACATTGCCGCTGGTTCATGTTGTGCTCAATTACTTTGGATGACCCAAACTCTTAAAGATCATGGGATATATGTGAAACATGTTCCATTGCTGTGTGACAATGAAAGTGCTATTAAGATTTCTCACATTCCCGTGCAACATTCTCGAACTAAACATATTGAAGTTTTTCATCATTTCATTCGAGATCGTGTTGCCAAAGGTGACATTAATCTTAAGCATGTTCGCACCGATAAGCAATTAGCGGATATATTTACCAAACCACTTGATGAGAAAGTGTTTTGCAGGTTAAGAGGTGAATTGAACATCATTGATGCTTCAAACATGGAGTAGGAACTCCATTTGATACATGCAAGGCATGAGCCTATGACTAATCCTTGATATTTCTCTTATATTGACGATCTTATGTCTTTGATATATTTGCACCTTGCATGTTATCTAACCCGTGTAGGTACTTGGATGAATCTAAATCTATGAGATTGCAACTCACTCACATCTTGAGCAATTTCTATACCACCAAGTCTCTACACAATGGTGGATGAAGTCAAGGAAGCACGCAACCATTCAAACATATCCTTTGACAAATTCTATGTTGAGTTTCATGATTGTCATTTTGGATACACAAGCGCTCTTCCTTGCAAAAACTAACCCATGTAGGTAGATGAACTCAAACTCCAAGTGGTGCTTCCAACTCTTGATGAGCTACATCAACCTTGAGCAACCCACACAAGTTCGAATACATGATCAAGATCAACACCACCACCCAAGGTATGCTATTCCATCTTAGAGAAGCTTTACTCCAAGTCATGGGATAAAGCAAGTCAACAAGATGTGGATACATCAAAAGCTTAAACGAAAAATGGTAACCCCATTTTGAGCTTAAACGATGAGTATGACCTATGATCAAGTGATCTCACTTGACTCCTAAGTCAATATACTCTAACATAGGTGGCTTTGTCGCCGACCAATTCTAGATGAAGTTCTCTTGTGTTCTTTTCTGTCCTCTTGCATTTGTCTCATGCATATTTGTTTCCCTCTTAAAAAAACTTCATCTAGACTCCTTTTTTAGTTTCTCTTCTGTTCTGCATTCCTTGCATCCAATTCATTGCAAATCTTTCAGTTAATTCCTTGCAAATCCTTGTGAGATCTTACTTGCCTAGTGAGCTGAGGTGACAAGTGTTTTCTCTGCAATGAACTCGGTCTCACCGGTCTGATGCTTTCGGTCCAACCGAATCCTCTCGGTACAACCGAACCATACAACTCGGTGTCGCCGATTTCACAGGAAAGACATCTTGCCACTTGTTTCTGCATTCTTTTGATCCAGCTCCACTCAATGAATCTTGTCCTCGACCAGCATCCCATTCAACTTGCTGCTTTGTTCTGTGACTCAAGGACCAAACCCATCATGACAAAAATCCAGAAGAACCCTTCTTGGAAATTGATGTCAAAGGGGGAGAGTGAGATCACATCAAAGCTTAATCATATCTATATGGGAGAGAATACTCAAGGGAAAAAAGAGTAATCATCAAGGACCCCAGATGCTTGGTGTTCAAGAGGAGAGAAGTCACATGTCTTCAAGAGGGGAAAGACATGTTCATATTTGCTCGTTTGCATTAGCTCTATTCATTTCCTTTGAGCTCTGATTTTCTGTTCCCTATCTTCTCCCAGTATCCCATGCTAGATTCAGGGGGAGCAAGACATCTAAGGGAAGGAAATCCTTGAATTTATTGCACATCTTTACCTTTGGGGATATGTCTATATCCAATGTGGTACTTAGTACTCACTCCACATGTCATCCCAGTCTTGGTACTCTTGTGGTTTCTTTTGTTTGCTCTGACCAGTAGGTGTATCTGTGTTATCTAACCTTGTTTACGCAGGTTCATCCCATCTTAAGACAACTCAAGACGACAAGGTAAGTATATGCATCACAGTCATGTGAATGAGAAATTCTTGCTGATGTACATACTGTTTGCAAGAAGGACTCATGAGCATTAAGGTACATTTCTCATATTCACATCATTTGCTCTGATGCATATAGCCAAGATACATGTAACACATTGCTTACTCTGTCATGTTTATGCATTCACATGCTCCTATATTCCATATTCACATGATTGCATACATGTAGGGGGAGCCTATGCATGTTACATGTCTTTCGAAAGCTTTACTTACTATTCTATATATCTTTATCTAAAGCTTTGATGTATGTTATCATCAATTACCAAAAAGGGGGAGATTGAAAGCACAAGTCCTCCCTAGGTGGTTTTGGTAATTAATGTCAACATATCTCTTGTTGGACTAACACTTTTACCTAGTATGTTTCAGATAAGTTCAACAATGAAGTGACATGGACTAGAGGATGTGGAACCCCTTCAAGATGCTAAAGACAAAAGGATTGGCTCAAGCGCAAAGCTCAAGACTCTACATTTTCTATTTTAGTGATCCAAGATCACATTGAGTCTATAGGAAAAGCCAATACTATCAAGGAGGGATGAGGTGTTGCTTAATGAGGCTCTTGCTCAAAATGCTTAGTGATATGCTCCAAATCCCTCAACTACTTCCTCACATCCACATATGACCTAAACCAAAAGTCAAACTCGGCCCCACCGATTCTTTCTATCCGGTGCCACCGAGTTCAGATGTCATAGCCACTGCCACAAACCCTAGGAAAATCGGTCTCACCGATAGGGATCTCGGTCTCACCGAGATGGGATTGCAATCTCTCCGTATGGATCCATTACCAAAATCGGTCTCACCGAGTTAGCGTAATCGGTCCTACCGAGATTGTAATGTAAACTCTCTGCTTCCTTTTCGTAACATTTCGGTCTCACCAAAATGAGCGAATCGGTCTCACCGAGTTTACCTGACCAACTCTCTGGTTAGCTTATTACCAAAATCGGTCTCACCGAGTTTGTGTAATCGGTCTCACCAAGATTGCGTTATGCCCTAACCCTAACCATATCGGTCCTACCGAGTTGCATGTCGGTCCCACCGAAAATCCTAACGGTCACTAGATTTGCTGAATCGGTCCGACTGAGTTTATCAATTCGGTCCCATCGAGATTGGCAAGTGGTGTGTAACGGTTAGATTTTGTGTGGAGGCTATAAATACCCCTCCACCTCCTCTTCATTCGTGGAGAGAGCCATCGGAATGAACCTACACTTCCAACATACATTTTCTGTGAGAGAACCACCTACACTTGTGTTGAGGCCAAGATATTCCATTCCTACCATATGAATCTTGATCTCTAGCCTTCCCCAAGTTGCTTTCCACTCAAATCTTCTTTCCACCAAATCCATATCCTGTGAGAGAGAGTTGAGTGTTGGGGAGACTATCATTTGAAGCACAAGAGCAAGGAGTTCATCATCAACACACCATTTGTTACTTCTTGGAGAGTGGTGTCTCCTAGATTGGCTAGGTGTCACTTGGGAGCCTCCGTCAAGATTGTGGAGTTGAACCAAGGAGTTTGTAAGGGCAAGGAGATCGCCTACTTCGTGAAGATCTACCGCTAGTGAGGCAAGTCCTTCGTGGGTGACAGCCTTGGTGGGATAGACAAGGTTGCTTCTTCGTGGACCCTTCGTGGGTGGAGCCCTCCGTGGACTCGCGCAACTGTTACCCTTTGTGGGTTGAAGTCTCCATCAACGTGGATGTACAATAGCACCACCTATCGGAACCACGTCTCAAAAATCTCCGTGTCTCCAAATTGCGTTTGCACACTCCAATCCCATCCCTTTACATTCTTGCAAGTTACATGCTTTACTTTCCGCTGCTCATATAGTCTTTGCATGCTTGCTTGATATATATAGTGTTTGTTAAACTTGTGCCAAAACTCCACTTCAACTTAAAGAAATTAAAAACTGTAACTTTTGGTACTTAGTTTCTAATCACCCCCCTCTA